>JAUFSD010000021.1:0-1361693 GCA_033030425.1 Verpa conica | reverse complement strand
CAGATCTTCTGGGGGCGACGGGGTCATTGATATCGAGGGGAGGTGGAGTTGGGATTCTCCCTCCTTCCGCGGCGGTTCGGGCTGCGCGAAGATCGTTTTCCAAGTTGGTTATTCGGTGAGTGAGAACGGTGTTGGCGGTGGTGAGACGTTGGGCGGTTTCTTCAGCGGTGACGATGGCTTCGGCATTGTTGAGGCTGGCTTGTGCCTCCGTAGCCGCTTGAAGGTGTCCGTTTCTTTCGTTGCGGAGTCGAATGTTGTTTTCCTGGAGCTTGGCTGCGTACTGCAGAAGATTGGCGTGAAACTGGGCGGCGTCGGTGTTATAGGCGGTGGTAAAGTCATCAAGGGTGGCTGGGAGGCGAAATGCCGGAGGGTCCCCGGGGGGACCAGCTACTGGCAGAACGTTGGTGCAGTGTTGTTGGGTAGGCTTGTAGGGACGCAACGTAGTGTGGCGGGGCGGTCGGGATGGTACGGTGAGGCCTAGGCAACGGAACGGTGACAGCGACTAGGACGGCGACAATAAACGGTGTTACGGCAAAAGATATTACAAGTGGAAAACTCTGTAATATTTCTTTACTAGACAATATAAACAAGACGTTGCGTGCCTAAGAAAATCCTCGGGGCGAGGCCCCTCCTTATATGCTTCCCCTATTTTTTCCTTCTTCTCTGCTTCCAAAATAACCTTAACGCCAAAAGAACTTTTTTCACTCTAAACTAAATTTCTCCCACTGTTTCTGTTGGATATGTCATATCCAACAGAAAGGTATCTTTCTCATACAAACCGCGTACAAAGTGTCTGAAAGAGCCCCGGCCATACGATAACGTTACGTAAATTCCTGAACTACACGAGGGCCGTCGGCCCGGAGAACCTTATTGCCAGAGACACAAACCCCCACCAACCTCGCGTGCGTGGATACGAGCCTTCCCGCGCCCATTATTCCCTTTCCGTTAAATCGCTCACAATGCGCGCATTCAATCGACTCGATCGCCTAGTGGGGGCGAGGTCGAAGGTGACTCTCTTGCTGGGGTGTGGTCCGGTTTTGGTCTTGTTTCGTGCGACGGTGGCGTTGGTATCCCCGGAGCTGCCCGCGACAGTGAGTTCCATTGGTTGTGATTATTGCTCAAGCAATTTACGAAGTATCATGATGATAGATGTGATTCCTACTAGGCTCAAAGTCCAATACAGCTAAATGGAAGCAGATTACTGAAAACTATTATATAGGTAAACCTAGAGTACTCTTGATATATAGGCCTTACATCTGTCTCGTGCCAGGCTTCATGTGATTGGTTGATAATTACGCTGCGCTTTGTTGCACTGTGGTGTAGCGGGAGGCACGATCCTTGGTGCCACATGATCTAGGCTGGACACGAGACAGGCCTTACATGTAGATTTCTCATTAAGAATAAACCGCTGTCGTTGTAGTGGGGTTTAAGATATGGTACTACTCAATCAATTCTGCCCTAGCCTCCAATTGACACCTTGTTTTTCTCTCGGTAGCAGCATACCTCATAAATCCCTAGTTATCTATTTTAAGATATAGAACTTCCTGGAAGTTCAGTTTGGTGTTTTAGGTACATGTACAGTTGAGGCTCTGCGAGTGTCGGACAAGTTTGTGATTAGTCATTGAAGCTCTGTAGGCAGATCGAATCCAATGCGGCTCTGATGAGACATGCTCATAATGCAGGTACCGTAGATCACACGTGGCTCGGGTCAGGGGTATTCTTTGGGTGGTGACACAATAAAATACATATCCCCATTGTCATATCTTTGTGCCCGAGTACATATAGTCATTTATCTAACCAATGTATACATCTGTTATCTGCCCACTGCTTCATACCCATCCACATCTACCTGCCAAAAACTAGCTCCTGTTGTGACAATTCTATACACATAACTAACTCCACATTGCCTTAAACTTTAGGTCAAACGTAAGTTTAACAGCCTCAAACGCTCTCAAAACATTCCTCAGGCCAGACCCATCCATCTTCAAATATACGTCTACGTCATTCTCATCTGATGATGACCCGTCCTGGTCAACCCCGGTATCAGAGTCCCATGCATCCGTGGGGCTATCGTCAGCTCCGAAATCTTCAATGTCACCGAAACCAGCAACATCGAAAGCGTCATCATCGGTTTCATGAGTTATAAAGTTTGAGAGGCTAGTGATGATAGTCGCGAGGACGAGACTAAAGTCGTTGAAAAGGAACCACATGTCACTGGATCGGATACTATTCTCCCTGAGAAGCGTATCTTTCTCTCCGTGGCGGTAAAAGTCGAGGAGGTATGAATCAAGGTCGATATCCCTGCTAGTGTTCAAGTATGGTACCGCTGCTCTTTCGAGAAAGATCCCAGCGCGGACGGAGTCACTGAGATCAGATATAGAGGTAAAGTCATCACCAAGGCCTGAGAGAGCAACAAAAGACGACCTAGCCACAACTGGAGTGAGTGGTAGTACTGGTGTGTTTTCGAGGTGTATGTTGGCCGGTTCTTGCCCGCCACCGCACACTGCATGGCTGAATGGTAAGACATTATCAGTGGTATCTCTGCAATACTCTGCAGCGAATGTCTTAACATAGGCCGTATATACCTGAAGAGTTCTGTTGTTGTGCCTTTCAAGTTCTGCGGCTGCGATCGGTGGAAGTGGACGCAATCTTCTAGCACCTGTATGACTCCGTGGTTGTCGGCCAAACAAATTCGCTAAAGTATGCATCAAAGCCATGCAAGTTTGACTCTGCTTAGTTGTAATTTCTGAGCATAAAGTATGAAAAAATCCAGACTGAAGCAGGGCGTGAAACGCGAAGCTACTATTCTCTGTATAATATAGGTGACCTGTAAGTCTAGCAAAGTTAAGTGGCACACCACTTGGTCCCAGGAGATACTGTCTACGGAGAAATTCAATAGAGAAACGAAGGTGGTGAAGGACCTGCTCCTTGAATGCATCCCCTCCTAGATAAAGCCTCGGCTGTGATAGAAGTCCTCCGATAGCTCTTTTAGCATATTCCGAGCCACCCGAGCCGTTGAGAAGGTTGAAGAGTCGGAGTACCAGGGTTGTTGTTATTGGAAAGTGTCCCATGAGTGACGGAAGGCTGGAGCTAATGAGCCGGCGGGCTTTGTTTAGCGAAATTCCAAGGAATACGACGTTTCCCAAGTTGTCAAAACCACGTCTCCCAGCCCTTCCGGCTGATTGGCGGAAGGTAAGAGATGTCAGCCATATACTGTCACCTGCAAAGACAACCGTCTTGCAAGGCATATTAATTCCTAAAGAAAGAGTTCCTGATGAATCGTCAGATTCTATTCATATTATTTCGATACTTGAGGGTGGTTTACCAGTCGCAATGACAACACGTAAGTAGCCTTTTCTGAAAAGTATCTCAACCCTAGCCAATTGATAAAGGTCAGTATGCTGATAGCCTCTATTTTAAATATAGTTGATATGAGTCGCTGCTGCCTTACATTTGGCGGTAGTGGCCTAGCTTATTGTGCGCTGTTAGAAAATGACCAAACCGGCTATGAAAACTCAACAGGAAATAGTAGGGTCGTACGGTTAAGTCCGGAATGGTGAATACCAATTCCACGTCTTAAGGCATCCAATGCGCGGGTTGGCAGTGATCTTGAAAACCTTGAAAGAAATTCAATATCATCCATCAACTCGTTATAGCTATGCTTGCCGTTATCTGCAAATGAGAATTGTGGTGATGGGGCCCCTGGATTGAAGGAATCCAAGAAGCTTGACTCCGATGCCGCCTTCTCACGCATTAGATCCTCCTTCGTACCTTGAACATAAATGGTTGAGCGTTTCTTTGCAGCACGTGTTCTCTTTATTTCTTTGTACTCCTTCCACTTGCGTAGGGTTGTATTCCACCCAGCATCAGTCTTCCGCCATTCTGACTCAGCATCCATTAGTTGCGTCACAACATGAAGACATAACTTTTCGCAGATACTCCGGTCAAAAGAAAAAATAATGGCAGGGAGAGCGTTTTTACTGTTGAGCTCGTCAAGGAGGGGGAGAGTCGTTTTACGAAGGTTCGGTAGGTCGCTGGCTGTTTCAATGGCTTCTTCTAAGGATTGCTCATTTTCTTCAACTGAAAAACCCCCATCTTGATCTATTTGGTGAATTTCGGGTTTCTCCGCTATATTGCTAATCAGTCCCTCGACAACGCCGTCAAAGGGCGAGCCAGGCGAGTACATCCAGTGTCGAAGTATTTTCTTAAGTTCAAACTCCCACTCAATCACGTCTAGTCTATGAATCATAGGAGATTTGGCAAAGAATCTCTCTGGATTGAGATTTTGTTCGAGGGGGTAACTTTTCGTCGATTTGTCCCTCATTGTCCGATAGAGCGATAAGCAATCCCTAGGCTCTAAAGCGAGATCTCCGGGCATACCACGAGAAGAATCTACTAAGCAAGAGATAGGGTGTATCGGAATAAAAGACGAGGAACTTTCTAGTCTTGGAAATTTCCGCTCTATCCGTAGCCCGGTGAAATTATACGTTTTTGGTGGACAGTAGAAGATCTTACGCAGATCTGAGTATCGGTGGTGATGTTGTATCGTTTTTAGCTTGACCCCTAGTGCCTTCTGTGTAGACTCCATCCAGTTACTGAACTCCTCTGGGTTTCCAACAGTCGCTGATAACGCAATGATAGGGCATGGAGATAGAATAAGAAGCTGCTCCCAAACAACACCATCGTCGAGCTGGCCAATGCAGTGGATTTCATCAAATATAATGCGTTTGACGCGTGTAGACCAAGAATTTGCGTTACCTGGTGAGAGGAGCATGATTTGTAGTATGTGCGGCACGGTAACGAGAATTTGACATCCGGTAGAGTTACCGATACGCCTGTCCCGGGTGTGGATTGCCCAAACTGACTTTCCTGCGTGCGTATATCGCTTCCGAAAGCGTGCCATCACTTCTGCGGCTACTTGGTTGACCTATGAAGAATTTTAACCATTATTTCTAGTAGCATCCTAAATTATAGCTTTGACTCGACGGGGGATAATAACATACCAAAGCTTTGTTCGGTGCCACATAAACCAATATATCGTCATCGCCAGATCTGAGGATCTATCGCTACTGTTAAATTTATATACATGTGGGTATGGAGTACTTATTCTAACATTCTCCATTGCATAAAAAGAAATAAACGTCTTTCCAGCGGACGTGGGTGCAACGACAAAGACAGAGTTGTTCTGATCAATTTCATCTAAGACCTCTCTTTGCCAACCATCAGGTTCGAATTCAACCCTAGGATCTGGCTTTGAATCCATATTCCGATCCATATATGGCCCGCAATGTAACAGCTGGAACTCGGCAGAAGTCATCTGAAGTTCAGTATCCCCCACCATAGTTCCATTCCATGGCGTAATAAATGATAGTTTGCTGTCTAGTAGAGGGTCTTGCGTTGACCGCGGTGGCATTGGTATACCTAATGAGCCAAAAACATTTGTTAATATCTGGATAATCTTCTTTGTAAGACCTTTGGATGTCAGTAGCTTTTTAGCCTCATCGAAGATTCTCGCTGATACTTCATATCCATCCTCTTTCCTATCCCCCCGGCAGTATTCAGCCCAAACCCGTTGAAGTACCCAAATCTTATATACTCGGACCTCGCAGCTCACAACATAACGCTTCTCTGATAATGTAGAGTTTATCTTGTCTAGGAATTGGTCAAGCTGAAAGATCTTCGTAAGCTCATCTTTAATCTCTTGCATATCACCACATAATGTTTGCCACATGCGCTGAAGAGTAAGGTCCCCCTTCTCAGAGAGCTTTCTACTGTTTTCAGCACGGATAATATCCTTCTTGCTCATCGGCTTAACTGTGGGTTTTTCCTTCTTTCTAGGGGGATTTCCAGTTGTTATCTGTCGAATGTTAAGCTGCGAGTTCGGAGGACCGTTCGTGATGATTACCGGCTCTAAAACCTTCCCTTTTGCACCAACAAGAGACGCTGCATACTTTGTCATCTCAGAGAAAAGAAATTGCTCTGATCGTCTTGCTCTCCCTGCAATCCATTTATTGGTGCTTCTTTTCCATTCTGGTAAACTCCAAACAATGGGTTTAATGTCGATGTTGTTTTGGTGGTTCAAGTTGGATAGGGATCGAATGGGATCGCTATTACCACCGGCTTCGATGATAGCCGCTGAAGAGTCGACCGTGAGTTGAATACGAGATAGGAAAGTATCGAATACTGGATTGGAGAATGGCAGAACCGCTAGCTCGGTAGCACGATTTGATGGTTTTTGAGGAGATGCCGGCGGACTATAATATTCCGGCCTATTTTTAATCTGGCTCGGTAACGAGATATAACATCCAGACAATACACTGATTATTTTGGACATTCGAGTAAAGTCATCGCGAACAGGCTGTGAGAGCGAGTCGGGTGCAACGTTATCATTGTCTAACCTATGTTGCAGATTTGTGAGTAACCTCCCATCGACAAAGTCGTGGATGTTATGTTGTAGCTTGGCAGCCGCCAGTCGGTATTTCTCCGCACTTAGGAACCCCCATGAAACAACCACTATCTTCCGGAATACCATTTCAAGTACATGACTAGTGTTTGTATCTGGTACAGATTCGAGATGTCTTTGCGGGAGAGACAAGTGATTAAGCAGAGCTATATGCAGTAAAAATGTGGCGACATATGGTGTTTCTGTCTCATCCCACTCAGAGTTCTTTAAGAGGGTAGATACCGATGCCACAGCCATCATCTCTCGCTCGGAGATCACAGCGCTCATAGGGATCTCTGGAAATTCGTAGTCATATCCACGGCCAATGGGGGTTTCTTTAGCAACTATTCTGTAGGCGGAGTGGGAGTGTAGTTGAAAATCTTCGATCAGCAACGCTGGTCCTCCCTGGACAATTTTTGTTATAACCTATGGCAAGAATTTTGTTAGTTTTCTCAGTAGATCACCGAGGAAGTTTATCCCTGACCTTACTATCCCTAAACTCGACAGTATTTATCCAAGCCACATTATAACCAGCCATAATCATCCTCCACACAAAGACATTCAACAGAAATCTGACCCTCTCACTTGATTCACCTATGCTATCATAGCACATAACAAAATATGGCCTGGTAGTGGCGAGGTACTGCTGGAAATCACCATGGTCTGGGGATTGAAACTGAAATATACGGAAGGTGCTATTCCTCACTATGGTTTCGGTCCTGGATATATAAAAGAGGTGTTGGATTATTGCGGAGCGTGCGAATGAATACTTGTACCCGCTATTGATAGAGGCTGGGCCTGAAGGAATAGACGTGTAGCTATTCTCTATTAAGCTCAGCTCAATATTAGTATGAGGGGGCTATAATAATGGAGTTCATCCATTGTTTCACAACTGAAACCATAACTGGGGTCAGACCTTCAAAGAAAACTAGATGGAATTTACATCCCCGCTTCCCTAAATTTGCCAAAAACGACTCTACAACGTAGACACAATGTAACAACTGAAACCCATCTAGCATTGAAATTATGTCAGTTCTTGCAAAATAAACAGGGGAGGTATTAGCACACCCTTCATATCTATTCTCTCATCACGAAAAACTAGGCGAAGAAGCGAATCTCCCTCAACAAGAAATAACTCTCGGCCTGCATAATCACCTACTAGATCAACCGGGAGCGGACGCAATTGCTGCTTCCAGCGATTGAGTTCGTCGTAAATAGATAACATATTGTATCGCGCTCTCTGTACGTTGTTAAAGACTAGGGACATGAGGCAACAGGGCTGAATCCCGATTCACGATATAAAATTGAGGTTTTTTTTTTGTTCATCCCTTACTACCCCTAATAACTGAGCGGGGTTTAAGGCATCCGCGAGTGATCAGCCACTCACGTGCCATAGTAAATATCACGTGATCAAAAGGTCTTAGTGATGCAACCTTGACGCAGGCCATCATAACTTTGAGGACTGGCATTAACCCAAGTAGAGGCCGAGAGGATCACAAGTCTCATGCAAGAGGAGCTTTCGAAAAGTATGTATTACATGTTAGGGACATGCATTGCCAAGGCTCGCCTCGTACAAAAACATCCTACCCGCCACAGAGCCGCGTAATTAAATCCTTCAAGTATATGAACCTACACGCTAACTCGATTTATGCGATATCCCGTATGCATAACGGCCAAAGCTATATCTCAGCCTCTTATACTCGGGGGTTAACTGAGATTTCGGATTTAAGGCATAGCCTACCTCGCACTACATATAACACTATGTATGGGTATAAAGGTTAACCTAATAAAGAAAATACTCTTCTCGAGTGTTAATTAATAATTGAGAATTATCGCAACCTCGCAACACAAAAACGCCCAAAATACAAGATCAAAGATGAATTCAAAGCTTAATAATATTTATCTAGGGTATCTGTTGTAATTCTATCATATCCTTATTCCAGTGGTTTTGCTGCCCCCGTTGTTATCATTTTGTTGCCCACGATTTTCGGTGATTGCGGTCTCATTCCCAATTATTGATTAGCACCTAAGTATAGGACATATAACAATCCCAGCAATGGCGTGGAAAGTTTAGCCGCACGGGCTAAGCTATGCTCTCCCGGCCCAGCCCAAACATATGTCGGCCCATTGGAAGGCCTGGTGCCACGGGGTCATATATCCCAATATCTTAGCCTTTAAATTCATGGAACTTTATATTATAATCGAGATTGAACATAAACCCATATAGGGTAAAGCCTACACCACACCCTAAATTCATCTTATTTGTTGGTATAGTAGGAAAATTATTTTTATAAATGTTTATTGCATCAGAATTGTGGGTAGGCTATTGCGGGTTCGGTAATTGGATGATTGCATCGGTTCCCTATTCAGGAAGCATGATTGATTAAGTATAAGAACATGAATCTATCTACTAGGGGGGCCGAAAGATATATCGGTCACGTGGTTTATCTTTAGTGAGAGAAACAGAATAAATCATGTGACCAATATACTTCTCGGCATTGCTAGTACTGCAGTCCAGGATTCCCTCCATCATTAAAATCTCCAAGATAAGAGTTTGATACAGTTTCCGGTAGAATTATTGCGGAAACATGGGCTATGAGCAGGGATTCTGTAACCAATACAGCGTACGGCAAAAAAATGGAGAAGCGTGAGATACGAGGTTCAGAGTTTTTATTCGCTCTTTAGGTTTTTGGCGAAGATTCTAGTGGTAGGATTTGCCATAAGACCTTCTTAGCAGACCCTGGTTTCTTGATCTTTTTTACCATATGCTGTACTGACGCTGGAGTATTTGCCGGGGCCAATCAAGGATATTGGTCGTGCACGCCACACTTCCACAATAATTCTGCCGGAAACTTACTCGGGCGTTTAGTAAAAGATTGAAATCTTTGTGACAACGGGTAGCAAAACTTATATGGACAAGAACAATCACAATTGATCATAAAGGTGGCCATGAAACATCAAGGACAGCTAGAACCAAGCAGTAGTTTTTGATTTGTATAATAAAATTATATCTAGTTTTGATTATCTTATCCTGAACATTTTTGAATACTTAGCCTGTGGTGGGTTATACTTGGCAAAGTCTCAACCCTTTTTGAAATATATACCCTTGTGT
This sequence comes from Verpa conica, assembly GCA_033030425.1. Classification (NCBI taxonomy): domain Eukaryota; kingdom Fungi; phylum Ascomycota; class Pezizomycetes; order Pezizales; family Morchellaceae; genus Verpa; species Verpa conica. Next base: position 1,352,139 of record JAUFSD010000021.1, on the reverse strand, counting down.
GACACTTTTAAAATTCCTCCAATAGTATAAAAATGTGCCCCAATATTTTCAGGAAAAAACAGTCCTTTAATACATAATATTAAAATATAACCCTAAGTATATATAATCATGTGCTGGGTGTCTCCATATGGCTTTTTCTACACCCAAAAGTGAGGCTTTATGCTTTATTCGGCAAAAATCACAGGCACCTATGAAGACTTGGAGACCTTCAGTAGTAAATTTTTTCAAAGTTTTTATACGATATTCTACAGCGCCGTGACTTATGTCTTCGGTCGCGCGCATGGCAACGGCTCCTCGAGGTCTCGCTTGCCCGACACGCATGGTGTTCGTCATGGGGCGATTAGGGGTGGTTTCTGGGCCAATGGACCCGCCCCGGCCCGGGTTCGGGCCTGATTTTCGGTGAAGGAACCCCCCAATAGGGGGATAACCGGCGGGGCCCGTTGGCCCACTATAGTTAATTAGGTTAAATTTCGGTTAATGGGGGATTCCTAAAGGGTAAACCCGACCCGGCCGGGGAATGGGGCGGTTCGGGGCAGTATCTTGGTGTGGTTCCCCGGTTAGTTTAGGGGACCGACCCCCCATGACGAACACTACTTATGAGTCAGACTAGACGCCCTCTAACGATGTCTCTCTTCCATCTCTCTCCATAACTGCACCATCAGTCAATAGATAATCACCCATTAGTAGGTGAAATGTTGACAAGATACCCTCTAAATAGGTATAATGCCTACTAGTGGGGGGACACGTCTTTCAGAGTAGAAGCACGCCATAGGAAAGGTATATATATGTAGCCCAGCGAGGATTTCCGAGGAGTAATTGCCTAACGCTACTCAGCTACAAAAAAAAGACATTGCTTTAGAGAGAACCCTACTATTTGCTAATATGAACGGTACTCAACGTCTGCATCTTCCTATTTACGAATGACGCACTTGAATCATCTCTTAACCTCAATAGCAACTCTACCTTCGGACCTGGCAAGAACGAGAATGAAAAAAACTTGTTCCTCGGCTGGTCTCCTTTCAACTTAAACTCATAATTGCAAACAATATACGCCAGCAACGTCTTTAACTCTGTCGCCGCAAAGAATCTCCCTGGACTAAAAAAACTGTGAGCCTCATTCCCCGTTCTTTTTTTCTGGTTTCAGAGATTTTATAACTTACCATGCATTTTTACCCATCCCGAAGGATAGATAGCCGTCCTCTGGAAAAACCATCTGATGCCTAGTCTCGTGACCTACAGTCTTCCTTAGACGCGAAAACCGAAACGCGTCAAATTCATCTGGGTTACTATAGTACTCTATCGAACGATTGATCGAGTATGTTGGTGTCACAATCCACGCCCCCTTTGGTAAGAATGTCCCATCAGAAAGTGTATGCGGCCTGAGTGCCTTCCTCATAATTGTTGCTATGGCGTAATCAGCTATGGATATACTCCGGCAGGGGTAGTTTCTTATAAACCTGTAGTAACTGGATGAAGCCGCTGGCTCTCTTTTAAAGAGCTATCGAGTTTATGCATTTTGGTAAGGGCCTGCTTTGTCCACCCTCCAAACTCTCGAAGAACACTCTCGACCTCATAGCGTATAGGTTCTTGGAATGAGGGGTGGGCAGCAAGATCATAGAGTGCGTGGGTTATGCCAACTAAGGAGGTGTGGATAGCGGAAAAGTCAAGGTAGAGGATTCGAATGCAGAGCTCGTATAAGGAGGTGTGCGGGGATTCTGCTTCAAGGATCCACTGGATGGCATCGTTCTAATTGCGATTTGTTCTTCTTAGACTGGCCGGGCGAGGTATGGGGAATGAAGGGCTACATACCGGCCTATTATCCCAATTTTTGCCAAGTTCTTTAAGCTTTCTCTGCCGCTCTTCAAACACAGGGCTGAGCTTTGCAAGAAATGTCCGGAGAGATCGGCTCCGGTATACAAAGAAGTATGCAATGAGTGGTTTGAGGATTCTCGGAGATAAATCAATTATCACGCCAGCCCTCGACACTGCCCCCGAGAGCGTGACAAGACAGTCTAAATATTCTTTATCACGCGACAATGGTAGCCCAACAAGTAACCGATTTGTAGTTGCTGAAACACACCTTCCCAGAAGATCTCCATCAATTTTCACCCACTCTTCCCTTATCCCTACCTCTCGAAAGGCCAAATGGATTTCATCGACAATTTCTGGAAATATTTTTCCTAGCCGCTGCGTAAGATTATTTAAAATAATTTTAACATGATATGGATCCCCGTGGATACTACTACTAAGTGTGTAGCTAATTGAGTTCCGTTCATCTGCCGCCGCCTGCATAGAGAGAATATTCTCGTCGGCATTTTGAAGTTCCTTCATGATCGTGGGAGACGTAGCGACTACAACCCACCGTGCTGGGGTGGAGATCTTGAACGATCGACCGGAGCGGCCATACTACGTATGTTAGGGAGGATTTGCGTAGGAGTAATAAGAATACCTTTTGGAACCCGGACTCGATTATAGCAGCAGAGTCATTGATGAACTCAAGTGCTTGAATCCATGGCCCGAAAATAGGATATAGCCCTACCGTTGGGAAATCAACCTGGGACTGTAAGTATTATTCTTTGAAAGTGAGGAGAGAGGTACATGAGTGGAGGTAATGCGTAGGCGAAGGATGAACAAAACTATGCAGATAATGAATAAAAGCAGCCAGATCTCCATATTCTTAACGAGAGTTCCTATAAGTTACTGGAAAATCAAGAGTGGTCGGATTATGGACGTTACGGAGGATTTCTTAGGGAGTTATCTAGAGCTTAGTAGAGCGTTTTAACGAGTACATATATTCTATCCCGGCCGTGGACGCATATATGAATACCAATAGGCCATTATAGATAAGGTGACCCATCGGTAGATATTCATAGATGGATGCTACCTGTATGAAATAGGTACCACGATAAATGGCTCAACATATGATGGCCGTCCATGCACGGGAAAGTATAAGACACACAAACACACTCCGGATATTCTATATGCCATTGGTCAAGAGTGAAAAACAAAGTTATTTATTAAGTCCACGGGCACCTCAAACCATTGATGAAATATGCTCCTTGAGAAATGGACCTGTAATTTAGAGAAATCCTTTTATTCAGCTTACTCTACCAGAGTCATTCCACGCCATGAGCAAAATATTATCCTTACCCCTCACCTGCGCCTGGCCTTGTGATGTAGAGACTAACTTCTTATCCCGCTGTTGAGTTTTATGTGTCGAGGAATATACCGTATTAACTCGATAAATTGGCTATGCGGGCGTCACTGCCACTTCCTATCAAATGCAAACTTGTTATCTGATCGTAAGGATTATTATCATGAGCTAGCTTTGATGGTTTTAGAGGAAGCTCAAAGAAGTTTAGAGAACACTATTAAACACAGGTGGCGTTGACGCCCGCATAGCCAATTTATCGAAAGAAAGTTAGGTTACTTTGGGTAGTGTTTGAGTGCATGAGTGCGGGATTTCGGCCTGAGACCTGAGACCTGAGACCTGAGACCAGATACGACAAGTCATCTATAGTATGATGTTAAACCCAGACCAATATCTTGAGCCGATATTCCAGCACAACCAGTACCTAATATAGACCGCGACATATGTCTTCGGTCGCGCGCACAACGCAACCACGGCCGCAACCCCACTACCCCGCTTTACGCAACCATGGCCCCCCCAAGCATAGTATAACGGTGGTGACACGGGTACGGTAGACTTTCAAGGACTTTCGTCACAGATTCAAACGGATCTGGACGGAACTACGGGGGGTTCGGCGGGGACGGGGTTTCTTCGATTAGTGTTCGTCATAGGGTCGGTCCCCTAAACTAACCAGAGAACCGCGCCAAGAAACTGCCCAGAACTACCCCATTCCCCGGCCGGTCGGGTTTGCCCTTTAAAAATCCCCTATTAATAGAAATTTAACCTAATTAACTGCAGTGGATCAACGGCCCCGCCGGTTATCCCCCATTGGTGCGGTTCCTTCACCGAAAATCAGGCCCCGATCGCCCCATGACGAACACTAGACATAGTCGCTTGAGTGATGATATTATTGAAGCTGCTAAATGTTTAAAATCATGGGCTAGAGGAGGTCTTGTTTTTCCGAGGGGGGATCAAATATATCAGAATTAACAATCATGTTGAATGACCTGGAGCAGCGTTCACAAATGAGAGATATCATAGACTACCGTATTATCTCGGCAATAACGAACAGAGCTGTGTGAGAGCCAGAATATTACTAGTGGCCAAAGCCTGTTTGAGTTGAGCTTGGTGTATAGCTTTACTGGCCATAACTGAGCCTCAATCTGTATTCAACCAATCTCAGAATTTCTTTCATCCCACAGTCGTGTTCGGTATCGCCGAGAAAATACGGTAGTACAGTATACGGGATTTTGTACAACTAGTTTATAATAATTTTAGATTATCCATAGTCCTCTCTAGTTATTTATATCTGTAGTCATTTGTGGTCCTAAAATGTCTAAGATACAGTAGGTCCCTACAGGTTAGACTACAGTCCATAGTCCTTGATATCATATTCGTAGTCCATCTTTATTTTATTTTAGGACGGGCTATAGGCTGTAGCCCGTCCGGTCCTGAGGCCTCGGACGGACGGACACTGGCCGCACTACAACAACAATTAATAAGAATAGAAAGCTGAAAAATAGAGGGAATAGGGTGTTAACTTATGTACTATTGATTTATATAATGAGAAAAGACATTATGTTTATATAGGGCTCCTAGTTGTCATGTGGGTAGGCGGTTATTTATGACCCCCGACAATACTAGTTGCAGAGGCGTGGGACTCTCAGTTTCTTGCTTGATAATTTATTTAGGCAAGATCTATAAGTATAAAAGGAGCTCTACTTATAACCAAAGAAATAATTTGGCAATTGGAGCTCGACTACATGAGTACTAACCCCTATGGACACAATTTACCACCTTAGCTTACTCGACTATGCATAAAGCTCCCTGGAATTCTAGAAATATGCCAAGTCTCGATGCTACAGCACCCACTACTTGGGTGGCTTTAGAAGTACTACCTCCTCTAACGTTGGGATAAACTAGTGAGATTTATGATATTGTCTTCTCCCACGATGATGGGAGAGGACATGTCTAGGTGGTAGCGTGCCAAGGTGTGCACACGACAGTAGGATTAGCAGTACACCGTATAGAGTATCTAGCTCTAACTTCTTGCAGTGTGGAAATCTTCTTCCGTATATGATACTGTTTATCTCGCCACCGTGAATTTCGACTCTGGACCTAGGTAGGCTCGAAAATTAGAACCAACCCAGCATATGCGCAATGCCTTTCACCGATACTGGCCCCTCAATCGATTTCAGGCATACCAGGAATACCAGCACCATGAAACCTCCTAGACGCCCCCCTCATGTACCTTAGTGTAAATTCCACGAGTTGTGTATATTCAACAACGACCATCATGCAGAGATCCGGCGGCTCCTTCCAGCCGGAATGCTTTAGACTAACGAGATTGATTTCATTGTGTGGGTGACGATGCGCTGAAGTTTACGCACCATATACCGACCACCAATAATACCGACCTTCATCTCCTTGTGCACGATGAACTCGTCACCAAAGCTATTGAATTCCTGATCTCTAAGCTCAATTACAGTTACACTAACCCTGACACAGAACAGTTTCAAGTCGCGTGTTTAGACCACACCCTAACGGATATCCGGACTTTACCTGACTGAGTATCAGCTTAGACAATAATGCGTACCAGATGTCGAAATTTATACAGATATTTCCACACCGATAAGGGTTGGTGCGTGGATCTTGCCAGAACCATGAGTCTTCCGCATCCTAAAGAAAACTGGGAGCTTCGATATCCCACGAAACAAGCGTACCTTGACTCCCTTATAGAAACCTGTCTAGAGCCAAGTTACAGGCGGAATTGGTGGCTGGAGCGCAACTTACGTGTTACCATCGGCTCGTTGGTGTCTGATACGCTGAAGAGGAATCGCGGGCGGATCGGTCAAATAAGGGAGGCAGAGGAGCGGATACTACTCACTGTCAAGAAGGAGAATCAGTTTCCTTTAAGGAAGCAGCTTGTACGCTGTCATGAGGGGAGTTGGGCGGAATCCCAGAAAGAAAGAAGGATGGTTTTAAGTATCCTCTATTCAATGAGGGGCTGCTCGTGTGAACGATGTTGTCAGGTAGCAGTTACAAAATAGCATGGCTCAGGGTGGATACATTACGATAAATCTTGTATCTAATGCGACCGCTGAATTTCTTGTATAAAAGGAAAACTTCTTTGCGGACGTTGGTAATGATTAAGGGTTTAATTTTTCTCGTATTAAGCCAATGAGAATCCGCTGCCCTGGGTGATGGTTTGATAAATTCGTGGATGTCAAACGACAAGCTATGCAATGTAGTGGTAGCCTGCATGGGGGATCTGAGATTCGCACCAGGGAAACTTGAGTATCTTACTCTATCCCGAGGGACTAATAGGAGTCGAAGAGCTACTGGCTCATGTGGAATTTACAGGAAACTAAGGTGGGTCATAGGTGGCCGCCTACACGATACGTTTTTTTTATAGTGGCTGTCACAATAGAAGGCTGTGCACTTGGATAGGGTTAGGGATCTGAGAAACAATTAATACACTACGACAACCAACAAGAGCTGGGTCCCCATCATTCTGTCCTTGCGAGTACAGTGCTGTGCTACGGAGTACAGTTATGTATAATAAGCTATGGCCAGCGTAAAATAGCATAGGTAAGTACCTTTCAACACAGCCATTTTCAGCACCCGGTTATTAATACAGACCCGCTAGAAATAAAAGTAGCGATGGCCTAGGGGAGGATAAGGCATGTCTAAATATGCATTCTTTACTTAATACACCTGTAAAGGCTTCACTTCTTAGCATAATTACTAATCGGTGAAGCGAAAAAGAACACTCGATTGTAGCTTACAGAGAAGGGTCCTAAATTTAGGTTAGGCTAGGAAAAGTAGAATAGCTCACTATCTCAAAGAATTAATATATTCCGAAGAGCTTCTAATTTATGTGAGGTCTGCAGATAACCGGGTAGTGATATTGTTAGTTGCATACGAGATATAATATTAATAACAGCTACATGGGTAATAGTGTAGGAGCTCGCTAGTAGACTAAGACCGGGGGTAAAGACCTCTTATAAAAAACACCCTGCTAGCCCCCAAAGGGTGATTCTTCGATTAATTATAGATATAGAGAGAAGAAAAAAAGAGACAAAAGAGGGCCTAAGAAAGCCTTAACCCTTGATGTACATCTACTCTAATCATCAATCGGTCAGGTGACCTACTACACAGTGCGCCTCTCGTTCGTCGTGTAGAGGTCTATAAGAATATCTATAACTATCATAGTGTGCGGAACAGTTAGTGAGGAATGCTGTTTGACGTACTCGATTCATAAAGCTATATATTGATGGAGAGCCACATGGAAGATTTTATAGGTTCTCTCGGTTGCATATATCTTACATCCCCATGTACTACGCCTGCCGGGGTAAGTCTGTTGACACCTGGCGGCGGTGGTGGTGGTTTTTCCTGATAAATACCCAATAGCTTTGGGTGAGGATTAGTGCCACCACTGCCACTGTCAGCAGGCGTAGTACATCCATCTACCGTTTTAGTAGTGGGCTTTAGCGAATCGTATTCAAATATCCAGCTTCAAGGGTTTCTAGGCGAGGAGCTATGAAATAAACAATAGACATTCCTAACATAAATAAACATATGCTATTTATTCTATATACAAGCTGAGAAATATGTAGATTATCTTAAGATAGAAAGTTTACCACTTTTCTCAGGTGTATAATCAAACGATACCACGCCGACAGGGCTGTTTATGATGTATGAGCTTGCTCACAAGTCCTCATCCAAATCTACTGGTCTAATACCATAGTCAATCTTTTTCCTCAACCTTAGAGACCGCCTCGGTAGTTTAAGATCACTCCCATGATCTTCACTTCCAGGCTCAAAGTCGTCATCGCTACCTTCGAATTTTCTTTTCTGTGTTTTATCCTCTTCGGTCTCCAGGTTTCTAGACCACCTCAATAGTGCAAGACGGGGTATTGCTAATCGATACATAGTCTCTCTAAAGTGATGTATGGGCATTTGGTATGATCTAGTATCTTTGCAGTGGGCAGGGAGAAGATCTGTTATTCTGATATGTGGGGCGTTGTCTTGGGGGGTTTCCGATACGGGGAATAAATCCTACCAAGAGAGTTAGTGAGAAAGTGGAGGCTACCACTATGGACGTGGTAAATTGGGGCTTACAACTTGTTCTCCATCCATATACATTTTATCGGTCGACTTATTATAGCGGTAAAGCTCGATGAAACCTGAGATAGGGCCGACCCACTTTGAATGATCGCCGTTGGTCAAAAACGATTCATACGTGCCTACATCCGATGACACGGAGGAGTTCGAGGATTGAGTTGACCAAGGAGACCCAGGGGATGAGAGGGGACTAGATGATCCAGTCCACGGTTCAGATTTTGGTAAAGGCTCACTTTCGACAAGGATAGGCATTTTCTCATTTTCGTCGTCGGAAAATCTCGGGAACCCGACGGAATGAGCGATACTTGGGCTAACGCTACAGTGATATTGCTGGCCAATTGGAATTTCGGAGTCTGTGGGAGACTCAACCTTTGTATCAACAGCTGTACTACCGATTTCACCATGCTCCCCCTCCGTTGCACTCAGGAAGGTCTCAGGGGTTTGGGCCTCGTCATCGTCGTAGCTACCCCTGGAGTCCCCCCACATTGTACCCTCCAGGCCTTCCACAGGTAGAAGATCAAGAATGCCGCCGCTACTGACGCTCGCATGATCACTACCATAATACTCTTCCACAGGCACACTCCCATCATCCCCGGAGATCTCAGCTCCGTCGCTACTCGCTTCATCGCTACAATCCTTACTCTCCTCTTCTTCTGTCTTAACCTTATGCTCCACCGGTTTCCCTTCCTCTAGATTGATGACAACTACGTAGATACAGCTTCATAATATAACTAAAGGCCTTGCCCGAATGACCCCTGGCAAAGGAAGAATAACGGTGGATAGATTTGCACAGGACTATCGGAAGAAAGATGATTTACAGAAAGATAAAAGTGACGAGGTAAATTTAAGAAAGTCTCTGTATGGGCAGTTATAGGTAAAATATGTGAATATAACGTGACTGCTCTGCATGAAAAGATAGAAGATTGTGGCTAGTGCAGAAGGACAAATAAAATAGACAGAGGGCAAGAACTCCAGAGGTCCAATGAGAAAAGGGTATTAGAGACTACAACTACCTCTAGCTAGGCCGAGCTGTGTCCTAGGAAAATAACCCTAAGCCATGATCCATACAGATAAGGGTTTCATGTATTTATGATTAATTCACATAGCCCGGGCGCAGTCACGTGACCTCTATCCCGTGACTTTCATTAGCTACATGTACCCTTATTAGGAATCATATAAAACAAAAATCATAACCAGAATACCGAAGTAGTGTTTCCATGATCCAATGAGTTGTACAGTCCTACCAGATATTGACATATTTAAAAGCAGCGGGGTGAGTAGTTATGCCTCGAGCAGCTTGTGTAACCCAACTATTGGCAGCCTCCCCGCCTCCGCCTCCGCCTCCGCCATCCGCACAACACCAGCGACCCAGCATGCCCGCAACACCAACAACTCCTGGACAAACCGACAGCGCAAGAAAGATTGCCAACTATACCCAGTCTATCTCCTCCGGCGTCACAAACCTCCTCACAGAGCTTGGCCGAGTCAGTACCGCCACCTCCCCCCCTAGTAGTGACCTCAACAATGCCATATTGCTCCAGCTCCAGACAATCACTACGCAGATTGCGGCAGTGAACACCCGTCTTGATAGAATAGAGAGCACAGTTCACGGTCCTGACAAGGGACCTAGCTATACCCCTAATTCTACTGGAAGCGAGCTAATAGAACTCCCGGTTGGTTACCACCACCTAGAACCGCCTACAGCAGAGTACCTCTATCTTAAATTTTTATACTAGGAATACTTGGTTAATGTACTAGGGAGCACAACATCCTTGCCCGCCTTCATAATCAGAGCCTCCGACTCGGCAATCAGGCGCTTCTTCCTCTCCACAATAACCACAATAACAGAATCCTTGGCTTCCCCGCTACCCTTGGTCATCTCGTGTTTCTCAGTCGGTCCCCCTCCCAATTCCTCTCCCTATACACCTCCTAACTCCCTCCATATATACCTTCTAACACCTTCATTAGAACCCATAGCTGTAACACACTTATGTAAAGCCTTTGGACTTAACGGCGACGAAAAAGAACTCTACAAGTTCTGTGGAGTGAGCGACGACGTTGTTTCTACAGTTTCAGAGTACTTTGTCCCCGCGGAGAGCATAGCCCTGGAACGTGCCGTGCGTCGCCAGAAATGAAATGCAGAGATGGCAGCTGCCGGGCCACCAACGGCACAAAGTAGAAGGGCGGCAGAGTGTGTGCAATTAATGGAAAGAGTAGAGGCCAAGGCCGAGGCTAACTGGTAGGACTGTAGAAACCATAATCGTATCGCACGTGCAAAAAATAGCAAGGTAAAGACGGTAGATGAAGAGATTGTGCCAATTCATGATGAACGGAATATTACGGTTACCGGGTTTCCAAAATATGCTAGAGGACTTTTTAATGCGAGATACGGTGAGTACATTCTGGCCTCTATAGATTCCGGTGGCTTACTAGTTACTACTGCAGAGGCGGATGTCTTATTCTTCCTAGGCGAGTATGGGCAGGGTGCGTACGCGACTGAATGCGAGAAGAGGTGGGCCGAGTTTGTGGGAGTATCAATGGATGTAGCGTATTCAGAGGATGTGGATGTCTATACTGGCTCGAGACCGTATTGGCGAATGTAGGTGGTAATAGAGACAGCATGGGCTCTATTGTTTAACTATATCGGTTATAGTCATTCCTAGTATGGGAAGAGAATTTCTCGAGTGCTGACCGTAACCTGATGTCGCTCTACTATTACCTGGCTGGTAACCCATCCTACCATTATACCAACGTACCTATCTCAGCCGCACTTAATATTGGTAAACGTTCGGGAGTTGTTTAAGCACTATGGGGAAGACGTTATAGGTGCTTTCTATACCGAGTAGTGACTCCTCTTCGGCTTTTGACGATTTACGGAGTTGAGAAATATGGTGTGGTAACCATGTGGGTGTAAAGAGTTATTCATTATAAACAGCCGAGTTAGGTAGCCAAATGTAGCTAAGGAGTAAGCGGATGCGATGCAAAGGGAGCAAAAGTAAAGTGACAATGACCGAGTGATGATAGATGACCGGGTGATGAATGATGACGCTATTCTGTATAGGCTAGCTGAGACTTTAGACAATCTCTAAACCTGCGAATGTTGAGAAATTGTCGTGGGGGGACCCTGTAGGGCTATGACCTAGATACGTTTTCTGGTATTAAAAGTGGTCCGGTGTGGTGCGGAAGATTTTGGGGCTATGACCCGTTAAAAGAGTGCTCCCTAGCTATTCTATTTATGAGATAGGTGGGTAGGGACAAACGATTCAAGGACGCTTCTCCGGAGGTGTGGGAACCATCTCCCAAGCAGCCGTGAAGAGCTAGCTTCATGCTGAAAATCAGGAGGGTGCATAAGATACAAGTGTTGCCTGGAGATTATTCTGAATGGCCAGGGACGCCAGGTTTGAGACCTCAGAGATCGATCGACACCAGTGTTGAGAAGCGCTTACTTGGTCGTGGGTGATGTAACCGGGATAGGAATGCGGTAAAAAATGCAGTATGAACAAGGCTCTGAGCCAATATATATTACCATAACTAGTATAGTATGCATAGCCATCACAAGTAAATGCGGTAGCGGGCTAAGTGAGGTGCTTTCACTAGACATACGAGACAAGGATTCATTAACTAGGTGCTCCCTTTCATTACCGGTCTGGTTGGGGCCATGGAGATAACCTGTACTACCATTGGGTAAGCATTGGCTATTCCTGGATATATTCCTATATTCTCTTCCTAAAAGGATTGCCCTTTAACCTTAAAAAAACAAGTCACACATGATCACTCGGTCATAAAACAACACTCACTATTATAAAAGCTTCGTAATATGGATAAACCATAGATATGAATCACGTACCATCTATTAGCTATATTTGAGGTCTAGGCAAGGCATCCCATATGAGGGTTTAGGTTTCTTTTGTTGAAACATATACCGATACCCTTTTACACAACTGAAGCTTTACTCACATACCGAGTGTTATGTCATGATGTGGCGCTGAGGCGCAGGTGGCTCGTTTATGGGACTTGGCACGCTAGTACTTACACAAATCTTCTCTCATGGTGACGAGAGAAGAGAATCATGATACATTACATTCAATTATTTTTTTTTAAAGAACAAGTGCCTTGAGTGCAAACAGAGTTGAGCATGAGACACCGTTGTGGATACAGTTGCGCTACTGATCGATGAACCAAGCCTATAGAGCAAGACTAAAATCGTTCGGGTTAGGGTTCTGTCAGATAAACCCTAACCCATGTTTTACTAGCCATTTAGTACACTACCGTGTGGGTCCTACCCTTCTAGGTTATTATAACTATAATGGCCTAGAGATGTCTATTTGATTAGATTTAGAGACGTTAGTGATATTTTACTTAGCCTAAAAGATCAGGGGAATGCTACTCTTAAGTCTCCATGTATCTATTATTGATTTATTCATTCATTGCTACCCTTAAGTATTAGAATCCCTGAATTGCTTGATAAGAATGCGGCCCAAGCTGACTCCTAATATGACCCGAGACTCGCTTCAATGACGAGAGTTATATGTAACGTAGGTTAAGGGTTAGTTATTGCCGTTGAGAAACCATTAGGGGCGAGTTGGGTATTATTGTTGCAGGTCCTGAGGTACCTGACGCGCTAATACTATCCAAACCTGCAAGGTAGTAACTACAGCCTCAGTATAAGAGGAACCACCCTCTGATATACGTTTCTATTCCTGCGAAGGTCTGGTTCGCACAATAGCGCCAAGACCTGCGTTTAGAAAACCTAACCCTGTGCCAGGGTAAGCTTACCCCGCCCGAGAGTTCGGGCATCCCGTGTCAGTCATGATCGTACCTGTTACAAGCCCCATTCACAATGAGAAACGCCGATCTCAGCGCCGAATCAGTCGAGCAAGCTTTACGTGAAGATGGGCGTAACTGCTCCTCGACCTCGTTACCGAATCCCCTCTCAGTACTCAAAGATAATAGGCCTTATAACTTGAGGGAAAGGACATCGGCACTTACACCTGCTGAGAAGGATCGTATCCGTGAGAAGGCTGGCTACAGGTGCTGGTTGTGTGGATTTTACGGCAATGAGGTCGCGCACCTTATCGCCAAAGAGGATATTGTCCTGGTATACACTCTGTTGACATTGACACCAACTATACTAATCTATTTATTAGTTCAAAGATTATCGCGATAGAGGCTTTCACAAAATGCACAGCATCCACTCGCCTGAGAACCTTGTCTGTCTCTGCGGGACTTGCCATAATAGCTATGACAAAACAACACCTACGTGGATCTTTATACCTATAAACCTAGCCGAATTCCTGGAAGATGAAGAGCAGTTTCAGGCCGACCGTATTGCAGCTGCAGAAAAGGGCCAGGACTTGCGTCGTAAGCCTTCCGTAGTAAACACTTTCCAAAACAAATATGCACGATACCAGACTCGTGAAGGTTTTATATCCACAGAAACCTTCAGGAAGAACCCGGTCAAAGAATTGAAATGCAATCCATTCGCAGCTATTATTCATAGTGCCCGAATCAACGGTAGCGTTGAACGCGTCCACCCCCGTTTGGGCGGTATTCCCAAAGATGTCGCTGCCACGTTTAGCAAGTTAATAGAGCACTACACGACCCTTGCGCCTGAGGTTCCTGAGAAGTCTAAGGTTACGGAAAACCCGAAGGTTACGGAGAAGCCTAAGGTTGCGGGGAAGTCTAAGGTTACGGGGGAGCGTAAGGTCACCGGACGGTCTAAGGTCACCGGAAGGCCTAAGGCTACTGCCAAGTCTAAAGTTACCACCAAGAGTAATGGCTTTGTGCAGACTAGAGCGCAAGTCCCGGTTATCGAGTTGCTCAAGGGTGGTGGGAGGAGTAGCAAGCGTCGAATTCAAGATATCACTGGCGATGACGATGAAAGCACATTTGGAGGCTCCTCAAATCATACAAACCAAACCGCACACAGCTACGATACCCGACTCTCCCGAGCCGTGCAACCGTTTAGGCAAGAACTTGCTTCTATCGCAGAAACATCAGTCACAGGCACTGAGGTAGAAGTGCCATCTGATGTATGGTTTAGGGCGGATAAAAGGAGGAAAAGCAAAGCTGACGTGGGGAAATGGGTCGAGGGCTCGGGAAGAGCAAGAACTGGCCTTACTATTTGGTTAGTTCAACCTGAGGAATAAAGTAAATGAATTTCGGTAATACGGAAGTTCTTATCTTGGTACGTCATATTTGTATAATATATATTGAGATGAGCATTGAATGTGTGCGTTTTTGATGATCTTGACCGTATTGGATAATCTGTTATTGATACTGAACTATTTACAAACCGAGATTCTATCAATCTTACGGAGGCCCATAGCGACAAACACGAAGTAAATTCGGAAATTGGGAATTGGAAAATGAAAAAGTGAAAAAGTGAAAAAGTGAAAAAGGTTTCCCGAGACAAAGGCTTTGTCTGCAACCTTATTCAGCAATCACGTAGTGGGCAAAGCAGAAGAATAGAGAGCGGCCCTCACCATGCCTCTTGTGGGGTACGCAGAGATGATGCGGGTGGGCCAAGGGGAGTAGGCAAGATTTAAGCAACGTTTACTGGTTATCTACGTGTCGTCATTGAGTTTTTTGGTCTATTAGATAAAATTGAATATTTAGTGCTCGCGAATGGGCTCTTGGCCGTAAGAGGCGGCTACCCACTCCTTCATGAGTTGGTGCGAGTTCTTCTCAGCAAAAAACAAATGGGATAAAAAGATGAAAGAAAAGAGAGAAAGAGATATGTTGAGCAGTAGATTATGGGAGATTGTGATATCCGCTAATAGAGTGTTATACTAATTGTTAGATCTGGTTAAATTTCAAGCTATGTAGCTAGACTAAAGATACTTGGCGTCACTACTGTTTGTCTTAAGCCGGGCTGGGGGCAGTGTCTTGGCGCGGTTCCTCGGTCAGTTTGGGGGACCCCCTCTATAGCGAACGCCGTGAGAATATAGATTTAGAGGGTGGTACAGCGGGGATGTGGTTTAGTATCGAGAGTCGGGAAGCGGCGGCGTTGGAGGTAGCGGGACGCGGTACGGCGCTACGAAGCGGGGGTGCGGGGTGAGGTGTAGACCGGGAGTGCAGTATATAGTGTTTTCTGTAGCATTTAGATGTTGGTAATATAGTTTCTGCATCTCGCTTCCCTAATGATGGCGGGCTGATCGTTGCCGTCCATGGCACAGAGCATATATCACACTGTTGACTATTAGATATATGCTCCCAGATATCACGCTTATTCCTTCCACCCTGAAATATGATAAAAAACTCTTAAATTTTCATTAGCACAGGAGTCCTATCTAGTATGTATATTCTTTCTCAGTTTGATTGTACGAGTTAGCAAAAAGGGACTGAGGTATTGGGGTTAGGGTTCTAAGTCCTGGACTCAATCTATTGGACCACTATAGGGGAAGTGTACGATAGATATCATTGGAATTTTATATGAAGTCTACTTTTGTCTTCTTGTGGGTTTCCGGTTTTGTTACCTTGTTTCTATAAACAGATACATGCAGCGCTGGAGACTCGTATCGTAAGGCGAGCTAGCCCATATTCCAACACCTGCGATATTTATACCCCACACCACGACTACGTCATAATAAACGGAACCTATGAAAACGAGACTAGGTAATTTAATTCTAAATAGATATGTTTCTAAGGGCTATTATCTATATCTTTCATGATATTACAGAGATTCCAAGGTGAAACCTACCTACACGACTATTATGTATATAAACGAATAAACGTCTAAATTAGTAGATACCATTCCCTCTTAATCCATGAGTGTGGTTATGGAAGAATTTGTTTGAGAAGATCTCTAAAATGACTTCTACGACCAGGACCACAGCGGGGGTAGCGAGCCGATCGATGGTTCTTATTGCCTCCGTTTCCATCCGGTCTATGCATGACACGAGTATAGTTATAAGCCACAATTAAATAGTACGAGAACCCATCCTCCTATCCAAAGTCCATTTCGGATGGAAATCCTGTGGGGACAAGTAACCGGAGACAAACCCCACCCGACCGCCGTCAATAACAGACCTTGCCAGTAGTGCGATCAGATACAGGAATACAACTTTAGTTACGCAATACATAACCATATAGCATTCTTGAATTTCAAGGGAGTTTACAATCTCAGCTACAGTAGATAGACATCTCATTAGCCCAAGTCTTGAAATATAGTCTTTCATGCGCTACGCCGAGCCGGCTAGCGATTGATTATCCTTTATTCTGTATGAAATCGACTAAGGGGCTATCGTGGTATTGTTTATTCATAGGAAGGTTTATAATTAGATACTATTGGTAAGGGGTACTAGATAGCTGTAACGAATTTTTTTAGATCCCTTGGGGGGCTATTTATGCATGTTAAGGGAATTGCCTATTATACTGGTTAGACGAAAGATCAATGAGAAAAGCAATCATCCGGTTCCAATGTACCATATTTAAACCACCATCTCTGTTCAGTTCAAGGGGAAATGTCTTCTCCTAAAGCTAACGTAGTCCTAAGACCCTCTATCTGATCTACTACCGCTCTAAAGCAACACCGTAAATCTAATTTCAGTCTCCTCCACAAGAGCTTATAACCTTGAAATGAAGCATACTATTTCTACTGTGGCTCTCGTTACTGTTGTCGCTGGCCTTTTTACCCCTATCCTTGGTCAAGGCATTCCGAATTTGCCCGAATGTGCTGTATGTTTTTCTGACCAAATATCACCAAGCTTACTTACTTACTATTATACCTGTGTAGTGGGGCTGCATCGCCACGGCTATTGACACACCAAGCTGTCCTACTGCGGAACTTAGATGTGTTTGTAGCGGTGAATCGTCCGGACTTTTTGACCTATGTGTTGTCAGACGTTGCTCAAACACCGCACCTGGAGATACTACAGGTAGCTTGCTCTCAATAGTTTTCTAGATTATATTGCTAAATCCTACGTTCATAAAGCTGCTTATGCCGCAAAAAATGCCTATTGCCAAAGTTAAAGCTATTCCCCATAATAGCAATGTATCTCTTATCTTTTCTATAGTGAGGCCTCCCTCTCGTTTTGAACTAGCTAGGGATGAAACCTATTTGAAGTGGCTATACATGTTATTTCTACCAGCTTTGGGTTATTGCTAACAATGGTTAGGTCGCATATAGGCGTAAACACTCTACCGGCAGTACGATACAACCTGTTTAAACCATGTTACTCATTTATGCCTTCTCTTAGTTACATTCACTGTCTCTAGCTTTTTTAGTATTTAACAAGATGGAATTTCTTTGGGTATCATCAGGAATCTCCTTTCTTTACATATCATATCCTATCGGGCTGAATATCGTAATCTCGTAACTGTAACCCACATTACATATGTATAAACGAGAGCATCTTATGTACTGAGAGCTCTTAGTCAATAGCTACAATAAATTTAAGGTTTCTTTTCTGGATGAAATTACAGATAGATGGAGGTGAATAAAGAATTCAAGAGGAAGAGAGCGGGTATGGGTGGGTGCATGGGTTAGGGCTAAAATAAATAGCCTAATATTTGATGACATAATCCGCTGAGGTATCACTCGTTTATCTAGATCCCAGCACAGATAGAATTAATTAATTGATCATAAATACAGCACACATGAAAAAGCGGGGGTCATAACTCGGGTAACTATCAGCTCTCTTTCAACCCATACTACCCAGCCTAAACCCACTAAAATGACCCCCTGCTCTACACCTTGGACACTAGGGACCACCTCTATGAGATATGCCTTAAGCTTCCTATGAGTATAGCATCCGATATACATATTATACGGTCTGGCGGACTTTTTTTTAGGTGTCTTCGGCTAAGATATTATACATTATGGTTACGTGTACCGCGGCGTGGAGGATGTATCTAGTGTAGTGTTATAGATCGTAACCACTGATACAGCGGCAAGCGACAAAATTTAGTCCTAAGAACTGAACACGCTACGGTAGATCTGGTGCCACGCAGGTTATATGATGATTCGGTATTCCGGGTGCTGGAGGCCACAGACGGAGGAATTTCTGGCCAGAAAGAACCACCCATGGTCAAGTGAATAGCTCTGATGACCTCCGACAGCAAGTCTCTGTAGCTTTACAGGTACCAAAGCTACGCAGGAAGTCATTGAATTTATGCAGAAACGCCAGCTAGAAGGGCTAAGGGTTAGGGTTGTAATGTTAGAGTTGATAACGGTATTCACACTCTACGAGTGTTCACATGCCACCCCACATACTCTCGAGATACCAGCCCTATGATTAAATTAGCAAAGACTAATGGTGTTTTAGTAACACCTACCTCCATTATGACCCTTACCAGAACCCTTCTTCACGCCCTACACCTATACACTACAACAGCTTATTCTTGACCATCAATAACCCCAAGCTGTTCTATGTTGTAGTCCTTAGATCTCTATCTGTGGTATTGACGCAAGTAGTCCGGTTTACCCCCGCAGCGTATGGGCATCACCGGTCTAGGCTCCTAAGGCTTCTACTCAATAGGTTGTAAAGAGTAGCATTCATGTATTCAGTCTGATAATCTAGACTTTCTGACCCTTTTTGTATCCCCTAGGGCTGGCGGAGCGGCACGGGTATGAATTAACGTGCTGGCTGACAAGTACATTTGTCGGGTATAGAACGTGACTAGTATAGTATAGAGAAAGAAGGTTTGGTCCTAGCAGCTACTTTCAAAGGCTACTATCATCCTTATAATATATGGTGCATGTCCCCACGCCCAGACAATACATCATATGCGCAGCAATCACGCAATAGAAACGACCCTATAACCTTAGCAGACTGACATAAATGACTCAGCGATAAGCCCTTGTTAGCTCAACTCACAACTCGAACCCCTTAAAAGTAGATATATAGCACGACTTATGTTTATTATATATTGTTGGGTTGAGGTCCCACTGTGACAATTTAACGCGTACAACGGACGTTCTAGGTTGCATTAGATAGGATTTATTGGTGCAGAGACTGGTTAGTCAGCATCTGATAAGGCTCTCTGGCGGCCTGATTAGACAAGGGATTAGACTAGTAGTATCACCCGGCCCAGAAAACCCCAATGCACCACGACTAGCGCTAGAATATAGCATACATACATCGCTCAGTAACTCCTACTATTTTAATAAGATAGGAGACTACGGTTCCGATTTTCTCCTCTTTAACTGATTCAAAAAGATTGATACATATTTCTGAATTGGTAAAAATAATACTATAACTATTCCCACTACTAAGTGAACATTGCAAAGCTGGGGAGCCGGAGCTAGTTAGAAGGAGTGCTGAAGAGTCGGTATCCATAATTTCTTTCCCGGTCCGGGGTTGTATGTGATAACTGGCTTTCCTGTGTGCCCGGTGGGGAAGCTCCTGGTAGGATCCTCGGTTAATTGTAGGATAAGTATATCTATTCGAATAAAAATTTGTAGTTCTTATTTCGAATCTTTGCTTTTAGGAGTACGCAAGCCAAGATGACGTCTGAGAATAGACTGCAATAATCTGTTCTCAAAACGCCGCGCGATTACGAGTACTTACTGCAAGATCGTGATGATACACTGTGAGGCTGGTCACATCAGAATACCTTTAACTATGTGTCTCAGAAGATCCGGACATACAACCATACAACGTTCTACTAGCTATGGATACAACGATTGTGCTTTAATACATATAAATTTCCTTCAGTATAGAAATCGTAAAAAGACCGCTAAACCAAACAGCAAAGTAACATACAACCCCATGGGCTATAGGATATGCAAAGCCTTATTGTGACTCTGATACCACCTAATACAGGGAGATCGCAAGACCTAATCGGGATCTAATTTTATTTTGAAACGCAAAACAAAGCATCGTGGTAATTCGCCACGTAGGCAGGAAAGAGAAGGTCAAATTCCGCTACGTGGTAAACAGGAAGAAAAAAGGTTAAATTAAGAGTTAAAGTCGATCTGCACTTCCAGCCCCGCGTTACTCTGTAGATCAAATCCTATGCAGCCACGACTGTTGGCCAATCGTACTCGGCTGTTATGCGGGTAGAGGATCTACTCGGGAGAGGAAAGAAGTACCCGACAATGCAAGTCTTATTCTTACGAATCGATAGGCGTATTTTGCCCACTAGAGGGGTTTCCCCGAATAAAGAGCCCTTGCCCAAGACTTGCATTATCGGGTACTTGTTGCCTACCCAAGTACAGTAATATGGCAGAAACAGGGGCTAGCGAGCAAGGATCTGTGGTCAGTGCTCACTATAGAATTTGTGTTGAAGACATCAAAAGGCCTAGATCCTAAGTGGCGTACTTTCGCATTAATTCTACCGGGGACTGTATTGGGCCGATACAAATAAAATTTTATAACCGATTAGCTGTATAGTGTCTCAGTCATACGTCACTATGTATTGGACCAAGCTTGGCCAGTCGATCAAGTAATACGCCAGTCAACTATTAGCCCTGGGCCTGACGTACTTCAGGATGGTCACCACAACTCTGGGTATTACGATCTGTTACCTATAAACTGGTGAAGCTACTTTCCTTCCCTTCCCAGGTAGCGAGACCCGTGTTGCCAGGCTCAGCTTTCCACTCTTTTTCATTGGTCGCCATACGTTACGGTACCGCTACTGAGGGTATAGGTAAGACTTCGTATTTTTGACTGTTGTAGCTAGGGAACGGTTCTTGGGCCTCTGTCTTGAAGTCTGTGCCGCCCAGTTGCGGCATTGTCTTATCTCAGTTATAGTGGCGGTTCTACAGAAGTAATTGTCTACAGGTTTTTAGAGATGTCTAATCATCTGCCGACCGGTGCCGAGGACGTCAATATTCAAGTCTTATTTTAGCCAGCTATAGTTCTTATTAAAGTAGTGGCCCACTCTCATAGCAGTTGCATTTTCGAATTACCCTTATGTACCCAAGTAGAATAACTTAAAGACTAAGTGTTACTGGCCTAAATTGCGACTGTATTAGAAGCGGGACTAGTTTTAATTCGGTAATAGAGGTCGGTTGAATAAAATATCACTAACTTAGGCCTATCTAGCAAGTGGCCAATTAATCACCCTCCAAGAGATGAGGGCTGAGCCGTTACGCCCTTTACGTGTTAGGCGGTGGTGGCAATTCCAGATCTCATCGAACCAGTGATCATTCAACTATAACGTGATAACACGTTCTACACCAAGTCACACTCACTATCCATTTGTTTGTTTGGTGTATTGGTGACCTGATTTGGGCTTCCTCCTATCCCAATGCACATATGTTCGGGGTAAGTCCGATGACTATTTCCAGTAAGTGGTTAAAGGTTGCCGGCTTTATTCTGCACTTCCTGTAACCCCCAAATGTGTAAGGTGTAGTGGAGGGCTACCTTCGAGTCCAAAGCCTGAAACCTGTGAGTAGTTACCAAGCGTCTCAGCTCTACGTAGAAGCAGCATTTACAATGTACTCGTAATCATCTGGCGTCCCTGAAGTGAACTAGATGCACAGGAAATGAAAAAAAAGGTGCTCGGAATCGGTATCTGCGGTATGCGGACCTAATCTGTTATGGGTATACCCTGTCTATCGGATAGACACGAATATAAAGAACAGACTGAAATAAGGCCGCAGCTCGGACGGGCAATACTACTAGGAGAGTCAACAGGATCTTCAATATTTTACCTACTCACCGTAAGGGAATCTGAAAGACGAATAGATCTCATGGAGCTCGAACCCCATGTTTCTACAATAATCTTGCCGGAGGCTGTATCTAGTGATTTCTGACTGGACCAAGGGCATTTCTACTGGAGCTTACGTATCATGGATTTCAGCTACAATCACCGGCCAGGCTACTACAGAGGTGCTGAGTTCGAGATACCAGTCATTTATTGGTCTCAGGCTAACGAAAATTCTTGGCCGTAGGATCCCTGTTTGCAAGTCATTGCCGGTATATCTGCCAGAGAGTTATTATGGGTTCTACCGGAACTTTTGAGGCATGCGGCTGATAGGCACAGTAGCTAGTCCAACCACTTATTCAAGGCAGGCAAGACCTGAAGATGTACGTCCTATTGTAGCCAGTCGATAGGCGTGCTTTACTTGCTAAGGGTACATACCTCCTCGAATAATAACCCCTGCATCTAACAACTGCATGTCTCTCTAACGAGCGGTTTTTAAGCGAATAAAACAGCAATCGAGAACTACGTACTGTATCGAGGGGGTGAATCGCGCTGAACCCCGCTTCAAGTACCCGTATCGATAACAGGAGCGTGAAACTTCACATATAAATACCCTTCTCAACTCACCCATTATTCAATTCTAGTCCTCCTGCTCTCTAGAATCAAACCTCAGGTCATACTCATAACTCACACATACACTGTACGTCAAAAATCTCCATTTTTCTTATTTTACCTTACTGATTCTTTCAGTCCAGAAGCATCATCATCTACTTTCATAGCCATTATCATGCAGCTTCTCAAGCTCGTATTCATCGCCGCTTTGGCTTTAATTCTCGCAGTCGGACACGTCTCGGCGGCACCACAGCCTCTTGAAGGCTCGGTCATCGAGAGCCGTGATGACACGCTCATTTCAGCAGGACTCGAAATGCGCGATGAGTCGGGAATGCTCGTGGAGCGCCAAGGGTGCGTCTATAATGGATGTACATGCCAGGTTGGAACTGTAGGAGGCTTGTACTGTGGATATTGCAGTGCAGTTACCGGTTATGGTAGTGTGCAGCAAGGCCTCTCTGTAGGGGCCACATCAGTTTATCAGTGCAATTCCAGTGGCGGGTGTTGTAACTATGGGACACGTACGAGCTGTGTTAACTACCAGGGTCCTTGTGGGGGTTAACCGGCTTTGCCGCGGTGCTTTGGGAAATCAGAGTTTGATGGAGGGGATGGGATTGAATACTTTTTCTTATTATCAGGGTCGCTCCTTCTATTTTCTTCAGCACAAGTTTATTTTATCACATGATGTATTGTAAGGAAGGTAACATTTGTACGGGTGGCGGACCCTTCCTGGATGAATACTGTATACATTCTCTAGCTTAGTACCAATCATTTCTACACTAAACAGAGGTTGATCTCTTTACTCTCTGAAGGAACCGTGCCTTGCTTTAATTTTGCCTACATATTTCTTGGGTGGCCCTATGAACAGATCATACACTGTTTTTAAGGTAGGCAGTATTATGTACCATGGAGTGTTACATTAAACAATGGTATGGGGGTTAACAATCATGATTTCTCGAGTCCTTTGTCTTCCAGCAAGTAGCCACTCTCATATTATATAAAGCTACGAACTATATTGAAGTCACAGTATACATGGTACCTAGGGCCTACAAGGTTGTTATTTCTTATTGGAGGGTAATTGACCAGCTATCCTAATCTTTCCCAATTAAGATCTATTTATCACAGCGTTCACAAGTCCTACCGCAAAGGACTCTCCCCCCCATTCAAGCTTAAAGCGGCCAAAAACGCCTACTTTAACGCTATTAAAAAGGCCAAACGTGACCACTGGAACACGTTTGTGTCCAACGCTTCCCCCTCCGATATGTGGCGGCTTAAGAAAATGGCCACCAGATCTGAGGACCGAATCCCGTCCATTCCCAACTCCCCTACACCCCAAATCCTAAATGAAAATTTAGTGAATGCATTCTTTCCCCCGAGACCTGACACTGGCTCTCCCCTTCCCTTACGGTTCCATAGTGTTCCCGTTATTACCCCTGAAGAAATTCAGCACGTTCTTTCCAAAACATCCAATCTGTCGGCACCAGGTCCCGACTCCATTCCTTACTCAGTGTGGAAAGGTGTTCACAGAATTAATCCTACACTCATTCCCAGAATATTTACCCCTCTTTTAAAAAGCGGTTATCACCCACTTTCCTTAAAAAAGGCAAACGGTGTTGTCCTAGCCAAACCAGGCAAAGACGACTACACAGCCACCTCTTCCTATCGGATAATTGTGCTTCTCCAAACCTTTTCAAAAGTTCTGGAGAAAGTTGTCACCCTTAGACTGGCAAAAATTGCGAAGGCCACCGGCCTAGTACATCCACACCAGTGCGGCTCTATTGCAGGCCTCTCCACCTCAGACGCCACCACTGTCTTTCACAACGAAATCAGAGCTATGCAGTTAGCTAAGCTCAAAGTCTCCACTCTTTTTTTAGACATAAAAGGCGGCTTTGATAATGTGGTCAAACACACCCTAGCCTCCATTCTTACCTCCCAAAGCGTCCCCCCCTACATGGTCAATTGGATTCTTTCCTTTTTGTCCGATCGCTGGGTCACCCTGCTTTATAAAGGCTCCCCCAAATTAGCTGTTCCCGTTCAAGTTGGGGTCCCCCAAGGATCCCCCATCTCTCCTTTATTATTTGTTATTTATGTTAGCGTTTTACATCACCTGGAACCATCACCAGGAATTACCCTATCATACGTTGATGATTTTGCCATCACGGTTGCCTCACCCACAGTTGAGGAAAACATTCTCTTACTTCAAGAAAATTACTATCGTCTTAAAAACGATGCAGCCCCCCGCAACGTGTCCTTCTCAGTCGCTAAAACTGAGCTGATGCACTGGCGCACCCCCAGAGACAAGTCCCCAGTCTCACATCTTCCCGTGTGTATTGATGGACACACCTTCCATCCAAAACCAATAGTCCGGTGGGTCGGCTATTGGTTCTCGCCCTCATTTAACCCTAACGATCATTTTATAAGAAGACTGGCGTCCGCCCAGGCCTCCTTTGGCATTCTTCATAGATTTTCCTCCCCCGGGAAAGGTCTCTCCTCAGGTAACTGCAGGAAACTTGCTACGCTCGCTATTCGCCCCATGCTCACCTATGGAGCCACTCTTTTTACCCCCACCTCAGCCCTAAAAGAAATGGAGGTCTTTTGGAACTCCGTCCTCAGGTGGGCCTTAGGTTGCTTTAGGTCGACCAATCTACACGCCCTATGGGCGGAGGCATCCGCCCCCCCGTTGATACTTTACCTTCATTATCTTAAGATCAAACACGCCATCCGAGCTGCTACCGCCCACCCCCTTAACAACCCAGTTACGGCCCGGTTTGACCCGTCGTTCCCAACCATCTCACCCGAACGGAGCTACTCACACTCCGAACTTCTCAAAGGCCTCCCTAATCCCCCCAAAAAGTGGAATTCGGTCGCCAAAGCAGGCGTGAACCACCTGCCAATCGAATTTTTAGGCTCCCTAGTTCAGCCGTTACTAGGCTCCAATCTCAGCCATAAAAGCTTTTCAATTATGGTTAAACAACAGCTCCTAAAGAATTGGGAGACTCTCTACCCCCCACCCAGCTACTATAAATATGGCTGTTCTCTCACAACACCATATTTTATGTCTCTTCACAAGTTTCAATCCTCCCGTCTCCACCAAATGCGGGTGGAAAAGAGCTATCTAAACGCCCATAAATCGTGGATAAATCTTCACACTCCTGACACCTGTCCCAGGTGTTTTCTTTTTCCCGAAACAACAGAGCATGTGCTCCTACACTGTTCCAGTCTCGCCGTGTCCAGAAATCTTCTTCTACCCAACATCAGATCCCTTGACGAAATCTGGAGCTCTGAAGCTCTTTCGCTACTCGTCGGGCTCTTTGTTGTTCAAAACAAAATAAATTTTCCCAAAAAAGCGCTTCCGTCACCAGTGCCAACTCCCTCCACTACATCCTCTCTCACCTCCATTACCTACTCCGAATCATAAGGAGCTATCAAGCCTACCAAGTCCGTGTATAACGGCACCAAGACAATAAGTCAGAAGGAAGGAAGTTATATTTGAGTAGTACATTGGTTTTGTTAAAATGTTTCTTCTATTTCCTGTGTTAAAATTATTTGTTATTTGGAATTTTGAAGGGGGTCGTGTTTTATTTTTAGGAAGGGGAAGGGTTCTTTTTAGGTCATAGTTTATACTGCATACCAGATTTTGTACCCAGAACAATAAAATCACTTGATTTAAAAAAAAAAAAAAAAAAAAAGAAAAAAATTGACCAGCTATCGTAGATGCTTAGACGGGCGAGGAAACCCTAACCCTTAGAGTTTCCTGACATATTGTCACATGACTAGGCACTCAGAGATCTACTGGCCGATCAACATGTCCTGGTGAAGCCAATTACCAGATCTCAAATCAATATCACACTGAACGTGTAGCCATATATGCTTGCATTGTCTCAGCCTGCTCTACTAGCACCACTCAAAGGCAACACCGGCCAGCCCTAGTCTGTGGCAACCACAAACAATTATTCGAGCGATATTAATAGATTTATCGCATTCCTGCAATATTCAGCCGCAGTGACAATGATTTCTGTGCTTTTTCTTAAATAAACGGCGCTCAGGCGAGGAAATTCAATGTGGCTTGAAAAACTGTTTGATATGCTGTCCTCGCATGATTCCCCACTATGCCGCCCGGTGAGAACGCCGAAACCCTCACTTTTAGATGTCCTCGGTGGTAGCTATCTGAAGACCCCAATATTACTTGAATGCGGGGCTGTTTCGCAGTCAGTTGTGACTAGCTAGTGCTTTATCCTAACTCATCAGCATGACTAATAGATCTTAAAACACGGATATCCACAGTTCTGTCTCTCAATAGGAGGCCCCAACCTGGTTCATATTCAACAAGAGTATGGCATTTTTAGGCCTAGTTTATAACCTAGGGTTAGAAGGGATTTGAGAATTCATTGGTTTCGGTGCTCAGTAGGGCTAAATTTTTTAAATACGAGCTACTAGCGCCCAGCGTGATCACACTGGGGTGCGTTGCATCAAACCGCCGCCCGCAGAGACTATTGGACCAGGTAGTTACTGGTGATCTAATTAGATTTCTTGGAAAGACTTGGCATGCATATCACAAGAATTATGTAGAAAGCTGAAGCCTCACCATAAGGTGCACATGCAGACCGTTTTCTCAAGTGACATTTTGAGAGTGCTCTGAATAGGTAAAAAAAAACCAAGAATGTAAACTAAAAGTAGAGCTTGGGCCAAAGGACCAGCTAGAATTCATCCCCATAGATACAGTGGTCTCCAATGGATAGTAAGAAGGCACAGTATTGGTAATGGATTAATGAAAGGGAAAATGTTTGCCGCCAAGTTGCCTCTTCCATCCTTGTAATTCTAATAGGATAGGACCTAGTTAGTGTTGACGTATATCTAGTGAAGACCACGGCTTTGTTCCATTATAAACCTGCTCGTAGATTGCACTCCCGGCTTTCTTCTAGCTATGTGATTGAGTGTTGAATACGAGCTCCTACCTGCAGGCAGCATATGTGCCCCTGCATTGCCGGTCGAGGGGCGCGGAGGTTACAGACTTATGACGGACCCATGTACCCATAGAAACTACCAAGTGGCACGTGAGATGTACTACTCATAATTCTGTAATGTTGTGAGGGAGGCTGGGTCCGCATACCACTGAAAAGGTTAGATTCTCAAACTTGCGGTAGAAAGCATAAAAGTGCAATTTTGGTAATGAGGGTGGTTTCGGAGAGTGACCCTAGAGGGTAGGTTATGTTAATTAACTTATGATAATAGTACCTGATTTCTGAGGGGTTTCTTGCTTGCCTTAACCTGCAAGTGTCCTGAATTTGAGTAGATCCCAAACGCACAACTCTTGTGGACGAGCCAATCGCAGAAAGCTATTCGAACGCTTTTATTAGAAAAGGGTTTATATATCCAGTACTTATCACCTTCCTCATACGTATCGATGCGTAGTTCATTCTCATGACATAATATGATATTACGGTACATGCATGTGCTTATAGATCAAGCCCACTAAACCGACAAGAATACATCCCTAAGAAGGCTGAACTAACATGTATGGCCTGATGGAAAGTCCTGATTAGAATCTGTGGGGTTGGATTCAACTCTGAATGGCTTAAGTCTGCTGAATCAAACGATAATACCGCACTTGCGGGCTAACGAATGCTAGCTTCAAAGCACATTTACCCTACCAAGGTTGCTTTTTTCTCTTGAAACATACACGTATGACTGAGAAGATCCCGACGACTAGAATTATATGACAGAATCTAACATGCCATCAACAAGCCATAGTAGGTTTTGTAGAGTCATATAGTATCACTCGTTTGAGGTTTTTTCCTTTTTTGCTGGTTAGCTCAAGAGGTTTATGTAGCCTTCTAGCTTGTGATAGTACTTGTATGGCCAGGCTCTATCGCAAGTCACATAAAAACACCTCCTACCTTGTGCTATCACACTAGCCATAGGTCGATCTACTGCAGCTCACTTGAATTCAACACGTACATTTGACGTAGTGCTCAGGTCTATTATGACCATTGAGTCACACTTGTAGTGAGACCTCCGAGCTTTGAACTGCATGGTTTGGATTGCAATTCTATCTCCATAGGTATGCTTTTTGCGGGGTGACTGACATCGTGATCGTGATCATATTGAGTAACAACGATAAGATGAAAAACAGCCTGGGCGATCAGGAAACCGACAGGGTTACTAATTATCTGAAATAATTGCTGGCGCTGTCTCCGGATCAGTACACCATATTAAATAGGTGGAATTGAAGAGACCGCGGGTCAGACGCGTAGGACTATGTAATATAGTATGAATCCATTAATCATAAATACATGAGGCCTGTTAGTGTAATATATAGTAATAGAATGAGTTAACTAAATAATTTCTAGGTTAACTCATTTTAAATATGTTCTAGCTATTATCAATGAAATACCTCTAAAATAGCTAGAACAGTGATCTCATATATATGGGTTAGGGTTTATTCTTAGGTGTAAACGTCAAACTTCCTCGTCTCTTTGACTTTACTCCATTCTCATACACCAGTAGTCTCAACCACCCTCTACCGTTATGGAGCCGCCCATGATTTTTCGCTTCTCTAGTAACAATATCTAATGTACACGTCCATCACTCTTTCAATCCCTACAATACGCGATCTAGTGTTGTATATTCACGATGGGGTTGACATTTTCTCCGAGGCCAGCATTGTCCAAATGACGATTGCATACCGTACTGTACTCGCTGTTAAGTCTAGGACAAACATCAACTATTTCACTACTGGGTGATATTAACAAAAGCTTGAAGTGAAGTTGCAATGGAGCCAGGTACTCGGGACTGTTTTTTTTGACTGGAGACTCCCGTAACTACGTTGCGATGGTGTATTTGCTAACAAGAATAGTCTGAGGTCGTTCTCTTTGAGGACACGGAATGAAATAAGGAGCGGTAGGAATAAGTATTAGGGAGATATAACAGGGCGGGAATCACAGGATCTAGGACTCCCGACAGTATACCGTATATACCGGTACCGGTACCGACATCAGTTATAATACACAATATTAAGATCGGGTTAGACTAGTTTTATGCTACTAGTTTTATTATGCGGGGAACTCCAAGTATGATGATGTGATATCTAGAGATCTAATCTAATCTAATCATAGATCTGATCTTATCAAATAGTAGCATGGCTAACACACTAGGAGCAACAAATTTCAAGCAAGATGACTACGATTGTAAATTATTCACTGGTAATTACTATCAACTAGTCAATAAATTAAATACACAAACAATACCAATGTATTTCTGTAATAGAATGATGATGTTCCGGTAAGCTAAAGTGACGAAATAAGAATTTCTCTATTCTGGAGTATTAGAAGGTTAATTTAAACGATAATCCCTGAGATATTGGGATAATTATAAGACTCTTTGAAAGCTAATCCAAAATCTCACGGTATTCATCACTCTAAACCTAGATATCATCTTCTGTCGCAGCATCTGTGTCAATAGACGGTAAAAGTAAGGGGACACGCGGCGGCAATGTCGATGAAGACTTTAATTGTTCAAAAAATTGCTTGCGCTTGCCGGTCTTGAAATTCTGGAGGGTAGTCTTGCAATCTTGTACTAGTGTCTAAAGGTGTTGTAAGCAATAGTTTTGAGAGACCCCGGGAGAATGTGGACCGATACTTACTCTCATTCCCCAAAAATCAAGCAACAGCGCAAACAGGTCTCCAGAATCCTCAAGTGAGGTAGGCAATTCTCGGAGCTCATGACGACTTACAAGGCATATATAGCCTTTGGCATATTTCATGCGCATGGGTTGGCAGTGTAGCCCTATACCAAACATTATTAGTAGAGCAACCATAGAATGAGTTTAACAGGTTAAACGTACCAGCAGTTATCAGCCCAACAACTGGTAGACTTCGAAATGCATCCTCGCTAGCGATGAGCGGCTCTAAGCCAGCCAACATATCATGGAGTACTTTCACTAGCTTGAGAGAATCCGAAACCCACTTGCGACAATTTTCACCTTCATATTCTTTTGCATGCTCTACCGCACCAATTTCAATGTCATTGAACCTAAGGACACCGTCGTAACGGTGTCCAGCCTTTTTTCTTGACCCTCGCTTGATGGGATCGGGGTTTTTCCTGTCCATAGAAGACTTGGATTGAGACTCACCACTATCAAGACTTTAGATGTGACCTTATATAAAATGAATCAAGAAAAAAACATACCGACTAAGGTGAGTATCTTTGACAGTCATCATACATTGGTCAAAGAAAGCAGACCATATATTGACAACGAACCAATTTTCCAGGTTGTATTTGCTTTTGAAGTGGCTAGGATCCTCATATAGTGGGAGCCTGTGTACTGGAGTGTCAGCTCCTGCAATACCTATGAGAGCCAGAAGAGAAATCAAAAGACATACAACTGACGTAAGACCATATCCATCCATCGTGGGCCGAGATATTTTAGCCTCCTGGCCTCCTGATCGAGGATTTTGTCATCGTCATCATCTTGAAAGTATGAAGTCTTTTCTAGGGTAGTTGAGAGTTCTATGGGAGTTTGTACCTATGGTTGGCAACGTTAACAGCTTGGACGACATGGGGGTTTATTTATCAGCATACATGCTCGAATCTCATCAAGGACTGCGCCATTAATGGATCATTATCTGGCCACTCTGGCATCTGCTCACATATGTGACACCAGTCCGGATCGGTGAAGCAGGACTTGACGTCAGGGTCGTCAAGATCGATGACCCAAGAATGCGCGGAGTGCTCCTGTGATTCTTGCTTAAACCGCTTATGGAGGATATCCTCCAAAAACTCGCCACTAGGAAGTTTCCATTTCTTCTTGTCATCCATGGTATCGTAGGCACCCGTAAAGCGTTCGCGTAATTGTTCATCTCTACCGGCAAGTAAGCTAAGCTGCAAGACCAAGACGTTTTGGGATAGGTAGAATGTTACCTCTGGGCCACCTTCCCGACTGATTTCTTTGGCTTCTTCTTCCTCGGCTTGACACCGCTGCCAGAGTCCCGCCTCTTTAGCGATGGTCTATCGCTGTCACTTCCATGAGGAAGATTAACCTGGACGGAGCACCGACTCGAAGAGGTGAAGGAATTGGTAATAACAAGCGGTGGGGTAGCTCTGCGGTTTTTAAACCAGTCCCTGGCACGGGTATAGTCGGAACCCTACATTGAAGATGATATTAGTGCAATAACCCCTCCGCCTCCCCCCACCAGGTCAGCACGCAGCCTTGAACACAGACCGACCACGCAGGTCATCTGTGCCCTAGTGGGACCAACGCCGGGTTAGGACGCACCCTTAACAACAGACCGACCACGCAGGCCATCTGATGCCCCGACGCTAGTATTAAGGCTCACCACACCGCTGAGCTCCAGGGGAACTCTGCGAGTGAG
Organism: Verpa conica; assembly: GCA_033030425.1. Lineage (NCBI taxonomy): Eukaryota > Fungi > Ascomycota > Pezizomycetes > Pezizales > Morchellaceae > Verpa > Verpa conica. The sequence goes on along the minus strand of JAUFSD010000021.1, from coordinate 1,320,306 downwards.
GTGCGCATCACGGAGGAGGGGGTTATAAGGCTTGGTGATCGGTTGTGGAGTACTTACCGACAACGGCTTGTACCTACTGCAAAGCTTGGCGGCCTTTCGCTTACTCTCGCTCGGGCTGAGGTCATCCTCGACGATATCCGTTAATGCTTTTACCCACGAAAACACGAGCTTGTCGAAGGAGATCGATTCGTCACTAGAGCGACGTAGGTAATCAACTATGTCCCATTCGCTAACGGGTGTCTGGCTGAGGTATGTATCGGCCCAACGAGACTATGCGAAACGCGAGAGATAAGTTAGCTAGATGAAGTACGAAAGGGAAGCAATGAGGGACATACGTCAGTCATCTCCAGCTCATATGTCACGTGTTTGACGCGAGGTAGGGGATGAGGATGAGGGAGATAGAGGTGAGATGATGGGGGGGATAGGGATAGAGGGGGATAGGGGGATAGAGGGGGAAGGGGAAAGGGGATGACGGGTGATGTCTCTCGAGGCGACGACGCGTTACCCGGCCCTTGCGTGTGGCTGGCCCCAGCCCCCCCTAGGCGATGCTTGGCACCCGCAGAGCCTCAACTCTTATCAGTAGCGGGTGCATCTAACCCGGGGGACAAGTTCTTCCCCCTGGTAGGAACTAAAGCATCTCAAACGAGTTGTCTTGTATCCTAGACTCATAAATGTTACACTTCACTTGAAGTCTCATAAATGAGTATAGTGTTTCTTCTTCTGCTTCACCATTCCATCAGGTCGGCTATGGTCTCACTGTGTCTAGCCACATCTCTGGTAAGCTAAATGTAGTTAACACAATCAAGACTACTGGTGCCATTCACCTAAATCTCGAGACAAATTATAATACCAAAGGAAGAGGAAGACTACCAGCGGTCGCGCTCAAACGTAGAAGTTCAACATTGTTATCTAATCTCTCAAACAACAATATGATTCTTATCTGTGAGGATCGGAGATGCAACGACATAGCAACTAGAGTTGCAGCTGGATCAAGGTAGCTCACCTTCCCGGTCTCGCATCCCCCAAAATTTCCTAAATATCTCTTCCCTAAGCGACCTATTCTTAGGAGAACTTTGCCGTGAGCTTTCAGTTTTCCGCACACGAGTGGACGCAGCTAACATCGGTTCGTAGATGCCTGAAGAGACCCCCGCACAAGAGAAAGGAAATTGCGGTGGTCAATGCCCAAACCATCCCGGCCATAGGACAGTCTCAGAAGGGAACATTAAGCTTCTATCAGAAACAATAAGAGACAATGCCGCTACGTTATTGATGGTGACGCGTGCTCCTTATCTCGCGGAAGGCTCGAGCTCAAAAGCATCTACTGAGGGTGGGTTACTGGGGGAGAACACAGCACTTCTTTTAGAGACCCTGAAAGCAACATCCGAAGCGGTATCGAACATAACTGGTGCAGCCGGAAACAACACCATAAAAACAGCGAGTATTGGAACCGAAAACGAATGGTTATCGGTGGAAGCAAGAAGCATGGCAAACCTCATGAAATATCCAGAAACCGAGGATGTTCGGACTCCGCTTATACGCCCTGGAATTGGTAGAGTAACAGGTCCTCGTGCCTTTGCTCTTAGCCAGCGAGTTGGGACAATATCTCTAGAGGCCTGGGAAGGTATGAGCGAGACGCGACTCAAGGAGCTGGATATTGTTTTGAGAAGAATTGTTCAGAGGATATGTGATCACGGAATTGGCTGGGATCCAACCGGGACAATAATCCAGGAGGAGCTAGCTAGATTTGGATTTTGCTTTGCTACTGCTTCGAACTTTGCGGGAGACCCGGGTATGGATCGTGCGATGGATAAAGCAACATCTGACTTGGCACGGATCCAGGCTTTGTCGGACCACTGTAGGACGTTCCAAGGGAAGTACTGGTATACGGATGAGATGATTCGGGTTGTTCAACGGCTGATGGAGTTGCGTGGCTTTGAGATCTGAGATCTTTGTATGCCGCTGCATGCGTTTCGTTCTTTCGTCTGGGTATGCAATCGTTACTTTGTCACTCAAGTTGATGTTTTATAACATAACCTGGTCCGTCTACCATGTTCCATAAGACCAACTTTGTGACAGTTGAATGCCCTAATTCCGTACTTTATCACTCCAAGTATAACATGAAAACGCTCTTACTCCGTATGTTAGCCGGGGGGGACAGTTTCTGGTATTTCTTTCCTTCATAGTCCTCAACCATTAATACAAGATGGTATTGATCTTGACAGACCAACGAACAAACTCGGTGTACATTAATTAATGTGCCACGTTATGTAATTCTGGATACTCCCTAAAACAATTCTTTCTGCAAATCCTTAATCTATTCTCATGATTATATATATAGCACTTCTGTCAAATGCTGTCTTGGGCTGGTAGAGATGGCTTTAATACGGAAAGCTATAAATAAGATACTTACAATCTCCTTTTAGCCATCAGAGACCTCTCGCATAGTCTACTCACAGTGTCACCTTGCATCTGGTCGGATTCAGTCTACAATGTCTCAGGCCGGAAACCCTAACCCCATGCAAAGTGCACCCCTGACAAAGACCAGCCCCACCCATCAGGATAATCCCCAGATATGTCATTCTCAGCTCTCCCAAACGAAATCACCCTCAACATCGCAAATCTCCTCCACACTGCAGATGTTAACTCCCTCATCCAGACAAACCGTGGTTTGCAATGGCTTCTAACACCACTTCTCTACGACCGTACCTTACTGCCCTGGGATGACATACGCCTATACGACCGTAGCTTACCCCGGAACTGCAGAATAGCCTACGACTGCACATGGAACTGCAAGTCAGGTCCTATTCACCACACAACCCTCCAAAAGGTCCTCGGGTGGGCATCTGTGCGAGGCTATGAGCGGACCATCAGCTATCTACTTGACCGCGGCGCTACCCTCACTTCAAAGTGCTACAGGTACAGAGAGACACCGCTGCATCTTGTATCACAGTTTGGCCATACCAAAGTCGTTAAACTGTTCTTGCAGCGGTCACTTGCAGAATGTACCGAGATCACGACCGGAACAGACCACAGACCACCTCTAAGTCTGGCAGCGGAGAACGGGCATCAGGATATAGTTAAACTCCTGATACCATACTCTAGCAGTACCCATCTAGTGTGCACACTTAATATAGCTGCCGAACCCAGACATATCGACACTCTCAAGCTCTTACTGCCCCACGCTAGCGGAACTCAGCTGCATGAGCCACTAAAGCACGCTGCTGCCTACGGTCATGCAGACATAGTCCAGTTGCTACTCTTTCACGTCGAACCTGACGATCTATCTGCGGCGGCTACGGCTGCACTTGAGAACACAGTCAAGCGCGGACACGTGGATGTTCTAAAATTGTTGATAGCAGCTGGATGCCAAGTTAATATCGAGTTTGAAAACCTCCCTAAGCGAACAATCCTTCACTGGCTCAGTGAATTCGCATGCTGGATGTCTCTCGTGAAGAATCAGCGAGCCGACAAGATTGCTTTAGTCCTACTGGAAAATGGGATCGATGCCGCTGCAGTGGACATACGTGGAAGAACCCCGCTACATTTTGCTGCAAGGCATGGCCCACATGTCACGCACAGGGTGTTGTGCTCAACAAACTCACTTAGCAATAAAGAGGACCCGTCGGGGCTCACTACCGTAGAGTATGTACACAGAACGCTGCTAGAGTTGCTTGTTCGGGCAGGAGCAGATATTAATGCCCGTGATATTGATGGGCGAACACCGCTCCATGAGGCAGCGGAGAATTCGGACGTACTTACGGTTACACTACTTTTGGATTTAGGAGCAGTAACTTATATTGTGGATAAGCGGGGAAACACGGCACTGGATCTGGGAGTGGGGTTCATGGGGAGGGATGGTGCGGCAGCGGTGGTGTGTGCCATCAGGGATCACGAGTTGACGATGCAGAGAGCATTGGAGGAAGCTCCATAAGGCCAATATTTTTAGGGCACTTGATATAATCATGTGGGTTAGTCTTTAATTTCTACCTTAATTCTCTCCTCCTGGCTTATAGCTATATATTCCACGAGGAGCTTCCTGACCGAGTTATATTTTCTAATTAAAAATCCTATACGTCTTGTAATTTATTATTCTTTTTTAATTATCCTATTTAATATAAGCGAATTAATTTTGTTCCCATCTCTCCTGTACAGTAACTAGCAAGATTATTGTAGAAATAAGGATACGTTTACAGGGAGGGTTCTATAGCAGTACGTTACTACTACTAGAACCTTCACCGAGAGTCTGAAAAACCAATAGAATCCTTTAAATTACTCCTACAATAACCTCACCGGCCTTTATAGAGTATACTATTGATGATTAAAGTAAAGATGAGTACTGTGGTAGTTCTCGAGTTACCAAAGTCTGGGCTGTTGTCTTCGAGTGAGAGATCATGATCAAGCGCACGGTACCAACTTCCTTGAATGAAGGAATATACCAACTCCCTTACTACGCCTAAATCATGTGAGAAATGCCACTCTTTCACCCGTTCGGTATTCAGAGTTATACAGGATTACCTATATATACAAAAATTGAAATAGTGTTACATCACTTCGGATCTTATGCCGAGTACGGCTAGGGATAATACCAATATAATAACATCCACCAGCAAAAGTAATCAGAACCAGGGAGAGAAGCGAGGTATTAAACCAATTCGGTATCGTAAGGAAATAGGTGAAAGCCCGATCAACTCCTAAGAGTGTCCGAACCATCCCGTTATCCACAAGTACCGTTTCCCGTACCTCTCCTCGACGTATATATGTAATGTACATTTGCATAAATGCCGGGTCTGTCTCCCTGCACGTGCATACTCGACCGAACTGTAGCAGAGAAAATCGATATCAGAATTACTCCAACATCCAAGTACGCCCAGTCAGAGAACCAGTCACTCTAATATTGTAGATTTTAGTGTAGATATTAACGTCGTATAAGGGCACTACCGGGTTTAGCCCATGGAATCTCACTCACTGTGGAAATACGATATTTATTCAAAATGACTGACTATTAAAAATTAGCATAATCGAATCAAGGGAGGGGTATTCTCAGAGTAGACACCTACTAAGACAAAGTAATTGAAGAAAAAAAACAGTTTTCATCATCACCTCGCACAGCGGCCAGAAGATAATGAAAAAAGAGGGGAACACCCTTGAAAAAATGGAAACCATTTCTTTCATTGGACACCCACAGTCCATCAGGGCCCCAATACGCCGGGAACTCCGCGTGTCTGGCCTTACCCCCGGCATCAGACGCACGCCCAAAGTGCTCAGGGGTCCACAGTGAAGTCGGGATACAGCACTCAGCCGGCTCTTTCTCCGCCAGAGCACGGCCTACCCCAGTTCTCGTCGGGAGCTTCACGGTCCTAGTCCTGTCACGACTAGCCGACGGGTCTCGCGACCACCCGTCTACACACACTGTGTCAGTGGCCCCAGTCATGTCGGGAGCAACACAATGCTTCGAGTCACGCGATCTATATGGTAAGGGTGGTTAGTTATACGTACGGTACAATTTTTCTATCATATTATAATATCTATAAGTAAATGTGTTAGTAAATTTATTCGAGAAGCAAACCAGGAGAGGATTGGGCTTCCAGGGAGACTTTGACACAATGGTGTAGAGACATGGTAGGAAGATGCTTAATCTAGATGTTAATGTTAGCGAGTTCTATAAGTTATAAGGAGAGGAACTCCCTTTAGTGAAAGCTGCACTGTTGTGGCTATTAATGGGATTCGATGGGGGATGGGGGGAGGGATTGAGAAAGGAAGGGAGAAGGGAGAAGGGAGAAAGAGAGGTTTAAAACACTGTGAGAGTTAGTGACTGTGTAGCTAGGGCTTCTGCGTTTTAGGGCATTGTCCTTATCTAAACATAGTAAGGGAGTTAGAGGGACACCATGAATCGTATCTCTGGACCGTCAAGAAGTGTCAGGGAACTTGGGCTAACAATAGAAAGTGACACAGACACCTTTCTATATTGAGAACCCCAGAAGCACTGGGAACATGTCAGTCGCCTTGAGAGGAGATGTTTAAGATATTTAGGATTAATACTAGATTAATATACCTCTGGATACTATAAGTAGAAAGAAAAGACAAAGTGGGGTTATGCATGGTGAAGAAAATATTCTCCTAAGAGGAGAGAAACGGAGTGGATTTCTGGGCCCCCCAAAACGAGGCAAGCAGCATGATCACCTATATATTGACTAGTTGATAGTCAGAATCTCTAGTGTAGTCAAACTACCCATGTTTGACTTTTAGAAATCAGGGTAAAAATATGAAAAGATCCTTTAGAGTTGATATCAGGGCTACAAGAACTAATAGAATGTCATATTCACGGAGAGTGTTTGGGTGTCTGACCATAGAAAGGTGAAGGGGCTCTGAAAATTTTTCGTCAAGTCACCTACAGTAATCTCTTTATTGGTGGGGGGGTATTGGGCTGGCCAATGACAGCTAGGAGTGGGGATAAAAACACTAATGGGGCCATTACAGGATAACTGAGGGGGCTGTCAATAGATATAGTGTGCGGGAAAAGATCCCTGACATAATAAGAGATCATTTTTGATTCTTTCCCCAACAGATTTGCCAAGTGCCCTCTGTAATAAATAATCAACGACCTCCCCAAGACCGCTGGTATCCCCATATACGCCGCCTTAGGTTCCTAACTACATTATAAGCATACAGTAAGTATATTAGGGGTTTATACACAGGCATATACGTGGAGACTTCGGTAAAGCAAAGAATAGCGTAATGATAAGAAAAGAAATAGTATGCTGAAGGTCGTGTCGAGCCCTTGCCAAGTCCGAGTCATAGTCTATGATGTTAGATTCCCTTCAGAACCGCAGTACTATGAAAATTCGTTCCCTTTACTCTTAGTCGCTGGGACTTCTGAGTAAACGAGTTGTTGAGCTTGATAGGCTTAACGTAACTTACGGAGCCTTTATCACTCGAACCATCGACCACCGGTTTATGTGGTGGTCGCTTAACGCGTACCACGGCCATAGAAAAAGATCAGGAAATTGGGCCAGACCACAATCTGTTTCCCTTGAACTCCTTATGCACAGCTTCTCCTGCAAAAATAATCAATTCAAAGGTAGGAAATTCAAATAAATAATATGCGGGTTTTCTATAGATTCTCTGACAATCACCTACACTGGAGGTCTAATTAGTTCCCAATCTACCCCAGCCTGGAGGTTACAGTGAATATGACTCCTAGGTTTAGTGTTATAGATATTACCTTTGATATTTTCTATACCGGTCATTTATAGATCTAACGAACTGAGGTATAAATATTGACACAGCTTAGATACAGTTATGGGTATGGTGCTTTTTAAACTGGAAAATATAAAGTTATAGGTATTATTATAGTCACCTACGTAAACAAATAATGGAGTTTTACATGCCGTATGTGGGGAACTAATGCAGCTGGACACAGTTTCTATTTAACAAAAAATCTGTCTTGTCCCTTCACGGGGTATTCACCGAGGAAGGAAACTGAAGGGGAACCATTTTTGCCGGATCTCGGTAGAGCTGAATTTGGCCAATGCGGCCTGTCCGGGCTAGGAAGACCACCAAGAAATATACATAATAGGATTTGATATACGTATTTACGCTGATAGGAACTGTACAAATCAAACTCAACTGTAGGTAGTATAGCTGACGTTCTATGCCGGTGCAAATACTAACACTTCCGACCGGAGCGCAAGAGATGGGGGATAACTGAGGAAACAATAGATTTGTATTTTTAGATAAAAAGAAGAATAATAACAAGGGTAATACTGAGCCTCAAGATCTCAAAACAGGTACGGAACGATAACCGAGTCACAAGTGCTGTCATAATTCTACCACTCATATTTAAAAAGGTATTAGAGAAATAGTCCTTCTTAACTTCTACTTCATGGAATACATACTACACAGCGCTAACAAAGCTCCCATTCATCACCATCATCATCGCTTGCCCAAGCTACAAACCCCTGTTTCGAAATCTTATCAAACTCGATCCCAAAACCATCAATAAAGTCACCAAATTTCAATCTTGTTGAGTTAGAAGCAGAAAGTATAGCCATTTTGCTACCCGAATCTCTGGAGAGGTATATACGGTCCTTTTCGACCTCGCCGAGAAGTGAGAGTTGGACCTGGTCCGAGCGAATGAGAATTTGTCGATTGTCGTTCGCAAAATCAATGCCCCGTATACGAAACTTAGTCTTCTGATCTTCTGATACGCGGATATACCCATTATCATGGTACCAGTATAGCTTAGGCTGCCGTTTGTTGCGTATGAAATATGTGCCATTGTTGACCCAGTCGGGTGTATCAACAATGGGGATGACAGGCCAGCCACGGTCACCAGCGTCGTCTAGAAGTTGTGACATGACCTTAGGGGCGAACTCTAGGAACGCTGAGCTTCGTAAGACCTGTAGAATTGTGTTCCACGGTTTTTCATCAATACTGTCATAGGACCAGAGCTGTGGTGTATTCCGTTCTAGCAGTGTATATCGTTTTTTCCCTTCGTGTGTAGCAGATTTGAGCGCCCGAAAGAATTCGTCAGCTACATAACGGGATTCACAGGTGAGAAGATGGCGACCAAGGCCAGCCCAACCAGGATTCTTCTTCTGGAACAAGTTTAGATATACATAAAAGACAGGCATTGGGAGGATACTGGGCTTTTGGTGGAGGGCGATACCCCCAGGTTAGTGGAATGGAGTGAGTTTATAGCAAAAAATGCTCGGGCACAGACCACGGAACAGATTAGTGATCGGTAGGATGTAGCAAACTTTTACGAAGGACTGTCCGTATGTGGGTGCATGCATGAGAGCGATGACAAAGAAACTACATGTATATGGGAGGCCTGAATCTTTCCTCAACCCCGTGACCCTCTACATATATAGGAGTCTATCTATAGTATTGATTTGAGTTTATTGTATTTAATCATTATGGAACCCTTTCATATAATTTTATTAGGATTACAGGACTTTGATAGCCTTGCACTAGTCTTGTCTACTATTCTATAGAATTGATACGGCTATACTAGTAATGTAGAATAGAATTAACCGTTATTATCGATTCTAGGAAATGTTAATTTAGTCATAATTAAACTCGTTCCGGGCCAGTCCCCCTACACTATTGTTTATTATCTATGGGATGGGTTTTTTTCAACTTTCGTGTCGGCACTAGTATTTGTATTTAGAAGGAGATCTGCCATCTAGATTAGTACTTTCTTCTTTTTCTACTTGTGCTGTAATTAAGTCGTCGGATTGTGGTTGCGACACTAGCAAAAACACATACAAATGCCCCTATTTTGAACAAACAGCCATGCAAGAGGAAGATGTCCAATAATTTCTTCAATTTATAGGAGGGTTTTTTCTTTCCAAAGTCTATCTAGTGATTTTTCTAGGCCCACCTGACCTTACCAGGCCAAAAAAATATTAACCAAGTACAAAGGTACCTCTAAATCCTCAGTTTTGGTGAGGATTTTGCAATGCAACCAACTATATATATACACTCTTTGGAATATTTTAGCACCACAAAGGTATATTGGACTATAATTATATTAATAGAAATAGATAAACTACAGGAACTACTGGCTCTCCTATTAGAGAAACTTGTTACTTTAAGTGGTCGTGGGTAGATATCTATGCTGAAGATGCCCAAGTTTTGGTGTGTTTTGGCGTATGTCACTCCCCAATTCCGACGACTTAATTACAGCACATGTATTTACCAGGTATTAGAAATACTCATGCATTTGTGCGATGACATGACAACGCAAAAAAAGTCAAAATAGATAAATGAAAATCATAGTAATGGTCTCATAAAAAAACAGATACTTATTCTCGAAGTAGCTTAACCCAAGAGCTATATAGGCCCTCTAGACCACAGTTGTGTTAAGTCACCAAAAATCCAGAATTCAACTTTTCTAGAGAATAGATAACTGCGCCACCAATTCTTGTTGGAGAGCCCCCTTAACACACTTCAAGAACACAAGGTCTGCTAAGTATTTCAGGTGAAGATGGCCTACCGGTATACCGGGAAGCCTAGTCGCACTTATTCTGGGACAAGTGAGAAACGGTCCGCGGTTCAGCCCCTGGGAGAAACATTTTTTTATTTTTGGATATCCGGGTATTTTCCTCCCAGAGGATGAGATCCCGCTAAATGCTTGCAGACCGACACCTTTACTTGACCAAGTATTTGATTTTGCAATAAAATCAAATATACAGAAGTAAACTAATCTAAGCAACCGCAGTCAAAGATACCTCCGAAATCCTGTAACAGCCCCTGTCACCACCTCCACCGCGTCCTCCCACATCTCCCACCTCTCCTTTAATGTCGTCAATTTCATCAATCTCTCCTCTGCCCGTTCTAGTTTCGCCTCTATCCGCGGCCACTCATATTCCTGAGTCGAGACAGCATATTCCACATCGTTTGCAAACCCCCTCGCCTCATTGAACATCTCCACCGCCACATCTTTATTTCCAAGCTTCTCCGAGAATCTCGCGAGGTTATACCACGCTATAGCGCAGCTTTGATCAAAGTCTTTATCCTTGTTCTTGATCCCTTTAGCTACATCGAGTGCCTCTACTTGCAGGACTACTGCCTCTTCAAGAAGCTTCTTGCGTGGTGCCGGAGGAGAGGCGAGCTTTGAGCAAGACTTGGCCATTTTGTTCACTACCCGACAGTATCAGTAACAAAACCTAGAGAAAAATGAAGGGAGGTACGTACAGAATATCATCTTAGACAAGCTGTTGGGAGGCGATAGCGACACCCCCTCACAATAGATATTGAAAGACTTCAGGTTCTGATCATTCCTCTTATAGTAGTCGCCCAACTTCTCCAGCCCATTCGCGACCCTGTCAGGAATCAACCGGTCTCCATTCTTACCTTTACCCCATCCATGAGTTCTACATGTCTCCGCAGCCTGCACCAGTAACTTCTCGGCGTCCTCCGTTTCTCCAATAGCCACATAAAGCCCTCCGAGTGCAGCCCTAATTCTTACACCCCCCCTCAGTCTCCTTCCCGCCACATCTGTTTCAAAACTCGCCGCAATATCAATCTTCTCCAGCTCTGTCCGTAGTGCATTTATAATAATCATTTTCTCTGAGGCCGTTCTATCCACCGACGAGTCCGCAAGCTCAACCCATATATCTATAGCCTCGTTGCCACACCAATCCCCCAGACTCTGCACTGCTATCCGGCAATGCTTTACCGCGTCGCTTGGAGCTTGCTTGGGATCTAACCCCTGCCAGAGGTCTTTTTTTACCGTGGGAGAGTGATTACTAAGTCGCTTTCTGAGTTCAATCTTCTGTATACACCATTCTATAAACCAATTACCGTTGAATATGGAGTCAACGGTACTTTTCGGGCATGTATGTTAGTAGGGGTCAATCAGAGGTCGGAGGTGGTAGGGGAGTAACCTGATAACTGGGGTGAGCATCACCACTAGGATTCCTAGAAGTTTCGCGAGAACGATTCTGCCAGCTTGGTCAGTGGCTTGTTGTATTAGTTGTTGCTTGGCGAACTCCATGACAGGGGACAGTGCGGGTGCGGCGGCTGCGGGCGCCTCCTCCTCACGCCCATCCTTAGCACGGGGAGCAGGCGCGGGGGTCGTGAAGCCGGGGATACTAAGGAACATATGTCGGCGGTGTACTAGCATGTACTGCGGTAGGAGAGCAGTTGTGCGGAGCGGGGTAGGAAGCATGCCCGCGCGGGCTGTCAAGGCGGCGAACCGGTGGCGGCACAGCATAGTTGCCATTATATGAGGGCGGGTACGTGACGGGTAGAAGGGTTTGATATAGTAAGGTGTGCGTATCACATACCGGGGGGCGCTGGTTTCTGAAGTAGGTTTTATGCGGTCCTCCCGTGCACGAAGAGAGGTATGGTATGGAAGAGGCTCTCGCCGTTGGCCCTAATAGTACTTTGAGGAGTGGTCGATCCTTATATAAGAGATTTCGGTCGAGTATTTTGTAGATATGGGGACCTACGTATCTACGCATAGTACTTCTCACATTCTGGATCTCATATTGGGTGAGATGTTGGTGGTACGAAATGATGAGTTGGCTCGATACATCCAGTGTGTTACCTGTTTTTTCTTTAGTCTCCTGTTTGTAGATTACCGGATTATTTAAGAACATTCATTAGGCTGCAGTAGGGATTTAATCAGTCTTAACCAAGGAGGAGCAGCCTTTTTGCTTCCCTACACGTCAACTCCGCCGGCTTTGTTGCAAAACACCCCTACTACAGTGGAATAAATTTTGTCAAATACTACAGTACTTATCCAAGAACGGAAATAGATACGCATGAAACACGGTAGTTATAGCTCAGGTGATTCATAATTCGTTGTTTAGTACATCTGTCATGGAATGTGGCATCCAAGAAGGTCTTGACGTGTATCATAAGAGCCAAGTAAGGCTCTTAGATTAGACAATCATCAATAATAAATGTCATATCTCTCATAAGCAGGTCTCAGTGCTACTAGGAGCCAAACCTTTTACAGGGCGATATCACAATATCGCTTGTGGTAGAATTGCTGTAGAAACGAGGCTTGATACAGCTTCTGGTAAAAAAGATCGAGAAACAAGGGTCACCGAGCAAGGGTTTTACAACCAGTACAATCACTAGGGCCATTGCCACAAGACCAAAAGGCCAATAAAAGTCCTAAATCTGAATCCTAAATTTCTCGATCTTTTTTACCGGAGGCTGTATTCTGTATTTCCGTGACGGGGCTTACCACCTTCAATACTAGCTGCCCGTACCAATTGGCCCTTTGTAGGTCGCTAGCGTTGCGAGAGTGTGCGTACTACAAAATGATTGATAGCCTTGTAGGCCCGGTTGGGTCTTCAATTAGTCTGATTAGCTGACGGATGACGGGAATTGGCATCGACTCACTTTACCCACGGCAACGCATGTTCAACGTACAGCGAACGGTAAAAAAGATCGGGAAACGCGAGACACAAGAATCAGCGTTCCTATTCGTTCTTTAGGTTTTTGGCAAAGATTCTAGTAGTAGGATTGGCCACAATACCCTGGTAGCAGACCCTGGTTTCTCGGTCTTTTTTGCCGTACGCTGTGTTGATCTACTGCTGCTGCTTATTTCTTGGCGATCAGATCGGTTTAGTACGTGGCTAAATACGCTTATGTGTTTTTCTTTTTTTTCTTAGAGGCACAATTATGGGGAGTGCGCAGTGATTTTTTTGCGCATAAACGATTACTGCTTGGGCTAATCACCCGGAACACGGCAGCACCCCGCCGGACTCTAAACAACGCAGAGCCTAGAGATCCAATATCTAGAAATCATATAGCTTACCAAAAGGCAGAGAACTGTTTAATTTAGTTCCCAGGCTAGTATTTGCTCATGGAGGCTCATGGGCTCATTGGGCTGCTTAGAGTTTAGTTTTAACCTTGGTTTTGTAGATATTACCGTATCTCGAGTAATTAGTTTGGCCTCAAAGACCCACATACCAATATACCTAAATAAGTAAAGCTAGACATAAATCAAAAGCTATTAAGATATTGGAGCTAAGACTGTGTTGTGTGTGTAGGTGCTTAGCTTTCTGATGTCCGATAAATATGTAATGCGGGCTCAGAGCGACCGGAGATATAGCAAATAAGAGTAGAGCTCAGATACATATTACTACTAGGATGCACCTGCATTATTCTACTGAAAGATTCTCGAGTGCTTTATTAGTATGAGGTTCATGCCAGGGGTCTCTTGAATGGTGTGGTATATATGTGTACTCCTGCACTTGGTTTACACATCTACCCAGCCTAACCTCTTGTACACCCCGCCATCCCCTAACCAGCCCATGCTTCATTCTTGAATCCCAATCCCAACCCGTTCTCTAAGACCAGACCTTGACTCCTTCAACGTACATTAATTAATCACATATACTCACCATGTTGGCCGTCCGCCTAGGCATGAGACTCCAACTCCGGGGGTGTACTATAGCTTCTATAGTCCCACGCAGGCGATTTACAGTGGCGGGGGTGCGTAGTGATGACCACCGGGATAGGAAGGACTGGAGTAAGAAGGACTGGGAGGAATACGAAAAGAAGAAGAGGGATAAGAAAGAAAGGGAGAAGGAGAAGGAACGTGAAGAGGAGAAGGAGAAGAGAAAAAGGAAGGAGAAAGAATATGAGGAAATGAAAAAGGAGAAGGAGAAGGCCAAGGAGAGGGAGAGTGAGAAATTTAAGAATAAAGAGAACTACCGACACCAGTCGTGGCTCCTGACCTACCGCCTACATAAATTATTCTCAGCTAAGACCCTCAAAAAAGCCCGCAAACCACTTCTCTACACTCTCCTGTACGTCTCAAATTCCACCTTTCCGATTGTGCCCTGCTGACTCACTTAGGTTTACCACCGTCCTAACAGCCTCCCATTACATTAAACCCTCCCATAAACCCTCCCAGTCCCTATCTCATCTTCTCACTCCGTTTTCCTCTTCCGCCGCTACACACCTGCGTTACGCGCTCGCCGCCCCCACTCCGAACTCGATAAAGACGCACATTCCACCTGCTCTGCTATGCACGCCTTCCGCCCCACCTGCTGCCTGGCTATCTATCGTCGAATACCTCTCCACCGACTATCCCGCAGCATCTGTAGCCTTCCTAGATCTACTCAAACCCCACCTAGGCGCACAGGTGGCGGATATGTATCTACAGCTTGGTAAACCGGCAAAGGCGCTGGCGGCAGGGGCACAGGGCGAGGTGCTAGCACGGTGTTATACGGCTCTAGGGAGGGTAGAGGAGGCGTTAGTTTGTTGGCGTGAAGTAGAGAGGAATGGGGATGTGGAAATAGTGCCTGTTTGTAAGTAGTCATCCCCTTCTCTGCTTCCTTGATCCGAGAGGACAGTGCTAACATTGGTGGTAGTGAATAATATCACCACCTGCCTGTCAACACTAGCAGACTCCAGTTCGGGTGAGCGGCAGGGGGAATTACTCCGTGAGGCGATAGAGGTACAGCGGCGGGCGGTTAAGGAGGCGGGGCCGGGGATGGAGAAAGAGAGGGTTAAGGGTATGTGTATGCTGGGAGAGTTGAATAAGAGGATTGGGGATGATGAGGTAGCAAGGAAGTGGTTTAAGAGGGCGAGAGCGGTACTAGTGGAAATGGGGGAGGTGGAGGGGTTGGAGAGTGTAGCGGAAGACATGCGGGGGGTAAGAGAAAGGATAGGGAGGGAGATGGAGGGTGCAGGGTGGAGAGTATGGAGGAGGGATGTGATAGCCCTCGTCGAGGAGTGATGGAGAGTAATACGGATGGATGATTTTGTAGGTCGTTTATGCTGGTGTGATGTACTTGCTGCGACAGTGACCCCCGTAATTTGATTTACCATAAAACATTTCATTATTGTATCTTGTATGGCTCCGTAGGAAGATGCGGACACCTTGTTAACTGCAGGCTACTCAACTCTCGTGGGAGCTCAGTCTGACAGCCCACTTTTGCCATTAGTATTCACTATAACCATCAGTGATTACTTGTTAAATTTATAACCGTAATTAGTGTTATATCAGGATCACTTAAGAGAAAGAAAAGAGGTAAAAGGACAAATTAATACCTCAAATTGTAATAAACGATCCTCAACAAGAGTGTGGTAGCACTTCGGTTATGGTCCACTATTTGGGTTGTTAAGTCACAAGGAGATTTGCTATAGGCAAGGATACTTGGTGTATAAATAAGGGGACGATTCCCCCGGTTTTTAGAATAGCCAGAGACTTCAATTCTGTAAGTCTTTACCCCCATCCTGTGATCTGGACCTAGTGAAAGCAGGAGTTCAACAGAATTAGCGAGACAAAGAACAAAAATATTTCGGCCATATCTCGCCTGATGGACGCCCTATCATTTCTGCCTGCCCAGTGCTAGATGACTGACTAATCACTTCTCTCACCCCTCGGCGCACAAAAACTAACAAACCTACACCTAGTTTGTATATCTACAGCCATATTCAGCTCCAGCAACTAGAGTCTGTTAGATAAATCTATCAAGAAAATATATGGTAATGACAGCGCTCTTGTCAACTCTAACCTATCGGATTAAAAACCCCTCGATCGACAGCTACCGAACTCAATTTCTTATGGGCGAATAAGGGTTTAGCGCTGCCTCTACCCCCCATTAAACTGTCATACATATTCGAATATACATTTAGGACCTATGGCATTCTCTGTCGGGATATACCACCAGATTACTTTAATGGTGGGGAAACCCTCCTTTTATAGATCTAACGTTATCCCTTACCATATCGCCCCGAATAATTAAACCCCCATAAAAGAGATAAGACAAGTAATTTGTTACTTGAAGGATGTGGTACAGTACAATCGCTCGGATATAGTTGGGCGGTGGATTAGGATGTCCTTCTAAATAATATCGATATAGGACCATTGTACTGTAATCGCTATTAAGTGCAGCATGTTTTTACTAACCACTCCCTTCATCGTATAGCAAAAAGGGAGTGGCAACGCTTTGATAGTGTATTCTGACAAGACAATAGCGTCATTTTGACAGCGGGAACAATTAGTCATGATGATTGGGCCTTCCTGTGCCATCAACATGAGGTCTTCCGGGCGGGGAGGGAGCTGAAATCCTCCAAAGCCACATATCTGCCGGATATAAGCCAATATTTGTGCTAGTTCATCAACAGCTTTTACCCTCCTATCGCGTGCCTTCTCATAGGTTTCTTCACCATATTCTAGTGGGGAATCAACTTTTGTACGGAGACGATTTAACCTTTGTAAAAAAAAAAGCAGAGTTTTTTATTCGAGCTCTGGAGGGTGGAAATCAGGTGCTCGCAATCAACCCGCCCTAAAAATCATGGATATATAATTGAGAGCAGATTGACAGCATCTTCAAACCTGTCTATGGTTGCAAGGATGTTGGCGGCCTTATATGCTGCGATGATGCGTAATTCCGGCGACGATGTACCGCAGCTCCAAGCTTCCTGGTTTATACGAAGAACGTAACAAAGGACTTTCCCATAATGAGTTCTGGCTCATTTTGCGGATAGTGTGCAATCAAGAGAAAGCAAATCACACCCCCACTGAGGGTAGTCCCCAGGCGTTGATCATACAACCTCTTCAAGTTGAAATGGTATTCAAGCCGGAATTTTGGTAGTTTGTGTCTCGGAAAAAACTCCTGGTGGAAGTTCAGCATGAAATAGAGTGGGGTGGATGACGATGACGAAGATGAAGAAAATATCCTAAGAAAGTATAGGCAACGGTGACCTAGAGATGTCCGAAGAGGTGGATACCAGCGATCACATAATAAGTTTCCCAGAAAAGGAAACCCAAGAACGCACCACAGTGGTGCCCCTAATGAAGCTGTCCCCAGTGATACTCGAAAGGGCTCCCAGAAGAAGGGAACAAAGGAGCAGTTCTCAAACGATCTATTGGAGAGGTCTAGGAATCTCCGGGCAGAGTTATTGCTGAAATTTCTTCTGAGTAAGCCTAAAAAGGCTCGACCGAAACAGCATATAAAGGGTCTTCTGAGGAACTCAACGAAACATCAAACGGCTGTGTTGGAGGGACATATACTGAAGAAGTCCAAAAAACCACCGAAAAAGGACGGCAGAGAAAGCGTGATAGCGTCATGATGCCAAGAATGCAATGTCTTGTTGTGTGTTTAGTGGATTAGTGATATTAGGCTTCTTTCTCGCCTAAATATCTCCAAGGAAACTTCCTACATACCTATATTGAAGGAGGGTAGGCTTCTTATTTCTTTATCTCTTATCTTCATTTACGTCTGATTTAGGATACAAAGAGATTAGTACACTTACCCTAACACTCTTTTTTCATGCATAATATTGTTTCCATCTCTATATATCAATATATTGGATGTTTGAATGCTGGAATTTATCGGCCGTATCACCAACGCTCTTTATCACACACTAGTAGCAACTAGTTTAGTAGTAGGGGGTCTTTGTGCTATACGATATTCGTAGGACTTGGGTCGTGGTTTTCATGTATGTAAGACAGGTACTTATTGTAATAGATAACCGTATATATATTCCCATCGTTACCTGTGCTGGTATAACATTATATCTCTTTCAGGCTAAGCTCTTTGGCTACTGATAGCCCTCTATGATTCCGTGGTTCAAGTGTATGACCACTTGACTTTCCATGTGTTTCCCGGAATTTTTATGATTGGCTTACACATCTTTCTACCAATGCTGCATTTATACTGAACGATTTGCGAAATTAAACCTAACCCCCCTCTCTCGATTTTCCGCTCGCGAGGCCTACAGACTTTTATAAATACAGTTGGAAATTTCCGAGAACCAAGGAATAAGCGCGCTGGTGAATGGTGGGAAAGTTAGAGTGGGTATCGGGGCTGAGATATGTGTAGACACATCTCTACTCCTGCTCACCGGACATTACTTTTGTAATTGGCAGGTATTGATTTTCGAGTAGTTTAGCGAGGGTTGCATAGTCCCTCGAATTCCGCTACGTACCCATATCCTTTATGGAGAAAGGCTCGGTCATAAATAATGCCTGCCGACACTATGAATCCCTGTACGGCAATGCAGCTAAACAGGTCTCATAAAGCCCTCTCCAGAAAGGCCTATTAGAGGTGAAAAGGGATTACTTTACTTAGGGCTAGGGCCTAAGATAGTCTTTTTAGGCTAGAGCAGAAATTCTGCTACCGCTTGGTCACTGGTGAATCTTGGGTGAGAATAGAAGGGTTTGTTTGGTAGCCCTCTATTCTAGGCTTTGGAGAGTCGTAGTAGATGGAGATTAGATTAGATTAAACCTAGCCGATAAGATCCCAAGTGTCGCCTACCACCGGCTTCTGAATACCCCTAGGACCAAAACCAACAAAATTGGATGACAATAAACCTAAAATAGTTAATATTTGTTCCTACTATTTCTATATGTCGGTAACGCAAAACCTCTAGCGAAACAGTAACTCGTAACTTTACCTACAAAACTATGAAAAAAGACTTCCACAAAATAGTACTTGATATTAGCTGTGTGGTGGTCTTGAGCCCACCTACTTCTCCTTAGGGTCCGGCTACTGATTTCTCCTTTTTCTTCGCTCCATTGTCCTCTAATTCAGCTAGGTAGCTCTACTTTAGGGAAAGACATCCGATAAGGTTGGGATAAGTTTATCGAGAATACAAGTATGATGTCATTTTTGTAGGGCACATGCTAGGTATTATATCTACATAGAACAGGAGTTCTCCTAGGATCGATGAACATTGTTATTAGCTATTTCAAATTCCTAGAAACATATTATTCCAAGCTACTCAGGCGTTTATTAAATACTATGTATTCACTTTACTATCATCACGTGACCTGAAGTGCTGCTACAATTACTACTGTTCTTTTGGTTGCGATTTAATAAATGCCTGAGTAGCACCAAAGACGAATTTCTTTTAAAGGGTATACGATATACTCAGGCGCTTATTAATATACATACCAGGATCGTGTGTAATAAGAGCAGCAACGGTCATGAAGAGCACGAAAGCAACCGTAGAAAAACACAATTAGACACGATCAGGGTAGAAAATTTAGAGCCCGAAAATTAGATCATTTTCATAAAGCACCTGGGTCGGAGCAGATTGTGGTCTCTCTATCTAGGGGATCAGAGGGCCTATTCTTTCGTCGCGGTGAAAGCCATAATATCATATTGTGTAACTCGAACTTTCTCACGTTTAGACTGATCGCGGCTGATATTACTAGTCCGGTGATCGAATCTCTCCACATTGCACATTGCCCAGACTTCTGACGTAGTGACGTATATTGCTAGCCAGTGAGGAGATTGTGGGGCTTAAGAAAGCCCATGCAGCTACCACTAATAAAGTGCCGATACACGTAGAGATGCGCACGGTGAGCGGCGTATGGTGCGCAGGATATTATCCAACCAAAGGATTGAGATTTCTGGCTACGCGAGGATGATAAGTGCACGCCAAGGAGGCTCTTGGTAGATGCAGGCGACCAAAATTCACTCACAAAGCTCCAATGGGGTCTGTGATAAATCACATCCACTGTGCAAGACGTGGCTGGGAGATGCTCGGCAAGTCTTGGCACATTCTGGGACAACGAAGCAGCAACGAAGTTCTTGTAGAAAAAGTTAGAAAGTAACAGAAAACGAGAGCAAGGTATATGTAGACTTGCATGTAGACATACTAAACGATTAACTGATTCTAATAACTACCATCGGTACAACTGACTGTCTCAGCGGCTGTAAGCCACAAGCGGACTCCATAGGTGGGGTGGGGCTTTCAAATGCGACTGCATACATATAGAATACCGATTTGGACCCTTGCAACACCCACAAAAAGTGATTATTTCTACTTTTCAACGTTGCTTTTCTTATCTCGATCCACCCAAGGCGAGAAATGGCCTATTGAGACTTCTCTTGGTGGCCGTATCCTTTATACCATGTCGTCACGCATCTTCGCATGATTGTAAATCTGGATGTCAAGGCCCAGGGTTATAGTCTTGTCGGCGCCATTCCACACCCCGCTTATATTTCGTTTTCATAGGGCTTTGGCTAGTCGCATTCCTCTGAAAAGAAATTAGCAAGACACCTCTGTTATAGTTGGAGATCGTCGTAAGCGATGCATGGGTAAGAGAGGCATACCATACATATAATAGTGTTGTGGCTTTAAGGTTATCAGGCTTACTAAGCGTCACAGTTCTTATTCTACCAAATAAGAAACGCTGTCAACCCCTCCATCTCTACGAAGGTAAAACCTTTGCCATTGCATGACTCCTTGTACATCTCAGCTTACCACAGCTTCTACAACTCCGTAGCCGTAAAGCACCCTTCATTAAGTTCCGACCCACCCCCGAAACCACCCCCAAAACCTACTCCTACTATAAACCCAGCAACATCTGTTATACCTGCGCAAGTCCCGTGAGACCCTGAGGAACAAACATCAGTAGTCCTCTAATACGGAATAAGCCTTTACCACGATATACAATCACTCTTCAGCACCGTAATCCCTCAATCAGCTTCCTACGATTACCCTACCCTTCAGAGTCCAGCTCAACCCAGCTTAAAGGGTAAACGGAGGATGAACAGGGTCGATGAGCTAGTACTGGAAGCGGGAAGGGGGAATTATAAAACAGTAGCGCGCTTGATACATGCCGGAGTAGAAATCGATGCGTACTACCCCCCACCAGGCAAAAGGTTTCGTAGCCCAAGGTTAAGGAACCTAGGGGGCCCTACCCGAACGTCTTATAGTTCTTCGAACCCGGAACCCCCAGCAGTAACCTCGCGTAGGACAGCTCTGCAAGCAGCAGCAAAAGGAGGACATATGGAGGTGGTTATATTACTGAAAAATGCAGGGGCTAATATCAACGCGCCGCCAGTGGGGGTATCTGGGAGGACGGCCTTACAAGCGGCTGCGGAGGGTGGGCATGCGGATCTAGTAACATTACTGATAGAGGCTGGGGCAGATGTCAATGCACCTCCGGCAAGAAACTCGGGAAGGACCGCTTTGCAGGTAGCAGCAGGTTGTGGACATACTGATCTGGTGGAGTTGTTGATTGGTTCCGGGGCCGATATCAACGCTTTTCCGGCGGAAAGTTCAGGACGGACAGCACTACAGGCAGCGGCGGAAGGTGGTCACTCGGAGTCCATAAAGTCACTTATTCAACATGGGGCTGATGTAAATGCGCCCCCGGCCGGGAACTCGGGAAAGGTGGCTTTACAAGCAGCTATAGAAGGCGGGCATGACGAATGTGTGTTATTGTTAATTCAAAATGGGGTTGATATCGATAGATCGGCGGCGGGAAGGACGGCCCTACAGACTGCAGCAGAGAGTGGGAATATACATTTGGTATCTATGCTAATAGAAGCCGAAGCTGATGTCAACGCACCGGCAGCGAGTAACTCGGGCAGGACGGCACTACAGGCAGCAGCAGGCTCTGGTCATACGAAGATCGTGACCTTACTGATAGATGCTGGGGCTGACGTAAATGCACTGCCGGCGGAGATCTCGGGTCGAACGGCATTACAGGCGGCAGCCGGTGGTGGTCATGCGGATATAGTAGCTCTGTTACTAGACGCCGAGGCTGATATCAATGCACCCCCGGCAGGACATTCCGGAAGGACCGCTTTGCAAGCAGCCGCAGGTAGTGGGCATAAGGACTTGGTGAAATTGCTGATTGAAGCTAAGGCTAATGTTAACGCGTTACCGGCCGCAAATTCAGGAAGGACAGCGCTGCAGGCAGCAGCAGATGGCGGGCATCTAGAGGTGGTGGGCTTGCTAATTACAGCTGGGGCCGATGTCAACGCCTTGCCGGCATCATCTGGAGGAAAGACCGCTCTTGAGCTAGCAGAAAAGGGTGGGCATGAGGAGGTGCTAAGCTTGCTCGCGACATTTGGCGCAAACATCGATACAACGGACGATCATGGTCAGAATATCGTGCATAGAACTTGTTCAGCAGGTAATATGGCAAGACTGGCTGTATTGCTAGGGTCACCGGCATCCGGGTCTAAGAAAAGAAAGTACAGCTTATTAGGACTTGATGATACCACTAAAGTTAGGCAAGAGCCAGTTGCTAAACCACTGTTCAAAGCCTTGAATGCCAAGAACAACTGCGGCCAGACACCATTGCTTGTCGCAATCCGTTTCAAACATTGTGACTTAATTGAGTTCTTACTAGCGCACGGCGCCAGCACCGAGGGGTTGAAGGTGTGGAAGATGATGGACCTACTATATCTATCTAAGACAGCCGATAAACGGAATATAGTAATTCTGAAAGGTGACTTGGGTCAGCACAGGTCTATTAGATTAGCCAGGAAGGAAGGAACAATAATGATTGACCTCATCAAGCAATGTGCTTCACCATCCCTTCACTTCCTTGAGTAAGTATAGACTTTAGGCTCCGCGCATCAACCACCTGGCTAACCGTAATACCTTGTATTATAGCTTGAACTCAAGTGCGAAAACATATAATGAAACCGAGTCTTTCGCGGACCCCCGATCCTACCTCAAGAGTTATAGCTACCCCGGCGGTAAAGAGAGAAAA
This sequence comes from Verpa conica, assembly GCA_033030425.1. Classification (NCBI taxonomy): domain Eukaryota; kingdom Fungi; phylum Ascomycota; class Pezizomycetes; order Pezizales; family Morchellaceae; genus Verpa; species Verpa conica. Next base: position 1,297,358 of record JAUFSD010000021.1, on the reverse strand, counting down.
ACACAATGCGAATGGGGGTGGTTAGCTGTTAATACTAAGCACCATGGGGCTCTTCGTGAGAAGTTCATAATGAAAATTCCGGATAAGCGGGAAATATTTTCGGTTAAGTCTAGTCATAGTAGGTTTAGCCCTTTTCTAGTCCTTATCGTCTTGAGCCTTCCTAACAGGACATGAAGTTGTTATCGTCAGCTATGTTTGCTTTCTTACTCTAGTTCACGACCCACCCGAAGGGCTTTCTGAGGATGGGACCAAAGATTCAACGCCAAAGCCATTTGGGCTTAAGAGGCGTAAAGTCGAAATATCCTGGATAATGAAAGAATCGAAGACATATCAGAAAAACGAAAAATCGTTACGATTTCAGTCTGTGGGATACTGGGGAACACTCAAGTTGGAAAACCTTGCTATCCCTGCGCACGGAGTGGACTTTCTCATCTTATTTCTCGATGATATATACGAGAATTGGCTGAAACTACTAGCAGAGGCCAAGATGTACCTGACTGAGATGGTAAATCTTCCGCCCAATCCCCCTAGTATTCCTGGCGCCCAAAGTACTTATATGTTGCGTTCTGTAGCGTCGCGTCCAACTAGACCGTGGGGGGAAAGACCCTGATACAACTCAATGCCTGCTGAAGTGTGGACACCAGTGGAATGAACTCCGTACGATGTTTCAAGAACATGTTGCAAAGTCAAAAGAGCTCTTGAAATCCTTTAAAGAAAACGACTATTTATGCGCGGAGTTGCCAGATTACAACGAAATGACCAGCCCTGGAGACAGAGAAGCTGGTTTGTGGAAGCTCAAGGCTATCCAAAGGCTATCACAACAAATAGAAACCATTAAAGAAGAGTGTGGAGGAGGAATAAAAGAATTAGAGAAAGAAACAGGGAAATTAATTGGACTCGTGAGTATTCCTTTATACCAAACAGAGCTTCAACGAAGATGAGTCCTAATATAAGGATTGAGTAGGAATTTAGTCTGGTTTCTATATATGAGGCACGAAGGTCTATCGAGATGTCAGCAAGTATGAAGAGGCTTAGCTGGATTACGGTAAGACTTAGCCACATTATTCGGTTACTAACACTGACATTATTATAGTTTATCTTTCTCCCGCTGATATTTGTCACGGTAGCAACGCCCCCCCGTGTAACATATAGAAGGCTTAATTATTTCTAATTTCAATAGGGAATATTCGGAATGAATATAAATGTACTAGAGAAAAATCCTAGCTGGTTATGGTATATTGCTGTCTCGGTACCTTTGTTCTTCTTGGTACTGATGGTGTGGATCATTTTCAAATACGTTCCTGTGAGTCGCCACCCCGCTCAGCACACAGAAGACTGTTAACAGTATTTCAGATTGCAGGCTGGGTTAAGAAACACATCGGATCAAACCTGCAAAACAAGGCCAATAAGGCTACGGAGAGACTAACCGCCTCCCGCAAGGGTGTTGATCCCTTAGGTCTCGAAGACTCTGATCCCATTAGCTCCTCCAGCTCAACTAAGCCGCAAAATGACATCCCTGGCATGTCTCCAGGGAGACGGTTGTCCCTTAGTGCTGCCCGTATTTTCGGCCGCCGAGTTCCAAGGGACAACCATAGTGACGAAGAAGGAAAACGTTGGTCTGTACCTACTTAGATGTCTACTTTAACGGTTATTAGGCGAACCGATCTTGGTTAATTTATCTGATTCCATGATTCTAACTAATCAGGCCATGAAATAACTAAGAGAATAGATATGATTTGAGGAATGTTTCGGGGAGACAAGCAAAGCTGTTTGTGATTTAGGGAAGAGCGGAATGTAATTAATGGGAATGAAGTTCAATGTATATAACAAGAGCTTAGAAAGTAACCTGGTATAATTCGGAATAATGGACTTATATTTGCTTGACGGTCCTTTTTCTAATAAATCCATAAGATTTGACATATGGGAGGGGTTTTAGGATATGGTTATATGGTTTTTCAATATAGGAACTCTAGATATCTATTCCACATGCTTCAGAGTATCTAGCCACGACTATTGAGGATTGCAGGTTCCGGTGATTTCTAGTTCACCCTGCAAGGTTCTGTGGATTCTGATAAGTTTTAGTAAAGATATCCTAAGTAAGTATGCTTGATCCTAATAAAGAATAACTAATTTATTTTTAGCGGGAGAGAAAAATAAATAGGCTCAATAACTGTGTTAGTTAGAAGATAATCTGTTCCGTACTGCCATGTGCTCCTCTAGCTTGTATTTCTGTAATACCACACACCATGCACTACGATTTAGCAATCACCCCTATAATAAAATCACTTGTCTATAAAGGCTTACATCTCTGTATGACGAAGCATTTCAGGCGCCACACTAGCGCCTCATGTCATTCTCTGTTCGAAAGACTTGGCAAATTACCTTGCGACGACCTACTATGAATGTCCCGTGGAAGCTGCTGAAAACATAATTAAGTGACCGAGAAAGATACTTACTTAAAAATCGCGGTGATCAGGCTATAAGGATTTTAGATTAGGATAACAACGGAAAACACAGCTAAAGGCAGGTACTCTACAACAGCTTTTAAGTAACTGGCAATCCAAACAGACGATCCGGTTTTGACCGGATATGCCCCATACAATACAGTAAATGGAGGGAATTGCGAGGTCATTAAAAGGTAATTAGCGTTAGTTGGTAAGGCCAACCGGAGAACAGGGACTGTATCACTAGTTCGGTAGGTAACATAGAGATCATGCGTTAGGAATAAAGCGAAGTAATAGGTAAGATGAGTGGTAGAAAAAATTATATGAGTAATATTCTCTCGTTATTTATTACATTTCAAAGCTCAGCTGCTAAAGAAAAGGAAGAAACCCAATAGCCCAGAGAAAAAGCATGATGTCAATTTGTTGAAGGGCTAGAAGGACTAGAAAGTCAAGTATTCAACCTCCGAACCCTAAGCTAACCTATGTTTACCTCTCCAGCGCTGGACCACATGGAGTCCCTCCTGTGACGCAGGTCTGAAGTTGCCTAAAGTCACAGCACGCGCCCCCAGTATAGCATTGGAAAACATGGTTATTGCATGTAGCACGTGACATCACTTCACCATTGCTATCGGTACCGCAATTAGACACAATAGAGTATCCCAATCTGGTGCATGACCCGCAGTATAAGCCCTCAACTGTATTCGGTAGGCATGTGCAGCCATTATAGACACAGGGTTGCGGTTGTCTAGATAGGAGGAGTGCGTCATCGCGACGAGAGATACCCTGTGGCTGCGGGACTGCTGAGATGCAGATGGCAAGGGAAAATGCTAGGATGGCAGTAGATAGGCGATAGCTAGAGAGACGCATTGCTATGATATTACGAGGGGGGATGTATCTAGTTGAAAGGAATTAGTAACTGTTGTAAAGATAGTGACGATAGGGGGTTGACATACTGTGTATGACCAGTAAGAATGAATTTTATATTTCGTAGGACTTGGGGGATTGAGATAGATGGGTATTATATATGAGTATTTATACCACTTCTGTGCCATGGGGGTGTCTTTAGTGGTTGGCACGTAAACCAATAGCCATGAATTTAAATTAATGCACTTAATCTATCAGTCTCAGTATCTTCAAGCATGGAAATTCCGTGCTAACCCAGAGTGATATCATATTTCTCTCTATATACAGGATTTGTCTCACATCTCCAATGTCAAACTATCGACCGGGTAGAATTCTTTGCCATAACGTCATTGGCTTACCCGCCCATCAATGTTGTGCTTCGGAGGCGCTACTATGCTGTGTGTCTCTCGATGCAATACAGCTTACTTGGTGGTGACCTCCCTGCTAATCACCATTACCTCTCATATGCCGCCTCTACACTACCCCGCATATGATACGACGTGGCAGCTTAAGTTTCAGGCCCTCGGTCTAGTCAGTCACCATCCGGGTGTTGCGTCATAGAACCATCCTCAGTTTTGATCCCAAGCACTAAGAGACCTGCCTTCCTAATTATTTCACCACTTGTTATTTATAGTGAATGGCAATGCCACAAGTAACTTAGGGTGATGCTTGAGTAGCTGGGTAAAAAATTAGAGAGCTGAATAGACGAACCACCTCACCGCGGATTTATATTAGGGTTAGGGTTTGTTCGCTGAACCCGATAGTAACAGGTCTCCTAGATTTACAGGGATGGTAGAAATATGATCTTATAACTCTGGGGTATGCAAGTTGTAGATTATACGTTAAGAATTGAGTAAGGTAGTAATAAGTCAAAAAGTAAAATATATTATATGAAGAGTACACTCTGATCAAACATTTTGCATAACAATTTCCGGCGGAAAAGTGGAGGCCCAATAACCTAGAGAAAAGAAGCATCAGGTAGATCGTCTGAAGCAGCGGCAAGAGCAAGAAAAGCCAGTATATAACCCCAAATCCTAGCCACACGGGGTCACCTCTGTAGCACAGGAGCTAAGTTGTGCGTATCTGCAGCATGCGCCCCCGGTAAAGCATTGGAAGACATAAGTATTGCACGTCTCACGTGACATTGGTTGACCATTGGTGTCTGTACCGCAATTGGATACAATAGGGTAGGCCAATCTGGTACATGACCCGCAGTACAAGCCGGTAACTGTATTTGGTAGACATAGGCAACCGTTAAGGTCACATTGCCGCTTTTGGAGTAGGGACAGTGCGTCATCGCGGCGAGAGACACCTTCTGGCTGAGGGGCTGCAGAGGTACAGCTGGCTAGAAGAAAAGCTAAGACGATGGCTGAGAAGCCATATCTAGAGACGCCCATCTCGATTAGAATGAGGGGGGGTTTATCTAGGTGGGAGAAGATTAGTACGCGTTAGAAGTATAGGTGGTAATAGGTGGTTGACTTACGGTATATGGCTGGTTGAGAGAAATCTTAGACTTCTTGGGTCCTGGGTTGACAATAGTGCTTAGTGTATGTGAGCATTTATCATTCCTCTGAACTGTGAGGCTATGGATGTAGTCGAAGTGTTATTTCTATCAGGTCGCTCATTCTCGAGAATAGAAGAGCGATACGAAACCAGAGTAACGTCATATCTCTACCTGCGTATAGATTTTCCTCATAAATTCATACGTAAATCATGGAGTTGATCGTGTTTCCTACAATAAGTTTATTTACCCGCCAATCGATGTGGTGTTCCGGGGTACTGCAATGTTGGTTCTCCGGTGGAATGTGGCTTCCTTGGTGAACGGCCCAACAATAATCACTACATTAAGCCATCGTATGATTCCTGTGCACCGTCTACTATGTACTAAGTCTTGCCAGCATAGCTTGCAGGCCCCCAATTTAGGTACTCATCAACACCCGGAGGTTACGTCACAGTTAGCTCTACTGGTATTGGTCCCAAACTTGGGTATCTACCTTGTATACGCTGTCGCTTGATGCCTGTGGCCGACTTCGTTGTTATTGATAAGGTAAAGAAAATGTTTGAAGATAGTAGGTCACAAATCGTACATGCCGACGTTCTACGGCAGATTTATACCAGGGTTAGGGTTCCATTACCGATCACCTCGTATCTGCAAGGATGGCAGACATATCATCCTATAGCTTAAAGTTGCTTTATTTTATTAGTGCCGGTGTCCGACTTGTTGATCAACTTCTTCCAGGTTGCCGTACCAATTTAAAAAGGGGACCCGCCATGCAGAGTGTAAGATGTATCAACCCCATCACCACTAACACAACATAATGTTAAAATAGAACATACTAATTCTGGTTCGCTCCTATGTGCTATCTCCGGATCCCGTGAAAGAATTCATACTTATTGAGACAAAATACTACACGGGCATATATATATACGTCTAACTAGTTTACGTCAAAATTGCATGCCATCTATATTCCCCCGGCAGCTGGCCTTCCCCAGACGAAATGTAAAGAAAAGGTAGAATGAAGCAAGGGCAATTCCAATTCACTCCTAGTACCAGACTCGACCCCCCTCTCCAAAAAAAACGAGGGGATACCCCGGTCACGGACCACAGGGACCTTCGGAATTAACACAGCTCATACGCTCCCTATAGTCACAACACCGGCCACTAGGGGTGGACTCATGAACCACATTATAGCCAGTGGTAACGTTTTTATCGGAACCAAAGTCGGTGATTATTCCACACCATCCACAGTATTGGCTGGATCTGCTGCCCTTAGGGCATTTATAGCCACTAAAGATACAGCTGCGCTTTTCAAGGTGTGCTGACCCATCTATTACTTCGGGCTGCGTGTCATCGGGACTTTCAACGATAGGCCTTTCTTGAGGGTGCGGCACTGTAGAAATATAGCTGACCGCAAAGATCAACGCTAGGGCAGCAATGAATAAGAGGTTGATGACGAAATACATGTTAGTGTTAACGTAGGGGAGTACTTTTGAGTAGGAGGCTAAGTAGGACGGAAACAGATCGGCTGATGTTATGCAAGCTGTAACCAGTTTGATGTGAGCTGATAGAATAGAGAACATCGGTTAAGTTGTATTCAAGAGAGCACCCCCTATATAACAAATCAAGTGTTCACGTTGTACCAAAATTAGCCTGTATTTCTATAGGGCAATTACGGGGCTAGGCGAGACTAATACTTGCTACATTTTATCATCCCAGTTGGAAAATTTAATTCGACAGAACGACCGGGATAATAATAGTATTTGGAAGTTCAAATGGTAACTCTCGCATATGCGTTTTATGCCCCTAGCGCCTCTATGCAGTACAAAGGGCAGTCGCATGTAGCTAGAGCTGTAAAGTGTACAAATGTTAGAGCCCCCCCCAATACGCCCGAATTAAACAGTGATAGGAATAATCAGGAGTTTGAGGCGTCTCCTATCACGTGGCGCCAAGGATAATGTCTCAAAGACAGCGCTGTTACCAACCAATCACAAGAAGGCTGGGCCCGAGTAGTACCTCAGCGTCCAATCCTTTTCTGTCACTATTCTGAAAACCATAACTCGTTGCACACATAAAAGCAAAATAATCTTAAATTAGTCTTTAGGCCGATCTGCACGTTCCGCACCATCTCGCTCGTATCTGCAAGTATCTCGACACACTCTGCAGCTAGTATGGTAACGTCTCATAACTACATGTATGTCAAAGCCGTAGGTGCTCCCACTGGTATATCAAGATAGTACCTTAAACCAATACTCATCTGTATTTATCAATGCATTCCAAGCTAAGTACAATACAATGTGCTCTAGCATTTGATGGTCACTTGCAAAATGCCCCTGTCTCAGCTATTTCTCTAGCTTAGGAGGGTTTTGTAACTTTTAAATAGAGACTATTGGAAGGTACTAGTAAGCCTTACTATGAAATAGCGGTCGAGCTAGGTAAGGTGCATTAAGTGTATTAATGTATGTCGTTTTACACTTCGTAGTGTTTACGTAACGCAGACGAGAATCATGAGACATGGCATAAATATCGGCAGACTCGTAGCCAACAGAATTGTAGTGCGGGTAAATTCTATAGATATCTTATGTAGCTTTTCACAAGAGAAGACAGCTAATGGTAAAACTCCGAAAACTTGATTGGCATTTTGACATCCTCAACGAACATTGTGGTAATGGGCACTAGCCAAAGAACCTTGCTCGCTAATCATTATTTTCGCAGTATAGTAATTCTACCGGAGACTACTACTACTTGCTATATTAGGCTTATTGTAGGTCCATCACACACACACTTATCCTTACAAGTCGATATTTCTCATCGCAGAGCAGACTGTCCCTCCTGATCCGTTCCAAATAGTACCCCCCAAAAAGCCCTCGAAGCATTGACCTTAGGCTTAAGTACCATACAATCGGAAGTGTGTGAATGATTCTGTCATTCCATAGGAGCCATAGTTAAATTCAGAAGAAAAAGGAAGCTAACGCTATATTCCGGTGGAAAATTTACGCCTCAAGTGGCGGTGGCTCAATTGTAGCGACAGGAAAAACGCCAAAAACCGGAGGGCGGCTATAGAATTCTGGCCCTTACAAAAGAAGATCTTCATCGTACTAAGGGGTAATCTGCGGGAGTAGGCTGAAGAAATTCTAATCGTTCATTCACGGTAGGGTTAGGGTTTCAGACTAGGACACCCGTTTTTGAAGTTTAAAGTTCGTATCAAAAGCCGTCAAAGATAGTACGAATCTGGTTAGATAAGCACGGACTCTACAAAAGCTTATAAATATGGACATAGGGATGAAGGTACTAAGCTGCCTAGGTATATTCGAGTCTATCAACTAGCAAGAAAGGTAAACATGGTACTAGCGGACAGAATCTAACGATATTCCCTAGAATTCGATTCCTCAACATCTTAATCTATTTTACCTCCTTTTAAAATACTGTCCCCCTATGCCGTAAGTACAAAATCCAACCGATCTACCAAGTCTATATTGTAGCATCCAATTGACTTCATCCACAGAAAGAAAGACCACATATTCTGTTGAACTTTTAGAAGTTGCTAGTTTACGAACTTGTACTTGAAAGGCTCCGAAAAGTTTGGACGGGCACAGAGACATCAGTCTAACCGGGGGTAATGGAATAATATTACCTGCGCCTGAGATTATTGAGAGACCCACACAGATACTTCTTCTAACCATAATCCGTTGTGGCACAGCTGATATCACATTTCAAAATTAACCTTGTTCACGCTGGTTGCCATAAGTTACCCCCGCCTTAGAAAGGCAGCGAGTCTGTCGAGTTACTTTATCCCCCCCTAGATACATCTACGCCGTCGCCTACAGAATGCCAAAATTTCTGTTTCATGCTCGCTATGTTGCCCTTATAGCTCTTGTTGCTACATTTATTTTTAGGTATTTTGAAGGTTTTTTTTAGTTCTTCACGCTTTCGTTTTCATTACTGGTGTTAAATACAGCCGCACCTTTGCTAGCGCAGGGACTCCGGGGCGCGGTTAGTAGCTGAAACCATAACTTTAGCATTCGCTCTTGGTCAAATGAAGATATTGAAATTAACACCACCTTGTTTATAGTTCAGTTTTGGGGGCTCTACCACTACTTCTAGAGCCGACACGGAGCAGCTAGGATATCCGCTGATCGGAACATTCGACACAGGAGAAGTTCACCCAATTAGCAAATCCCCATGAAATGGGTGGATCTCGAAAAGAATCACCTTCGCCGAGCCGTATACCCATCGACCCGACATACCAGTTGCACTGATTCTGGTTAATGTCGGTAACAGCCATAATGTCCGCGCCCAGTGCTCTAGCACCTCCATCAAAAAAACATACTTCAACATTAATGTCTATACCTGGTCCGGAACCCAGCTATATCATGGTCGTTGTGCCTGGTTGGAACTAAATCACCCAGAATTTCAGTCTGGGACATACAATACCGAAGAAGACCACTCTTGGCGTAATCCCCGGACACAGAATACCCGAAAAATCTACTTCCCCCGCCCATATACAAAGCCCCCTAAGGTTGTTGTCTGGCTGAGTCGGTTGGATATGCGCCGAGACCGCAACTGGCGTGTGGAGGCATTCCCCACTGCGATTACAACTACCGGCTTCACGATTCATATCAACATATGGGAGGACTCTGAGCTATATACCGCAGCTGCGATCTGGGTCATCTACACAGCCGGTATTCCAGGGGTTCATAGTGGAACCATTCATTCAGCGACCTCAGCAGCAGATTCCACGGGGTATACAAAGTTTGGTAAACGTGCTTTTGGGACTAAATCGATATAAGCAGATGGGATGACCTGGTATCTGAAGTCATGGGGAGATACTCGTCTTTATTCCGCAACTACCTCTCATCTTGCTCTAAAATTATTTCCAGGACCTTCAAATTGTAAGCTCTCGTACCATACCTCGTCCCCTACTTATGGCTAGATCATTTCTTTACAATATCTAGAAAATAGGGTGCTTACAGGAATAAGCAGCGTTTCAAGAGAGACAAAAGACCATTACATTTAGATTTTACTCTACAGGTGTTTCATAGTTTTTTAGGTATAGTGACTTTCATAGTAACTTTGGTAGATGTCCTCTGTTCGTCAGTCTAAGGTCCCTTGGTATATATCGTAGCTATCATGTTGTTTATCCCTTTAAATACCTTGTAGCAGTGTCCTTGAAGATGGACCTCTAGCGGGGTATGATAGGATGATTCTAGAGCCCCTAGGAAGAGCACTCGACAACTCAGCCTCTTCCTTGAAGCAGCTAGTTTTTAGCAATCCATTAGAATACTCTAAACCGTTGTCTTCAGGGAGCAAGCCTAATTGGAAATATCGGATCTTTCATAATACAGGGTTATAACGGAAATAACTGGAGCGTCACATATAGAGCTCTACTCAGGAGTATCCCCTAGTGACTCTAGGCCTACTAGGTAGCTAGAAAATTCTCACAATATAGGACTATTCCAGTATGAAGGGGTGGCTACATGTCAGAACACTTTATCCGTCAGGATGTGCTCAATGCATGAATAACCTGTGAGTTGTTTGAGATCATTATTATAAACCTTTGTGCTGTTATAAATGAACCATAATCAATATAAAAGAATTTATCTGCGCCTACAGTAAACGTTCCTAAGTCTACTTAGACTGTTCCGCTAAGTAACGAATCAGCGGTGATGTTTCTATTAGTTACCCGGCCTAAACTGTCCTTGTACCTTGTCACATCCCAGTACGACTAGTACCAGCTCGCAAAGCGAGAGAAATGTGAAATGTATTTTCACTGATATGGCAGAGTGTCATAGTATATATAGGAGCTGTTTGACAGGAAACTCTAACTTAAACCGGGCACATGATATCATATTGTTCGGTCATCGTTCCATGCCGAGTGAGCCTTCTCTGTCTAAGTGTATGTACTAGCTACGTGTACCTAAGTCTCATAAACGCTTAAGTAATCAGTGTCTTGGCATCACCTTTAGCCCAGAAAATATTTCGTTTCTCTTTGTTTCTAGATCATTATCAATAAAATCTCTTTTTCAGTCTTTCTATGACAATTCGTCCTCTGATGATATTACAGTCAGTAGTGATCATAACACTGAGGATCATCAATGTCAATAGGATACGTCTTATTCGGATTCTGGGATCTATCTTTTTAACAGTCTAGAATAAAACGCATATAAACGCATATATAAACGAGAGAGGTAGTTATGAAGGTTGCTTGGCCGCTAAATTTGTGCTTTGCTGGTAGATGGTTTTGCCTTAGTTATCGCCTTCCCCCCTTTACTAGTTAAGCCGAGTTAAAAGTAACTAGTGACATGCTATTGTGAGATGAAAGACGTAATGTGAATAAATAGTGATTTTTACAATACTTGATTCCTTCACCCTGTAAGCATATGCATACTAGGGCCGTTCTCCTGTAATACTGTTATTGTTAGTGGAGACCCACGATTACACGTGATTTCCTCTACCTCCATTGAATTACGCTGATTTAACACACGCTTTGACTTTATATTCACCTTTCGTTGATAGCCATGACTGGGTAACGAGCCGAGTGATATATCATGATCTAGTTGTAAGATGCGCCCTTAATTGATCGAACATTGTCAGACACTGTGTACGGGATATATAATAGATTTATAAGAGGAGAATGAATATAGTTTTAAGAGCCAAGCCAAATATCCTACTGTTTCATCGTCACCTTGCAGGTAGTCAGATGACAATCAAAAAAGAGGGGAACACCCTTGAAGAAATGGAAGCCATTTCTTTCATCAGACACCCAAAGTCTATCAGGGCCCCAACACGCCGGGAACTCCACGTGTCTGGCCTTATTCTGGCATCGGACGCACGCCTAAAGTGCTCAGGGGCCTACAGTGTCGTCAGGAAATAGCACCCAGTCAGCCACCGCCAGGCGACTACCCCAGATATCGTCGGGACCTTCACGGTCTAGTCTTGTCACGACTAGTCGACGGGCCCCTCAACAGCCCATCTACACACGCATTGTGTCAATGGCCCCAGTCATGCTGGGAGCAACGCAGTGCTTGGATGTTTGGGTGAGTAAATATTAGTTTGATACATACGTTATGGCGACACAAGTACCATCATCGATCTCATCACGGCCTACCAGCTGTTACCAGGTAGTTATCAAAATTATGTCATACTATAAGCATGGGAGAGGGGAGAGGAGGAAGCTCTGGGAGGGACGTAGAGTAGCCGGTATTGATATCCTACTAGTAGTTGGTTAGTGTTGTGTCGGTTGCAGAATATAGGAGGGAGGAGAGGAAGACGTACTGGGAGAGATCTTGGTATTCATAAGCTACCCATTAATTACAAGGGGGATGTGGAGTTAGGATGAAAATGAGGGCTGGGTGGTGAGAAAGAGGGAGCAGCTGTTTATAAAAGATCGGTGATTATTGTGACTACCTGTTTAGAGCTTTATAGGTAGGGTATAGGTTACCTGTAATCAAAGTAGATTCATGAGTACGGCGGGCGGCAGCAACCAGTCCGCCATAATTCACAAAGCAAAGTACAAAAATCTCCCTGAATAAATTTTCTTTCTAATAATAACTAGAAATATCCTCATACATATAATAAAAGAAAAATAACTTCTAGCCAATACTAAAAAGTTTACCTGACCATGTCCTTTTAACAACATGATTGGAACATATGGGTACCTTCTCCTGGACTAATTGAGTAGGTTCAGAAACCGTACTTGAAGAACCAACAGCTGAATGCATACGCTATAAATATATATTAAAATTAAAATACTAATAAAGAATTATTTTAAAGCTTACCTTCAAGTTACGGTTTAATGACCTATCCGGTAGGCTTTCTTGATTAGAATCATGATTAATAGGATGCCATTTCTGCCATTCTTCTCCATCTATTTCAGTCAATTCTTCTTCATAGCCGCAATTTGAAACCTTTTCGCTTCCATCTAATGAAGTAGTCTTTTCGTCCAAAGGAATAGAACTAAATTAAAATATTAGCAGATTGTTTTTGTTTTCTTTTTAAATACTTACCTAGAATGGCTTTCTAAGTTTTGTTCTCGGCGTCGAGCCAACTGATGATTTCTTGCATGCTCTAATTGAGCTTCTTGATCGGCAACAATCCTATACTCAAAAAGAATAGGAACTATTGGAGGCCCAGTTTTTTTATCACGGGCATTTTGATCATGTGGATTATAAGGAAAATATTCCGTAAGAATTTGCCGAAGTGTTGTTGGTTTAGAAAAAGCATCACTTAAGTAATCTGGACCGGTAGATGCATTCCAATGTAGGACTATTTGACATTGCTCGGGTACAGGTGCACCTATATTAAATATATAATTAAATTTTATAATCATAATTTGGGTCTAAAAAACAGCCTACATTGTCCGTGATCCCTCCACTGAAGGCCGTTGAACTCTTTCCAGACTGCCAGGTTGCTTTGAATAAGAAGATCCCAAAGATGTGATGTCCAATTAAAATCATCAGGTTGAATTTCCTTATCTAACATATTGTCGGAGGGATACCATAAATCTGTTCCAGTAATGGGCTTGAACTTCCGAATATTGATATTTAGTTGTCCTGAAGGGCCTTGTATAAGCTGAAGCTTCCGAACAAATCTGGTAGGCTGGGGTAGGGGTTGTAAAGGTTTTCGAATCTCAAGAAGAGATTTGCGTTTTCCAGTTTTCCGTGCAGCATTGACTATGTCAACTGCATTTCCTGCTTTTAAAATAGCAAAAGACTCTTTAAGTATAGTTGTGTGTAAACTTGAAAGATCTAATACTTCATAAAGTTCTACTCTGCAATTACCGCAAAATCGGAATACTGCAGTAGGTTTTCGGCTAAGTGGTTCAGTGCAAGCAGGGCAGTATTGTAAATCACTAGTAGGATGAGCCATTATAGCTTAATGATATTTTATCGAGTACAAGTAAAAGTATTTAAAGGGAGAGGTAGACCACTGAGTATAGAAAAAATAATCATACTCGGACCAGCTACAAGTATTTTTACTTATTCCTTTTTACACAAACTTATCATACTCCTTCAAATGCCTGCCAGACGTCCTAGCATTTCTCTTGAGCCATACAAAGCTGTCATTTGGACATGGTACATTTTTGACCAATTGACTCTTCTGAATACTGTCGCGGGCGTACACGAAGGAGGCCTTATTCGGACGTCTAGGTGACACGGGAGAAAAGTGTAGACGGGGGCTCCACGACTCGTTTACGGGAGTATGGGCAAAATTGTATAGACCAGGACGTAACAAAGGGATCTTTTCGCTCAAGGCTTGGATATATCATATCCAACGAAATCATAGATTTTTCAACTAAAAATAAAGAAATAAAAACTAAAAGATAGACAAAAAAACAAGATGTTGCGTAAAGAAAGAACTACAACAATGGGGGGGCGAAACCCCGCTTTAATACAAAATCCTCCACCGGTGCGTTACACCAAAATCTCTTCACCAAGCCAATTTAACCCCGACGCGAGACTCCCAAAATAGCACAACAATATCTAAACTCCGAAACGGTGTGGAACGGAACGGAAGCGACAGCTCCCGGCGCGAAAGCACGAAAGCGGCGACATCCGAACAGGTACGGTGGCGTGAGGCTAGTAAGTAATGGGGCGCAGGCAGAGCCTGCGACAGACGCCCGTCCTCAGGTCGAACTCCGAGAGACCACATAGCAACAGTAAGGGACAGAGTAGACAACGTCAGTGTTTAAACGATAACTTTGACAGTGGGAGACGTTCGATAACGGCGGATTCATTTGGCAAAGAATCCAGGAACAAACTTAGCTTGACTCAGACAAAAACTCCACAAAAGGGAACAACAAGATCCAGCAGCTACCCGACAGGTAGTGCAAACAAATAACAATAACTAGGTGAACAACCGACGGTGGTTGGGACTTGAGTGACAGTTGGCTCTCGGATATCCATATTAAAAAGCAGGCTTGTACTGCTACTTGTCAAACAAGGGCGAAGGGAGAGACGGCGTAACCAAGAACTTGGTTAAAACTCTGAGGGATCGTTGGTTCTCGGGTATCCATATTAAAAAGCAGGCTTGTACTGCCACGATTCCGACAAAACAACAAAACGGCGCATTGACGGTGCAAAAACGGTAACAATGGTTTAAACCTTGGCCGAGGCAGTAAACCAGACAGTAAAACTCGGAATCGTTAATCAACGGTAAAATTGGGAACAAAAACCTATTCAACCATGACGGCATGTGACAGCGACACACCCAATAGCTCTGTAAGCCTTCACAAGGTACAGGACCGACTGGTCTTCTGCTTTGTTGATCGGAGCGAAGTTGGCGTAAGGGATGGCAGTGTTGAACAGTGGCAAACCGGAAATCAAACGCAATACACAAGTAAAAACAAAAATAAACATCAACAAAGTAAAGCGAACACAAATAAACCTTAACAAAGTAAAACAAAACCCAAAACTTCAAATCACCAACACTAACAACAACCTAATACACAACGAAACAAAACTAGTGACAACAGTATCAGTGACTTCGAACTCGTGCAGAACATGACAGGTACAGGGCTGAATAGCGTACTGCTTTACTGTGGGGACATGCGACAGAGTGACAAAGTGCTTGACAGGTTAGTAACTTTGTTAAAACTTCGCTAAAACACAAAAATAAAACAAAATTAAAGTAAAAATAAAATAAAAAATGCAACGATAAAAAATTAAAAATTCTGCAAAAAATAACAACACAACAAACAACACAGCAAACATCACAAAACAGCAACAACAACATAACAAAACAATAACTCGGCGGGTATTTGTTTCCCAAAGTACGGCCGACAACACGGTAAAGAACTGTACGGTAAGTATTTCCCTTAATCCTTTCTCAGAGGCAAAGCCCTTTCTTCGAGGATTCCAGGGATACTACTCCCCTCTTCAGGTCGGACGTCCCGACCGACCACCCACGACCTTAAACTAAACTTGCCTCAATGGCATCGTAACAAACCAAGTGCTGTAAAAAATTTCCCAAAATCTAGCAAACCGACAAAGTAAACGATGTGACTGATGTATGCGCAGAGTAGATGTACTGTCGGTGAAACCGAGTGTCAGTGACTTATTTCTCAATACTCTTGCGGGTAACGGTCCTTGCGCGGGTTCGTTTGCAAAAGAACCCGGAAACAAACTATACTTATCTCCATAACCGAACAGCGAACACAAAACCACAATAACAACAA
The DNA here is from genome assembly GCA_033030425.1 of Verpa conica. NCBI lineage: Eukaryota > Fungi > Ascomycota > Pezizomycetes > Pezizales > Morchellaceae > Verpa > Verpa conica. The sequence goes on along the minus strand of JAUFSD010000021.1, from coordinate 1,281,337 downwards.
CAAAGTACAAAACAAACATCGGACGAGGTAGTCAATCAGGCATGAGCACAGAGGATACCGGACAGGAGTGTGGTTAGCCAGAGCGTAGGTGGCCACAGCAATAGTCCATTGGCACTTGATACTTTTCAGCGGCGTTGAAGGAGTTCCCAGGTAACAATGTACAAATCCGCCAATCTAAAATCGTAAATCGTAAACAATAAACATCGTAAAAAATCGTTAAAACCTGAGGAGAGCAGGTATCGGTGGGACGCAAACAACAAAACCAAAAATATTAACAGTAACTATGGCAGCAACAACAATAATAACAACGACAACAACAGTAATAATAACAATATCGATGATACTTCCGCAAGACAGAGAGTACGCGAGATCTTATTCTGGTAAACATTGTTTCTGGACCCGATGTCAGGTAGACGTGAAGGACGCAACATAGTGTCGCGGGCGTACACGAAGGAGGCCTTATTCGGACGTCTAGGTGACACGGGAGAAAAGTGTAGACGGGGGCTCCACGACTCGTTTACGGGAGTATGGGCAAAATTGTATAGACCAGGACGTAACAAAGGGATCTTTTCGCTCAAGGCTTGGATATATCATATCCAACGAAATCATAGATTTTTCAACTAAAAATAAAGAAATAAAAACTAAAAGATAGACAAAAAAACAAGATGTTGCGTAAAGAAAGAACTACAACAATGGGGGGGCGAAACCCCGCTTTAATACAAAATCCTCCACCGGTGCGTTACACCAAAATCTCTTCACCAAGCCAATTTAACCCCGACGCGAGACTCCCAAAATAGCACAACAATATCTAAACTCCGAAACGGTGTGGAACGGAACGGAAGCGACAGCTCCCGGCGCGAAAGCACGAAAGCGGCGACATCCGAACAGGTACGGTGGCGTGAGGCTAGTAAGTAATGGGGCGCAGGCAGAGCCTGCGACAAATACACGGGATCTTTTGCGGGAGAGATATCCAGAACTAGAAGCAGCCCGACCTCAATTCCCGTCAAAAAGAACTTTAGAACGGACTTTGATACAATGGGGTCCAGATTTTAAAAAGCAAATGCAACCTCTTTCTGCAGATGATAGACAAGAATTATCTAGCTATTTGTGGAAGCTTTTCTACACACACGGGTTAACTGATGAAGAAATAATGAGATTTCTAAAAAAACAAAACTATGAAATCTCAAAGCGAAGGTAAGTTACTATTTAAAAACTTAATCAAGTACTAGTACTTACTTAAATTAGTATGATTCGGTTGAGGCTTTCATTAGGCATGTTTCGGAGAATAGGTGCATTAGAATTTGCAAAACATGATGCAATAATGCGGGCAGCTTTGCAAGCACAACTTCATTCGGGTCAAAGCTCTCTTTACGGTAGATCACTTACATATCAACATCTTAAAATGAGTGGAATTCCTGTAGCACGAGATCGTATGTATAAAATACTAAAAGAACTTGATCCTATTGGGGTAGAAAGCCGTACTTTTGGTCTGCAAAAAGTGGCACGGGATAAATATATTGTTCCAGGCCCTAATTTTTTATGGTCAGTTGATGGGCATCACAAGCTAAGTGTCGCGGGCAGCTCCGAGGATACCAACGCCACCGTCGCACGGAACAAGACCAAAACCGGACCACACCCCAGCAAAAGAGTCACCTTCGATCTCGCCCCCACTAGGCGATCGAGTCGATTGAATGCGCGCATTTTGAGCGGTTTAACGGAAAGGGAATAATGGGCGCGGGAAGGCTCGTATCCACGCACGCGAGGTTGATGGGGGTTTGTGTCTCTGGCAATAGGGTTCTCCGGGCCGACGGCCCCCCGTGGTAGTTTCGGAATTTACGTAACGTTATCGTATGACCCCAGGAGCTCTTTGTACACTTTGTATGCGGTTTGTATGGGAAAGATACCTTTCTGTTGGATATGACATATCCAACAGAAACAGTGGGGGAAATTTAGTTTAGAGTGAAAAAGTTTTCTTTGGCGTTAAGGTTATTTTTGGAAGCAGAGAAGAAGGGAAAAATAGGGGAAGCATATAAGGAGGGGCCTCGCCCCGAGGATTTTCTTAGGCACGCAACGTCTTGTTTATATTGTTTAAGTAAAGAAATATTACGGAGTTTTTCACTTGTAATATCTTTTGTCGTAGCACCGTTTATTGTCGCCGTCTTAGTCACTGTCGCCGTTCCGTTGCCTAGGCTTCGCCGTACCATCCCAACCGCCCCGCCACACTAAGCATGTATGGGATCGAAATATATGCGGCTATTGATGGATATTCTCGGTATGTTAAATTTACTTAGGGTACATATTTTGTGTGTTGTCATGTCTTAAACATAAGTTACTCACATGCTAAATATAGCTATATTACTTGGATACACGTTGGTATCTCTGCACGTACTCCTGTCGCAATTCTAAGACAATATTTAGATATTGTTGAAGAAACCAATATTCTGCCATATGCAATCCGTTCTGACCGCGGCTCTGAGACACCAATGATGGCAAATGCACACTGGAAGCTACATCAAGCTCTAAATCCTAATACAACTTTTAAAGACGTATATTGGTATGGAACGTCTACTCTAAACGTACGTATTGAAAGTTGGTGGCGCCAAATGAGTAAAAGCCAGACAATCACATGGAAGGTAAATACTACTCTTATTAGATACATATATATATTTGTCTCAAAGTTTCACTAATAAAATATGTTAAAAGAATCATTTAGATTATTTACGTGACTCTGGCTTATTTTCAGACAATATTCAGTGTTCTATAGCGCTTCTTTATGTGTATCTCCCTATAATTCGTAAAGAAATTTATGAATTTGCAGAGTTGTGGAATGCGCATAGAATTCGTTCTCAACCAAATCGGCTTTATCATCCTACCGGAAAACCGTTTGTTATGTATTATACTCCAGTACATAGTATTACAGATTACGGGAAAAAGCCATCTTTGGATTTACTCCAAGAGTTGAAAGCAGATTTAAATACATACGGTATATTATTTACTTATTCTTTTAATGTTATCAAAACTAAATGTAAAACCGATCACCTATTGGGGAACAGCAGGCGATAATCACAAGGTAGGACTAGTATCGAGAGACTAGGGACTCAAGGACAAGGTAGGTATGGTAATAAATATAAGTTGTTGCGTGAAGAACTAACTAACTGACAGAGATGCGTCCCTTTTATACCTTTTCTGGAGGGACGCTGAGATCAACAATGAGACAATATGAGACTGAAGGAGCGACCTCCTTCTACATGAAACTATAGACGTCTCGTCCTGCGAGGCGTACTTCTTTACATGACCAATGATAGCATGAATCCTACGAGATATGAAACGATACATGAAACAAGGAGATAGACAAGGCAGACTAGGAAATGAGTGTTCTTGACACTAAACTTGCTTAGATCCAAATGAGTATTTACCAATAGCAACGCTGGAATGGTGCCGGCAGGAGTTGGAGAAAATCGGAATTAGGACTCCTATTACTTTTGAAATGCAAGTAGAAAAATCTCCAGCTCATTTAATTGCCTACTGTCATCTTTGTTCTGCTATCGAAAACCATTTCTTACAAGGCAATTGTCTTTATTTATCAGAAAAGCCCCAAAATGCATATAAATGGGGCTTGTTACCGGATAATGCTGAGATAGTTGATTTTGAAGAAAATGAAGATAGCGGGAATCAGGAGGAGGTTGATTTAGATTTAGAAGAAGAAAGTGATAGTACAGATATTGAAAATTAGATAGTAATATGAACAAAAAGTAATACATACTTTACTTACTGTTCACCGTAACTCTGAGTGAACCATGTGGTAATACATACCTCACCCACCGTTCGCCGCGACTCTCGGCGAACCAGGAGGTAATACATACCTCACCCACCGTTCGCCGCGACACTCGGCGAACCACGTGGTATTGCAGGGGGACAAAAAAACCCGGTCATCCACATGGCAACCAACTCATGTTGGTATCCCACAAAACACAACCATGAACTTATGATTTATTTTCTCCTAGTATAGCAAAGTTATAGGTATATTCCAAGGGTATATAAGTATCTTGCAATAATAGGTTGGTGTCTTGGGTGTTCCTATCAATAGAAATAGTCCCTAAAAACTATTTCATAATTCCTCAGATCCCAAACTTGTTGGATATGTTTAGGCTACAAGTATATGCTCCCTATATGAGGACAGTCCCTAGTCTAATAATTCATACCCTAAAGGGCCTAATCAGAGCTATATAACTGTAGAGATAGTAATCTATTATTAGCCCATAAAGTCTATTTTGCCTTTATAGTATTTATGATAAGAATGATTAAGGTAATTTTAGATTTATATCCATAATAATAAAAATAATGAGGCTTTTTTGTAACGGGGGCACTCCCAGGGGAGTACTGCCGTACCAAAAAAAACCAACAACCTTCCCTTTCTGACGAGAAGCTTCAGCAGCGAGGCTTAGAACCGCTCGTCAACACGGAAGGTCGACAGTCCCTAGGCAAAACAGGAATAAGGATTTAATGGATAGATAACTAAAGACTTTAAAAGGCTCTGCTTCCCGGAGGAAGACAAACGTCTTTAGCGAAGAGTATGAGGGTCTCTGAACAACGGTTGTTCGTTGACTAGCAAGAATGATTGTCCTGGGGGAAGGACGGGTTTAAGCTATGATTTTGATTGCGAGCAAGCTGCCAAGAAGCGGGGGAACAATTCCTCCGCGCTTGGAAATCAACTGAGTCTAGAGCGCCCCTAAGAACTAGCGGGGTCGATAGACTAGCGACTAAAAAGCGTTGGTTACTAAAAGCTCTGTAACTATTGCTAAAATGGTCCGATTTCAAATCCGATTGCACCTATGGATTTGCAGCACTGTCCCCCATATACCCTCCGAGTTTGGTTCGGTTGGACAAATTTTCCTGACGGTTTTGAGGTTATTTTTGGGGTCCAAAGCTTGTCTTTTTGTTAGGGAATCAGCAACTCAGGGGGGCCCCCTCTGCAAACGGCGGGTGGCACAGTGGGGCGCCTCGGGGGTGTTAGAAAACACAGAGTCCCCTAGGTAGGGTAACCCACTGGTGATTCCTGCCGTTGCTTAGATTCCTTTCCCACGTTCCTAGTCCAACCTGGGGACGTGGCGGAGAGGTAATCTTGATCCATAAGGACCTTAGGGCGAAGCACAAGGCATAGCCCCGTATGGTTCGATTCGTGACGCCGCCAGGTTAATTATTAATTTTGCTGGCGGCCCTAACTACTAAGCATAGCTTTGCTCTCGTTTCATGGCTCTCGGCCTCCCATAAGATTGGCCATCAGCGAAGCTGTTATTATTCCTCCTAGAGGAACAGGAGCTTAACTCTGTTCATGGAGGTAACTGCTTCAGTCTCATTGCACTAGTATCTCTTTCACAGAGTGATTAGGACGCCAGGGTGAGTCTTGGTGTGACTCATGCAAGGAAGGAAGTAGGGTAACCAGTGTCGGGGAGAAGGACAAAGGCATTATAGAAAGTGGGGATTTTTGTATAAATAGGGAGCGTTGCTCCCTCTCTGTAATAGTTTTTCTCTTTCTTCTTTACGCAACGTTTCTTCCTCGTTATGAGGCATACCCACTCGGAATCCCAATTTCGTCGACGATAGAGTTACTAGCAAAACCTTCGGGCGCGCATAACTTCTCCAGCAAAAGCACTTCTGTTGTACATGTTGAGCATGGGAATACCGCAAACCTTCGGGCGCGCTGGTTCCTCTTTGTCGAACTCTACTTTCTTTCTGGTGCCCCCTCGGGGGGGTTGCGTCCACCAGCCCCTATTACCTCCGGACTTCACACTGCCAGTCTCTGTAAGCCTAGCGCTGGAACCTCTGTCAAAGTCTTCCGGAAACCCTCTCCATCTCATTTGATTTGGATGAGCCCTTACTCGTTGCCTTCGGGCGCTCATTACAATTTTGGGGATCCCTCAACCAAGGACCATTCCCCACCACTACCAGCGAGTGGGCAGCCCCCCTCAACAATACATTACTCTACCGGACCAGGCAGACTCGATTCTCCAGGTTCCTCACTATACGACAACACTTTCTCCGACCGGAAAAAGTGTACCAGTCAAGAAGTGGTTGACATCCGGTTCTCATACGGTCAACCACCCACTCACTATCAACGGTATGCCGACTGACAACAGTCTCTACCTCCCCCACCTTGGTTCCACATAGTGGAAACTCAACTCTACTTTACATCCTACGCTCCCCTTACCTCTCTGCCAGAGGATTGTCCGTGTCTAGTTTCGGCTAGGGAAAGGGTTACGACGCCGGGAAACTGGAGCTCCTGTCCGTGAGGAACTGTTCATCATTTGCACCGCGATGTTAGTGAACCTCACTCAGGACCCGATACACCCCCCGGGATTCAAGCCCATCGACATGAAACGCCAGATTGGAAGATGCTTTTGGAAGAGCAAGAGTTGTTTACTATATTGGTTACATGTCCTTTCTTTGGTGTCGCTTAGTTAGTTCTATGTGTTCTCTCTTTGGTGTGTTCCTCTACGCGTTTAGATCGTAGATACATGTACACTCTTTGGCCGGTACCCAGTACCGTTTAGTTAGCTTTGGCGGAGTTAGTTGGCGGTCTCTTCGGAGACTTACTTAATGGGCTTCGGGCCTAGGTAGGAAATAAAAACTTACTTACTTACTTACTTTCTTCAGTTAGATTCAATACAAACTTCTTTCTTCGCTGCCTCTCTGCTGCTTCATCGCTTCGCGATCGCTGAAACCACTTCTTACTTCACAAACCTTTGGTATTTTGCTTGTAACGGATAGTTACCTTGCCATCGAGTTAGTTGTATCCTGTGGCCACGCTGTCCTCACGCCGTCCCCTTGAAAATCTCCCGCAGCTATAAGCTACAGACGCATTACTCTGGTCTCTATCGCATACCGACGACGGTGAGCTTCGCTCCGTCCTAGGAGCTCGCCAGCTCGCTTAGGGATCGGGCTATCATAGTAATGACTTTCCTTAGTATCTATTGACCGGAATGGGATAGCTAGTCCTATGCCTCAAGGGAGATCCTTAGGTGTCTCTATATGGAGAGGTACTTGAGACTAGTCATGACGATGGTTAAATCGTCACATTTTTTGCCATAATTAAATTTTCATATTTGCTTTTAATGTGGTTGTGGAGTAATGGTTATTTGAGGTTGGCCTTTCTGGTTGCTATCCCAATGACCGGGTATTTTTGTCCCCCTACAATAATACATACCTCACCCACCGTTCGCCGCGACTCTCGGCAAACCAGGAGATAATACATACCTCACCCACCGTTCGCCGCGACACTCGGCAAACTACGTGGTAATACATACCTCACCCACCGTTCGCCGCGACTCTCGGCAAACCAGGAGGTAATACATACCTCACCCACCGTTCGCCGCGACTCTCGGCGAACCAGGTAGTAATATATAAGCCACCTTCATTTTTTTTCTTCAACTACACACACCATACCTAAACATCATTTTCTCACCACCATGGATGCCCCATTTGGAGTTACCAAAACAGGCAGAATTAGAAAAAAACCTCTTAAAGCTCAAGCTGCAGCTCAACCTGCACCTGCTCATGCACCAGTTATTCCTCAGCCACCTTCAGCCCCTCCTAAGCCTTCTGCAATCTGTCCTGTCTGCAGAAAATCTTTTAATCACCGGCCCCACCCCAATACTGCCCTTTGGCAACACCTTCTTTATAACAAGCAATTTGATGAAGATCATCTACTTGCACACCAAGCCAAAAAAGCGGCAATCCTTTCTGCATCAGGTAGCTCTAAAAAGGAAAGGGACCGTGTTAAGGCAGCTAAATGGAGAAGCAATAATAAAGAGAAGTCAAAAAAAGCATCTGCACTTGGTGGTCTAAAGAGCAAAGCCTTAAGGCATTTAAACAAGGCAGGAAAACTGGGTACCAAAGAGGCTATCAATGAGCTTGTAGCTAGGTGGGAGGAGGAGGCGCAGGCGGAGGGAGAGAGGGAAGAGTAGGCGGGGGCGGGGCAGGGGAGAGGACGGGGGTGTAAAAACCGATCACCTATTGGGGAACAGCAGGCGATAATCACAAGACAAGGCTAGTATCGAGAGACTAGGAACTCAGGGACAAGGTAGGTATGATATTGAATGCAAGTTGTTGCGTGAAGAACTAACTAACTGACAGAGATGCGTCCCTTTTTGTAAAAGTACACAAGCCCTTGCTCTAGTGGGGACAGCAGGTGATGTCTAACGAACTGGGACACTAAGGGCACATGGACTAGAAGACTGGGGCTAGAGTAGGTACTTGGTAGTAGATACAAGTTGAAGGATAGAGAGCTAAGACTAAGAACTGGGGAAATGGCTCGATACTTATAGTATGGCCGAAACATGAAAGGGAAGGGGCTGACACGCGTAGCGTGTCAGACTACATGAAACAAGAACATGATACATGATATGAAACTAAGGAGATCCTGATGACGTGGCAGGCCACGTCATCCCATACATGAAACATAAATGAGACTAGACATGAAACTGATATGAAACGGGCAAGGCTGACTGGTGGTCGAGTGACAATTTGTGACCGAGTGAGAACTGATGATTTGTTGTTCTTGACACTTTTATACCCTTTCTGGAGGGGCGCTGAGATCACCAATGAGACAATATGAAACTGAAGAAGCGACCTCCTTCTACATGAAACTATAGACGTCTCGTCCGGTGAAGCGTACTTCTCACATGACCAATGGTAACTGGAATCCTACGAGATATGAAACCATACATGAAACAAGGAGATAGATAAGGCAGACTAGGAAATGGGGGTTCTTGACAGGGGGGGAGGACGGGGGGGAGGACAGGGGGGAGAGGACCGGGGGGAGAGGACCGGGGGAGAGGGCTGGGGGAGTCGCTTGCCAATTTGTACTGTTGCGATAAAAACTTTATTCGGGAGAGATTTTACATTTCGCTTCGTGAATTATGGCGGACTGGTTGCTGCCGTCCGCCGTAATGAGGCGGCCCGACCATATATCCACAAGATGTTCAGTCAAGAACTCTCGGTTAGTAAATGTTGTAGATGCTTCCTAATAAGAATAGCTAGTGGGCGGTTTCACATACGGGTGGCGTGTATCTTTATTTGCTATGTTTGAGGGTCTAGGGCAGGCAGCCCATATAAGGATTTAGGAGCATATATCGTCATATCTCTCTATCTCTTTTAGACAATCGATTCAGCACCTTTTACTACAGCCAAAAATTTATCAGCTCCGGGTGATAGGGTGTGGGTAGGTATATGGGTAGGGTTTTTATGGGTGCCTGGAAACAGAGGTTGGGGTCGTAATTATTTAGTAGTTAAGCGGCAGAGTTATATTTATAAATTCAGTAGAGGACAATAAGTAGAATGTGTGCTAATGACAGTTATCTGTTGGTTATTAATTATGACTAATCAAAAATCTGTGAATGGTAATTAAGTGTATATGACGCCAGTGTTCATGCCACTGCAGTTTGCCATGGCAGCTAAGGGACCTAGAAGGTTAAGCTCTGCCAAAGAAAACATAGTCAACGGTAAATACCAAGGGGATAATCCATAGTGCACAGTTTTGGTAACAGGGTACTTTGCCACAGGGTACTTAAATGACAATAGAAAATTATCACTAAGCTGGATCTGCCCCTTAGGCAAAAAATACCATAGAAAATACGGCTAGCGATGAGTTTTGTGGTTAATGGCCGTCGGGTGCTATTCCATGCCGAGTAGACCTAACCCTGAGGTAAGATTTAAGTATAGGCACTCCCCAAGGGTTGGGGATCCTTTTATGTATTTTCTACCCTCTGATTTGTTCCGCCTCCTGTGTATCTAAAGTCCAACTTTCGTTCTTATACCTCAAGTCGGATAAATAGATTAAACTACCATCTTCCCATTAAATCTTATGCTATGAGAATATCTCTTTTACACCAATTCAATTAAGTATTCCCCTGTATAAACTTAGAGACTTTGAGATACCTCATACTGATTCGTTTCTATAGGCTGGCAACGACTATTGCGTGGCATAATGTATATTTTATACGCTAAGAAACTCGTGGAAACCCAAGCTCTATATTTTCGGGATACTACTATCGTATATCCGGTTATCCACATCGACTTTGGTCCACATGGTCAGTAGCTGCCTGTACTTTCATACTCAATAATAGCTATAGGTGAGGGTTTCAATATACCGCTAACAGCATTCTGCCGTCTGACATGATCTCAAGATATCCTTATGACTCTGCCCCCGCACCTCACTACACGGGAATATCCGATGATAGGTAGCCCTTCCTTTTATGCATAGCTGAATCTGAAACTATAATGCTTAACATTGCGCACTGCATATCTCTTGTCGCATTCTGGTTGGTTTCGGTTGGCCGGGTAATGCAGAAACAGCCCGCTTGAGAATCTGGAAATTGTGATATCACAGATCGAACAGTGCCTTAATCGAATGATCATTACATAAGTGATTTACGGCACAGGCGATGACTCAAGAATGTTATCCCATAACCCGGTGAAAAATACTGCCTACCGAATGTGCTGGTGGCTTTTTATCCAACAAGTCTCAGGCTGGCCAATGAATCAAATCTTAAGATTTGGGGGGGGCAGCTTCACCAGACTATGGGATAATGTGTAGAGCGTAGGTAAAACCTCTCTCTACAATTGACCAGGCACTACGGCATCTAGGCTGAAGACCGGTGGGTGTATTTATCGCTTATCTACTATGCATAGTTTAGGTGCTTGGGAGTGGTTGGGGACAAAACTTACAAGTCTCGCCGATTTGTACAGCTATCTGGTTGATGTACCTGGGCGCATGCCACTGCTCAGTGGTGTGTAACCGACATTTTTGTGGATGGTACCCAAGTCTATACGGATCAATGATATATCGACCCGAGAGATCTCCAGGCATATGATTACCTGCATATAATAATTCGATTAAAACCCATTATGTGTAGGTATAAGAAAGAATTTCTATATGTCGGAAGTGCGTAGTCGATGGTACCATCCATTATAATAATACTGTATCTCCCACAGATATAGTTCAGCGTTCTATCTAAACAATCCTCTCGGGCGCGCCTGCCATTCTGAGTTTTTCACGATGAAATACTCTCTACTCAACCACGGCAAGAACTCTAATCATGGGCCGACACACGCATGGCGCCCTAGGTCTCTCCGCATACCCTACTTCACTGGCTTTTCAGTGCTTTGTATTCTCCTATGCATAGCCATCGAGCTGGTGGTCCGTGGGTGCTCGGAGGATGGGTGCCGTATCTTTGGCGCGATGTCTATGGAAGACATATCCTTTGGGACAAACCTCGCATACCGCTTGGTTCCTACCGCTATCAGCTTGGTCCTAAGTCTCATCTGGTCTCTTCCGCATTATGATATAATGCGACTTGAGCCTTATTTTCAGATGAGCGCAAAGAAGGGTGCTACAGTGGTTAATTCTTTATTTCTAGAGTATCCGTACACCTTTACGCCTTTAGTACTATATGTAGGGGGCAAACGTCGGTTCGTAGACCCATTCCTACATTTGTGATCTCAGGCCAACCAACAGACACTATATGGTTCTCCTCTCCACGTGCATCCTCATATTGATAAACTTCTTAATCGTCCCGGTAACCTCCGGCATGTTCGACAACGTACTACTGAAGAAGCTGGTACCAGATACCGCCGCTCGGAGAGAGCTATACCCAGGGAATAACAGACCAAGTACCACATCCGATTTTGCATACATGGCCTACACCTATACCTGGCTTAACGGATCGCTACCCGCATTTACGACCCCGACCTACGCACTACTTCCTGTGGTGAACCCGAATATATTGCCCGTAGATAATGAGGCTTGGAGCGCAGAGACCACTCTCTTCGAGGCGGAGCTTACCTGCCGTACAGTTGCTACTAAGATCAGTCAAACTAATGGTGTTCCTTCATTTGAGATCATCGCAGAGGACGGGTCAGTTCTCTATAATATGTGTGATGCACAGAATCCCTTTGCCAACTGTTCTGCCGGCACAACATTCACGACGACGTGGACTAGTCTTGCTAGAATGATCGTTGATTATCCTACCGGATCTGCTGGCAATGGGACGTACATAATCGGCTGGGCACTAGGCAGACGTGATAATTCGACTACAACCATGGGGGCCCCGAGTAATATTACTGCTTTATCTTGCGAAAGCTCCTATTACTCAGAAGTCGTCTATGCAACATTTTCAGCACTTTCAGGTGAAGTCTTGAGCTTAAACCGTACTGGTGTGCGGAAGCCGTTCTTAAATCCCTCAGGATTCCTCAATGCCACCTATAATAGCTACTCTGCGAATAGTACCGTATATGGACTGTCAGTTTTGCCTCAGTACGTAGACAGCTACAATAATACTATAGGCCTCGGCTATGTACCACCATACTTTCCAAGTCCACTGCTTCAGATCGAGAAAGCACTGGGCCCACCTCTGGAAGATCTTCCGTACTATACTGGCTACTGGGGCCCTTTGTACATTGCTCCCGGAGATCGCTTAACACCCTTTGTGTTATCTAAGCTAACACGTGGTATATTCCGTGAGCTTCTAGACCCCGAGGTTCTTAGGAATAAATATGAGGCAGCATTTAAGATGTTGTTTGCGATGTGGGTGGCAAGGGAGGTGGTGGATAATGGGGTCGCAGAGTCGGTTCCAATCATGCGATCTGTGTGGGCAAGAGGGTTTCAGGTCAATAGGTCGTGGGCGAGTATCGTGCAAGGTGGCCTAGTTATTACCGCGGTCATGGCGATGGTACTAGGAGTGATGATAGGACGAAGAAATTGTAATCTTGATGAAGAGCCGGATAGTCTTGCTGAGAGGCTCCGTCTCTTATCGGGGAGTCCGGATCTATGTGGAATGATGAGGTACTCAGAGTTTCACCGATTGGAAGATGTTTCTGGTGTGCTTTCCAAGGGCGACACACGTTATGCATTAAAATTAGTACCAGGAAAGGGGCCAATGATCCAGGTAAATGATTTGGCAGAGTGTAAGCCGTTGATTGCCTCAGTCGAGGGAAACTCGGAGTCACCTACTACAACTACTACACCACTATATCGGGTGTTAGGTCTACCTGATCAGAATGATAAAGGGGCGCAGGGGAAGCAAGTATGGCAGTTGAAAACTATTGCGGGGCTTGAATTTGTCCTCGCAGTTGGAATCGTGCTTATCTTACTGGTTGCCACCTTCATCTGCTCGAATTCGTACAACGGTGAGTAGTAGAAAGAAGAAACTTTACCCCCGTTTGTGCACTACTGATTTGATAGGTCTCCTAATGATTATCACGGCAAATTCCTTCGGATATAAGATGCTGTTCTCTTTCATTCCACTCATTCTCAGTAGATCGTTGGAATCTATCCTGGTTACGATAGGCTCTTGCTACTCTATGTTCGGTCCCTATAGGGCGCTCGCACATAAGAAGGCACCGGCCTCAACATCACTAGTAGTCGACTATAGCAAGTTTCCCCCCGGCTTTCAGCTGCTTCACTCTCTCGGCACACAGAATTTTGCTTTAGCAGGCCTCGGCATCTTGATTATATTGTCAAACGTGCTCTCTATTACATTTTCCGGCCTCTTCTCACCTTCACTCATAGAGGTCCCTAGAAAGGCGCAAGTACAGTTACCCAGTGTAAAGATCAATAGAGGGTTCTCACAGCCAGCCCAGGAGATGAACTATATTCTTTCCGCTCACCTTGTTGGGGATATCTCTGTGCCAACCTGGACTACAGAAGAGTACTACATTGTTCCTTTCTACCAAGATACTTCCAGCCTGACTAGGTACGAGGGGACTACTCTGGGCATTGGTGTTGACATTGAATGCGAGCTTATGTCGGACGACGACATTATACGAAGCTGCGGGTACCTTCCACGCACTCACGGAGTACCTGGCAACATAACCAAGTGTACAGATTCTAGGTGGGATGAAGGATTTTACTATGCCACGCCCGACGACTCTTGCAAATGTTAAATTGTACATTTGTCATGTATTAGTCATGTATTGAGATAATGGAATTGTCTAGTATGTTGTGGAAGATTACGGAACAAGGAAGAGCATTCCGGCGAGAATGACTCATATTATTTTTGTGTAACAGACATTATGTATAAATAGGGGACAGAATTCCCACTCGTTTAATAGAATTATCATCTTCACTTTACACTGAACTTCAGGTTATGAGCCCGGGTTCTGCACAATAAACCCCGCTATTCTTTACCCTCTCTCACAAAAACACATACACCCAATACCAAACCATGTCTTCAGGAGCAGCTTCTACAAGCAAGTCCGGTGATGAAACTGTAGTCCAACCTACGAGCACTGCCACTCCCAATCCTATGGGAAATCTCATGGTCAAAACAGATAGACTTCCCATTCTTAAGGGACAGTCAAACTATCAGACCTGGGCAGGAGCCTGGAAGATTACTTTTGATTCAGTTGAATGGTGGGAAAATGTGAGTGGCGAAGAAAAAGAGCCGACCGACAAAACCTCCACAGAGCATAAGACTTGGAAGTCCATTTCTAAGCGAGCTCTAGCACTTTTACTCAACGGTGTATCAGAAGAACTACAAACCACAGTCGTTGCCGCCGGCAGCGCACACGGTGCCTGGAAAGCCCTTAAAGACCTTTACGATAGGGAAACTCCAGCAACTACAATCAATATTCTCACAACGCTCCTGAACCTACGTTACCAGGACAATACCTCTCTTGCAGATCACTTAACCACGTTCCAAAATCAATGGAATAGGTTCCAGCAACGCTGCCAGGACACAACAAACAAAAGACTATCCAAGGACTTCCACTCCGTCGCAGAATCCAACCGAGCCAAAGCAGCCCTGCTGCTTGTTTCCCTAAACACTGCCACCTCAATGGTAAACATCATCGACAACCTCCAAACCAAGGAGAATCTTTCCTACGAAGACGTCTACAATAGACTCACCGATCTATCCGCCAACAAGACTGGCAGTTCCGAAGACACGGTCTTCAATACCAGTCATGGCACCAAGAAATGGTGTACCTACTGTTTGGCGAAAACAGGAAAAAAACTCACAAACCACTCCCACGATGATTGCAGAAGGCTCAAAAAGGAAAAAGAATGGAGAAAGAAAGGAGGAAAAGGAAAAGGAAAGGAGGATAACGCCTCCACAAGTACACATAACTCGGCAACCGTTTTAATGGTACGCCACAACTCCTTGTCCTCCTCATCTTGGATATTCGACTCTGGCGCAACTGCTTACATCTCTCCCCACAAAGAACTCTTCACCACGGTTCGACCTTACGACGGAATCGTTAGAACAGCAGATGGGACCGCTCACCGAGCTCCAGGAATTGGAGATATTCTCATCGAGTGTTGGCTCCCTGACGGAGGAAGATCTTCAGTCGTTCTCACTGATGTACTCCTCGTCCCCACGTTCGGACCAGTTGGTCTCATCTCCGAGACCGTTCTTGATAAAAAGGGGTGCAGAGTTGATGCAGGAGGAGGAAACAAAATTGTTAAAAAGGGCGAAAAGGAATTACTCTGGGGAAAATTGGTAAACGGGCACTGGAATGTACAAATAGTTGAAAATGTAGCACGTCTCTCTTCTTACTCTGAATGGCATGAAGCACTCGGACACCCGTCTAGTCTTCATAGCCTGTATGCCGACCGTACCAATCTCCCAAAGAAACCAAGTAACTTCCACTGCGGACCATGCGCCCTTTCAAAAAGCACTCATTCGGTTCCAAAGACAATAAGTACTCGAGCCACACAACCCTTCGAACTAGTCCATTCAGATCTCTCTGGTAAACAAAGAGTAATGTCTCAGGACAAATGCCAGTACTATATGTCTTTTATAGACGACTACACTCGCTATTCTTGGATTTACTTCCTAAAGAATAAAGACGATGCGTGTAAAGCCATCGAACACTTCACCAATAAGGTCAAAAATCAGCATAATACCACAATAAAAAGGTTCAGAGCTGATGGTGGAGGCGAATACGTCAACAAAAACACCAAGACCTTCTTCGGAAAAGAGGGCATTACCCAAGAAACAACGCCACCATACTCCCATGAATCAAATGGAGTAGCCGAGAGATTTAACAGGACGGTAACCACAATGGTTCGATGCATGATAATGGACCATCCCCGAATCCTATGGCAAGAAGCGTATTCAACAGCTGTCTACCTCAAAAATAGACTCCTACACAGTGCTCTAAAGGATAAAACCCCGTACGAAGCACTCCATGGAAAGAAACCAACAATCAAACATGCTCACCCTTTCGGTCAAAAATGCTACATTCACATTCACAAAGAAGCCAGGCCAGCCGGAAGCAAATTAGAACCAAGAGCAGTCGAAGGAAAATTTGTTGGGTACACAGACAGCGACACACAATACCGAGTTTGGATACCATCTCAACACAAGGTGGTAGTCACTAGAGATCTCACGTTCCCCCCTCCAGCTTCAGGGGAAGTATCGATTGATATCTCCTACCCTCCTATAGAAACTCCAAAACTCGAAGCATCAGTACCAGAGTCATCTTCAAAAGGAAAAGAAGCAGTTCCTTTAGAAGACGAAGGGGAAGAAAAAGAATTTATACTTCCGCTACCAGACTCTGATGAAGAATCAGAACCAGAAACACACACACCAGGAGACTTTCCATTATCTCCACCAAAAAAGGAAACAATTGCACCAATTCCTCCCCCAATCCAAACACCCAGACGGTCAACAAGAGAAAAGAAACCAGTCGAAAAAACAACTCAAATCGAACAAGAACAAAGGAACACAGAAATACGCAGAATACAAGCCAAAATCGAGAAACTAGACAGAGATCTGAAAGATGATCTCCTAGTTATCGAGCAAAACGAAGACCCTCGAGATCACCAACGTCTAAAAGACGATTCCTTAAAAGAACATCGAGTTCAGAGAAATGATCTTAGGAGACAGCTTCGTCAAGCCAGAGCAAACACTGCAACTGACATCCCAGTTCACTATGCCTACATCAGCACCGATCCAGTTACTTTTCGACAAGCCACTTCAGGGGAAGACACGGAACTTTGGAATAAAGCAATGAAGGAAGAATACGACGCACTTATCAAAAATAACACCTGGAATATAGTAGAACGACCTCAAAATCGAGAAGTCGTGAAAGGAAGATGGGTATACAAAACAAAACACAACCGAGATGGAACCATTGAACGATACAAGGCCAGATAT
Source organism: Verpa conica (assembly GCA_033030425.1). NCBI lineage: Eukaryota > Fungi > Ascomycota > Pezizomycetes > Pezizales > Morchellaceae > Verpa > Verpa conica. Next base: position 1,264,178 of record JAUFSD010000021.1, on the reverse strand, counting down.
GTCGCCAAAGGTTATTCACAAATACCAGGTCTCGATTTCGATGAAACCTTCTCACCAGTTGCCCGTTATGACTCTCTACGACTCCTACTAGCTCTTGCTGCCCACAACAACTGGATTCCTATTCAGTTAGACGTCAAAACTGCCTTTCTCCACGGTGTCCTTAAGGAAGAAATCTACTTAGAACTTCCCGAAGGATACAAACAAGACAACAAAGTGTGTAAACTTCACAAATGCATCTACGGATTGAAACAGTCCCCTCGAGAGTGGTACGCCTGCCTGGTCGACTCTCTCAAACTGAAAGGATTCAAAGCATCCTACTTCGATCCATGTGTGTTCATTAACTCCACAGAACACATCTACCTAGCCGTTTACGTCGACGACATTATGATATTTGGACCCAACAACAATTATCGTCAAGGCATCAAACAGTCTCTCATGACAGATTTTGAATGCACAGACCTCGGCGAATCCAAATACATCCTGGGATTAGAAATTGACTGCACCTCAGATGGCATACACCTTTCTCAAAAAGGGTACATAAAGAAACTCCTTGAAAAGTTCCAAATGCATGAATCTAGACCAGTTGGCACGCCACTTGAACCCAACACTCTGCTCACACTTGGGACACCAGAGTCCATGATAGATAATCAAAAACTCTATCAATCCATAATCGGATCCCTTATGTATGCCAGTATCGGCACCAGACCCGACATCTCTCACACAGTCACCTTTCTCTCCCAGTTTTCCTCCTGTCCTACGGCAGAACACTTAATTGCTGCCAAACGAGTTCTCAGATACCTCAAAGGCACTAAAGACTGGACACTGTTCTACTCCAAATACTCTGACAATACGTTACATGGGTTCTCAGATAGCTCATTCGGTTCCAACATCTCTGATCGAAAATCCTTTTCTGGATACGTCTTTCAACTTGGAAACTCAACTATTAGTTGGAGAAGTCGCAAACAAAGAGCAGTTGCTACGTCAACCACCGAAGCGGAATACATGGCCCTCAACCTAACCGCGAAGCAACTTGTATGGTTAAAATCCGGCCTAACAGAGCTTGGTCAACATTACAACTATACAATACACGCTGACAACACTGGCTCCATTGAGCTAGTTCGAAATCCACGTATTCATGATAGATCCAAACACATCGATATTCAATACCACTCCACTCGCGAATGGTACGAATCAGGGATATTCTCTTTAGAATATGTTTCCACCTCTGACAACATCGCCGACATTCTCACAAAAGGTCTACCAAAACCAGCACACCTTCAACATGCCATTTCAATACGAGGTAACAAATGAGGGGAAGTGTTAAATTGTACATTTGTCATGTATTAGTCATGTATTAAGATAATGGAATTATCTAGTTTGTTGTGGAAGTTTGCGGAACAAGGAAGAGCATTCCGGCGAGAATGACTCATATTATTTTTGTGTAACAGACATTATTGTATAAATAGGGGACAGATTTCCCATTTGTTTAATAGAATATCATCTTCATCTTACACTGAACTTCAGCAAAGCGCATCTCGGCTACGGCAGATACCCTGAGTACCCAATATACCCTGTGAAGTCACCACAGCTGTCCTGGGGATGGGGATGGACCCCAAGCAGTGACCAATTTGTTCGTAGTAGTAGCTGTCCCGACACTTTCTTTGCCATCTGGGCAGAACGACCAGCGGACCCGCACCCGAAGAACGGATCTTCACCATACCAGACTGAAATTGACGCCGTCGTTCTAAAGTGCACGTCGCAGGATAAATTCGCTCAACTCACAGCGAGTGTCAACCAAGATGAGCGGATCACCTCGATATCAAACGTCAATCCACTAGATCCTCAAGGAATCGCAAATTTACGCCCCGTAAATAGAAACGCCACGAAGAGCCTTTCGATTAGTTTCATCGATGCCATTCAGGCTGGTATTGATGAGATGATGGACTATAAGGCCCCCACTCTCATGTGGTTCAACCACTTGATGACTGCCATCGATCCGTCAATTATCCAGAATCGTACAAACATAACACACATACCGAATACTTCCAACCTTACACAGACATTCGAAGACGTATATAGGCGACTGTTTGCCATCAACCTTCGACTGCACGCAAAGGACGTCCTTTCAATTGGCCCGCTGCATAATTCGACTGGTATAGTGGCGGTACAGGAGGAAAGAGTCAAGGTAGACACCCCGATGTTCGTAATGTCGGCTTTGATACTTTTCATAACCATAGTTGTTCTTGGGGCCGTCTACTGGTGTGGGGCACCACAAGTGCCCGCTCACCCACCTACAAGCCTTGCTGCGATGTATATCCCGCTGTATGCGAGTAATGCAAAGGAGGAATGCGGAGTATTCGTAGGTGATCATTCGGAGGGAATGGTAGCAAGGCTGGGGGAATTAGATGCCAGGTACTCTTATGGGTCGTTCAAGGACCAGGATGGAAATGGACATATTGGTGTATACCGGGAGTAAATATGATGTGAGAGACAAGGGAGGTCTTGTCAGGTCCAAGTTAGATTCAGATGGCGTAGTATAAAAGGGGTAGGGGGGGTCGGAGAAGCCTGTATTTCAATAATATTAGAATTTCTTATTTTACTGTACCAATAACCATAATTCCATGTCTGGAATACTTTATCCCTCCGAGAAAATCGTTTCCGCTCCCCTGTCATCATATTCTACGTTGCCTCTAGGCTCCGCTAACCGCATGATTCCTAGTACAGTACAATTGCCCTATAAAAATTCGGGTTATAAGAATATCTGCCTTATAAGAATACGATTGGCAGTCCGCCGGATTTTTTATGAGAGAATAAGAATATCCTTAGGCTTTTGACAGTTTTTTTAGTATGTTTCTATAAAAAGTAGTGATAACAAGGTGTAAGTGTATATATTAGGAGAATAAACGACAGACGGCAAAAAAGGCTATTCTAGGCTTTATTTATCCCGCCTCAGTACTTTGGTATACTCTTGGGACCCAACTATGGATAGCCTAAGAAGCTCCTAACACGCTGCCCAAGGTCTGTCGATGCCGGGGGTGCAGGATGTTAAAAGAAGAGTCAACCAGTACCTAGATAAGCTTAGCAATCGTCCTCTACTAACTTTATAGTAATAATAATATTCCTAGAAACGGCAGTTAAGTCTTAAATACTTTTAATAAAATTGATATATATTTAGTCGTATTCTTTTATAGTAAGTTCCTATTGGTGTAAGAATGAGACACTAAATATCACTCGCTCTTGGCGCCTATCGTGTTTTCCATCTGATAACCGGCTATTTCTATGATGCCCTTAGGTTATGACCGCCGTACACGGGAAAGGCATGGGTTATCATCGGAGGGAATAGTGAGCTTGCTTTCTCTATCACCACTGGGGCTTTGAGTAGCGGCATTTGACTGAGAAAGTAATGTTTCTATAGGACTCAGCTTTAATTTAAATCCCACGAAGGAACACATGAGAATATTATATATAATGAAAGACATGTAGCTGATCTACGTAATATATGTTTTTCATTGTCAGTATAGCCCGGATGACACCTGCCGTACATATCCATTACATGTAGACAGGTTACGACTCCCCCACCTTCCACCCCCAGTCCTCTCCTGTTTCTTGTACCAACTACTAGTACTTTATAAACCCGCTCATCTCCATACACAGTCCTTGCAGTCCAGCCACTCCTAGAGCAGCCACACTCACGGCGTTTGCACTGATTCCCCAAGAAGTATGGAAGCTAGAAACCGGGCTTGATGTATTGCACCGGCTCTCAACATCCTTCTTACAACCTTTTACCGTCGCTTCCGTGCCACCATAATATGGGTGAAATTTATTCTACCACACAACCCCGCTATTCTATATAACCCACAATCAAGGGGGCTCACGGTGTTTACGCGTGAAGAAGTTCTCCCTTCCCCACAAACACCCACACAGAAGTAGTACTCTGCGTAGGATAAGCAGTCATGAGCGGAAGTTCTCCCACGAAGAATACACAAACAACTGTCCGTCTTCCTTTATAACCCCTTCCCCAATAATACTTCTCTCTTCCCACTTTATTTCCTCCACACGATCCTTTTCACAATACACCCAACCACCACAATCATGCTCATCAACAGCCTCTGATTAAGTCTAACATCACTCTAATCACCGAGTACGTTATTCCCGCCTTAGACCTCTCCATCAAATGCTCTAATTCATCATGCTAACTATTATTGTTATTAGAATCACCACTACACCAGACAGCAGATCCTGTCAGAGTGCTGACAACGTTTCCTGGTACGCTCTTCTCGTTTCTTTCCTCGTTTCTTCGTATTCCCACCGTCTCTTATTCCCTCCTTCGTCTCCGCTGCTCTTTCGGTCAATGATCTTTTGCTAACTTTATTCTCATACACAAACGACTATCAGGAATCATCGACTACCAGCACCAATCGGGTGCCTCCAAACGCTACGGTAAGTCTTTCTGCTTCCTTTTCTCCTTTCTTCTTCCGTGAATCGTTCACTAATATTTGTTCTATAAATCTACCTTCACATACGACGACTCGGACACTACGGGCATTGCTACCGTACAAGCATCACCAGGAATCCACCGCCTTCGGGCGTCAATCAATTCCTTTCTCTTGGGTTCTGTCTCCTTACTCCTCCTCCTCTCATTTCTGTAGATCTTCCGCTAACTATTGAATATCTGCAGTTATACTGCAACCTCCAGAGACCACCGGCTACAACAACACACGGCACAACACACGGATTATAACGCTCCAGATCCATTCTGGAGCATTAGTATCCTCCCTCCTCTCCCCCACAAACTTATTTTTTGAACCTCATGCTAACATATTCAACCCAAACACCCAAACACCCAAGCACCCGTGTTAGTCCCGACATGACTGGGCTCCCGGTCGCACAGAGGGCGTGCGGGGTGGTCGTGACAGGGCCACCCGAGCTGTAAATCCCCCGCAGTGATAAGAGGAGTCGGCGGTGCCGATGTGAGCTGGCACGCCGCGTGTTTCCCGACGACACCGTGGAACCTGTCTGTTGGCCTGCGGCCACGGACAACGTGGTGTTCCCGACGTTATTGGGGCCCCGATGGACTATGGGTGTCAAATGAAAGAAACAGTTTCTGTTTTTTCAAGGGAATCCCCCTCGTTTTCATTGGCTTTTGGCTGCTATGCGAGGAGTTGATGAAAATGGTTTGTGAAATTTTGTCTCTCTTTGTTTTTGGTTGTTTCTTGTCTTCATTTGTTTATTGATTTTATTTTCTTTCCTTATGTGGATTCTATTGATCTCTTTTCTCTTCTTATTCGGTATTGCTTCCTTGCTCCGTTCTTTCTTTTCTTTTCTTTCCTTCTATTTGTTCTATCCGTTTCTGTTTGCCCCTTGTTTCTGTTTTCCTTTCTCTTCCGTAATCTTTCCCTTCCACCCTATTTTCGATTTCTATATCTTTTATTTTCCTTTATTTGGTTCATTCTCACTATTCCTTGCTTCTCCGGTTTCTTAATCCGTCCATATTTATTATTATAACCAACAAAATCCTTAGAATTACATACCTTAACCTGACCATTTCCGGTGAATTCCATCCATCACACATATTACCTAAAATAAAGATCCCCGTATCGGTACTAGGCGTGTTGGGCATCTCTCTGTATCTTGTGTTTCCAGGGCACGAGATCCTCCCAATCATACTTACTCCATTCTTGCTATTCTATTTTTACTCCCTCATGCTAAGACGTTTCCCTCTAGAAGGCTCAAGAGGACTAATAAGTTTACAGATCCCTCGAAACATACCACCTCTCCCGAGATCCTAACCCCTCCTACTATCAGTCTCAGCAGTAACAAGCCCATAGCACCGGGGAGCGGAATAATTTAGCCTACCTCCGCCATTTAGACTACGATACTGTTCCTATATGATACTATAAGCATAATAAAAACACCTATCTCAATACAATTCACCCACTAAGGCTCACAAGATATGCCACTCAAGATAATACTACATAAAAGTATGCTACGGATTATATTAATATTGCCTTGTAGTAGCTATTCCAGATAAGGATGATATCTTCGTTTGCCAAGCCGTCGGTCACAATACATCACTCGGAGATTACTACGACGCTGTGAATCATACAATCTCATTTGATACAGCACCAGTATTGAGAAAGTATATACTTTACCTCCCTGTTGGACTTGAGTCCATAGAGTAGGCGATATGAATGATCAATCATCTAGAGGTATTGAAGGATAGCGAGCCTATATACATAAGGATAATTAGACACAACCGGCAGGATTCCCTTGTTTTTTAAGCAATATACGAGCAATAGGCTCTATTCGTACTTTAATCCTGATATAATCTCTTAGGGCATCGTAACTAGACTATACAAAAGATACCAAAGTAGGAGACCCGGCAGATAAGGTTCGGAGGTGAGGGAGAAGGCCTTAGCCCAGGCCCCGGTGACGCCGCTTGAGGTAGGCTACTCGAGAGCTCCGCAGAAAGGAGTATACATAGAGGCTACTATAACAATAGCGAGGAGCTTAATTAATCCAGCGACCTACACTAATACAATCCGCTTATCACCCGGCTAAGTAGCGCCCTTATAGATTAAATAACTAATCACCAAAGTATTCCAGTAATAAATATAACAACCAGAAGCAGATTTTGTGAGAAAAGCGGAATAGCTTTTTTTAGGGGAGGTGAGATACAATGTCCCCTTTTGATACCGTAAAATTCAACCCTTTGTTATAGAGGGCCCTAACTGGTGATTTTGAACCTCGGGGACCTCTTTTTGAGTCCTATTCCGGACCTTATAGTCAATAAAATCACTGATAAAAATTGATCAGCAGTGTTACCGATACAGCACGCCGTCATAGGTTACTTATTAATCTTGAGGCCTAGTTGTTGTCGGATAGAACCTCAGTTTTGGCTATAAGAAGTCGCATATGGAGGATTCTCAGATTTACTCAGCCATGACCAAATATACCATATAGCATGGACGTGCTACAGCATTATAGGGCTATCAGCAACTTCGATACTACTGAAGTACACGTGGTTTGCAATATTATTATCGAGATGAGAGGCTCTTTGCCTCTTTTTAGTGTCCTATCCACCTCTTTAGTGTTCTATTCATCGTGGCTAACGGTGTCAGTTCTGACATGATCTTTATAATTAAACACTAGGTTGGGATTAACCCCATATTAACCCCTTGTGGCCCTAGTTACCCTGCGTTTACCACTATACAACGACAGTTCTACCTCTTCGATACTCCCCAGCTACCAGAAAAAGCCTAGGGAAGGTGTCTGTTTCATTACTACCACTATCCTGCGCCAGAGAAGCTAGCCTATCCCTTTTTCCGGGACAGGGCATCGGCTAGAACTAAACTCTAACTAATTAAGCTAAGTACTAATCTGATTTCTCAGTCACTAGTATTAATGTTCACGCGTTACATTGTGGGCAGCACTCTGTAAAAAAGACCTATGCAAATATCAGTTTACCAGTAGTATATTATTCGGGCCGCGGGCAGTACCTTATCCAATTCCTAATAATGTTGCCAAACTTAAATCTTTTGCGCGGGAACACCAACCCCGCGTCTCCTTTCCGCCACGGGCGCCGACACCCCACTAGGTAGAATCTGTAAGCGCGAACACGCGGTTCTAAGACCTTGATACAACAGTCATACAATTATTACTCGCTGCTACGGTTATCTTATAGGATTCTAGAACCACGTTAGCATTAACTCGCTAATTATTCTAAACATCTATTTAAAATTGAGTAGACTATATATAAGGCGACCAATCTTAAGAAAAGTCCCATTACAGAGCATGAGGCACTAATTACAGGGTAATAGGGTCTTCCGTTATTAAAATTCCTAATGTACTCCGTCCCCATATACTTAGGGCCTGTGCTTACCTTAACGGCTGAGGCTTGACCGGTATTGTGCCATATAAACATTCCCACCGACCCTCCCTCCCTACCGGATAGTATTTTAAAACCTTTCTACTTTTTAATCTCTAATAGCCCTTGTGAGCCATGAAAAGTATTCTCAGCCAAGCTCCAAGAGCAAATAGACCTCTATATCACAGTTCTAGTGCATCGAAGGTAGGAAACAGTGCTTATAAAGAGTCCCAGCTGTTGTATTAACAAGATAAGCTAGTATGGGACCAAATATCGGATATTGGATATGTTTTGCTATAGTGGGGCGGGCCTGTGTTCCGCCACGCGAATCCTACACCCTAATTTTGAACTTATGGACGTAAGAAAAGAAAATGCAATTTTGTAAGCCTTTCAGAGCCTTTATTTATAAGGATGAAGTTTTTCTAGACAGAATTGTTAGCAGAACGTTGTGAATTTCATTTTTGACTAATATCTCGATGCCAAAGGAGATACACTCATTTTGGTATTGTATATCGCTTATTAGAGTCCTGACCTGCTTAGCCAATTACTTTACGAGGTATAGTTGTATAATTAGAAAATATAGTTGGAGTGTAAGAGTATGAAGAACCGAAGTTGATTTTTGGATATACATTGCCCCCTCAACGGAGTAGCAGTCTCTCTGATTCGGATATACGGCAAAGGTTATAGCTAGTCAAACCTTAGCATAGAGACGCTCTAGGTGCGGCACAACCGCCTTGTACTAAGCAAGAAGCAGAACTGCAAGATACGGAAATTCTTACGTAAGCATTCTGATCTTGCCCAACCACTTATGGATAATAAAATACCCCGCCCCGAACCTCACCTATGAGCCTGTGATCACTTCACTATCCGTTACGCGATACACTTCTGCCTCGAACCTCTAATATTACCATGTCGTTTGGGGTCGGTATCGGCGATATCTTTCATGTTACTAAACTCGGTATTAAGCTATGGGTAAACGTCCGCGGCTACCCCAAGGAACGCGAAGGTCTTACGGAGGATTTAACGGCTTGGAGGAAACGGCTCGTACTAGTTAGCGCCATGCTTGACAGAGCACAGCTAGCACCTGACACTACTATACTTGCTAGAGAGCAGCTTTCCCGCTACTTAGAGATCCTCCAGATGCTGGAGAAAGCAGACAAGCACTTCTCGAAGCCAAGCGCATTCCGACAGGCTAAGTGGGAGGTCACTGGAAGGGCGGAGTTCATGAAGTACCTAGATGATCTTAGGAATGGAATTGATATGATCGATGCCCTCTTACTTACCGACTCGATGTTAGTTTAGCACCCAATTCCCGGTTGATTGAGTACTGACTTGCATGTATCTCAGGGAAGTTATCAAAGACACAACGAAGGAAAATAACGTCCTACTAAAACAGATGCGCAACGAGATTGCAGCACCATTACGCCAATTCTCAGACCATCGACCAATTATGTTTATTGACGCACTGGGCAGACAGCTCGAGTTTCCCTTCGAGATCTGCAGAGGATGGGAAGTATGCCATCTAACCACAACTAGACCAGTCAATACATTTGGGTGCTAAGATTTACACCGGAAAGGGTTTTAAGGTTTTACTCAAAGAGGGTTTCAGAGACTCGTTTGGACGGTCTTGGGTAGAGAGAGGACGATATGAGATAGTAAACGAAACCAGTGGGGCTGCCCTAACTGCAAAAGACTGGAGCGACAACATTACGCCTGGCATGTTGCTGTCGATGGCAATGGTCCTGCGGAAGCAGAGAAATTCTAATAATAAGGAGCATGACTGCCCCTCGTGCGAGACCCCGTACACTGGAGCTGGAACTACAGACCTTAAGCGGGTTCAATGGTATGGCGCCCAAGGTCACAAGCAAAATAATATGGGTCACTAAATGTTCTATAAATATACAGCAGGAGATGCGCGACATGGTTTCAGGTATCATTAGAACCACGAATTAAGGAACTCGAGGACGATAGAGAACCAGGAAGTTTAAACAAATCCACTGAGGAAGAGAGGTTAAAACAGTCGGAAAGTACTGATCATTCATCTGATAGTGATGAAGTAAAGTACTTCCGCCGTCTGCACATCGTTGTAGATTCTCGGAGGTAGATGCCCCCTAGCCAGATGTCCTTGAGCTCGCTACTTACAATAAAGTATAATGCCTTGCTGACCACCTACGTAACTGGTTTATAGTTCGTGAGTCTCCCCTGGACCCTGGCTGCTGCACATGACTTGCTGACCGGAGATTCTCCATTGATTTATAGTTTGTGAGTCTCCCCTGGACCCTGACTGCTGCACATTGCTTGCTGACCGGAGACTCTCCATTGGTTTATAGGGAGTGAGTCTCCCCTGGACCCTGGCTGCTGCACGTGGTGATTTGCTAACCAGAGCTTCTCCATTGATTTATAGGCCGTGAGTCTACCCTGGACCCTGGCTGCTGCACATTACTTGCTGACCAGAGACACTCCGTTGATTCATAGACGGTGAGTCTCCCCTAGACCCTGGCTGCTGCACGTGGTGATTTGCTAACCAGAGCTTCTCCATTGATTTATAGGCCGTGAGTCTACCCTGAACCCTGGCTGCTGCAGGTGGTGATTTTCTAACCAGAGCTTCTCCATTGATTTATAGTATGTGAGTCTCCCCTGGACCCTGACTGCTGCATGTGATGATTTTCTAACCAGAGCTTCTCCATTGGTTTATAGGTCGTGAGTCTCCCCTGGACCCTGGCTGCTGCACATGATGATTTTCTGACTAGAGCTTCCATTGGTTTATAGGTTGTGAGTCTCCCCTGGACCCTGGCTGCTGCACATGATGATTTTCTGACCGGAGACTCTCCATTGGTTTATAGTTCGTGAGTCTCCCCTGGACCCTGACTGCTGCACATTGCTTGCTGACCGGAGACTCTCCATTGGTTTATAGGAAGTGAGTCTCCCCTGGACCCTGACTGCTGCACATTGCTTGCTGACCGGAGACTCTCCATTGGTTTATAGTTGGTGAGTCTCCCCTGGACCCTGACTGCTGCACATGATGATTTTCTGACCGGAGACTCTCCATTGGTTTATAGAAAGTGAGTCTACACTGAACCCTGGCTGCTGCACATTACTTGCTGACCAGAGACACTCCGTTGATTCATAGATTGTGAGTCTCCCCTGAACACTGGCTGCTGCACATTACTTGCTGACCGGAGACACTCCATTGATTCATAGACGGTGAGTCTCCCCTAGACCCTGGCTGCTGCACATTACTTGCTGACCAGAGACCATCCATTGATTTATAGATTGTGAGTCTACCTTGGACCCTGGCTGCTGCACATTACTTGCTGACCAGAGACACTCCGTTGATTCATAGATTGTGAGTCTCCCCTGAACACTGGCTGCTGCACATTACTTGCTGACCAGAGATTCTCCGTTGATTCATAGACGGTGAGTCTTCCCTGGACCCTGGCTGCTGCACATTACTTGCTGACCAGAGATTCTCCGTTGATTCATAGACAGTGAGTCTCCCCTAGACCCTGGCTGCTGCACGTGGTGATTTGCTAACCAGAGATTCTCCGTTGATTCATAGACGGTGAGTCTCCCCTAGACCCTGGCTGCTGCACGTGGTGATTTGCTAACCAGAGCTTCTCCATTGATTTATAGCAAGTGAGTCTACCCTGAACCCTGGCTGCTGCAGGTGGTGATTTTCTAACCAGAGCTTCTCCATTGGTTTATAGTATGTGAGTCTCCCCTGGACCCTGACTGCTGCATGTGATGATTTTCTAACCAGAGCTTCTCCACTGATTTATAGACAGTGAGTCTCCCCTAGACCCTGGCTGCTGCACATCAATGCTTGCTAACCAGAACCCATATCACCAGACAAGAAGCCAGACTCGCAGCTGCCAAAGCTACAGTTACAGGAGAGACATGATTCACGTGGTATATACTCCCAAGCCAACGCATCTTCTGAAACTTCAACTTATTTTATCTTTCCTCTATCACCTAAGTAATTAAGAGCTACCTGCATACGGAGTGTGGTATCAGACCGTCTCTTTGCTTATCGAGATTTAGTAGGGTAGTTGTGGATACTTAAATATTTGATGGAGCTGATTTCCCTTCTCGCTCCTTTCACTTTCAATCATGTGCCTTACTCAATTCCCAGTAAACCCTTATGATAATATACTTTTAACCTAAGACTATATCACATCTACTCAGTATTCCTCTATGTGAAAGATTATTCAGTAGAAAGTATATACAGCCCTGGATTCGTACTCTAACCAGACTATTGTCCACGAAGGGTTGGCTAGATATCCAACCACTCGGTAGATATAAATACCTACTTGATAAGCACGGTTGTAGGAGATATTAGAAGTCTACCAGCTAAGGATCCACAATAGGGCATAGAAAAGGTTATCCCTGGATTCCAGCTAATACAAAATCACTCGTGATAAGTAGCTATAAATGTCCAGAGATCAGTGGTGAATTCATAGTACTGTTGACAGTTTATTCAATGCTTGGATTATGAGAACTGGTCATAGATAATATACCGCGGTTGTAACTAGATTGCGTGCTCGGTCTGGTGCCGCACGGTCCTTAAGATACAATGCACCGCTGATCTATGAAGACAACTGATCCTGTTTTGAAAGGATGATTATATGAACATTCTTAAATACTCTTTGTGTGTCTAATGATTTCAAGTGACACACCTACGTCCATAAAGCCAAGGTTCTAATACACGTTCATTCACCTAGCATACGCCAAAAGAATACAGTCATATCAAATCCCCCCGATGACCCCACACTACTATCTCAAAGAAATACCTACCTTATCAATCACCATACACTTCAACAAGACCGTCGTACATGTCATCTTAATCATGATTCCCACCCCATCCTTGCTCGGAGTAAACGTAAAGAAGTTCGACTCCCACGTAGTGTCACTCATCACCGGGATACCCAACATCACCCGCATCTTTCAATATAACTTGTAAGTAGTAATTTGGTTTATAATAGTAGTAGCTCATGGAGCTGTAGTTTTAGGCCATACCACCACACAAACCGACCGTCTGTAACACTTCTACTCAGTTGGCTGGGGCACCGGCAACCTGCCGGAAGATTCCTACGCGCATTGCTGAGATTCCCTACTGAGACATATTTCGTCACTTTAGACTTGTCCCATCACAAACATTTCTGCACAGTGACTGTACCTATGGATACTGCTATACAACTGCTCGCAGCGGAAGAGATAATATGGAATGAGCTTATTATACTAGACTCGGATGTGCTACTAGTAATAGAAGATATTGAGCCCGTGCTAGACGTAGATATACTACTCCCTAAACCCACGAGACTCTTACTCGCACCCCCGAAACCATGATATCGTCGACAGATAATAGTTGCAATAGAGTTGGCGCACACAAAATCACAAACTTTACATCCACCGTACTATCCATCGATTGGCGTAAATATCCACTTAGTGATAACTAGTCCACACACTACGCCCGGCCTAAGCAGTCCCCAAGAGCACATCACCAACCGAGAACTTGATTGCGTAGCTGATTAGCTTTTGATGTCTTGCTGACGCGGTGGGACTATAGCTCCCTCCCTTGCACACCTTAATTGTCTATGAGAGTTCGAACACCCTACTTGATCTTCTAAATCCGGAGAACGAATTAAACCATGCCCGGCTGTATGCGTCGAGGGTGATACGCTTGATACTGGTGGAGATAAAGAACAAGGCTCCACTGGTGGTGTAGTTGCTAATGCTCTAGGGATAATATTTCACGATGTTCCCGAAGTCTCCGTTCCCGGAGTCCCCGTTAACGAGGAAGAAGGATTTGGTATACGAATGGAGAGAGGGTGCATTAGTATACTTATAGTCTGCATGGAGATAGACTAGAGATTTATTACCTTGCCAAAACCATTGGGGAAGCAGTGGAGGAGGTGACATTACTTGAAGTTGATGAGATGATGTTGAATACATTTGTCGTACTTGGTGCGAGATAGTGGGTGATAGCGGAATTGCCAAGGGAAATTTGGTCTCTGTCACTACCATTGTGCTCAATACAATGCTCAGTGTTGTGATAATATTCTGTGTTACAGCTGTCGCGAACTCAGTAGGTAGTGTGAGACCGAAGTACACAGAACTCGTGGTTGCAATTAGATTCCATACCTGCCATTTTTACCACCAGTGTCGTATTCGGATGCAGCACCGAAGCGGTCACCATGGTAGACTAGGATGCAGTGATCGTGACCATACTCTGAACTTTCACTGTGACTGTAGTTGGCACAGTAACCGTATTAACTTCTTTATAATTAACCGTGACCGTACTCGCAACTGCTTCATTACCTGGTATATACCGTGTTGCAGTCGGTGTAGTAACCATCGTACAATCCTGCACCTCATTCGTGGCTGTAACCGTACCCGCAACCATACCATGCTAACATTACCCTCGCCCATTACCGTCACAGCCTTCGGCACAGTAACCGTCTTCTACTCCACCGTTTCCGATACCGTTGCCACTACCCCACCACCAGTCTAGTCCCCTCACCATAAACAGTCTTTGCCAGTACACACTCCTCCGAACTCGAACTATCCCCATTCCGCGTATATAAAGTCTCTCTTCAATTCCCACCAGAAAACTACTTTAAACCCCCCGCACAATTCGTAGATCATCCGATATCCGCCTTCCACGCCTTTGAGTCCAGTTCTTCCCCACAATAGTACTCTCTACTTTTATTACCACGATCCCCCGGCAGATTGAGGTGAAATACTTACCGTCGGTATTTAATCATCACATATTTATACGACCGGTACGCCACCAGAGGGTTTCCGACCGCCATTACATCATCTGTAATCAACCTACTCAGTATCCTTACCCCCACACCATCGCCAGAACAGCCATGCGACGCCCATTGTGAGTTTCCGAGGACAATTTTAGGGGGGTACGATACGCGCAAGAGTTGTGCCGGCAAAGAGGAAAAAAGAGTAAATAATCATTATAGCCACCGGTAATGGATATGAGTTTAATAATTGATTTTCGCCCCATGTAGTGGTTATGGGCAGGATTTGTACTTGCTGGGTGAACTGTGAGAATAGATTAGCCCTTTCCTGGCATCTGGGAATTAGCGAAGTAGTATTTGGTATCGCTGAGGGCATTTCATCAGGCTAGACTACGGTACCTTGACTGTCGTCTGTAATAGTACCAATTCAGAGTGTGGCGTTTGGCACTTATCAAGTCTTGTGCTAGAGGGGGCGGGGGACTCTTCTCAGCACTGCGTTGGTTGGTGTCGTATCTCAAACAGTGTTGGGCGTGTTACTAGGACTTGCCGTCTTGTAGCCAGCCACGACCCGCTAGTCTATATGTGTACTAGCCACTACTATCTTAGGGCCGAAATACAGACACAAAACATAGAATATCTCGAGTTGTTCCCCGTGCAAAGGGCATCTAGCGAGATTCCGATACCATTCCAATGACATGAGGCGGAGATAGTTTCACGGATATGCACGCGAGGATACAGGGTGAGTCGTAGCGACGACTCATGCACGCGAGGATAATAGGAAGGAGGGGATGGAGGATTTTAGTGTATAAATAGGGGGCCTCGTTCCCCCTCTTGTAATAGTTTTTCCTTTCTTCTTTACGCAACGTTTCTTCCTAGGGAGCGTGTCTATACCACGACCTTTTCCTCTTTCACGGGCGCAAACCTTCGGGCAAGTTCCTTTTGATAAGAGTCTTTCGATCTATACACTTTATTTCTTTCTGAAGCCCTGCGTACCTTCAGAAATGTCCTTCTCCGGTGCCTACGTCGACTATGTTGACCCCTATGCCGACAAACCCCTAAGCGAATACGACGACTCCATGTTGAAAGCATTGCTGAAAGCGAGAAAGAGAGTGACTCTCGCGCAGCATTCATCCAAGGGCTTTGCAGTTGTGAATAACAACTGGGCCTACTTTCAGCAGAAAACGGCGGACATTGAAACGGAAATCCAGCGGAGGCACACAGAGAAAGTGATGGCCGCCACTCCTGGATCCACCCCCTCGTTTACCCCGCTCACTCAAACCTTCCTCCCCTTTGGCACAGCGGCCTCCTCCTCCTCCAAACCCGCCTCCCCTTCAAAACGACCTAGAGTCGACTCTACCGCTAGTGGTAGCCGTTTCTCCGCTTTGGCAGAGAGTTTTGAGGTGGAAACACCCCTCAAAGACCCCACCCCTCAAACCCAGGACACCGAGATGTCTCTGGACCAGCCAGATTTCCTGGCCCCCTACGACCCTAAGGTCTCCTATCTCCCCCCCTCCGTCGAATCCAAGAGCGGGACAGTCAACTATACCACCTGGCTGATCCACAACGCCATCTCCCCCCTTCTCAAATCCATTGACACCCTGACCGACGAGGTGGTCTACCTCAAAGCGACCGTGGCTCGCTTACAGACCAACACCCGTCCACAACAACCCTCTCCACCAGCACCACAGCCACAGGCACAACAGCCAAAGGCCCCAAAACCGGCGGCTCCCAAACCCCGTAAACAGACAAAGGCCAGCTACGCTGAGGCAGCAAAGAAATCAGCCCAGCCAGTGTCTAAGGCCCCCTCCCCTCCAGTCAAAAAGAAGAAGGTCGAACCCCTCTTCAAACCCCAGTACACAAAGATCAACAGAGAGTTTGTGATAGAACTCTCTGAACCAGCGCCAGACAGGGTCTCTGAAGACTCTATACTGGCCAAAGTCAACAACACCCTCAAAGGAACGGGAGTTTCGTTCCTCATGGCCCGATACACCAGCAAGTCAAACCTGGTCTTCTCTGGCGGCCCCAATCAACCAGGAGAAAGCGCGGCACCGTATTCAGAAAACATCTGTGCGGCACTATCTGCCCTCGGTCTCTCCCCCACCTCAGCCAAAGCCAACAGTCGTTGGTCCAAGTTTATCCTCCACGGAGTCCCCACGTCCGTCGGAGATGGAGTTAAAGCGGGCGAAGAGATAGCCGCCCACGTCGAGCTTAACCTCCCAAATGTGCAGCTAGCACAAATTCCCAGATGGCTCAGTAGAGACCGGACCAACAAGAAACACTCCTCCATGATCCTCGCCTTCCCAGGAAGAGTCACCATCGAAAACCTCGGGTGCAGGTACCTAGTCATCTTGAACAAGATGTGCCGCCTCGAACCCTTTATCCCAATCACCCCATCTACACAGTGTCAAAACTGTCAGCGCTACGGCCACCATCACCTACGCTGCAAAAGTGAAGCTTGCTGCGCAGTGTGTGCCGGCTCTCACCACTCCTCCGAACACAAGTGCCACTCCTGTAAAGGAGGCGTTAAGTGCACTCACCTACCCATCAAGTGTGTCAACTGTCCGCAGAACCCAGGACATAAGGCCAACGATCCAGCTTGCCCCACGCGAGCCAAGTTATCCATCAAGAAAGGTAAAGAAGTCGAAGTAGTCATGACGGACTAGGGAGTTTCTTTTTCTTCAGAACGTTTTCTTCTTTTTACGACCACGGCTAGTCTGTAACATTTTCCCGGTTATAAGGTGTTTTTCTCTTCCTTACACGTTTTGATCTAGTCAAGTAGTTTTTCTTGTCGCTTCTCGTTTTTGTATTTATCTCCAGTGCGCGCCATCTATATGGCTTACCTAATGGGCTTCGGGCCTAGATGGGAAATAAAATCTCTCTCTCTCTCTCTCTTTTCATTCGGAGGGGATAAGAACACTTGGTATTGCTCTAAGCGAACGTTACACACATCAATATTGGCCAATTTCATAACTTCGGACAAATTTTCGCTTTAGTTTTTATCAACGTTTCTCTTCAACGCTATCAGATAGCATGAAGATATTATTGTTAATACATCGTGGATATCTCAGCTTCGCGTCCTGAGAGCCCATCCGCCCCTTCTACTCCTCCAAGGCGAGTTTTTAGACTTCCTCTGTCACCAGAGAAGCTTTTGCTTAAGTTAGTGTTCGTCACGGGGGACTCGGTCCCCCAAACTCCTCGGGGAACCGCGCCAAGAAACCGCCCCGAACCGCTCCACAAGGCAGGTGTAAAAACCGATCACCTATTGGGGAACAGCAGGCGATAATCACAAGGTAAGGCTAGTATCAAGAGACTAGGGACTCGAGGACAAGGTAGGTATGGTAACAATATAAGTTGTTGCGTGAAGAACTAGCTAACTGGCAGAGATGCGTCCCTTTTATACCCTTTCTGGAGGGACGCTGAGATCAACAATGAGACAATATGAAACTGAAGGAGCGACCTCCTTCTACATGAAACTATAGACGTCTCGTCCTGCGAGGCGTACTTCTTACATGACCAATGATAACAGGAATCCTACGAGATATGAAACGATACATGAAACAAGAAAATAGACAAGGCAGACTAGGAAATGAGCGTTCTTGACAGCAGGGCGGTTCCGGATTTTGAGGAAAGGACAGGGGAGGACCGTGCATCTCAGGGCCCCAATTAGAGTAAAATCGATATATACAGCCTTTGGGGACTGCAATTGAGTTCCAAAGCACCGTGGAAGGCGTATGGAAGGCGTATGAATGACGTATGAATGGCGGTATATACATAGTGGTGCAGGGATAAGGCTCCCCAGTGGGGAACCGCCCCAACCCGTCCCCGGCCAGGGAATCGCCCCGGCCGGGGCGGGTTTTTTAGTCAAAATCTACCCCCGAACCCGCGGTGGGGCGGGTCTAGAATTTTAGGAACCGCCCCGAATCGCCTCAAGACGAACACTATGCTTAAGCGACCCGCCCCTTCCCCCACCCACAGGTTTAGCTCCCCTATAAAGATGTCTAGCCCATTCACTTTCAGGGGCAACAATATAAACAGCGTAACAGCAGCGTAACCACAGAATACAACTAACTCGATGGCAAGGTAACTATCCGTTACAAGCAAAATACCAAAGGTTTGTGAAGTAACGTAGTGATTTCAACGATCGCAGAAGTGATATAACAGCAAAAAAACAGCGAAAGAAGAACTTCTTTATTGAATCTAGTTGAAGAGAGAGAGAGAGAGAGAGAGAGAGAATTTATTTCCTATCTAGGCCCGAGGCCCACTAAGTAAGTCTCCGAAAAGACCGCCGACTAACTCCGCCAAAACTAACTAAACGGTACTGGGTACCGGCCAAAGAGTGTACATGTATCTACGAACTAAACGCGTAGAGGAACACACCAAAGAGAGAACACATAGAACTAACTAAGCGACACCAAAGAAAGTACATGTACCCAAATAATAAACAACTCTTGCTCTTCCAAAAGCATTTTCCAATCTGGCGTTTCATGTCGATGGGCTTGAATCCCGGGGGGTGTATCGGGTCCCGAGTGAAGTTCACTAACATCGCGGTGCAAGTGATGAACAGTTCTTCACGGACGAGAGCTCACGTTTCCCGGCGTCATAACCCTTTCCCTAGCCAAAGCTAGACACGGACAATCCTCTGGCAGAGAGGTAAGGGGAGCGTAGGATGTAAAGTAGAGTTGAGTTTCCACTATGTGGAACCGAGATAGGAGGGTAGGGGCCGTTGTCAGTCGGCATACCGTTGATGGTAAGGGGGTGGAAGACCGTTTGAGCAACCACTTCTTGACTGGGACACTTTTTCCGGTCGGAGAAAGTGTTGTCGTATAATAGAGAACCTGGAGAATTGAGTCTGCCTGGTCCGGTAGGTAAATGTATTGTTGAGGGGGGCTGCCCGCTCGCTGGTAGTGGTGGGGAATGGTCCTTGGTTAAGGGATCCCCAAAATTGTAATGAGCGCCCGAAGGCAACGAGTAAGGGCTCATCCAAATCAAGTGAGATGGAGAGGGTTTCCGGAAGACTTTGACAGAGGTTCCAGCGCTAGGCTTACAGAGACTGGCAGTGTGAAGTCCGGAGGTAATAGGGGCTGGTGGACGCAACTCCCCCGAGGGGGCACCAGAAAGAAGGTAGAATTCGACAAAGAGGAACCAGTGCGCCCGAGGGTTTGCGGTATTCTCATGCTCAACATGTACAACAGAGGTGCTTTTGCTGAAAAAGTTATGCGCGCCCAAATGTTTGCTAGTAACTCTATCGTCGACGAAGTTGGGATTCCGAGTGGGTATGCCTCTGTAAAAGTACACAAGCCCTTGCTCTAGTGGGGACAGCAGGTGATGTCTAAAGAACTGGGACACTATGGGCACATGGACTAGAAGACTGGAAAGACTGGAACTAGAGTAGGTACTTGGTAGTAAATACAAGTTGAAGGATAGAGAACTAAAACTAAGAACTGGGGAAATGGCTCGATACTTATAGTATGGCCGAAACATGAAAGGGAAGGGGCTGACACGCGTAGCGTGTCAGACTACATGAAACAAGAACATGATACGTGATATGAAACTAAGGAGATCCTGATGACGTGGCCAGCCACGTCATCCCATACATGAAACATAAATGAGACTAGACATGAAACTGATATGAAACGGGCAAGGCTCACTGGTGGTCGAGTGACAATTTGTGACCGAGTGAGAACTGATGATTTGTCATTCTTGACAGCCTCATAACGAGGAAGAGAGAGAGAGAGAGAGAGAGATTTTTATTTCCCATCTAGGCCCGAGGCCCATTAGGTAAGCCATATAGATGGCGCGCACTGGAGATAAAATACAAATAATAAGAAGCGACAAGAAAACTACTTGACTAGATCAAAACGTGTAAGGAAAAACTACGAGAGAAAAATACCTTATAACCAAAAGGAGTTACAGACTAACCGTGGTCGTAAAAAAAAAAAAGGAAAACGTTTGAAGAGAAAGAAACTCCTTAGTCCGTCATGACTACTTCGACTTCCTTACCTTTCCTAATAGATAACTTGGCTCGCGTAGGACAAGCTGGGTCGTTGGCCTTATGTCCTGGGTTCTGCGGACAGTTGACACACTTGATGGGTAGATGTAAAGTACACAAGCCCTTGCTCTAGTGGGGACAGCAGGTGATGTCTAAAGAGCTGGGACACTAAGGGCACATGGACTAGAAGACTGGGAAGACTGGAACTAGAGTAGGTACTTGGTAGTAAATACAAGTTGAAGGATAGAGAGCTAAGACTAAGAACTGGGGAAATGGCTCGATACTTATAGTATGGCCGAAACATGAAAGGGAAGGGGCTGACACGCGTAGCGTGTCAGACTACATGAAACAAGAACATGATACGTGATATGAAACTAAGGAGATCCTGATGACGTGGCCAGCCACGTCATCCCATACATGAAACATAAATGAGACTAGACATGAAACTGATATGAAACGGGCAAGGCTGACTGGTGGTCGAGTGACAATTTGTGACCGAGTGAGAACTGATGATTTGTTGTTCTTGACATCTCCCTCCACCATCATCAGCAAACTAAAATTTGTATCAGGAGAGACAAGCACTGTTTCAGGATACAAGCTTAGAAAATTGTACATCAGATGCATCCGCACTGTCCTGATGAAAGAACTAAGAGCTCCTGCCTCCTAACGTCTCCTGACGTCTCCCGGGATGCTCCAGAGACTCTGGTGGAGTCTCCTGAGGCATTCTAAAGCTCTCTAAAACCCACCAATAATTTTTACTGCAGTGTTGTCTGCCGGAGCTTTCAAAGCCCCAATGGAAGCCTCTAAAGCACTAATAGTAGCTACCAGAGCTTTGGGGGGGGTTATTTCTCCCGAAAATAAAACACCCGCAGCTCGCTAAAATTCGCTAAGTCCTTAGACGGTTACCCGGCCCATGGTTACCCGGCCTGCACCCATCACAACCCCTATATTCCTCGCCAAAATTCTCTAAGTCCCCACAGTCTCGCGTACCTGCAGCAACTCCCTACCCTACCCCTACCCCCCACCCACAAGCAGTCTATTATAGAGCTAACAATCTATTTAGAATCACGAGAACCTCCTCCAGCAAAGCCTGCCTCCGGTAGTAGCACCAGGCCACAAGCAAGTAAGCAATGTATCTGTGTTGGTACAAACACCTTGTGTCCAACGCGTCAATGTGATCCCAGAGAACCCCCAGCGCGACAACTGCAGCAAGACCCCCGCCAGGACCTCCAGCAGGGCTCCAGCAGCATTCAGCAGCCTCCAGGCCACCAAGCGAGCAACCTACCCGTCATGGTACGAACCCCCCATGTCCAACGCGTCGACGTGACCCCAGAGGACTCCCAGCGCGACAACTGCAGCAAGACCCCCTCCAGGACCCCCAGCAAGCCTCCTGCAGCTTTCAACAGTCTCCGGGCCACCAAGCAAACAACTTACCCGTCACGGTACAAACCCTCTCTGTCTGACGCGTCGACGCGACCTTCAGAGGACCCCCAGAGGACCCCAGCGCGACAGCTGCAGCAACACCCCCTCAGGACCCCCAGCAAGCCTCCAGCGCCCACAGCAAGCCTCCAGCAGCATCCGGGCTACTAAGAGAACAACCTACCCGTCCAGGTACGAACACTCTTAGTCCGACGCGTCGACTGGACCTCGAGCTGACACCCAGCGCAGCAGCAGGCAGCAGACCCCCAGGACTCCCTCCAGGACTCCCTCCAGGACCTCGAGCAGCCTCCGGGCCACCAAGCAAACAACCTACCCGTCCAGGTACGAATACTCCATGTCTGACGCGTTGACGTGACCCCTAGAGAACCTCCAGCGCAACAGCAGCAGCAGGACCCCCCCCCAGCACCCTCAGCAAGCCTCCAGCAGCCTCCGGGCCACCAAGCGAATAACCTACCCGTGACGGTACGAACTCCCCGTGTCCCGCGCCTTGGCGTGACTCCCAGAGAGCCCCCAGCGCAACAGCAGCAGCAGGACCCCCCCCAGGACCCCCAGCAAGGCTCCAGCAGCCTTCAGCAGTCTCCGGGCCACTAAGAGAATAACCTACCCATCCAGGTACGAACACCCTTTGTCCGACGCGTCGACTGGACCTCGAGCTGACACCCAGCGCAGCAGCAGGCAGCAGACCCCCCCAGCGCAGCAGCAGCAGGACCCCCAGGACCCCTCCCCCAACGCGACAGCAGCAGCAGCACCTCCCCTAGGACCTCTCCAGGACCCCCAGCAGCCTCCGGGCTACCAAGCGAACAACCTACCCGTGGCGGTACGAACCCCCCGTGTCCTACCCCTCGACGTGACTGCCAGACGACTCCCAGCGCGACAGCAGACAGCAGGCAGCAGGCAGCAGGCAAGCAGGGGGGCAGGCAAGCAGGGGGGCAGGCAGGGGGGGCAAAGCAGCAGTATTTTGTATATAGACTAGAAAATGTACATAGTAAAATAAATAAATTTTTAAAAACTCCAAACCGTGACTCCCAGCGTGACTGCCAGCGTGACTAGCAAGCCCCCCCCAGAGACTACTATAGAGTCTTCAAACGTCTCCTGACGCCTCCAGAGGCGACTATGAGAGCCTCCAGGGCTCTCCTGAAAGCTCTGACAGCTAGCCGAGTGTCTCTGACACAGATCCCGTTTCCTGATCGTCGAATTCCACCAACTGCATCCTAAGCCTCAGATTCATCAGATGCGTCAGAGAGAAACCTTCAAGTTTGCTGATGATGTCCTCTCTCACCTCTATTACTCACTCCGAAACATAAGGAGTCAGCGATCACGACAACCCCGTGTATAACGGCAGTAAGACAGCAAGTCATCAGAAAGAAGGGTGTAAACGTGCGATACATTTTTACTTATCTTTTCTTTGTGTTAATTTTATATAAGTTTGGAATTTCGAAAGGGGACGCGTTTTATTTTTAGGAAGGGGAAGGGTAGTTTTTAGGTCATAGTTTATACTGCATACCAGATTTTGTACCCAGAACAATAAAAATCACTTGATTCAAAAAAAAAAAAAAAAAAAGCACAATTAGACCAATCGAATGTCTCATAGGTGCACAAAAGTACTCATAGTGCATAATAGTGCATAATAGTGCATCAATAGTACATAATAGGTAGATATAGCCACACTAAAGTCATATATTGCCTTCTACTAGCAGTTCATAGCAGTTTAAAGACATATTTAGATTTTTGGGATGCTGTGGGCACGACATGTCAAGTAAACATATTCTGCTATACTGCCACCAGTACGACCAACAACGGAAAACCATGATGGAAGAACACTATCCCACTCATTTATGGGAACAACTTATTAACGATAACAACTGCCATCCCCTCATACGATTTATGCTCATAACAGAGCTCAATATCAGGAAGAAATAACGGGTGACCTGCGTGGGGGAAGTTTTTCTTTTGTTTGCAGGCGAGATTGGATACGGAAATTCATTTTTTATGTCGCGTTATTTATTTATTTGTTTGCTTGTATGTGCAGGAGACAATTGTGTAGGCGGTTGCTTAGCGACCTTACTTAGTGGGTGTAACGGGGGCCTTGGCGGGGGAAGTGTATCTAGGTGACGCGGGCAGAAAGCTTGGGCACTTTGGAAGACAAAAAGGGCTTTGGAAGACGAGAAGGGCTTTGGACAGCGACAATAATTCTTCGGTAAAATTCTTAGATATAACAAATGTAAGAGACGGAATTTTCTTTGGTAAACTTAGAGAACAAGAGATTGCGTAACGAAAAAATCCCACCGAGAGGGGGCGAAGCCCCCCTCTTATATACCCCCTGTTTCCCCCCTCGTATGACCCGAACCCCACCCTATTATCTTCTCTTATTACAAATGTCGTCGAACATGTCATGTTCGACGCGCAAGTCCCTTTTCTATGCTACTCCTATACTAAAACTACTTTCCTCCTATCCCCTCCGTTAATCATGCTAGCCCCGCTCTGTTCCCTTCTACCGCTTCTAGACTCCCGGAGCTTCCGTCCTACCCGACCCCCAATATTCCACCTACGCCCCGTGTGACGCGATAGCTTATCCGACCCGAAACAGGTTTCTTTCTCGTAGTTGCCAAGTTTAAGCCCGCGCCCTGAGACGGTCCGACCTTCTAACAGGAGTGGGGGTAAATGCTACTCTCTTTCGCAAAGATTGTCAGCCCTCGGAGCTGCCCGCGACAGTGGGCCCCGGGCCTAAATAGGAAATAAAAACTCTTTCTCTCTCTCTTTCTCTCTTCAGTTAGATCAATTATAAGTTCTTTCTTTTGCTGCCTCTCTGCTGTAACATCGCTTTGCAATCGCTGAAACTATTTGATCACTTCACAAACCCTTGGTATTTTGCTTGTAACGGATAGTTACCTTGCCATTGAGTTAGTTGTATTCTGTGGTTATGCTGTTTTCAAGGGGGACAGCGTGGAGACAGTGTGGCCACAAGATACAACTAACTCAATGGCAAGGTAAGTATCCGTTACAAGCAATATACCAAGGGTTTGTGGAGTAGTCAAGTAGTTTCAGCAATTGTGAAGCGATGTAACAGCAGAGAGACAGCGAAAGAAGGAATCTTGTGATTGATTTAACTGAAGAAACGTTACGTAAAGAGAAAAGAGAAAAACTATTACAAGAGGGAAGCGAAGTTCCCTATTTATACTCAAAATCTTCTCTTCCCCTGTCAAGAACACCCATTTCCTAGTCTGCCTTGTCTATCTCCTTGTTTCACGTACCGTTTCATATCTCGTAGGATTCCTGTTATCATTGGTCATGTAAGAAGTACGCCTCGCAGGACGAGACGTCTATAGGTTCATGTAGAAGGAGGTTGCTCCTTCAGTTTCATATTGTCTCATTGTTGATCTCAGCGTCCCTCCAGAAAGGGTATAAAAGGGACGCGTCTCCGTCAGTTAGTTAGTTCTTCATGCAACAACTTATATTGTTACCATACCTACCTTGTCCCTGAGTTCCTAGTCTCTCGATACTAGTCTTGCCCTGTGATTATCGCCTGCTGTTCCCCAATAGGTGATCGGTATTTACACAATACTAGCTTTGTCTTGTGATTATCGCCTGCTGTTCCTCAATAGATGATCGGTTTTTACAGTTGCACCAGTTGGTTAATCAGGTAACCATTATTTGAAGGATTTTCTTTGGTATATAAAGTTTACTGTTTACTCTGTATTTTAAGTTCTTCAATTCAGTTCTCTATCAGCGCAATCCTCCTTTATAAGCTAGTTAAAGAGCCGTGCTATATTGTATAATTTTGGGATGTGAGTGGTTAACAAAAAATCCAAATTATGAGACATTGTCTTGAAGCGGAAGCAGAATTTAACAATGGATCTAGATATCACCACAGTTACATTAAATCTGAATACTCGCACTGCGGTGACGGAATATTCTGTACTGCTTATTCAGGTGCGACTGTAGTTGGCAAGACCTATGCTTGATGCCATAAATACCCTTAAATAACTATCTACCTTATTGCGCCGAAATGTCGCCAGGGTCTTAACCGGTATCCTGTCGAGAAAACTCGGCTATACTACTATCACTCTGGAGTCATTACACCTGTGAATAAATACTCCGGGGATCATAAAAGTTATAATAGCAGTATTAAGACAACTTAATGCCTATTTCCTAAGCACATCGATTATTGACGTTGTGATGCATCGCCAAGTCTTGTTACCCGACCGCAGAGCCGCACCTTAATTGAGCCTCAGTCGGTAGCGACGTCATTTGAGACAACCCCTGCATGGTTGAACGAGAGCTGGGGTTGGTGAGCAAGGGCATTATGACCAGCTAAAATATTTGCCGAGAACATGAAAGACTAATAAAAGCCGTGAACCTAGATTGGCCTATGCAATGATCATGCAATTCTTAGACGGTTTTAGGAAAGCTAGGTCAATATGTACATCTCCAGAATATAGGTACATGACTCCTCTACCACTATATAAGTAATTAAGAGAAAAAGTAAAAACCCAAACCGATGATAAGAATAATAATAAAAACTAAAGAGACGGAAATCTAAAGCATAACGTTTTCCCACGTGGTAATGCTACATAGGTCGTACCCCACAATAATCAGAAATGAGGTATGTAGTTCTCCCATACCAAGGTTTTATACGCTCCGCTCGGGAGACAGCGCAGACTAATAAACGATTCCACCAACAAGCATGCAGAACCTAACAGATAGACAATCTTGAGTGTATGGTAGATGATCTGATTGCATTGGGTGAGAACCTTGCCATGCTTGAAATACCTTTGGATGAACATAAGAAATACGAGACAAATAGGAACAGCACCAATTACTAGGCAAGAACATCTCCAAATCCAACATTCAACCACCGTCGGGAACTGTGAATTCCATGCAGTAGCATGAAGTCCAGCATAGATAAGGTAGAAGATCAATGCCTGCCAATTATTACCCAATATCTGGGTAATATCCTCGCTGAAGACTGAAGGGGCATTTGAGTCGGTGTCGGAGTTATCACTTCCTCCTGAAACCGATTGATCTGGCGATATGTCTATCTTAGTGTCACCCTCCTCCGGAGCCGAAAGTCTTTCGGAGCTACTTCCTATCCGTTTTGGGGCCGAAGAGTTCGGGAATGGATCCTTTCTAGGCTTTAATAGCCAGCGGAGCGGAGAAAATGTATCACTAAAATCAAGCAACCCTTTGACCTTGCTGCTAAGATTCTCAACCTCGGGGGCCGGTCCATAGGCGTAGTTCAGCGTAATCGGTTCATTAACATCTAGTGGCTTATTCCACCAGAATCCATAGACGACCGCCGCAATTAATATATGGATCACGACGTGCAATTCGAGGAGCGTTATCGGTAGATCAGCGGCTTTTCGTGCGATGAGTTGTACTACAAGCCACGACGCCTGCACACACACTACAAGCTTTGCTAGCGTACTAGCCTTCCCCTTGTCAATGATATCGTTCCGGTTGAGCTGCTCGCTGATATTTTCGCCCTGCCATCCGAGGGCGTCGATGAACATCTGAGCGTCCCAGGGTTTGGGTTTGACTTTGTCCGTCTGACGAACAAATCCATGCATAACAATGAAGAAAGCTCCTTCTTTCCCTAAGCGATCAACTGCTTTTTCTTTTTTCTTGGGGCTATGACTATGAGGCTCTTTTGATTGTACTGCGGTATCGCTACTGCCGGTTTGAGTTTCGGAGGTTATCTGTTCGAGGTGATCTATAGTGGTGTTCTGAGGATCATCGAGCGGTATCTCTGGTGTAAATGCTTTGTCTGGGTCATTGAAACACTGGTCCTGGGCCTTTTCTGTATGTGTGTTACTACTACCAGTAACGCTTATAAAATACCTTTCACCGCCGTGTATTGAACTGCTCGGTGGCTTCTTATCCGTAAGTGTCCGATTCATGTCCTTAGGACCATTGGTCTGTGCCGCGCCTGTGGGGGCTTCATCACTCTTCGTGTAATCATTCAAACCAGATTTCATCCAAGCACTGTGAATCCTCTCCGCCTCACGCCATTGGTTATAAGCGCTCATAACCACCTCGTCTGGGGTATGAAGGGCCCTTAACATCCACCGTAGTCTCGTTTTGAGTCGTTGCCAGGTTGTTGAGCCCGCATGGACGTCAGGATGGATAGCGGTCCAGACGCAAAGACCGAGAGTGACCCCACAACTCGTGATGATACTGAGGGTACCACGGCCTCTGGGTTCCGCAACCCAGCCTTGCTGAGGCGTGTCTTCTGCGTTCTCGGGGATGGGTAATCCGATGGCGAAGACCACCCAGAGTGTAACGAAATAAATGCTAAGGGCAGTAGACATTTCGAAGTGCTTCGGTCGGAGGAACTTGTGGGAAGAGTAATGATAGTCAGACGGCTCCACCGACAGTGTTTTATTAAGAAAATGCTAGGTTTTAGTATTAAGGAATGAGAGTCGCTAGTTGGATAAAAGTGGACCGACGACCAATAGCCAAGCGGTAGTTGCGATATTGCCGGGGTACGGTATTAGTTGTGACAGGTTGGAGTAATCTTATAGGGGAATTTTTCAGCGGATCCAGAAGCCAGTGCCTTTCTCCTATTAAGTATTCTTCCAGAAGACGCACTTATTACGGCAGAAATCACAAGAATCCAGGTTCTCCGAAGAGAAAATCTTGTGAAACAATTCTGGGGCTGTGAGTAGAGAACCATTTAGAAGTTATACCAACCATCTACGGTAGGCCTCCAGGGCGACTACTGCGCAAGGGTAGTCATATAGTTTCACAAGACACTTACTTACTCTGTTCGCAGAAGCCTAACCTGAAAAATCCGCAGCTCGCTACCCTCAGCTTCAGTTGTTGAGGCTTAAGGGCAAAAGATGCCCCAAATAGGGGGCAATGTTGCCTTGGCTCCTGTATCGCAGCCTCATATACCATACATGTTCTAAGATAATTCTCGGTACACCTGTATATTAATCTCTACCTAGGATACATACAAGATGTTTGATCGTACCTATAATACTATAGCTAGGCCGAAGCTTCGGGCACTAAGCCTACCAGTGCGTTCATAGAAAGGTGAGACATTTCCCACCTAAGCCACCACTTGGGGCCTTCCGACAGGGGGTATGTGCAGTTTATGTCCAGAAATCAATATCATGTGACAATACCGACAGCTCTCCAGGTCGTGAGTACCGCTAGATGAATCAATTGGTAGCTCTGGAGATAAGGGGTATTAGGCAGGCAGTTTATTGAGGGGGATCCTTGCAATACAAGATTACCGATAAGTGAGAATAGTCTTCAATCTTAAGCATAGCTGAATGTGCAAAGGTTAGAGCATGCAACGACCAGTCGGTCCACCCAGCAGATCTAAAATTTGACAATTGAAACCTGCCAGGGCGGTAATTTTTCATCACCAAGAGGCTTAAAAGATATCAAAGGCTGCCACTTCGGTAGTCGGGATTCAGGCTCCAGGTAAGAGCTGTAAGTCGTCAAATACAGCCTCCGGCAAGAAAGATCGAGAAACCAGGGTTAGTGAGCAGGGGCCCAACAGCCAGTACAATTGCTATAATCTTTGCCACAATACTGAAAAGCCAATAGAAACCCTAAATTCGAACTCCACGTTTCTCGATCTTTGTTGCCGGAAGCTGTACAGAGATATCATGGGTTGTAGCACCTTTTGGGACCGTGCGCAGCCCGGGAGATGCGCTTACATTTCTCCATAGTTGTCTAAAACTCAAGATCGTCCCAGGGGTATGTCGTGATGCGCCAAGCGTTCGCTAATAGCTTTACCCCATAACTTTATAAAAATACTGCCCCTTAGAGGGACAACCATCTAGACAAATTGAGCTTAAAATAACCATGATCTGTTTAGACCATTACCCCTTTTGGGGGGCAACATTTCCTACCAGAATAATCGAAGGTGTGTGCCCCTATACCCAACCTTAGATTAATTTATCACTATTTTTGGCTGTTGTCAAGGATGGCGGGTATAAAAGGTGTCTGGCTCGGTTAAAGTTATGTATGACGTAGTACCACCACACCCATACTAGAAGAAAAAGGTGAGGTTTCTACGATAGATAGTGATTATAATGGGTTTTTGAGAGTTAAGCCATTACTGATTAGATAGCGCTAATAGAGCTGTAATTAGTATTAATCGCCGACCTAGGTTAATATCACCAGAAAGCAGAATAACTACATCGGGGGATTTTGCAGCTTCTTCCAGGCCCACCTCTTGTTGACTGGCTCGATTAATAAAGCGGCAAGATCCGGACATATCTTTAATTACATAACCCTGGTATCCTCTCTCCTGAGCTTGTAGCGTGGGTTGAGAAAGTGTAGTCGCAAGCCCAATGCCGACCTGCCCAGTAGATGGCTGCGGACATGCAAGCGATCTGTCCGATCGAAAGGTCGCCATGAACTGAGACTTTGTGCTTTTCCGATTTGTAAAATCAGAACTGCCGGTTGCCGTATCCCGCTTTTATCTTTATGTGGGGAAATTTAGATCTATGTAGACACTCCATGACAACCACCGTCGGCTTCGAGTAGATGTTTCATTCTAAGGGGATACAAGGTCCCTATCTAATGCCTTACTGTGGCTTACACAGCCCATACCAGGTTACCCATAGTGGAGGCTCAATACTTTTGATATTCGACTACATGCGGCTGCGCTTGTATTTTCATGGTGTGGTGCGCAGGGTATAAGCCGGCATGGATAGGTTTTGCGCAGTATATCCTAGCTACGTAACTTGATGTCAAAACTAAGGCTGGCAGGTGGTAGTACACAATAATATTGAGCGTCAAGTTGGCGCGATCCAGCGATATTTGGCGACGGAGGCTTTGGCTTGGCAACCCGGAGTAACCGCCCCACTCTAAACACCAATCAGCAACTAACTCTATCACACATAAGACATCCGGCGGCTTACCTTACCTGAACCAAATTTGTCATCTATCGATAAGGCTTTTTCCTCGGTCCTACACCCTACCATATCAGCTTGCTAACCGAATAATGCCCCGAGTTTTCCATAGCTGGATCTCATGAATCTTATATACTCGAATTATCCTTTATGAACATGTTCATTGATATATAACGTGTATCCTTATAACCGATAAATTCAACCAGGAAAGGTCCAAAAGTACTAGCCTTTGTACTACAGGCTATCAAAGAAACTTAGTAAAAAAGAGTCCGGGTGGCGGTCGGGGCGTATACATAGAGCTTGGAGGAGTATTCTGGTGACCTAGCCCTTGTAAACCCAAGTAGCAGTAAATCCGCTCATCATTTCTGTTTCACGATACTAGGTGTTGGAAATATGTACATGGCTAGGTATAGCCTATATTTATATGAAGGCATAAAAACCCTTCGCTAAGATCTTCCCTAGTTGGCTTCTCTATTAAAAGTTGATTACTCATCTACTCCAGCGTTACACAGGTGTATTTAAGAATCGAGTGATAGACGGTGAACAAGAATTTACGAAAGTAGAGTTTATAGTTAGAAGATACCCTAAAGGGCTTATTAAAGTTATCTTAAGCTAGACAAGACTCGGCTTAACACAAAGTAATTTATTCCAGATTTTGTACCCAGAACAATAAAATTATTTGACTTTAAAGGATGTAAGATAAGAAAGGTGTATCTGGTGTACTGCCAAGTGTCGCCTATAAGAAAACTACTCTGAAGCTGCTTATTACAAGCCTATGATTAATTTTTGAGCATCAAAGACCGTGAATATGGGGTTTAAGGAGAAACTTTGCCGGTAAAATATCCCTATCACATTTTTCGACCTTGATTAAATAATAATTTCCCGCTCATGCCCCTATAATTACCCCAGACGTTTGACTTACTCCAAAAGGCTCATTAACCAATATATATAGATAATTCACAAAAGCAGGCAGAGGAGAGGAGAGAGGAGAGACAGGGGGAACGAAGATGAGGAGAGAGACAGGGGAGGTGAGTGGGGGTGGGGGGACATGTGGGAGGAGAAGGCTAGCAGCGAGCAGAAAGTTGTGGAAGGTTTATAAGTTACTTTCTTTTTTTATATTTGTTGCATTTTTATGTTTGTTTTTAAGTTTTGTTATTTTGTTATTCAGGGGGTTTTAGAAGTGCGCAGTATGGATACCTTAGCCCTCAGGCTCCATGTATTTATGATTAATTCATTCACTCATTCATTCACATGAATAATTCCGTGGATATACGCGGTCATTCTTGGTGGTATATATCTCGGACTGCCGGCGAACTGCTGCGATATGGCTTCGCATTCAGAGAATGACGACCCAGACTATGAAATCGTTAGTGACATGATTATCATCTACGTCAACAAGACCACTAATCCTTATTATGCACGAGGTTAGTAACATATCTTATCATTAGGGTAATAGAGGCACGTTTCTCATCAGCCTGACTGAGCTAGCCATTGCATACTTGAGATATTTGTGCGAGCTAGGATCTATCTCTGGCAATCCTAGGTAGGGTGGTATCGACCTTATCAGGGTTGCAGAGGAAGACGAACTAAAGTACCTGCGAATAGATCTACCCGGAAAAGTACCCGCTGTTAGTATTTGTCAGAACAGGGAAAGATTTATCTATACATTCCTAATTGACGCTCACTGGAGGCTGAGTGTCCAACTACTGCCGTATTTGTAGTAATAAGCGTTCTGTCGAGAGAATAAGAGACCTTATAATGCAGACCTTTTTTTTCAATTCCTACGGCTAACGGTGTGGCCTAAATCATAGATTGTTTCTCCGGTATACAATCTTTTACTACCTAGTTTATGCTTCAAACAACGGGAGGGTGGCACATTCCCAACTCGGTAAACTCTTATATAAAAACCTTTCTCTTCGGGGGTTTCGGCTAAAGAAGGTGTGTAAGCTAGTACCACAGTTGATCTTTCCACGTCACATCACATTCTTTGTATTATCTTATGATTATGCCACTGTCGAGAAACTGTTGGATCAAAAGGGAACTTGATGCGAGGAGGAATATGGAAATATATGAGAGAATTTTTTCAAGCTTTTGCTGGAAAAGCTTGCCGGGGTTGGGCAAAGTATGTGAGGAGAAGGCATTATTTAGGCCATCCGGGTATCGATTGTTGGAATTTTTTCACTCGCCAAGTGGTTGTTACTATGTTACCGGCCTCACTTGCCCATTTAGGTAACTGAGGACATTGGACTTACAGTGCAACTATTTGCCCAATGGCTTATTTCACTCTGATTACCCAGACTGGTATCAGATAGTTTATTGTGCTGGTTGGCTAACTGGGTAACTATTATTTGAAAATTTTTCTTTGCTATATAAGTTTTATTGTTTGCTCTGTATTTTAGTTCTTTAAGTTAGTTCCTTATCAGCGCATTCTTCTAAAATCGATTTCAGCACCAAGGATCACAACAGAAACACCACCCCGCGGATAATGGTAGAAGTGACACCTTGATAGCACATACTAAGAGAGTTAGTATTGATTAAAGAGGAAGCTAATAGAAACGCCCGGATGACAGGGGACTTATATGCTTCTTTATTTCAGCAAAAAATTCCCGCGCTACAATAACCAAGCTTTTACTAAAACACCTATATATCAACGCCAATTTCAAAACTAACAACGGGAATATTGCCTTACAGTTTGTAGTAACGAGCGACTCAAATAAGAGATAGTGAGACAATTAAAAAATGAAGGCTAGATTGAAGTTAACGCGCGGACAAGGAATGATTTACAGCTTACATCATGCAACAGGAGCTGGCGCGACTGCCATATTGAGCTGCTGTTTAAGACACTGATATTAGCCCCACGATCACTGACAGACACAAACCCCTACACACTATAGCAGTATGTGGTAGTGGAGATACTAATACCTTGTACAGAAGTTTGGATCAACATCGTAGATGACAAGGGGAAAATCACCTTGGGCTATCCTAAAAGAGGGATCACAATGAAGCTCGAGGCGAGTATCTTTAATCATCAGCAAATGACCAGGGTACTCCGGAACTGACAAAAGAGATTGAGCATATTGATATCGTAGACTTACCTGTGGGCGAGATAAACTTGGTTGGAATTTTTGGGTAAGCCAACGTGAGCAATGTATATTCAGTTATAATTTAATAGGCAGGAACAGAAGGGTAGAGAAGATCTTTGTACCTACCCGACATGCTTTATTTGCATATTAATCCCCATTTCTAGCGTTGAGAGTTCTGTTATCTTAAAGTGTTAGGTGCTTTTCAAAGGGGATCTATACAGAATTCCTAGTTTGATCTTGAGTAGGGAAAAACACTATAACACAAAACAAGAATCGGAGGTGATCACATATCGACCACTCGGCTCCATGCGTTATAGAGAGATACAGTAGAGAGAGTATAATTCTTTCATACCCGGAATAGTTAACACCAGTACCCTAATTCCGGCCTCTTGCATCACCTTACCCGGAAGGCAACATTACCGAGAACGCTAGCTTTTCTGCCTTATTATCCAGGGATAGTGAGCACCACGGGGATGCACAGTGTTCATTTAGCTTCCACAAAATAACTGAGACCCTCTCGGTATATCTGAGGTCACCCCCCGGAACAAGTTGCTCACCTCCGAGATACGTATATCTCCATTAAGCGTCCTATCTTGTCAAACACGGTTGTGTTCGTTCCTCTGTGAATTATGTGATAGATTATAGATCGACTATTCGGGGAACTAGGTTATCTCCACTAATTAGTGACTCGCACGAGCGATGACTCGAGGATTTTGATATAAAATACCACCATTAGACTGGACTAGCCATAAATAGTCTTAAAATACCTGATATTAACCGCTAGTACGGGACATTTACCAGTAAATAATCAGTAGGAGTAATTGAACACTGAGAGAATTGCTTGTTTCTAAACCGGCAAGCAGTGCCTTCACCACGACAAAAAAATCCTCATAATAACAGAAATAAAGCGATATAGGCCACAATTTAGGCAAATCCTCAACAGGGAGGTAGTGGGTAGTTAGGTAACTTTAGAATCATTAGTGAGAAACATAAGGGACACCGAAAGTTGATTAACTCGAGAGGAGTATAGGATACTTATTATGTAGAGAAGTGGGGAAAGATGGAATATGAAGGAAGCGAAGAGGGGGAAAGATACCAGAGAAAAAGAGAAGAGAGAAGGGGAAACAAGAAATATGAGGAGAGAAATAGAAAAAGGAACGGGATAAGAACGGAAGAAGTAACGAAACAGGAGAATGATATGAGAGGAACGAAATGAATAGGAATGAAAGAAAGAAGTAAAAGAGGGGAAAACAAAAGAAATAGAAACAAAATAAAATGAGAAAAGAACGAAAGAAAAGAGAAGAAAGGGAGAAAGAAGAAAAGATAAACGGAAGCCAGGAAGAACGAAATGCAAGAAGTAAGAGGGGGGAAACAAAAGAAATAGAAACAAACTAAAGTGAGAAAAGAACGGGAAAAAAGAAGAGAGAAAAGAGAGAAAAGAAGAAGGAACGAAAGACAGGAAGAACGAAATGCAAGTAAAAGAGGGGGAAACAAAAAAAATAAAAATAAAGCAAAATGAGAAAAGAACGAAGAAAAGAAGAAAAGAAAGGGAGAAAGGAGAAAAGAAGAACGGAAGACATGAAGAACGAAATACAAGAAGTAAAAGAGGGGAAAACAAAAGAAATGGAAACAAAACAAAATGAGAAAGAACGAAAAAAAGAAGAAAAGAAAGGTAGACAGGAAGACAGGAAGAACGGAAGACAGGAAGAACGAAATGCAAGAAGTAAAAGAGGGGAAAACAACAGAAATAGAACAAAATAAAATGAGAAAAGAACGGGAAAAAAGAAGAAAAAGAGAGAAAAGAAGAAGGAACGAAAGACAGGAAGAACGAAATGCAAGTAAAAGAGGGGAAAACAAAAGAAATAGAAACAAAATGAGAAAAGAACGAAAAAAAGAAGAGGGAAAAGGGAGAAAAGAAGAACGAACGAAAGACAGGAAGAACGAAAAATAAAAGAAAACTAAAGAGAGCTCATGTAGTTAGTTGTTTGTACCCTCAAATTGACAATATAATACAGTTAGACAAAAGAAAAGATAATGCTGACCGAGAACGCCAGCGCTCTCGGTACTGTGGATATTTAAACAAAGGAAAAAGAACGACCAGCGCTCTGTATAAAGACGACTTCGAACGACCAGCGCTCTAAGAAGTACTGTGGATATTTGTAGCAAGGAAAAAGAACGACCAGCGCCCTATGCAATGCCGACCGAGAACGCCAGCGCTCTCGGTACTGTGGATATTTAAACAAAAAGGAAAACAGAACGACCAGCGCACTGTATAGTACCGACTGAGAACGACCAGCGCTCTCAGTACTGTAAAAGACTCACAAATTGGTAACCGAGGGCCACGTCAATTCATGAGTCATGTCAAAATGAGGGAGTTGCCAAAAAAAAAAAACTAAAAAAAGACAACAAAAACAACCAAAAAGAAACACCAAACCAAGCAAAACCGAGAGACATTAAATTCAAGTCTCTAAAAACAAAGACACAGTTAGAATGAATTCAGAAAAATTAAGAAAGGAATAGAATTAAAAACTTACCAAGGCAGCAACGAACCAAAACCACCAAACCGAAACCAGAAAACCAAAACCAACCGACCAGCAGTAAACCAAGACTTCTAAAAAGAAATAAGCACAATTAGAGAAAATTCAGAAAAAGCAATAAAGGAAGGAAGGAAGAAAGGAAAAAAACTTACTTAAACACCCGAGGACCAAAACCACCAAACATACCAGTAACAGTAACAATAAACCATGATTTCTAAAAGAAAACAAACACAATTAGAATAAATTCAGAAAAATCAACGAAGGAAAAGGAAAGGAATGGAAAGGAAAGGAAAACTCACAAATAACCAACCCCCCAATACTGACTCTCAAGAAACCATCGCCAAAACTACAACCCCTGCGTCCAGGAATTGCAGCAGGCAACGGTTTCAAGAGAGTCAGTGTCAACCGATATACGGCTCGGTCCAACACCGGATCCGTTAACGCACGGACCAACACGACACCGGCACCATAAGGCCCGGCAACCCCCACACACCGAGGCCCAAAGCCCCCACCGGGAAAACCCCGGCAACCGCCACACACCGAGGCCCGCAGCCCCCACCGGCAGGCCCCGGCATCCATCCGGGGTCGAACCGCCGTATGCGAACCGCCGTTGGCCACCCGCATACGAAAGCTAGACACCGCTAGACACCAACATTAATAGTATAAAAAATATTATCACACCCAAGACATGAGAGGACGTACCTTAAATTTCTAGCATGGGAATCCAAGGCGACACCGGGAGGGGCGCCGGATGGACCGAATGGGTGGGCACGCCGGGAATCACAGTGGGCACTCCGGGATTCACAGTGGACACACCGGGCATGGGTAGGTGACTGGAAACAAATAGTTAGCAACAGAAAAAAACACATAATTAAAAAAAGGAAGAGAGGAAACTTACAATGGGCATGCCGGTGGTCACTGGGAATGGGTGGAGGCTAGAAACACATAATTAGCAATGGAAAAAACACGATTAGGAGAGAAAGGAAGGAAAGGAAGGAAACTTACGATTACCACGCCGCGAGTCACCTTAGGCATCCCGGGAGTCACGGTATCACGGTATCACAGGAACCTAGAAACAAATAATTAGCAAAAGAAAACACGATTAGGAGAGGAAAGAAACAATTAGGAAAGGAGGGAAACTCACGATTAGGGGAGGAAATAACTCACGATATCACGATATCACGAGGGGACTTACGGTTACGAGGCGAAGGGACTTACGGTCTAGAGGGGAGTGGGTGGGAGAGCGAGATGGACATAGTGGTAAAAGTTGTGGGGGAGGAGGGGTTTTTAAAGAGATCTTGGGAAATATTTCGCCGACAGTGCTTGGCAGTCGGCGAAAACTGAGATTGATGTGTGTGGGTTCAGGAGACGCGCAAAACCCCCCTGGCACGGCACACTGTGGGAGACCAGCGGGACTCCCACACCATTCTATGTATGTGATCGAATGTTTTTAGTGTGAGCTGAGTACTTTTTCAGGTAGTTAAAACTCTGCCGTGTAGGTAAAAGTGGGGCCATGACTGACCATGCAGAAGTTTTCTTTCACCTTGCTTGTTGACGGTAGAGTTGAGCCACCTTTTTACGTAGTCCAATATAGGCTCAAAGTGCTGCCATTGGCTATGCAGAGTTTTCTTTCAGATTTCGCCGCTTATAGCAGGGGTCGGAGGTCATTCTATGGATTTTGAACCTGTCGGCGAAATTTCATAGTGGGCCCTACCTTGCCTATCAATTTCCTTGTTGGGTGAGAAAGACGGGAAATACGGGCAACCTGGCTCTCTTGAAAGAGCCCCCCCAGTCACTAACATCCACCTGCTACATGAAAAACAGGAACAACCTTGCGCTGTCCGTCCACTGTGTGCTATTGACTACACAAGTGCTCTGCATGTTCGATTTGGCCGCCCCTTGCTGTGTTCTAAGAGGTTCTACTCAACAACATTTCGCCGCCTGCATAGCTGCCCTCCCCTGTTTCTGCGTTCTCCTGTTGCACCGCAAACTAGCGGCTTCGACACTACACCCTTATGCAGCTCTGCTCATGCTGTGGTAGCCGTCCTCTCACCCTACTCACACCCACTGTCTGCCGCCCTGAGATTGTGTACCTGCCTGCCTTCGTTATGCCACCCACACCATGCTTCCTGTTGTTTCCTTCTGCAAGCTGCTACACACCCAACTTGGCCCTCGACCGCCCCCCACATTCTTCCTTAGTCTGCTACCTTCTCTCAGCAAAGCCGCCCACGGTGCCAATTGTCACATGCCTAGATCCATGTAATTCCTCCCGAGTGCTACTGCTACATTCCACCACATTCTTTCTTTCCACAAATACCCCTACTCCCTAATAGGTACCCTTGGCACGAGAAGTACATTACGTGATCTTAATCCTGTACATGTATCTAGCAGTTACGTTGCTGTCATTTAACTTGCCTCTGTAACCTCGTTTACTCGCGTATACAACCCTGAACCACTTACCCAATGCCCACAACGAAGACCCCACCCAAATAAATCTATTCTTACATATCTCACTAATTAATTCAATGTGATCTAAAAATACTTA
The DNA here is from genome assembly GCA_033030425.1 of Verpa conica. Lineage (NCBI taxonomy): Eukaryota > Fungi > Ascomycota > Pezizomycetes > Pezizales > Morchellaceae > Verpa > Verpa conica. The sequence goes on along the minus strand of JAUFSD010000021.1, from coordinate 1,225,092 downwards.
AATATCGAAATTATCATAGCGGAAAATATTTAAGACATTACACTGTCGCACATCAGAATGAGATGACAACAGATTAAGCTTTTACCCCGCGATCGTGTCTAAACCATGCATAAATCGGCGCTAGCGCATGGTCGATGACCCACACCAGAACCCCTGCGCGCAGCCGAAAAAGCTTACTCCAACCGCATCCCACACATTAACCCCTGTGGCGGTTCCAGGGGTCTGAAAGCTTAGTGTAACCTCGTGAGTAGTATTGAGTGAGTGTAATAGCTTCAAGAATTTAGCGAATGAATTATTCTGTTCTTTTGTAGAGAGGTAATATTTAGATAGCGTGTCTCAATTGGTGGATAGTTCCCTAAGTCGCTGATGTGTGGCGGGGGCGAGTCGCCTACCAAACCCTAGATGTAGATCAATCATTATAGTGAATCAGCGTTTTAAATTTCCCGCACCCAGAGTTTTCCTATTTAATTTTTATTGCGGGTTTACTTTAGCAAGAGAAAGCCTGTGTGAGAAATTCTCGTGTGTATAATTATCGCATAGCGAGGTGGGCTATTTCCATCTCATCTCGTATAGTTGGATGTATACTGCTCTGGCTTTGAGGAGCAATAGTTTACTTCCCAGCAATAATTAATTGATATATCGTATTTTAGAGTTAATAATTCTATACCATCTATTAGATATCATATCGAATTACTAGAATATGTTATATATGTTTACGCTTAGATTTACATGTTGTTCTTAAGCTGATGTCTAACTAGACTGCTGGCAGCACTTTATTCCCGAATACTATAGTTTTGCTAACGTTCCGCTTCAATAAATCTAATAGCCTAGTAATAATTTTCCATTAGATAAAATAATTTTCTTTATATAATAGCCCCTTTAATACATTTGATAGCAAGATTCAAATATTTGAGCTCGGGTACATGTAACATGGGCACGGAAGTCTCTGCTTTAGAAGCCGCGAGGAAGTCTTGAAAATTCAGGATGTAATAAACTGGGAGCAAGGGCTATATAGTTTAGAAATTAACATCTATTCTGAAATATCATACAATAGTACCTCAGTTGTGAACAAATTCGCGCCCTGTTACGCCTCATTCGGGTGGCGTTATGGCCGGAGCGAGAGTATACATGTAATGTAACATTGTCTTTGATCATGAGGAATCACTCGGTTTCACTACTCATGACCTCTACGCCCCCCCCCCCCCCCATTTTCTGTCTTTCTGGACTCGATTATATCAAGCTTCGTAGTTATTTTGAATTGGATAAAGGATAAATGTCATTATTATGTATTGATAGGGATGCAGATACACGTACGCCTTGTGCTATTGGTCTTGTAGTGGGCTATATACATGTACATCTGTCCTCCTGAACGGTTGGGCTACACTGAATGCATACAAATCACTTCCGGTAAAGTCATCACAATATTAATTAAATAAAACTAAGCAATAATACCTTTTATACTCGTTAAATCCTAACGTTGGCATGATATTGAGAGAGGATTATAATACCCCTCTTATTACATAATTATCTATAACATTACGGATACATATTTACAAGTTGATTATCTGCCAAGAGATAAATGCATAAAAGGGTCCACAGTGATCCTCGTCTATCCATTTCTCGGACAGACAGGCTTGGCTGCGACGCTGTAGTCGACAGTAGTCCACCATAGTCTACCCACCACGCTTGGCGTCGTCCGACTATGGTGTCACTGAGCTGCTGGTGGGGGCTGTCTCGCATGTTCAAATGGCCTGATGGATCTGCATCTATCTTAGACTTACGAAAGTCTTCCGCATTAACATGGCGTGATCCAATGCTAGAAGAGAACCCCTTTGTTGCTCTGCCGTCTGTCTCATTCTCACGATCCCAATACTATGTAAAATCTTTATACTCTGGGTGATCGTACGTTGGTAGTGTACTCTTGGGGGCTCTCGGGGAATAAAGCAGGGTTAGTGAAGTTTTTCTCCCCGATAGTCTGCCTACAGCACACACACACACATGCATGCATAATGCACGCGGTAGGTCATATGTTGGCACTGCACTACATGTATTTCTTCCCCCAGTGGGCCCATTTCGTGGCGTGATTAGGGGGTCAGAAATTTTTTTTCTTTCCCACCCCTTCTGTATACGGGAGATTCTTTGTTCTCGGAGTGCTTTCTCCATCCTTGTGCGAGAGGAAGGTATACGCTTGGTTACATCGCCGTCCATTTTAAGCGCCTGATAGGGAGCTACTCTATGTCAGTCCCTGCACCTGTAGCTTACTGGTATGAGGTTTTGTAGCAACCTGGGATGTGTGAGAACGGGTGAGCCTAGGGAACACACACTCATGTCGACACATAAGTAGGCCTGCCCTCCCCTCTTCGTAAAAGAAAACTATGATTATCAACATCCGGACCTTGACACCCACCGACACACAAGTAGGTATGTACCCCCCTCCTCCCTCTTATCCTTACAAGATTGTTTTATAGTTTTTACATCTAATAGCATTCTAATGAAAAAACTTCTACAGGTTACACCCTACACGTATGTATATCTAAGAAGTTTCCCTCTATCTTCGTGTATATGTTTCCCTACTAATTTTGAGTGAGTTTCTTAGATTTTGGGGAACCTCGCAGTGTTTCTTAAGACCCTCAGGAAAGTCCTACCCCCATCTTTTCTTCTTTATTGTCCTCTTATCCTTACAAGATTGTTTCATAGTTTTTACATCCTCTAGTATTCTGATAAAAAAAATCTACAGGTTATATTTTGCACGTATGTATATCTCAAAAGTTCCCCTCATCTCTATATTTGCGTATATGTTTTCCCTACTAATTTTGAGTGAGTTTCTTAGATTTTGGGGAACCTCGCAGTGTTTCTTAAGACCCTCAGGAAAGTCCTACCCCCATCTTTTCTTCTTTTCTTGAACGGTTCGCTAATTTCTAGGGAAAATCAAACAGCAGTCTAGTAGCAAAATGTACATAATACCAATAGACGTGTAAGATTTCCCCCCCCCTTCCCACATTTACTCTTATTTTTATTAATTCTTCTGGCATAGCTACATAAATCCCACAATGCGTAGCCGATTCTATCATATTGGTAGTTTCGGGGTTCCCTGTTGTTACTGGGACCTAAAAAACAGGTATTTCTGGAGTACGGTGGCTAGGTTTCTTCCCTTTGTGTGTGAGGTCACTAGTTATTTCATGGCAGCGAGTAGTTTACACCTGAAACCCACAAAACGATTAGCATACGGTCCAAAACTCGGATCAGAACCTACCCATGTATATCAAAACGACCCTCTCGTCCTATTTAGTTTGAGGAACTAACAGATGCCCCTAATAATCATATCTAAAATCAAGATTATATCTTTATACCGTTGTAAACGCTCTGCTAATCTTTCGAGTATTTAATAGAATCTAGGATATTTTTCTAGGATCATAGACGCGGTGATATCGGAGATGAACCGGGGGTAAATTTATGCCATTGTCTAAAGGTAGGCTCAACGAGGAGACCAAAAAAATAAGTAAGCAACTTTCCTTTTACGTAAGTGCTCTAATACTTAGGTGTTAATTAACCCCCGTGAAATCGCAATGGTGAGAATACCGAAATTGAATATAACGTAACACCCCTAGTAGAACTACTTTAAATACTAATAGAATTACAAAACGGAGTATATGTGACCTTGGAGGTCTTTTTGACTGCTGCCTGAACTATAGGGGCTGAAGTTTAACGTTTGTATACGGTATAGTTTTGATGTTTCACGAGGGCTCAGTTGACGCTAAAGTATATGAATCAAGGATCTAAATACTCACAGGAGTAAGTAAAAGAGGTAATCACTATTGAGCATAATGATAGGGAATAGATAGATAGGTTTGACGACCACAAATCTCGTAGGTAACCCTATATCGATACTGTCGCCCTTTGCCTAGTAATTCTCCCTTTTTGCTGAGTCTCTAGGTCTCCGCATTGGCCGAGTCTCCGAAAGTAAGTTATCCGGGCATCCTTTCATCTCCAGTATCAAGCCACATGGTTTGATATTTGGCTTGCTAGTAGCAACATCCCAAGATGCTTACTTTAGAAACCCCAATTAACAATCCTGGGAATGTGTGTATGAGGAAAAAAAGGTTTCCAGGAATATGATAAGCGAGTGATATTTTGTGATTATAAGATAAGCCTGAATACTGACCCTCCAGAGTGGGAGCAGGATCATTTTAATACTTTGGCTAGGCTCATGAAGGGTAAATCGTAGCATTTTTTTGCTATATCTCGTGATGGTTGATTACTACAGCGCCTCGTAATAAGTCATCGTCCGAATTGAAAACCACACCAAATATCCCTCAAAACAGCTATATTATAACCACTTTCCCCACTACACTAGGCAAGGGACTCTCTTGTAATTATGTATAATGGAACTTAACCATATGGAAAATTAATTTCTAGACTCATTCTAAAATACTGCTCATTGTAGTGTGGGCTCTAGGGGTTCCTGTAGAGTGGATCTCAAAATCAGCGCCAAGACTTGGGATTTGTATGGGGTCTTGGTATTTTCCAATCAAATTTACAACCTACCCTACTTCTAGCCTACACTACTACTCCTATATCTCATATATAGAGTTCTTACCTTAAACATAAGGTCTTCATCAGTATATATATCTACTCTGCTAGCACTGTAAATTTTGAATCATAAATACCTGTCCTGTAATGGTGTGAAAACACTCGATTTTGGTGTATTTAGGCAATCGGACGATCAGTTTTTACGAGGCGCTATAGCACTTTGGTTAGGTGTTTCTATCCCTAGTTTTACGGCGTTGGTATAACCTTGGAATAAACCCCCCGCGAATCTAACATCTTTGTGACTGTTTTGCATCTTCAGGGACAATGAAAAGGACCTCCGATTTATAACTCCCAGTAGTTTAGAAAGGTCGTGGTACCTGCATGATTAAAAGCATGTATTATTCATTCATTCACTCGCATGATATAAAATACGCCGGGTGAACCTCTCGAGTACTTATTATACGTGATGCCTGTGTATCTCTCAAACCACCCTTTCGCACACTCGCAACCGTCGCTCACTCCAATAACTTTATCACCAAGATCAAACCCTCTGGGTCAAATTAATTTATATTACCTGATCCCTTACAAACTCTCTACTATCTTTCTGTTCCAGATTCGCTTTCCGCCGATCCTGGGCACCCTCATGCACCCCCAAATTCCGCCTATTCTCCTCCAACATCTTCCTAACCTTCGCCAACTCCTCCCCAACTGGCTCCCACGTCAGATCCCACTGAAACATCTCCGGCAACTTCATCTTCCTCTCCTGACATATTTTATAATAACTAGTCAACAGAAACGGCTGCATAAGACTCGGCAGTAAATCATGCGCACTGAACAAGACATCCTTACTCCCCATCAACCTCTTCATATGGCTCGCATACATTCTCACAGACCTATCCGAGCGATCCCACATCAGCATCCCCGGCATCAACTGCCTAGTCGCCCCCGGTCTCGCCAACCTCACAATCTGCGAGACTCCAGGCTCGGTCATAGCCCGTGCAAGATGCGGTGTTCGCGAGAATAGGTGAATCCCACTGGTGGCACGGGGATTACATTCGATCGCTACAAGTCGCTCATTCGTCTCAACAAGATCGAGCGCAATCTGGCCTGTGGTGTTACCTAATGCGGCAGCTATCTTCTCGACGTATGCGCGGATCCGGGGGTGCTCGATTGATGTGAAGAATACGGCTGATGAACCGTCGATGGTGTCTTGGACAGGGTAGACGGCGAAGGCTTGGATCTTGCCGCCTCGGATGACGCTGTAGCTGCAGTACCGATTTCCTGTGATCCATTCTTGTGCGATGTAGTGGTTCTCTTCGCTCACGTTGATGTCTGTAGGAACGGGCTCTCCTGGTTTGAGGTGGTAGATGTTTGTGGAAGCTCTGCCGAATACAGGTTTTAGAGCAAGCTCTTTGGAACGGTCGAGATGGCTTACGTCGTTTATGGTGCGGCATAATGAGGCGCTTGGTGCGTCGAGGCCGATGCTTGATAGGAACAGGCTGAATTCCCATTTGTTATGCAGCATGATGAGGAGGTCGAACTGTGGCGCAAATAGTCGGCGCAGGATCTCCTCTTCTTGGCAGCCGGCGAGGTAGAATATTTCTTCGTGGATAGGTATAATGAGGTCGATGTTGGACTCTTGGATTGCGTGCTTTACACCTTTGATGTAGCCCTCGGGGTCTACGTGTGGTGCGGGGACGAAGTAGCTTTTCTTCACGGCACGGGAGAACTTGCAGACGTGGTAGTGCATCGGGTCGACAACGAATACATTGTTACCGGCGAGTCTTAACTGCCGTGCAAGATCGACGGAGACAGGAAAACGGCCGTTTGTGAGGAGTATGTTAAGGGGAGTGGTCTTTTTGGAGTTGCTTTTTGAAAACATTGTAAGACACGGTTTGAGACATCGGGGTTCAGGTTATCAGTAGGACTACATATAGGGCTGAGGATAAATCAGGTTCGAGTGATACGCTTTAGGGGGGTCCACAAGTCTAATTATATAATTAACTTTGCAGGGAGTTGTAAACAGTTCAGTGATGGGCTTTTGACGTGATTTTAATCTGTGTTTCTTGGGTGACGTCATCGCTTATCGCAGCTTCTACTCAACAATAAGAATACCCCTGCAACAGTGTGTAGAATAGGGCCGGAGGAGGGCTCCGGAGTAAATATAGCATTGGTAATAAATAAATTAATACCCCACCATATGTTCTACATCTAGGGCTTGAGATAAGGCTATCCAATGGGGCGGAATATGATTTACGCTACTCATGGTACGAATTCTTTGACCCCATATCTCAATAGAAACCGCTCCTAAAAATATTAAATAGCTATTGGAGTAACAGAAGGGACCAGGGAACAACTATATATACTTAAACTTCATATAAGATAGTGTGCTTATGGAGCTACCTAGCGGTTTGTTACTGGTTTGACAAATACACTAAAGCCTCGCTAAAGTAAAACCCCCCAGCCTTCCTAGAGCGTATTAGAGAGCACTGAGCACCAGAACCGTAATAAGATCATATTAAATAGAAAATCCATGCATAGTAGTGATTAATCTAATTTTCTGTTATATTAAAAGGCAGTTTATGTAGAAAGATGGCTATCTAAGTGGCTTGGGGAGTCCTGTTGCTATGTTCTGAGATATATTATCTTAGTGTATATTTGGTCATACTACAGTTTTATCGCCCTTCTATATTACCTTCATTTCAGTAAACCTAGATGGGGAAAAATATTAGTGGGCTAGTAAGAAGTTCAAAATTTTCTTATACTTCTCAATAAACCTCTACAAGTCCCAGTGACACAGGGGGTTGTGCAAGCGCTACTAGCTTTCGCACCTGTTACACTCCATGCAGTAGTAGCTATGAGTAGAGTGCCCAATTGGAGATGGCCCCGCAGATGTAACAAGACTTTGCAGTAATACTATAGGTCAAGATACGATGCTCTTGGCCAATTAGATAGCACAAGTATTACAATAGGACCAAAGACAAATCACAAGCATTCCAACACCCTAGGTATCACCAAACACCCGTCGCAACTCTTGACACGCCTCCCTATAAGCCGCCTCCCTCTTCGGATCCCTCCAGACGGGGTTTGGACTTTTATCCCATCCATGCGCCGTACCATTAAACATCTTATACCTCACCCTCTTCCCACAATCCTTCTCCAACCGGTCCCTAAACCTCTCAGCCTCAACCAACAGCTCGTCCCACTCACACGTATAGATACAAATATCATCCGGCAAACACTTCAACACCTCAGTCGGGGCAACACCAGGCGAAAGATACGGATCCGACATAGAGACCGAATCCGGCGGATGTAAATACGAAGCATCAAACAGATCCGTGAAAAGCTTCGGCAACTCCTTCTCCGGCCGAAGATTCGTTAACCGTCGCTGAGCCCTCGGATTCGTAAAATCTGTGCTCGGGTACCAAGCGACGATAACAACAATCTTACCCGCTGGCAGAGCAGAAACACCCTTCTCTCGTCTTCGTCGTAGCTCCTCATCTAACCTCAGCGGCGTAGTAAATGCCATATTCCCACCTGCCGAAAACCCGCTTATTCCAATTCGGTCTGGGTCGATACTGAGTTCCTCCGCATGCGTGATCAGGTACAGTATTGCGTCAACGCCGTCTTCAACGGCGGTTGGGAACGGGTGTTCGGGAGCTCGGCGGTAGTCGACGCTTACGACAACCGCGCCAACTTCATCTACGACCGCTGAAGCCCACCGTGCGTCGTCGGTAGCGCGACCAATCGTGAAACCACCCCCGTGGAAATTGACCAGTACCGGATACCTCTTCCCGCTTATCTTCCCGTCCTGATAGTCCCGAGGCGTATAGAAAAAAAGCTCGATGTTTCCTTCCTGCGGTGAAATGGTCGCGGGGATACTTTGTGAGAATGAAGGATCTGGGGGGAATGGTGGCGCGAGGCGATGGAGTGTCATTCCGATTTCCATTAAGGTCCGCCACCAGAGAGCTTGGCCGTGAAGCATCCATCTTGATTGAGACATGGTGGGTTCCTAGGTTAATGTGGTGAGTATGGTGGACCTGAGTGATCTATGAAATTAAAGGTGAGACGTTCTCTAAATGCCCTTATAACTTTAAATATGTTATACTTACAGGGGTCTCGCTAAGATACGATATAATCATCCTCCAGGAAAGGAACAAGAAAACAGGGGGGGGGTACGCACGGAGGTGTCTCGGAGGTTCAGATCCACCCAGTAGGCCCAAATAAGGCAAACAACAAGCTACTATTCCTACTTTTATGATGGCTCAAGAAGCTCTCGTTACTAGAAATGGTGTATTATTGAATAAATAGTGTCAAAGTAAGTGCTTCCGCCACTTAAACACCCCCGGCCGTGCCTGTGAATACCCCCTCTATTTCCTTGTTCTTTCCCTGGAAGATGATTATATACCAGGTATTTGATGTGATGTCAGAGTGTGCTCACCTTTTAAGGGTTTAATAGTTGACGAATTATTTGGTTCCAGGGTTCAACCATATGACGTCATAATAGGTGGGCTAGGGTTAAGCTGGCCTTTGCAATGAATGAATTTATCATAAATACATGAAGCTGTCATGGAACGTGGCTTCAATAATGTCTTGGCATGGACTATAAGAGCCAAGTGAGGCTCTTAGACTAGACTACTATCAATAAACATATGTCATATCTCTCATAAGCAGGTCTAAGTGCTGTTGGGAGCCAAGCCTTATACAGGGCGTTATCACAGAAGCCCTAAGGCTAAGGTATTCGCACTCCACACTTCAAAATAACAAACAAAATACGCAAAACAAACACATGCCGCCACTGTTTTCCCCTCTGCTCTTATCGCCCTAAACCTTCTTCAACCTGCCCTCTCGCTGTTCTCGCTCACCGCTTCTTCCCAGAGATCCCCCCCATCCCCACTCATCCTCATTTCCTGCTTCACCATCACTATCCCTTGCCCTCCTCTCCCCTCTCGCTTTCCTAATTCTGCTTCTTTTCCTCTTAAACTCTCTCCACACTAGGGCTCCCCAAGTCCAGTTTTAAGCTGGCCTTTGGGATAAGGAGAAATATCTAGTAAACTCCGCCGAAAAGCAGTCCCCTGAAGCCCAAGAGATATGAGGAGTTTAATCACTAGCTTTCCGAGTTCGGGGGAGACATAGCCAGCTAAAACGACACCAAGGCCCTCAAACAACCCCAATAGGAAGACTAGCACCGATATTTATACGGTATGTCATCTAATGACCCTCATCCACTAACGCACTATAGGTTTATAGGAAATTATCATTGTTACTTGATGAATATAAAAGATCTCGAGCCGGTCAAACAAAAGAGGAAAAATTGCAATTTCAGGTCAGTTAAACAGAAGTATAAAAAACGTACTAATTTCAAGTAAGTTAAACAAATGACAAAGCGGGAACGCGATTTAAACAAGAAAAATAAAAAGTACTAACTCTACTCGCATGGTACCTGAGATTCCCCCTCGGATGCCATAAAATCAGTGGTTGACGAAAACATGGTAGTAGTTGTCCAATAGAACTCCCCGGTGGTACTGACAGAGCTAGAGAAAGCCTTCTTCAAAACACCACCCTTACTACGCAATATCTCCACCACTGCACGCTGATACAGTTTGCAGCTCTACTGGAACTTTAGAATAAACCTCAACCAGTGAGTGTGTTAAGTTTTATCCATATTCTCCCAGAAAGAAGACGTGGGCTCGCCCCACGTATAGCTTATCTCCTGAGATATCAAAGTAGCATCAACACCCCTGCCCTGGCTTAGCAGTAAATCACTGAGCAGCTCACCAGCGATTGAGCTTTCGCCCTGTGCAGGCATGCCCTCTGCAGTCCAGTAGGCAATTTTTGCAGGAGGAAAAGGCACAAAGTTCGCAGGGAGGTTTTGTATAGAATGTCCTGATGCACCGCCGAAGGTGACATGAGGGCTAGGCTGGTTAAATAATACGGGAAAGTTCAATGACTGATTGTTATTGATACCGGATAAGAATGACTGTGGTAAAGCAGGAGCAATAATACCGCAAGAGGGTGCTGGTCCAGTTTGTATCTCCGGGCCAGGACTAGGTGTATTTTCGTAGATGCCATACCAGTGGTTCATCAATCCGGGCGTGGGAGAGCTTGTGTTTGCGGGCTTCGGGGATCTAGAATTGGAGGCCAGAGAACCTCGTAGCCCCGACCTCCCAGAAAGGGTAGTCGCTGAATTTATTGACATACTGTTGCAGGAGTTGCGCTGCTGCGTGGATGGTTTGTAAGGGAACTGGGATTGATTATCCATGGGCCTATGTTGGGAGAGTTCGGATGAATGGTACGTATCGGGAATGCCACGGCGTTGTACTGGTGTTCCTTGGGCTCCAACCCCAGGACCACCATACATATGACCGACCGGCGGGGGGGTTATGTGGTTAGTAGCTTCTGGAACCCAAGTGGTGGGACCTGCAGAGTTACATGACATCAACCCTCCATAACAGGCTGAAATTGAGCTCATTGGCATGAAATTGGTGTTGGTATCGACATTCTGTCGTTGGATAGACGGTTGGTGGTGGGACTGGGGTCTTTGATTAACCAACTCAGACTGAGGTACTTGGGGCAAGTGGCTATGAGCAGGAAATTCACGGGGCGATATCGGACTTCCTTGGGATCCAACCTCAATGTTGGGTATATCTCCACCATACATATGGCTGACCGGCGAGGGAGATACCGGGCCTCCGCCCCGTGGAGAGTCCACAGCTCCTGAAGCAACAGAAGAGGGGACTTGGAAGTCCGAACGCCCTGGTGCAGGACGGGAGTTTGTAGTTGGGGGCACTTTCATCCCACTGGGGGCAGTGTGAACACCAGGATCAACGAACAACTGATCAGAGCCTGAAGGCTGATCACTAGCTCTCAGGCTAGATTGAGTTTTTTGAACTGAGTCATGTGAATCAGACGTATTGAATGATTCCATCGGGCTAGCCTCCGAGGCCTGAGATGGTGGTTGCGAGGAGGTTCCGGGTAGTGCAGAAGTTATGCTGATCAAAGTCCTTTCAATATCTGCAACCGCAAAACCGGAATTCTCCTGATAAGCACCCACTAGGCCTTTTGTCAGTAACAATTCAGAGATTTCTCGGGTAGCACATACTTAGTTCTAGTGCGTTTGGGTTACTTTGATGTAAGTCCCTAAATTCCGGCGAACTCTGGAACCCTCCGATTATCGCCGAACAATTCCTTTTTATATAATTGATGAGGGCGCCAGAGATTTTCGGGTAATCTTGCTCAAGATTGATGTCTTCCACAGACGAGTGGTTAGCTAATCCTTTAAAGCTGCTGATATACAATAGACTTACATCTCTGGACAAGCGGCGGTATAGCGCGGTTGGGGAATAGAGCTCCAAATAACCACCCCATAGTAGGATTTCGCATACTCTTGAGTAAATCATACTGATCTAGAACCTCTTGACCAACTGGATCAAATTCTTTTTTCTTGCATTTCTCTGATGATTTAGAATGCTCTCTGATCCGTCCACGATCGTTTCTATACCCACAGGTAAGGCATTGTTCAGGTCGGAGGTGGGTCCTTTCGATATGCTGACTAGATCTCCAGATTAGTATAGTAATATCTAGGAAGGAGGGGGTTTAGTGGGAGATATACACTATCCTTGGGAAAGTGTTTCTGCAGTTTTCATGGGATCCACCTTTCTGGTAAATCGCGTTACCGTGGTCCACCAGGTAATACGGGCAAGGCATCGCCATTTTCCGGGACTTCGGAGGCCCCCCGTCCTGCTCGTTTGGTCCTTCACCCTGCTCATTTGGTTCCTCTCGCTGATTACCTGGTCCTCCACCCTGATCATTTGGCTCCTTTCCACCACCCCTAGATGTATTTCCTCCGCCTGTGCCTTTCCTAGCCCCTCCCTGCGAGTAGCTAGACACCGAGCTTCGCGTGTACGGACCTGCCAAATTATTCGATTGAGGACTCTGTGATCGATATTTGCCCTCGGCAATGTCCCTAATGAAGCATGAAGCTAGCGAGTCTATATCGCTTTGGTACATGGAGATCATTTGATTTAGGATTATTTGATATACTATGCGGAGTATATCTAGGTCACCGCCATCGTTGCATATTTCAAATCCGCATTCGGTGCTATCAGCTTCAGTTGGAGATTCGAAATAGTCGGAGCATCCGTCTCCCTGGGAGAGATAGTCCATCTCCCCAGAACTTGTCTCCACAGTCGATAGCTCAACCTCCGAAGAATTTTCAGGGGTAGTGGCATGAGACTGGAGTAAATCTGGACCGATACCATCTTTGACGCCCTGGGTACATAGTTTTTCGCTAGGCCCAGGCTCTAGCGATGCTTCATCAGTAGCTCCCCCTCTACAGCTACTGCGCTCATGTTGGGATGCCTGGGACCTGTTACTGCTCTTACGGCGATATGATTTGTAGAAGGCGCGAACTTCGAGGTTTGAGCGTTGCTTGAGCTTAGGGGGAAGGTAGGGCTGTAACGGCTTATAAGGGGTGTGGGGGAATTCATAATCGGTAAGCTTTTCCTCGCGATACGAGGCGTTGTGTAGTGCTAGGGGGGGATGGATTTCTGTATATTTTCCACTCCAAATCCTGTTTCGCGTGTTTGTTAGACAGAGTGATCAACTATTTTACTAGCCAAGGGTTAACCTACCCCACTAGATTCCATGGATCAGAGCCCTTAAGCCATGCACCTATGGGGCCCACAGGTTCCGGTGGATACGAGAGTAAAGGCACGGACTCTTCTGGTAGAGATCTGCTAAGACAATTAGTAAAGATCTATAGATAAGCATGTAGGCCGGGTAAAGCATACACTACCGGTGATGGGTCACTACCGCTCTGAAACATTCTGCTAAACTCTTTCAAGGCTTCGACTGCTCTCATCCTTGCAGGGTTAGGGGTGTAGTAAGTAGATGCGTCTTGGCGGGGCTTGGGTGAGATGGGCTGGACAAAGTAGAACACACAAATATGCCCTAGGATAAAGAATAATGAACAAAGTTAATTCAAAGGGGAGCGAAGGAGACTTCCATTTATAACCCCAGACCTCGCATCTGAGCACTCTGATGTACCTGCGGCGGGAATCGGAGATGTCTGTGCTTTCTGAGTACTCTGTACATACTACGAAGTTCGACCCGAGCCTTATCGAAACTACAATTTCCCGGGCCCAGCATCACTAGCTGGGTAGGCTGGGTTAAAACGGTTTACTAACCCAATATGGCGGGTATGACCCTTTGAACATTTGAAATATGCAGCTCCATCACGATTAACTGAGTGATAGCTCCGGTACAAAAGATCCCTCTTTTCAAACGTGTGTTCCTCACCGCTGCCCCAGAGAGCAATCTCTCCGGTCGGATGACGCTACCCTAGAGAATAGAGAAATCCATCCCAAAGCAACTAAATCGCATTCAGCACAGGGTTCCGGAACTAGTACGCACAACACGCGCACGGTCTGTTCCTGCCGGGAAAATGGAATAGACGCATGCTCATATCGGCGAACCAGTGATGAAGCTAAAGTGGTCATGAGTGTGTATGTTCTGGCCCGTTGGGGGACGTGCCTATCGGGGGGACGTCCCCTCAACGGGCAATCTTTTAGGTGCCCTACCCGTTGGAGAGACACTCATGGGCAAGTCAACAAAGTATAGCTTAATTATTACAGGCACACTCAAAAGAATAAGAGTAATAGCTAGAAAGTATTAATCTATCTTGAGGTTTTTTTGGATTTAAACTATGCTTTATTAAATTTATAGGAGGCTGGAAGCTTTGTTCTGAGTGTTTTTTGTAGCCAGGGTTTTTTATATTGTTACCCATACAGGGGACGTAGGCTGGCCCATATAGAGGACGTCCCTCCAACAGGTTGGCCCGTTGAGGGGACGTCCCCCCAACGGGCCAGAACATGCATATCTGATAAGATAAGAGCGGGCGGATCACTACCCCACAATGATCTTATCAGATCCGTCAGACCCACCGAGCTTATTGAATCTTGTGTAAAAAACTTTATCTCAACGTCAGGGCCTGAGAATTATATGGCGAATATAAAGCAGCCCCGGACGCAGTTCCGTATTAGAAGCGCAGACGCAAGAAATCCTGACGAACGCGGTACCGGCCGACGAGTACTGCCCGCTTGAAGTTCAGTGTAACCGTTGATCTCGCTTCATGTGACGAATGAGCACAAATGAACTCAAAAGTGCTTCGAGAACCTTTAGCGCCGACAACTACAGTGACCGGCAAAAAAGGTCGAGTATCGTGAAACATGAGATTTAGTGTATTTATTTGCTTTTTAGAACTTTGGCGAAGACTCTGGTGATGTCCACAATACATACCCTAGTCGCAGACCCTGGTTTCTCGTACGTTGTAATATAGTAGTGGTAGGGGTGTGGAGATGGGACAGCGGAGATCTCCATTCTATGGGGTCATCATAGAAAAATTGTGAGACCCGTTCCACCCTCACCCCCCTACCCCTAGTACTTACCGGAAAATTTTTCCTGGGGCCCCGCATGACCCCATTTCTTTACTACAGGCTGAATCATGCAACTCGATTGAGTGCCGCCCCCTGTACCCTGTACCTGCAGCCTTTGTTGAAAAGAGAGTTTGGTGCCGATCAAAGATTCTTTGACATATACTCGGAAGTATACATGGCCCACTGTTCGAGGAGCGGTAAAGCCCATAAGATCTATGAATTGCGTATTAGCGTCTTTTGATGAGAAGGGGTAGTTCATATTTTATCCACATACGGGACTGTAGGATTGGAAGAATTCCCCCGGCCGTATATTCGAGCATAAGTAGGTGAATCTTCCTTTTTCGATTGCCTCAAGTATATCCCCAACATATTATCTGTCTCTAAGAGTCTCAGTGAGTCGATATCTAGTTCTATACGTGTACCCGCCATTCTACTGTTTCTAGCTCTGTTGACAGCGTTTTAGTCTTGTAGGGAGGGAGCGGCTGGAAATTGCAATAACCCTAAGAGTACTTAGGGAGATAACTTGAGAAATAGGAATAGATCTGCGGGATTAAATAGTAGGATTGCGTCTAGGAGTATATGTTATTGAAAAATCCTTTTAGCCGGGGGCGAAGAGTATACATATATCCTACCAAGAGTAGGCCAAGGAGCCTCAGTGACTCTGCACTCATCAGCATCCAGCACTAACCGCTTTTTTTTACTAGGGCTTGGCCGAGCGCTCATCAACATACATTAGCGCTGTGACACAAATGCACCCCTCAAGTGACTAGTCGTTTTCTACGATGGGTGCTAATGGCCCAACCCCCACTTAGAACCGGCCATACTACTCGTAGTCTTCAAGTGTTTCCGGAATACGGTCCCTGGGGGTACCATGTCTTTCCTACGAGGCCACTTTTGTAAACCTGTGCCGCTGGTCAATTCGAGCACCTGTTCCCCGGCAGCACAAGGTTCGGCGATTTTTTGGCCTTGGATTCGAGCCAAAACACCCATGAGGTGCATTACACTTTGATGATACCCGCCCCCCAGGGTAAGAACCGGAAAACAAGGGGGGTATGTACGGGGTGTCTCGAAACTACAGATTCGCCTGAAATCTACAATAAGGTAAATAGCAAGCCATTATTCCAAGTATTAAACAGGTTCAAGAGGGTTCTATTACCAAGAATAGTATATAATTGAGTACATGATGCTAAGATCTATACCTCCGCCACTTACCCCACCCTCCGGCTGTACCTGTGCGTACCCCCTTTTTTCTGGTTCTTGTCCGGATGACGAGTACAGTGTGATAGTAGGCAAGACATGGTACTACCTGTTACCGTATTCCGGAAACGCTTGGAGACTACAGCGAACAAAAAAGATCGAGACACGCGAGACACGAGAATCAGCGCTCCTATTCGTTCTTTAGGTTTTTGGCAAAAATTCTAATAGTAGGATTAGCCACAATACCCTGGTAGCAGACCCTGGTTTCTCGATCTTTTTTTGCCGTACGCTGTACGAGTACCACTGCTCCGCGGTAGCCAATCGTATACGATTACCGGAATATCACATGACCTAGCGCGGGAGTAACCGTATATTGATGTTTCAGACAGGAGGTGGGGGCGCTTACTCGGAAAAACTTACCTCCAGGGTCCCGTTGTCTCAGTCTACAAGCACTACCGGTCATTACGCCTACCGTACTGACGCGATAAATTGGCTATGCGGGTGACCCTTATCCCTAACGTTGCATACAGTCCATGCACAAAGCCACTTTTAGGTTTGGGGTACCTAAAGCCAATGGGGCGAGCCCTGGCAATAAGACCAATCGTAGCGCAATTAGAAGTCTAAAAACGCAAACAAACCATCCAGGCATGGTTCTATGCAGGGGAAGTGGCCTCTATGACTATTCTAGACTAATCTCCGGTGATACCAAGCCTCCACACAAAAAACTGGTGTACCCACAAACCAGACTTGATTTTCCAGCGAGTATAGTAGAAGCTCTCCATAAAAATACTCCTACATATTTTGGTCAGCCTATGGAGGGCTTGGGTTAGGGTTATCTTAGGTAGGCTAATTACCAAACATAATCTAGTACAGCTCTTCTCGAGGGTTTCTACTAAGGGTACTCTTATAGACGTCACTACAAAAATACCTGGTAGATATCCACGCTATATCTAATTAGGTAGTAATATCTCAACATAAGAGTATGGACAATCGAGTGATATTCAATGATATGACTTGACTTATTTTTTTCCTGATGTGACTTGGCTGATTGATTGATAATAGAAATAATGAATAAATAAATAATAATACATAGATCATGAGAGCTATAGTACCCCCCACTAGAAGGAAAGAAACAGAGCATTAAAAAAAGCAATAGTAAATAGAACAAGACACAAATTGGTTATTCCCGACAGTTCATTACTACACAATTTTACAGATCATTTCGGGCCCTGGTTTTCTACGGGAGGAGGTCAATAATAATAAGCTCCTCTCCATCACTATTACTTGTACAATGGGGGTGGAACAAATAGATACTTAAGGCCATAAATTTCTCGTTTTGGCCTTTCTAGTAAAGAGCAGGTCGGTGGATTGTAGTCTTTTGACTACATATATCGAAAATAGGAGATTCAATTCCCTTATCAAGCTCAATTTTGGGGTGGAATATCTTTGAAGTAAAAGGTTATCAAGTATTTTCTAGTATCGATGGCTTTAACATACGCCAGAAACCAAAGGCACATATATCATATTGCTTAAGTTTAAGTGGGCACTCCCGGTACCACGGCCCTAATAATTGGACATAGCACAGTGAGGTGTTTCTTAGGTGTAAAATATCCACCCTCAATAAGTAATTTTATAGTAGGTCCCGGTAGACCAATATCAATAGCCTATAAATAAACAAGTAGTTAACCGCTGGTAGTTATTCATATTTCATGTTCACAGTTCTTCTCATGGCATACCAATAATTATCGGATCGACTTTAGAAGATATTGATACATAATCAAAATTCATAACCGAAAAAGAAAAAAGAAAAAGAAGAAAAAGTAACTTTTAAATAAAGTGTAGGGACGAGGAACCACCCTTGCCCTCAGACGCCAATCCCACAATAGTAACAAAATAATAGAAATAGGTAAAAATAATGTTTAACTGTTGGAGTATGGCCGACAGCAGTCGATCACATAGACATGTAGGGTATAAGAGGTTGGGCTTGCCTCATTCCTCTAGGTGTATTATTGGGCTACCATTCTATTGCTCGTACCCGTACTTTCACAGGTTATGAGCCCGGAGCGCACCCTACTGCCTACCTACCTGCCTAGCGCTGCGCCAAGCCTTTGCCAAGCCTCTGATCGAGTGCCTGCCTGCCTGCCTGCCCCTAAGCGATCGATCTCCCCCCGTTCCTCACCTACGCGTCGGGGATGATATGGGGCAATGCCATGCTCGTTGATATCCACCATGCTTTCCATTATACCTCTGCAATTAAGCTGAGTTAGCTTTTGCTTGGTGTACTATACCTGGCTCTGGTTTGATTGAGTAATCACCTTGCTAAGGGGCCTATCTACTATGACAAGATGCAGTCAACCAAGGGGAGAATTGCTGGAAATTCTCCTAGGTTTGCATCAGGGGCTTTCACGTCGCGTCACCCCCTGGTTACCACAGCAACGGCCAAAACATGACTAATCTCCACCACCTCCTATCTAACACCTACTAATTAGACTTTGCGGCTCTCAAGCCTACTAATCTCCGTACTGCTATCAATCTCCGTACTGATATCAATCTCCGTACTGCTATCAATCTCCGTACTAATATTTATATCCATTCTACTAATATCCGTACAAGCTAATATTAATTGTTTCTCCGTACCTCAATCTACAGATTTTGTTTCTCTTCGGAACCTACTGATTATAGTAGTCTATTTTGAATGATCTGTGCAAAAAATGCTAACATATGTCTATATTATAGTTCATTGCGAGAGTATCAAAAAATAAAAATCATCAGCTCTTACACTCAATTATCAGCTTCTACATTCACACATCAATTCTCTACCATTTCTACGCTCTACTACTTCTTACTACTATCAACTATATCTTCTCTCAGAACTCCAGCTCCTACCATCGAGATCTTCAAAAACAAACATGGTGAATGCCCTAAACTCACCGAAGCTAATTTTGTTCAATGGAATATTGCTATCAAGCATCTTTTGAAGTCTGATCTAGCTTGGGATATCACCGATGGAACTGAAGTTGCACCAATTGCACCTGCTGCCAATGCCCAGCATGCTATCAAAGAGCAATACCAGATTGAGTTGAAAGACTTTAAAATTCGTTCCGCTAAAGCAGCTACCACAATCTACGGTTCCCTTTCCACCAATATTCAAGACCATGTTACCGGAATTGAAGAGCCTGCAGAAATGTTTACAGCTCTACGCAACCGTTTAGATACTATTGCCACCCGCACTGGCCCTACTACTCTGCGTCAGGATTTTGCAAAGGAGATTTATACTGGCAATGGGGAGTACTCTTCTTTCAGCGATTATGCTGCTAAACTCCAAACCTACAAGACCCGTCTTCAATTCACTGACAATGCTCTTACTGATAAGGACTTGATTGTGTAACGGGGGCACTCCCAGGGGAGTACTGCCGTACCAAAAAAACCAACAACCTCCCTTTCTGACGAGAAGCTTCAGCAGCGAGGCTTAGAACCGCTCGTCAACACGGAAGGTCGACAGTCCCTAGGCAAAACAGGAATAAGGATTTAATGGATAGATAACTAAAGACTTTAAAAGGCTCTGCTTCCCAGGGGAAGACAAACGTCTTTAGCAAAGAGTATGAGGGTCTCTGAACAACGGTTGTTCGTTGACTAGCAAGAATGATTGTCCTGGGGAAAGACGGGTTTAAGCTATGATTTTGATTGCGAGCAAGCTGCCAAGAAGCGGGGGAACAATTCCTCCGTGCTTGGAAATCAACTGAGTCTAGAGCGCCCCTAAGAACTAGCGGGGTCGATAGACTAGCGACTAAAAAGCGTTGGTTACTAAAAGCTCTGTAACTATTGCTAAAATGGTCCGATTTCAAATCCGATTGCACCTATGGATTCGCAGCACTGTCTCCCATATACCCTCCGAGTTTGGTTCGGTTGGACGAATTTTCCTGACGGTTTTGGGGTTATTTTTGGGGTCCAAAACTTGTCTTTTTGTTAGGGAATCAGCAACTCAGGGGGGCCCCCTCTGCAAACGGCGGGTGGCACAGTGGGGCGCCTCGGGGGTGTTAGAAACACAGAGTCCCCTAGGTAGGGTAACCCACTGGTGATTCCTGCCGTTGCTTAGATTCCTTTCCCACGTTCCTAGTCCAACCTGGGGTCGTGGCGGAGAGGTAATCTTGATCCATAAGGACCTTAGGGCGACGCACAAGGCCTAGCCCCCTATGGTTCGATTCGTGACGCCGCCAGGTTAATTATTTATTTTGCTGGCGGCCCTAACTACTAAGCGTAGCTTTGCTCTCGTTTCATGGCTCTCGGCCTCCCATAAGATTGGCCATCAGCGAAGCTGTTATTATTCCTCCTAGAGGAACAGGAGCTTAACTCTGTTCATGGAGGTAACTGCTTCAGTCTCATTGCACTAGTATCTCCCGTAGCTATAAGCCACAGACGCATTACTCTGGTCTCTGTCGCATACCGACGACGGTGAGCTTCGCTCCGTCCTAGGAGCTCGCCAGCTCGCTTAGGGATCGGGCTATCATAGTAATGACTTTCCTTAGTATCTATTGACTGGAATGGGATAGCTAGTCCTATGCCTCAAGGGAGATCCTTAGGTGTCTCTATATGGAGAGGTACTTGAGACTAGTCATGTCGATGGTTAAATCGTCACAGATTGCTCACATGACTACCACTCTTCCGGATTCCTTTGACTCTATCCTGGAAGTTATCACCAACCAGCCTGCTGAGCTTCTTACTCTAGATTATGTTGTCGGGAGTCTCACCAATAGTGAACGGAAAAGAAGACTTAAAGACACCAATGCTATCACTAGCAATCGGAGTGGAGCTTTGTTTGCTGGAGTGAGAAAGCCTTTGGGATTTAGAGGATCTAGATTCCGGGGTAGAGGTAGTTATTCAGGGAATAGCAGTGGGAGGAATAGTGTACCGGAATGCTACAACTGTGGTAGAAAAGGTCATAAGCAAAATGATTGTCGTTCAGGAAGAGGGGGAAGAGGCAGAGGAAGTAGCAGTACTACCTGTTGGTATTGCATGCGTTCTGGCCATAGAGAGACAGAGTGCCGTACCAAACAGACTGCTGAGGCAGCCAGAAACCGTCGTACTAACTACCAAGCTCGAGGAAATTTTGCAACCACTCTTTCTGCGCCATCAACAGACTCCAGTCAATATTCTCCTCCTCAAGCCTTTATTTCTCGTGCTTTGTCAGCTAGTACCAGTTCCTCACCGCCAATTAACAATGATATTTGGTTCATTGATTCTGGTGCCACCGATCACCTCTGTTCTTCTCGGGATTACTTCACGAATATCAAGTTTCTCTCTACACCTATTCAGGTTCGCATGGGTGATGACTTTACTATTCCTGCAATTGCTACTGGCACTGTCAATCTTCCTACCCGTCTTCCTGATGGTTCTATTGAAACTTTGTCTTTGTTCAATGTTCTCTTCACTCCAGACCTTGGTGCCAATCTCATCTCCGTCAGCACTCTCAACAAAGTTGGCTATGGTGTCAATTTCCCTCCAAATGGCTCTGCTCAAATTATAGACACTTACAACAACTGTATTGCTATTGCCAACAGAGAAGAGAATATGTTCCGTCTCAATGTACCAAAAGCTATAGGTTTTGCGGCACTAGCTACAAGACTTGATCGGAACCCTAAGTCATTGGAAAGATGGCATCAACGTCTTGGTCATCTCAATTTCACAGCTGTTAAATCTCTTGCCAGCGGTACTCTAGCATCTGGTATCTCTCTTTCCCCCTCTTCAACAACCTCGGAAGTTTGTGGACCTTGTCTCCAAGGGAAGCAACATCAATCTTTTAACCGCAAAGTTGCCATCACCAATCCACCAACTCAGCCTCTTGAACTTGTTCATTCAGATACTTGTGGCCCTATCAGTACCCGCTCTCACAGTGGCTGTAAGAACTTCCAGCTATTTATTGATGGCTTCACTCATTGGACTTCCGGTTACTTCCTTAAATCAAAAGACAGTACCCATACTCTTGCAGCTTTCACGGACTACAAAACTCTTATGGAAACTCATACTGGCAACAAAGTTAAACGCTTTCGCTGTGATAATGGTACCGGAGAATTCACCAACTATGCTTTTCAAGACTATCTACGAGAAAATGGAATCAACTTTGAACCCTCAGCACCATATACTCAATACCAAAATGGAGTTAGTGAGAGAATGATACGGACCATTGTTGAGAAAGCTAGAGCTATGCTTCATGATGCGGGATTAGAAGAGAGATTTTGGGCAGAAGCTGTTAGCACAGCTATTTATCTGCAAAATAGGAGTCCAACCTCTGCACTTAATGGAAAGACTCCGTATGAGATCCTGAATAAGAAGATTCCAGCTTTGAATCATCTCCGTCGCTTTGGATGTGATGCATGGATGCTAGTTCCTGAAGCCAAGAGAAGATCAAAGTTTGATAGCCATTCCCGCCGCTGTACATTTTTGGGCTACATTCATGATACTACAAAGCTGTGGAGAGTTTGGGATCCTATTGAAAAGCGCATAATCAATGTGGCTAATGTTGTTTTTGATGAAGACTCTATGAGTGGCAGTGTTGCCTCAGATCCCGGATATCTACCTCCGATATTGATTGAATTACTTGACGGTCATGTTCATGATCAAGCTCCACTCTCAAAGACGCATGCGCCCACTGATCACAAGGATGATAGTGAAGAAGTCTCACCTGTTCAGGTTGAACTTGAAGCCCTACCGGTGCCTGATGCTCAGCTAAGAAGATCAGCACGTCTCCAGCAGGCCTCGTCCAGAGTAATGCAAGCTGTCTCTGCTTCAAGTTATTCTAATCTGCCAGTGGATCCGATTAGCTACCGGAATACCCTAGTAAGAGAAGATTACAAAGAGTGGGAGCAAGCTATGGCAGGAGAGGTTTTGTCGCTGCTGGAGAACCATACATTAGAGATCCATCCACTGCGGGATGTTGAGAAAGTAGGCAAAAGAGAGATTGGAAGCAGATTTGTCTACAAGACCAAAGAGAATGCCGATGGGGCTATCAGATATAAAGCCCGTTGGGTTATTAAAGGATATGATCAAGAATATGGAATTGACTATGAGGAAACATTTGCTCCTGTTGCAAAGTTGGTTACGCTGCATATGCTTCTAGCTCTTGCTGCATATCATGATTGGGAGATTGACCAGATGGATGTTGTTACTGCTTTTTTGAACCCCACGCTTGAAGATGCTGACGTCTTTATGGCTTTACCTGATGGTTTACTAGAAATTATTCATCTTCTACCGGAAAAGTGGCAGCAATGGATGCATCAACATGGCAATATTCAGGATATTCCCGTTGCTTTCAAACTCAAAAAGGCTCTCTATGGACTAAAACAGGCTGCACGTGCCTGGTATCAAGACTTTGATAATAGCTTACGCTCTTTAGGTTTCCAAAGATCCGAGGAAGATCAAAATCTCTATTTTGATTCAGCAACTAGTATTCTACTTCTTGTTTGGGTTGATGATTGCCTTATATTTGGTTCTTCACGCTCTGCAGTAGACACTATCAAGAAGAAGCTACAAGAGAAGTACAAAATGACAGATATGGGTCCTGCACGTCTATTTGTTGGTCTGCAGATTGAGAGAAACCGCCAGGAGAGAAACCTTCTAATCCATCAATCTAAATACATTGAATCTATATTGACACGCTTTAGTATGCAGGACTGCAATCCCGTTTCTACTCCCATGGATACTGGATACTGTTCTACTATCTCTACAACTGATATTGAGCCTACGGATAAGATTCAGTACCAGCAAGCTATTGGTAGTCTTATGTATGCAATGATAGGTTCTCGTCCAGATCTCGCCTTCACAATCTCGTCTCTCAGCCAGCAAAATGCCAACCCATCTACTGCCAATTGGACTGCAGTCAAAAGAGTTTTTCGTTACCTCAAAGGCACATCAACTGCTGGCATACTCTACGGGAACAAAGACAACAAAATGGAAGGATTTTCTGATGCGGATTGGGCTGGAGATATCAAAGAAAGGAAATCAACATCAGGATATGTGTTTACGCTGAATGGAGGAGCTATTTCATGGAAATCACGGAAACAAGCTACAGTAGCTACATCAAGTACTGAAGCTGAGTATATTGCTGCATTTGAAGCCTCTAAAGAAGCTATTTGGCTAGGCCGCCTCTACCAGGAAATTTGCACCTTAACTCCTACTAGTTCTTTGTCTTTCACTGATATTGCTCGTTCATCTAGTTCCTTTAATTACGAGCAGTGGGAGAAATCACTAGTGGATACAAAAACCCTAGATTCTCAAGTGCTTTATATTGACAATCAATCAGCTATCAAGCTTGCCAAAAATCCCCGATACCACAACCGTACCAAGCATTTTGATATCAAATATCACTTCCTCCGGCATGTTGTAGCAAACCATCAAGTCAATCTTCAATATATATCTACCGCAGATATGACAGCAGATATTCTCACCAAAGCACTTCCACGAGAAAAGCATGAGAAACATTCACGGGATATGGGTATTGCTATTGGGCAATCTATGGTTTTACTAGGAAAACGGATTAGACAAAGTATGGAAATGGAGGATTAGAGACTTAGATATTTCTTTTGGGTTTAAGTGGGAGCTCTTCTTTTCTTTCTGTATACCGCATGGCTCTGAAAGGTTCGTCTTTCTTTTTCCTCTACCAGTGTCAAGAACACCCATTTCCTAGTCTGCCTTGTCTATCTCTGTGTTTCATGTATCGTTTCATATCTCGTAAGATTCTTGTTGTCATTGGTCATGTAAAAAGTACGCTTCGTAGGACGAGACGTCTGTAGTTTCATGTAGAAGGAAGTCGCTCCTTCAGTTTCATATTGTCTCATTGTTGATCTCAGCGTTCCTCCAGAAAGGGTATAAAAGGGACGCATCTCTGTCAGTTAGTTAGTTCTTCACGCAACAACTTGCATTCAATACCATACCTACCTTGTCCTTGAGTTCCTAGTCTCTCAATACTAGCCTTGCCTCGTGATTATCGCCTGCTGTTCCCCAATAGGTGATCGGTTTTTACAACCAGTCTACGAGGTTTTTTATTATGGGGCCATGGCGAGTTATTTTAATATTTGGGTATTTGTTTACTGGGTATTTGGATATATGTTTCAGTGGGAGACCACAAATTATTTTGGGATTTTATGAGTATTTCTTTTATTCTATCGACAGCAGTCGGAGTGGGAGTGTTGGAGTATGGCCGACAGCAGTCGATCCCTATTAGGAGTCATAGGCATGTAGGGTATAAGAGGTCGGGCTTACCCCCCTCCTCTAAGCGTATTATCGAACTATCATTCTATTGCTAGCACCCGTACTTTCACATTAACAATGGTAAGTCCTAAAACATAAAGCGAGGCATTGCATGATACTAAAACAAGAGCAAAAAATGAAAATACAGACTCTGCTAATGAGCCGACTCTGTTGCGATAGCAATACAACTCTTTAATCATCTTCCGGAAATTCTAGCCAGTTTTTCTCGTTCCACGCAATTATTTCTTGTAAGCCTTCATCATCGACCACACCATTCATAGTGGTATGTGACTGAACTGGGAAGGGGGACAGGCCCAGCGAGGTAGGGTCAGTGGGTCCTGGTGCTAGTGGGAGGTGGTATGGGCTAGGTGTGCTAGTGTCACCTAGGCTATCTTGGCTACTAGCTACCGGCCCAACTCCAAGCCAATCCACTTCTGTTTGACTGGGGACGTGATTAGGGGTTGAAGGCTCGTGATTATCATTTAGGTTGAGGGGGCAGGGTTGTTGGGTTATCTTGCGGGGATCTAAACAGGTGACGGTGGGAGAATCTAGCATATTTGCTCCTGAGACTTGAGATGCTGATTCAATACTAGGACTTCTAGATAGCATGGCATCCAGGAGCACCCCAGCCCCTACAAGTATAGTAGGAGAAGTCTCTAAAGGTATATAAGTATAAAGCGCAAACATCATCACATGGTAAGCATACCTGGCTCCCGCATATCAAGGGCCGGATATCGTGCCGAAAGCTCCCTGAACTCTGGTGACTCGAAAAATCCCTCCATCATGGTTGGGAAAGACGGCTCCAAAAATTTTATCAAAGCTTCCCCAAGGTCGTGCCGGCAGCGATCTAAATTTATATCTACGAACAATCTATAAGTCATCTCCCTCTCAAACAGAGTAAGGTCTTCTTACATTGGTCACGTTCAGGGGGAACTAGGAGATCTGGGAAGAGTACCGCAAAGATCTGTGACCAGGTAATACCCCTTTTACTACTTAGTAGTTCGTTTATCTCCAAAGTTTGAGCGCTCACGGCTTTAAATCCGTCGGTACCGGCTACACAGATTACATTTTTTCTATGGGATGTAACCGCCCCTTTGTCCCCGCGGAAGCCACAGTTCGTGCACTGCTCAGGTCTTAGATGATATCTCCGAAGGTGTTCTCTATGTACCAGGCGTTTTTATTAGCAAGAGTAATTCAACAATGACAGGGAATTATTTGTTTTCTTGAATATACTTTAATTTGCCAGGTAAGATCCCCCTCGTACAGTGATAATGGCTCCCACCCCTCATATATATCGGGTCCTTGGGGTGAGCTAAGTAATAAGGGCATGCGCGTAATAAAACCTCCCGCAGACTTGAAGGTTCCTTCTTCCCTCGGTTTGGCCTTTTCCCACCACCCCCGGAGTCTCCGTCTCCACCTTCAGACTCTCTTGGTCTTTTCCGTATAATACCCCGGTTTGATCTTGGTATATTCGCGGGTGGGGGAATATTCGGTTGACTCCCGTTCTGTTGGACTCTACCCCTACCCGGTGCAGCCTCCCCCACCAACTGAGAAACTGCTAGGCTAGCGCCCAAGTCGCCAAATGCGTACCGATCCAAGATAGCCTGACATATCATCTGAAGTATAGCTGACTTATAAACAGTGTCTCTAGAGGTCCTAGTCGGTTCCGACCCCGTTGTACTAGCCTCTACGGGAGCTACGTCACATCCACTGTATTCATTAACTGAATATGTCGCGCTGATAGCTGATTGACGAGGTCGCAGGCTGGATTCCATGGAAACAGATACCCCGACTGGGGGCTCTAGACTCAAGATATCTGTAGAACATTGCGTAGAGGACTTTTGGTCAGAAGTAGTCTGCCTACCAGATACTGGCACACCAGGAGAGGCCGGAGGAGCATGATTCTGACTATCTTTTGCGGTTTCGTCGGGTATACCTTCCACATGAGCTTGAAGGGCGTGTACCACTAGTTCCAGCCTAGAGTTAAAAGCATGCTTCCCGGTACGAGGGCAGCCGTAGTGTGAACAGTCGTAAGTGGAGGGAGGTTCCTGGCCCCATATACTTAGGCCGTAAGGGTCCTCATACCAAATCTCATGCCTAAGAATAGCCAGTGAGTCTCATAGCAGAAGGGATTGACTGTCTGGTTTGCATCTACATACAGAGCGGTTTCTCCCCTGCCATGTATCCGAGAAAAGAATGTGCATGAACCCTCTCCTGGCGATTCCATCAAGTACGTGTCTAATGGGCCAAAGCTACGTTTCCGGGGTAACGGCGATTCGATGCCTAGTAGCGTACGGTAAGAGTATAGTAAGTCTTCCGATTTATCTATTTCCTTACAACTAGTAGCTCTCTCTGTATGATTAGTAAAACTATGCTGAAAACAAACAATTGAGTAGAACATACCCGAAATAACCACTATTACTTGTAATATAACTTTTATCGAATAGCGTCCCTGCCATTTTTAATTTTTTATCTTTCTCCCAGCTCTTGACCGCGTTTCGATCTCTTTCGTGAGGATGGAATAACTAGAGATGGTGAATAATACCGGTTCCGAGAGTATATGAGGAAGAGTCCAAAGGAATGGGAATATTTAGGTTGGCAAGCGAAAACAATAGCGCCCAATAGACCACCCTTGTCGACCGCATACCCGAGCGCTCATCGACATACATGAGAGATACCCATGTACTGTAGCTATGCAGTCGTGGCACTGATACACCCGCTCAGTCTGTTTCCCAACCTATATGCTGCATGATTACATCAATCCATCCGCTTTGCCTTGCATCACCAGAAAAACCCTTCCAAGATCTCTCCTAGAGAGCACTCGGGTGGAATCCCTCACCTAGGCGACTCGCTAATAAGCGACTTTCGCCTGTCTATAGCGGGGCTCCACCTCAGATCTGATTGGCCTGTATTTAAGCCATACATGTATCATACCCGATCCGGCCACTATGTTACACCTTGTCTTTACTTACGTTCTCCCAAGATACGAATGCATAGAGCGCTCATGTGTATACCTCTACCACCCGCATAAATCTATACCCGGTTAAAAGACAATATATCAGGTGTCTCTTTATAGCGCATTGGGGGGGGGATATCCTTCCAACAGGCCGGCCGATTCAGGGGGTGTCCTCCTGATAGGCAGCGTCCCCGGACGGGCCAGAACATATATATTTATGACTAAAGATGTACTAAGATATAATAAAACCCAATAACTTAAAAATAAATAGATAAAATTATCTCTTAAAAAAAACGTCCAAGCCTATACATGGTGTTGTAAATTCCAAATACTTAACAAAGAATTCAGGTTTGAGTAGAGATTTTAAAAAAAAATTCGCCATTTCCCTTCTGCATGACCTTGTGGCCATCAGGGTTCCTCTGGAATATGCGATAAAAACAGTGACTGACGACAACATAGTAGTACTTGTCTTATTGACACTCTAGTAATAACCGAGCCTAAGAAACGCCATGTCAAAAGACCACCTTGCTACGTAGTTGTCTGACCACTGAGTACTGATACGGTCTGTAGTTCTATTGGAGTTCTAGAATTAACGTTGGTCAACGTGTGAGTTAAGTTTCATCCATTTGAAACAACCCATATAGTTGCTCCTCCCAAGTTGGATGATTAGAAACCTGAAGTGCGTGTTCAGAATCAATCACCTTGCTCTGGGGCGGATACAAGTCACTGAACAACTCATAAATAGTCGAGTCATTGTCCTGTTCATCTCCGGAGGCATAGGAGAGGTGTTCTTCAGGACATTGCGGTGCCGGAGTTCTTAGAGCCGGATACTCTTCCGTACCGCCTTCTGTAGTACTGGTATTTGGTTGGCCAAAGCGGTGGGAAAGGTTTTGATGTTGGTCGTTATTCCAGAACTGAGGGTGGAAGTGCTGAGACGAAGGATATGGCACAGTAGCGTTACCAGGTAATGTTGATCTAGCTTGGATCACTAGCTTAGGACTGATTGCACCGCTCTGGATGCAATAATAGGGGTTGTTTGACTCGTAATGTACGGTGGAGCTTTCATCCTGTGGGTGAACTACAGCTTTTGGAACCCCAGAACTGGAGGATGGATCGCCCCATGGCCCCAGCGTCGCGTAAAAATCTACGGATTGATCGACTGAAATCCTGTTGGGAGCGTTATCCACGTTGTGCTGCTGAGGGGGATCATTCCAGCCAGGCCGAGAGCACTGAAATGAAGAGTATCGATCGGAAGTGCCAGAGGGTGATAGTGCGGCTTGGGATTCTACCTTAAAATCGAGTATGTTTTCCTGATGGGAAAACAGGTCTTTTACCAGCTCGTGAGCCGTATTTATCTCATCTCGATAGGAAATTACACCCCCCGAAATCAAAACGGGGGGGGCTCGGGGGCTCGAAGGTACAGACTTAGTATGTGAGCTTTTAGTCGTGGGCTTTAGTGCCCCACTACTAATAGAAGCAATGCGGACATCTGACTGAATTAACTTATCAGGATCCGAAGGCCGGTCGTTACTTCTCAGATCTGACTGGATTTTTTGGGCCAAAGGATACGAGTTTGTTGTATTAGATAATGCCATCGAGCTACCAGAGTTTTGATGTGGTGAAGATTGCCCGGCGCTACCGAGGGCTCTAGAAAACATGGTTTCCAGCATCCCCGCAATATCTAGGATTCCAGCGTTTGAGATGTCTGTATAGAATTGTGCTAAGACCTTTGTAAGTATCATTCTAAGAAACCTCACGAGTTACGCATACCCGGATCAAGGTCTAAAGCTGGGTGGCTTTTACAGATGTCCATAAATTCGTGCGAACCACAGAACCCCTGCATTATTACCGGAAGTACTGGCTGCATGAAACGGGCAAGGGAATCACAAAGATCTGGGTAAGCCCGTTCGTAATTAATATCTTCAGTTATAGGTTAGTCTAAGTTTTAAATGCCATTTGTGGTGTACTTACATCGTTCCGCCTCTGGGGATTTAGTATAACCAGCGCCGAAGATTATATCGAATAGTTCTAGCCAGGTATAATTCCGTTTAGACACAATCAATTTGTCTATTCGTAGAGTCTCCTCATCAACTTTTTCGAATGCTTTCGGAACGCATTTCCCTACTTTACGATGATCCTCAAGTTGACCCTGGTCACTTCTGTACCCGCAGGTTTTGCACTGCGCTGGTTTGAGGTGAGATCTCCTTAGATGCTGGCTGATTCTTTGAGTTAGCAAAAAACAAATTTCAGGGTGGGCTAGCGAGAAATATACATAGTTCTTCTGGAGCCCTTTCTACATTTAAAATGAGTTCCACCTTCTTCATAGATCTTATCGTTAGGGTGGGCAAGATAATATGGGCAAGGCTTTGAAATTTGCTGCGAACTCATGAGCCTCTTCTCTTGCCCGTTTTGTTCTTTCTTGCCATCCTCTGGTTTCTTACTTCCTCTTCTCCCACCTTTTATGGCTCTCTGTGGGTTGACCGGGCCCGAGCCTACGGTAGGTTGACTTAGAAAGCTGCTCTCCCGCGCGTTCTCAGCACTACCTCCACCTCCTGCAGATGGTCTCGGAAAGCATGAAGCTAGGGTGGTGATGTTGCTTTCATCATCGAAGAACATCTGGTCCGGAGTAGCCATCCCTGTTCTGTGTAAAACATCCCCATTATTGTTGTTGCACCCGACTTCGGCACCGTTGGCTCCAGTCTGAGGTGCGGGGGAGCATGTATGTTCCCCTTGTTGCGAGAGATAGGCTTCCCTGAAGGCTCTCTTTGTAGGTGATGGCGAAATATATGAAGTACCTCCAGTGGTAGAAGCATGAGACTCAAGTAAGTTTGAGCTGGTGCCATCCCCAGTTCCCGTAACGTATGGTTGCCCGTGAGGTTGACTTCCGGGGAACACCCCCCTAGGAACCCCTTTACGGCGGTTATAGGTGGAGACATTCTCTCGGCAGTAAGGTTGGGGTCTATTACTGCTGCTGCTCCGCTTATATTGATGGATGCGGGCTGCTGGATCGGGTGGGCTCTTGAAAGCCTTTTCGCGGGCATGATGATGGTGAGGTTGTGCAGATTCATAGCGGCCTCGAGGCACCTTGAGCCATTTAGATCCATGCGGCTCGAGGTGGCTTGTGGCACCCCCACACTCTTCATTAGCAGCACGTTTTCCCTTGCAGTGCACAAATCTACCGTACAGCCCTATCCGAGGATGGCATTCTGTAGACTCCTTAACTTCGGTTCTTTCGCGTTTATTTGTTAGACTAAATGACCATATGATTTTTTTAGGCGAGAGTTAACCCACGGTGCTTTGCATATAATGTAACCTTCACGCCGGGGAGATTCGGGCGGAGGGTTCTCCTGTCCAGTCCAGTGATCACAATCCTTCGACGCCGTAGACCATGTTTCTAATGCACTGAAAGATGCGATGTCTCCCAGTGCACATGAAATTAAAGGTGTGGACTCATCGGGTAACACACCACTGAGATTATCAGTAAGACTTTCTGGATAACGGATATGTGAAATATACGCTGGTGGTGAATCACTTGAGAGAGAAAACTTTTTACTGAAGTCTCTCAAAGCCTCTTTAACCCTCATTGTCATCGGTCCAGCGGTTAAGCAGTGAGGTGACTCTAGAGGGGCAGACATACGTCACAAGAAATTTAAGTAATAAAAGGTATCAGGTTCGATAAAAGTAGAAACGGATGCGACCCCTCAAGAGTAGATTGTTGAATAGTGATAGTTTAATAGTAATAATTGATCATAGTCAATTCAGGAGAAGGGGAAAGACCTTATATCTGCTATACTGGCCTGTGCTGGACTAATTTTCTTTTATAATTAACATCCTTGCCTGAGAACTCGGGCATCTATATACATATGAGCATTGTCGAATAAAGAGGCAGCAACCCGTGCACTCATTCCGAGAACTCACTCTTTTGTGTTTCTTGCACATATACTGCCATAGACTTGGTATGTCGGACATAGTCGGACTGGCATCCCTTCAACCGCGAGTGAGGTATCATGACTGCAGACCACCAATCATCGGGAGCAACGCCCAGTGAGTGTGCCTCCAACAAGCCCGGGAAACTCTTGGCACCCACCTGGGTGTTCTTTCAAGTTGCCATCCTAATCCTAAGTCATCGGCACATTAGATCCCCGTGTGGAATCTCCTAGTGTAAGGCGAACAACCGTTCTAAATATATGTGCGCACAATTGCGTGTTCGTAAGTAACCCACCTATGGCCAACCGTGATATCCTCCAAAGACAGACAGCAGATATGATCTAATAGTGAGTCAGGCCCAAAGATATAGAGCATGTCACACTCATCCGTCGTAGCCACACTTGAGCCGCTTTCAGCTGTGTCTCTCGTGGTCTGTACCAGGTGGCGGGGACGTTAAGATTAAGTTCGGGAACCGTAAGAGTGTTCGCCCCGCACCCACCCCCGATGCGCATATACATATTTACTCGTATCAGACCGATCGAGCGTTTTTGCTCTGCTATCACCATGCTCTCACCGTCTAAATTTCTTTTTGATTGCGTCATGGGTGTTGTATTCTCCATTTCAGTACGCCTCAACACCTCACCCCCCTTGGGGTTTACGCGTGATTTATTCTCCTGCATGTTCTGTGGGGCAATTAAATGCCTTATGTGTCTCGGGGTCTGAGAGTGAAGAAAATTTTTAGGAAAAACCTTTTCGATGCTGCTTTAACTATCCCATAATCCGGTGAAAAATGCTGCCCCCCCAAAGTGGCGGTGGCTCAACATATAGTAGCCTCCTATGAAAAATAGTAGAAGCCTGAGCCTAGCCGCCCCCACGGAAAAGGGGCAGCTTCACGGATTATGGGATAGACATACAGCTCGCTATAAGAAACGCCAAGTATTCAGCCGACTCAATTTCTTATGGTAATTTTGGTATGGAAACATCTGAACGGATTTGGAGAAAGCTTCTTACAGCAATGTTCCTTATAGCGAGGCGTGACTGTACTTTTACATACCCCACCATAGCCGCTAAGACAATACCCCACATAGACCACTGCCTCTGTATGTATCGTTTAGATCAAACCCACCTTGAAGTAACAAAACTAGGGGTTAAATGATTAGTAACTAGTATAACCTCTTTTCCCTTTCCATAGATCTTCTTTTCAAGTACTGCGTTTTTTTTGGCATTCATGGATGGCTAAGGCAAATTTAGCATCCTTCTGTAGGACACATGCTTTAATCGATGCCTCTCTATTTTAAGGATATCTTTAGTGGAGGGTATCCATGAGTACTGCAGGGAACGTGCGAGAATTGAAAAGGTTTTCTCAAATTTTCTTTTGTTGCATAGATGTGCGAAGCTTTTAGCGATCGGTGGGTTTTGCCCTCAGAGTGGAGGATGGTGGACTACTATTGTCATTGGATCAAGCCACAGCTGCTGCTCATGCCAAGTCCTACGCATTCCCCCTTTTAACCTAGATCCAACTGCACCCCTCATTCTCTGACTCTGCTCAGGCTCATTTTGTTACAAGAAGGGACGCGTTTGAAAGTTTGAAGCCCAATCATGCTTTGCCGATTGAGGTAAACAAGAAAATCGGGTTCCGGGGTGCAAGGGCCTACTGGGGAACTAAGCATACAGCGGATTTGTGCTACAATTCGCCCCCGTGTGACGAGCACCCCGTATGGCGCACGGGGGTCGCCCATTACCTATTTAGGCCCCTGTTCGCCATATGGGAGTGCTTGTCACACGGGGGTGAACGACTGTGCGTACTTTCACCAGAAACGGTACCGCGTGTCGCACAGCAGCACAGACTTTCCCTCGGCCGAGCCCAAATACCTCATTCAGCGTGGCGACCACCACTGTGACCACGTGAGGCAGGTGTATTTTGTGGGAAAATCAGGTGTATTCAGTTTGGTGTATGAAAGTAGCGAGTCTAAATGGCTAACGGAAATATCAACAGCAAAAAACCCCTATTTACGTAGAGGAATCTTGCTGCGAATGTTGCTACTCACTTGATTTCAGTGTCGAGGCCCACCTACAAAGGAGACTACAGACTTTATTTTCTCACGAGTATACAAAACTTGTTGGAAAAGAGTACCCAACACTTCTGAGGCCAACTCAAAATGGGTACTGCTCCACAACCGCAATAGATACAAATATGGAAATTATACTAGTGGGTTAACACATTGATAGTTTTGAAACAAACGATTGATGTCACAACCAAACACTTGTGGTTAGCACCAAGTGTCCTTTGCAACAGTATAAGGAGAGGCTCACCTCTCCTTATGCTTTCTTTCCTTTCTTCTTCTTTCGATTTCTGTACATTAAATATAATTAATACTCTTATCAATAGATAGTTGATATAGTTTGAGTGGCATTATAGACCCGGATTTCTATGTTAGTTTTGTTGCTTTATACGGTAGCACCTACCAAAGTTTAGTTTGGCCATTTGCAGGTCTGTCCCAGTGTCCACCCGACCTATAAAAACAATGTTTTCCCAAGTACCATTTGTCACTAAATTGACACTTGATTAGACCTATGTAGTTGATAACACCTATCTTTATGTAGCTTAAGCCTAGTTTTTACCATGTGTTGCACCAGCTGAACCACAAGGCTGCATCTTTAGACCTTTAATTTATCGCCCAGACGCACAACTCATAGCCTCGTTCAACAAGGCTACAGAACTGGCCTATGTATATACCCCGCACAGCCGTTCTTGAAGCTTGTCTCCAAAGCATAGCTAACTACATCTTCTTCCCCTCTTGATCTACCCCTACCCCATACGTGAGATACTTGCTATTTACTCATCGTAGATATGACTATGCAAGACTTATCAATTGATTTCGGAGAACTGGAAGTAGAGACTTGGGAGGATGAGCTTGAGGAAGATCTTAGGAGCAACTTTGCACACTCGTCCTCGAAGGTTCTCACCTCTAGTCTCAGACAGATAACGAACGATTCCCCTTTCCTGGACTATTCCTCGTTTCTATTATACATGTCTGCATACAAGATCGAGATAATCCCGGAGAGCGACTTGAGGAGAGTTTCAAGATTGGGCTTTGGCGCGACAATGACCGTTTTCAAAGGAACCTGCCCCTCACGCTGGGGGGATACAGAAGTGGCTTTCAAAAGGCTCAATCTCGAGTTACCCCGAACGAAATCCACTCTTCCCCCAAACTCGGAAGAGTTGTATCACTTGATGACAGCGGCATCCCTAGAGATTCGAGTCTTATCCCATAGTTCACTACGCTACCACCCAAACATCGTCGACCTGTTAGCGGTTTCCTGGGAGGAGCTTGGGGAGGAGGAAGCACAGTCCATTAGGCCGATTCTTATTGTCGAATTAGCTTGTCCGCAGTATCCGACATTGGATGAATACTACAACTACTCGGCTCAAGAGGGTATACCGGTCGACCTCGACACAAAAGTTTCTATTCTCTCCGATATCGCCGACGCTCTATCGGCGGTTCACTTCTGTGGTGTGATACATGGGGATATCAAGCCCCAGAATATTCTCATGTTCCGTAAAGGCCCGAACGAACCACTAACCGCGAAGTTGGCCGACTTTGGGGGCTGTCAACCGCCGGTAGACGAAGATAAGGAAGCTGCCAAAACCTCAATGCACGAATTTTCTGTTCTTGGTACTGAATATTGGAACGCCCCGGAAGTGCTTGGTATCAAAGAGGGAAAATCAGGTCTCCTATCTCGAAAGGCAACGCGGGATTATTATTCTATGGGTATGCTCGTGTATTATGTGCTTTTTGAAGAGATGTTATTTGGCGACGACCAAGATAACAGAGACCAAAACCTGGAGCGGGTTGCGGAGATTAAGAATAACCCACTGCAAGTCCAAGATCTTGTTAGACGCAAAATGGCTACGCGTTGGCCGGTTTCTGTCAGGGCTGAAGGCTTGGAAACACTAAGAAACATGATACCTAATCCTACTGATAGACTTGAGTCTATCAGGAAACTCTATACTGATAGGGAGGTAACTGGGCCTTTCTAAGAGGGGTTTTTTCCTGGTTACTAATCTCAACGGCATATTAAAACAGACTACAGGACGTTTTCCCCACGATACCCACCTTAATGGGAAATGCCGCCAGTACGCCCTTTATTACGTCATACGCCTGTTTTTGCATCATGACCCTGAGGTCCGACAACGCGGTGATATCATGAGTGGGCTTCGCCAGCTTTTAGGAGATGGGTATATGCCCCAACTCTAGAACTTCGTTTCCGTCAGGTTATAACCATTAATAGTATGGTATCTCGAGCATTCAGAGATTTGTATGTTATAGGAGACTGGGAACATCTCCAGTCGAGGATTGATGATGGTGCCATCCAAGTTTGGGACTTTAGGTATAAAATCATTGGTGGTTTTATACGTGGGGAGAAGTTCTTACATGGGCATATTCATCAGTAATCGTAGAGGAGCAGCAGCAGGCACAGAAGCTCCGCATAAGTACAGAATTCATTTCAGGACTAACCAGGTTGATCTCAACGAAACTAGAAAGGTGAGAATTATCCATTTAAAACCTCCGAACTTAAAAGCGGCCAGCTAATTTCTGGTTTCATGAAAAAGTCAATTGACTTAGACAACATGGACAACATAGACAAAATACCTTCTTCATTGCGAACTGCTTTCCTTCAGGAGCTAAATTCTAGAGCAAAAGACACCGGGGATCCTCGGCGTATTTCATCCCTGTTAGCCCTAGAATATTGTGGGTGCCTTGGCTTCTGTGAGGGTTATGAATCGTTACAATACGCTTTCGAGGCCGCTCAGCTTGGGTCCACTGCTGGAAAGTTTGCCGTGATAGGTGAACCTAAGATGATGCAGGTTGAACCAAGAATGCGATGCACATGGATGCTAGACTACTTACTTGAATCAATGCCTTCCAAGGATAGATTTACAAAAACGTTCTTTGACGCCTCTCCCAACTTCACCTTCTTAGGGAAACTCCTCTTCATGGACTTTAGGACGTATGCGTATGAGTACAAAGATATGAAGAAAATATTTGAAGTAGATTGTGGGGACCCAGAGGTGGGGAAACTGTTTTCTGCGGCTATTTCTGGACAGCCCACTTCGATCAAGTCTGTCCTAGGTGACAACAAGGAATATATAACTACAAAGGTCAACGGCTATAACTTGCTCCACGCAGCCTCGGAATATGGCAACAATCAGTTAATTCAGGTTTTAGTCAATAGTTTTGGGATGGATATAGACGAGCTCAACGATGGAGGCGTTTCCCCAGTCGTACTGGCCGCGAGAGCGAATAGATTCGACACAGTTACAACTTTGGTTCAATTAGGGGCAGACGCTAAGCGTCTCTTATGCGCTCGTACCTTGCGACAATTAGCTAGTTACTGCAAACACTCTCCGATAAAAACTCTTTATATAATAGCAAAGGCCTTCACCTCCTATATGCCCGAAGAATTATTTTCGACAAACTCTTTTCTCGACGGGAATTTCACAGCCTATCCCGATGACGAGCCGGATGATGACGAGCCAGATTTCCCCCCAATATTTTCCGCTATATTAGGAAGCAACATTATTACCTTTTGGACGCTTCTCGACCTGGGTTGCTCCCGAGACATTTATACTGAGTTCTCCTCCGGGTCACTTGCACCTATACATCTAGTTGCAAATCTACGGCCACTTTTCCTCGCTATCCTTCTTCATTACGGGGCTCTTCCTGATCTACGAACCCGAGACCGCCACCAATCGACAGCACTGCATTTAGTATGTGTATCACGCACAATGCCAACCTATAATCACCGTAGGCTGGTGATAAAAAGAACTCCTACATATAGTTTTGAGGAGCTCCAACCGCCTGATATTCTTGACATAAAACTGTTCATGATTCAGCTACTTGTCAAAGAATATGGAGCGGACGTAAACGCACAGGATTGGTGTGGTATGACGGCAATTTTACATTGTATGTCCGGCAGCGGTAGTCTTGCCCTAGCTCAGTATCTGGCCGAAGATTGCGATGCTAATATCCATATCAAAAATTTCCGTGGCCTCTCTTGCCTTCATAGGGCTACTACCGAGGGAACAATGGAGAATATTGAGTTCTGTATCAAGCATGGAACCGACGTAAACGAGAAAGACTTGAATGGATTTACCCCCTTATTTATGGCTGTTTGTTATTCCACAGCCGAAGTCTGCCAATATCTGCTAGACCACGGAGCAGATCTGCTTGCTACCGATAATCGAGGGTGGACGTGTCTTGATATCGCGATAAGGGACCGCCACACGGAAATTACCGAATGCCTTTTC
This sequence comes from Verpa conica, assembly GCA_033030425.1. Taxonomy (NCBI): domain Eukaryota; kingdom Fungi; phylum Ascomycota; class Pezizomycetes; order Pezizales; family Morchellaceae; genus Verpa; species Verpa conica. Next base: position 1,186,490 of record JAUFSD010000021.1, on the reverse strand, counting down.
AAGGCCGCAGAACAGCGCCAACTCCTTCCGGCGCTAATCTCGAGGGGGGACCAATTCTCCCATACAATAATTCACAAGATCATTACCGATGGGATAGATACCTCTTCCAAGTATCTACCACTGTTCGCCAAAGCAGATATTTCTAGGGTCCTCGAGAACCTAGATACTGTTGGCTACACGATTCTCCACCATGCGGTCTTAGCCGGAAATATATTCGCCATCGAATACCTTCTTCAGCTAGGAGCGAATGTTAACGCAAAAGGATGGAGGGGCCTTAGTCCCTTACATGTCGCTTATGGGATTGGAAATCCATCAATGATCGAGATTTTGGAAAAAGCAGAAAACATAGATCTAGGATGTTGTGATACAGCCGGAAGAACCCCCGAGGCTTTCCGGAAACTCAGCGCTGCGAGCCCTGAGTTCTGGCCTGAGCATGTTAGGTTGTGCAACGAAGAAGGTGAGCAGAGGAAGAGAAAATATGATATTAACATAACCGCAATTGAAGCCGAAAATCGGAGGAAGGGAGCTCCCAAAGATGGATGGTTTTCTATGTGACGGTCAAGAATTGTTTCTCCAATTGCGTATCTGTGTTTTACTTTTCGTTTTTCAATCTCATCTTTATTTTTCACATTCTAAGCATATCAATAACCTAAAAACATCTAAAACAATTTCTTAGATAAGAATTAGTAGACCTATTATAACGCCATACCCGAATTAGTTCTAGATCAGCACTATAATCTCGGTTAGTATGGTGCCAAGATCGCTAGACCCTTTCCATACTTAGTGGTATTTTTATTAATAAACCGAATACAGTTAGTGGACGCGCTAGACGTGGGCTGTAATTAAATATTCGTGTTAAGCCGTGTCCCGCAACACAACCCAACCACATTGTTTGCGTGAAAATATTTGAATTATAAGAGTTTTATAATATAGGTCCTAGCTGGGCCATGAATAGGGACCCTAAATCTATTCAGTATTTGAGAAGATTACATACACTACTAATTTGATGATTCATATTATTCCCCGCTCACGTATCTGGATCTTTCGCTTTGCTTATTTGAACCGGTCGTACATGGGGGTTTTCCCCGCCAAGAAGCGGGGATGGATTACACTTATCTTTATCTACAGCCTCATTCGGCTTCTCAACTTCCCGAACCATATCAAACACAGACACCATGGCATCCGGCTTCGAGATCGTCGGCCTTATTGGCACCATGCACGCGGTGATCGAAGGGCTCGAAAAGGTTACCGTCTTCATCCAAGATTACCGCAACTTTGACAACGACGTCCCACAGCTATCACTCAATCTCGAAGCCGATGCCCGGACACTAAGACGTTTCTCGGGCATTCTAACAGACCTTAGTAGCTCCGCAAAAGGCCTCAATTTTTCCGATGAGGATCAGAAATTACATTCTGATATCGAAGCACACCTGGGGTTGCTAGAGAAACGCTTTAGATCTAGAATTGATAAGCTTGCTGGTACTTCGAGACCTGGTACTGGAGACGCTATAGGTTTTGGGGTCAAAAGTGCATGGGCTCTCTGGCGGAAGAGAGATCTCGAGCGGTTGGAGTCTAGCTTGAAGGACTGGCTGAACCGTGTCCACCTATTTTACTCGGCGATCGATGCGGAGGTCAAGGCTCAAAAAGCACCTTTTCTCGGGAGAGGCACGCCTGAAGATCGCGCTAGTAGTGTTCTTGAACTTTTCACACGGTTGGCCCTACGAGACGTTAATTCACATGAGCTTTTCATACCAACTGAGGAGCTTTCTATTACCGGAGAAGCCTCCCGCCGGATGTGTGCGGATCATAGCAAAGACAACCAGTCAACACCAGTCATCGTCGAATATATTTATAAAGCTTACTCTCCGAACCTTTCAGAACAAGAGATAGACGAAATCGGAAACGGAGTACTCGAGCTCGCAAAAATTCTATACCACTCTGACCCCAGCCAAACCTGTATCCTCAAGTGCTGCGGCTACTTCCACGAAGTCAAAACGTACAGATTCGGACTCATATACGAGATCCCACCGAGCTTAGGATGGTATATGGACCCAAACGGTCAGCGGAAAGTCCTTTCCCTACGTGACCTATTTAACAGAGTTCCTCGCTTCTCACTAAGCCACCGACTCCGCTTCGCTTGCGATCTAGCAAAAGCGGTTCTATACGTCCATCTTGTCGGCTGGGTCCACAAGAGTATCCGTCCTGACAACATCCTTTTCCTTGAAGACCCGTCAATCGAAGAGTCACGTCGCTTCCCGTATACACTCCCTAGCCCATTTCTTGCCGGTTTTGAGTACGCTCGCAATATCAAGACAGCATCAGATCGTCGGAGCGACGCGGAATGGCACTTGAACATCTACAGACACCCGAAGCGCCAGTTCCTTGAGAGGAATAGTGAGTACAATATGGCTCATGATATTTACTCCCTAGGCGTCGTTTTGCTCGAGTTGGGCCTTTGGGGGTCTAATGGATTTATGCCATTCCAAAGGCGGCAAGAACTCTTCAAGGGTAAAACTGGGGAGCAATTTAAAGAGACTTTGGTGAAGCTGATGAGTGGGGTTCATGAGCCGACGTCAAAGGAGAAGGGTGTAGCAGTAATGATGGGAGATGGGTATGCAGATTTAGTACTATTCTGTTTGAATATTGAAGAGAAACAAGAAGTTCCCACGGCAGCATTTATTCAAGAGATTTGGTTGAGTTTGGATGAGATGCGTTCTGTGATGAGCTGAAGGGATTGTTTTGGTAATAGATTCGACAAGTGATAAGCTTATGGAAGGTGTCCCAAAACATTCGCATAATTATTTTCTCTCCTTGGTAATAGATATCCCCTTAAGTACTACTTAATCTTGGAGATTAATGTAAGTAGCCTTGTTTACTTTTAAAGTCTTTTTGGTATTATTTCGGCTATAAATTGCTTGATCAGGGTTTGGGTTAAGGTTTAGCTATTTAGTGGTTTTATAATCATGGTTAGTCACTCGAACACAATATCTCACTCGATATCATACTTGATCCTAATATTTTTTTATTTACATCATTAGTACTTAGAATAGGCAATGAATCCCCGTCAATGCCCTTAGTACGCACACAACAGCCAAGACACTTAAATTCAGGGACTACGTAATTAGTTAGATATCCTCGCCTGGTCGCTATGTACTTGATAGAAGTACGACCTAATATTAGTACTCTTCCAATAGGGCTTATCTATCCTGATATAGTACTTGACTACCCGCCTGAGGCTTCCCCTACTTCTCTTATACATTTGTTATCGTGCTATTAGCTACATCTACGCCATACTTTGTGATTTTACTTGATAAAACTGATTTGGGGATAATTTGGGTTAGGGTTGTTTGATAATCGGCGCTATACCTGAAATGGTACATTGGATGCCTGATCGGAGATAACCTCCCTCTCTTTCTTTCATTACTCAACCTACAAAACCCTCACGAATACATACAGCCATGGTTAACCAATTCCCACTTCCGCCTCCACCGTATACCCCCGTCCGATACCTTGCGGAGGGATCTTTTCTAACTGCTTCACAGCTCGTCTACTACTTCAAAGGTCTGGATTCTCCGTTTTCCCCTCCTCGAGCTCTTGTACTTTCCACCGCTTCTCTTATACCTCCGTCGCTAAATCCAACTCCACTCTTCTTTAGACTTTTACACTAGCCTTCAATATCTACCGAACGCGCCCCAGCACGTGTTTGAACGTCTTGTAAGCAATGTAAGCAGCGATGAACTCACCTCCACCCCGCTACTGTGCCTAAATAGAAGAAAGGCTAGTAACTCAGCTTAGTTAAATCATGCGTTTACAGAGATTCTCGAGCAGGAGCGTGCGCAGCATCATGACCGGAGCCCTAACACACTTCAAGAGATAAAGAGGCTCAAGGTTTTAAATGCCGAGTCTAAAGCAGAGCCTGTAGAACCGGAAATAGTAGCTCTACCAGCTCCCATCAACAATCCAGCCATCGGGAGCTTTCATACCAGCGAAGTACGATCTAGCGACAACCCTTGTACGGTGACCTCAAAGGCCATCTCCTTCTCTAAGTCATATTCCGAACCCCCAGGCCTATCTCTTGGGCTCACCTCGCTACACAGTTCAAAAGATGACATGACCCGCTTGAAAGCAGTGTCCAAGAATGTACAGACAGACAGCTTCCAGCTCAGTATTGAAACTTGGTACGGCAGCAAGGTTTTTAGTGCTGGCTACACATGGCTTGAAGTAGAGCCCAATGATCCAGATTTCCAATGCGGAGTTTTCGACACCTTGGATGACCACCCGGCCATTAAACCACAACTTAAGACAACACATCAGATCGGGTTTTCACGGCCGTACCTGGTACCACCGCAGGTCGTTGTCTGGATCAATAAGCTTAGTCTCAATAACACAAAGGACGCACGTTTGCATACATACGCAACCGATGTAATAACGACGGGCTTCAAAATCCATATTGAAAGCTGGGGTGATACGATACAATATCAAGTTTCTGCGTCATGGGTTGCCTGTACTTCGAAGAAAGAGGGTGTCTTCATCGGGAGTTTTGGTACATCTGATCTCCGCTCCGGCGGATCCTCTCCTCCTAAGACAAGTGGATATATGGGGTTCAGTTATCCCAGTAAATTCGTCACCCCCCCTCGCGTCATCATGGCAGTCAATAGGTTTGATATAAGCTCGAAGCACAACTTCCGAATCTCGTTGAAGGCTTCAGACATTACAGCTACCGGAATGACGTGGCATCTTGATGGCTGGGATGATACTATACTCTACTCTGCAGGGGCCTCGTTTATTGCACTTGCTTAGCTTTAGTGACTGGGTATTCATGTATGTACATCTACCTGAGATTACAGATGGCTGGGGGTGTTGGTTAGGGATACACGATGGCAATAAATGAATTATGGGATTTATAGCAGATTCTTTGGCCTAGTTTTATAGACCATCAATTCTATTATAAGAGAGCTAAAAATCAACTTCTGAATAACAAAATATTCACTTGTGCACGCCTACAGCATATCGAGCCCATACTCTGTAAATATATTTTGTTATATTTTGCGCCTTGGAAGCCTTCCTAGTAGCTAACGTGGTATTCTGCTTCAACAGGCGGTCGTTGGGTGGGTCGAGAAATTCTTGATAAGAGGTTTTGCTATCAAGAACTAGACGCCTGAGTCGGACAGGGATAGAGGGCAGAAGCTTGCCCAGAACAAAATTAGAGGACGCATCCTTAGGGTTTGGTGAGCTTTTGTGTACAGCGAGGTGGCCCCTATAAGGATATGAAATTCGAGTATTGTTATATCATTATAGAAAGGACTCACCACGCACAACGTAATCCCTGTTTAGTCGGGAGTGCGTATTCTTACAAGGCGATTATTCTCATATAAGGTATTGATTCTATAGTTATCTAAGGTTTTGTATTTATTTGGTACAGTAGAGCTCTTATAAAATACGCATTATATATAAAAGAATAAAGTTAAACGTAGCCCCATGAATCCGACCACTACGGAAAAAAGGACAGGCTATACGATAATTATTGTAGGATATATCAATTGTAACCCTAACCTTGATAAACGTTTCCCGCAGAGCCGCACTTTATTTAAGCCTCTACATGCACGATGGCGTAATTGCTAACTAAACCTTATAGCCAATTGTGTTGATTAGTCATAAATGACGTAGATCAGATCTACCTGAGTTTCTCCACGAATGAAATAACTTTATCAAAAGAATTATTACAAGATCTCAAGTGTGAACTATAATTTTACTACTTCAACCACAACTCCCTTCCCATAAAATATCCTAGAGCCGAGACATACTCCACCCCCATATTGATGTCTATTTCCTTCTTTCTTTGATTAAGCTTAAGAGGCCCCCACATAGATAGCAAGGTTAGAATGATAGTCGAGAGTTAGATATCCACCCCGAAATGTGACCATAAATTAAAACATCTACCCGTAGATATCACTCTAGTATGTTGAAGTATATAAACAATAGACAGAAGATTCACTCTTATACTATTTAGCGGATTTTCCTCTCACCCTCCAAAACCTATGAAATACATAGAGTACTATAATCTAATACCGCTCCAATAGCCAGTTCTTTCTCTTGTCTTCTGGTAACCCTTCTAAAAATGCCTTCTCTGTCTTCTTGAGGATGAGATATTTTTCAATCGCCTCTTGTCCGATCCACTCTCTCAGCTCCCTGTGTTCTTTCAACGATTCGAGTGCTTCGCCGAGATCTTTCGGTATTTCCTTAACAATCCCTAGGCTTGTTCTCTCACGCGATGTCATTTTACCTGGGATACCTATCTATTTGTTAGTTTAGCCACTTTAAGACGGTATATTAATCTTACCAATCGCACCAGTCCCGGGTAGTTTAGTTTTTGCAGTCAGTCCCAAGCATCCTGCCGCGATAATACCAGCTATTGCCAAGTACAAATTAGCTATACCATCTACACACTTGACCTCCCAGTGTGCATCCTTCTTTGAACACCTCCTAAGTGGAACTTCCTTATTCTTGTCACCCCAAGCGACCCACGTTCCACCTGCCCAAGCGCCTTCGACGATTCTATCATAGCTTGCGACGTTTGGCATTGTTAGGGCACAAACAGCCCTCATGCTATCTAAAATACCACCGAAGAAGTACTCCCCATTCTCCTCAGTCGGTGGGGATATTGAAATATGAGCATGCGCAGCTGTTCCTGCGCCATCGGGGTATGGCTTTGGGTAAAACGAAGCCCGAACATCGTATTTTGAGCAAATACTCACGATTGTTTCCCGTGTATGACATAGTGTGTCAATGCTCGCCAGCGGAGAAAGTGGGCCAGTGACAATTTCATATTGACCGTCTGCACTCTCTGGATGAAATAATAAAACTTCAACCCCACTACCCTCTAGAGCTTCGACACACTCCGAGAGGATATCCATACTCTTATTCAAGAGAGAACGTGAAGTACTCCATGCATGAACATTTGAGATTGGATTCAGCCCCTCGGATTCCTTCTTATTGCGGTGAAGAAACACAACCTCGGATTCAATACCCACCAAAAACTGTACATCGTGGTCCTCCTTTGCCTTTTTTACAGCTCTTGATAGGACCGTCCGAGGGCATATACCCAGCTCCTTCTCCGCATCATCTGGGTCACGGAGAAAGCACATTACACTTGCATGGCCTGGAGAATATCCCTCACAGGAGCGCAAGCTTGTCCAATCTGGGACAAGCAAGCATTCTCCATAATGACTAAAGTCACCGGTTACCATATCATTTTGTAGGAGCGACATAGCACCAGCTGTAATTGCCAGATACGACTTTTTCTCAACCATCTTCTTCATCTGTGTGACGGTTACCAAACGAAGACGCAGGGTAGTAGTATAATCGAGCCATTGTAGCCGGAAGATCTTGACTTGAGGGTTTTTCGAAAGAAACTGATTCAAGAAATTAACTTCTGGGTGTGCGTATGCTATCGAGTCGACGGCCAATGGAGGGTATGATCCGTCAGAGAATTTAGGTATTAGGTTGAGTTTATAAAGCTTATTCGAATTATCAAAGAGTAGTTTTTTTGTGAGGTCTACAGCGTGATCCAAGGTCATTTGACCTTTTGTCACACGTTTCACCAGGACCTATGTATTTTGTGAGAAAGAGCAGTCCAAGTGATAAGTGCAGTAGTACTCACCTCGCTCAGCACTTCCCTCATCTGTGCATTCGCTAGAGAATATGTCTCCGGGAACCAGTGCCCATCGGTACTCCACAGCAATTTATTTGTGGGCGTCAATTCCAAGAGCTGCTTTATGACACTCTTCTGTCCGTCTTGTGAAAGCATGGGGAAAACCAAGCCAAAATCAAGGTAGACGTTCTTATAGACAGTTGCAAGGTAGCCAGCCTCGCGAGTGTATGGATAGGAGGAGTGGAGGAGCACCACCGGTACCTCTGGGTTGGCCTTGATAAATGATTGTAGATGACTAATTTCTGATTAACAAATGCTAGGAACTAAGTGAGGATGTGGGATGAGTTACGCAGGATTAGCCTTGAGAAGATTGAGATCATTATCACCAAGACCAGTATGAAACTGTAGTGGCTTCTTTTCTTGATGCTCGCCGATGAACCTTGAAATTTCACGGACCAAGAAGTCATTAAAAACCTTCTCCCTGATCTTATACCCATTGCTTGCTCTAGCTCTTCGCAGAACGGCGGCAAAAGCATCCATTAACGGACCAGCCACAGGCTCTTCGGGGGAGATGTCGAGACCAGTGCGGTAGCACACCACAGATTTAAAACCAGCCACATTCGGATCATTTAGAGCAGCCTTTATGATGGCGGAGAACTCGATAGCCCATTTATTAAAGATCTCAGGGCCAAGCATGGATAGATCATTTGTGTCTTCCGGAAGCTCTGAGCAGCACTTTTGCAGGGCAGTCTCGGCAACCTTCTCGATCCTGACTATCCGCCGTGTCCGGTCGGGAGTGAGCTGATCATGCCAGGAGAAATCCTCGGCGGTATCCTCATCCAAACCGTCGTCCATGAGAACGCATTGGATCCCGGCGAAACTCTTTTTTGCCCACTCTAGTCCATCAAGGGTAGCTCGCTTCGCCTTGACAGCGTCCCAGTCGGGATCACAACCAAGCCAGCGAGCCAATTGGCTGACGGCTCGTTTGTGGGCGAGAGAGTGTTGGACATCGTCGATAGCGGCACCCGAGGCCTCGGTAGTGATGGATTCGAGCGGGGCAGCAGCAGAATGAGAGTTTCGTAGAAGGTTGTGGGCATGGTTATCGATGATTGGGTGAGAGAGAATTAGATTACGGAGGTCCGAAATCGAGGCTGGAGGAGGGGGAGGCATTGTGTAGAGGGATGGATACTGCTCCATTTTGGGGGGCGTTCCTTGATGGGTTTATATAGTTGTTGGGAATATGATATCTCTAGATGGGGTGCAGAGTGAGGGGGATGAATTGATGGATCGAAGATGATGATCCAGTGAAGCAAGAATTAAACCCTGTATCCCCGCATTTGAGAGATGTCTCACTCACGCTCCACTGCAGGTCCTATGCGTGACCCGTAGGCGGATATCCCTTTCCATCAATGCCGTCACTGTCTCATCTGGACATTGATTGATATTCTCGCTGATCGTTGACGCGCCAAGCCTGAGTGCATCCTCAGCCCCACCAATACCCCACCTTCACAGATCTTCACCACATGCATTTGCTGTGGCTGACATGCTTCAACAGCGCCACACATGCAGAGTCTCATTGTCTACTCTAATTAATGCCACCTCTCATTCCCTTCCTCCAACCCCCGAAGGCACACCCTTACAGACCCTCCATAAAACTAACGCACAACAGATATTTGTTATCTACGGCGCAAGCCAAGAAGACTATGAGTTCGAGTCGCAGTAGGATAGTCAATAGTCTCTGTGAGGGGTGTGAGAAAACAGGGTAGACAAATTAATAAATGTATAGACTCTCGCTTTCTGACCTGTGTAGTACTCTGCCATGATATGATTCCCGTATGGATTGGATAAGGCCAGTTTAGGTGCCCTTTCTTACAATACGCGAGGCAACCCTGGTAGACTACATCCATTGCATCTAGGTTCGTTCCGGCCCTCGTCTCTCTGACTTTAATCTAATACTAGATAAAAATACAAATCACTTCCAGAACCCGGTCGGAGACCTCTTAGTTGAGTCTTATGCCAAGAATAGTGAAGAGGCAAATATTCCTGGCTTAGCTACTGGTGGTCCTACACCTTCACGGGACCGGACTTTTCTCAAACAAGACTGTAACGCTACCCGGTTTCGAATATATTTGACACCGAAGCCTGGTGTGGCTACTTTCTCATTGGTACTTATTATAATAGCTTATAGACCATAGTTAATAATATGTCTCCGATAGTATATTTAATTTTATCTTATAATAAATCATTAGATTCATGTAGGATCACTCGAGTTTTCAGAGTAGCAGATTTCACCAAATCTTAGTTAACTCCACGAGACCGCTGAGAATGTTAAGCTAATACAACTGGTAATTAGAAGTCTCTAAACTACTTAATAAGAAATCCCCCGGCGCTATAAAGTATAGGCAAGGCTAGGTCTATGTCATGGGTGATTTTTGTCTCTCTTAGCCGCAGACTCGAATTAAATATAACTTAGTAACCTTAGGGTCACTGCTAAATCTTTATTATAGAAATCTAAACTAGTAATACGGGGCAAGGGTTCCACGTAAGGACTCAGTACAAGTGCCAGCAGGACGATAAAATATTACTATCTTACTATTCGAAGACCTCATAGCTAGAAAAAAAACCATTATTGTGAACGCAAGATCTAGGGCTCTAATCCTATAATCAAAAGTTTTATTCCTAGCCATCATCTACTACATACTCAAGTGAGATGCTGTATTTTACACTTATTCAACCTTCACGAATGATCACTCGTACTACCCGAAACCGGCTAGTATTTCAGCCCTACCGAGTGATAGAGTGTGACTAAAGGCTCTCCGCGGAGTTGTCACTAGATGATCTGAAGGCAAAGCGGACGCGTCAGTTTATAGTATTTTTTATTCGCGTATTAACCGTTGGGTCTCGCACCACTATACCCGCACTAGCTGACATGCCCGCACACTATAAAGTAAGGAGCCACCACTAGGAATCAGCTCCCACCTCCTCCGCTATTTCTGACGCTTTGTTCGATTCCAGGCCCTACTGAAGACAAGCAACAGTCAGAATCGCGGCACCCCCGCTGGTCCGTACGAGGGTAGTATTAGTCTAACGTAAACGTGCCGGTAGTGTCTTTTATCTTTTCATGATTACTTTGGTGGTTTGTTGATATTGGGTTAGGGTATCCGGGAATCGGCCGTGCAATCCTTGTCTGGATGTCTCGGCACTGTTACCCAGCGGGGATGGATGGCAATAGGTTTGATATTTATTAATCTATCGCATCTTGGTATCACCCCTGATGTCGCCGCAACAAAATATTGTTAGAGCAGTGAGAACTCTTTAATATTGGATAGCAAACAGCAAACACAAGCAATAGATACCAATTTCGGAGAGAGAGAGAACCCTCAGTGCAATCTCTTGGCTAAGGTTAGACAGCGGGTACCTACGCAATGTACGCAATGAGCGATCACTCTCCTTCCGGGACCTGGTTATCGATTACCGAGGGCCCCTGTACCTGAGCAGACTGATTGGCCGTGTGCAGATTCCAACATAATGCAGGGATAGCGCGGGCGCTTCTGCAGCCAATCGTGACACAACTTGGCCCCTGCGATGTTTCGCTCGGTTAATTTTAGGCTTGATGCGTGTGATGGGAGAGGGGTGTATTTTTGGGGATATTGCGATATTGCGATATTGGTGATGGTGATGGGTGGTGATGGTGTTGAGGCTGATCTATCTATGGCCTGTCTTCATTGGGTCCCTGGTCCGGATTAATTCTTTGGCTGCCATCGATCCATTCCATTCTATTCGTGCTGCTGTAATATGATGCCGTTTGTTCCATTGACGATCTAGCTGTCTCTTTTCTGTCTTTTGTCTTCTCTGTCTTCTCTCCTCTCTTTGCTCATCTATCGTTTCTTCTTTCTTCTTCCCCTCTTCATCTCCATCCTCCCCTCCTATCCTCCATCTCCTTCTCTACCCCCTCCTCCCATTGAGTCTCACTCCCGCTAGACGGAGGTTTCATACATAACGTCCATCCTCTGCCTCTCCCAGCGAGAGTCTCTTAATCACTTTCTGCATTGTTTGCTCTAGATTGACAATCATGACCACCATGCTCAGGAACCTCACCTTCCGCATCCTCTTCCCCGGCCCTCCTGCACATGCAAAAGCTGATGAAGTTGACCCTGAAGCCCCACCTTCATATCAACTTAGCTCTGCTCCAAATCTACCATCCTCACCTATTCCACCTCCACCCGCGCATCCGAGCCGTCCTCGTCGCTTTCCATGGCGTACTTTTCTCTACCACTGCATAGCCCTCGCAGTGAGTGGTATCACACTGGCCATCACGGCATTCGTCGTGTGGGTCTTTGACGACAATCCCGAGCAGATATTTCACACGAATATTATATCAGGGTGGTATGAATCAATCACCCTCAACTCGGTTCTGGCGTGGCTTTCGGTTATTGCAAAGGTTACTTTGATGGTTCCTGTCGCAGAGTGTATTGGCCAGATGAGGTGGGTCTTGTTTGGAGCGCAGCGAAGGAAGCTATCGGATTTGGATTTGATTGATGGCGCATCTCGAGATGTCTTTGGTGCTTTGGGTTGGATATTCCGGTTTCGCAGAGGGTATGTGTTTAGAGGTTAATATGGAGGTATTCGCGCTGATAATCCCTAGGTTGTTGGTTCACCTTGGTGCCGCATTGATGATTGTATCGCTCGGTTTCGACCCAGCAATCCAGCAGCTCATTTCGTACGAAATTCGCTCAGTCGTCGACGTAACTCAGACCCCCCTGTTATCCACCAACCCCTCATACTCTCCTACCCGTGGCTTTAATAATGGCTTGATTTTGGCTACCCCGCGCGCTCTTCTATGGGGTGCAACCTCCAGTGTTCTCGGAGCCGGGTTGACCACCGACTATACCTGCTCCTCCGGAAACTGCACCTTCCCCATCACAACCTCTGTCGGTGTCTGCCATACGTGCGAGGAGATCACCAGCCAGCTGGAGCGCAACTGTACAACATTGACTGCTGGTACAAAGTTTTGCCAGAGCGGTAGTTGCTTCACCTCCGGACAAATCTGCAAATACACCTTCAACGGTACCTCTGTCGGCGGAGGCAACACATTCTTCGAAGTCGTCGCCCTACCAGCCAACTCGACACCAATCGGGACCCAGGTTTCTATCCCCGCGAATCGACTTGCCCTTACCGCACTCTACATCCAGCCTGACCCATCTTTTAATGACACCCATAATCTCCCCGTCGCACCTGGCTATGTCGCACCCGGTAGCGGTCATGTTGCCCGCGGTTTCCAATGCGGTATGTCATATTGTGAGCAAAAGTACCAGGCATCCGTCGTCAACGGCACGTACAATGAAACACTCATCAACACTACCTCCGTCTCTGAATGGATCCTCCCCATCCCAGACATTACAGAAATCAATGACGAACTCCTTAGCGAGTTGGTTGCAATCTCTCCTACTGGTGAAACAAACGTATCCCTATCTGCGCTATACGCCATGAGCAACGGGCTTACCTACTCACTCACTGGGGGTGCGAGAGTCATCAAAGACCTTCCAGCGCCCGGATCAATATCAGAATTCCACCGCAGCATGTATATAAACCTCCTTTCGAATGACTTTGGCGTTGTCATGGATTCTATGGTGGTGTCCATGTCCGCTGCAGTCCGAAACGAGGGTGAAACAGTACAGAAGATCAATGGTACAGCTAGCGTCTTGGAGAGCTACACTCGCGCGCACTGGGCATGGTTTGCATTCCCCGCAACTATATGGGTCCTGGCATTGATATTTATGCTGGCGGTGGTTATAAAAACGAGAAAGGATATACGTGGTCCAGTGGGGTGGCTAGGGAACAGTCAAGTTGCAGGAATCTTTATAGGGCTTGATGGTCATGTACAGAGGGATGTAGATACAAGCGGTGTTGCGTATACAGGAGATTCAGCGAAAGTGAGGTCGTTTGGGGAGGAGCTGAAGTTGAGAATTGCACCAGTTCAGATTATGGGCGCGGGGACGACACCAACGAGATTTACGAAGGGTAGGGACACTTAGGGCGTAACTTATTTTTTACTACGTTTATGCTTTTTTATTTTGGGGGCCGTTCGATTTTATTTTTCCCGGGGGTCCCTTTCTTTTGATGATATCCACCTTTTACTTCCTTTCCTAAAACAGATAGTTTATTTTACCTTTTTATCATTCTTGTATATACTTTTCTTAGTCCGCTGCCCAAGGTGCAGTTGTATAGGATATTTGGAGGCGTTCTTTGCAGTTGAATCCTGCAAAGGGGCGGAAACCAATTTACACACTTCAAACAAGGTTGCAGCTGCAACTACTTCCTACTCGTGCATTCGCGTCTCTCATACCGCCCTTAAACACCGAAAATAGCACCATCAACAACGCGACTAAAGGAGTATCAATTATTAGGACACGATCCAGAAAGCCAGGTTCACTATGTAATGCAAGTCCTGACTGATACGAAGCCTAAAATAGGCGAGCGTCTAGTAAACAAAACAACCAGACCTCCACCATAGAGCGCACGCCATGTGGTTTTCACAAAGAATTGTCAATAATTCCAGCTCCCCTGAATAGAGCATCTACCCCACACAAAGGGCCACCAACCCGAATCGCTTGGGATAGGCTCTAAAATTGGTGTCTGCAGGTACAATTCTATCGCGTCACCTGTAACCGCTGTTTGTTTTTTTCATATGTTTCTGTTGACGTGCATATGGCTTTCTTTCGCCCTAACCCTGGTTGAACGCGTACCTGCAGATGACAGCTTGGCGCTGCATGGTGGCGTAATATGCATGGGCCGTAGGGTGGTTGGCGGTTAGGGGGGGAAGGTTTGGAGGAGGTTTTGGAGGAGGTTTTGGGGTTGTTTTTGGAGAGGTGAATTTTGTTTTTGGTGGGTCTGGTGTGGATAAGGAATGTTCATTATGGGTGAGCTCGTTATGGTAGCTGAGGGTCTATTATTTGTCACTACGAAATATACTAGAGTGTGAACAAAAGTGATCAAAACTCGACACCGGTAGGATTAAAAATTGCGTGCGCCACATAGTACACCTAAGAAATCCAGGCTTTGTATGGGGGAAAAAAAATCATCAGAACTTTTCTAATATCCCTGTTTAAAAGACAAAAATAATTTAAAAACCCCTAGTAAATTGCTACAGTATTGTGGTTCCTCTGTGGTTCCTCTAGATATTTTATCGTCTTGACATTTTGCAGAAGAAAGCATAGGTGGGACATTTTCTTGGGGCACACAGTTGATATAAACCCAAAAGTAGGCCAGTGTGACACCACCGGGCCAACCACAACCCTCCACCAGCAGTCTGCCCAACCGGAGACAGTTCTGATCACTTACACTCATACTCTAGTACTACACCTGCCGGAGTAAGTCTGTTGACAGTGGTAGTGGTGGCACTAATCTTCACCCAAATTGCAAAGTTATTGACTATTTCCCAGGAAAAACCACCACCACAGCCACCACAGCCAAGTGTCAACAAACTTACCCCGGTAGGCGTAGTATGCTATAGTGCCTAGTGAGGTACTTGCTTTCTCGAGGGGTAGGAGTTTGGAGTTGGGATATCGAGATAGAACGATGTAATGGGGAGTATAAACTCCTGTGGTTCTACACTATGTTGTCTTGAGATCGGATCTAAATTTCATAGTTGTATGATATAGGTTACGGAGCTGGCGTCTAGCCCCATACCTTTATGATAAACCCACGCCCTCGTCTAATGATCCTTTTCAAAAAAGAAACTCATTCAATATATTTTAGTTACCGCACTAAAAACCCAGAATAAACTGAAAAACTCGAATAAGAAATGAATAGACCCCCTTGAGCTAACTAAGGGCAATGAACGAAGCACCTATTGAATTAGGAAAGGTATCTGACATCCCGTCAACATGCCAGGTCATCCCAGAATCTGTGATATCGGAAGTCTTCAATGAAACATTCAGACTCTGGGAGCTTTTTATATCTATTTTATTTATTGCCATTATGACGCGGGGAGGGGCAGAAAAAGTTTCTTCAAAACTTACGCGTCCCTCATTCCTATTCTGGGATTTACAGGGGCTTGTCTGGACAGTGCCACTAAAAACGCCTGGCTTATCTGCCGTAAAAGCAACCCACGACACCACGGCATATTTAAATGTAGAGCCTCCCCAAGGCTCGATGTGGATCTTGAAGCCAACGGTAGATATTTCAGTTGCATAGGTATGTAGGCGCCAATTATCCGAGTCAGAACTGAAGCCCTTTAACCAGAGAACTACTTGTGGTGGCTTAGTGTAAGGCTGCGGAAACGTGACCCAACGTTCTTTCCCATGTCTGTTCTCTGTAATGAAACTGCTATATTGGAAGTCTAGATCGTTCGGCTTTATCTCTAGCCATGTGCAGCTGGCGCCGTGGGTGATTGAGATGATATTGACCTCGAAGCCGTCTCTCCGAATATCAAAGGCGTAGGAGGTTATGTCTATGTTATTTTGGCGTCTAAGTTTGAGCGTGCCATCGTTCCCCCTACTGTGTAGTGATGTGATCCCTAAAGCTAGGGCTGGAGGCGCAGGGTATGTCTTGGTGAAAGAGATCAACATCTTCTGTGAGGAGGATGAACCGTCCCTTGGTTTTACTTCGTTATGGTGGAAGATTCCGATGATAGGATTGTCTGTTTCTTCAACCTCGGGTCTTAGATACACTATCTCTTTCTTGGATTTGCTGTTGAGTGACTTTGGGGTTCCCTTCTGATAATTGCAGCCATTAAGGTCGATAGCTTGCGCCGAGATAGCCAGCTTCAACGCTTTTACCTCTGCCCCGAGACTGTGGTTTGATGACTGAAGTGAAGCATTTTCGTTTCTACAATTCCTAAGTATGTTGGCTTGTTGCTGGTTTTCAAGCACTACCGCTGCAATCTTAGATTTCAGCGATTCTAGCTCTACGTTGAGACTGTCATTTGATGACTGGAGTATTTCATTCTCGCTCTGGTATTTCTGAAGGGTGTCAAGCTGCTGCTGGCGCTCCAGCCCCATTGCCGAAATCTTAGATCCTAGTACTTTCACCCCTGCCTTGAGCCTGTCCTCTGATGACCGAAGAGTTATGTATTCTTTCTTGTAATTCTCAAGGATCTCGACTTGCTGTTGGCGATCTAGCTGCATTGCTGAAATCGTTGATTTAAGTTGAACTATCTCTGCCTTAAGCTGATCGTCCGCCCCGCCTTTGCAAGCTCCAGTGGTGGCGATAGGTGCATCTCCGGGGTCGCGTTCACGGGCCGCCTTTACGGCAGTGTTGAACTATGCATAGCGTTGGTCATGTCCTTGAGAGTACACTCCGGGAGATGCGTATAGAAAATACTTACATTTGCCACTACGCGCTCGTAAACAAGCTCGGGTGCAGCTTGGATGTACTTGAGGCTAGCATAGAAGTCTGAGAGTAGGGTAAAGTATTAGCAATACAGTTCTAAGGGGAAAGGAAGCGGAGAAGAAACAGAGGTAAAACTAAACCTTTATAGTAGTGGATGAGGTCCTCGTTACTCAGAAATGAATCACTCGTGAGATGCGGGGCCGGGACATATTGAGGATCTAGAGTATAGCTAGGAGGCGGAGGCGGGGGCGGGTCTAAGGGTGAACGGTTTGGACCCATGGCCAGCTATATAGTGACTTATATAATGTAACTTGATAATCAAAGGGATCAAAAGACAAGATCGAGAAGGTAGCGGAAAGAGGTTATCCTAGATCCTTTGGTTAGGCACCCCATGGTAGTGGCTGTTGACATGCGGCTGATTGTGGCTGTGACTAGGTATGTACCGTATTATCTCTTGACCCGCAACAAGAGTTAATGCTCGTAATTTATGGCGAAAAAAATAAAGATGCGGTGGGTTTTGTCTGTGTTGGGGTAGGTTTGTATCTTTCGTGGCTCCCAAATTTTCAGCGCGTGTTAACCTTGCGTCAGAAGGTCGGACTTCGAGAGATGCGTATGTACTTGCCGAAAAATAAAATATGTCTTCCAGGTTTGCTTAGCTAGGCGTTGCAACCATACTAGGAAAACTCTAGTCAAGTAAACCTAGAAGGCACATTTTATTTTTTGGCAAGTATAACGTACCCAAGACCTGGCCTATAATTTAAGTTTTGTAGTTGATTGAATCTGCCCCCTCCTTTATATAATGAACTTACATTTCCGGCCAGTGACTGTCATGAAAATGTAGAATAAAACAAAAAAAAAAGCTATAAAGAACACGAGTATGCCCATGCCAGTAACCCACTTTTGTCCAACGCTTAATTCCTCTCAGCAAGGCCCCTAATTCCTCAAATGCGACTACCAATTTCATACCCCCAAAACCCATAGGCCTTCCTATAGCTATCTAATTAAGAGCAAAAAAGCTGGCTCCTATGACTACACAAGGGAAAGAACCTTCTATGCCATC
Organism: Verpa conica; assembly: GCA_033030425.1. Classification (NCBI taxonomy): domain Eukaryota; kingdom Fungi; phylum Ascomycota; class Pezizomycetes; order Pezizales; family Morchellaceae; genus Verpa; species Verpa conica. Next base: position 1,168,446 of record JAUFSD010000021.1, on the reverse strand, counting down.
AATATGCCAAGCCATCCCAGACACCGTAATATCGTAAGTCTTCAATGAGATTTCCACGTCGAAAGGTTTGGTTATCTCAATTCGGTTGATTGCCATTATGACGCGAGGAGGGGCAACAAAAGTACCCTCTTTAAATTTTACATATCCCTTATGCCTAGGGGTAATAATGCTTGGTGTCAGAATGCTGCTACTGAAAACTCCGGGTTTATCTGCCGTGCAAGAAACCCATGACACCTCGGCAAAGCTCAGCTTAGAGTCCATAGGAGATTCAACACCGATTAGAAAACCCGTGGCAGTTACGTTGACTGCATACGTAGATAGACGCCAATTATGAGAGTCGAAAGCAAATCGCTTTAGCCAAACAACCACCTGCGGTGGCTTAGTGTACCGCCGGGGAAAGGTGATCCAATGCTCTGTCCAACGTCTATCCCACCGATACAGCTGGTCTACTGTGCTGAAGCTGCCGCATTGAAAGTCTGGGTCCTTGGGATTTATCTCTAGCCATGTACAGCCAGCATTGCATATGCTCTGAGAGACATCAATATTGATCTGAAAACCGCTACTTCGAACATTCTGAGCATAGGAGGATAAATCCATTTCAAAGTCACCGATATCTGGAAAAAAGTCTTTTTCCTCGGTATGTAGTGAGGTGAGCCCTAAAGGGAGGGCTAGAGGTTCAGGGTAATCATTGATAAAAGATACCGCCTTCAAATACGATACCCGGGGATAATCTAATAGTTCTACTCCACTGGTGTCGGAATCCTCTGTGGCAGAGACCGGCTCGATCCCACTAGTGTGTGAAGCATCTGTGGCATAGTCCAGTTCGAATTCGCTAGTGTGAAATAATCCAATAGAAGGGTTCGATCCCAGAGCCCAGTTCGGATTATAGGCCTCAATGGTAACAGCTTTTATCAAGGTAGTTAAGTCCTGTACTTCCAGCTCTGCCTTAAGCCTGTCGTTTGGCGACTGGAGTGTTTCTCTCCCGCTTTTGCAGCTCTCTAAGGCGCTGGCTTGCTGTTTGGTCTTCATCTCTAGTCTCGAAATCTCCAGCCTAAGTACCCTTAGCTCCTCCTCGAGCTTTGTGATAGATGACCGGAGCTTTGTCGCTTCTTCCTTGGAATCGGCTTGCTGTTGCTGGTTCTCCTGTTCCAGTTTTAAAACCTTCGGTTTGAGTTCCTCCAGTTCTTTCTCGAGCTGTTCTTTTGAAGACTGGAGCCTTGTCACTGCCCCCTTATAAACCTTAAGGGAATTGACTCGCTGCTGACTCTCTCGTTCCAGTATTGAAAACTTCGGTTTGAGTGCTCCTAGTTCCTTCTCTAACTTTTCCTTTGAAGACCGGAGTGCTATCACTTTTGCTGTGGAATTCTTAAGGGCATCTGTTTGCTGCTGGTTCTCCTGTTCCAGTTTTAAAACCTTCGGTTTGAGTTCCTCCAGTTCTTTCTCAAGCTGTTTTTTTGAAGTCTGGAGCCTTGTCACTGCCCCCATATAAACCTTAAGGGAATTGACTCGCTGCTGACTCTCTCGTTCCAGTATTGAAAACTTCGGTTTGAGTGCTCCTAGTTCCTTCTCTAACTTTTCCTTTGAAGACCGGAGTGTTATCACTTCTGCTGTGGAATTCTTAAGGGCATCGGTTTGCTGCTTGCTCTCTCGTTCCATTTTTGAAACTTTCGGTTTGAGTACTCCCAGTTCCTTCTCCAGCTCTTCTTTTAAAGACTGGAGCGTTACCACTTCTTCCCCGGAACTCTTAAGGTCGTCGTCTTTTTGTTGCCGCTCTTTTTCTAGGTCTGAAACCATCAATCTCAATGCCTTCAGCTCTGTAGTAGAATTTTTCTTTTCTTTTTTATAATTTTCAAGACTTTTGACTTGAAGATTATTCTCCAGCTCCACATCTAAAACAGTCTGTTTCAATGCTCTCAGGCCCTCCTCAAGCTGTTTTTTTGATGACCGGAGATCTTCGTTCTCGTTCTCGAGCTTGGTATTTAACGACTTGAGCCTTTCGGTTCTACCTTCGTGCCTCCCGATACTATCGACGTGCTGCTGGTTCTCCTTCTCCACCTCCGAAACCTTCGATTTCAATCCTTCCAGCTCTCTATTAAGCTGGTCTTTTAGCAGCCGGCAATTCTTAAGAGTTTCGGATCTATGCTGGAGCTCCAGCTCCATCGCTGTAACTACCGATATCGACTCTCCTAGCTCTTTCGTAGTCTGGTCGTATCTTAACTGGAGCGATTTTTTATCGTTTTCGTAGTCCTCGAGGGTTTTAGTCTGTTTGTGATACTCCAACTTCATATCCGAAAACTGTTGGAATGAGTGACACTCTGTGAAGTTAAGTGTGGCAAATGCGGGGTGTGGCAACACCGGAGGAATAGAATCCCGGGTAGTCCGGCAGGGTAACCAGGCGGGGGAATAGTATAACCGACGGAAGGAAATTCTATCCGAGCATCGGAAGAATTGTATGATAACGGATTGGCTTTTACTTTGTATTGGGATTACGGAATGTTTTCTATGTTAGCGGATTTGTAACTATATAAGCAGGCTTCTCCTGCGTCTTTCTTTAGGTATCAATCAAGTTTGTTCTTTAGTTATATCTATCTTTAGTATACACTTAGTCTATTGTTTTTTAGGTTATGAGCCCGGGTAGATAAAACAGCTTCTACTACGCATAAACAATCAGCACATTAACATCTCTTTGATCCATACCGTTTGAAAAACTTCGAAACGATGTCCGACAACGAAAGCAGCCCCAGTCGCATCCCGACCCTTGCCAAAAAACTCACAGGCAAGGATAACTATCGCAAATGGAGGTTCGAAGCCGAAGTCGCACTCAAATACTATCGCACAATCGATCTCGTCAAAGGCATTGCCAAAGAACCAGTCGACCCAGGAGAACACGACTCCACCTCCGAAACATCTCCGACGGAACACCTAGCGAAACAGAAGGCCTACAAAAAGGCTCATAGGAAGTGGGAAGATAAGACCAACTGGGCAGTATCCTTCATCCTCAATAACATAGACGAAGAAGTCAAAGATGTGATTCTCCAAGACGGGAATCCAGCAGTGTTGTGGAAAGCACTAGAGGAACAGTTCGATCTTCAAACCGTTACCACACTTTTCATGACGTTTGCCAATCTCACGAGTCTCCAGTACTCACCCGAAAACTCGCTAAAAGACCACCTCACCACCTTCGCCAACATATGGCGAACCGTTGTACAGCAATGCGCAGGAGCTCAGAAAGAAGATGCGGATGACTTCGCCTGGCACCTCAAAAACATGACCAAATCCAACATGTCCAAAAAGAACTTCCTCCTACAAACCCTCAGACACGAAAGTCTTGCCAACGTCGTCGAAAATGTTCTCAGCAAAGAGTCGATTACCTTTGCCGAGATACACGACAAACTAATGGCGATTGCTCAAAATCGAGAAATATCAGGCCCAGACGCAGGATCCTTCAACGTCAAAAATGGCCAAAAACCGGCAGGAGGGAAACCACCAGTCAGGGACCCAACCAAGGAATGCTCTTTTTGCAAGAAAAATGGCGACTACTACAAAAGCCACACGGCCAAAGAGTGCAACAAAAAGAAAAAGGCCAAAAAGGAAGCGAAACAAAACTCAGCAAACGTAAGCGAAATCACGGTTGCATGCTGGGTTGCCACCACCCACTACAGTTCCTTCATAGATCAGTGCTTTGTCGACACCGAGTATCCCGAATTCTCTCCCAAAGTAAGTGCACCAGAATACGCCGACGAGTGGACAGATATGAACTGGGAGAGACCCGCCGACCCCATGATGATGAACCCGCAAAACAATCACTGCCTTACAACAGCCACTGGAAGAAGAGACCAATGGATCTTCGATACAGGAGCAACCGACCATATGTCAGGAAGAACTTTCGGACCGGTAACGGCGCAAAAAGGAATGGTAAATGCAGCGGGACACAACATCGAAATCTCCGGAAATAGCACAGTACACATCAAAGGATCTCTAATGCCAATAACCTTAACCAAAGTACTTCACGTACCCAAACTCGGAGACACCAACCTCATATCGTGGCGAAGGCTAGCTGAAAAAGGATTTACTATGGAAGGAAAAGGCAAGGAGATATGTATCTTGAAGGACGGAGTAACTCAAGGGAAAATGACCCTGAATGAACAAAGTCGTCTCTACACTCTGGATCAGGCCGACAAAATTACAGCAACAGCGTTAACAATAAGTCAACCTTCACTTTGGCACCAACGACTTGGGCACCTACCATCAGACGGACTGAGGAAAGTAAAGAAAATGGTACAGGACCCCCAACTCTTACCCGACAAATTTGAAGGATGCACAGCTTGTCAGTTGGGAAAAGCCACCAAATTACCACGAATTCCCAGCGTGTCCAGGACAACCAGAATACTTGAACTCATTCACTCGGACCTTAGCGGAAAACAGTCAACCCAGGCACCAGGGGGGTATCACTACTTCATGTCCCTAATTGACGATTTCTCACGGTTCACTGTGGTTGTCCTACTCAAAAACAAAAGTGATGCACCGGAAGCAGTTAAGAAATACATCCAAGCAGTAGAGACACAAACAGGCCTAAGGGTACAAAGGTTTCGAACAGATAATGGGGGAGAGTACGTAAATGTCACCCTAAAAGAGATTTTCAGTTCCAAGGGCATCAAACACGAAACAATCGTCCCCTACTCCCATGAATCCAACGGGGTAGCTGAAAGGTTCAACCGGACCATACAGGATCTAGTACGAACCGCAGGAATCAACTCAGGATTACCACCAAGCTTGTGGGGGGAGGCAGTGTCAATGTTAACCCACGTTAAAAATCGCCTACCACATACAGCACTGGAAAAGCAAACCCCCTTTGAAGCATACTTCAAACGCAAACCATCAATAGGACACCTCCGCTACTTTGGGGAAACAGCCTATGTCTTCTGCCCACCAGAAGCAAGAAAGCCAGGAACTAAGTTATCCCCGAGAGCAGAAGAAGGCAAAGTTTGCGGCTTTGGAGAAAGCCAACAAGAGTACAGGGTCTACTTACCGACAAGAAAACAGATCGTTCGAAGCAGAGACGTTCGGTTCGAAAAACCCGCGGTAAAAACCAAGGAAGCCGCAAGCAGCTTTTTTCCCAGCCAAATATTTTCTTCAACAGATTCTTCCTCCTCATACTCCTCATCCTCCTCCTCATCCGAGTCATCATCAGACTCGGAAGACGAGAAGGAAGCTACCAAATCAAGGGAAGAAGAAAAGGAATTAGCAAATTCTCCTCAGTCCCCCGAAAAAGAATTGCCACCATCACCACCAAAACCCGTCAACTTCCCTGGAGACTTCAGAGACAAACAAGAAACGTCAGACGAATCCTCTGAAAGCGACAAAGGAGAAGAAGAAGGGGAGATAACTATGACCTTTGAAGATGAGGAAATGGAAGATATGGGACAAGGACCCTCCACTCCTCCGAGATGGCCACTTAGATCGGAACCGCCAAGCGCACCAAGTCACCCGAACGAATGGGTCAAACCAAAAGACGCCGACATCCCCCTAGTCAGGAGAAAAGGACAAAGGGAAGTCAAGAAACCTATCCGGTTAGTGGAAGAACTTTTGACGATTACCTCCTGTCCCACAACCTTCAAAGAAGCCATAAATGGCAAAGACCAAGTACTGTAACGGGGGCACTCCCAGGGGAGTACTGCCGTACCAAAAAAAACCAACAACCTTCCTTTCTGACGAGAAGCTTCAGCAGCGAGGCTTAGAACCGCTCGTCAACACGGAAGGTCGACAGCTCCTAGGCAAACAGGAATAAGGATTTAATGGATAGATAACTAAAGACTTTAAAAGGCTCTGCTTCCTAGGGGAAGACAAACGTCTTTAGCAAAGAGTATGAGGGTCTCTGAACAACGGTTGTTCGTTGACTAGCAATAATGATTGTCCTGGGGGAAGGACGGGTTTAAGCTATGATTTTGAAGGCGAGCAGGCTGCCAAGGAGCGGGGGAACAATTCCTCCGCGCTTGGAAATCAACTGAGTCTAGAGCGCCCCTAAGAACTAGCGGGGTCGATAGACTAGCGACTAAAAAGCGTTGGTTACTAAAAACTCTGTAACTATTGCTAAAATGGTCCGATTTCAAATCCGATTGCACCTATGGATTCGCAGCACTGTCCCCCATATACCCTCCGAGTTTGGTTCGGTTGGACGAATTTTCCTGACGGTTTTGGGGTTATTTTTGGGGTCCAAAACTTGTCTTTTTGTTAGGGAATCAGCAACTCAGGGGGGCCCCCTCTGCAAACGGCGGGTGGCACAGTGGGGCGCCTCGGGGGTGTTAGAAAACACAGAGTCCCCTAGGTAGGGTAACCCACTGGTGATTCCTGCCGTTGCTTAGATTCCTTTCCCACGTTCCTAGTCCAACCTGGGAGCGTGGCGGAGAGGTAATCTTGATCCATAAGGACCTTAGGGCGACGCACAAGGCATAGCCCCGTATGGTTCGATTCGTGACGCCGCCAGGTTAATTATTATTTTTGCTGGCGGCCCTAACTACTAAGCATAGCTTTGCTCTCGTTTCATGGCTCTCGGCCTCCCATAAGATTGGCCATCAGCGAAGCTGTTATTATTCCTCCTAGAAGAACAGGAGCTTAACTCTGTTCATGGAGGTAACTGCTTCAGTCTCATTGCGCTAGTATCTCCCGTAGCTATAAGCTACAGACGCATTACTCTGGTCTCTGTCGCATACCGACGACGGTGAGCTTCGCTCCGTCCTAGGGGCTCGCCAGCTCGCTTAGGGATCGGGCTATCATAGTAATGACTTTCCTTAGTATCTATTGACCGGAATAGGATAGCTAGTCCTATGCCTCAAGGGAGATCCTTAGGTGTCTCTATATGGAGAGGTACTTGAGACTAGTCATGACGATGGTAAAGTCGTCACAAGTAAAATGGAAAGAAGCAATGAAGGAGGAATATGAGGCACTAATCCTCAATGAAGTGTGGGAGGTAGTCCCGAGACCCCCTCAACCGAAAAAAGTGGTCAAAAGTAGGTGGGTGTATACCCAGAAACTGGGACCAGACGGGGAGGTTACTCGGTACAAGGCACGGTTTGTGGCCAAGGGTTTTTCCCAGATATACGGAGTCGACTACGAAGAAACTTTTTCCCCGGTGTTTCGGTACGAATCCCTAAGAATGCTATTTGCAATCATGGCTTCCCATTCAGCAAAATGGGACACACGACAAAGCGACGTTAAAAACGCCTTCCTAAATGGAAAACTGAAAGAAGAGGTATACGTTGAACAACCACTAGGGTACGAAGTAGAGGGGGGACAAGTACTGAAACTTCAGAAAACCCTCTACGGACTAAAACAGTCACCTCGAGAATGGCACGCTGTGCTATTCAAAGAACTCGAAAGTTTAGGACTAAGACGAAGCTCCTTCGACCCAAGCGTGTTCATAAATAAAAACGGAACTCTAATCATAGCTGCCTTTGTCGACGACCTAGGAACCTTCTTCTGCGACACAACAGAAGACAAGCGAGTAGCCTCACACCTAGCAAAAACCTTTCGAATGACAGACGGAGGAAAAGTGAACTGGATAGTTGGGATAAAAGTAACGGTTTCCGAACAGCAAATAGCGCTTAGCCAGTCAGCCTACATTCAACAAGTCCTCGAACGATTTGATATGATGGAATGCCGAACGGTCACCACTTCCTTCGAAAATCATGGATTAGTAGCGTCAGAACCAGGAACAGCTACCAACTCAGAGATAGCACACTATCAAGCAATAGTGGGATCGTTGATGTATGCTGCACTAGGCACCTGACCAGATATAGCGTTTGCGGTAACCTTCCTGTCACAATTCTCGTCTAATCCAGGACCCGAACATACAACAGCGCTACAAAGAGTACTCCGGTATCTGCGAGGAACCATCCATCAAACACTAGTGTACCCACGGGTGGTTAGTCAGGACATGTCGCTAAAAGGATTCGCGGATGCAAGTCACGCCTCCGACATGGACTCCCGGAGATCCTTCTCTGGCAATTGTTTTGTACTTAACGACTGCCTGATCACGTGGAAAACCGAGAAACAGAAATCAGTAGCCATCTCGTCAACCGAAGCGGAATACATGGCATTATCGGAGGCTGCCAGGCAGATGGTGTGGCTGAAGAGAGGACTCGACGAATTAGCACTCTGGACAAAACAAAAACGCATCTACGAACTATTTGGTGATAACACCGGGTCACTAGCTCTTACCAGGAATCCAGTTTTTCATTGACGATCCAAACACATTGAAACACATTTTCATTATATTCGAGAAAGGTATTTAGCGGGGGATTTTTTACTTTCATATGTACCAACTGCGGACAATGCAGCGGATTTATTTACTAAAGGATTGGGACGTTTAAAACATGTAACTTTTCTTAAACAACTTAACTGTCTTGAGCAAGGGAGGGTGTTGGAATGAGTGACACTCTGTGAAGTTAAGTGTGGCGAATGCGGGGTGTGGCAACACCGGAGGAATAGAATCCCGGGTGGTCCGGCAGGGTAACCAGGCGGGGGAATAGTATAACCGACGGAAGGAAATTCTATCCGAGCATCGGAAGAATTGTATGGTAACGGATTGGCTTTTACTTTGTATTGGGATTACGGAATGTTTTCTATGTTAGCAGATTTGTAACTATATAAGCAGGCTTCTCCTGCGTCTTTCTTTAGGTATCAATCAAGTTTGTTCTTTAGTTATATCTATCTTTAGTATACACTGAGTCTATTGTTTTTCAAAAACTTCCACTTCAACTCGTTTAGCTGCATCTCAAGGCTGCTGTTTGTCGATCGGAGAGTACCGTTTGAAGACTCGAGAGCACTGTTTGACGACTGGAGAGTTTTGTTTTCGTTCCTGGATCTCTTAAGGATGACGGCCTGCTGCTGGCACTCGAGCTTCACTGCTGAATTCTCCCGCCTCAATACTTTAATCTTTGCCTTCAGCCTGTTGATTAACGTCTGGAACCATATGATTCTCTTTTCATATCTCTTGATTACATCGGCTTGCTCCCCGTTTTCCAACACCACCTCCAAAATCCTTGATTCCGATGCCCTCAGTTCCCCATTAAGCCACTCGTTCTGCGACCAGAGGTTTCTATTATTGTCTCCACAGCGATCTAGGTTTTCGGTTTGTTGCTGGTACTCCTGCTCCACCATCAGGATTTTAGACCTCGACCCTTCCAGGTCCCAGCGGAGCACTGCGTTTTCGTCTTCGATTTTCTCGAGGGTATCAGCTTGCTCCTGGTTCTTCTGCTCCATTGCCGAAATTTCCGATTTCAGCTCCTCTAGCTCTTTATTAAGTTCCTCATTCAATTTCTGGAGCTCGGTATTGTCCTTTTCACGATTCTCGATGGTTTTGGTTTGTCGCTGGTACTTTTTCTGGTGCTCCTGCTCCATTTTCGTGATCTTTGATTCAAGCCTGGAATTTTCGTCCTTAAGTTTATTGACCTCTGTAGCTTCGGATATCACGCGTGCATCTTCGGCCTCTCGCTCACGCTTCTTGAGGACTTCATTGAACTACACGCACTGTTAGCTATTTCTCCAAGAACTTTCCGAAACCGTATATATCGGGAGGTTCGGAAAATAGGAACTGCTTACACTGATTACCAAGCGTTCGTAAACCAGTTCAGGTGTGGCTTTTAAACCTGGGACAGGCTTGAGGTTGGCACAGAAGCCTACAGGGGAGACGGGGGGGTAAATCTTCAGCGACGGGGTTCTAAAGGTGGAGAAGAAAATGAGAAAGGTGACAGACGTTTATAGCAGCTGATTAGGCCCGTGGCATCCATAAATTTACTTGTGAGGTTTGGGTCCGGGTCATATTCGGGGTCTGGGGTATAACTAGACGGCGGGGTCGGGCGTGGGTCTGGGGGTACGCTCATGGTTACACAAGCGCGAGCTATGGGGTCTTATATGGCCTTGGTTTTGTTATTGGGGGCGTAACTATCGTAATCAAAAGACGTTGAGAAGACTGAATCGAGGGAAAGAAGGAGATTAGATCCTTCACTCAGGCATCCCATAGGAAGTATTTTACTATTGGTTGGGCTTTTGACAGGGCTGGTTGTGGCGGTGCGTACACTCGACATGACTGGTCCTAGGCAAAGGTGAAGCTTGAAAGTAAATATTACTAAAAGTAATTGTGAGAGTACCAAATGCAAAAATTATAACCAAAGCGATCCATATATTAGCATACAGGGGAAAGGTTGGAGTCTGAAACATTCAGACACAGCAAAATAACTTTACCTGTGAAACAAAGTGGCGGTGGCTCGGGTAGCAGCTTAGGCAGGGCAGCTTTGCATACTTATCTACCTAACCCAGCACGTTAATACTGTTGTACGTAGCCATATATAACTCCTAGGGGTAATTAATCTTAGGTAACAGTCACAGTTAATCAATTACAAGCGGCAACGAACAGAGGGGCTTGTGGCCAAAGTGCATGTATCTACTTACAATATACTAGATATAATCCTGTGTGGCCAGACAATATCCCATGAGAGACTATGGTATTAATTTCATAAAGGTTAGCCATAAATATGTATTTATGATTAATTTATTTACTAGTCATGAAGGACGCATATTATGGTAAGGGTTACAGTTAGAGATGAAGAAGACTCTTCCCCGGGCGATACGGAACCAGCCCAGGGTATTAATCTAATCTCAGTCTATAGAGATATGTCTCGGAGCTCCCCCGGTAGCTCTGGAGGAACTCTTCCATCTCCAGAGACTACAAGATGAGCCAGAATACCCCCTGAAATATAGTAGGCCTTTCTCGATCTCTTTTTCGATCTCTTGAGTCTTTAAGAGGTCCCGTAATAGCTCCAGAGGTTGCCACAATATTACGTAAGTGTCTCTTGAGGTTTCACTTAATCCGCAACTAAAGACGAGCTCAGAGTCAGAAAACAGTATTGATTTGGTTAATTTGGCTTAAATATTTACATTTTTTAAGGCCATTTACCCGCATCAGGGACCTTTACGTTTATATTGAATAGCATCATTTGTAGTAATATTAGGCCTAGAGTACGCCCACTCTTTACTTTCTAGAATATAGCACAGTCACCTTATAAGAATACGTGTTCAGAGCCGGGCATTGGTTATTTTATGGGCACTAGTATTCTCCTATAAGAATACAGATTCGCTCTATTTTTATATTTGTATAGGGGAACTGCGCTGTACACTCTTCTATTCCATGCAACCTTCGACTATCGTTTTTCCCAATGGTCCAACAGAACCTACAGCCAGTCTCTGCAATCAAAATATTACGGAACTCGATCTAGCCATTCCATTAATTTCGGCGAGCTTCCTGAGCCTTTGAGAATTCTGGGGAGGAGCCTTCTAATACTCCGGGCGAATAGGAGCTAACTCGTCGTGTAATAGCTGAAGCTAAATTTCCACCTCCAGGATGCCTCATTGTATCATCACTTGAGCTACTATGCTCTGACGACAACCACGTGTAGTAAGTCGCCTGTTGACCTGGAACGCAGTCGACGGGACTGCTGCTGCCTGTAACTAAGCCCAGTTCGGCGAAAGAACTAGTAAGTACCGGATTACTACCGGTAACCTGCCTCTGATTGCCGCCAACCACTTCTCCCTGTCTATGGGAGTCTTCGTATACAAAGCCTCCGATCTCTCTCATTTTCCCCAGTGGTCCAGCTACAGCTATAGTAGTCGAGCGTAGAGTTGTAGTAGTTCATAAAGTGTATCTATAACTGTTTAGGTACCCCCCCCCCCATCGGATTCCGTGACACGGCAGTGACCAGATTTAGCTGATTGGCTGCGGAGGATAGCAGCTACTGGGTTTCCGGATCAGGTTTTTATAGCTGTTTTTTGGAAGAATGTAGAGGGAATGAAGCCTGGACGTATCAGGTAGCGGCTGTATAACATCTACCCCGACCTTTTAGCTAATATACTAAAGAATAAATACTAGGATAAGTATACATACCTCTTCACAAACATGTCCATGTAGGAATCTTTAAGTCTTATACCCAGCCCCAATAGTCGCTTTTGCTGCGCAGTACGGTGACGCAGCAAGCTACGACGTAAGGGATGGGCATGTGACTATGAATCCTTGTAATTGCACGCTACACATAGAAGAATACGATTCTTTATGTACAACGTGGACACTGTTATAGTTATAAAGTCAGCATTTCCCTCCTTCACGGGTATGGAGAAGGGATTTTGTACCTTTCATGACATGCCGGCCTGAGGTGACAGATTTAGGGGAATCTTGAGGGTTGTCATCTGAGAATGAATCAGGGCCGGCGTCGGGGTCAGAAGATAGACGCTTTTTTTAGAAGGAATAGTATCCCCCAGGTGTTGATCAAAAGATGACGTTGATTCTGTTGAAGCAAAAATATATAAATTGTATAATTATAGAAGAAGAAAAAGAAAGAACAAGGAGGGGTGAGCCCCTTCTTGTAGTGTAGTCCTTTTCAGGACACCTGTTATCGACTACTACTAGTACACTTACTAGCTTAACTGCTAGTGCAATCGTTTGGTTCAAAAGATCCAGTATGGCTGGTGGTCTTGAACCTCTGATAAATGTACAACGGGTAACTTCGTTGTGTTTTATTGCGTCATGGATCTGTACAATTATTATACCCCTAAATTCTTCATCTCTCACGTGAGCACATGTATTTTAGAACACGTTTCACCCTACTTGGTATTTAGTAGCGTAATTCTTAAGGGTAGCGGTAGAGGGTATACCGTAGCAAATATATCACTCCAGAAGCCGCCTTTGATATATGTATTATATTTTGTTGTAGACGAACGTAACACTCCAATGGTAGTGACCTCTCCCTGTCTGATTAAGTGACCACGGCACTACCGAACTAAATACTAACACACCAGCATAACTATATAATGCTGTTTTTCTTCCCCCCCCCCCCTTTTTTTTCAAGCAATATTCAAAAATAAGCACAAATAAAAACAAATTAAGTGAAATAAAATTGACAAATAGAGAACCAAGTATAATGAAAAAAAGTCTCAAATAGTACACACTCTCGTACAGTCCTCTCAAAAAATTCATTTCTCAATCCTCTTTCTCTTGGCTCTCGCTGTTGGGTCGTGGGATTCCTTATCATCAACGGTAGCGGTCTCTGTCGAGGTAGCTGACCCCGGTACCCCTTCCTCGAGCTGTGTAATTGAAGAACGATACTCTGAATTCTTGAAGTCTAAATTTCGTGTGAGCTCTTCGTTTGACGACCGGAGCGTTACGATTTCCTTTTCCAAATCCCCGCTATCCTTAACCCCCCCTTCCGGTCTGTCTAGGCGTGTTTTGGGCTTGTTTTTCATATCCTTAATCCGACTCTCCAAATCCTCAATCTTCCGCTTCAGCTTACTCTTAACCTGTTTTATTGATTTCTGGAGTTCTTTATTTTCGTCTTTGCAGCTATCAATTGTTTTAGCTTGCTGTTTGTTCTTCTCCTCTATATCATCAAACTTCTCCTTCGATTTTCGTAGGTATTTTTTGAGATTTCTGTTTTCGTCCGTTTTTTTCTGGCACTCCTTCATCATAGCCTTAAAGTCCCACTCAACCCCCCCTATGATGCTGCTTCGCCCCCGACGCTCCCGCATAGCTCTTCTTTCTTTCGCCCTCATCCTCAAACGGAACTTCCTTAATCCCTGCAGCCTTGGGTGTTCTCTATCGAAATCCTCAAAAGATCTAGCCCTCCATTGCTGCTCGAGCTTCAGTTGTTCACCGAGACGATCGTTTGACTCCCGGAGGCGCAACATCTCGTTTCTATAACCCTCGAGGATATCAGGCTGGTGCTCAACATCCATTGCTGACGTTTCTGATTCACGGAGCGCTCTGTTCTCTTCTTTACAGCCATCGAGCTCTTCTTTCATTGTCGATATTTTTGATTTAAGTTCGGCTATCTCTGCCATGAACCGGCTTCTGGTTTTAGCTTCGGAGGTCTTTCGTACATCTTCAGTCTTTTTCTCACGTGCCTTCACGATGATGTCGAGCTAGATATAGCGGTTGGTTATGTTATTAACAGTATACCCCCCCCCCTCTCTCTCCTCAGGGAAATTCAGCAAGTGAAAAAATAACTTACTTTAGCTACTAATACTTCATAAACGAGGTCGGGTGTACAATCGATGAGCTTGATATTGTTGTGGAACCCTAAGGGAGGCCGTAGGGCATAATTTCAGCGACCGAATCCTAAGGGAAGGGGGAAGATGTATGAACCGTCATAATAACAATCAATTAGTTCCTCGTCACTCATAAATGAATTTTTTAGACGCGGGTCATATTTATGATCTAGGGTATCGCCAGACGGTAGTGATCGAGAGGGGCCTGAAGGTGGACCCATGGTTCCACATGTACCAGCCACGGGATGCTATAGTCTGGAGCTTTATTAATACTATTGGGGGGCGTAATTGTCGTAACGACCGTAACTAAAGGATGTTGAAAAACCAGATCGAGAGGGTACAGTCATGCAGTTGCGATCGGACGGAGGGGGGGGGGGGAGATGGTCGGCAGACTATCGAAGGGGTATAGGACTCCCCGAGAAGCTACCTGGGGAGGTCAACTTTAGAGAATCAGCCCAAAACACGAGAACACTTCTATCCCATTAAGTACCCTAGCATCTAATCCATAGTCTGGCCCGTGCACTATCGATAGCCAAGCACGTTCCACGTCCGGGTAACGGTGGCATCTGCCTGGTGCAGGCCTTCGATTTGTAGCGCCCAAAAGTGAGTGGACCGGTGGAACCCCTCCCCACTACACCAACATCGCAAAAGCGAGAGACCACAGAGCAAGAGTTCATTGGGGTAATTAAGCTATGGCACAGGAAGTAGGACGCTCTGGATCAAAAAATAATAGATAGGCTAATTAATTCAATGACTTTAAGGGTTGTGAAGATTATTATGGCATATGGGGGACATACTGGCTGGTCGGCACAGCTAGGGCTACTGATTTTTTATCGCACTTTTAATAATTTATTCTATATCTCTGTATTGAGGAACCGACCTAGAAAGACTCCCCCAGCGCAGCATGCCAAGCCTCGTGTCTACTCACTTCTGAATGTCGACTTGTCATCGGTCTAAACACTGCAATGTATGGGCTTGGCACCACGCCTCATAAAGACTGGGCACAACTTCTTATCCATACCCACTGATACTTCTAGTGGGTCGTCCTATTGTAAGTGTTTCTTAGGTCTCATTTTTGAAGGGAAATATATCCCAAGTGAGATCTAGAGTTTATGATTTGTGACATGAATCACACGACTAGAATCTAGCCTCTCATACAGACTCACATCCTACTCATTGACCATCTTAAAAATGTTGAATAAGAAAATTACAAAAACACACATATACCTAAGCCAATCGCCCTGTTTGATCCAGCAATCAGTAGCTCAACCCAGTCCCTCCAATCACAAACCCCATACCCAACAAAAAAATAAGCTCCCCTGCAGCTACATAGCTATGAGCAGAAAGAAAAGGTTACTCCTATAACTAGGCAAAACCCCCCACTTATTCCACGGATATGGCAGATCATCGCAGAAGCCGTAATACCGGAAGTCTCTAATGAGATTTTCGGGTTGAACGGGTCATTTATATCGGTTAGGTCTATTCTCTTGCCCCTGGTGCCTGGGTTTCACCTTTAAATATAACCCTCAACCTCAGTTCTTCTATCTCTGCCATAACTGCCTTAATCCGTTCGCCCCGCGGTAGGAGCGCTTTTCCTTTGCATCCACAACTCTCGGGGGTGTTGACTTTCTGTTTGGCCGCCCCTTCTTTCAGCGGGTTTTTTACTAACGAGAGCGTTACATTGTCTGCTTTGGGCTTGTCACCCGACAACCGCAGTGTCCTAGCTATTTTCTTCAAAGTCACCAGTTCGCCTTTCAACCCATCCATTTCTTCCTTCAACCCCTCCTTTTCATCTTCCAATTTCTTCATCTCTACTTCCTTCTGGCGCTCGATCTGGTTGTTTGCCAACGAGAGTGATTTATTCTGTGCTTCGAGCATTTTGTATGACAACCGGAGGGCTACGGCTCCGCTCTCCAAACCCTTCACCCTCGACCTCGTTTCTTTTAGCTCCACCTTAAGCTGTTCGCCTAATGACCGGTACTTTGCGGCTTCGGTTTTTGAATTCTCAAGGGTAGCGGCTTGCTGTTTGCGCTCGAGTTCCGCCTTCGATTCCAGTGCCTCTAACTCCCCCTTGAGCTGTTCGACTAATGACCGGAGCTTTGTGGCTTCACTTTCGGAATTCTCAATAATGGCGGCTTGCTGTTTGTGCTCGAGTTCCGCCTTCAATTCCAGTGCCGCTACCTCCCCCTTAAGCTGTTCGACTAATGACCGGAACTTTGTGGCTTCACTTTCGAAATTCTCAATGATAACGGCTTGCTGTTTGCACTCGAGCTCCGCCTTTGACTTCTCTCCATTGACCTGTTCGACCAACAACTGGATTGTTGTCACTTTGCTGTTCAAATCCTCAAGAATAGTAGCTTGCTGTTTGCGCTCGAGTTCCGCCTCTGACTCTAGTGCCCCTAACTCCCCCTTGAGCTGTTCAACTAATAACCGGAGTTCTGCGGTCTCACTCTCAGAGTTCTCAATAGTGGCGGCTTGCTGTTTGCGCTCGAGTTCCACCTCCGACTCTAGTGTCCCTAGCTTCCCCTTGAGCTGTTCGACTAATAACCGGAGTTCTACGGCCTCATTCTCATAATTCTCAATAGTGGTGGCTTGCTGTTTGCACTCGAGCTCCGCCTTCGACCTCTCTTCCTTGATATGTTCGATTAACAACCGGAGTGTTGTCACTTCGCTTTTCGAACTTTCAAGGATAGCAGCTTGCTGTTTGCACTCGAGCTCCGCTCTCGATTTCTCTCCCTTGATCTGCTCAATTAACAACCGGAGTGTTGCCACTTCGCTTTTTGAACTCTCAAGCATAGCAGCTTGCTGTTTGCACTCGAACTCCACTTCCGACTTCTCTCCCTTGACCTGTTCCATCAACAACCGAAGTGCTGCCACTTCGCTTTTCGAACTCTCAAGAGTAGCAGCTTGGCGCTTGCGCTCAAGTTCCGCATCCGACTCGAGCTGTTTGATTGACGACCGAACCTCTGCGGTATCTTTTTTGCTCTTCTCAAGGGTGTCGTCTTGCTGTTTCCGTTCAAGTTTCAGCGCCCCTAGCTCTTTCTCAAGCTGTTCGGTCAAAGACCGTAGCTCCGCGGCTTCATTTTTGGAATCCTCAAGAGTGACGGCTTGCTGTTTGCGCTCGAATTCCGCATCTGATCCGAGTCGTTCGATTTCTGACTGGAGCTTTGCGACCTCATTTTCAGAATCCTTAAGTGTATAGACTTGCTGTCGGTTCCCCCGATCCAGGTCTAAAACCTTTGATTTCAATGATTTTATCCTTGACTTGAACATATTCGACATTTGAAGCTTTGCGGGTTCAGTCTTCTTAGTGCTCAAGCCCCTCCCGCGCCTCCATTCCCCCCTGAAATATACTGATACATTCGCCAAGTGTTACCCTCCTATACAGATAGACATTTCCTTTCGGATAGTGTATTACTCCGACGGATATTTCCACTGGTTACACAGTATGGTATCGGATGAGCATTTAAGCTACAGTACAGTGACCTATATCGATCAGTAGATGCACACTAAAATCAACCAAAATTCAGTAATTTCATGCTGTTATAGAGCATGCATTTATACTTCAGATTTTACAATTTGATCAGAGAAGCTAGATATACTGGTGAGAGCTCCATATTCTAGGTGTGAACCCTATTTGTAACTCATGAGAGTAGTGGTATGGGTTAGATGTAGGGTAGTTGTGAATTTGATCGAAAATGCCAAGACCTATACCAATCTCTGGTCTTGGCACTTTTTTTGAAATCACCCCACAAGAACCACTAGAATCCATATTATAACAGGTAGATCTTTTCATAAAATCCCATAAAGCGACTCTCCATACAGTTAGCTTCCATTATTCAGAATTATATAATAATCCCTTTAGTGGCGCACTGGTAAAAGAGGTTGCAATATGGCTGATTCTGGGCGTTTTTGGTGTGGTTTCGGATTCGTCCACTAATAAGTCACGCGCACACGGTACTGTATTAACCAAGTAACTATTCTTCCTTACATTTTGGGACGTTATTCAAACTCCTATATAGCTCACACTTCTTTCAATCAAGTCAGTTTCTGATCAACGTAATTCTTTAAAAAAAAAAAAAGGCCGTACTCCGCTTTTGTAATTCTCATAAGTATTAACTTGCTGGTGCTCAATCTCTGTTTTCGGGGGACTACGAAGCTTGCGAGGCCTCTGATCTCGGTACTTCCAGATATCTTCCAGAACCTTGTTTTTACATTATTAACCCGTTGCTACTATGGTTAGTTCAAACGGGGGGGAACCCTCTTAGCAGAGTGGTGGTGGGGGGAACATCATGAGATTTGAGATTTATATAATTTTTAGTATGTACAAGCGACGTCGACGGTAGTAGTTGTGGCTATGGCATGCGACACATCGAGCAATCGGACGATTAACAGTTACACCTCGCTATACGAAACGCCAAGTGTCTAGCCGATTTTGTCACTTATAGCGAGCTGGTGTGACAAATGATAAGAGATACTATAAGGCTAGTGACACACTGGGCAAACGAGTGACCAAAGTTAGAAATACGGTTACACCTCGCTATATGGAACGTCAAGTATGCAACCGATTTCGTTTCTTATAGCGACATGTAACAATATATGAAGAGAGAATCTCTATATGATAAGAGATGACATGAGGCTAGTGACACAGTGAATGCAACTTGTGTAGCTACAATGCTCCATAGGCAATTCAAAATACTAAAGGTCTGGCAAGATGCAAGATATAAATAAAAAAATCCAACACTACTAGTGGAAATAAGAAACAGCAGTCATTAGTTTTCTTTTCCGCTGTTTATTCTTTCAGCTAACTAGTGATATCGAAATATACTACTAGATCCTCTCTCAACTAGAAGCTTCGGTATAGCTTACATGTAGTTAGGCTATTCGGCTTTCCTCTAACTTAGATGCGTCGGTTACGGATACCTCTTGGTAGCGACGATAAGTCCGCTATACAACGCCGGCTGATATTACGTAGAGCTTAAAATCCATATTGAGATGAAGTAAACAAAAGAAACAGACCTCCACCACAGCACGTAATATGATTCTCAAAAAAAACCAAGGCTCTAAAGCCCTGAGTAGATAACTGCCACAAGAGAGGTGGGGTTGAAGGTACCCAAGGAGCCTAAAAGTGGTACCTACAAGTGATTTTATGAATTACAGCTTGGCACTTTTGGGTTGTCGGACTAGATTCCGGAATTGTTTTTAGGGACAGGGGTAGGGATACCGCAGCTTGAGGATATAATTTTAGAAGTGCCGGTGTCGTTTTAGTAGGCTTGAACCTAGGTTTAGGTAGTGGGTGAGGGCTAACAAGGGAATATTTAGACACTGACGCTGAATCAAGCTATAGAGACAAAAAACGTTGACTCTAGATAGAATATACCCTCTTCGTGACTACCTTGAAAACTTTGAATAAACTGAAAATACTAAAACATGTGTATACTCAAGCCAATCACCCTATTCAGCACAACGCTCAATATCTCAGCCTAGTTCCTACTCACTACAACGCCACCATAAACTTCACACCCAAAATGTAGCACCTATGACTGAACGGAGGGCAATTCCTTATGCAAACATGCCCGGTAATCTCAGGAATCGTAATATCGGAGGTCTGTAGTGAGATTTGTAGGTTGAAAGGGCCGTTTATTTCGATCCCGTTGGTTCGTTTTTTTCTTGTGCTGGGGCTACGCTTGGATCTCTAACCGTCACCCCTAGTTCTTTTGCCTCTGCTACTAGTGCCTTGAAGCGTTGATTTCGCGATTGAGGCGCTTTCCCCCCCGTTGCCGCAATGGAGTGAACAGCAAGCGAACGTTCCTAGGAGTGGCCCCAACTCTGCTTTAAGCTTGCTATTTAATGACGAGAGCGTTTCATTTTCTGCTCTGAGAGCCTTATTTAGCGTCTGCAGTAATGCATCTTCATCTTTCAGATCCTTAATGCCCGATTTCTGATCTCTGAGTTCGTCGTTTAAGGACAGGAGTGTTTTATTGTCGGCTTTGAGCATGATATTCGATGATTGGAGTGTTACAGTTTCATTTTCCAGGCTCTTAAGTGTGGCTATTTGGAGATTTAACTGGGATCTCGCTATTACAAGATAGTCCTCGAGTTTTTTGATTGACGACATGGGCGTTGGGGTTTCCTTCTCGGGGGTATTGGCCTTCTCTTTCGCCTCTTTAATTTTTGATTCCATTTCCTCTAGCTTTTTTCCGACCTCGCAGTTTGACGACAAATACTCCACACTTTCTACCCCCAGGTTGATGTTTGACGACTGAATCTTTGCAGCTTCGCTTTCGCTCCGCTTAAGAGTGTCAACTAGCTGTTTTCGTCCGAGCTCCACATCCTCCGCGAGCTTTTTGATCGACAGCCGGAGTGCTTCGAAATTCTGAAGGGTAGCGGCTTGCTGTTTGCGCTCGAGTTCCAAGGCCGAAACTTTCGACTTCAGGATCCCTATCCCTCCTATGAGCTGGTTATTTGACGCCAAGATCTTCATTTTTCCTTCCTTCAGCTTGCTATTTGCCAGCTGAAGCTTTGTGAGTTCGTTCCCGCTCTTCTTGGCCGTGCGGGCTTGCTGTTTTCGTTCGAGCTCTACACTCGATCTAAATGTCGCTAGCTCCTCCTCGAGCTTTTCGACTCTTGACCAGAGGTTTTTAGCTTCATTTTTGGAACCCTCAAGGGCAACGTCTTGCTGTTTGCGCTCATGTTCCGCATTCGACTCGAGCTGTTTGATTAATGACTGGATCCTTGTAATCTCTGTCGTGAATACCCCCAGTTGGTTATTGAGCTGTTCATTCGATGACCGAAGAACTCCGATCTCCTTTTCATAATGCTCTAGCACTTGGGCTTGCTGTTGATAATTGCTTAGGTGTATACAAGGCTGTTCGCACCCACTTTTGAAACTCTCCTGAGTGTCAATATCCATTTCCGAATCCTCCGGAACCTATGAAGCGTGTGGGACCTCCGACTCCGATACCTCTAGATCCTTTCGGAGTTTCTTGTTTTCCGCCTGGAGTTCTGCGTTCTTTTCTTTATGGCTCTCCAGCTCCTCTTCTTGCTTCTTTTTATCCTTCTCCATTCCTGAAACTTTCGATTTAAGTTTCTCGAGTTCTGCCTTGAGTCGGTTTTCGGAGGCTTTGTGTGCATCTTCGCGAGCTTTAACGGTGAGACTGAACTATATGTAGCGTTAGAAGCTGCCTAATAGTAAGCCCCGAGAGATCAGATAGATAGAAACTACTTACATTGGCCACTAGTGATTCGTAAACAATCTGAGGTTTACTACTAATAAGAGTAAGGCTAGCGCGGAACCCTAAGGGGATAAGACAAAAATCTCAGCAACAGAACCCTAGTAGAAGTATAAAAATATGTAATAATAACGGAGGAGGAAGTAGAGAAAGGTAGATAAACCATCGTAGCAATTGATTAGTTCCTCCTTGCTCATAAAAGAATCATCAATAATATGCCTGCTCGGGTCGTATTTACGGTCTGTGGTGTTTCCAGACTGTACGGACGGAGAGGAACGTTTGGGCGGACTCATGTCTACACATGTACCGACTATGGGGTACGGTCTGGGGTTCACTGATGGGGCGTAATGAGGCGTAACAGCCGTAAGCAGGACGTTGGATCGAGAGGGTAACGGTCTTCAGTTGGGTATCCGTGGGAATTGAAGTAAGGCTGTTGATAGGTTAGCTGTGGGAGCACAGAGGCTCAGCTTACCAGCTCAATCTCCATCAAGACCACCGGGAGTGAGTTCAGATGAATTACCCCTAATCATCTATCTACAGTCTTCTGGAGGTAATAGATGGTTAAAAGAATACTCTCCCTCAGTCGCATAGACACCCAGGCCTGTGTTCATCCTCTATGCTATAATGTAACTCAGGTTACACAGTACTACATGTAGGCAGAGGTTCCAAGACAAAATGCCAAGACATGCTTCAATGCGGGACGGCCCGCGCCGGAAAGCTTATCCGTCCACCCTAACCGAGAAAACTAATGCCAATCACCACTAATCACTCATCCCCACTAAGATATCGCATCGAATGTCATCTTGAGCACTAGACCTGATAGTTCCCTGGTGTCGTATCAATTTTAAAGTGGCGTTGCATAGCCATGTGGCTTTATAACTTCTTCCAATTATACCACAAATCACATAGATGATGGCCATCTCGAAAATTTTGAATAAGCTGAAAATACTAAATTTATATATGCCTAAGCTAAGGAAATTACCCTATGTATTCCAAGCGTCAGTGTCTCCTAATCCCTCCAACGCCGCCATAAATTTCATACCCAACAAGCAATAGGTTCTTCTGTAGCTAGTTAAGTGCGAAAGAAGAAAGAGAAAGAAAAAAGATATGCTGTTCCTATAACTGAGGGAGGAAGGGGGTTACTTATGCCCTTAAGCTACCAGAATATCCCTAGAGTCTTCCCTAGTATTGTCTTCTTCGAGTACGCTGTATGACAACCTGAATGCTAATTCTCTGTCTTTCAAAATCTGTAGCTTCAATTTCGATCTATTGGCCTCCTCCTCGGATTTTTCAGCTGATAAACGAAGATTCTCAATTTCAAGATCCTTGTCCTCAATAGCAGCGGCTTGCTTTTCATTGTCCTCCCCTAGCTTCGAGACTAACAGCTTGAGCTTTACAACTTCATTTTCGGAGCCCTCACGCATATCGGCTTCTTTCCTGAGCTCGCGCTCTGCCTTTAACTTCTCCTCTTCGAGACTTTCGACTAACGATTTGAGTGTTGCCACTTGGGTTTTAGAACCCTTAGAGGAAAAGGCTTGCTGTTTACTCTCGGGTTCCATGTTCGACTCGGGTTCCGCGTCCGACTCCGGCTGCGCGTTCGACTCGAGCTGCCCAATTTTGTAACTCTCAAGGGCATCGATTAGCTGCTGGTTCCTCCACTCTAGCTCTAAAACCCTTAACCTCAACACATTCACCCCTGACCTAAACCTTCTATTCGACAACCAAAGGGCGATTCCGATTCTAATTCTGTCCCGCTTGGTGGTTTCAGCTTGATGTCCCATCCCCATCCTCACCACCGAAAACACTGATCTGAGTATCCTCGATCTTTCACTAAGCTTCGCTCGCAGAGTTTTATCACTGGCTCGATAACGCTGTAGGATCCCGGCTTGCTGCTGGTGGTACTGCCTTAGGTGTATACAAGGCTCCTCGCACCCAACCCCCAAACTCTCGTCATTGGTATCAAGGTCCATCTCCGATTCCCGCGCCACTTGATTTTCCTGGAGTTTCCCACGCAATTCTTCGAGCTCTGTATTGGTCTTTTGGTGCTCTGCCGCTTGCTTCTCTTTGTCTTTCTTCATCTTTTGGTACTTTTCCTCTTGCTTCTTTTTGTCTTTCTCCATATCTGATATTTTTGATTTAAGCTTAGTCACCTCTGCCTGTGCTGTATCGATGCGACCCTTCACGCAAGCATTGATCTAAAAATGTAGTATTAGATATATATATATCCTTAGGAGTTCCATAACTATAGCTGTAGTATATTCGGTAGATAGAAGCCGCTTACACTAGTCACTAATAATCCGTAAACGGTGCTAGGCTTATCATGGAAGTATTCGAGATTACCGAGGAAGACTAAGAAAAAAAAGATGAGATAAAGGTTCAGCAAAAGAATCCCAAAGGAAGTGCGAAGGGGGGGAAAAGCAAGTATAGTAGAGAAGAAAAGAGAGGAAGATAAATAACCTTGATAACAATATCCTAGGTCCTTGGCACTGATAAATGAATCTTCAGGCGGGGTATATTCAGGGCTTGTAGTAGACCGTACAGACGGGGAGGCGTCTGGGGGTGGACTCATGGTCACACATGTACCGGCTTTGAGGTCCTATATGGCCTTGATTATATTATTTGCGGCGTAATTGTCGTAATTAGGGATCAAAAGGAGTAGAAAAAACAAGGGCGGGGGTAGCTGTGGAAAGTGGTTAGGCACCCAATGGGATGTGGCTGTTGGTAGGTGGCTGCTTGTGGCTGTAACTGGCGTATTAGAAGCCTGAGTTAAGATACATTGCCCTGGGCGATTATATTCCACTCTATCCACAAAAATACAATTACATTGAGTATGATTAACTTTCACAGTTTATAGGAACATTAGGAAAGATAGGTATACTACTAAAGATTACATATCAAAGATGGGGATCTGAGACTAAAGAAGCTGCGTCGTGGGGGATGGGCGCGCACGAGACTGGTAGCTTCGGAACTTATTTGTAATTATAAATTGCCAAGACTTCATACAAACTTAGAGGCTTAGTGTGATTTCTAAGGTTTACCCTACAACTACTCCTAGAGTCTACAGTACTGTAATTGCTATTTTAGCTGAGATAACAAGTTGGTTATTTATGGTTAGGTACTATCTATGTAGTTCTAGTTACACTCTCAGTAATCTTAGCCATTTTTAGTGATTTATGGCCCGGTACTAGACATGTTTCAACGTTACATCTAGTTTGAAATACATTTACAGCGTGAGCCCTAGAGGCTAAGGTAAAAGGCATGCTGCGCCGAAAGTTACTACAGCAATATAACGTACTAAAATACTAAGTATAATATATCGTGTGATACCCATGTACTGATGATTAATTCATTCATTCACTCGTGTAATACTACATCTATTTATCTTTCCCCCTACGTTTCAAATTATATTCAGAATATAAACATAGATGCAAAGAATATAAACACGAATGTTAAAAACACAAATTAAACTACCGTACCCAGTAAAACAAAAATAGATATACCGTAAATAATCAAAGAAAAAGCCCACACACCATCAGAAAAAAATCAATGAAATGCACAGTAAATATCCTTAACTTGTACACATCCCCACAGCTCACATAAAAACTAACTATTCAGGTTCGCCTTCTCTTCAAACCCGCAACACTATCCAGGCGGTGTGTGGGTTCCGGATCATCGGTGGTGGCCACTGTAAGAATATGTGATTTCAGTTCACCCAACTCTTTCACTTTATGGTCAACTAAAAACTGAAGATTTGAAATCCTCGAGTCTGCTTTCTCTAACTCGCCTGAAAGCTTTCCGTTTTCCTTTTCGAGCCACTTCTGGAGCGTTTCTTTTGCCTTGTCGTTTCTACCCCCGTTTTTGCCCCCCATATCCTTAATATTCCGCTCCAACTCCTTTGAATATTCGTAGAGAAAGTCTTTTGACGACTTGAGCACTTGATATCTGTTTTCGTGGTCTTTAATGAATCTAGCTTGCCGCTCGTGATTCTCCTTTATACTTCCAGTCTCCAACTCTAACTTCTTGACACATTGGTTGAGTTTTTTTTCCGACGCCCGCAACATTGTGATTTCGTTTTCGTGATCCTTAATGATTTTATCTTGTCGCTGGCGCCCCCACTCTAATCTCTTTGAGTAAGACTTGAGCTGGTTGATTAACGACTCGTGCTGTTCTTTTAACGACTGGAGATTTTGGTTTAACGACTGGAGATGTCCGTTTGACGACTGAAGTTGTTGGTTTGAGGACTGGAGACCTTGGTTTAACGACTGGAGATGTCCGTTTGATGACTGAAGCTGTTGGTTTGACGACTGAAGTTGTTGGTTTGACGACTGGAGTTGTTGGTTTGACGACTGGAGTCTTGCGATTTCGTTTTCGTGATCCTTAATGATAATATCATACCGCTGGCGCCCCCGCTCCTGGTCTCGCTTCATCACTGAAACCTTTGACTTTAACGCTTCCACTTTTTTCTTGAGCCTATTGTTTAACAACACAAGCGCTGCGTATCTTGTTTCGAAACCATCAAGGTAATTAGCTGGTGCCTCTAGCTCCGCGCTGAGGCAACCATTTTTTAACCAGAGATCCGAGCATGATTTTTCGAGCTTCGAGATTTTATTTTCATAATTCTCGAGGATATCAGATTGGTGGTGGTGATCAACCTCCATTTCCGAGACTCCCGAACCCGATGCACCCACTCCCATGTTGGACTGCTGGTATGAGAGCACACTGCTCTGTTTGTCTTTGGCTTGCTGTTGCACTTCCCTCATTGCCGAAACTCTCGATTGAAGCCCGTCCACCTCCGTCTTGAGTCGATTGTTCTCTCTGCATATTGTGTTGTTTGTATCTTCAAATCTTCGTTTACGATCATTTAAGAAGCTACTATTTAACTACATACAGCGTTGGTCTATGTCTTTGGAAGCCCTGACTAGCACCTAGGGGATCAGATGGATAGACTACTTACCTCGGCCACTAAACTTTCGTAGACGTGCACAGATCCACCTCCCCCATCCTGAATGTACTTGAGGCTAGCGCAGAAGTCTAAGGGAGAGATGGAGGTAAATCTTCAGCGACAGAGTTCTCAAGGGGGGGTCAACATAGAGGAATATGGCCAACTTTGATAGCAAATTTTTAAGCCCTCGGTATCCATAAGTGTATTTTTCGTGAGATGTTTGCTCGGAGAGTATGTAGGATCTGGGGTACAGTTGAACTTGAGAAGTGGGGATGGATCTGATGCTGTATTCATGTCTATATTGTCCGGGCTTTTCTTGATGGGACGTTGAGAAACCAGGTCAAGATGGCATCCAAGGGAGTAAAGTAACGCTGTTGACAGGTGGCTAGCTGTGGCAGTGTGAAGACTCAACTTGCCAACTCAGTCCCAGCCAGGGGTGACTGAGTCCAGATGCGTTCACCGGTCAGGCATTGCCACCACTAGCCACCTGCCGACAATGTTCTGAAAGTGGCATTTGGTCTAAAGAAACTCTCCCTGTGTACGTAATCACAAATAGGGTTAAGAACCGTGTAGCTCCACGCCAAGGCTCGCTTACTGGGGCGGCGCGGGACGGCCCGTCCCGGAAACCTTATCCGTCCACACTAATCCTGTCAATCACCGCTACATCCCCACAAAGACACCACATCTAATGTCAGCCCGGACATCTTGAGCACTAAGCTTTATAAGTCCCTGTTGTAGAGTATCCTGGTATCGAGTTTCTAAAACCCAGCAAATAAATACTCGGTACTGAAGAGTGTACTCACTAAATTGAGTTCCACAATATAAAAGTACAGTACAGAGCCAAGCTGTGATGTATATAAAAATATTTCACAAAAGCTACGTCAATTTGAAGCCCAACGCCGAAGCGGAAGTTGAACAACGGTCTTTTAGATGCCCAACTTGCGCCTCCACCGTTAAGCTATGACGCAGCTAAAATCCCCTAGGCACTGGATAGACTTCCTCGTGTAATTTTCGATCATGGTAAACTACCTACATCTTCGATTACATAGTTCTAGGGACCTATTATTTTCTAGTGGCTTATCCTACCACAACTATTTAGCATTTATACAGGCTATGAAGGTAGAATTATTCTAACCCAGATTTCGATGACACTTACCTGTCAATATTGACGTATAAGGACTGTTGTCGGAGGCAGCACATGTCATGCAGGGTAGCGGGTAATTTGTCCCTTCGGGAATGCTTCAGCAGCCCCCATAGCTAGGTACCAACTGCAAGAGGTCAAAAACACAGTAAACAGCGTAGTTCACACTGGGACCACTAGCCTAACGGTATAGAGGTCCCAAACCCCGGTGCCAGCAACGATGCTGAGCGTTCGAACCCGGTCACCAGCAGACGTATGTTGGTCTCGAGCCCCGCTGGGGCTTGGGTACCCGGTAGCCAACAGAACTGCTTTTATTTTTCTCTTCGATTTATTTTGACACATACCAGGAACTTCTTTACCAGCAATTACTAGCTTCAATTATAGCGGTATTATTTCTTGCCATTGCCATTTTAACCTAGAATTAAACGTTCGGTAAAAGCAAGACCTTAGAGCTAGCACTCCCCGCCATCAACATTGATGACTAAGTACCATCGATGGCTGAGCCAGAACATAGTCACTTCACCCTCAAACCCGAGAAACCGGGGTGCCAGCTTCCTATGAGTCACAGGAAAATTATGCCTAGACATCATGGCGTGCACTAGATGATCACTCCGATCGAGGGATATATAATTTTAGGAAGGTGATGACAATTATTGTAGACCTGGGTAATATAATGTTCTAGATATTAGGTGCTCCATTCAAGTGCTCCCTGGCCATATGATGAGAATATCGAATGGTATTGACATTCTAGGACTAGTACCGCGTTAATAGTGAAGGCTGCGTCAGGAAATCCCATAAATATCGCTTCTTTATAAGGTAAGACCTTGGTCATAATAGATGACTTGGTGACTACCTCTCATCGGTGTTTTCAAGCGAGGAGATCCCCCTCGATACCAGCCGGACTACTCTACATTCTTCCTACTATCGAAAATCATGTCAAAATTCTGTGCTACAATCTACACCACTCCTCTAGTTACCTTAAACAATCCCTCCAATAGCAAAACCTTAAAGGTCGTGTTCAATGGTTCTATAGCTACAGTCAGTATGCAGAAATGTTCGTGATGAAACAGGTTTCAGATGGCGCAAAGCGATCCATAAAGTTATGTTTATCTAAGTCCAAAAATCTACCAAAAAACAACCTCAAAAGGTAATTTATCAGCCAAAATTTCCCTTAATTCTCTACCATCTCATCCACCCAAGTTCCTATTTAGAGTATTTAGTTACATGTTCCTATATTTCTACAAATTTTCTAACATAGGCCAACATTACCGGAATTCCCCACTGAGACATATTCCGTCATTTTAGACTTGTCTCATCACGAACATTTCTGCATAGTGACTGTATGTACGTCATAATCATAAACCAGTACTTCTATGGTATCACCCTGCCCTGCCCTGCAAAGAGGGATATAAGGCAGAGTAAGAAACATGCGCCCCAAGTAATTAACCTAGACGATATATATCTATCTCTCTACAGGCTGTATGTGTTTCCGGGCTTAATAGCCATGTATATGGATCGTGGAGAGCGACGGGGGACCAACAAAATATATGGCATTCTTAATTCCGTTATTGAGGAGTTTCCTGATTATAGGAATATGATATATAGATATAGTACGAAAATTACAAGTGGGTCGACCCACACGATCCCCGACACAATGGCCTTCTTGTAGGGGCTGGTAAAGGCAAGATGATTAGAACAGGAGGCTCAATTTCCGCCAGAAAACACCTTAACCCTCAGAGCCTAACTACGCACCTATTCCTAACGCAGATTAATCCCGGGTACTTATAGCCTAAGTAAGAACCCTCCGTAAAACCAACAGTCCACCGTGCAGGGAAAAAATACGCCGATAATTTTCATTAGTCTTAGTTTCTGAAGTACCATTATCGTTCTTGTAAACGCCCAGATATATTTTTACTATACTACTAACACTAACATTTCTATCATCCAGTCGCTTATACAGCTAAAGATAACCGTAATCGTTTGTTTGTGAACGCTCGTACCACTATCTTTAGTGGTATCCCTTGAGGCTCTTTGCCAAGAACTACATGTACCGGGTGTTCACGCAAAGTACGGCGAACTTGACGCCCATAGGCTCGAAATTTGCTTGCGCCACATTTAGGAGCCAATATATTTACTGTGATACCCACCATTTGTATGGGGGAAAAAAGTCTGGAGAACTTTTTACATATCTCTTTTAAAATCAGGAATATACTCTAAAAAAATAAAAAAATAAGTATGGGATTATACCCTGTATTGGCTTTATATTAGTAGTACTTTAGGCTTGTTCTTGATGATTTATGTTTAACACTGTATCAAGAGGAGTCAAATTTCTGTCTCTGATGTCTCCTGGCTTAGGGGATCCATAACTCATATACCACTTTGGCGACCAGTGTAGCCTTATCAGACCAACCACAAGCTTACATGTAAGAACTGCCCAACGGGAGACAGTTCGCTGTACTTACCCTTAATCCCCGGTACTAGGGTATGAGGGTAAGTGATCAGAACTGCCTCCGGTTGGACAGACCGCTAGTGGAGGGTTGTGGTTGGCCTGGGGGTGCCACGCTGGCCTGCTTTTGGGTTTATATCAACTGTGTGCCCCAAGAAAATTTCCCACCTTCACAACACAATTTGACCCTAATTTATACTGTTTTCTACAAAAAGTCAAGGTTAGAGGCCTGAAAAATTAACAAAAAATATCTAGAGGAACCGCAATTTACTAAGGGTTTTTAAGTTCCTTTTCTGTCTTTTAAACAGGAATATTAGAAAAGTTCTGATAATTATTTTCCCCCATACAAAGCCTGGATTTCTTAGGTGTACTATTGGCTCAATGGTGTGGCACACGCAATTTTTGAGCCTATCGGTGTCGAGTTCTGATCATTTTTGTCCACACCCTAGTACTACCTAAGCGGGATCCCTGCCCCGCTTTATATACACTCTCCAGAAACGGACTACCGAGCGGGGAACTATATACAATCAGTTACCCTTACTCTAACTGTTTCCTGAGAACACAAACTTGCATATCTCATACTTCTGTCAACCACTCTCTTCAAATATCCCAAGAACACATGGATCCGTTTTCTGTGGCTTGCGGAGTAGCTGGGCTCATAAGCTTGGCTCAGGTTGTGGTCAAGGAGGGGTACAATTACATCAGCACAGCCAAAGACGCCCGCGATGATATACCGTATATACTCGTATAATCCACTATCGCCGAAAGATCCGAAGCAGGGTGATTCCCTGCAAGCGAGTGCAGTTCTGTGGGGCAGAAGTGAGTTCAGCTTTACACTCACTATTCTTGGGACTCTAAGCAGAAACTTTACTGGCCCCCACAATCATTAAACCTTTTCCTCAAACATAGCCTCAAAAATTCTAGTGAACCACCCTGTCCCGGATCTTTCGGCGATAGTGGATTATACGAGTATATACGGTACGTAACTTGATCAACGAAGTAACTGGGTATAGGCCCTGAAATTTGAACCACGGCTTGAAGCTAAGAACATATAGGCTTTCTGGGATATTAGTCGCTTTAAAACTAGTAGTGGATGACCTTGGTAATGCTGGGTATAACTCAGGTCCGTTCAAAATACCCTTTTCCAAACCTTGCTCTTTTAAGACTGAAATTTCAGTCTTAATTTTTTTTCCCTTGCTTACTTACAATAGGTATCACTAAACATCAGCGAATATCCGACTGTGAGGATATCCTACAGCAGTTGAAAGATCTATTGGAAAATATCAACCCAACGCCCATAACGAAAGAAACCCTAATAACCCCTACGAAAAATAAAACAAACCAGCCGCAAAAGAGCGTGGGCTCGGGGACCAAGGATACCCGCAAAAACAAGAAAACACCAATAACTACAAGAATAAAGGATATGATCAACAATACAGGAAAAATTGCAAAGTGGCCACTGAGTAAGGGGGAAACAATAGAGCTGATGGAACGCTTGGAAAGACATAAGACTACATTCATGCTTACACTTTCGGCTGATAGCGTGTTTGTCGCCTACCTCCAAATTTCTTCTTACAGCCGACTAACCACGAGATAGCTCAAAGCTTATGGACGTATTAGACGAGGGCAAGGAGGTGAATCATCACCTTATCGACATTAGAAGTGAGCAAACTAGAGCCGCAGAAGAAAAAATAAAGGAGGACAGAAGCAAGTTTTATTCTTTCAAAACCCCTAGACCCTCCTAAAGATAATAACGGTGCCTCTTAGTAACTAAACTTTGTTGGCTATTCCCTGGAGACCCCGATGAAAAGCATACAGATATTCGTCGAAAAAGGCAGGAGGGTACAGGAAGTTGGTTTTTTGATACTGAAGAGTTTCAGCGCTGGATTCATGAGCCCTCATGGTTATTCTGCCATGGGAAAGGTATTTAGGTATATATGAATATGTTATTTCAAAATATAAACTAATACAAGGCAATTATATAGCTGGTGCGGGTAAAACTGTCTTAACGTATGTATGAGCTACTTCTTCTC
Source organism: Verpa conica (assembly GCA_033030425.1). NCBI lineage: Eukaryota > Fungi > Ascomycota > Pezizomycetes > Pezizales > Morchellaceae > Verpa > Verpa conica. The sequence goes on along the minus strand of JAUFSD010000021.1, from coordinate 1,136,561 downwards.
CTCTTTTTCTTCGCTGTTTATGTTTACTGTTTATTGTTTACTTGCTAACGAGATATAAATATAGGTCTGCTGTTTTCGACCACATCACCGAAAAGTCCCTAGATATGGGCAGAAACTTTGGACTAGCACACATATACTGTGGATTTAAAGACCGCGATGACCAAACCCCGACCAAAATCTTTGCAAGCATTCTACGACAACTTGGCTTCCAAAAATCCGAACTACCCCTCGAGATTGAATCACTGTATAAGAATTTTAATGGAACTGGAAAAACTCCGCACTTGCAGGAGCTTCTCCAGGCCATCGTTTCTCTTGCACGTAGTTTTTCTTACGTGTGGCTTTTCTTTGACGCTTTGGACGAGTGTAGTGAGACTACACTACGAGAACTCCTATCATGCATCAAAGATTTGATGAAAACAAATATCAAAGGTTTTGTCACCAGCCGATCACATGTCTCTGACATCAGAAATACATTCGAGGGAGCAATAAAAGTAGAACTATCGGCGCGCGAAGAAGATATCGAAATGTTTGTAAGATCCAGGCTCTCGGCACGATCACTCTCAGTCAAATTAGTCGGAGAAATAGTCTCACGAATATTAGAGAAAGCAGATGGCATGTGAGTCAATATTTTCCCAAGCCTTGGCCAAAATTTATAGCTGAATTATCTATTTTTTTTTTTTTATCAGATTTTTGCTAGTAGCATTTCAGGTCGAATTTATTATCCGCAAGAAACTCCCGAGAGATATAAAAACTTGCTTGAGTCAACTGCCAACAGGCCTAGATGACATATACAAAACTATTCTACAAAGGATAAAACTAGAAGATGACGACAATAGAGAGTTGGCATTAAATGCATTATCATGGATATCCCATGCTACCAGACCACTCCACCCCAAAGAACTCCGCGAGGCCCTAAGCGTAGCTGAAAATGATACAGCGATCGATGACGAGGATTTATTAGAAGAAGGCGATTTGATTGATGTTTGTGGCGGCCTTGTCATGATTGACGAAAAAAGCGAAACAGTTCGCTTTGTCCACTATACGGTCCAAGAATATTTGGATAAAAGTGTTGATTTCACTCATGGAGCACATGTGCATGCTATGATGGCAAAAACATGCCTAACATACCTGTCGTTTGACAGATTCGACAGACGACCAGAAAATGGTATAGACAAGGATTTTGTAAGGCGGTTAATACGCGAGAATGCTTTTTATGACTACGCTGCACGTAACTGGGGTTATCATACAAAATCCTCAGGCGAAGAAGAGAGTGTCCTAGAAAAGATTTGCAAGTTTTCCAAAACAGGCAATCGTGTGGAATCGGCACTCCATGTATTTTTCTTCAAAGAATCCCTATATATCGACACACTACTCAATACCCGGAATACACTCTTTGTAGCAGCCATACTTGGATTGCCCCGATCGACCCAGGCGTTGATAGCACTAGAAGGCCTCGAGGTTGACCTAAAAGATATGAACTTCTCTGGTGCCTTTGGCTACAGCAAGGGCCGCACACCACTATCGTATGCAGCAGCATATGGACACCTCGAAGTAGTGCAGCTACTGGTGAGCTGTGACAATGTGGTGGCAGACTCAAACGACCCTTCCGGGCGAACACCATTAACTTATGCGGTAGTAAACGGACACCTCGCAGTAGTACAGCTACTTGTGAGCAGAGACGACGTTGCAGCAGACTTGAAGGATAAATCTGGTCGATCATCGTTATCTTACGCAGCAGCATATGGACACCTCAAAGTGGTGCAGCTACTAGTAAGCAGGGACGATGTAGTAGCAGATTCAACAAACATCCTCGGCCGAACACCATTATCTTATGCGGCAATGAATGGACACCTTGAAACGGTCCAGCTACTAGTGAGCAGGGAAGATGTGGCAGCAGACTCAAAGGATAATTATGGCCATACACCATTATCTCTTGCGGCACAGCACGGACATATCGCAGTGGTGGAACTACTAGCGAGCAGGGACGATGTCGTAGCAGACTCAACGAATAGTTACGGCAAAACACCCTTATACTATGTGGAGCGGAGTGGGAAACACGCAGTAGCAGAACTACTAAGGAGTAAGTCTAAGCCGGAAGCGGAGAAGTTCAAGAAGCTTGAGATTGGTCTAGCTTCAAGACTCGAGGTTAGTTCCAGCTCGTCTTCCTACTTTCTCATCATCTATTGTCATTGAAAAATACTTACTCGAGGAAATTTTGATGTTTACTCCTATGTAGATGTGCCAAGACCGCTTTCAAGACAACATATGGTCAAGGAAGCTGAAGTAGTCATGGGAGTGGAAGGGTATTTTTGTCGGAGGAAACTCTTCGGAAATTTAGATTGCTGAAATAGGGAAAGCTCTGGTATGGAAGATACATATATTTGAGTATATTTATTTGATAAAGAAAATAAGTGACCTACAATGTAGAAGGGAAACATTAGTTGTAACCCGAACCTTAGAATCTTATAGGAAACTTACATAATCGTATTCATTCGAGGAGAGAATAGAAGAAAAACTATTACATGACATTGAGGCATCTTAAATGGTATGCTTTTGTCTAGTCCGTTTATATAGTACGCTGTCGACATGCCACCCTCATAGAGAGTGGCTGATACACTGATTACAAATGCTTTTGGGAATCACCCACGCTACTAACCTCCATGAAACTCCAAAAGAAAAAGAAAAAAGAAAAAAAAATTAACAATACAAAAAAAGATTACTCTCAAAACACAAAAAAAACCACTGCCTGCAATAGTTATTTGTTACGAGGGCTAAAAACTTCCATCATCTTGCACCAAACGCACCTGGCCCGGGAGCATTTTTCTGGTCACTTGGCGTCCAGCCAGTTTCTGCAATTCAGGCAGTCTATGCAATTCAGGCCGTTTCGGCGTTTCAGGCAATCTCTGCACTTCAGGCCGTTCAGGCCGTTTTGGTGGCTCATGCACTCTCGGCGGTTCATGCACTCTAGGCGGTTCATGTACTCTCGGCGGCTCAGGCCTTCTTGAAGGTTCAGGCCTTTTTGGAGGTTCATGCACTCTCGGCGGTTCAGGCAGCTTCTGCAACTCATCCTCCGAGTCTTCAGACATGCTATCTGAATCTGTATCTGAATCTGTCTCTGATTCTGATTCCTCCGACTCATCACCTCCTGCGTAAGAGATAATTTCCAGTTGCTCTCTGAAACTAACCGCTTTGTTTTGTTTCCTCCTCCTGAACCGATGGGTTTTTTTATGCTTGGGTTCTGGGGGGTACAATTCAATGTTGTTATTCCTCTCTAGATTCTCCTTCGTGATGCGGGCAATCTCCTTCTCCCATTCCGATTCGGGCTCCGAGTCGGAGGGCGTACTCGGACGTCCAGGGATGATCTTTTCCACAGGCATCTTTTTAGGGACAGCCTTTCTCGAGGTCTTCTTTTCCGGGTTCTTCCTTTCCGGGGCCTTCTGTTCTGGGGCTTTCTGTTCTGGGACCTTCTTTTCTAGGGGAGCAGGAGCAGGAACAGGAGCAGGAACAGGAGCAGGAGGAGGAGAAATAGGAGTAGTCTCTCTCCCTGGTGTGTCGTGATCCGGAATTTTTTGTATATATGGGCGGCAAAAGCTTTCTGCCTGAGACTCCGCTGTTTGCGTGTCTGGTGGTGGAGGAGAAGATGCATTATTGCGACTCGCCCTGATCAGAGAGAACTTCCGGCGAACACTGGCCCATTTCTTGGGTTTCTTATTCGCGGAGGGATCTTCAGTGGTGGTACTGTGGGCTTGTTTCTCGAAGGACATGATTGGGGGGGAGGGGGGGGGTGTTGAAGGGGCGCGCCAGGCGAGTGAGAATGTACGGACGGTGGGGGAGTGATGAGCTCTGGGTGTGTGAAAAGTTTCTGAAAGATTATCCTCTGAAGGGTGCCTGGAAGCACTTCTCCATAATATAGAAGGGGGCTGGCTGGGGTGAGGGTGAGGATGAGGATGAGGGCGGTAGAAGATGGTGGGGGGTTGGCAGGTGGAAAGGGTTGCGATGCCTGGGGATGGCCGCGATCAGATTACCCTACTAAAAATAGTCCCCCTATTTAGCCAAGCGTTTGAGAATAACACGTGTTACCGGACGAGAACCCCTTGGTGTTATCGCCCAGCAACTCCATTAAATAACCTCTTCCTAGGTTATGCGACTGGCTTCACGATCCCCCCCCCCAATGCCATTCACAACCCTTTTGCAATCGCTTCAATTGCTTGGGTTGTGCAAATGCTGGGCATCAGATTAGATTGGGTTCGTGTGCCTGATCCGAGGTTTAGATAAGATTGCATCTGCCAGGGAGGGAGAAACTTTCTCCGGTTATCGGAAGGAGATATCTGCCTAAACCCTTTCATTAGAGAAGGTGTTATTTTGAGATCAATTCTTAAGTAAACATTTCCCCCAGGCATGACCTCATAAGAGACCATGCGCCCGCTGCGGACTTGAGCCCGGGAGATGTGGGGAGAGAACAGCTGAAAAAAAACAATCAGACAGTACCTGACGGTATATTAAATACACAAATGTAGCCCAATGCCCGCACTCTGATCACACGATCCTTTTAGTAAACCAGACACCTTGACAGAGTAAGTTTAGGCCATGTAACCCTCGTGAATTTGAGTCAATTCCCGTCCGTCCTCTGGGTTCGTGGATCATTCAGCTTTGTGAGCACAGAAAAACACCACTTATAGATCTGGAATTGGAAATCGCTACCCCCTTGTAACCCTAGCGAGAGATGAATTGTGCAATCCCACGGACCCGGAAGAGCTTGAGAACACTCTATATAGAAACCAAAGCACAAACCTTACTAAAAACAAATCTTGTAGCCCGTTAGAACCATCCGACCCCCATCATCCATTTCTACTCGAGTCCAGAGAGCGTAAATATAGAGGCATTGCTGATTGGGCAGTTGTTCTCAATAAATACTCCATCCAATTAGGCCACCTCCTCTCGGCAACGGCGAATTACAAACCCACGATTATACAGAGAGAAGGGGGAGAAAGAAAGAACTGACAGTGGTTCAAGATCCCAGACCCCGCCGCTCTCCCCTTCCTATATATATACCCGCTAAGTAAACGATGGCTTATTTCTGAAACCAGTTTGAGAAATTGACCATACCCTAGAAGAAAAAACTATTCATGAGCCCAACCCTAGAAACCCTGTCCAATTATCTAGCCCAAATCGCCGGGACGATCCCCCAGTATTGCTCACTTGGCAAGGAGCGCCCCATCAAAGAATACGAGGAAACGCCCATGAGTGGCTGCTAGAATACAAACAGACAAACTAGCTATGTCAAAATATAACAGCTCTCTCTCTCTAGCGCATATAAGCGCTGTTATCCCCTTAATTCTCCGAAATATCTGTTTCCATTGCTTCTCTCTTTTGAGCTAGAAATTAACGCCTCATCGTATGCAGTAAGGTGGCCTGTCAACGCCGTAAACGGCTAATCATCGCCTAGGAGTGAGATAAATGCAAACAACTCCCCGGAACACTACGGAATGTATATGTAGAAAAACAAATTTCGCATAAAAAACACTGCCGCTTAATCCCTAACTAAGCAACCCCCCCCTTGCAGTGTAATCCCCAGAACAAAAACATACATACCAAACCTTCTCACTCACTGCGTACTTATGAGAACCCGAATGCTTATGTGAGAGAATTACACCGTAGTTCTCCCCCCCTCCCCCCACTTCCCCCATTCAACTCCGAGACTATAACCATGCGCAGACACCGGGGATTACCTAAACCGACATGCATGGAGTACTGTATGTACAGGCTCAATTATTCCGGAATACGCCTTAACCGAATATCAACCCCCCACCTCCACAGATACACGACTACAGATATTAAGAGTGTTCTGTCTACCGATTACTGTATTGAATAGTTTTGTTGTTACGCGGAGAGACGGATGGAGAGAATTAAAATAAAAAAAACATCTACGCCGTAACCAAACAGATGGTGCACGAATATTACTCGCGTGCTTTTTCTGAGGTTACTACAAGAGTTGAGCTCTATTTTCAGTTAGGATTGGGGGGGGGTATATGTCGTACTCCTATAATCGGGCTTAGCTGTTGTGTGTACTGATTAGAGTCCTCTTGTTATAGTTCTGTCTTGGCGGGTGGAAAGTACTGTGGTTGCGTCTAGTTATGTTCAAAGGAAGATTCTAATGCACCGATAACGTATGCACAAGATGTCTGGTTGGTTGATTGTCTAGCTAACAGAGGAAAAAAACCTCTTATCTACAGCTCTGCTAGCTTCATCTCCTTAGCGTGCTCCGCAGTACACATCTAGAGTACGGAATACATAGTTCTCAGTAGCTAGACGTACGCTGCCTCGAAACGGGTGCGTTGGAATGTCAGTGATATTCCTAACCGTTAACTACTTTTTAAGATCATGACTACTAAAAATCAACCAAAAGTACTGCCGGGGGACGTGTTGTTCGTAATGATATAGATCGATCTCCCTGCCCCCACCAAAGCTAAGGAATCTCGCCATCATCAAAAAAGTCATGCGTCCAATTTCAAAAAAAAAACGATTAGGCAAATAAAAAAAAACAACAGAAAAGCAGATCGAGTCATAAAAACACCAGGTTTTTTCAAAACGACACGAGTCTCCGAAGGGGAAGCGGAAGGGGGAAGGGGGAAGGGGGAAGGGGGAAGGGGGGGAAAAAAAGAAAAAAAGTGATATATTCCATCTAGCTTCGAGATTCTTTTTTAAACCAACTGCAGGTCTAAAATGTCTCCCAAGACAATATCTGTTGGTGGAACATTATAACGCCCAGGGATTAAATAGACCCAGAAATCTGTCACGGAAGTGTTCCCGGTTCCACGCGCAATGCGGCGCGGGGAGGGGGGAGGGGGGGGGGGAAGAAGGCTAATTTATTCGGTAGCAGCGAACCGGCAGTGGCTGCGCTCGGAAGCAGGGGGGGAATCTTCCCTAAGGCTGTACTCTAAATGAGGCACTGGGTACCGATGATGTCAGGGTCCCCCCCCTTTTTTCTAGAGCTTAGGGTCGATTCTTTGGGAATTCAATATCATAACCCTAAAAGGAATTGACCGAGAGAGCGTTGGGGGCTTTGGATTTCCCTTTCCTTCATATCTAGGAGATATCGTGTGTTTTTTTCCCCACAAGAGGCTATTTACCAGTGCAGTGCTCCGCGCGAGAATATACGACTCTGGCGTGGTTTGTTGGCTGGAGTTGATGTCTCGTTGAGCCCGTTAGACTCCACAACATGATGACCTGGATGAGAGATATTAAAACGTGATTCTTGGTAATGTGGGGGAAGAGTGGGGTTTTGAGGGCAATGTACTGTCCTGCAGTGTAATTAATCTACTAGTGATACATCCAACCCAGTATTTTCTTAAACGGTCGCTGGGTATCCACAACCGACGTCCAGATCAAGTATTGAACAAAAAAACCCACAGACGATATCATGAGGATTCACCTGGAGGCAGTCTTGGCATGTCAGGCTGCCTCTCGCCCAAGACCACCAAACAGGTAAGTATTCTCGGGGGTGCGGTCCGTACTACCCGAGCCACGTGCAGTAGAGACACTTGTGAATTAGTAGAAGGTACCCCAGATACAGGCCCATAATACGGCCTTTACCCCAGAATCGCTTCACAAGCCTTATTCTAGAGCCGATCATCACTTAGGTTTAGTTCACCCTCCGGGGAAGCGGGAGACTTCCTAACGTCCTGGGCACCGCGACGGGGAGGGGGGAAGCTATTCAGGTTGCAGCCTTCTGGGGTGGTTTTTTTTTTCTCCTTCCGGGTAAAAGACATTATGAAGCGGCTGACTATGCTATTTTCCGATTGATTGGGAACCCCCCTCGTCAATGCGGGGTGACCAGAATCACCCAGGTTTATTTTTTTATTTTTTTTTAAAATTCTTTTCCCTATCTCTATAGGAGTAGCAAGGATGATTTATAGTCTTTAAATTCACCCTCTTCTCTTCCTCTGGTTTCGAGGATTGTGGGTTTCAATATCGCAGAGTCGGGGCCAGATTCAACATCACATTAGAAACCCGAAATATAGCCGAAAAACTCTCAAGATGGTTGTAGGAGAAAGAGCTGACCCAGTGGTGACGCGATTGGTGGAGCAAGATACAGTTCCATGGTATGTTAGATATCCTCTCTAATTCAAGCTCCCGTATAGGTCTAGAATTTTGTGGCTAATAATATCATTTCCTGCTCAGGTACAAGAAACCCAATCTCCGTTCACTCTACTTCGTCATGATCCCGTCTTGTCTGGGTGTCGAATGGACCTCCGGATTCGACTCTTCTATGATGAACGGTATCCAAACAATCCCGTATTGGCAGCATTGTAGGTCCTAGCTATGTAGTCTTCTAACGATACCAAGTACCTATGCTGATGTTGAGGTGGTCAGATTTCAATGATCCGGACAAAGCCAGGTTGGGGTTCATGTCTGCTTCATATTCGTTGGGTTGTATTCTTGCACTTCCATTCGTACCGATCGTGAACGACAGGTACGGACGTAAGAAGAGTATCGTCCTTGGCTCTCTCATCATGATTGTTGGTTCCATCCTCCAAAGCGCAGCTCAAAACTGTAAGTTCTCAAGCTCTCTTTATCCTTGGGGATTAGTACGCTTATACAGGTGATCAGTCGCGATGTTTGTTATTGCTAGAATTATCCTCGGTTTCGGTATCCCATTCGCTATTGTTGCAGCTTCGTCGTTGATCGGAGAGCTTTCGTATCCTAAGGAAAGAGCTGTTCTTACCTCACTCTTCAACTCGTCTTGGTTTATCGGTGCTATTGTTGCTGCTGGTGTGAATTATGGTACTTTTCAAATGAAGACTACTTGGTCGTGGAGAATCCCTTCTCTGCTTCAATGCGTTCCTAGCTTTTTGCAGCTAGCTTTTATCTGGTATGCTCTTCCTTAGTCCTACCGCTGGATTCCCTTCATAGGATGTTTATTAATACTTATCTTCTAGGTGGATCCCGGAGTCCCCTCGATACCTCATTTCTAAGGACCAACACGAAGAAGCCCGTGCGATCTTGGTAAAATATCACGCAGGTATGTAGCTATCAAGTGCATGTGTTCTTTAGCCGGGGAGAAAAATAAAAAAGACTAATATTCCAATTTGAATCCAGAGGGAGACGAAGACTCCGAACTCGCCGCAATCGAACTCGCCCAGATCCAAGCCACCATCAAGCTCGAGCTCGAGGGCAAGAAAATGACCTGGCGCCAATACTTCACGACCGCCGGCAACCGTCGTCGCGCCGTCCTTGCCCTTTGCATCGGTATCTTCACCCAATGGTCCGGAAACAACCCACTTTCATTCTACCTCAAGAAGATTCTCGACCAAGTCGGAATCAAAGACGGGAAGCGCCAGAACTTGGTCAATCTCGGCATGACATGTTGGTCGTTCGTCAATGGTACTTGCATGGCGCTTGCTGTGTTCAAGTTCAAGAGACGACAAATGTACTTGACGTGTATCTGCGGCATCCTCTGTGTCTATATCATCTTGACTGTCAGCTCGGCAAGATATGCGTCAACACAAACTACATCGGCTGGTATCATGACTGTTGTTGCGATCTTCATGTATTCTCCGTTCTACAATATGGGTTTCAACGCTCTCACCTATAGTAAGTTTTTTTTTTTCCTTTTTTTTCTTTTTCTTGGCGAATATCATAGTAGTAGTGCATAAAGCTAACATATTTTAAAAAGCCTACCTCATCGAGATATTCCCCTTCACGATTCGATCAAAGGGTATTACCATGCAGCAATGGTGGGGCCGAGCAGCAACCTTCATAAACACATTCGTCAACCCCATCGGAATGGACAACATCGGCTGGAGATACTACATCTGGTACTGCTGCTGGATTAGCGTCGAAGGAGTTATCATCTTCCTGTTGTTCCCTGAGACTTCTGGCCGTACTCTTGAAGAATTATCTTTCTGTAAGTCTCTCCCTCTCAGTAGTCAACTCCCTCCCAGATACTAATATGTATTCAAAAACAGTGTTCGAAGGCGATGACGTCAGAGCCGAAGTTGCCGCGAAGGTGGAGAAACAGATTGGCGACCACGAACACCATGAGATTATACATAAAGACCAACCGGTTGAAAAGGCAGTCTAAGAGAGCAAGGGGTTTTGGAGATAGTTTCTTTTTTTTGTCAGAGCAACTTTAGGGATGGCAAGCCACTTCCAAGAAGCAAGGGTGGCGCTATGATTTATGAGTTATTTCTATTAGTATTTTTTCTATATTGAGGTTTTAAGAGTATAGCTGGCTATAGCTGGTTATTGTAGGAAATAAGCCCAAAAAATATTAACCCTTTTTACCGAGTCATATATCATGATGCTGGATATACCATCCCCTTTAGACTGGCGTACTACATATGGAGATGTACTTGTAAAATCATACTTTACGCGACCTAGGATTCGACCTAGATTAGTAATTAAGTCCTAGGGTATAGTAGGTAGTACTACAGGCGACTCTGTCTATAAGAATACGGTCAGGACCGAGAATTACAAACAACTATAAGAAAGGTGCCCTAGCCAGATCTGGAAGGAATTATTCCAGATGTAGTCTAGTAGGGCGTTTTGAGGGGGGGCTGCCTAAGAATATTCTTATACATATTATTTTTTATAGACAGAGTTGCCTGTACCACCTATTACTAAGGTTAAACCTATCAGCTGCCAAACCGCATACCGAAGAACCAAACATAACTTCACTCCGCCGAATACATGCCAGAGCCTAGAAGTAGTTGATAAAATGCAGCACCACGCGCTCTAAACGTTGGAAAGAAGAGTTTCTCCTAGTAATCATTACTGAGTTATGGGAACTGCGTCAAGCGTGATTAAACGAGAATTAGTACGAGTATACAAGCGCCCCATAAACCTAGGCTGCCAGTCATATCAGGAGATAATCACATCAACAAAAAAAAATTCGAACGTCTGAAAACCTATTTATGATTGATGGAAGTTTACGGAACGCGCCAATTTAAACCAAGGCGCGAGTTTTATCGAACCGTATACTAGAGCCACAGCGCCCGCTACTTTACAACGACTACCATGAAACTAGAAAGTAGCGCGACAGCCGAAGCCCTCAAAGGAGCTCTAGCCCTGACTTCAGATACTACAGAGCCCCTTACGACCTACCCTACGACCACTCACCAACACAAAAGCACCAAACAAGAGACAACTTTCATCAGATGAGACAACTCCACGCTCTAGATTCAAACACATCTGTAGAAAGCGAAGCCCAGGCGGTTACGATAACTGAGAGAACCAGGACTGTTACGCGCGCGGGAGAGGCCGAAACAGGGATACATTATCCTATCCGGCGATGTCCTGTAAAGAGGTGTCTAGGCATTTGCGATGATTAATCCGACCAGAGATAGGGAGATGTCTACGGAACTGATAGGATACATAGAATCCCAGAGTCCTACTAATCACTGACAAAGACTCCCCCCTCCGAGTGATCTCGGGTGACCAGGATCTTCGGATTAGAAACCCTAGCCCATACAGTTTCACATGCCAATAGCTTATTGTCACTACGTACTAGAGCCGAACCTGCTTGAGCTATAAGCACAAAACAGCAGTCAGGTTGATAGCCCTCGAGCTCTGTACGCCCCGAGAACTTGGTTTACACCCGAACATGCCGTATTATAATAATTCAACACAATGAGGCAAAAGAGATGGATAGCTCATCAACCTTGATGAGACATGTTATAGTCAAGTACTGATAGTCATATACATTAACGTGGGAATTTTACGATGGGACCTGCCCTAGCTACGTAATCATGCTGTCACTTTATTTTTTTTACTGTCCAATCCTTCTACACGGTAAATCTGTACGAATACACGGTAGATCGCTGCGTGCGGGCACAGTAAGCTTTAAATGTACGCTCAGTGATCCTGGTCAGTAAACAGGAACAAAAAAGAAACTTACTAATCATTAAAATACAAATGGGCTGACGATGCCTTGTTGAGACATCGTGCCACGACTTGATTGTTGTACAAAGTAAACAATAACTATAATACCAGCTACTTCATGCTAAGTATATACCCTACATTAAAATACCCGGCCATTTTAAAGGCCCGAGTGAAGTAAAAGCCATGAAGAAGAAAAAGAGGCATCAACGCAATGCATGTAATATTTTAGAGCAAGTGTAAGAAAAAAATATATCCAGAGCTCATTTAAGCTCCTCTCCCGTTTTTTTACGCCACAGAGTTAAAATTAATAATTAAACTACCACATGGCCAGGGACCTTGGCCACAAGTACATGTATTGTAAATGCACTCTACAATTGAACCGATGATTAAATATGTACTGCGCCTCTCGGCTGCTCTACTACCCTGGGGAAGATGCGGGGTCGGTAAGAATAACCATGGGTATAAGCTACTCCAGTCTACTTCGTGCAAAAACCAAAGACTTCTTACAAGTTCCCTCACCTTTTTTTTGTCCCCCTCTCTATATACATCCTATCCTATAGCTTATCACACCCAAGGAGCGATATTTCGATTCCGTCCATTATGATGTATTTCCCGATCGCATCCTCAGCGATCGTGATGGAATGTGATCTTCCCTAGCTGGTCCTGTCGCACCCAACGTAAAGAAACGCACTAGAAACCGATTTTATACTCCGAAAAAAAAAACAAAAAAAAACAAGACAGATAAGAGGATATTACGCAATACTGTTAGAGTTATCCTAAAACCCGGTGAAGGGTGCATGCTGCCCCCCTCCCCAAAAGTGGTGGTGGTGGTGGCTTTATACGCAACAAAATTTCAGGCTTGCCAATGAAAAAATCACAAGATTTGGGGGAGGGGGGGGGGGCAGCTTCATGGAGAGATAAAGATCAAAAATAAATTCTTCAGTTTGAGAACGCCAATCGTTATGAAATACCAATCAGTTTGTCGGCAAAGTGCTTTTTTTTTTCCAATGTCAGCCTCACTGTCAGCCTTCGAATCTGCATCATTAATTCCTACACGTACGTACGCACACATCAACAGAAGAACAAGAAAGAAAAAAATAAGCTTTCTGCCTAATGTGCCCAGTCTTCTTTTATGTCACCGGCCGAGAAAGAGAGAGAGAACGTGAGAGAGATCGAATGTAATGAATGTATATGCAACGATGTAATTATCAGCCGCCTGCAGCGCACTGTAGCCTAGGGCCAATTTTATGAGAACCAGTAATCTATCACCCAGCCATACTCGCTCCGTGAACTCGAAACTCAGTTTCCCCCCCCCCCCCTCGAATGCCCAGAGATCTTCAAACACATGGTTTATTGGTGGAGATAACTTCCCCCCTCGATCCGAGACTAAATGAAATGAAACTTTTGTTCCAAACAGCCTCAGGAAATCAGGGGAGAACTTAGACAGTATGTAGGTACTCAGAGAGAATATATCCTAAATTATAATAAAGGTGGAAAAGGTGTAGACACCATAAAGGCTCCAGGTCTATGCACATACAAAATTCCTGCCTAGCTCCTAGCTCCGCCCCGTATACGTACCACAAAGTTCAAATCAAGATAATACAGAGAATTCCATCATTTACAGCCAATGAATTGCTCTGAATGCAATGGCACGTTCCGCCACCATCAAACCCTCCACCACCCCCCTCTGCAAGAGTATACACCCCCTTGCAAGTCAGTCAACTCAGCCATCAAAGCTAAGAGTGAATGTAACTCTCTAAGGTAATCCCCCACTCTCTCCGACCGTCAAAAAAATAAGAAACCATAACCAGAAAGAAAAACCCACAACCCCTATGAAGAAAAGAAAAATAAAAAAACATAGAAAGAAAAAGAAAGCCCCTTTTGTACATAAGAGAAATAAAAAAAAAATAAAAAAAATAAGATGGAACTAGCGGAAAAGATGAGAGTTCGAGTCCCCCTCCCAAATGCGACTACCTCAACCAACCATCGATACCCCCCATCAAATAATACTCTCTTTCACTTACCCACACACACACATACGCAATACTCCATCATGACTCATCCCAGATATCCAGTTTTATTTTATATCGATTACAAAATATATCCTAGTAATAGACCGCCGAGTAATACAGTGATCATAGTTGACTTATCGACAAGCGCTTGGATAGCAGCTGAGCGGGTAGTGTAGACAAGATTGAAACCGATAGTCGATGAGTTCACGCACATACCCTCTGGCATCGGGTCGGCGTCTTCAGGCTCCACAAAGGTAATATCGGCACACTAGTAACAAATTAGCACCCCCCCCATAGAGTCTTAGTTCCCCACATCCTAGTGTAAGCTTACATTGTATAACGAAGCACCATGTAGGGCGACTTGGATGACTTGGATAGTCGCGTTATCTCCGACCTTGACGCTAGCATTTACAGGCAGAGGAACTTGTTGTAGACAGAATGTACCCGGGTAAGGGTTCTTGCTCGGACCGGTCATTTGGAAGACTGGAAGCATGATGTTGGTCATGTTTGGAGGTTGACTTCCGAACCCCATGTTGACGTAGAAGTAGGCAGTTGGATGCCCTGCGTTCCATCCAGGGATGATGGAGATGTCACCACCAGTTATAGGCCAGTTCGTTCTATTGTTCGTTGTTGGAACACCAGCGCCTAATCCCGTCAGTAAAGAGTATACGGGGAGTGGGGCATTATGAAACGTTGAGTGTGGAAAGAAGGGGAGGGAAGATACTCACAAGGGTAGTTCCATTGTAAATCGTCTTTCAGTGTGTTCCCTCGCCATCCTGGGTATACAATCTGGAAATGCGCTGTCGCAAATTGTACTGTGGCGAGAACAGTTACCAGTACCAGTCTCCATGTTGATGCCGATGATGATGTGGTCGAAAACATATTGAAAGGTTGTGTGAAAGGTGAAGTTGTACGTAGGATGTTCTAAGTTGTAGAGGATGAAGATATGTAAGACCTTTCTTTCTTTCTTGTACCTGACCAGTCGTAACGTTCCAAGTTTTCGGAGAAAAGTAAATCCCAAGACCCAAGTAAATAGTTGAAGGTAGTCGAGAAACTATCAAGACACGCGCGCAGCAGGTTGAATATTCGGGGGTCTAAGTAGTAGGACCGGGGGAGTGCAGGAAGCGTCGGGAAACGAGAAAGAGAGGAGAAGGGGAGAAGAAAAGCGGAGGGGAGGCGCCAATATGTATGTGTATTGCGGATACGGATATTAATGTAAGGAATAGGAGGGAGGCGGAGGGGAATCGAATCGTGACTGGACTGGGCGGGATTATTAGAGAGGGTGGAGAGGGTAATGTAATCAACCTGGGGGTTACATGGCCCGTCCACAACCTCTCTCAGGATCCCAGAGAACCGGCACCCGCAAACGAAGAAATCCTCCTCTCTCCCCCCTCCCCCTTCGGATTATTCCCAAGTTTCCGTGAAGCCGCCTGCATAGCTCAATTGGCTTCCAAGTCTGCCGTCGACGATTCAAACCGTTCCTGTGTCTCTCCCCCATCTCTTTCCACCAACAGTAATATCAACCAATAACACCGCACTCATGGATGTGAGAGTGGCGCTGGCTGAGCTCCCTTGATCAGCAATTGGCTGACAGGGCTCATTTTCGGATCAATATCCACTGCCTTCAGAGAGATCGATTGCAAGGCCAGCCTAACCTCACATGTACCTTCCGTGCCGTAATTAGATTTCCAACAACCGGTAGAGTAATAGTAGACCCACATATGTGCATCCCTCTCGCGTAACATGCTCTCAGTCACTCGTTCTTTAGCCATCACCTTCCTCTACGCGCCCAGACTAGGTAGGCGGCTGATCCCCCCGCACCGTGCTTTGATTCGCCCGTGTAGGGCCTGTCGCTCCTCTCCCTAGACCCTGTTCTTTTCTGTCTGCGTTTCTTCCCCGTATGCGGGATAGTTCCATGCGCGAAGCAACCTTTTTGTCTCGCTTGAACGGACGTGCAGATGCAGTGACCGTAAGCACAATTCTCACCAGAGAAAACATATTCTCGAGATTATATATGCGTGCCCTCGATTTCCTATGCCATGATACAATGTATAGGCATGTCGTTTCCATGGATACATGTATGTGGTTATGCCAATGCATCCACCATGTACATTGATGAATCCGGACCAATCCCAGTACCAGAAGGGGACGAATGTAGGTACAAACAAGTACTCTAATCGTGCAGAAGAGCGATGAACTTCACGGCAATTCAGTCGTCCCCCGATAATCCTTGTAAACCGCTGCCCGGGAAGCTTACAGCCGATCCATAAGATCCTCTGCGCCGTCGTGTCACGTACAGCCTCGGCTGTAGACCGCGTCAGGCATGGAGGTAAACCTGATTTCTCTCTCTCTCTCAGGAAGAGTGGTGGTTTATCAGAACATAGTCTGATTAATCGTTCGTTGCCATTAACTGTGGTTGTTGTTACCCGGGCACTAATTCTAAGGTTATCTGACCGACTGATAATCTCCCCCTGTCCACTACTCTAAAATGCAATTACAACCCCCTCACTAGAGAGAGAGAGCGGTTACAGAGAAATCATGAGATAGATTCCCTCTCTATAATGTCAACCGATATGATATACCTCTGTATGTAGTAGTAGTAGTAGAACCACTTCCAGCGTCCTCTCCCATGTATCTGCTCAAGCCCTGGCACAAAAGCTCGGACCACATGGCGCCATGCCAACCAACAAAACAACAAAACGGCTAGACCCAGCGCTTGCAAGAGAAACCAACCACCATGGAGTGGTTATTATTGTCAAACTGTACCTGCATACAATCCAGTACTCCTGTCAGGGTTGTGTATGTACGGAACCCTCAATCCAGAGCTCAACGAGTCTGTCGATCCGGAATTCGGCCGCGGGTGAGAAAGGCCTCAAGCTGCACGGTATAGCCATCGGCAAAAGTATTGTGGGTTCGCCTTACAACTTCCAAAGATGGTAGGTATTCTTCACCTTCAGCTGGCTGTACTCTACTAGTATTCTGGTCTTTGTGGTCTAGTCTTCATAGGTACTACTATTAATAGGGTCGCATTTACTGTATTGATCTTTCGCTATATGAAGAATAATGTCAAGCTTCGGTTATTTAAGATTTGAGGCTCCATGTCTATAAGAGTATAAGACAGTGGGGGGGAGGGGAATATTTTGGTAGTGTTATGACGCTATAATTAAGCTCATTGACTCCCGCACGCCCCCATTGCCTACAATTGATGTGGGAATCGCTAAATATATATGACCGTTGTAAATCATATCGGATCCACGATGTCAGTTTGTTTGTGTGCGGGTGAGTGGAACTAATAATAGTAACATGCAGGAACCCCCCCACATAGTTGTACCATAACAAAAAGCTTAAATGTAGATTTGTTAAACTTGGGAGCCATGTGACTCAATCTTTGATCTGGAAAAATGGGGGGGGGGGCAATGGGGAAATGTGATTAACGTACTTCTATAGACAAAATTCCCATTCCCCCCCTTAGGTGATAGATAATCCACAGATTAAAAAGTGATAGGACAAGCGCTTACACTTCAACCCCCCCTGATCTGAAACATCCGAACATCAATATGCGGTCCCAACTGCATTAGAACTTCTCTTGATCACTATAATTGAACCTCACAGATCTGTGTGGAATTACAAATGTCTAACCAGATTCCCGGGGGGGGATCTCTTTTTTTATGTGTGCAGGTCAATCAAAGGTGTAATGTTTCTTAAATGTCTTGGTTGGTCAGGCTAGAGCGTGTGAATATGAATGTTCCCTGGTTGTGGGGGGGTGTTTAACCCCCAGGTTCAGTGCTTTATTGGTTATGATCTGGGCGTTCAGAATCTTACCGGTAGCGAGTGAGTGAACCGTAAGGCTGGGAGTGTTTCTACTATTAATAGTGTAAGTATGTCGTGCATTCAGTACCCAGGGTTAAACACCACGAGAGCAACGCTGAGCGGCGCAGATAAAAAAAAAAGAAAGCCGTTGACGTAGTAGTAGGGATAAACTTTTGATATGGCTATATGCACACTCTTCACCCAACTAAAAAAAAACCCTCACCAACTTCCAACCTTCCCGTACATGTTAGCGAACTAGTAACAAAAGAACAAAACGGGGAGAAAAAAAAGACCACTGCAATCTCTTAATCCTTTTTACCCATATATCGATCATGGGACCATATGAAGCACCAACAACTTCTTTTGCTCTTAATAATGGGAATATAACACCTCACGACAGATTGCTAGCAATCACTGTTTCATTGGACCCTCAGATTTACGATAGCCCTACATGATACGTTGTGGGCGGGCCGAATATCCTCCACTACACGCAGCCACCCTACACCCACCGATTTCATTGGAATCACATGACGCGATACTACGAACCTATAGAGTGCATACCCATACAGATAGGGTTTCATTATACCTCAAACTCTACCCAATATGCATGTCAGCTAATCAACGATTCAAGAAGCGAATAGAATCCTTCCATTATGTCTTTCGTCGGAGATAGAGGTAGTGGTAAGGGGGGGAACCTGCTTCCCTTCATCCGTAAGACAATCCCGGACCGGGGACGCTTGTGACAAGATATAAGAAACGCATACTTCCGGCCGTTTCTCCCTTCCCCCTCTCGTTTTTTGTTTTTTTGTTTCGTTTCTTTTATGTAGTACTGATCTACTGGTTAGTTAACTATTTAAGAATTCTCCGCCCCCCCCTCCGCACTCGCTCCCCTCTCCCCTCTCCCCCTCCGCACCCCGCATCCTCCGAACCTCTACCGCTTGTGTCTCAGCGCTGTGAAAGATGATACTTTTGTGACTTTGAAGGACCGTGCTAATACATACATACATATCCACCACCCTCCCCAACCTCAACAATTTTAATAACAAAAAAAAGCACATGTATATCTATATGTACTGCACCCTACGGAAGCTCATAACTATCTCCGGTCATGATACATATATGCAAGAATTCGAAAATAAAAAAAAAAACCAAGCCAAGTTTTTTTTTTTTTTTAACCTATAAAAAATAAATACCGACTTCATTGGCGGAAATATGTCAATAAATGACAATTCGGATATGCACATGTGCGGCGAGGCATCCCAAGCTATCTCTACTTTAGACCGTTGGGGGAACGGCTGAGTATGTAATGTAGTTCCACTCAATTCATGGACTCGTGCTGTCTTTTATATTTGAAGGAGGGTGTGGGAGCCTCCCCTCCCCCCTCCCCTCCCCTCCCTAAGTATTCTCAGTCGTTTTGCGCGGTTATTCATAATACACAACCATCGGTCTCTCTCCACCAGCAACCCAATATCAAAAAAAAAAAACATCCACCTATACTCTCAATCATCTCCCCGCAAACTTAGTGGGAGAAAAAAAATAGACTTCTAAATATGTACAGCCTCGTCTCTCTCTCGGTTATTCCCGCCCTTCCGAAACTACCCAAGTACCCCACCCTGAAAGAGAGAGAGAGATTGAGAGAAATTAAGGGAAAGAGGAGGGGAGGAAAAAGAAAGGAAAGAAACCGTTTTTTCCCGCACACCTTTACGGGATGAAGTGAAGGGATGAGGGATGAGGGAGGGATGGAGGAGGTAAAGAAGAAGAAAAAACCGTGTCCGCATGGGATATGTGCAACGTTACTTCAACACAAGAAGCAAGTTTAAATTAACCTCCACAGCGAGTCTTTTTTCTCTCCTCTTGCCTTTCTTTCTTGGGATCCCGAGGAACACAAGGTTATCCGTTTAATTCGAAACACCCCCCCCCTCCCTCCCTCTAGGTTGATCATACGGTTGGAACCTCAAAGGCCCCTTACAGGAAATCCTGCTCATTATATCTAGCCATCCCTCCTTCTCCCGAGAAAAGTTTTTTTTTTTTCCCTTTCTCGCCACATACTTGTTTTTATATATCACACACCCGAAAGTTCCGCGTTGAGAGAAAGAAAACTAGACCTGCAGATACCAACTACGGCAACTGAAATACTTTCAGCTTTCACCAGATCATGGAATTGGAATTGCACGACTTGAGAAGACCCTCCCCTCTTTCTTTGCAGGAATTATTGTTTATCGTAATACACAAAAAAGTATTTACAAGAAGATATATCATATCAAAAAAAGGAAAACCAAAACCCGGATTAAACAATCTCAACACCACTCCCGCTCCAAAAGAGAGAAAAGAAAAAGGAAAGGGGGAGGGAAAAAATACAACGCTCCCATCACTTGCATCAAGTCTTTTTTTTTGGTCCTAACCTCGATGTATCGAGGGGGAGAATAAGAAAATTAATGCAGAGCAATACTAGAACGTCTTAACCAACATTTGGCGCTTCCCAGAGATTGCATGATCTCTCAAGATACCATCGGCGACAACATCGGCTATCAAGTATGCAGATACTTGCGGGTGGTTACTGTTTAGGACAGATGATGATTAGCATAATTTACACACCGGGTAAGTTAATAATAGAGAGAGGGCGTACTTCATGACGACTGGGATAACACTTGTATCCGCGATTCTTAATCCCTCAACACCGACAACTCTCCCCTTGGAGTCTACGACTCTGAGCTTATCACCCGCTTTGCCCATTCTGCATGTTCCCATACCATGATACCCTTGGTCGAGACCTTTACTTCTCAGCCATTTCTCGATTCCCTCATCTGTCATCTCGATACCATTTATATAGAACCCACCGCTTGCCTCACCCTTGAGCCGGTTCTCTTCCTCAACTTTTGCAGAGTCTCGGATGTACGGTGGGTCTTCAGCACAGCCCTTGAATTCCATTCCGATGGCGGTGTTTGAGAGGGCTTTTGTCTTGAATATTTCGACAGCCTTCTTGATGGTCTCAATACCAATGCGGACATCATATGGGTGTGCGAAATATTGGGGATCGATTAGAGGTGGATCAGCGGGGTTGGAGGAACTCAGGCTGATTGTCCCACGGGAGAGGTGGTTCTGGTGTAATAAGAAAAGCCGAGCGTACGAGTTGGGCTCAGAGCCAGCGGGAATTGTCTTTCCAGGGGGAAGATACCCAAGCTACAGGTCGCGTAAGTCAAGTGTGAGGAGAAAGGGAAGGGAAAAAAGAAAAAGCAGGAAATCAAAACTTACAAGATAGAAAATCTCGGTATCGGGTCGAGCCTTATCCAAGAATCGTTTCCGGTCCTCGTCAGAAAGGGCTTGCCATTCCGGCCATTTATCACGCTCTTCCTCAGTGAACTTGATGAACGCCACGGCTGCAGATCCACCAAACCTTGTCAACTCTCCGGTTCCCTCGCCCTTTCCATTGTTGTAAGAATCGAGCCATTTCTTCTTTTCGAACTCGACACGCTCAGGGTCAGAGAAGAGAGCGTTGCCGGTCGGAACTTGGAGATCCTGCTTGAAGATAGGGTCGAGGAGCACGGTGGAATGATCCAGCATATTCTTCCCTACATTAGGAGAGTTGTGGACAACCTTTATACCGAGATCCTCCAACTCCTGCTTCGGACCAATACCGCTCAAAAGAAGAAGCTTCGGGGTATCAATGAACCCGGCAGAAACGATGACCTCCTTGTGTGCAAAATCTTTTACATGTGTCAGCAAAGGAAGTCTAAAAATGAGATAAAAGGGCTAGGGGTTAATACTTACATTTACGGCCCCCCTCTATCTGAACACCAATTGCAGTCTTACGGTCGAAGAGAATCTTCTCAACCCTTGATTCGACTCTAACCTCGAGGTTCTTCGGACGGTGCAAACCTGCTCCGATATCGCCCTCGCCATTGAGAAGCTGGGTCGCAGAAGATACACGAGCACCCTTATAGATGGCCATCTGAACCAAGCCCGCTCCAATCTATTCACACGAGTCAATAAAACCGGGCCTTCTCATAATTTATAAATAGGAAAGAGAGCACTAACATTCTGGCCAGTGTTTGTATCCAACGCTTTCGGGATACCGACTTCCTCACAGCCATCAATAAAAGTACCGATTCCCGGTAAAACGTTCTTCGGAAGCGAGTTATGGATCGGACCGAAAGTCCCATGAAGGGACATATCGGGTGCTGCATATCGCTCATAACATCTCGGCAGACCTTTAGGGTCGAAAGATTCAAGCTGCACCACCCATGTTAGTTGCGTGTAGGGTAGAGAAAAAAAGAAAAGAAAAAAAGGGAGAAAAAAATAGTCCATGCAACCAGTCAAACATACCCTTTTTATCCGATCCCAACCCTCGACGCCTCCATATGCTGTATCTCCAACATACTGCGCCCATTCGTCGAAATCACCTTTATACCCTTTAATCCACGCCATATAATTCAGGTTGCTCGTTCCGCCTAGTCCTCGCCCACGGTGATAGACGAGTACGCGGTCATCGAGATGCTTCTGGGGGGTGGTGGTATACATGTAGTTTGTATCCTGGCGTGCTACATTCTCGGCGAAGTTTCCAGGAATAAGAGATTTTAGATTTGGGTTTTCTGTGGGCTTGGTCTTTGCAGATACATTGGAGAGGGTGTTTGGACCGGTTTCGAGAAGGAGGACCGAGGGCGAATAGGCTGATGTCGCTAGGCGGTGGGCAAGGTAACCTCCAGCTGTACCGGCTGCATTACGAGTAATTGAGCAAAAGAGTACGTACATGAGGAAGAGAGGGTGTCATACCACCAACAACGATGAAGTCGAAGGCTTCAGTGTCTTCCATGGCGTTGGCTCCAATATTCATTGTGGCAAAATACACAATAATCGCAAGTATACTAGGGATCTTCATTTTAAAAAGAAATGAGATCAGTCACGGAACGGTAGTACATATACGGGCCGATGCTGTTTTGGATGGAGGAATATTCCACGATGGAGGGCAACCTCGAGGGGGGGAGGGAGGAAGGTTGGTTGGGTGGGATGAAGGGAAGGGAGATCAAAAAAGATGCCGAGAAGGATCCTCAGTGGAAGTCTTATACCTTTCAAATTCTCAGGAACCTGACCGGGCTGCAGGTATGGGATGGAATGTACCTTATATCCAAAGTTCAAACTTGCAGTAGACCTGCAGTGAATTTTGCAGTAAGCTTACAGCGAATAAATGATAGAGGTACGGACTCGGCACAAGGAACCGCACCTGATGCTGTCTGTTAGCGCTGGGCGCTGCTGCTTCTACTCGTACTAAACAAGTACGTAATAGTAATAAAAGTAGTGATGATATCGTACCTATTGTAGCTTCTGGTGGCGCGATCTCGATATAAAAAGAAGAGGTACAGTTTTCAACCCTAGGTTTAATCCACTCTGGCGCCTATCTAGCGATAAACAAATAACTGGCCGTATCTGGGGACTCTTCCGGACTGCCGAAATATGATTTCCGGTCGGGAGTTTTTCTAGATCTATATGCCTAAAAGATTACTGATCAGCTTAAAGCTCTAGAATCTGGGGAAGACCAATGGTTGTTGGTTCGGTCAAACAAGACCTCAGGTGGTCCTAAGTTACCTTTAATGCGAGAGCTTGTGAATCGGGACAGCTGCAGGAAGAAAAGAAAAAAGACGCAATGTTTTGCTTATTTGTCGGCAAGTAGGCAGGATGTTACTGCCTGTTGGAGAAGACTGTGGACTTTAGGGCGGGGTGGGGAGAATGTCGTTTCGTGGGAGCGCAAACTTAGTGTGGAATATGCACTTTGTAGATAGAGAATGAGGGCTCGCGCTTCTAATCGTTAAGCAAGAGCAGTGATAGCAAATGGACCCACTTTTTTTTCTCGTTTTGGTTTCCTACAAGGGCTTATGTACCCTGAGCTCCAGTCTGTTATAGGTTTAAGGAAAATATCAACAAGAAGTTCTACAGAGACTTTTTGGAACACAGTAGGGGGGGACAAAAGGCCGTGCGGACTATCGTTTGTCTGTCTGCCCACAAAGTAGTCCAACCCCCACGTGAACCTTGGTACACTCTGATGGCTATGATTCACTTCCTGATTCGTAGTAGGCCCGTAGTAATTAAAAAGAAAAAGGAATGCGCCCAGGCGTTGGATTGATCGCTGTTATCGGCGATCTTATAGAACCCTCGATACCCTTTCGCTCTCGGCTATCTGAAATGGGGTCCTGTGATACGGCTTATCGATATATATATGTAGGGCACGAGCAGATTGGCAAATGACAAACAAGGTGCTGTTAGATCGTCCGTTGGGATAGATATTGAGGGGGGAGGTGAGGGGAGAGATGATAATTCAAAGAGCTACAAAAGAGGACACTTGATGGATTTTAACGATTGAATGTAAAATCACAAGCTAGACGTTATCGACGGAATCTATCTGCATGTACCATGTACCCTACCAACCCTACCAACCAACCCTACATTCCATTGACCGCTCGAGTGGTTTGTGGTTTGTGGTTTGTGGTCTGCGGTTGTGATGGTTCACCGGGGCGTGGTAAGGGGGTTTGAAGACGGAGAGAGGAGAGACAAGACATAACCTCGCAAAGATGGCAATATCCGAACATAAAGACATGGAGAGTCCCGATAAACGGATCACGTCTCAAACCTACACACGGATTACGAGTTGTCTCGCGAGGAAGAGGGAAAAGAATCGCAAAAGCCGAATTGAGGTTTGAGCACGTCAGACGTCAATCAAATAGATTAAGACATAGCATCCACACCCGGTAGCTCTCCACATCCCTCCCCCCTCATCCACATCCATATCCACATCCACCCCTCCGCCACCCCTATGGCACGGGCTTCCCAGGTACTCGGTAGCAAATACGCTTCCGGATATCCCCGTCTGATTCCCCCTCCTCCGCTCCCGTACCAGCATAACCTCCGCGTATAACGGTGCCAGAATCAACTGCTTAAGGCTATGGGTAGCGCGCGCTAGTGTGCTTGTCTGTAGCTTTAGATCTATCTTCTAGCTTTTTTGCACTCTCGATAGAGGGCAGGTCATGAGAAATATCTGCCCCTCTCGTGTGCATACATAACATGCGGCTGGCATCATAATAATACCAATTATAGTAGGGGCATTGAGAAAACTCACCGCAGAGCCGAACTTGCAGGATATCATAAGTGTTTTTTTTTCTTTCTTTTTCCTCTTTTCTTTTCTTTTCTTCTTTTTCTTCCCCTTCTTTCTTTCCCTCTTTTTCCCACGTTGCGGCGGGTGGCAAGAAGAACCTGAACATGCAGGTGTGAACT
The DNA here is from genome assembly GCA_033030425.1 of Verpa conica. NCBI lineage: Eukaryota > Fungi > Ascomycota > Pezizomycetes > Pezizales > Morchellaceae > Verpa > Verpa conica. Next base: position 1,111,596 of record JAUFSD010000021.1, on the reverse strand, counting down.
CAACCAACAGAACTACAAATATGCCAGCCCACAACGAATCAAGGACGATTACCAAGAAGATGCATTTTCGATTTCTTTTTACCCGCGCGATAACACACGCACACACACTCTCTCTCTCGTGGGGAGAGAGGGGGGAAGGGAAATACCCTTTGCTTTGCTGGTAACGATCCTGATTTGACTTGACTTGCCACGGCTTGGCAGGACCGGCGAACAGCAAAAAAGGTACACCCGCGAGTTGCCTACCGGTAGGGTTATGTCGGCTGGAAAGTCCTTTGGAAGGTCTTATTACCCACACATATAATACACTTCCTGTTCCAGATATTTCACTTCCTGCGACAACTTCTCACAAGTTAGTTAGAAACTTTAGAATACGAGGTAGATATTTAGTCTTAGGGCTCCTAAAACGGGACCTAGCGGTCGCTCGCTTGGATGCGTAAGGTTGAGGTAATCACGTCTAGCGAATCTCGTTCCCCTCCTCCCAATTTTACTACTTACCACGTTGTCATCTTCCAAGAACTCAGAACTCAGAAAAGAACAATGCCCACACAAGCCATGGAAATGGCAATGGGCTGAGACAGAATATGAACCCCCCGAGATGGCAATTAAGCCTTGAAGGGTTATCTGTGCCGCAGCTGTGCAGGGGCCAGTGCGCCAGTCTTTGGCGATCACTCGTCAAGACCAGATTCAACGTCACCCCACTAGAGCTGGTGGATCTTTTTTGTTACAGCACATCAACGAACAGCAAACTCAACAGCGGTCTCAACGTGGGCAGGGCCTTGTCCCGCGGCGGGTATCTGTCCGCTATCTATACCCCGGCGCTAACTAGCAGAATTACAAACTCTCACACCACTTTGGACACATCCCCCCCCCTCCCCGCTCCCCCTCTTCTCTCTCTTCTCTCTCCTCTTCTATCCCCTTCCTCTCCCCTTCTCTCACCATCACATAGTACCATCTACCTCTGTCCCGGGTCCTGTACATAGGCGAAAGTGGTGCATACCCGGAAAAGCCCTCAACCCATCCATCCGTTCATCCGTCCATCCATCCCTCTCTCCCCCCACAGTTGTTGAATCTGATGCCCCGGTAAAGAAGTAGGTATACAAAGACATAAAGTTTTCTCAATTAGTAGCCTAACTCTTTACGCTTATTCGTTTTTTTTATTTGTTTTTTCTTATAGTCCATCACATGCAATGCGTGTTTTAGGCAAACGAGCCACTGACAGTTCGTCCCATCACGAAGGTCCCTGCTCCTGCATCCTACTCTACTTCGCCGACTACAGTTAGGATGTCAGCTGTCAAGAATCCTTATTATAGTACAGTGCGGTAGTTGGATCCAAGTGGAGTGATTGGCTGGAGGGCTGAAGCGTAGTCCGGGGTATCCGCTGACAGAAGAATGTTACGTCATGGCTAGAGATAAAACGAAACCACTCCTGATATGCAGTGCCTTGTGGGAATGTGACTTCTCGGCTTTGGGAACAGCACCGCAGTAGTTGGTTGTTTAAGCTACAGTCTTTCACGGGGTTATGGCGAACACTGTGGGTGGCCCGTGTCCGCCATAACCCCGTGGACGACTGTAAGAAGGATCCTAAACACATCCCGCTCTCGGCACGGGGCTGAGGGCATGTTGGGGCGGCTAAAGTAATCACGTTCTGATATCTTTTGTACATATTATAGTTATTTTATAACCAGACAAACTAAACCAGGAGTCCCTTGCTCGTGCTACATAGCATCACCTGCTCGCACTCGCCATGTCACACCACTACTTGTCCGCCACCATAAGAACCCGGAAACAGGAGGGTAGATAAGTGGCGGTGGTATAAATTTTGGTATCATGTATTTAATATGGGAATCATAGCTAGTTATTTGCCTTATTTGTAGATTTCAGGTGAATCTGTAGCTCCGAGACATCTCCGTGCGTACCCCCCTGTTTCCGGGTTCTTATGCTGGTGGACAAGTACAACAGAAATTGGAGAATTAAAAAAGACCCCATACATGCGTATTCATGAGCTTTGAACTTCCAACGCACATCATACTCTGGGTTTAGTCGTTAGTATCTGAGTACGTACTCCAGGAGACCAAGCGTTTACCTATCTGTGTTGGTGCTGATCATTTTGACTGATCTTCTAACTTTTGTGCAATGCCGTACTAACTCTATCTCCATTGGCGTCGATCCCCTTCATCGATCTTCTATCTCTCGGATCTAGGCTTGAATTGGTTAGTCGGTGCTATGCAGAAAGTGTTGTCTTTCCTACCCGTTAAATAATTCGTCATATCTCTTGCGTCTGGTCAAACCAGATCACGAGATTATTCTTGGCGAAGACGCGGCTAGGTAGACATTTCTTTTCTCATTAATATCAAGGACAGATTACTTGTGAGTCTATTATCTATCAGTACTCCTACTTTACTCGCTGTCACTGGGAACTTACTATAGCTCTCTAGTATCGTACGGAATCAAAGCATTCAGAAATTGTACTCTGAACTGCAGGAAGAGCTCGAAATCAGCTATCCTAGCCAGGTCCTCTTTATCCAGTGATTTCAGAGGATATGGTTTTGAGAGGATCCAAGAGGAATAGATTGCGGCCATTTCGCGAACAAGCCGTACAGTCTTTCTATCCTCCTTTGTTGCTAGTACTGAAGGTTGTAATCCCCGCTCCTTTGCAGTTATTTTGGCTGCCCGGATAAACTCGTCATACATGTCTATCTCTGCGATCCCGTGGATTGCACGGAGCATAGTTCTGGCCTCTGATTCTTCCAGGTCATCTAGGTTAAAGATGTCGATAAGCTTTGACTTGGGGAGCAGACTTGGGGGACGGGGGCGTAGGGTTCTTATTGTCTGGAATGTCCGAGAGGCAGCCCGAGAAGGGCCCTGAGAGATCTTCTGAGAAGTTCTCCGGGGGGTCGTCCGAGAAGCAGTCCGAGAGGTCGTCCGAGAAGTAGTCCAAGAAGTCGTCCGAGAAGCAGCTGGAAAGATCGACCGAGAAGCAGTCGGAAAGGTCGTCTGAGAAGTAGCTGGGGAAGTCGTCTGAGAACTACTAGGAGAAAAATCGGAAGATGGGTCTCGGGAAAACACCACAGGAGTCTTGGTGGTCTTATTGGCAGTCTTAAATAAACAAATACTTAAAGGACTATCGCCAAAACCTTCCTTGCAGACAGATTCTGTAGTCGTTGCTGATTGTGGTACAAAGGTCATATTTTTCTCACCAAGCCTCCTAGCAAATGTTTCCGAGAAGGAGGAGGAGGATGTACAACCCCCGCTATTCTGCCACACAGAATAGCCTTTGCTAGTTTTCCGCATTTCTATAATTTCATCCCAGAGCCACAGTCGAGCACCCAATGTTCCTACTCCCAGCATTGTCTCTAGGTCATTAGGTTTTTGTATGGCGGATAGGAAGACTTTCCCGGAGATATCATTGCCAATTATAATGGAATTCTTAAGTTGTATGGGAGAAACTTTGTAATCTGCTGGGTATGTAAGGAGCAGGTGAGTTGCAAGCTGCCGTGGTGTAAAAAAGAACGGGTCCATATCTCCTCCTAGCAAGACTAACTTAGGTATGATACCGGTGAAAGGCTTTAGTATCAATCGCGGGGTCAAGCATCATTAAATGTATGGGATTTTAGTGTGGTCTATGCCGTGCATAGAATCTTCCAGGGTTTCAGTTAAATTGAGAATGATGTAAATTATGTTGACCTTTTTGGTAGATCCCAGGGTGTCACGGATCTGTGCGGTCAATTTATCTCGCTAACCCCGCGTACTCGCGTCAGGGCTAAAGTATTGGGACATACCAGGGTATCACGGATCTGAGCGGCCAGTATTCTACTGTTGCTACCACTGTGTTTTATTATAGAGTTTAGGCCAAGCACAACAGTTTGTTAAGCCCAGATCAAGATATATACTGTCTTTTAAGTCGCAATTCCAGAAATTGCTGTTCTGTATTCGTCACAAGCCTATCTCGCCGTGGTATGTCCCTTTTCGGGGTGTCCCAATACTTTAGCCCTGACCCGAGTACAATACTTTAATCATAAGGAGATTAGACAATTCTACTACTTGTCCTCCAGGAAAAGAACCAGAAAACAGGGGGGGTACGCACAGGCACGACCGGGGGGTGTTTAAGTGGCGGAAGCAAGTCACACTCTCGGAAACGGTTCGGATTTATCGAGAGCCTATGGTATCTAAGGATGGAACCGCTAAGCTGGTAACCTATGTGTTCAACCCTCCTTGCTCTTCATTAGCTAAGATTCATCTAAAGAGTAGATATCCCATTGCCGGGGAAAATCCGTAGGGCCCGTGGAAACCCGCGAAAACCTGTAGGAGTTTAACTCTGGCCCGAGCAGAATATGGGTAACAAGAACCCCGAGCCGTCGGTGTTGTGAAGCCGGCTTTGGTCGGGCCCAATTGGGCTTCTGCTCGGGCCTATAAACACCTCTAAAGTTATGAGAGTGATATCTCATGAATCGGGCCGTCCAAATGCCGTAATGCTCGTCCTCCAGGAAAAGAACCAGAAAACATGGGGGGCAGTCTTGACAATCGTCCGGTCCTTGCTTGGACGCGGCAGGGATAGAGAGACTGGCTAGGCGCCGTCTATTGGCAGTCAACTGTGGACTGTAGTCAAACTGTAGACTGCAGGAGAGAAAGTGAATGGTTAGTAATCAGATTTTGCCAAGCAAGTGTGGTCACAATAGCTGCAACACTACCATCACTCCTGAATACATTCAGAACACCATATTGATGCTCTCTACGCTGGCTTGAACGACAGCCAACTTCCTAACCGATCTGGCAAGAACTGATACCACATATCAAATATACTATCAAGCATACTCATATTCTATATCTCCTAGACGCTCTCGACAAGGACTTGAACGACAGCCTACTCTCAAAACGATCCGACAACAACCAATAGTTTCTTAGATTTGATCATATTCTATATCTCCTAGACGCTCTCGACAAGGACTTGAACGACAGCCTACTCTTGAGTCAATACAAATAAAAGTGGTAATACCTATCAGATTTCATTATACTGTATATCTCATAGATACTTTGAATGAGAGCTTAGGCAACTAATTTTTGAACTGATCTGACAAAAGCTGATAGTACTATCTAATATTTTATTGACGCTCTCGACAAGGGCTTCAACGACAGCATATCCACGAACGAATACAACAAGAACTGATAGTACTACCAATTCTTAATCAATATCACATTGACGTACTCGATGAGGGCTTTAACGACAGCCTATTCCCGAACCGAACCGATCAAAACTGATAGCGCTACTGTATCTAATTGATATCCCATTGACGTACTCGATGAGGGCTTTAACGACAGCCTATTCCCGAACCGAACCGATCAAAACTGATAGCGCTACTGTATCTAATTGATATCCCATTGACGTATTTGACGTATTCGACGAGGGCTTCAACGACAGCCTACTCTCGGATACATAGGAGCAAAATTGACATATTATAAGGTTAGTGGTTTTCAGTTAGTTTTATCGGATCAAATTTAGTTTGCTATTATGAAAAGAATGAGATGGGAATACTGGGGGCTTGGAGAATTGGGGAGTTTACTCTACCTGTATGAATATATCAGGGTTCCATTTCTTTATATAATTATATTCCGTGATTCTCCAATATTGGAGTAAATCTGCTCCGTTTGAGATATAACTACTCCGGCCCGGATCAAAGGATAGGGAGTGACATTGTACCGATAATTCTGTCCCCTCGCTACTTGGGTTAAAGAGCTAGGTGTGAACTGACACCGAAGATATCGTTCTCCCGCCGTTGGGTTAAAGGCTAGGTGTGAATGGCACCGAATATACTATTCTCCGCTCGGGTTATAAGCATTGTGTGTTTTGTGTTGTGTGTTTTGTGTTGTGTGTTTTGTGTTGTGTGTTTTGTGTTGTGTGTTTTGTGTTGTGTGTTTTGTGTTGTGTGTTTTGTGTTATATATTGTGTGTTTTTAATTTCTTAGGAGGAAGATCGATAGGCTAACTGGAAACCCCCAATATTTAGATGCCGCCAAAGAAAAATAAAATTACCGGGTCAACTACAGATATCCGTTTAAAGCATCTAATTGCTACTGGGGCGTTTGCAGAAACTGAAAGAGAAAATGCTACTGAAGTTCTGCATGAATTTGAGCTGGAGCAAAAAGGAGCTTTGATTCAACTGGCACCGGGAAAGTTTACAGTACAGGAGCTAGTAAACAATCCCCCTCCTCGCCGTGGCAGTAAGAATTATCCAGAGTTTTCAGATCATAGCAAGTTTTCTATTATTCCTTCAATGGGAAAGAAACATCTAGTTATTATGGATGGAAGAAAATCAATTTTTGCATATAGGTTTCCAATTATGGAAGCCTATATTGAAGAGCTAGAAAAATCAGACTCGATTTTGCCGGTAAAAAAATCAAGAGCAGAAGGGACAGAAGGAAAGCAAAGAGGTGGTTTCATGATTAGAGAGTACGCAGAATGGGCCGACTATTCAACTCATACCTATATGACAAATGCTTATACGACCGACCTACCTTATTCAAAACAATGGAAGGAAAGAAATACTCCATTATTTCAATACTGTTCAGAACGACTACGATTAATTGCTCCAGACCAATGGGTAGCAATGCGAAAACTGCAGTATACGGAAGGAAGAGTTGATAAAGGTCAGAAAGGAAAAAAAGAATTAGACGGAACAGAAAGAATTGGGCATGTTGCTGGTATTTGGCCGGGAGTTGCTATTAATCAACAACAAACAGAGGATGGAGAAACACATTGGGATTTTAAGGATGGCCGAGGAAAGTTTAACTTAGCTATTCCATACGGTCAATGGGAAGGTGGTTATTTGGTTCTTTGGCAATTAAAAAAAAAGATCCAAGTATCCCGTGGAGAAGGTTTGATGTTTCTGGGAAGTGCTATTGCTCACAACGTAGTGGATATTACTGGAGGTGTTAGAAATAGCTTGGATTTATTTTGTCATCAAAGCAATTTTGATGCGAGAAGAACTGACAAAATTCATAAAAACCAATTTCAAAATTGGAATACAGGTGCTACCGTTGCGGCTAAGGATAGAAAAAAAGAAGCCAAAAAAGAGAAGAGAAAAATTGAAACCAAAGTTATGAGATGTGGGTTGACTAGAGAGGAGGAAGAGGAAGCAAGGCAAAGGAAAAGAATTAGAAAAGAATTTGATAAAATTGATGAGTTGGATGGAGAGGTATCGGAGGAATGGTTGGCCAGGTAAATTAATTTCTTTAATGATTTTAAAATGATTTTACTAATTTTTTAGATATAAAACTTGGAAGGGAGAGGATTAAAGATCAAGTATATGATAATATTTTCTGTAGATCAATAGTACGTTTTAAAAAATTGTTGTCCATAACGATTTTGAGTAGTTGCACAATGTAACAATTTGAATACATTGATCGGTTAAATATGATACTGATAAAAATAAAATGAAATTATTTACCTGGGCTATTGCCTTAATCTATTTATAGGATAGTCCGTCCGTCCGTCCACATATTGGACAGACTGGCTTGGCTGGAAAACTGCAGTCGACTACAGTCTCATACAGTCCTTCAGTCCATACTTAGGACTGGCTTGGTGTTACAAACCCCCAGTCAACTACAGTCTGACTCGACGGTTAGCACCACTGCTCGCTACCACTCCATGAACCTATGCTAACTATTGAGAACAGCGCCTTATAGCACCGCCAGCAGTAGCCCCAGCGGCCGTGCCGGTATGAACGGCCTTCGTCCGATGTGTCAACTAGGGGAGGACTCTGCGATAGCAAGGGGGGTAGGTAGGGGTAGCAAAGTGGATGTATTCTTGTATATAGATTAGGTAAAACATAGAGAACAGAGAACAGAGAACAGAGAAGACAAAATAGAGAATTGAGAGTGCTCTAGTTGTGACTTTTTCCCCCAGTAATATTAAGGCTCTCCCGAGGCTCTCCCGGACTTTCAGGGTCCGGCAGCGTATCTCCCGGAGATGACGTGCAGTATAAAGCACCTGTGGGAGGGTAGGTTTGCGAAAAGCTCGCCCGCTCGCCTTTTGCTGATGTGGTCCATATATAGAACAGTAGCATGCTATCTATGGGATAAGTAGGCACATTGGGCATATAGCTCTAAAATAGTCCAGTCACCCAAGATTCAAGCTGAAAAAAAGTAAGCCATAGATAAGAGAATGATCTATAGTGGTGTTATCGGCCACTGAAAACCCCGTGGGTAAATTAAACAGGAAAGAGTACCCTGAGTATCTTTATGGTTAATGAGGTGGGTGGGTGGGTGAAATTGAAGAGGGATTTTATTTTTGCTTTACCTTATTTTATTTTGAGTGTGTTGCTCCGAATACCTTAGTCTTAGGGCTCTATGTATTTATGATTAATTAGTTCATTCATTTCGGGAACTATAAACGAGTGATATTCTATGACCTTGGTAGAAGTATCAGAATTTCAAAAAACAGTAAGAAAGCACGAAAGGCTTAAAAGGGAGCTTAAAAGGGTTCAAAAAAAACAGACATAGTATAATAAGCATCTGAAAAGGTAAATAAAAAAAGTGAATAAAATAAACTAACGGGTGATACCCTGTGATTCTATCCGTGTCAAGTACTAGATGCATGCAAGCAGAATGACGGGTGCCAAGATACATGCGGAAAATCATTTCCCAGATTATAGGGCATTTGCTATTTCCAATATCAAATCTCTATAGCTATCAAGGTTACACTAGGGGATTTTTTTCTCCCGAGCCTAAACGTAGGAATTAACGCACACAGAAGCTTAATCTGATGCAGAAGTGGGCTTGAAAGGGAGAGCATAGGCTGAATCCAGGAGAGCTGTGGGAACCAGAGGCAGCGCAGGAAACAAAAGCCTGGGAAACACCAGAGATACATCTAGCCCCTAGAAATATAAGCCTAGACAAAAGTAGCGCAGGAGCTTAGAAATACGAGTTTGTATGACTGAGTACTGCTTTTCTTCCTGCCGGTTTCCCCGCTGTGGTTTTTGACAGCTCAAGTAACGATAATATAGCATGTAACACTAGCTCCGCGATTTGGCAATTGTAATATTTATATACAGTCACTAGGCAGATATGTTCGTGATGTGGTTTCAGATGACAAAATACGGCTCGGCAGGAATCTTTATATATTCAAAAATTTATTATAAATCCAGAAGAAAAGATAAAAATCTCCTTTAAATTTCCAATAAATCTCTACTGCTAAGTACCTAATAACTCTATGAAGGATTTTTCATATATGTATCTATCTCATGGTGAATTTCCACACCATCTAAAAGTGCTTTAACTGGTGCTTTGGCCTTTTAGATGGTGTGGAAATTAGTCTCGGCGGAAGAATTGGTAATTTTAAGTATAGTTCAGTAATTCTTCAAAAATCAGTCAGACAAGGTATAATCTTGAAAATTATTTTTAAAAATATTTGATAATCTCAAGTATATACCTCTTAGATCTGAATTTTTTTATATCTATCCTTGTTTTTCAGCAGATTTTCAAAGTTTTGTGAATTTTGGGTTCTCCTCCAGGAACCGTGCGCTGTCTCACCTGAGACCGCATCACGAATATATCTGCCTAGTGGCTGCATATATATATATCGCACTGATCAATCTATGTTACTCGATGCATGTAATCTTCTGTAGCACTACACTACCGATGACACCTTAAACCCTGCCAACTCTTATTCTTATTCTCCAGCGGGATGAAAGGTGATGGTTGCACTGACGCAATCCCAAAGCAGATTGCGGGGTATCCCTGGTAATACCAGATGCTGCGCTGAGAAACGGCTCGTTTCCCTGCAACCATCGGTCCATCCCTGAGATTGGCGGACCTAATACACTAAAAATCCCGTGAGCAACGGTTTTCATAACGTCAATGATTATATATACGAGATTTCGGTATACACTTGCGACCTTCCCCGTTACGACTAGTTTACTCTCTCGGAAGTCGTATGGTCCGAGCTTCCTGAATATTCCGATATTAATTCCAGTCTTTTTTTTTATTTTCACAATTTGGACGTTCCTGCCGACCGCGACGATTACAATGCGCTGTTACGGTACGTTGCATAATATTTCCCGGTTGATTAATCAGTAGTATCACCAATTTAGGGTTGTGGCAATTACAGTAAACGTTTGCGCGGTAGATTCGATCGTGAGGTTGAGGTCAACCTTTTTTTCTTTTTTACCTTTCTTTTTTTTTCTTTTCTTCTCTTTCTCTCTACACACAAGAAAAATGAAGTTCAAAAAAACCCACAGACCATTTTTTTTGTAGCCGCCTAGAGATCGAGATACTACTTCTAGATCAGTAGAAAACTTTGACTTACATTCTTTTTTTTTTTAATAGTTTCTTACACCCCCCTTACTATCAGAATCAGCTGTCAGACTGCTACTCTGCATAAGCTTGTTCCGTTATGACCGAGCTGAAACTGACTCTAACGGACGAACTCCGGTGAGAAAGAAAAAAAAATGTGTTGAGAAAGATGATTGATACCACTTTACCAAAGGGATGGGATATATAGATTAACAGGTACCATATTGAGGCATCGCAATCCGAGACGGCTAATTGGACTGACATCCCCCCCATTCTATTTATTTTTTTTATTTTTTCGCCTATTCTTCCTCAATGTTCGTATAACGCGTGCAGGCATCCCGAGCGTGCATGCGTGCGCGCGCGCGGACGCGCCGAGAATTTGCATACTTACATGTACTTTAGAGAGTAACTAACCCGGTATCACGGGGCAAAGCATGGGCGGAGCTACTGTGGATATACTTCTCATGTTCCGAAGTTACCTTCTCTCCCCTTTCTCGAAAAGAAAAGAAAAAACCTTACCCAACAGAGTCAGGCTTCATGTACATCGTCTCGCTTCAGGGAGCCGGGTTTATGTGAGCGAAAGGCACACGCCACACGGATATCCCCCAATATCACTCGGTTAGCTATCAGGGTAAACAGACTCAGTATAGCAGACTCTATATCTGGAGTTGCTGGGGAAGGTACATACTCGCCGATAATCGTACCTACTGATGAATTGTCGGGAAAGGCCACATGGCTTATAGACATTTCATGCCCCATTGGGGGACGTTCTCGCGGGAGCACGGAACAGTACCTATCTGCTCTCGTGGTTGACTTGTTATCCACAGGTCACAAGATACCTCTACTGGCAGAAAGCTGAGGGGAAAGGACTCGTCCCTATGAGTTTTGACAGATCGGACATCTTTGCCAAGGCCCCACTAATAAGTACTAAGTGTTACGGATAATAATAACCTGCATGAAACATCTGGACGTGGACTTTTGTTTGCTGTTACCACTCACAAGGAAAAAATCACTCCAGGTCAGCTCCTAGTTACTCGTAGGATTTGATCAAGGCGGTAGATTCTTCTCACGGAAATCGCCGTGCTCTCTGCTTTTTTTCCTCCCTTTCTCTTTCTCTCTTGTTACCGCAGACGACTCATGATCCCCATCGCTTAAACTCCAAGTCTTGCACACCCCTTTTCATGCCTCAAACACGCGGCTCTTGCAGTGCTGGGAAGGACTTTACCTAACACATCCGGCACAAATGACCCGTGCAACCATAGACTCAATCCCTAATATGCAAAGACTCGATATGTATAGTGGGTGCGTTTGCATTTAATTGCCGGTATCCATATTGCCATAGTCTTGGCCGAATAGTCTCCCGACTCCGCAAACGTCTGACCCTCCCTCTTCGATCGAAGGCTTCTTTGTGCAGTTGGATTTGTACTACAACGCTAATGGACTCCATACCACTACCAAAGTCCCTAGTCTTTGAAGATGAAACTATACGTCACACTGTTTTTTCTGAAAACGTATTCTTTGTAAGGCAGGGTATTCTGGGGGGCTTCTTTGCTTAATTTCCCCCTCTCTCTCGAATTAATTTCGTTTATTCTTATCAATTTTTTAAAAATAAAATCCAAGTTGGGGGGGGTTTTTTTTTGTGCGATATTCGTACCGGGCTATGGTGTGTGTAATCTCTATGGCTCGCAGCCGGAGTCCAGCCTTGGGTTTTAGGGCGGGCCTGCAGGAGTTCACGATATCTGCCCGGAGGACCAAGTGGTGGGGGTCCTGACACCTCGCTATGATGATACTTCGTGAATCCCCGCATCGGGATTCCTGAGGCAGTGGACCGCCCTCTCCTTTTACCGTATGGGTTTGTTGTTGAGCTTTAGCTTTATTTTTTTATTTTTTTTTCCCTTTTCCTTTTACACGATTAGGTGTGGGCATGATGTGATATATTAACACTATATTCTCGCCCCCTCCTCGTGGTGTGTTGGAATTGTGGAATTGGAATCTTTAAAGACTAAGAGCATTCGCCCTCTTTACCACTTTCTCCGGCTGTGTCTTCTGTTATCCTCTACCGGCTTCTTCATTACTCTGTAGTTGAACTTATTACCACGTCGATCTACAACAATGAGTTCGAAAGATGCTTCAAAGCTCACCGCTAGTGCTATCGCAGCACCAGTTGAGGATGGCGCATCAGAAATGAGCGGCCCGAGTACTCAAGTCGCGCACGGGGGTTGGAAGCAGAGTGTTTACAAGAACTGTAAGTCTACCTAGGCGAGAGTATCAGAGACATGTAACTGACATCATTGTTGCGTAGATGCACTTCAAATGGTTAGAATACTTCCTGATCACCTATAACACTTAATTTCGCTAACATAGTTGTTTTCCCATGTACACAGGCCGTTGAGTTTATAGGTATGCAATGTTGATCGATTTAATGTCTCATCTACAAAGATCTTCAGTCTAACGACGTTTCTAGGCACATTCTTGTTCCTCTTCTTCGCCTTTGGTGGTACCCAAGCAGCGAAGCTCAACTGGGATCCCTCCTCCAGTTCGCCGGCCGATCCCACCAAGGCTGTAGCGAGTCCAGATCTGCTGCTCTACATAACTATCGCGTTTGGGCTTTCGCTCACAGCGAATGTATGGGTGTTTTACCGTGTAAGCGGGGGACTTTTCAACCCTGCTGTCACCATGGGTTTTGTAGTTATCGGAGCAATGAGCCCGCTGAAGGGAGCTCTGCTGGCGAGCTCGCAGCTACTTGGTGGTATTGCGGCCTCAGGTCTGGTAGCGGCGCTCCTACCAGGAAAGCTGTCAGTCGGTACAGGTCTAGCGCGTAAGTTGTCTCTCTCTCTCTCTCTAAATCTCCTTTGCGCGGTCGGCTAGCGATACTAACGTGAAGGTTACAGCGGGTGTATCAACCGTGCAGGGATTATTCCTCGAGGCCTTTTTGACAGCAGAACTTATGATTACCATCTTTCTTGTATGGACCCTTTTAATCACAACAGCTACATATCATACTAACGTAATCTCTTTTTTTTTTTTTAATTAAGCTTGCGGTTGAAAAGCATCGTGGAACCTTTATTGCTCCACTTGGGATTGGTCTTTCATTCTTCATCACCCAACTTTTCGGTATCTACTTCACCGGAGGTAAGGAGTTCAAGCTATATCATTCTCGACCGGTTCGGTTTCTAACGATCTCGGTTCAGGTTCCCTTAATCCCGCACGATCTTTCGGCCCGGCTGTAGTAACCGGCGATTTCCCAAGTTACCATTGGATCTATTGTAAGTTGCTTATTCCTCCCATATATGCCAACGCAGAACATATATGTACCCCCCATGTGACTCTTCTTTTGGAATTATAATAACATCTTTTTTTTTTTTTCTTACTGTAGGGCTTGGTCCTGTCCTCGGCGCCTGTCTTGCTGCTGGTGTATACAAGTTCCTCCTCTTCGCAGAGTACCAAACTATCAACCCCGGTCAAGACAATGACGGTCTAGCCTCCTGTGAAGCCCTCCTCACCGCAATGCGAAAAGGAGGAAAACTACGAGACCCGGAAAACCTTGACGGCGACTTCAACAGAAGCGGACCAAGCGGAGGAATCCATATTGTTTAAAACCGGAGGAGGCTTGATTTTAAGGGGGGGGGGAAGGCTTGATTTAGGGGGATCGAAAGGAGGCGAGAGGGAAAAAAAAAAAAAGTAAAAAGTTTACTCGATCGGTTTTTTTTGTTTTGTTTCGGGGTTTTTTTAGGTGTTTCTCCGGATCTTTCTTTTTGGGTTTTCTTCTTTTTCTTAATCACCCTTTTTTTTTTTATCGCTATTTATTACCGGGGCTTTTTTTTTTATATGGCGTCTGTGCGTGCGCATCTAGTTTTTTTTTGTTTTTTTTTTTGGTCTTTGTTTCGGAGGGTGGTGTTGGGTTACGCATAGGGAGCTAGCTGCATACGCATTTCTTAAAGACTAGTAAAAGAAAATTTTAATATTATTGCTTTTTTTTTTCCATCCTCTTGTGTGCATCAAAGGCTTAAAAGTGAATCATCCAGGGGGAAAGGAAAGGAGAGTAGAGACAGGGGGGGGGAGGGGGAAAAAAAATCGATTTTCGTCTCACATGGCAAATAGATGATTACTTAAATCGATTCATGAACTAAGAAGGGAGGGGAGATAAATATGATCGTGTAAAAACGGACCTAACTAAATGGATGAATAACGACATTGGGGTTAGGTGGCGGAGTTAAGTAACATGATTCATGTATTTTTATTTTTATTTTTATTTCTTTTTTCTTTTTCTTCTTTTCTCTCCGCCCGCATTTTTCTTTTTCCGAAGTGCGGGGATGGATATCCGGATTGCATCATACTAAGCTAAGGAACCTCACGAATAGACACTGAACAACATCGTGTCGACGTACGGTAACGTACGAGATTACCTTCTTTTTTTTTTCCTCGTGGGGAGAGTGACAGTGACAGTTAGGGTGAGAAGGGGAGAAGGAAAAAAAAAGGGAAGTGCGTACTCTATTCTACTCTGGCCTCATAGCCAATATGCCTAGGTGTACATAGTCTACGTATCCATAGTAGGAGCCAAATCAAATTGTGCTCACGTCTCACTGGGTGTAATTGCAACCTGGCCTTAAGAGAAGGCCGGTGACAGCCTACGTACAGTAGTGTAGAAAAAAAAAATCAGTGACCTAACAAGGCACCGAATTGATGGAATGGGGGGTTTTCTTTTGCTGGTTCTAGAAAAATTGTATTTTTAACTGTTTTAAATTCTCTTCGTTAAATTAGGGGGAAAAAATCAATTAAACTAGAATCTGGTTTTTATCGTCATACATTATCACTCGACATATGCAGGTCTTTTTTTTTTCCAAACTAGGGTATATAATATCAAATAGCTATAGTGCAGATATAAAAATCTTATATTATAGAAGGCTTGCTTCCTAGGAGTGCATTTATATAGCCGCAGCAGAAGCATCCGATAGATCGGGTTCTTCTAATCCTACAATCTACTCTCTTACTACACTCCCATACAGAAGATAAGAATTGAGCAGTGCGCGTGACGTGGGCTCACGAAACAAGGCTTACGAGCGCACTGCGCACCTCACTATAAAATAGAGGGGTAGTGCATAGCTGCTAGTAAGTGAGACATTTGGTGTTGTTTCGTGGTCAGTGTAAGTACTATTAATTGTACACTTTAATAAAATTACCAGCTAATAGGATCGCAATCTGTAGAATTAATAAGGCCTTGTCGGAAATATATTGGCTTATTGTTTTTTGTAAGTAAAAGGTTTGCACTTCCTAAACTACCTTATCACATATAGCCAATCTCACTAATAGCTCGGGCAGGACAAGGCAGACTCTTAACAAGCACGAGGTTTTTCGAGCAGCCTAGGCCACAGCACAGGTCGAAGTGCTGACCTTTTAAAAGTAATGAGTTGGCTAAAACAAATTATTACAAGTGAGAGAAGACCATGTACTTATGATTAATTCATTCATTCATTCGTGAGAGAGAGAAAACCTAACCCTCTAGAAAGCATTATAGTCATCACAATACATCCTTCATGAGAGGAAGGCTCCCAGCGAGTGATATTCTATGCTCGAAATACAGCCTTGACCAAAAACACCGATCCATCGAACATCGGGATCGAGCAGGCAAAGACAGCCAGAAAGTGCACTCCTCTGGTAGCGATTTCATCCAAGCATACTGACAAGTCGGCTGGCCAACCTGATACCTTTATTTCAAATTCCTTACACCAACCCCGAGTATTAGCGAACCCCAAACCAACGAGGGAGGGGAGGGATTAGCTACTAGTTAATTGGAGTCCATCATTCATTTGAGTAGATAAGCTTACCACGTTTCCTAGGGCATTAGATAAACTTTGGTAACCGTGTTTCCAATGTAGATCGAGGCAATGATCTACCGAATCCCGAAGTCACATCTATTCACTGGTAGTCTCTTCGGGGGGAGGAGGTATTATTCTAATTCGTACGTCCCAAATATCAGCAGATTCTCTCACATCACATTGAATTCTGCCCCCTCCTCAGCTCGAGAGTCACGGATGGCAATACTCACGGGAAGAAGACGACAAATTATGAGACTCGGAGGATATCATGCATGGAACCTCAAGATCCAGTTGGAATGGGTTTTGCGCACGTACTCACTTCCGCTGTCAATACATCCGCTTAACGCCCGAAAGCACATGGTCTGTCTCGTAAGGCAAAATTCCCACTTGTTACTCGCATACATGGCCTATGAAAATGCGGACGTAATCGCTGCCTGCTCTGCCTGCTTATGCTGAAACAGTTGGTCCCTTCTTTTTTTTTCCCCGTGGGGGCCGGAAGTAGTGGCTTGCAGTTTAGTTGTAAAAATTTTTTTCCGTGTGCACCGCCACTTGCCTGTGGCGTTTATTAGCCTGCATGGAAATAGGCCAACTATAACGGATTATATAGAAATCTATCACAACTCTTTAAAGGCAGAGTATCAATAAGGTACTAAAATTACACTACCATGGGCGTTAATTATGACAGAAATTCTCTTGATAGAATCGGCGAAACGCATAAATGAGAAAGGCGACCATATCTAGTAACCTACACTCCTCCACTCAGTGTAAGGCTATGTTGATTTATGATACTAATACTACCCACTTGCAAATGCACGATAGCGGTTTATGGCTTAAAAGCCACCTATACGATAAATACCCAGAACCCCATATTAATAGGGAGAGTCTCGAAACGAGAAATAGTGGGAAGTGTGCTTTATAATCAAAGATTGCAACACGGAAAAACTCATAGCTTTGAGAGGGGTAGTGCTAATTGGAAGATAAGAATGATCCGAATCGGTACAATAGATACTCCCCGTCCCGATGAAGCCCCATCCCGAAATCAGCGCCTTGGGTAAACAACTCCCCCCCCCCCCCCCCAATGAAATATTTTTCCTAGGTACTGAGGCAATAGCTCCGGGAAAAGATACCGATCTCTCGGTAAAGCCAGATCCCTTTCAGTCGGGAGGCGCTGCCGTGCACTGGCCCCTTAGAGGCCTAGAGTTAACGGTCGAGATTGTTGGTTTGTTGATTGGTTGGCGAATTGGGACGGAATCAATTGGTTTGGTTTGGTTGCCAGTAAACTAGTTGCAGCACCAATCATCTTGAATTTTGCTTTCTGTAACAGTAGAGAGTGCCATTGGCTGTTGTTCTTGGGGCTGAAGATAGCTACGGGGAAGGGGAGCCCAATAGGGGAAGAACCCGGTATTTCTTCTATAGAGGAGGTGATACTTACTCTTTTGGGGTATTTGCTAAAGTTTCATTAAAGGGTAAACGTTTAGTATGCCATGTTTTAAATGAGTTTGTATGCCATATACCATCTTCTCTATTCACTGCCTGTGCCTAAGTTACCAGTGTTGGTACCACACCACCCACCCACCACAATCATAAATTCATTATTCTTTGAAAAGCATCCACTATATTTTATGATTAGCTTTGTATCAGTCTTTTAGAGAAACCAAGACTATTCCTTGCAAGTTCCCCCCATGTTTTTACCAGTTCAGTGTGTAAATCTGTAGCTGAAAATTCAAAGGGCTAAATGGGTGACAGTACCTACTCTGTTGTGGTTGTTGTCTTAAACAGAGTTTCTGAGGTGGGCACAGTCTCAGCATGGATAATGTGGTATATGGCATATAAACCTATTATAGACATGGTATTCTGAACGTTTTCCCTTCATTGATATACTTCTAAGCAACCCTAACCCAATGTTTCTATAGACTATCAAACGGATTATGTAATCTTTAAAGCTCTCTGCTCAAGTCACGTGGGCAATGGGATCTACGAGCACCTCGACCCCCGAAAAGATACCATAAAAGGAAAGCTTCTAGTGCTACAAACAGCTTCTATACTATAGTAGACTCCCGCTATAAGAATACGCTTGGGACCGAGATTTCATATTCTTATAGACCACTTATTCTTATAGCGCATGCATATAACCTACCTAAACCGACTATAGGACCGGTGTACTGTATTCTTATAGAGTGTTTATTCTCATAACGGGTATTCTTATAACGCGAGTGTACTGTACCTAGACACATAGTTCTAGTCTGTTAGCATCTAACTAGGAAGTTCGCAAATCTAGTACCGCCCAGGTAAGAGACTTCGAAACGGCGGCTTGCGTAGCAACATCACTAGTAATGTCGATAGATCAATGTCATATAAACTATCTTTAATGGAGAATCTATCTCTTTCATTTTATAACGTTAGGCGACACTGATATAGCGGCACTACAGTAGGAAGCCTCTCCAATATTTGCCAAGCCATAATTAGCGAGTGATACCTTATGACTAAATTCACCAAGACCAGAAATTCCAAAATCGGTATTCTTAAAGAAAAATAGCCCCGAAAAGTACCTAAAGATCTTGAGAAACCCCTAAAGGTAACCAGCCACTTCTACGAGTAATATCCTTCGACTTAGTTTTTAGTATTCCATACTGGAATCAAGCATACCTATACGTGCATATCGCGTGACGTGCGTGACGTGCGTGACATAGTATATTCGTGTTTCATTTCTCAGGAGAAGTACGGGGTGTGACTTTTACTCGGTATATACAAGAAGCGCCCCGAGAATATAGGTTTCTTCTATTCAAAAATAGATAAACCTACTTTTCTCACTGGAGTATGCCTCTAAGAGACTCCTACTTAAAATTTACATTTCCGAGAACCTACTAATAACTTGGTTTTTGTTCTCTATAGATTCTGCACCCACCGAATCTGTCTCTGACACCGAGTACAAATACCAGGGCGGTCTTTATCAGCAGTTTTGACTTTCGACCACAGCCCGATATATCCGAGTGATATATCATGATCAAATATCAGCAGTACTAGATTAGAAGGTCTTGTAGATAAAAAGGTACATCCAAAGTGATTCATTAGGTCAAAAATACTCAATGGTACATATGCAGGGTACTGACACACTGTCACCTCGGTTGCAGAAGTCGATCAATCATACGCGTATGGCAGTGAAGCAACAAGATCTGTCTATGATGATGTTGTTGTCGCCGACTCAGTATGCCAACAAAGTGAATTTTATCCTCTCACCTGAGGGGGAAAAAAAAAAAAAAAAAATGTAGATAAAAATAAAGGTAAAAGATAAATCCCCAGCTGATATTCTGCATATGTTACAGGGGGATAAAATAAAATTAGAGAGGCCAAGTGTTAGTTCTATTTCTTATGCCTTCCAAAATAAGCTGCACTCCTTTCCCTGCGGACACATCATTCAAAGGGACTCTCTTGCACCGTGGCTTGCAGAGAGGAAATTTTGAATCAGGTAATATCACTCGTCCCTATTTCAGAATACTTCAGGTATACATCGAGCCATTTTCCCGTAATCGGGTGGCTTCTGGACGGTGAACTGGATCCATCAGAGTTTTTCCGGAGTTTCGTATGTAAGGGATATCCCACCAAAAGTGTTTCAAGACCAGGGCAGGTATCGCAATTGGGTGTCAAAATTCGATTCGCTGATGCATCTCTTGTACATATGCGTCTAGAACCCTAGCCCTGTCTCCGGAGGGAGGGAGGGAGGGCCCAACGCCACATCACTCTCTTCTGCTAATTGCTCGAATCTTTCCCCACGGAGGCATACGTCGTTTCTTGTCATGATTAAAATGTAGAACGTGTCAAATACCTCAAAAGCTGGAGAGGCATTTCCTACCCGCTACATGGCCTTTGCCTCCCAGATATGTTTCTTGGTTTTTTTTTTTCTTTCCCATGAACTGCCAATACAATTTGAACTGTGGGGAGAGGGGTGGCTTGCGTTTAACGTCATCATCTCCAAATAGGGTCCCCGGGTTTGAGATTGGGCTGTTTGCAATTCGCCGGCGTTGCAGGATTGCGGGGTACAGTCCGCCGCGGCGGGTTGGATTTCCATGTCGACGTGTTCCGTTGGTTGGATGCAGGCCGAGTGATCACCCATGCTTCCGAAACCCTAGCACGCATATTCACGTGCATGTGTAGATTGCTATTGGGGGCTGCGACACTCTGAGACCCTAGTGTCGAGTGCGAGTGGGCAGGATGTGTTTGTGGGAAACGTGGATCTCATGCGTCATCGTATTGGAGTACTTACCGAGAGCGGGAAGGGCACGGGATTCCAACAAATGAGACATATCGCGGGATGGTATATGTTTCTTTACGCGTAGTGACGGAAACAAGTGGTAATATCAGAACAATTGGATATGGGTGAAGGGGGGTATATACTTTTTCTGCTAGATTAGAATTTTGCTTTACGAATTGGAGTGCAATGATAATGATAAAAGATGCGACCAGCGTTTCGACAACATGGACAGTTTATGCTCTCGGTGGTCCCCGTCCGAACCTTAAACAAATTCATGTCGACATATGCGCAACACCCCCTCTGAATAGAGTAATATTAATCACAGCCCTAGCCACAGCCAGTCGGCCTCCCCTTGTCTCTCCGGAGGGCCCGATATCAAAGAGCGATTTACACCTAATGTGTCACCAAGGCAGGCTGGCTTTCAGCTCTGTCGGGCTTTATTGACGCCCACTCTTGATTTTCCCAACGTGGCGGTTCCAAGAATGATTATCCTTGTCGAACGCGCGTGTGCCGTAGCGGGAGGTAGATATCCGATGCAGAATTTCGAGACTTTTCCCCCCTTCTTTCTGCTGGTGACTTGGGCTCCTCCTTTGCTGGCTGGTCCCGTGCACCAAGTGGACGGCACAATACCAGCCAGTGGGATCGATACTGCGTTCTGGTCCCAAGTGTAGATAAGGCGTCAGCGCTACCGTAGTCAGGTGAATAGCGCCGTATGTAGAGTAGTTCGTACGGCTAGGAGGGGAGGGTGGAGCCCCAACGAAACGAGAAAGTCACGATGTCAAAGTACAGGTCTCTAGCAGTATTGAAGTCTGTCAACCACAAGCGGTAATTGAACACAATACAGGAACGAACGAACTGGTGAAAGGATTGCTTTCTGCAATACTGTATGCACAACCCCGCTCAATTCTCAAGACCGTCTTTTTCCTCGGTGAAGGCTCAAAAGTGCTGAATGCACATGGGATCGGCGGCCCAAGCTCCCCCAATGGGCCGACAGAGCAGGCTGATGAAGCCGGGGGGGACAAGCTGCCTGAATGCATTTGGACAACGAATGTGTTGCCTGGTCCAATGTATAAGGATTTAGCAGCTATAGCAGGCGGCGGGTCTCCACCACCAGTAAACAAACCAGGAGAAACGAGGAAGCTCAAGATGGGGGAACTTTTCTAGCTGAAGACTGATTCCAGATTCCTTCCCTCCTTGGTCTTTTATTCTCCATGGACAGGCCAACAAGTCTCGATCTCCAATGCTCCCCCACTGCCGCACTCTGGGCTGCATGGGGTTCTTGGGCTCTACTGTGCTTCGGATTGGGCCCTTGCCGCGCCCCACCTTCTAAAGATCGATCGGCTGCCCGCTAGCAGGCTGTCGCTAGATTTTTCAGCCCACACAATCTCCCGGTTGTCGAGCCAACAGCGCTAGTGGATCCTTGCCTTGTCCATCCATGCTTATATTTGCTTTTGCGGATCTAGGCGGGCCGCCAAGCCAGAATGGGATCAGGGACGACTTGCTAGGAACTGCAATTGCGCTGAAAGTGAGATTAATTGATCCCCGCTGCGCAGAAAGCAAGAGGCTGGCCAGCCTCCCCTATGTATTTTTCCCAGGCAGGTCTCATGAGCTGTCGCTATGCTATGCTATGCTAGGTATGCTCGGGATGGAAGTAATGGTCGCTTCTCAGGCAACTCGGGTCACATTGATATTCCATTTTACCTCATACATACAATTATATCCGCATATACACGGGGCTGGTGCAGCTAAGGTTGCACAGTACCCATTCGGCCCCGGTCAAACTTCTATTCCTGTTTGCATGCTCCAAAACAGCGATTGTTGCGGGTTACGACTCGAGCTTGGAGTTCAGCTAACGAATTGGCCACCACCACGACCCCGGCTCCTCGCCAATTCAGAAGTTTCAATACTCGATGTGATAGGAGGGGGCTTTGCTGATGCTGGTTGGGTAGGGGGACCAGGGTTCCTGTTATGTGGACACACGTGAGTGGCTGGCTGGGTTCCGGACAGAGGCCTGTGCGGTTTGTTTTGGTTTTCAGCAGGATTGGTTTCTTGTTGACATTGTAGCTTGTCTTACAAGCCACACACGCGATACCACAACAGATCTCGTTTACCTCTCTTCCCCTTCCCCTCGTCTGGCCTGGCAAATCGTGTGGCCCAGTTCGTAGTCCCCTCCACCCCCCCCCAGATCTTCGTCTAGAGAATCCCCGTACTACAGAATACACCCAGTGGGACCTGACCATAGAGATTTCGCGTCAGCTCCCATCCCGGCTCCCGAACGCCTACTTCAACCCGCAAATTCATCACGAATTCAGGTTCCCTTTTATTCCTCTCTATCATCACGCCTCCAACGCTTCAGCCTCTTCCCGAATCCAGACGTGTTCATAGCACTATTTCCCTTTATACCACAAACAGGGTATTCTCCTTTTCTTGTCGTTAATTAAGCGACAGGAAAATCCCGGAGAATCACTAAGCAGACAAGCTGGATTTTGACGCCAGAGTCCCGATTCCCTTCAGCGTGTTCCCGTCATCGTACAGCACGCCAGGGACTAGTACACACGTAGTTGAGGAGACTACCATTGAGCATCACCATACTGGGGAGTCTCCTCAGTATACTCACGAAGTAGTAGAAGTGGATAAACATCAGGGCCACCGCTTGGAGGGGCACCAGAGCCACCACTTGGGGCATCAGGACCACCACTTGGGGCATCAGAGCCACCACTTGGGGCACCAGAGCTCCCACTTGGGGCATCAGGGCTCCCACTTGGAGGGGCATCAGGGCCGCTTGGAAGGGCATCACGTCCACCTATCTCATGAAGAGGAGGACGATCAGCGTGTAGTAATCTCTGAGACAATTCGCCACGACTCTCACCATCTCCACAATCCTGTGCACCATCACTCGACTCACGTCGTAGAGGAGGTTGTCCATAATCCTGTGCACCACTCGACTCACGTTGTAGAGGAGGTTATCCACAATCCTGTGCACCACTCGACTCATGTAGTAGAGGAAGTTGTGCACCATCACCATCACGAAGAACCATCTCAACACGTAGCACTTTACACCGACGAGAGGCGCCACCACTCAGAGGAGGGTATCTTCTCTGACAGGTCTTCTGTCTCATCCCTTTCAGAGGGCAGGCACCACCACCGCCCCCACCTCCCTAAGCTGCTGCACGGCACCAGCCACCAACACCACTCGCACCACGAACACGAGCAGCACCACCACCACCACAACCACTCCCCATCGGGGATAGTGCATAAGGTGGTCGACAAGGTTGTTGAGCACATCCCGCACGTCCACCTACATAAAGACGAGCACTCCCACCACACTTCCTCCTCCTCTCACCACAACCAACATCAACATCATTCAGGTGAATTCGAGTTCTCATCTTCCGAAGCCCATCACAACCGTCATCACACTCCTGAACCCATTGTTGTCAGTGAAGTCACTACCGTCGAACGCACAACAGTTGTAGACCCCGTCTACGAACAACCCACCCACAACAGTCAAGTAGTCATCGACGAGTCTCGTCTCATCACCGAAAAAGCCCACTCCCTTAACTCTTTCGAAAGTCACCCATCTTCTCTCACAATGGCCAGATACAACGAGCACACTCACGCCCACGGTGACGTCCACAGCCACGACTACACCACCGTTGGCCACACCACCCACCACGACTCCCACATCTCAAAGGCTGCCCACATCTCGTCTGCCCACGAGTCAACCAAGAGCACCTTCACCATCCCTTGCCACCACATCCGCATTGGTGACTTGGTCATCCTCCAGCACCGCCCTTGCCAGATCATCCGTATCACCACCTCTGCCCAGACCGGCCAGCACCGTTACCTCGGTGTTGACTTGTTCACCAAGCAGCTTCACGAGGAGCCTTGCGTTGTCTCTCACCCATCTCCTTCCGTCGTCCTCCACTCCCTTCTCGGACCCGTCTTCAAGCAGTACCGTCTCATCGACATCCGTGATGACGGAAAGCTCGTTGCCATGACCGAGACCGGTGAGATCAAGCAGGGTCTCAAGGTCGTCGACCAGGGCCACCTCTGGGGTCGCTTGAAGGAGGCTTTCGGCCACGGATCCGGATCTGTCCGTGTCTTGGTCATCTCCGACCACGGCAAGGAGTTGGCTGTCGACTACAAGATTGTCCACCTCGCCCACAAGTTGTAAACGTGTTTCTCTAATGCATTTTCTATTTGTGTGTAAAGTTCATTCAGGAGGTAGAATGATCATGTACTAGTGTCGTTAAGCGAAGGGTGTTCTTGGGAGTAGTGTGTCTGGCGGTGATAGTTTTTCTTACTGTTATGGTTACTGATTTGAAGTATTTCATGTCCTCTTTAATGCAAAAATACAAAAAAAAAGAAGGTATGAAGTTTTAATTGGCGAGTGGCATGGTCATGTTTGTAGTCTTTAGGAAAATATCAAGCGGGAGGGTTGCTTTTCTTGTTTGACATCTATTTCTTAATTCGCTTATTTTTTTTGGTTTGTCTTTGGCAAAGCGCGGGTTTTGAAAATATTCTTAGGGAGCGAAATACAGAGTGGTTCAGCCAAAATCTTGTCCTCAATTGCAGTGCGCAGTGTGATTTCTCTTTTCTCTTTGCATTGATCATCTAGCGATCTCATGCAGCTTTCTTCACATTGTTTTGATTCTAGGTGTTTCGACTCGGCCTTGACGCGTCGCACTCTCTTGGAGTTGCTGCTCTTGCAACTTACGCGTACCGATTGTTTATTTTCCTCTCAAAAGAGCGCGCCTGCTCAGCTCCGGGGTAAAGCGGCCGCTGTCTTGTGAGACAACAACCAGGGTTGACATCCGGTCTCAGCATCCGATTTTCCGCCTACACTTCTACCCTCGATCACCGGCTTTTTACAGGAGCAATTGGATTAGGAAGCATAGGCCGCAGCAAGATAGGCGTGTGCGCATCAATTGAACAATTACGAAAAAAACAAGGGAGGAGAGGATCATCTCTTGGGAGCTTTTAATTCCGCCCGGTGTGGACCGGTAACCTGGGCATTAAATATTTTTGAACAGCACACAGAATCGCAGCAATCTCAACAATCTCTCCCGGAGGCAGAAGGGAAAAATAAAAGTTTTTCAGCGTATTATTCCTCCATCCCTCGTTTATTTTATTATTGTTTTCCCTTTTTTTCTTTTTTTTTTTATGCTTCTTCGGAGTATCCGTCTCCACAGTTTCACATCCCGGAAAGAAAGAAAAAAAAATAACGCCACAGTTTCCGAAATAAAACATAACCTATCCTACAACAACGCACATACCCACGCATACACACGCACGCATACATACCACCCCCTGCTATTTTAATTCGTTTCTCTTGTGTGACGATGCAACCTTTCCACATGCATGTAAGTTAGCCGCAGATGGTATGTCGCTCGTCCGTCGTTTTCTCAGCTGAAGATGGTGCAAGAGATTCGCGGTTGGCCATGGCGCATAAGCTTGATTACCGCACCAACGAATCAAGGGTTAACCGGGCCAGCTCGTTATCAATTGCTGTTATTCTACTTGTTTGGGGGGGGGGGGAGTGGATTTGACAGCTGACAGCTGAAACTTGCGGGAGAAGAGAAGTGGAGAGAGAGAGAGAAAGGGTAAAAATGAATGCAAAGTTCTCTATTTACCTACCTACCTCGGCCACGGAAGAATTTGAATGGGGGAGGGGAAGTAGATTGAGATTGGGTAGTTGGCTTTTGGTTTCGGCGATATGAATAACACAAATCCCACACACACACCCTAACCCTGATTTATGAACTTACATCGATCCCCACGGAGATGATAAGGATGCTGACATGGCCCCCCCGGGGGGGAGGTGGAGATTTGGATAAACAGAATTTTTTGAAACAATGGTGGTGGGTTTGGAATGTACCAAGACGTATTTGGAAAGTTCTGAAACGTGATGAGGGCTAGAGAGTGGGAAAAAAAAAATCCCTCGGGGCTATGTATGTAGTTAGGCGAGAAAAGTGATTGTTGCGTGGGCGCCCAACGTAACGTAATTAATAAAGGTTATTTTTCTCTTTCTTGGGTGTATTCCCCCTTCTATGGGTAGTCTTAGGGGAAGTATATATGAATTAGCCATTAATGGTATAATTATTCTTTTTATTCAAACCGAGATATCGAGTGCCTTTTCATGAATCACTCGTGCGGTCTCGACCTTACCGATGTTCACAACTGATTGGTCTACCCCCCCCCGCTCCCCCCTCCATTCCTCCCCAGACCGGGATCGTGAAGTTCGGAGAAATCGATAACCGAGTCTTCTTTATCTTTTTGTAAGCAATGCGGCACCAATTCATGTCTGGAAGCTTGAAGCGAAAAAAAAAATAAAAAATTTGAAGAGGATTAACTCTGACACATCGCGAACACTCTTTACTACTACTACTACTCTCCCAACATTAGTTCTGTCCACAACTCCCCCCCTTCACCTCAATTTTTTTTTCTTATGTGTCTCATTACAGAGTAAAAAAAAAACATTATTCAAGGGAAGAAAGAAGAAAAAAGGAGAGAAAAAAAGGAGCCGGAAACCATACTTCTAACACCCCCTTAAAAAAAAAACTCTGCGCAAGATGCCGGAACGTCGGAACAGAGCCTCACCGGCAAATACTACTATTTGGGCGGTAATTATGCAGCCCTATGAGAGAGAGGAAGAGGGGTGATTACGCTCCAGGCTAACGGGGGGTCATGTCGCTGTTTCCAGTGCACAGAATGCAAGGTATGTGTTCTTGGTCTCGATCTTGGAAAGCTTAATTGATAACTAATGGAGCAAATCACAGCGTCGTAAAGGAAAGGTATGTGTGCTTAGGGATCACTTTTTACTTTTGGTTGTTTTTAGTTAGTAACCGCAGATCTATCTCACAAAAAAAAAAACAGTGCTCTGGGGATTCACCTTGTACTTTTTGTCGAAAGGCCAATCGGTCATGTAACTACGAAGCTCGCCCTACACGGCTTCCGTTGACAAGGAAGTAAGTGCATACATAACTTTACCCCACCTTTAACACCCCTCTCTTACCCTTCCCCCCCTCTTTCTTTTCTGGTGATTGTTATTTCGGGGTTAACGTAGGGAAGAAATCTCGATTACCTCCAGTCCCGGTGCGCAAAACTTGAGACTCTTTTAAGGACCCTGGACCCGTCAATCGATATTGATGCTCTTCTGTCGGGTGGGGCAGTAACGCCAGATTCTGGCAATGACACAGCATTAGGAGACGACGATGAAGAAGAGGAGGGCGACGGGGAAGAGATCTTCCCCGAAAGCGTCTGTGGGTTTGAGTGGCACGAGCCTTCAGACCCAGATGTCAGTGAGATATCAGTCTTATCTGATGGGATGGCGAATCTGAATGTTGACTCGAGAGACGTTGGGTACCTTGGTGGGTAATATGCAGAGTGTGACACCCTTCAGGATATCAAGATCTTCTAATAAAGCCCCCCCCCCTCTTTTATAGGTACTTCATCGGGAGCTGCCCTTCTAAGAACAGTCAACCGTCTCATATCTCGTCATCACCAGTACCCTCTTCTTCCGCCTCCTTCGCCTCCATATATTTCACGTATAAACCACCATATCACTACTACACTTAATTCATCAATCATTAGTTCAATCTTAATCGATGGCTATTTCGCCCACTATAACGTTTCGTACCCGGTTCTTCATGAACAAACTTTCCGTCTGCAGTGCTCAGATATATCTAGGATCCCGGAGAATTCGTCCTGGAGGCTGATTTACTATATGGTTCTTACACTCGGTGCATTCACCTCCCACGGCGGGTCTGTTGGGGATGACATAGACCTTGATCTTAGGATTTGGAATCTTGTGCGAGGGGGGTTATCAACTACGAGTATTCTAGAGTCAGGAACTCTAGAGCGTGTTCAAGCCTTAGCCATGATGGTATTGCATTGTTGTTTCTGATATTATATATGGAATTGCCCCCCAGCTAACATTAATAGGGACAATATCTCCAAAAACGTGATCGTCCAAATACTGGTTACAACATGATGGGGGCAGCGGTGCGAATGGGACTCGGGTTAGGTCTCCACCGCGACTTTTCTGAAACAGGTCCACAGAATAAAAACACCCTCGGAAGAGAGATCCGACGACGGGTGTGGTGGTTACTGTATATCTTCGACGTTGGTGCATCTATTACATTCGGGAGACCTACTGTCGTGAGTGATCGAGCCGAAACACGAATCCCCGAGAATGTCGACGACTCAGTATGTCAACCCACTCCCTCTTCTACTAACTCAGAAAGATTATACTAATAGTACAGGAACTATCATCACCCACCCACCTCCTCACCCAACCCACGCCCGACATCACACCCTACTCCGCAATGATAGCCCACGCCGAACTCGTCCGCCTCGCAAACCGCATCCACAGCTTCTTCACCTCCCGACAATGCCAGCAGCAACTCTCACGCGAGCTAATCTACGCCTTCGACTCACAGATCCTCTTCTGGAGGAACTCACTCCCCGCGTACTTCACATCACCATCCGCCTCAGTACCGCCGTGGTTCCGCGAACCAAGGTCTGTCGTGTTGTGGAAAGAGCTGAATCTCAGAATGATAATGTATAAACGCTTCCTCCCGCTACTTAGTAAGAATAAAAAGAACAAGAGGGGTGGCGTTTCGTTGCCGGATAAAGACGCAACTATATGTCTTTCGCTCGCGTTGGAGACTATCGCGTCGGTGAAGAGTTATATAGATACAGAGACGCTTAGACGTGGTGCTGCGTGGTATTGCACGTATTTTGTCTTCCAGGCTGCCCTCGTCCTCGTCATTGCGATTTTGAAAACGGAGGAGCAGGAGGCGGTGTGGATTGAAGGTGTGGAGACGGCAGAGGAGTGTTTGAATGCTACGAAGGGGTGCTTGGGGGAGGGTGCGGTGAGGTGCTTGGATGTGCTGAGTAGGGTTGGGAGGCTCTGGGGAGGGCGGGACAGAGGGGTATCCCCGGTGGTGGCTGATGATGTGGTGTTGGATGGTGGGGGTCATGATTTATTGGGTGATTGGGAGAGGGAGATTGGGTTGGATGAGTTGGGGCTTTCGCCGGCGGATGTGGGCGCGGCGCATTTGGGCTTGAATGGGTGGGCTGATATGGATACGAATTATGAGGGTTTGGTATTGGATCCAGGGCTTTTTATGAACGAGATGTAAGGGAGACGGTATCTTTTACGAGTGATTTATAATGACCCAGTTTTTTTGTTTTTCTTCGGGCAATGTTGATTTAAGCTCTAGTCTATAGTGATATAAATCTAGTTTCTAAACTCTGCAAGACCCATCGAACCTAGAACTAAAGTGTCGCCCTAAAACTATGCTCTATCTAAACCAAGGTTGAAATCCCACCTACATCCCAAGTCAGCAACAACCCACAACTCATAGAGAGGATCCAACACACACCATCAACCTTAATATCAGTCCCAGTAATAAATCTCGCCGCATCACTACAAAGCAATATGACCGCCCCATTAAGCTCATCCCTACCCCCCATCCTCCCCAACGGCGTCCTCGCCAACCAGATCTTCTTATGCTCATCCAACGCATCACCCTCATTCAAAACAGTATCCATATAACCCGGCGAGATCGAGTTGACCGTGATACCATATTTACCCCACTCGGCCGCTAAATTTTTAGTCATCATTAGCACGCCCGCTTTCGAGATATTATAGTTGACCTGTGGCTGCGGGAAATTCGTCGCATGTCCAGATATAGACGCGATCAAGACTATACTACCACCCGTATTCTGTGTAATCATTTTCCTACACCAATCACGCTTTTTTATAAGCAACACCAAAAGCTGTGGAGGGGCGGGGGGGGGGAGGTATGTAAAAAGATAAAAATAAAAAAATAAAAAATAAAAAAAATACCTAGCAACAGCCTGCGCACACAAAAACGAACCCGTCAAATTCACATCCAACACCCTCTGCCACGACTGTAAGCTCATATCAAGCGCATGCTCACACTTGACTATCCCCGCAAACGCAAGTAATATATCCACATATCCAAACTCGGAAACAACATCATCTACAGCTGCGTTTATGGCTGTTGCGTCTGTTACGTTGACGAGTTTGAAGATGACGGTTGAGTTGGGGAAGCGTGTTTGTAGCGTTTGGGCGGCGGTTGCTCCGGTGCTGGCGTTGATGTCGAAGAGCGCGAGTTTTAGGGCGTCGTGTTCGAGCAGGGCTCGTGCTGCTTCGAAACCGAGACCGCCGGCGCCGCCGGTTACTGGGTGGGTGGGTGGGTGGGTTAGTAGGGGGGGCGGGGTTGCGGGGGGGCGGGGATGTACCTATTGCGGCTTTCCCAGAGAGGGTGAAACGGGTTAATGCTGGGTTTTTGAGAACCGTAGGAGAAGGGGGAAGGGTCGGAACCGCGAATTGCATCTGTGGGACTGACATTGTAGATGAAAAAAAAAAAAAAAAAAAATAACCACCAGTAATTTATGAGTTCGCGAGAGGAGGGGAGGTGGGGTGTTTATTTGGATTTAAATGTTTATAATTTCAGTAATATCTAATTATAAAAAAGGTATGACGCAGTTATGTTTGGTGCCACGACTTTGACGGATGACGGTCGACCGTACTCCGATCCTGCCCCTCCCCCCCCCCCTCCCCATCAATCTCTTCTACTGGTCATGTATTTTATCTACCCCACCCACCCCTCCCCCGGTTTGAGATGCGGGGTAGATCTTGGTCATGCCAGATATATGTATGCAACCCATCAAGGTGAAGATTATCACGAAGGCATCAGGTCACACATGCTGCATCTAAGTAGGTGCTGATTGGCTGTAGATGGGGGCGCATCGGAAAATGTCCTAGATGGGGTTTTTTTTGTCACTTGTCTTGGATATAAATATAAAATAGGTAAGCTGGTGAATCATATATCGTGCTTGTTTTTGGTGTGTGTTGGGTTAATCATTGGCATGTGGCTAGGTTGTGTGCGTCATCATGTCTCACTCGAGTTGATTGTGCGGTGGCTTGGGTTTATGGGTGTGGTGTTGGTATAGCTATTGAGGTTACTGAGAGGGTTATATGGTGGGGTCTCTGACTTTGTGTTATTATCGTGGGGCTAAAGGGGTGAGCTAGAGGGGACTGGCATTACGACATAGGCTCTCACTCGGAGAAACCTCCACAGGTGCGACAATAAATGAATGAATTAGTCATATATACATGGAGCCCTTGGACTATAGTATACAGACTCAACAAAAGTGAATAAATTAATCATAAATACTCGCTGACAAGAATGAGTTGGGTAGTGAATTACGGATCTTCTCTATAAGGACTTTTCACGGTACAAACAACCCAGGGATAAGTCCATTCTATTTTTTTTCTTCTAGCTAGCTAGCATACACCCCAACTACACTGACAAAGGAAACAATTAGTGTATAGACACATAGGAAATTTCGCAAGTCCTGAATAGGCGTCTGTTAAAGAATAAAAGCTATGTTCAAAAAAAAAAAAGCTAAATCTTTCAAAGATTTCCCCCTCCCCCCCCTCGGCCTCCTCTCCCCTCCAAAAAATAATTAACGAGAGAAAAACATCACCATCACCATCACCATTCCAAAAAAAATACGCCAATAGCTAAAATAAAATAAGATTAAAAAAAAACCGTTACAAAATATTATTCTCATCTGTTTTTTTTTTGAGATACCTACCCTCTTACAAAGCGACAGCAAACACAGCAACAACAAGACCAATCACCGCAGTGAAAGTCATGGCAGACACACGTGATGCGGAACCAGTGAAGGTTTCAACAGGCACAGAGGTCTGAGCAGGGGCTTTAGTAGGACTAGAGGTAGAAGTAGAGATAGTAGAAGAAGTCACGCTCTTAGTTGTACTTGAGGTAGTAGAAGAGATAGTAGAGGTGAGCGAAAGAGTAACGGTAGTGATGGTAGAAGAAGAAGTATAGTTAGGGCTATCGAGGTAGATAGGAACAGTGGTGTTTGTGCTAGGAACAATAACGACAGGGGCAGTGTTTGAGCCCGGGGTTGTGTGGGGGCAGTCGGCACCACCTGGGCAGACGGGGGCAACAGAGGCGATAGGGCTCACTGTTGGGGAAGCCGGGCTAGAGTAGTCCGCACCACCTGGGGAGGTTGCGGCAATAGATACTGGAGGGACTACGGCGGAGGAAGCTGGGTGAGGGCAGTTGACACCATCTAGGCAGCCGGGGACAACAGGGGCCGAGGTTGGGTGGGGGCAGTCGAAACCATCTGTACATCCGGGGACATCATAAACTGAAGAGACCGCAGTAGGGGAGACCGAGTGATGGCAGTTACCACCTGGACATTCAGGAGCGCCCGAAGCCGAAGAGCCCACAGTAGACAAAACCGGATGAGGGCAGTCAGCACCACCGGGGCATTTATGAGTTTGGCTACTATATGGAACAGTCGATCCTGGAGCAGTGAATGTCGGGACAGAAGGGTAAGTAGTGATAGCAGGGTACGTGACGGTGCTGGTGTATGTGACACATGGAGAACCTGGGCCACCGGCGCATTCACTGGCAGTAACCGTCGAGCAAGGGGTGTAGACAGTCAACTGCAAGGTGGAGGTCACAACCGTGGGGACGATGGTGGTTGTTGGGTGGCAGTTGTCCTGAGCGCACACGGTGATGGTCTTGGTGACGTACGAGGTGTAAGTCACACAGGGGGCTTCGGTGTCGGTCTCGATCGGGGCAGCAGTCATTGTGTTGTTGCCGAACGGGGGGATCGAGTGGGTGCTGCTAGTGGGGGTTGCAGAGTGGGTCTGGCTGGCATTGTCCAAGGTGCTGGAGCTGGTAATGATGCTGGAGCCGGGGAGATTTGTGGGGTCCGCGGTAACGGTGGAATTAGCAGTACTCGTGGAAATAAAGCTGGTGGAATTGGCAGCATTTGTGATAATAGAGCTGGTGGAGCTTGTAGCACTCGTGATAGAGCTGGTGGAATTGACAGGGCTAATGGTAGGAATGGAGGAAATAGGGAAAGTGACAGTGACTGAATTAGAAGGACTAGCAGTAATTGTAGGACTAGCAATAATGGTAGAGTTTGTAGGGCTAATAAAGCTGGCAGAACTGGTAGAGCTGGAGATAACAGAACTAGAGGAACTCGAAACGACAACGGCTCCACTGTTGCAACCACCCGCAGAAGCACCAAGAGCAACAAAGACAGCACTATCAAGGAGACTGTCTGCAGTATCGCAAATGGCTATATCAATCGTATGCATACCAGGGGTGGTAGCTCCACAAGACGACAAAAGCGGGGTTGACCCGTCCATAGAGGAGCCAGAACCAGGCGGGGTAAGGACAGAGCTACTATTAAAGAAAGGCCCATTGATTGTGATAGGTGCCCCGGTACTGTCGACCGCTATCTGTTGACCGTCGATCCAGACACCAAAAACATCGTTGAAATCACTATCAACCCATTCCGGGTACTCCTCAGTGGTAAAGACAAACTCAGCCACGACTCCCGTGTATCCTGTGGCCAATATGACATTCATACTGAGAACAGCAGCGTCGTAGGTGTCTATGTCGCCATTGAGAGACTGGCATAAAGTGCTTCCGGCTGTGCCTTTGGTCTCGCTGATATCGCCCGAGTTTTCGTCAATGGGAATTACATCGTCGGCATTACCAGAGCTCATGACAATGGAATCACGAATTCCTAGAGGACCGGCGGTGTAGAGCCCGGAACTATTAGCTGCACCGGTGTAGGTCGCTGAGACAAGCGTGATACCGGGACTGGAACCGAGGACGGCATTTGCGAGTGCGGTTGCATCATTATTCGGGGTGACCGTAATAGCATTGGTGGTGGTGGCGAATGCAAGCGCCGCGAAACCAAGGAAATATTTAGAATTATAGGAAGTCATATCTGAGAGACTTCAAGTGTAGACTACCCTCAATGTGGAATAAGGAGCGAGACGAAATTCGAAAGAACGAGTGAAAAGCCAGAAAAGAGTGACTGACTACCTGTGATGGAGGGTGGTGGGGGAGTTACAAGGTGGGAGATTCCCGTTAAATACATCTTTGATAACTATGTATTGACTCGGAATAGGGGACAGACAAGTTCCGAAGAAGGTGGTAGTGTTGGTGTTGATGGCCCCAGTAAATGAACACAGCCAGGCCTCACGACATTTGATCCTCCCTAGCCACAGTATTGGCAGGCAGCTTGCATACTATAATGACAGCCCTAAGCACCTCAATTACAAGTTGATACCAAACCATTCTCGTTTCTTGGTTGCTACAGAAATATCCATATCCGGCCCCTAATCGTAGATCCCGTAAAACCCGATTGGTTGATAAAAAGGTTGTATCCTTATAGCACTGAGGATACCCGTGCCACATTACTCTTGACATCTCCCTAAAACAAACATGATAGATTCGCAATTCGGTAGATGCAAAAACCCAAACAGAAGGTGCTGCTGGGAAAACAACTTTGTAAGCATGATACATACGGCAACAGCGAGATTGTGGCGTTTTTCTTCATCAAAATCCAGTTAGACACCGTTCTTGGCATAATCTCTCGGCGCTCTGGGCCCCACGCTATGCCGTCCGATGAATAGTTTATCCTGTCTCTCCCTAGGGGAAACCAGGGTTTTGTGCACCAAGAGCTTAATTCCTCTGAATGGCCGACAACTGAGACACAAAATGTCTCTGAATGCAGGTACAGGAGCGGAAATTTTTACCGGCGCAGGTACTAGCCAGAAACGCGGTTAGTAGCATCGGCTTTAGACTTGCATAAGTATTGTACAAGAGAAGTTTCTCTCTCTTTCTTTTTAGTTAGATGTGTGATACTAGCTATAGCCTTTTTCTTTCGGAGCCAGGAGCCTAAACTAGTATCCGCAAAAAAACAGTTTGTAGTGCTCAGCCCCCAAGACCCAGAGACTTCCCGTGAAGTTTAGATACTTCCTTTTTTTTTTTTTTTTTTCTCTTTTCTTTATTTCCCCCCTACTTCCCGTATATATCCGTCTTTAGATACAACGGCTGCAGGCTCCCTCTCAATACAATCTTATACTCGGGACCAGGGACTTGTCGCGAGTTGTCTTATCTCGATACGTTTGCGGTTGAAAATAATAATAATATGCATTTCGCCGAGCAACTGATAATCAAGGAGATCTCCCCATCTTAAGAATGCACGAAAAACAATTCCAACAGGGGAGTTAGAAAATCATGCATAAATAATATAGTGGGCGCTATGACACTCGGTACTTGTCCCCCAGGGTAAGAACCAGAAAACAGGGGGGGGGAATTTTGTATGGTGTGGCGTCGTGCACAGATATTTTACCATACAAATCGTGACCCCCCTGTTTTCAGGTTCTTACCCTGGGGGACAAGTACCGCGAGCTCGGGTACGCACGTGGGATTCGGTTTCAGGGTATCTCTTAACTC
The DNA here is from genome assembly GCA_033030425.1 of Verpa conica. Classification (NCBI taxonomy): domain Eukaryota; kingdom Fungi; phylum Ascomycota; class Pezizomycetes; order Pezizales; family Morchellaceae; genus Verpa; species Verpa conica. The sequence continues at coordinate 1,075,907 of JAUFSD010000021.1, read as the reverse complement.
AGCTCTAGATTTGTGGTTCGGGGGGGTATCTGGAGAGCCGAGGTGCCGGTACTGAGATCACGCTTGGACTGTGTAAGGGATAGGCTCACCAGTGTAAGTTCTAGTAGGAACAGAAAAACCGTCTTTTCCCCCCCCTGCAACGCCTTCCGAGGCCGTTTGTATACAGTAGTAATAGCTTTTGTTGTATTGTCTTGCTTTCTGCTAGGTATTGGTTGTAAAATATATCATACCAAAGTAAGGCAAGTGGTTGATGCCCCCAACCCGGCGTTATTTAAGTTAGCCACACCGTTTACGGATACATAATTTAAGGTAAGTAGCCTCTAGCACGGCTACATGATAATATTAATTTTAGGCCCCCCCCCCGCGATCTGTGTGATATGCATCCCGTTTCCGGACGAATCCCGTTTGCTACATGTAGTCTATTCACGATTCATACGGGGGGGGTACTATATATCTCGTAGATCATTACATCGGGGGGGGGTTGGTAATCAATCTAGTAACTTATCCCTCAAAGCACTTATCAGGCAGGTTGGACTAAAAGTATAGTTATATGTAAGTCTGTAGCCGTGTACAACGGGCGGTATATATAAAAAAAAAAAAAAAAAAGAAGACCGAGAAATGTGTGGCTTAAGATTGGAGGGTTGTTATCGGGCTTTTTGGACTCTTGGCGAGGGTTCTAGTATCATAGCGTAAAACTTCGGCATGTCCCTCGGTTTTTTCTTGCCGTATGTTGTAGATTGTAGATCTAAGGTGAATCTCCCCCCCTCCCTTAAGATTAGGCTGGGCCATAGGGCTCAAATAAAGTTTCTTGGCGGGAAAAAAATAAATCAAAATATTATGTCAGCACTCATTTTAGGGTATTCCCATAGGCTGAGTGTAAAATTAAAATGGTGGCATATATCGAACTAGGGGGTTTCAGTAGCTATATATTAGGTAAAGTATATTTGGGTCTAGTGTTTTATGTTATAATTCGTTTTCCTCTCCTCTATGAGACACTCATTACCTCAATTCTCTACTAATTTCGAAACGGGGCAAGGCTGAAACACAAAGCTAGATATATGCCGAATATAATAAGTCTAAGGTTGCTGCTATGACATTATCAAAAGATATTCCGTGCGTAGAAGTTCATATTAGAAAACCACATACTTATGATGGCAAGTCCTGTGGCACAGTTACAGCCGGACTCGAATGAAACGACTTATAATCAAATTTAAAGGTTCGGGAAATCTTAGGGGTATCTAGGAGGTATGGGGGAAAAATGTATGTATTCTTAATTAATTATTATGTAATATAGGTTCACAATTTATCACTCGATCTCTTTACCTATATGAACTTTTTTGTTTAGCCCATTAAGCTGTCGTATCAGCTTGTAGCTGCTAGAAGAGATTTTATATTTATTTTTTAAAGATTCATATAGTGTATATTAGACTATGGATAAAGTAAGAGCTTCTATATCTTAATTAAGCTGTTGGATCCGAGGTATAGTCGATGCGGGCGGATGAGTGGCTCAGGAGTACAAAATGAGACCACGCTGCTTCATCTCCCACTTAGTGAGTTTTTAGCTGTAATTGTGACAGGTTTTACAGCTTAAGAAGTAGTTATTCGAATCAAGTTTTCATAATGAGAATTGGGAATTTGAAAAAGAATTTATAGTAATAGCGAGATCTCGGGGACTGGGGAGATTAGGAAAGTTGCACAGAAACATTTAACTATATACCTCGAGACGGTTGTAGATTTTTAATGCTTATAGATGTATCTTAGTCTTTTTCATGATCGGCGCCAGATGCCAAGAGTTAACTAAAATGTGAGATATATCGAATAGGATATGATGTCAGTACAGAGGTTACTACAAGACTTGAAAGTCAAGACGTCATGAAGAAAGTAGTAGACCCACTACTATTACTTTACTAGTGACCTGAAAGGACCCTCAACGATGTGCTAATAAGCTAAGGGGGAAAAAGTTTCTATATATTCATTCAACCACCCTGGCCGAGGTCAAATTGCCACCCCGCTTTCTAGCAACAGAAATTTACAGTCAAAACTCGTCCTTCTGCTCAAGCAGGTATCGCCTCTACAATGAAAACCATTTTGTTCGGTATCGCCCTTACCCTCGCCCTCGCAACCCCGGTAGCCTCAAAACCACCCATGGGTAGCTTCGACCTTGAGGGTCTCAACAACAAGATCCGCTCTGGCGCCGTGGCCATTGCGAACCCTGCCAACCCTAAGGATTCGAGAGTCCAACGTGTCGTTAGTAAGAACGGGGAGATTGTCAGTGCGGATAACGGTGCTCCGGAGGATTTTGATGAAGATGTGCCTTCCGATGAGTAACGGAGGCCTTTGAATTTTTAGGAAAGACAATCTGTAACGGTAAGGATTTGAAAGAGTTCTATACTGTATATTTGTGCAGCGGGGGTTCTCATTGTGATTCTCACTGTGGATTGTATTCTTGTATGGGGCTGCAGTTCTTTTATGTATGGAGGGAAAACTATCTCTAGTTTATGTTGGGGCAATACATGATCAGTCTTCAATATTATCTCGTCTTTTGTGTTGGCCTCGTTATTATAGAGGGGTTCGCACTAGTAAGTGGGTGGCTGCGTCACAATGAACATGCTCACATATCCACACTGCAGCCATCGTGTTGTACTAGAATAACTTAGTGGCGTAGGATGCGTTGCATTACTATATTAACGCCACACCTGTAGTCTCCGAGTGATATAGTATGAAGACAACATACCAGGAATAAGGTCACTTACTCAACTTTTTAATTTATTTTTAAATCATATAATTCCATTTCCTGGATACAAAGCGCGTGTATATTTATAAACTATGGCCTAAAAACATAAGGTCACTTAACTGCTGCTAAATATCTTATGAAACCTTATTTACGTAGGCGGCAAATCAGATCGCCTCGGAATCCCCCGGATGAAAAAAACTGTATAAGCTTATTTTGACTACTCCGGAGCGCGTATGAAAACTTTGTTCGCTTTTTTTCCCCCAAAAAACCAAGGTGCCCCCCCTACTGTCTTGGCACATGTATCTAAAATGTCACACAACGTCATAACCGCTTATATCGGATTTTTTTACAAAAGACTCCTTTGGGGGGCTGAGTAGTGTGGTTTTCGCTAGTACCTTCTTTTGGTACTTAGCGCTCATCATGCAGGGTATATTCTTATTACATGGTATCATAAAAATGGGTGGGTGAGCATGTCAAGTGAGTGGGATTGTGTGTTGTGTACCGTGTTTTGATTAAGCTTCATATATACAAGACTCGTATCGACAGCTAGATTAGCATGCATAACGGGAGTTAGGTATGCTGATTCGGGTGTTGCTCTTCGGCCTCCGGGTCCCGGGAGCAGGGATGTCAAAACTCGGGTTTCCGGCCTACGAATGTGCGTTTGGGATCGGGAGAGTGAGTGGGGGTATACGTTGGGAATGATATATATGTAGTGTTTAGAAATCAAGTGGGTTTATAATCATTGGCTGGGTAGTTACCTTAGTCTGGTGGGGGGCTCTTTTTCTCTTCTTATTTTCATGATCTTATTTATTTTTAGTCATGTTCGTAAATCGAGGAAGATAGATTGATCTATATAGAAGGTAAAATAAAATAAAATAAAAAACAACAGTTATGAAACAAATGTAGTAACAAAAAGCAATAAACAAAAGAGAATTCCAGAGAGAGGGGGAAATTAGTCTGTTAACTACTCATCTATGAAATGAAGCTAGCCCAGATGAAAAGAAAAAGAAAAAAAAAAGAAAACCCAAAACTCACGCAATCCGATCACAAATCGCTCTGCGAACTCATATCGGACTTTTCAGCTCTAGCTCTGTACCCCTCCCGGAAACACCAACCTGGGTGGAAAGCGTTGAGAACGCCTACAGCCAAGATAACCATAATTCCCTCCAAAATAAAGAATAGCGTCTCGTTAGCAATCAAAGCACCATCCCAACCCTGAGCCATCTCAATGACACGGTAGACAGATCTAATCATGATAAACACTGTGCTCAGTGCCAGGGCGATGAGGAAGCCGCGGAACTTCTTAGAGGCACGGAGTTTCGCGTGGGTGGAGTCTAGAGTGTCTCTGTTGCTGTAGACTCGGAATGCGTATTCGGCGCAGAGGATCATGAAGAGGGCGAGTGTGAAGACCTGGAAGGAGAGACCAGCAAGCATGATGTTGGTGCCGAGTTCTGGAGATTTGCCATCTTGAGAGGTGACGGATGCGATTCCACCGCCGGCGCCTTGGAGGAGGAGGGAGATGAAGTCGCAGCTGATGAAGATGTAGGTGTAGGCCTTTGGTGGGATTCTTGAGATGTCTGTGCCAAAGACAACCACACTGCACTTTTTGTTAGGAGGGCCTTGGTAAGATTGGGGTTGGGAACTTACATTCTAGATAGACAGAGATATATTCCTGCAGCAAAGAAGGCGGGTGCGATGGTTAAGCAACAGATTTGTATCAAAAACTATAGCATTGTTAGTTTCTCTGCGATGGAGATGTATCGTGAGGTTACTTACAGGATCTGAGATAAAAGAACTATAATATCCCCAGACTCTTCCTGCGTATCCAATAATTTCGCCAATAATGCCAAAGAACATTGCAATTAAGAATCCCCATGTCTTGTACCTGACTCCCTGGATTATGTGTATAACAAGGGATAAGCCAAAAAGAGCAATAAGCAAGCCATTCAACGCGAGCGAAGGTCTGTAGTCGAAAGAAGCATCTTCGAGGGTACAGGTTTCCCAGGTGCAAGTATTATAGTCGAAATCAGGACCGTTAGAACCGACGTGAGACATTTTGGGTTGAGTCCAGAGAGAGATGAGTAGGTGAGATATCAAGTTTTTTAGAAGTTGGCTCTGAGAAAGGATATATGGGGAAATTTAAGGTATTAAGAGAGGCTCGAGTGTAGTTTGTAGTGATTAGTCTGGTTTCTGTTTTTTCTCTCTCTTTACAAGCGGGGCTTCAACCTCCTTATGTAAATTGTCTCTCATGAGTTGCTCGAGGGGCAGTGTTCTGGGGTGCCGGCGCCCAGGGCCCCAAGAGGAAAACCCCCAAGGCTCTGAATAGTTTGCGTTATACAAAAAACGTATGAAACTAATAAAAAAAAGCATTGCCCCATGCCTCATGTACCATGCAAAACGTATTACGCGTACCGTAGTATAGCCCTTCCTCTTACACTCCCACAAATCTTAACTTTATTGTAGCCGAATATAATCCCGATTCTGGAAGATGCCACAGCACACCGAAAGTTCCGAAGTGGGCGAGATTCGCTAGAAGGCCGAAATAGTCCGAGTCGTGCGTTTGTAATACATACGTACTCTATGTTACACGCCCAACACAGCGCAGCCACCTCTACAACATACGCCGTGAACGTGTCTGCAGTGTCGTGGTCCATGTCTAGCTATTGATAGTATTGGCCGCCTACTACTGGGAAGCCTCTACTCTGCAGATTCACCAGTATTCCAAATTGCTTGGACTTTATAGTAAAATACAAATCCAAGATTTCAAGTGTTATTTGTAAGTTCTTTGCGATCGAGATACAAAAGAATCCCTACACTATTTCGGGCTAAACAATCCTATTTCGGTAATTTTTTTAAAAATGGAGAGAGAGCACCCTGTTTATTTTCTGCGGGACATTTTTACTCTTGGGGATGACATCAAAAGAAGCTTACATGGACTTCATATCATCATTTACGTTGAGAATTGATTATTTATTTATGGGGTGGGCACTGTAGAGCCGGTGTAGGAGGTGACGACAACACTATTGGGCTCTGTTAGATGTGGGCATCTTGGCGGTATATAATTGCTCGTTCCGGCTTAATAGATCTCCGCTTCTCGTTTCGTTCCCTGGTTCGTTAGCAAGTTATCCTTGTGCATGTACGGATCTGTGCATAATTTTCCGCACTTGTCGAAGCTTGCTATATCGATTAAAGCCGCCTATCGTATCCTTACTTTATCGAAGCCTCAAAAAGCCTTCACTTCGATGTGGGCGCAGCATATATGAGTCATGGTAAAAATGGACTAGGCTGGGATTCTGCTACTGCCGATAGGTAAGATAAGCGGAACCCCCAACGTGTAACCGATACTACATGTATGTATATGGGGACCCGGATCCCGAGAGAGCGTATCTGAGCGAAAAAACAAACCAGTAAATTCTTGTGAGATTGTTTTGCGCGCCAGTCGGTAGACTTCTTGGAGACCCTGAGACTGAAAGTACAGACATTTCTGTGTAAGTTCTTTCAGCCGCGTGTTTGTGTAACACCACAAAGTCACCCCATTCGGCAGAAGCTCATGAGTTATTTACCTGTAGTAATATTCTTGCACTTAAAGGTGCTATTTGCGCCACATGCGCGAGTCCACCAACTGGCGAAGGGATAACTCCGAACGTGGTTAAATATTTGGCCTTGATATGTCACTAATCGCTTTACAAGGCAGAAAATAATTCACTTCTTAGGCTCATGACCAGTCTCAAACTAGGGATTTTATAACTTCAAAAGAGGGTGAAACCTGATCCATCGGCTACTTGAAAGTAATTAAAAATTGTTAAAATTCGCACGATAAATGATTGACACTTAACTGTGGCTTGTAGTTCGGGTGGCTAAATTAGAGTTACCCGTGATGATTCGGTGGCTTCCCTTGGCGGGTGAGGTCATCACTTATTTTTGATAGAAAAGCAATTAATACTCGATAGATTAGCTAGATTCGTGCTCTGTTACTCAGTGCTCTAACTATCATATAGTAGGCTCCTATAAAAAATAATGACATTATACTCTTCTATAGTTCAGAACATAACAAATATGTTAAGATATCATGAGATATCCTAGCTTAGGGTACCCCTACATAGTGGCCTGCCATAGAGATTCAACTAGTATCAATTAGAGCTAGTTTTTCTGGGCAAGGCGCAAAAAAAGCCTCTGCCATTTTAGATAGGGTGGAGCTCACTATGATATCACTAAAGTATTCCCACTATATACATGCACCACTCTCATCTTATATAACCCCGTTAATTCTGTTTTTTATCCAGATTAGCATTCTCAGATTCGTTTATTAGATTTCACTTTTATTTATTCAAATCACTCTAGATACTTGTGAGGTGCCAGAGTTTACGGTGTAGTGCTCTTACCTGGTGGATAGGAGGTATATTTTGCTGAACCGCTAGCTCCAAGCTAGATTTTTAACGTCAACTCAACCTCTTCCTGTACGTTTCACTTGTTTACTTCCTACTCATCCTCATCACAATAACAATTCCTAGGTACAAAATATCAGCCAGGGACTTAAGTCTTTAGAGATCAACCACCCCGCAAGCGAAACCCAAGACGAGGATTCCCAGGCAGTGTTTGCAACGGGGCAGTCCATCCGTCCTGAGGCTAGTACCGGACACCCTATGACTCTATAGTCCATTCCAACGCCTCTTCGGGGCGGTCTAGGGCGTAAGGAACGGGGACTATGAACTGCATAGGGGCCTGTAGGGCGCCAAGTTTTCAGGGCCAGGGTTTTATTTGCCTAAAAAAGCTATCAAGCTCTACCTACTCCTACTTATGTTGTGATTGGCAGTAGGTGCTACATATTTTTCTCCCAGGATAGTGCAAAAATTCCCTTGGCAAATGTCTATAGGGCCCCATAGGGCCCTACGGTCCCCGTAGTCCTGGGGAATCTCGCCCGGGTTACTGCAGGGCCCCGGATGGTTGCGAAAACTGCACCCGAGCACCTTACGGTCTGAGACCACTAAGGTATGGGACATATTTTGCATAGACTGAAAATAAGGGTATGCTGTCGGTCTATGTGCCCCCCGAGGAGTCGACTAAATTGGTAAAAGCTGGTAAATATTATTTGCTTACTGCAGCACATGTTTTTAAGACTATGGAAACCCCCGGAAATCTTGGGCTGCCGTTTCCAGCAACGGTAGAGGCTATTGGTTCAATTGAGCTAACGACACCTGGTAGACTCGATTCGATATATTATGTTTACAAACTACTAGACACTGAGGAAAGCGAACTTGATAATGAGGCTATAGAAAGATGTGTCGATTCAGCTAATACAGTATGCGGATGGGCAATTTCTTGGGAAATAGGTGTCGATAAAGGTGGGTGGCCGTCTGATTGGGCTTTGATTGAGCCAAAAGACAATTATAGTGGGAGAAATGGGGATTGTTGGGGGTTAAAGGGGTTCTTTTTGATATGTTGTCATATCGGGATTAATGTGGAAAAGGAAACATTTGTAGGAGGAATCATTGGTGTGGGAGACCCACAGGTGAGAGTATATGATGTATGGTTTAATGATGGGGCCGAGACTGGATGGACTGTGGGGTATGTAGCACGTACGGAGGTCCACCTGTTCCTCCAAGGTCCAACGTTCCCAGTCGAATTCAACTCTTCTATGGCAGCAGCAGATATTACCGAGACGAAAATAGTAATGATACTCCCTGCAATCGATGGAGAGGTCTTTTCTGGTATCGGTGATAGTGGGAGCTGGCTTCTTAAGGTTGCCCCTGATCGGGTAAACTGTATCTTCGGTGGTGAGATTATATCGGTGTTTCGCTCAGATAACGGCCAAACATTTAATATGGCGGTCCCCAGTCTCAGTCCTTTGAACAACTGCGGGAGAAGACTGGGGTAAGATGGAGGCTAGCTTAATAATGTTACATATTTTTTTATCCATTGCTTTAAGTTGAGATAGAGCTGCATATGGTTAAATGAGAGGGAAAAAAAGTTGAGATGAGGGAAAATTAGAACACGGTATTTTACAGTGCCGCGCTATACTCGGGGCGGGCAAGAACCTGAACATGAATTTTTGTGGCAATGGCTTCTGATTTGTGTTGATTCAGAAATTCTTTAGACTAAATCCCCTGCTTGCAGCTTGCAGCTTACATGTTCAGCTTCTTCTTGCCTGCCCCGAGTATATCACCCTAAAACCCCAAAAATGCCCAAAAATAGTCATATTGTAACTGCTTTTCCAGTACACCACCGGAGGGATTTCCATGTAATTCTGTATGGTAAAACTTAACCATATAGGAAATTACTCTATGGGGCTGTATAAAAAGACTGCTCATCATAATGTAGACTCTAAGGGTTCTTGTGGGGTGGATTTCAAGACCTAAGATTTGTATGGGGCCTTTGTATTTTTGGTCAAATTCATAACCTACCCTACTTCTAGTCTATACCACTACTCTCATATCAGGTGTATATCATCTTAGATATGGGATCTTGACCAGTATATCTATAATTCATGCCAAATTTATGAAATTTAAAGCATAAATACATGCTCTATAACAGTGTGAAAAACCTCGATTTTAGTGAGTTTAGGCGTTTTTACTATGACAACGAACTATAGCAACTCTACACAGCTTTATACCTTTCATAAGCGTTTTCTAGTGGCAATAAGACTTTTCTGTCAAGGATTACTGCTTTCGTATTATTCTTATAGTAGAGTTCCAACCTCTATACTTTTATCCAAATACAAGAATCTCAAAAATCTCACCATATATACACTATGTACATGATTTATACAATAAAAAAACTAAACCGCTCAAGAAAAAAAAAGAAAAATCAAAGAACGCTAATTTCATTCATCAAATCGTATTCTTGTTAAATCTGACGTTTCACATCAATCTCAGCCTGCATCTGTACAGCATGGGCAATGGCCATCCTATCCTGCTGTATCTGTCGTGTTGCATCCTCATGTTTAACTGTTGCGCATTCTGGCGTATTGATACCTAGTGTATGCCTTGACTCCCAAGTGCTCCGTTCCGATATTCCGATAACCTCTGGCTCAACAGGAGATCTAGTCTCTAATTGGTATCTATCTAGGGAGCTTGTTCCAAAGGTATCTTCTGTAGAATCAGAGTTGTGTCGGTTGTTTGTGCTAGGGTAGAGGCCAAGTTCTTCGACGAATCGTATGATCTCGGCTTGGACATTAATGATGCCGCTTCCGAGACTGAAATCGAGGTCTCCATCATCGCTCTTAGAACTGTCAGAGTGAAGGCCACGCCACACGTTGATCCCACGGATAATAGACGGGTCAATAATCGCTACTAATGCGTAGAACATTCCACGGCCTCCATAGAAAGCGTAATAAACAACATCTGTTACGGGTGTTAGTACAGGGAATGAATATGTTGGAGGTTGGCTTACACAAGTAATAGTCCTCTTTAGAATATACTCCTTCTTTGGTGCTGATCCTAATATCTACAGTTGTGATGATCTGTTTCTAATGTTAGGGATAGGAACTACTGTTATGAAGAGGGTTTGACATACAAAGTTTATCACAATCATCACAATGGGATAGATAGCTGATATTCATTAGCTGTCTTGACTTCAAGATAGGGTATGGAGGAATTTACATATTCTTAGAATAATGTTCCTAAACCTTCTATTACTCGATAAACTACGGCTAGCCAGCCTCGTAGCACTCCGTCTCAACTTCTTACAAGAAAGCACGGGCTTTCCATGTTGATCAAGCATTGGAATATCTCGAAATCTCGGCAGCACATTTGCGCCTGAATCAACGCCCGAGGTAAAGGCACCCTTTGTGGTAAACTACAGGCACAATTGATTAGTGAAGTTCTGTTTTTGTACTGGCTGTTGGATATATACTTTATGTTTATACAGGTACCCCATTGTGATGATTGCAGATATTAATGTAATCAAGACAGCAAGAAATATCCATAATATCTGCGTGCTGATCTGCCAAATCAAGCGATTATGTGAATCTCTTTCAGTGAGCCAGCACACTCCTATGACTGGATCCCAGCCAAATTTTCCCTTGATCACTTTGTAGTATTAGCTATTGAGGAAGGTCACTGCCATTATTGTATTAACTTACGGGGTGGTAGAGTGATTGCGAGATTGATGAGAAATGTTCCTATGATATAATATTTCTCTAAAGTGAGGCCGTTTAGGGAGTGCACAAGCACTAATTGGAGGTTCACCGCAATACATAGTATGAACCAGTTGGTAACGCCTAAATAATATATTCATTTAGCAACCGGGATTCCGAGAAATCACGTGACAAGGAAAGACACATACCAAGCCAAAACTGAATCAACCAAACACCAGCAACTAATCACCTTTTCTCAGTATGGGCCCAAATTTATAGATGAAACGAACTACTCACCACACCAGAACTAATGTAGCGAGAAATACACATCAGCCATTGAATCATTGAGTGGGTGGAGTAGTAGGATAGCTGGGATTTTATCTGCAAAAAGATGAGAGCCACTCATAGGTAAGAAAACGTAGCTAAACTTACACCAGGAGAAACCTTGACGCAAATGATGTATCCGATGGAATATATGCAGCTAAATTTAACTGTTAGGAATCATGCTATCCCCCCTGATAGTGACTTTAGACTTACTTTGAAATCAATGCGTAGACCAGCAACCGGAAGGACAGACGATCAAGCGATTTTCTTGATTCCCGGTTTGAATAGATTAATGCGACAAGGCCCAGGACAGCAAGGCAGAATATTAATGATATTCCTGCCAAGATCGCACTCATGTTGTTCTAAAGAAAGTTACATGTTAGTCACGATTACCCTGCGTCCACCCTTCATTCGATATCATACCATGAGGAGGATCCTATCCGGCGAGAGAAAAGTCGTCGGTGATGATACTGGGGCAGATATAGAAGTAGTTGCCGACATTACTGGACCAGAGGATGAGAATATGGGCTCGAATGACTCGATTTCTGATCTCGACTCTAGAAGACGTGTCGTGGGGAAACTAGCTCGCTTCACGGACCGGGTGAGAAAAGCTTTAAAGAAGATCTCGCACGCTGTATGACGGTTAAGTGGGAAAGTGGGACACGACTTCTTAGCAGGGCGGCGCATACTAGCCTTTCAGCCCCACCGCAAGGCTCCCCTGCGAACTTGTGGAACGTTGGAGACTGATCCCGGGACGTTGGCGCTCGCGTGGCTACAGCTTTCGATAAAACAACCTATCAACAAACACCTCTCTCGGAATCTGCTATCTGTCATATCATCATGGGGTGATATATATGATTTGCTTTTCCGTGTATAGGGCTGGATCGAGTTGCGTGGACATGCCCAGAACGGGTACACGTGGCTGCATATTGGGGCTTTATGACCGGGCCACAATTCTAGAAGCTTATTCTCGATCTCACGTAAGTACATGTACTTTTGCTCTGCTCTACTTCCAAGGAATCAACTCTAGCTAACGTACATCGACGTAGGAGGGCATGTTGACAAGGTATAAGAGCCAGATGATAACACGAAGAGGGAGCCCCCCAAAGCTGTCAAGCATAGCACACGCAGTATGCATGCACAGTTCAAATATTAGCCTATGGTGATATCTCGACCAATCCTGTGCTGGAAGCACAACGCCTGCATATGCCCATGGTGTAAGAAGGAATGTTCGGGAAGAGGCCCTATAAAATTCTGAAACCCCGCGCTTATGCTTTTGCGATTTCTCGGTAAATTTCAACCTTATAACTATCCTAGCACAATACTGAGATCTTGGAAGCTCTCCAGGCGGGCAGTTGAATCGAGTCCAGAAAGTAAGATAAGCATTAGTCTTGGAGAAATGTGGCAGAGCTTTCACTAATGGAGGCTGAAAAATAGGGTTATAGACAAGAAGCGATAAGTGACTCAAGAGTAAGACAGTTGAACATATCCAATAACCTCTTTGGTTATTTATTAGCATCTCGGGAGCGAGACAACCAACGTCCCCGCATGTATAACAGCATCGCGTAGCGCGGGCCCCAACAAAAAATAATTTCAGTAGTGCAATAGTAAACTCAAGCGGCACGGTAAAACCCCCGATAACCCTTCGGCTAGCTGTTACGGAGTCGCTATAGCTATGGTGGAGGTGCAATGGCCTCTAACTCTGGGGAACTGGAGTGGGTCGGGGGCTATCGGGGGATTTACCGTGATTCTAAGGCTGTCTGAGCCCCGAGACAGTCGGAATATTTGGCATCTGTCTGGAGATCGAAGGGCACTGATGTTCTTATTTGATAATCATTTTAATACCTCAACTCGTAGATAGGTGGCGATTTGTGGCTGCGCCCCTTTAATAAATATTTGTGCCACTTGCTCTATGGAGGTATACGCTAAGCAAAATACTTGTATCTATAGAAGAGTAATCCGAAATATCTTATGATATGAATTTTCTCCGTAGAAAGGGGCACAAAGGGGTATCAAGAAGCAGAGAATTTTTTTAGAGCTGAAAGCCACCAGTTTCTAAACACTCGGATGCGTAACACTGCAGAGGGTCCGAGAATTTCTCTGAAAGGTGCTAGTACGATAATACTTCGGGGATAGTAGGTGGATGTCTCACAAGAAATTTCATATATGTTTTAATATTGTATCACTTGTTTAAAAGGCTAAATCTCCTTAGATTTTCCTGTAACTTGGGGGGTATTCATGCCAAGTTATTGGCTGAGGCAGGACTGATGGCTTACCTCATGCATAGTTTTGACTTCCATTATTACGTATACGTATAACGTATAATTATATGGGATAATTTAGTGTATGGATAAGAGGTAAGAGGAAACAGTCGGCTAATACTCTTCATATTATTTGGGGGCTCGGTTTGCTGGGTGCTATATAGCTCTCGAAATACTCAACTCTATACACGTATAAAACCCTTTCTGGAATTAGGGAGTTTCCCGGGAAAAAAAACCTTACTAGCTTATTCACCCTCTCTTCCTCTACCCTATCTACCCTCTGCTGTATAACCCATTATAATTAATAAAAGTAGTAATACTATCACGCCAATCGGCATTAAAAAGACACGGCTATAAAAACTACATCATGAAGAGTACGGGTATAAGTAACTGCTATCATGATAAAGCACTCCGCGATCCACGGATCCAGGCGTAATTACCCTACATAATTCTAAGATGAGACCGGAATCGTTTTTTCCACTGTACTCTCGAGTCCATCAATCACATTAGTATTTTTCAGAGCTAGACCTCTTAAAAGTAATCACAAGAAGCGCGCTCTCCTACCCAGCTCCTTATCACTGTCCCTTCTAAGCAACTTCCATATCTTCTATTTCAACTACGCCTGAGCTGTATCATACTTGATACCCGCAACCACCATGATTAATAGCCCCAGGGATCATAGCTGGGACTTTTTTGACTATAGCCCTGCGCATGAGGCACGTAAATAAATCTGTCACACAGTCTAAGTTTCGTCAGATACTCTGAAGGTAGCTGGAGTAGAGCACATGGCAGCATTCGCGAAAAAAATGACGTTGGGTTTAATACCATCGATTCACATAGGGCATCCAAGATTTTCTAGAACTGTAGCAGATTCAAGTTCTATCATCTCCATTAACGCTGCTATTCTAGTAATCCGTTCCTCAGATAGCGAGGGTGACGTATGGATTTCTAGGCTGGATGTGTAGAGTACTCGTAGTCGTTGGTCACAGACTATCACTCGGTATTTTTATACATCTCGGAGGATGAATTAACGAACGAACGAATTAATCATAAATAAACGAGGCCTACCGGCTAAGGGATACTGAAGGATATTATAGCCATAAGAAAAAGAGCCTAATTATATTATCATTCGTGTACAAACTCATTTCCCTTCGCAAGATCTAGATCACGGGATATTTCTCGATACCATTTCCGCTTGGCCGTGATAAGAGGTAGAGAAGAGGAAGATAGTGGGTAGGAGAGAAAGAGAAGCTCTATTTTGCTATCACGGGATTTATATACTCTTGTAGTAACAGGCGATATACCTCATGATACATACCTAATTGGTCTTTTGACCTAGCCACAGAGACTTCAACACTAGTTTAATATCGATAAAAAGCCTGCTTATTATCATAGGTATGCCTGCCTTAGATAAACGGTTTCAGCGGATCAAAGAACCAGCTGTGAAGTAGTCTTTCTTTCTTTTTTGATAATTATAGACTATGACGTGTGTTATTCAGGCTCTGTAGGCGTTCTACCCACTTTGACCACCTCGGAAGGCACTGCCTATATTACCATCATGTATTTATCGCGCCATAATACTTTTTATTTACATCCTTTAGAAAAGAAAAAGAAAAAAACGAATAAAAGGACGAATAAAAAAATTAAAAACAAAGTTATTGCTCCTACAGCGATGATGTACCCCTAGTCACGCTGGCAAGAGTCCTCCAATACAAGCTCTCGTTCATGAAAAACTCTTTGATGGCTCTTCGAGGCCGGTATTATAGAGAGCTATGATAGCTGTATAGATCAAACCCACCCCACAAAGATCTCCCATCTTCAGACTCTTCATCCCCAGTGTCGAAGCGAGAATTCGGGGTTCGGGTGGAAGTTGACCTGGAGGTAATCCTAGCTTCCGTAGGATGTTTTGTGACTACAGATTTCGGAGTGAGAAGTACGACTCCGATGGTAGTGGGTGGAATCATAGGCCATGTAGCAACTTCACGGTTCTGTATATTGGATTTGGGGGTGGTGAGAGAACTAAGAGCTCCTATGGGACGGCCGGGGGTATTAATATTACTAGAATGAGGGTGGGAAGGATGCGTAGCCTGAAGATAGTTAGCTGGGACCATAGCAGGGGGATATTGTATTGATGCAACGCGCCTCATCTTCTGTATCTTTATCTCCATCATAGGATTTTTCTCTATTAGAGCGTATAGTTTCCTCACTAATGATATGCATAACCTTATTGCTATCTTGTAGGAGGTAGGACTCTCTCACTACTATCTAACCCTCCAATACTCATCCACTCATCAGCCCATTCGAGTTTCTGCTTTCCGAATTTCTTCGCCTCGGGACGTTTCCGTTTGGTGGGTTTTGTTTTTAATTTCCTTTGCAATCCCCAGCTAATCTTGATTGCCCTCTCGCCCCGGCACTGTGGATCTCATTTGAACAAGCCTGTTCCTACACACAAAACCACCTTCCTGCTTTTGTCACCAATAAATCAGATAACTACCTTCCTGGTATTTGAATTGAAATTTCTGATAGACGGGTGCTCTGTATCATGTTGCGTACAGTTCAGTGGTGGGAGAAATCGAAACTCTCTCAGCGAAGGGGGGAGGTCTATTCAAAGTTTGGAAGATGCTTTGAATAGAATTAATATAATGACCATAATGCTGAGGCATTGTAAAGTACTGCTATACCCCGAAACCAGTAAGCTTTGCGGAGATTTAAGTATCTTCAAATGTGGATCAGATACTCACCCATGAATGGAGGGAGCCCCAAGTTCAGATCCTTCCAGTGACGATAAAAAGAATACACCGTATCCCTATTCCAAGCCCACACAAAAACATTCTTTGGTTCTGTTACTCGTATCCTCATAAGGCGAGTATTCTTGTAGCCCGAAACCTTATAGGGCGAGTATACTTTAGAAGGTCGGTTGGTGGGGCCGGAAGGTCTAGCGCGTGGGGAAGGCTTATAGACCCAGAGGAAACTTGTATCTTTTGTCTCTCGGGGACTTTAACGGATTTAGGTGTAATCTGTAAATCGAAGTTGGGCGATCCTTGTGGAACGCCTGATGATACTGGGATTGACGAGAGATTTTTCAAACTTAGAGAGAAATGCCTGGTTTCCGACTGTAGGTTACTTCATGCTGTGGTGGGAGTTGATTCCGCGGAATTCTTGCGGCATCCGGCCTCTAGGTGAGGTCATGTAGAAGTTGTTCCCATCCTCGATGATGGAATAAAGGTAGTATTGTTAGTATCGGTCTGATGGTCTCGTACAGGACCCTACAGGCGAATGATGACCGGAAGAACTATGGGCTGTAGTCCGTCCGGGGCTGAATTAAGACGGATGGTGGAGTCCGCTGGGTTATCCAGTTAATAGTGTTGAAAACAAGTATCAATTGTTTTCTTATGGTACAAGTTGATTAAAAACAAGTGAAGAGAAAAAGAAAGAATAAGATCGAGGGGACCCCCTATTTATACAGTTTAAAAGGACACTTAGTACTAGTTACTAGTGTCGTTCATGACATCAACGTTTGTCTTTAGAAAATAGGTGATGTCATGTTTCTGTGAGCTATCTCCCCGCCCTACAGATACCTGCGGCCATCCACCGTCCCCATAGCCCCCCCTCCCTCCTCATAGTCCCCGCAGTCATCTGTAGACTATAAATGTCTCATATCTTACGAGGCCCAGCGAGGTAGACTATAATGCGTAGTCCCTAATTTTAGTGCCCTAGTCACTCCTGGACCCTCTTGGGATGGACTAGCTTGAGGCCCATCCGGTCCCCGAATGCAAGACGTACAAACCATCTCACTACAAACACACTCCCAGCAAGATATTTTAGCAGCTTTCTCAGAGGCAGTAGGTAGGATCAAATAGGACAAGGTTTCTGGTAAAAGAATGAATGTTATTGGGGATAAACCTATCCCGGTCATCAGTAGGTGGGCGGGAATGGTTGTGGTTGGTATTTGGGAGGAGGGGGTGAGTATATGTGCTTTACTGTGTGACTGAGAGATATGGGTTTATTTCTCTCATAAAGTGAGCTTTTACTTTATTCTTTTTTAATAACATCCATTATAGAACTAGGGTGGAATGTTGATAGGAGAATTAACTCTGTATTTCTATTAGTTGAGACTTGAATCAGTAATCAGTTTCGGTATGACTCGCTACCCAATTGATGAGTGACACTCAGCAAATATTCATGTGAGAGATATGACCCAATTCATAGGTAAGTCATCTCTGATTGATATACTCGCTTACCATCAGTCATAGTCCTTTTGAGAGTGACAGCGAATCTACAAGAAGACGGCACCCAAAGACAGCACGTAAAAGCACCAAAAAGAATAGATGAGTTCAGTACCCAGGATTCCCGCATGGTCACCCACAGCAGTACTAACTAGGCGATACGATGGTTAGGTATAGCAGAGCGGACGGGATGCTCCACTTTCATCGTTCTATGACCGAACACGTTAGGAGGTTGACTTGCGGGTATTTATGCAGGCAATAGGGTAAGCGACCTTATTCACAGGTCATATAATAATAATGCGACTATGGACGGTTGGTTACATCAGTCCAGTCCAGACTCTGCCCGTTGCCAAGGAGATACGAGCTTTCCTCCTTCTAGCAATCGTGAGGATCGTCTCAGCCATTCAGCCATCGAGAGAGGGGATGGAGGGTCTCAGTGGTGATTGGGGATTGGTGGGGGTAATTGGGGGTAATTGGAGGTAATTGGAGATGGAGAGTAATTGGGGGAGTGGCTTTGCACAAGGCTCTAGGTGAAGATGAGATGTCACTGGGAATATCACTGGGAATAACACAAGATACTTCACATAGATGGGATGTTATGTTCAATTCTCTTTAATCTTGCCTCAATCTCTCTTCACAGTGACGTCGATGGCTTGCCGGATGCGGGTGGTGATAACGGTGCATCTCTAGCCAGATCTTGACTCTGCCCTGCCAACTTCTTTAAAGATGAACCCGTCATTGGGGGAGGGCGCCGAGGAGGTTGAAGGGGGCTATATTCTTCTCTCTATTCTTCTCTATTCCCCTTCTCTACTCTTGTATTCCTCTTCCTTCTCCCCTTCTCCCTTCTCCCCTTCCCCCAGTGCGCAGTCACCCCTTTCCCCCTGTGGAACCTTCGCTGGCGCCTTGCCATCACTCACCCACAACCTCTCACCTCACCACAGACCACACACGTCCTCCAGATAGACCGTCTACAAACCCCCCTCCGCGCCCAGTGCGCTCAATATATCACTAATTCACAATGTATCACCGCCGACGCCCGCATTCATCATCAGCACCTGTACATACCTCCCCCTTCACCCGGCCCCTCTTCCTTTTTACCCGAAATTGACAGCTAACCATAACCTCCCCCCCATAGCCACCCCCTTCAACTTCTGCTCTCATCGCAGCATCAACAGTCTACCACCCCTCAAACAACTCTCCATCACTCGCTGCTGCTGCTGCTGGTGCTGCTCTACGTCATGCTAGTGCCTCACCAACGCCGATAGACCAACGTACCGGCAGTATACCAACAAAACGAATGCTAAAGCGACGAGACAGCTATTCTTCAGTTATTAGCGATAGCGACGGGGGTGTAACTTTTGGATTAACGGGTAGACCGGGGGTGCAGAGAACTGGGAGCTTAACGGATCGCCGGTTCAGAAAAGATAGACCTAGGAGAAGAGGTAGTAGGGAGGCTAGAGCGGGAAGACGGGGGAGTGCTGACATGGCCAACGAAAGATCTAGCGCGCCGACTTCTAGGGCGGCCAAGGCAACAGAGATAGATAAGGCGCAGAAAGGGGGCATATGGGGGCGGGAAGAAGCATGGGAGGAGAGCAATGGAGAATATGCCGCTGATGATGATAGTGGCAGTGGTGACCACGGTGGTGTTGGGTTCGGCCGCACAACCTCCCTAAGAAGTAATAGTAGCAGTACTCGCTCTTTCCCTACCACTATGCGTGGTTCTATAAAGACAAAAAAACACCAGAGGAGCGCATCGGCATCCATCTTCAACCGTATCCGCGATACCTCCACTTCTTCTTCCGGGGGTAGTCATAGAAGACGTAACTCTGACTCCGACGTCCCTGGGTCTAAGCACAAAAACATACAAAACCCGCCACTCTCCTCCGCTGGAATTACACGCCTCTCTTCAGGTGATTACGGCGACAGCGTCAACTCCCTCCAATCTGAACTCGAGTCTATCGCCGAGGGCTCCCCGACCAGCGGTGGACATCTTCGCAAAATCCCCACCCAAATCCTAGAAGAAGACTCTGAAGACGATTTATGGGGTTCCGACACTTTTGATTTCCAGAAGAAGGGTGTTGGCGGGAAGACCCGTGACATTGGTTTACGAAACCGTAAAGGCCGCTCTGCATCCTCTCCGCCGCACCTCCTGTCTGTTCCATCTGATATACCCCGGGATACCCCTCAATCACACACAACATTTACAGGAGGGGATGAAATACTGGGAAAGACACTGCCGAAGCATTCGCCGCCTCTGCGCTCTGTCTCACCGGCTAAATCGGCGCTTAAACACGCGCCAGCTTCACCAGCGGTGTCAGCCACTGGGGTGTTTGGGAAAGCTTATAGTGACGCTGCTTCGGTGAAGAAGGCGAGAGTTAGCTTTAGTGATGAGGACTCGATTGCGTCGTTTACGGCCTACTCACGCCCACCATTAATGGGGATGCCGGATGATGGTCCTAGACGGCTACCGGTGTTTGGCTCGGTCTCGCGCGGAACTAACACCGGTTCCAACAACGGCGGTCTTGGTTTTGGTACCAGTGTACCTAGAACAATGGGCCATGCGGTCTTAGCGCCTTCTCCCCCACCAAGCGACTCTAGTCAGGAGTCAATAATCGGTCTTGAGAGTGCACTTCGCTACCCGAGGGGTCAGCCTCCATTGGGAGCGGCGGTGGCGGTCAAGAAGTTGCTTGGGGTAGATGGGGATGAGGATGGGGACGGGAATGGGGGTTCTGGGGTGAGATTGAGGAAGGGGCCATTGACACCGCCGGAGACACGCGCGGGGGTGCCTGAGTTGAAATTGACGGCACCAACGCCGAGAGAGGAGAAGGATGAATTAGAAGGGTCACTAGGGGGCTTAAACTTAGAGGGGCTACCGGGTGGTTTCCCAGGTACCGGAAGTACAGCTCGACAAGGGGTCACGTTAGAGGAGCTTTCAGGTAGCTCCCCGGCGGAGCGTAACCTTAGAGCTATTAGAGATACACGAGCACAAGAGAGTGCCCAAAAAGATGAAGGCGACGACAGCTCCGACAGCGGAAACAGCATCTACTCAGATGCCTACGAAGACCTAGCCCCCCTAAACACCACCAACCTCCCCGACATCCTCGAAGTCGTCCCCCTCTCCGCCGTCCGACAGCGAAACGACTCCTCAAGCTCCTCCGACCCACCTCCTGCACCCAGATCCTCACTCCCCGCACAACTAAACCCCCCAACCCCCGAATTTCTTGTTCCGAAAACAAGACGCCGCGCTCAATCCACCCCTGTCCAGCGACAATATTCATCCTCATCTTCAACTGTTTCTTTCTCTGAAGACGACGAGGAAGATGACGCATCACTCTCAGAGTCGTCGTTTCGTCGTGCTAGGCCAAGAGAGAAACGCGTAGGGATGATGACGTCAATGAGGACGGGTTCGAAACAGCTTACAAAGTCTAGTACAGAATCCACAGGCGGGATGAGGTCCTCACTGAGAACTGGCGGGAGGAGTAAGTCGCGGTTCTCGGCGGATTCGGATTCTGAGGTGGAGGTGGGGGAGAAGAGCGAATTCAAGAGTAGGTTTGACGAGGATAGTGACGATGAGGTGACGGCAGTGGCGGCGACAGGGTTGGGTGGGATGTTGAGGAAGAGTAGGACGGATAGTGTGGATACGGTGAGGAAGATGGTGAGGAAGAAAGGATTTTGGGGGAAGGTGTTTAAGGGGAAGAAAGGGAAGGGAGCTGTGGTTAATGGTAAAGGGAAAGGGAGGGAAAGCGTAGCAGAGGAAGGGATCGCTGAGAAAGAGATGGAGGCAGGTGTAGCGAAGGGAGTTATTGTGAAGAAGACGAAAACACCTGAGAAGGGCGCCGTGTGGACGGGAGGTGCTGATAGAGTGAGAACAGTTGTGTCTACTGGCTCGCCGGAGAAGGAAATGGGGTTTGAGAAAGAGGTGGGTGCGGGATTGGAGGGGAGACCGGTAATTGGGTATTTGAAGAAGAGGAAGAGGTTTTGGAGACTGAGAAGATTATTGGGTTTAGATATTCGATGAGATTGTGTCTTTTTTCTTTGTAGATATTTTCTTTCTTTCTTGGTTTCTTTGAGAGAACGCTTGGTAAAAGTTTGGGATGGATCTTGGGGTTACTTTCTATTTTCTATTCTATTCTTCTTCTTCTACTAGCTAGCTAGTGTTTTATAGTTGAGATATGGTCGTTTTTTTGATTCCCCTGTTTTTTGGGTGTACTTTTAACATCTCCTCTGGCGGTATATATTGGGATAGGATAGGATATGGTGAACGGTTTTTAAAAGTCTTGGATATGGGTTTTATGTATGATAGATATGCGGGACGAGGATTGATGTACAATATGTAGTTTTGGGCCATCGACTCTCCTCGCTTTATCACCCCCCCCCCCCCCCACACACACAATCTGGTATTAGAATCACGAACCATCACTCGGCGATAACGCTCACTCTCACTCACTTACCCACTCACTCACTCGCATATCATGTAGCTTCAAGAGCTTCGACCTATTAAAAAAAACCTGATAACCTTCCACCCGGCTAATTCGGGATATGCAGTAAGCTACAGGAAACTTTTTTTTCTCTAGGCTTAATGAGTCATAGCTCTATCAATGAATTCGATAGATTGTATCGTAACGCTGGATAGATGGCCGAGTGGTTATGGCGCTAGCTTCAGGTGCTAGTGGGGCAACCCGCGTGAGTTCGATCCTCACTCTATTCATTATTCTTTTTTTTTTTGTGGATTTTTTTTTTCTTTCCACGGAGTTGTGGGTGGGGTTGTTGCGGGGTTGTGGTGTAGAGTAGTGCCTCGGCGTACTGTTAGTGGGGTGCCCCACCCTTCACCCCTCCCCCCCTTCGGTCTTTGGGTGGAGGGTTTATATAAGCCTTTTGAAAGAGGGCTGTTTTTTTTAGATATCAAATGCAGTACGGGAAAGCTGAGAGTTTTTTGATATAGCATTGATACGGTATTCCTGTGAATGTTAGATTACGTCGGCTGTGTTACAGAACTTTTTAATCAACTCGGTAGCACTTCCAACTCGAAACCATATCTCCCCGCCGATGCGGTAGTGAAAATACCCCCTCTTTCCACCATAGGCCTTCTTAGTCGCTATTATATGTAACTCGGGGGGTATGGACTACTAACTACATGCTACTAGTAGCTAAAGATCCTACTGGAGATGTTGATGTCGTGTTCGGTCATAGAACGATGAAAATGGAGCATCCCGTCCGCTCTGCTGTACCCAATCATCGTATCGCCTAGTTAGTACTGCAGTGGGTGACCATGTGGGAATCCTGGGTACTGAACTCATTCATTCTTTTTGTTTTGTCCTTGTAAGGGTTGTGCGTCTTGGGCCGGAGATGGGGGGGGTTAGTATTTTATGGAGCTGGAGTGGTGTTTTATAGTAAAGTTCGGAATGATAGATGGTATATTCTAGCTTGTATTAAAAGTATGTTCATCTAATACTAGGTAAAAACCTTTACTAGACACGCTGACGACGTGTTCGGTCATAGAACGATGAAAGAGGAGCATCCCGTCCGATCTGCTATACCTAACCATTGTATCGCCTAGTTAGTACTGTAGTGGGTGACCATGCGGGAATCCTGGGTACTGAACTCACCTATATGTTTATTCTTTTTTGAGAGGCGCGAGGTCATCTATGGGGGTGCTTGGTTCAGTATCTGTGGTGTTTGGGTAGGCTTCCCAGGGGGCAACATGTGATATGATTTCTAGCTATTGTCATGGGATAACCGTCACGCGAGAAACAGTTTGCTGGATTTACTTCTCTTGACGCACTAGCAGAATCTCAGAGTTGGTCTATACCCCGATATCCGGTACTAAGAAAATTACAAAATGGGAATAGCGTCGAGTGATATTTCATGACTATAACATTTTACGACTTATCATAGAATATAAATAGTCTTCTAGCGGGAGTAATAAAGAGAGAGAGTTGTTTACGTCGCTAAAAGAGATACTAAAACTAGTCCAATAGATGGAATGTCATCAAGAAAACAATAGAAATGCACTCTTGGTTCTACAGCGAGCTTTCTATAGCTTCATGCACACGGTATTTAAACAGTGATTTTTAGGGATCGGAGGTTTGTTTCTTAAATATTCCCTCAAATATTATTATACCGAATTTCTCTCTAAGTACAGGACACATCATGGGATATTCACAGCCGCATATAAAACTTCTGGATTTACCTACTGAGAGTAAATACCCCCCCTGTCTCCCGTGTCATAATAGAGCTAACCGAGCTAGTTGTTTTAAAAATCATAAAATATACAGACTTTGCACACCGGATAAGGTTCGTACGTCACCTCTGCAAGGGCCTCAACCCATGGATGAAAGAAGGGTCGCTATGGGAAACGATCGAAGTATCCCAGATGGTGCAAGGGAAGATTTTATTAGATGACATCCTCCCGATCGTTCCGAGCGGTGTAGTGAAGAATATCTCTATAGACTCAGGGTTTGTAAGTATTCTTCCTACCTCCATGCAACGTGTTTTACTGATTAATATAGTGTTCGAACGATACCGCAATATATATCTTACAGCTACTTGAGGCACAACACCACAACATCGAGACATTAGAAATCAACGTCAACAATACCTCTGGCAGATTCAACGGGAGTGATGATCTCGTTATAGTAGTGGCTTCTTATATTCACCTTTACACAATGCTCGGCAGTAGACCTACTAACTTCAATAATACTACAACACTAGTATTCGGCGGTGACGGGGATCATCCAATAACATGCGATTACTCCGATTCAATCCTTAGAATCGTGAATAGTATGCCGAACTTGACCCACCTACGTCATTCTAGAACGGTTAACACCACAAATGATAATCCTACCACATACCTGAGTAAGAAAACACTAGAGCAGATTGCATGGGGTGTTTCAACACTGCCTGATGGAAGTATTCCACTCCCGCTTAGGCGTAGTCGACTGAAGAGTTTTGAGATGGCGGGGTTCACGATAGATATGGAGATTCTTGCGAGACTAGAGGAGTTTTTCCCGGAGTTGGAAGTGTTTGAGGTTTGGGGGACGCATTTTTCGGTCTTTGAGCCTCGGTTTACGTATGAGCAGATTAACTTCCCGGCTTCTTTGCGCTCTTTTAGGGTTAGGCGTGATATCACGACTAATTGGGAATCTATGGTGTCGAATGTCTTTTTGAAGTTGTTGAGAACAGCGAGAGTGCTGGAGGTACTTGAGTTTTCGGGGTTTGATCCGGCTGATCATGAGCTGCACATGAGTATGAGGCTGTTTTGTGAGGTTGACAAGGCCTGTGTAGATGGCGCGTGTATCGTGAGTCCAGAGTTGAGGGAGGTTCATTTAGGCCGCTGGGACATTGATCTTGAGTGTGTTTTTGGTGAGAGGAGGGTTTGGAGTTGTCCGAAGCTTGTTAGTGCAAAGTTTAGTAATTGTTTGTGGCTTTCTGAGGATGACAGCGAGGTCTTTGAGAAGCCTGGTATTGATATTACTCCCTGGGAATGGGCGCATGACTTACGAGTTTAAGTTTTCTTGAAGCATTCTACAATTAGATATAGAGTTAGCGGTCAGTGGCTTATTGAAACCTTTGGTTTCGTATTTATGATTCATTCATTCGCCTTGGATTTCTCTCAAAAGATTTCCTATGTACTTATGATTAATTCATTCATTCATTCATCTATTCATTCTCAAAACATTTTTCCCTCTTTAGCTTAGGCGCGCTTATTGTGGCCATACGATATCACTCATTTATATGATTACAAACAAGTTCTATGTAGTTAACCCTCTAGATAGAACTCTTTCAAAACTTAGCTATATATACCTACCCCCAAGGCCTTCAACTATCACTACAACGCACAACCCAGGCCGCAGCTCCATCCTCTTTATGCAACATGAAATATCACTCGCTACAATAAGTTATGCTGAGTATATAAAAACAGTATAGAGAGTAGATATATCATTTTATTTTTAATCTAGGAGACTAATAGAGTCTATATATATGGAAATCGATATATCGGGTTATTATTCGGGCCGTGAGGACCTCCGGAGCCTCTTGTTGGTAGGTTCGGTGGGAGATGAGCTTCCCGCCTATTCTTACCTATCTAGGAAATACCCTCCGCCAAGTTATGTTTGATAAGGCATTGAGTAACATACAATTGCGAAGCAAACTTAGTATCTATGTTTACAAGTTAATATTTATAAAAGGGCTTTATATGAAAACTACATGTAGATTGCTGCTTGTGTCTAGATACATTGAAAGGGATGTAGCCCAGCATACGACAGGCCTCCTCCTCCTAGCAACAACCTAGCAAAGTTTTGACTACCCATTCTATACGACCAAACAACTGTGTGGGCTTTCGGTAGGTAGTCCTCCATGAAACATTCCCTTCCACTCACCAGCTGGTCTATCGCATTCTCCATCGAAAGGTTTGTCCCCCCATTGTCTTTTAAACACCCTCAGCTGTTTGGCATCACCCTTAAACCACCAAATCTAATCCCTCCATCAACACCTACTGTAAACAGATGCTAATTTGCCCACCATAGATCCATCATGAAAGACCACGAAGAGCCCACCTCCATGTTAAATAGTCCTCTAGTTCCATCTACTTCGTCTTGTCACTACGCTGAAGAATCCCCTGATGCGCAGTATAACTATCTACTGCCGCTTCTTCTTACTGGGGATGATGTGTCGCATAACATTTACATGAAACTCATTACCTGGCCATCAGATACTGACACCGCTGCTATCTTGGAAACCAAAGCGAAAAACCATATCAACAAGGAGAAACCAAAAAGCCAGAAGCACCAATCCCTACAAAATACCCCCGTACTCCTTGAAGAGTTAGGAAAGCAAACAGGACATACAAAGACCGTGACTATACAGAAATTACCTCCTTTCAAGGAAGTTAGGTACTACAGCGAAGGACTTAGGAGAACTTGCTTCGTCAATTTTGACGAGTCCTCCATTACCAAACACGCCGCTGCCGAACAGAGGTCCCAAAAAGAACCCCATCTACCAGAATTACCGACTAAAACGGAGCGCATCGTCGCTAAACCAGGGGCCCGGAGGACTGCTAGTGAGCCGGGATTGTCTACGAAGCCAGCATACACAAAGCTCAGGACCAGAGCCAGCCTAATCTTACCAGAGCCCTCCACGAACCTCACTACCAACAGACTAAGAACTCGCAGTGCTACAAATCGAGATCAAAAACCACATGATATCCAATTGAATAGCCATGAAGATGAAACGACACAAAGCGGCAGCAATGATGGTGAGAGGGGCTCCGAGGATAAAGCCGAATCCCCAAAGCGAGATGACGTTATTTTGACGGTTGGAAAGAGAATCCGCTATACGAGTGAGCAAGAGAGATGGATCCTCGACTACGTCACTGAAAAATTTGTGGGGAATTGGTGTAAGGACTGGACCGCCTGTAGGAAAGCTTTCTTGGTGAAATATAAGCAGGATCGTAAAGCGTTCTCGCTGTTCCAAAAATGGAAGGAACTTAACGGTTTTCTTATTACGACTGAATTGTACAAAGAGTTTTTTAGGGACGCAGAGAAGGGGGCGGGGGGAAGGAAAAGGAAAAGAGGAGTGGTTGAAGTTGAGTGGTCTGGGGATGATGATAGTGATGGAGATGAACATGATATGGAGGGAAGTGAAGGTATAGAAAGTGGTGATGTGGAAGGAGAAAACTACGAAAAGGGAGAATTGAAAGGGAATACCACCGAACTGAAGATCCAGGAACCGAACAACGAAGACAGGGCCAAGTATAGAAACAAACACGATAGACCTCCGCCGAATAAAGCGCATAAAGTTGCTCAAGAGCTGCCCTCCGAACGGATTTACAAACACTATACTAAGGAAGAAATGGACTGGCTTTTATCTCACGTCGAAAAGATGGATGGCAAGATGGATGGCAAGATGGATGGCAAGATTGATTGGGGTGCAGTCGCTTATGAATTTACTAAACGCTTCAAATATACGCGTAAAGAGAGGATGTTGTGTTATAAATGGAAAGAAGCGAAGAGGATCGCTGAGAGAGATCACCAAGCGAAAAAGGCGCGCCTCCCCTAGCCAGGTATCGAGATGGAGGTTCAATTTTGAATATTACTACTAGGTCATTTAACATATCCTGCTTGGGAGGTACTTTGAGGTATTACTTAGCTCATATATCATTTATTCAACCACTTGCAGTAGTCCCCACACTTATTAAAAACATGTATATACCCATCTTTATACACCTTCTTAATGTTGAATTTACTTGCGCCATTTGGCCAAAAAAGGGTGAATTATCTAGTAATAGTATTCACCAACTAGCCCGGGCCGATCTCAAGCCCGATGGGTGCACAGAAGTTGTGCGGGGCTCACGGAGTGCGCACATATAACCGTGCACGGCCAATGACCAGCATGCATATGTCTTAGGCTCGGTCCGTGAGACCCTAGGTTCGCCATATCCGAGCCTAAAGCTCGAGCCCCAGCCTGGCCTGTGAGCAATACTATCCAGTAACTATATAATTACATATCTATACTTTTTTTTTTGAGGCGTTACAAGGCTGACAGAAAAAAACCTGCCTACTGCGCACCCAGCCTCAGAACACCACAGCCCCTACGTGACAAAGCCCACAATCAAGTGCGCATCTTTCAGAACACAAAAATTAGGCAAACCAAGTTGCGGCACAGTAGTTCTAGTGTAGGGAATCCCTCCCCCCCCCCCGCCTAGTGATATACAGAGCCCTAACCAACCCTAGAAAAGAAATTCCCAAACACCTTATCCCTAAATACTCACCATAGAGCATCCTACTATTAATCAATTAATTCACTCTCTAAAAAAAAAAATTTAATTGTGTTGCGGATGCGGACCACCGAGTGACTTTTCAAGATTCCCAGGGGGGGAGGGAGGGAGGTTGGTAGTAACGCCGCACAACGCCGCCCTTTGTATGATTCGTTCAAGCAGGCTCAAATCCCTATTGGCAATAACAACAAATAAAACCCCTACCCCCCCCCCGACCGAAGAAACCACCTAGTCAACCGGATACAATACGACCTTCGTCATGATAGGGTTAAGTTACGTTACAGTAGTGTATGGGGGGGGGGGGAAATGATCATACTACGGGATAGTCCTTTGTTAGTTTTTGTTTATGTTGAGTTAATTAAAAAATAAACAGTAAATATTAGCTTACTGGTTAATATACATCAGCCCTGAAGTTAGTAAAAAAAAAAGTGATACGAACGATTTACCGATCTATGTCAATGATACACTAGCTACGTTGTAGTACGTATGTACTTACGATATATATTACTTGGCTGATTAGCAGGCTAGAGTACTTTCTTTTTTTTTTTTTCCCTTTCCCTTTTATATATTTAATCATAAAACCTAGTCAATCGGATCTGAGTTTATCTTTGGGCAGGGGGGGGGGGAGAGAAACTCAGTACTGGAAACTTCGATTTGGTGTTCAGGCCCATTGTGATTTATAGGTTTAGAGTATAAGTTGGTAAGATCGACAATTAAAAACGTTACCTGGGGGGGCGAACGTACTCTACTCCTATATGCATAGTCCCATTTTAAAAAAGCTAAGATCTAGTTTATTTTTAATGAAGAGTCAATGTTTATATTGGGTACTCTCTATCATAGTCTTCATATGTAGGACAGCAGGAAATATAAGCTTCCAATGCCAGTAAGTTCATTATGCATCTTTCTACTTGATCGATAACGCTTAGATATACATCATGAAAGGAAATAAGGCGGGAACCCCCAGTAAGTCCGATAATGACATCTGACATCTCTTCCGGCCGGAGAGTTACTATCTCCTCAGGTTAGAATCAGCACTGCAGGAGTCTTATTGAAAACCGACATCTTCAATGAGCCGTTAGAAATTAAAGATATTAATCTCCGGCAAGGTGGCGATTGGTAAGATTGATTAATTTGTTTCCCGGGTGCGGAAGAGAGAAAGTATCCCGAGAGTCGGTCAGAGCTCGTTTCTTGGAATGTGCTTACATGAGTACTCCTTTTGTCTGCATATCCGATGGAGGTCACAAGAGCCGAGAGGAATGGTTGGTATGGATTGAATCCAAAAGGAGAAAAGCAAGGTAAATTATGCAAACTATTGCCAATGATTCGATATTGCTATGCATAAAAAAAACCATGGGAAGACTTAGTTACGGTCCGTTGATGCATACTTCAAGCATAAGGATCCGCGGACGGAGCAAACCCGGGCTTTCTCAGAAAACCCTGGATCCATTCGTGGATTAAAGCAATTGGTTATGGGCCATAACATTTTCCAGCTAGTCATGTTGTCAATCGGCGATTATACCAATTGATGATGCTCACCACCTCAATTCTGTTTGGTAGGATAACTGTCGTGGACGCTCGGCCCAGCATGTACGAGATCCCACACCACCCCAAAGGAGAAAAAGGTAGCCGGGTTAATATCAGGCACCCACCTGTTATTCGAACGAACAAAGATACTATCGGCATATTCAGGTCGTAAACGGCATGCCCTCCTTCAATAAAATCCCCCAATTCATATACACGAGTCATTTCTGATGAGTCCATTCGTGGATCGTGGCAATTGGCCATATCGCTAATTGCCAATTGGTACGATGCAATATCGATGCTTTCATCTTCCATTTCTGTTTGGCAGATAAAGCTCACCAACACTCCTAATGGTCATCAAAAACGCCAGCGGTTAGTGATTCATCACCATTCGACGTAGACCGCTTACGGCACAGGCATAAAAAGTCGACAATATGGAGAATTCCGGCAACAGACACCACCCGATACGAACTGCCCAGATGAAGCGTAAGCTGACGAGCATCAACATTCGAGAAAGCATACAGGAGAAGATAGCAGATGTCCTACCAAGCTATTTGATTCCCGTCGTCGATGCATGTAAGTAGTAGGCAAGTCATACCACGAACGTTGGCAGTCATCGAATCACAACCCACGTATATCCGGTATCAATGGGGCAGTGAACTTTAACTTTTGATATTCTCTACTGTAGCGCCATCATATGCAGCCCATGTGGTGCGCAATGGGGTGCGCGGTATTAACATTTGAGCGTTGGATCCATAGTTCTTTATACCAGCCCCCCACGATGGGATGTTCTTCAGGGATGTACCAGCAGCATTAGGAGGTACAAAGCCTTAGATTCACGCAAGGCAAGGCGAGTGCCACAAAGACGCCGAGATACGTACCGCACGGTCGCTTATAGAATAATCCAGAATCTTGGAGACTTTGGGCAAGAGCACAAAAAGCTCCACAGCCAGCAGATATCGGAACACGACAGATCCGGTAAGTAACGTTCTCACTCGAACGTATCAAGTAACGTGACGTAGACTCTCATGTCACACAAACTTTTAGGTGTGTTTGTTTGCTGCTACACTGCTACTTGAGGCGTCAGCACGGGCTAGGGTTTACCTACAATTACGATCTCGCCCGTATTTCAAGCACCCCAGGACTTGAGTTTGTAATGCAGGAAATGAGGCTCTAGTTAGGAGTAATATCAAAATAAAAATTCGACTTACCGGTCAAAATCTTTACTCATTTAGTTTCAACCGTAGGTAACCTTATGCAGCGGATAAACCTCAACTTGCTCCTACCCTGTTTCCCCGCACGTAGGCAACAGGACCTCGAGTCATACAATGTTTTGCGGTGTTTTTTTTTATTGTGTTGTTATCGATAGTGGGGTAAGCACCTCCCCCACCATCCACATTATGGGCGGTTAGTACTCATATGTACGCCCGAGTCGTCATCTGTTTATCGCCTGCCCCCTCCAGTATGTAGTTAGACACTTATAGCTATACGTCACTTGGAGCCGTTTTTTTTTCGTACTTCCCTTTCCTTTTTATTTGGGCGAAACAGTCTGAGGTTAAACAAGGCTCAAAAAGCAAAGCAGGGGGGTACAAGGCGCGGGGAACGAGAAGTGCAGTTTCATTATCAAAAGCACTCGGCCGTTATGTTTCTCGAGGGGGCAAAAAAAAATAAGAGACAACACGCGGAAATCCTGAGTATGAGCGAGCGGGCCTGCGGCCGACCGGATAGACTGCGCTGTAAGCAGGTAGGTACGTGCGGACTTCTAAGGTGATGTACGTAGGTACTGTACATACCCACTGCCTTTAGGGTCGCCGCAGGAGAGGAATTCCCACGGTCCAGGAAGCGATCCACCGCCCAGTTAACACGTGTTTAGTGTTCTATGTAGTTGGGAATTTCATTCCGCTTCCCTCTTCCTCCTCCTCGACCTGAACAATCGGTGAGGAAGGTGGGGAACAGAACAGAAGGATTGAAGGAGGAGGAGTGAGATCCAGGGACATGACGTTGCGGCTGCTTACCGCTACCGCTGTGAGACTTTTCGCTGGAGGCAAACAAGAAATGGGCTACTTTGTACCTTGCCGTAGCCGTAGCCGGTAGCCAAGTGCAAGGGTGTGTGCAAAGAACTTCCAAAGAGATGCTCGAACCAGCCCACCGACCACACACTGAGTGAGGAAGTAGGAAGTAATTAAACTTATGTCTCTCCGTGCTCCCAATAGATAGAGAGGAATAATGGGAGAGTGACCATCTACATCACGGTGCATCTCGCTCACCCTTCTCTTTCTTTTCTTTTGCCCTTGACGCCGCCAGAGTAGGAGCTGGTCGGTCACAGCTGGATTCTTGAGACTGTTGTGTAGTAGAGCAGCGTCACTGGGGGGGGGGAGACACAGAGGCCAGGAGCGTATAGACACAGGGAGAATGGTAGGTCGAGTGAGTTTCTGTAGGGTTGCCGCTATATCCCCATGCAGTAGAGGATCACCGTCATCCCCTCCCCTCTCCCTCTCCATCTCTCTTTCTCTCCTCCCCCGCTCGACGTGGCACATCACACAAATCATCTCCCGTCGGTGGTGCTTGCTTGTTACCTACATACACAGGACTCTCTGTCACGGCAGTAGAGTAACCCCTCATCAACACCATCATCACATCACAGCCACCCCATCCGTCTATCCCATCCACCCATCCATCCATCCACCTCTCTTCTTCTCATCCAACCATCCATCCATCCCACATACATCTATCCTTCTCTCCTCCCTTCTTCTATCCTTCTTCTCCCCCCTTCCTCTCTCTCCTCTCATTCACCATCTCCTCTACAGCCATCGGCTAGTCTTGCTAGGAATTCCTCTGCATCGCTGTTTTCTACCTGTTGCTATTCTACCTGTTGCTCGATCCCCCAGCATCTCGTGATACCAACCCCTCAACAACCCCGCAATGGCTTATCAACAACGACGAGCCCAGTCACCCTCCGCACGTTCACGGCACCGAGATCGAATGCACAACCCGCACAGTGCTTCAACCGGCTCACTTCAACAGCCTCCACAGGAAAACATGTTCTATGGCGGCCAACCCATGGCTCCCGCCCCCCCTGGCCCGCCCCACGGTCACCCCCACCGTGGTGGACCTTACTCTAACCCACACTCCCCGCAAGGTAGCAGTGAGGATCTGAACATGGGTTATCATGACTACCACCCCCAGTCAGTGCCAGCTACCCCCGGGTACGGCCCATCAAGGTGGATGGGCATGGGCCGCCCAATGGCCGGTATGATGGGCCCTACTCCAGCACCCCCTCCTCCGAATATGGCCCCTGCCCCAGGACCTCCACCGCCGCCACCGCCGCCACCGCAACAGCCGGGAATGAGAGGGGGTGATGGTCACGCTCATAATCGCATGGGTAGTATTGGAAGACGGAATACACAGAACGAGAAACAACATCGCCCAAACATCATCCACCAGCAACACCACTCCCAACCACCACCACCGCCGCCGCCGCCACAGGAATTCATGCATGACGAATTTGATTACCGACAGCCTCCCCGGCGCGGAGCCCAAACTAACAGAGAATCCCGATCTTCATCTCGTAGTCGAGATGTGTCACCGCCCGAACACGGACCATATGTTGTGCCAGGTCAGGGCAGGTCTGAACGGGCTCAGTCAACTTACCACTCTGGCAGCAGCAACTTTTCCGCCGAGAGTTATAATATGGACTTCTCAGATGCTCGGCAACATGGCTACGTTGTGCCGAATGCAAGCCATGGCCCTGGAAACCCTCGGGAATATCACCTTGGTGGACCATTGCCAGGGGAACGTGAGTTCAGACGGGAAGGAACTGTATATCATCCCAATGGGGGTAATAGGCCCGTTCTTGAGGAGCAACGACAACGACAGCCTAGGAGAGAACGAAGCATGTCTAGGGGCCCGCATCATGGTTTGGGGCTTATGGATGCAGATGTATCTGAGGAAGAGTTGTATCGTCCAGGTGCAAGGAGGACTGCGAGTTCTGCGAATGTCAATGAGAAAGGTGCTTTGGTGAGAGCTAGGTCACGGTCTGCACCAGCGAGCGAATCTCGAGCAATGATTCCGCAACAACAAAGCCGACCCAGTTCGGAAACATCGGAGAGCAGCAGTGGTTCAGAAGCTCCAGCTGAACAGAAACAAAGTCAGATCAGAATTGAGTATGATGGGAAAACTATTGATATTAACTACAGCGGAGGGAAGTCTGCCATCGGAAACATTACGATCAATACCACCTCCCGCTCGCATACGCTACCACTAAACTCTCCCATAAATCAACGAGCGATTGCTGCAGCACCGCAGGCTACTCCACCTCCTGCTGCCCCGGCCATCATGCCACCCCCAACAGAGGCGCCAGCACCACCACCGCCGCCCCCAGCACCCGAAGCGGCCCCAGCGCCTCCCCCACCTCCCCCTCCAGCAGCAGTGATGATTCCGGCACCACCACAACCAACTCCATTCAACTTTCCAGCCGGTGTTGAGCCGGTAGTCCTTCCACCTCCACCGCAGCCAGGCATTGTTCCTCCTGCTCCCGGAACCATTGCCCCACTCCGAAGGACGGCCGGCAGTGATAGCGAGGCATATATAGATGACAGTGACCGCGACCCCCGCGAATCGCTCTACCGGGAGATGGGAACTCTTGCTCTTGAAGGTCCTTCATCTCCGCCGTTTTACCGAGAGGGGCGTGGCCGCGACCGTGATATCATGTCTGTTGCTACAAGTGCACGGTCACGCTCTCGGCGTCGACGCTCACTAAGCCGAAACCGCAAGTCAATAGACGGTAGTGAACCCCGCTGGACAAAAATTAGCCGTGATATTGTCGCCCGCCGCGCTGTCGAGGTTATTGGCTATGATTTTAAGGAGCAGTCGGATTCTATAATGGTCTTCCAAGTCCTTGATGAAGATCAAATTGATGAACTTATTGCGCTGTCTCAACGCATCCGTAGCGGTGAGGTACGAGTAATCCGCCGTGATCGTTCTACTACACGTGAGGATGAAAAGGAACGCCGCCACCATCATCGTCGCCCTTCCCAACACCGTCATAGTCACAAAAGTCGCCCCATCTCCACCCATGGATACCCAAGCCCAGGTCCAGGTCCATCCGCAAATAGACCACCACCTGGAAAGCCAGCACTTGTGTCAACTCCTCCAGTGCCCCCGGCACCAGAGCCACCACAAGCAGAGGCCCCTGCCCCACCACCACCACGGCAGCAGCCACCACCAAAGAGGCCCCAAGAGAATCCAGACCAACCAGGCACGTATATTGGGTATACCAGGAACCCTCCGAGAAGCACGCAGAGCTCAACGCCTTACCAGTATGTTACACTTCCTTAGTCTGTGTATTTTTACTAGGATATTAGTACTAACATGTGATGCGTAATTGAAGTGGTCGACATGGCAATGGAAAACGAGCTTGATACGATAAAGTGATAATGTAACGAAATAATGACTTGCATGGGACTTTTTGATTACATTCGCTTTAGGGTTTATATTTTCTTTTTTGTGGTTTTAAAAAGTTGGACTTGCGTTACGATGTTACAAAAGACAGCTTGAGGTTTTTTTTTTTTTGGCTTTGGTTTCTTTCCAATTATACCTGCTTAGCTATCTACATTGATACATGCATACGGACTGGAATGGCACTGGGTCCAGTCTAGCGACGAGTTTCTTTTGTTCTTTATCTTCGGTTATTTTGATACCTATTGTTCGTTTTGTTGATACCTTGGGTCGGTTTGGGAAGATACCTACTTAGCATATTCATATCATTTTTGGTTTGTGTCTGGTTTTTTTTTCTTTTTCTTTTCTTTTTGAGTTTGGTGCATGTATCAATATCTATGTACAACATTTTACCACCCTTTTATTCGAGTTCCTCTCATAATCCCCTTCATTTTTGTATCCCCCCTGCGTCTTAGAGCCCTCGTAGCTCCAGTTTCTTATCTACATTTCCTATTTACTAGATCTACCCTACAGGATCTAATAGCATCTGTCATTTAGCTATTGGTGCTTAAAAATAGGGGCTGCAAGATGGAGTTTTGGGTTGAAAGATCTAGGCATAAAATTATCACTATTGCAGGTTTACTTGCAGGCCACGCACATTCATGTACCCCGAAACGATTGCGGTTGTCAGAGTTGAGAACTCTACATATAGATCTACAACGAACCATTCCACTCTTGCAGCAACTCGCAAGCGACGCGACATGATGCACCCCGAACAGCTGTCAAAAATGGATAACCGCCACATACATGTAGCCGATAGCTAAAGCTGCTCTCTATTCTTTTGGACTAGAAAAATCCCAACAATTTATCTCCCTCATGGCTAGTAGTGGAAATATGGATAAATACTATTGTTTGTATTTTTGAATTAGTGCCAGGTGGATGCTGGGCTAGCTTGAGTTCTAAGATTAATTAATAGGAGAGTGAACCCGGTTATGGAGATATATTAATAAGATAGAGGTGGCTGGATTGCTACCATGGACGATCACTCGGATAACGTAATAGCAAGGCTACTAAAAGCTTCCTAAATAGGTAGTACATGTGCTGCTAAGCGTCATAGATATGAAGACTACAAGTAAAAGTTTCGGAGAGAGTTAGGACATGAGAGATTAATTAACTAATCAAGTCATCCGCGTACTTCGGTAGAACTACGTATGGATATTCCACGTACAGGAGGATACGTTAAAGTAGAGAGTCTGAAGTAAACACACCCCAGTTCATGGTATTATAGAAATTGTCATAGGACCTTCAGAAGAGTTGTTTGGACTCTCCCTACGCAGAAATCCACAGCTAGATGACGAGTTCCATGTGAGTTTGGAAGTGCGGTCTGAGGTTTACCTTATGGCTGAATAATTAAAGATACACCCAAACCCCTTAAATCATGAGATGAGAGATGGCTCCTAGCTGGTGATAAGTTAAAGTTACCTATTTACTGGAGTAGCTTCGGGGGGTCTATATTCTTAAGCTACTATTAGATCTAATATAAAATTAAATGAGACTCTATAATATATTCTCAGGCAACCACTAGACATACCTACATTAAGTTTTTTTAAAAAACGTTAAATGAGACGTTATGATATATCCTATTGCCTTAACCACCTCTTCTAGTTCTTTAAAATCGGTTACTAGATGGATGGAGTCAACCAGGTGGCCGGGTGGTGGGTTCCAGTATGAGAGAGAATCTATCCACCTCTGACAAAAAAAAAAAATTTGAAAAGGTGGAAAAAACCGTATAAACAAAGATACGTACAAAAAGTGCGATATTGCTCATAATATTACCCTTATCCCAATATAGCTTCTGGTGATGATGGCTTTAGTAGTAGGAACTATTCAGGAACTAGATTAGAATGTTGAGACCAGAGCAGGCGCTCCTTTATACTCTTATTCCCACATTTATTGGTCCAATAGTTACATTATAATTAACTACACCGGCGTTGTTATATATAGCTCCCTCAGTACACCCCCCTTGACCCTCCTCCCACTCAGCCTAAGATTTACATTACATTCTGGATATATGCGCGTCTAGTTTTAGAACTCACCAAATCTCACTCGGAATTTCACCCCCCCGCTTGTAGGTCTTTTATCCGATAACGTAAGAGGTGAAACATGCATAAATGATCTGTTCAAGTATACTGTATATGTCTGTAATGCCTTATGCCGAGCCACGATCCTTCGACGTTTTGTCAATACTGCAGGACTAAGGAGGAGGGGACCAGCGGGCGCATGCAGTAGACCTGAATTTTTTTTTTTTTTGATTATAATACAATATGTTTAGAATATTAAGCAGAGGTTTTGTTGTGCTTGTGTAATACGAGACATTCTTGTATCAGAAGTAGATATGTTGGCTTAATGGCAGCCGATAATATCAATGATGCTGAGACTAAGACTTAATAACCGAGAGAACTATTGAAACATATAATCCAGAATTTAAGCCGGTCTAGAGGTGACATCACGAAACTCACTAAGTATCAAGCTAATGAGAACGGGAACCGTGGAGTTACCCGCGGCGTTGATTTTTGATTCTTATGAGCCGATATCTCGGGATAACCCCCCCCCCCTCCTCATAACATAAAAATTTTTAGCCCACATCATCAAATTTGTCACATCCCATCTCAGACCTTTCCAACATTATATTTCCCATTACTAAATGAACCCATGTAATAGTAGCTGCACAGTGCCGACGAGCTGGCTCGGCATTATGCAATGTGGGGTGTGGCCCTAGGGCTAGGTTTTCTATTCTGTTGAACCGTGTCAAGTACTCGGTTTCCTCTCGGTGAGCACCAGCCAGTCATTACCCCAAGATGTGTGTTGTGTGTGTGTGTGTGTGACAAAGGCTCGAACTTTGGACCAGCCCACCATCTCACGAACCGAGCCCGTCTGAGACATTTTTTCTCAACGCTCGAGTTTCGGCTCGAGCTGACATGTTCGGCCCGAGCACTATACGTTCCCTTTTTCCCCGTGAGCCGCCGGATCGAGCAGCGCAAGGATCGAACCGACTCAAGGACATGACTGGTAGGTAGCGTTCAAGCCACAGAGGTCATGGAGTCAGCCCGATTCCAACTCATCGTACTTCCCTGAGTCAGCACACCACCAAACAGCTCAGCCAACTCGCTTGCCAAAGAACCTTTGCTCCCGGGTAAACGAATTGCTTGCTATTAATAGTCTTATTCTTGTGTCAGTTTGCTGTTATCATCGACTGTGCATTAGGAATCTGGACTTTTTTTTCTTGGTTGAGCTGGCTGCCCTCCTGGTTCGGCCGAATAACCCAGAGCGTAACCCATAGGTGACCTGGCCGGGTAAGTCACCACCGGTGTGAAGAGCGAAAAAGTACCCGAGTGATAGCTTATGATTTATGAATGCACATCGGTGTAGCCCTGCCATATGGACACCGTGGCGCAGATAAGGTATGTTGTTATCAAAACATATATGTCAGTTTAATAACAACTATAGTTATATAACCCGCCCTATGCCTCCTAAGAGCAACCACGATCAATGGATTGCTAGTGGGATAGAGAGCCTCAGTAAACGACGACTTTCACTCCCCCAAATAGTCCGACCCAAAACCCAAAAAGCTCCCTTGGGAATATGGCTCTATCGGGCGACCATAAGAGGGTTTCTGTATAGGTAATGGTAGACCTGGTATTGTAGATGTGTACAATCTCGACAACGAGTTGCGGGTAGCTATAAGCTCCTTGACTATAGACCCGTACCAAAAAAGGCTATTAGTAAAATATACAAGCATTTATCTTACGACACACCTAAAGCCATGATTGAATGATTTTCAAACCGATTATAGGAACTCTACCATCCCCTACCTAAAGTTCAAAATAACTAGGCTGCAAACTGAACACGCCATATCAAAGCACATTTATCAATATAGCCTACTTATCAGCACATGTTCCTCTAATAGGAATGATATTTAAAAGAGTATAAACAAAAAAGATAGTTATCTCGTCTTGATACACTTAGAATATGGCTGGTCCACGACAACAAAATATAGCCACAACATTCTTTAGCCTTTTCTAAACAGAAGCCACACATCGGAGCTTGCTGAAGTGTAAAGACCAAAACAAAGCTCCATCACATCAGAGACTCTTTTTTATAAGAGATTCTCATTCACTCTTTAGATATCGAGAGATAGATAACAAGGTTCAATTTTAGATAACCTGTCCTCATGATCCTCATCTAATCCCAACACCACGGCGCTCAATCGACCGCTTGTAACTCATCAGACGGGATAAGATGAGGATACAGGGGAAAAAGAGATAGAGCACCCAATCTTTACTCTTACTCCGCGCAGTGAGGAAACGATATGATCGTTGACCAAAAATGCGGATAAAGATAGTGATGGTGAGTACCGTGAAGACAAGTATTTTCTTAGGAGGAACTTGCCGATGGAGTTGGTTTAACAGTTTCGAACTACTTAAGAGTTTCTCCACAAAAAGCTTTGTATAGCTCTCGTACTCCATGACGTTGCTCCTCTCAAGGTTGTCCTTTGATGGAGTCGTTCTTCTGAACAGGACAGAAGGCCTTGTAGGAAAACTGAAAGTCGAGTGGTAGCTTCAATAAGAAAAGTAGAAGCTAACACCAAAGCAATAAAGAGATATTCTCTCAGCCCATAGCGAGTGTAGTAATCTTCCTTGATGGACAAGAAAGGTTTGTAAGGCTGAGATTGACCGTGGAGGCCCGGAAGCTGGTATTTTCTCTAACTCGAGGATAAACAGACTCTGCGGTCGCAAATGCAGACTGTGTCGAAGCTGTGTAATTTCTTGAGGGAGTGTTCAAGTAAAGCCTCGAGTAGTAGTGATCTTCTACATCAAGAGCTGGTGAACGAAAAACTCTTTCTCCAGAATCTTGTGTTGTGGTTTTCGTGCGGGGAAACCGCAATTTCCCAAAATTGCGGAACTGGCCGGCTGATACCATAGTCGCTACTGCTGCAAACAGCCCTTTGACAAGAATACACAACTGACAAGGTATACACAGATAAAAATCAGGCAAAAACCAGGTTCCTTTCGGTTCAAGGACGGATAGAAGGCTGCAAATTTGGGGTGAGTGATATCCTATGACCGGCAATCCCATCGGCAAATCTAACCGTGACTGCTACCACACTGATACATACAAGTAAATATTCTAGGTGGCTTCCAGAAAAGTACATGCTCTGGTCCTGTAACATTTAGAAATAACATACGTATCTACATGGCCTTCTTCTCTCGCTCATTCGTCTTGTGCCAGCTGCGAGCGCCAGACACAGACGCCAAACAGCACCACGAGATGTCAATCTACAGGTCAGGCGTTGAAACAGCTGCACCCCCCATCCCACCGTTATCAGACGTGTGAATGAAAGGTGCATCACAGAAACTCATCGACGAACCAAATGGGAAGTAGATGACATGATGCAAAAAGAAAACCAACAAGAACAAAAATAACAACGATTAAAGAGCAAGTGGCAAATTGAACGCAACAACACGCAAGCCCCCGATCTGATCTCACATCCTGTCGCTCTCACACCCTTCTTGTTACGATTACTGTTGACACGGCTATTGCTGTATAGTATAGTTACTATAGTAAACGCCCGGCCGGCATTCCTTGAACCACGATACCTTACTCCACACAGACATCCCAGTAATATCATACCTGTAACCTATCATTATTCATACACAATATAAATTAGAGTTTCTACTAAAAGCTCTTTCTCAGCTCTGCTGAGTTTTTCTTTCTTGGGCTTTTGGCCGGTCTGTGTGTGACGCAGACAAGGGGTAAGCAGGACATGGACAGGGGGGGTGGGGTAGCAATTACTCTATCTGAAGCGCAAGCAGCGTAAAGTTATGCATACGTGACCATGGATGACCCCTGGGACCTCATGAAAGTCCAGACAGACTCCACCCCAATCTCTACCTCCCTGCTTGATACCGAGCTACCGGAATATTATAGGGATGTAACCTTTCCCTTTTCCCCCGCTACTGATTATTGAGTACCGGGACCTCCCGTACCAAGAAGTAATTGGGAGAGATTTCTTAGTCTCTTTAGTATCTGCCCAGGTAACCCGGGTTACTGGGGTCCGTCGAGTACATAGTAGATTGGGCTGAAGAACACCGCATCGGGCCTCTTACTGGAGGGGGGGGGCTTAGTCGCCAAAAGGCTATGGACCCACTTTACGCTCAACTCCTATCTACATTGTCTACCTAGCCACTCAAATTTCTCTAAAGTAAGAATTTAGATAGCAGAGAGAGGATCGAAGTCGGGTAATCACTCTTGCAGCATAATTCTCACTCGTAATACCTCCACGTAGCTCCCTAATCAGCATTCGGTAAATAGTAAATAATCCACCACCACCACCACACCAGCGCAAGGCTTTCCTGGGGATATGGAGCTAACTCGTGTCCTACCTCAGAATAATCCGGTCTTGTGGCGGGGGGGAAAAAAAAGAGAGAAACAGGGCAGGTAAGGTTGATTGAATTCCTGGACGGAAAAGCTTCCTCATCCTCCTCCTCCTCCCCCCCTTCGTATACCATCATATCAGCATCATCACCCATCATCCCCTTCATCTCCAATTAATGCTCCCCCCTCTAGAGATCATGTTCCATCTGTCTCCTGATTCCATATCCTGTCGTTTTAATTCCCTCCCCTCATCACACCCAGCCCCTCGTCCTTGCATGCTTACCCGCCGAGCTTCCCCGCAGCTCGACTGAGTTTAGGTATGTTACGTATGCTATTCTATCTACTTCTTCATGCTCCAGTAATAATAGCCTACACTAAATTGTTTTTTGTTTTTTTCCTTCTTCTTTCTTGTCCCCCCCTCTATCATTAAATACGATTCGATCCAGTGATTATAGTATTTGAAATGTGGTTTGTATCAAAACATTAAGTGGCGTCTACTCAGTGTAGTTATAATTAAACCCTTTTATACTAAAAGAATAAAATATAACAAAAAAAAAAAAAAAAAACACACTTAGCTCCACCCTTCCACTTCCCCTTCCCTTCCCCTCAAATTATACACTTACCAACCAACCATATTAATAGCCTTTGGTTACCCCTTGCAGTAGTAGAACACAAGTGGTATCAGGTTTCCAAATCTAAAAACCCAAAAAAAGACCAATGATTAAATATTGTTTTTTTTTTTTTTGTACTTTCCCATCTTACGAATTAACCCCTGATCTTCAAATATTCTTAGATAGATCCTCTTCCAGGTACACACACACACACACACACTCATCCCCCCCTCAATCCTCCCCCTCCCCCTCCATCCCCCTCAATAGCTTAGCTAGCCTTCTGTCTTGTCGGGATGAGGGGCAAGCTTTTTTTTTTTTAAAGAAAAAGCCACACATAAAACGAGGAGTCCAAGAGCTAAAATAATAATAA
Organism: Verpa conica; assembly: GCA_033030425.1. Classification (NCBI taxonomy): domain Eukaryota; kingdom Fungi; phylum Ascomycota; class Pezizomycetes; order Pezizales; family Morchellaceae; genus Verpa; species Verpa conica. Next base: position 1,033,141 of record JAUFSD010000021.1, on the reverse strand, counting down.
TAATAATAGATAGGGTAATCCCGCCCCCCTCCCCGTTCTCATTGTAAATAAGCTAACTAACTAGCTAGTTATGAACGCTACTATCGTATACACTTTTTTGAAGAAAGAAGAGGAAAGGGAAAGGGGGGGAATGTACTGTACTATACTATAATCCCCCCCCCTAGCTTGCCCCTTTTGTAAAAAGAAAACCTCAAATGGAAAAAAAGACATGATCGAACCCTATATTCTTAAAACAAGATTTTTTCTCTCTCTTTCTCTTTCTCTCAGAACGTACTATAATAAATCCTCAGAGAGGAAAAAAGTAGATTGAGAAAAAGAAAAAGAAAAAAAAAATTTACGAATGACACAAAGAGCCTCCATATAATCCGACATACACACAAAAAAGAGACGAGAGAGAGGTACATAATTCTGGTCCCCCCCACATACAGGATATAAAACAGCAAAAAATCTTTGTACTAGATAACACGGTGAGGCAAAAAATTGAAAAAAAAAAGTTACAAAACAAATAGCCCCCAACCCAATTTGATACCGCATAGGAAACGTAGAAACAAGGATATAGGATATAGGACAAATAACACATTGGTAGTAACAACAAAAGACAAGATTCAACAAATGAAAACAAAAAAAAACTCTGCGCTTTCCTTGACACCCTCTTTGACCCTTTAGTTAAACCAGTGCTTGGGAAACCACTATTGATGGTATCCTCAAACAAGTAACCAAGATACCAAAAAAGAAATGTCCAATACAATTGGCTTCCAGAAAAAAAACAGATGATTTTTTGGTATAGAGTCGTAATGAGTCGTAAAATCGTAAGCGTAACCCCGTTGCAATCGGAATCGAAATAGATGCCCCATCAGCAACGTAAAAGACGAAAAATGAACAAGATAGACAGAAGGAATAATACAGAAAAATTTGACAAAAGAAAGAAAAGTAGTGACAAGAAAATCGATATAATAATAATACGCCTCCCATATCAACGATGTAAAGACCCACAGAAAAAAAAAAGATAACCCCCCCCAGCATGCGATCCAAGATCAAACAAAAAACGATCAACGTTTTCCCACCTCCAAATCCTCTCACCCATTGATTTTTCTTTCCATCACTTGGATAGGGGTAGTCGCGCCTTTTCTTCTTTTTATACTGTTCCTTCCTTTATCCCAAATATGTGTAGCCCCCAGGTGTCCCTATACATTTCCCATTGAACAGAAATCTAAAATAAATGCTAAAGCTTTTCGTTTTTTTTTTTTTTTTTTTTGGTTGACAAGATGAGTTGAAACGCTTAAGACGAAGAATCGGAAGGCTTCGAACGGCGGTTTCTCTCTAGCCACTTTCTTTTGCCGGCTCGTGTTTCGAGGTGAGGAGCGGAGTTAACCACGTCTGTTCCTGCAGCCATCATACTGCTCCGCATCTTATTCCGATACGCGTCCACTGCAAAAAAAAAAAAAAAATAACATTAGAACTCGCTCACGGCGCCACGGGAAGATCGCCGTGACTTACGAGCTCGCTGTAAAAACATAGTCCTCCCTGCAAATACTCTAGACTGACTCCAAGACATCCTGTATCCCAACTCATTCAAATCCAACTCCTTCTTCCTTTTCTGACCTGATGGTGGCGGGGGTGACACGGTCATACTTGACCCATCGAGCATGGGAACAATGATCTGCGTCTGAGTCTCGGTTTGTGAATCGTCTTCCATCTGAGATGCCATAAAGGAACGCGGGTAGACGGAGTTCGATTTACGGTAAGAATCTGGAATTTCCTGCATGTGAACCTGGTCAAGCATTACGCGGACACGAACGCGGGAACCGCGGTGTGGGTCATCAACAAGAATGAATTTCCGACGCTTGTGGTCCGGAATGTCCCCAAAGAGCGAGGTATTGTTAGGAGGGGTTGACGCTGTCACCGCAGTGGGAGTGTTTGACGAAGGTCCCATGGGATCCATGCTATCGTGCATCGATGGTGGCATAGAAGCTCCCCCAACGTTTTCCGAGGGGTAGGAAGTTGGATATCCGTGAAAGACGTGTCTGGGCCTAATGTCATTCCCGCTTGTTGGAGCGTGATGGTGGTGTTGACCAGCGTGCCCATTTCCAAACTCCTCACCTCCAACTGCCGGCGAAAGATGTCCAGAGGTGGATCTTGAGCTTGTGTTTGAGGCCATCTGCCCCTGTACTCCATAAGGTGCCTGAGCAGAGTGGTGATGATGATGGTGCAACATAGAACCCATATCCTCCTCTCCATTTGCAGCGGTTGGGGAATCATTGTGCCCAGTAGATGTTCCAGGGTGATGATGGTGATGAAGCTGGGGCTGAGAGTTTGGGACAAGTCCAGGTCCCTTGAGTCCAAGTCCTACACTCGCTGAAGGCACACCGCCGTTGTGAACATTAGGTGATCCTGCACCGAGATGAGCCTGAGCTGCCTGTGCGTTTGCCTTGCGGTTATTGATCTTTGCCATGCGGCGGACCCTTCGGCTTCGCAATCGGGGGTCCTGGTTGGAGTTCCTCCAGCTGTCTACAGCTCTTTGGATCAACCCTCTTTTCCCCCTCAAACAAGGATTTAGCTCTGCAAGTGCCCAGCCGACAGTGTTGCACTCAGTCTCGTAAACCAGCCTGTTGCCGCGGTACTGGTCCTTGGAGCAGCAAGCTCGCGGGTACACACAGTTTTCAGTCTTGAACTCGTGGGAAAGGTTATCCACACTAACAGATTCCACGTCGCAGCGGATCGTGTACTCCATCTTGACCCTGTCACGGGAGTACTCGAAAGCTATCCATTGCACACCGTTATTGTCCTGTCTCACAACCAACGGGGTAGTTGCAGGGATGGGTCCGGGAGCAGCATTCGGGTTGATGGCGGAATTTCCAGCGCCAGGCTTAGTTCCCGATGAGGGAGTGGATGGAGAAGCTCTGTGAATAGGAGTCTGGGAAATCTTTGTCGCGGTAGACGTGTTTGGTGCCACGTGCTGGTGGTGAGGTTGCGGCGGGGTCATGGTTTGGCCAGAACTCTGAGACATCAAGAGAGGCTGTGTAAGACTGTGATGGGGAGGCTGGTTTGAATACGCCTGAGGGCCAGTTGGTAATGGGGGGTATGTCTGCGCATACCCGTACAGCGGGGCTTGCATGGGCTGCTGTGAGTAAACAGACCGGTGATCTGTCGCAGTTGGAGAGGCGACAGAAGCCGGAGAGTTGCTCTGTGGAGTATGATAGATTGGGGGGTATGGTGGTCGGTTCATTGTGTGAGTAGCCATCAAATCTGTATTTTGCGATACTTGGGAATGAATTGTTAGTCAAATTGAAAGACTTATGAGACTCGAGCGCACAAGTATAGGGGTGGGTGGGTGGGTGGGTAGGGAAGTGAGAGTGTGGGAAGACAAAGGGTTGAAAAGCAAATATAAAGGATAGGATGCTGGGGGGAGATCAGAAGGATCTACGGACCTTGAGGGGGATATGAAGGAGCACTACCACCGGGTGTGCCGTAAGGTGAGGGATGAGCGAAGTAAGCGATGTCTTGAGGGTGAGGATGCTGAGAAGGGAGGTTTGATGACTGGGCGAAGGGTGATTGATGTTGAGGAGGATGAGGTGAAGGAAAGGTAGATGACGAAGAGGGCTGACCTGGATGTTGTTGTTGTTGATGAGGTAGGTTAGGACGCGAGTGCTGCTGCTGCTGCTGCTGGTGCTGGGGGTGCTGTTGTTGTTGTTGGGGGTGCTGGGAAGAAGCAGCGGAAGGCGGTGGCGGCGGGTGCTGTTGATGAGGGTGACCTGGGTGGTTATCCGGTTCAGTGGCCGGCTCCTCCTTATACCCTCCTGGTGGATGTGACATTGCTTGTCTGTGCGACTGGGATGATGAGTAGGCCAGTGCTGCTAGTTAGGAAGGGATGGAACGGTGAGGTGGGCGGTGGGCGGTGGACGTGTGTGGAGGTGCTGCTGGTGCTGCTACTACTGCTGCTGGTGCTGCTACTACCGCTGCTGCTGCTACTACTGCTGCTGCTCCTGCTGTCTCTGCTGCAACTATTGCTGCTGTGCGAATTATGACGGCGTTGATGCTTGCCGTAAGGATCAGATCTGTTTCTTCCGTGTGGTTGGGCGTGGCACAGCAACCTGCCTGCGAGTCCAATCTTCTGGGAATGAAGGGGAATCCCTCGTTGAGCTTCCTTCAGGTTCAGGTTAGTCCAAAGGCTCCTATCTTAATCTGTACGTATGTAATGCGAGTAAAGGAGACAACCAAGCAGGCAAGCACCTTGGAAAAAAAGCAACTACCCTTTAAGAAAAACAAAAACAATAAAAAACGACAGAGTGCAGCTGGAGAGAAGGAGGAAGAGAGCGACGAGAACAGAAAAAGTAAAAGAAAAAGAAAGAAAAGGGAAAGGGAAAAAAAAGAAAAGAAAGTCAACTAGAGATCACAGTGATATGATATGGAACCCCCCCCCCTCGAGAGAGTGTGGAGACAAATGCGGGACGTAATAACGGTAGGCAGTTTTGGTGCCAGTTCGGGTACGTATCAAACACCGCCAATGCGTGCCGAGACCCCGAAGAGGAAAAGAAAAAATAACGGCTTCGTCTGCGAATAAAGATAATTCTAAAATAAGACGAAATAAAAGTGATGTAAGGCAGGGAATAGGCTAGACAGTTGAAATCAGGAGGGGGCGTTGGGAAATGATACGTCTTTCCTGTGCAAAGAGAGAAAAAAGGACAAGCGCGCAGCAAGAACGAACGAGAACAAGACAGAAAAAAAAATTTACTTGAGATTTGAAAGGAGCACGAAGCAATTACTACTCGGCAAATACCTACTCGTTCTCCTAGAATTGAACGAGAGGATAGGGAATGGAATGAGGAAAGGCAAATGGAAAAGAAAAGAAAAGAAAACAAGTACCTTAGTTGATAGGTTAGATGGGGTAGTCAGGCGTAATCGCGCAGCTGATAACCTGCAAGAGAAGCTCTCTGGTGAAATGGTTGCTTTTCCAGAACACTAAGCAAAGCTGGTTGCTGGAACAATGGCAATAGGTGCTGAGGTTGCCGTTGAATATGCTGGGCGCTTCTCCGAAACAAACACACTGTGTACTACGCGCCAGCCAGATGGGATGGAATTCTTCTGTCACGTTCTTGGAGTGGTGACCTGAATCAATTGCGCGGCGCGACGGAGGCGGCTTGGAAGGGGGGTGTGGGAGAAAATTGCCGGGTGAGAGGTCTTGGTTGGCTGGGATATGTAATGGGCAGGGTACGTAGGGGATGGATATGGGTAGGGGTAGGGGTAGGGGGGATGGCTCGGTGGTCGGGTGCTTGTGGAACACAGAGAATCCTCGTAAGAATTAATCTATCAGATGTATGTACCTCGGAGATAGTCTTGCCTCTTGCAGAGCGTTGGTGTGCAGGAACCGGCAGTGAGTGGACGAGGGCTAGGTGGAGAACGTTGGGTAGAAACGGGCCTGGTGGGATGCCGCGGTTGTTGCTCAGGTATTGGATGACCGGTGTGTGGCTGTACCTCGGGCGGTGGGTCTGGGAGCTTGTACTATCATAGGATCACGGAACATGTTAGTGGAACCTATCTTTTTTTTTTTTTTACTACTATTTTGATCCATCGATTCTTTCCGATCGCTCTCTCTGGTATTTTTGCCTCCCCCCTCCATCTCGTGTTGGGCGTGGTTTGTGCGGGGGGTTTGGTTGGGTTGGGCGAGACCTTACAGAGAAGGAATGAATCGAACAATGCGATGCGATGCGTGAAGGGAATGCGTGTTTAGGGTTAGGTGTGGGGAACATTTGGGCAGCGTTTGATAGGGTAGAGACAACAAAAATAAAATAAAAAAAAGGGACCAACAGGAACGAGCGAGGGGGGGAGAGGATGAATGATGCCCGCCTAGGAAGATGACTTGCGTACATACGTTTATTTTATTTTTTCTTTCCTTTTTTCCTTTGCAGTCTCTGCGCGTTGGCGCGTGCAGTGGCAGTTGGGACGAATTGGTTGAACGACACGAGGATGCCTGGCTCTGCAAGATCGTTGACGGGTTGACTGGGGAGGGCTTGTTAAAGAAGAGGGAGCGAAAGACTGGCTTTGTCTCTGATGTCTCTAACGATGATGATAATACTACGTTACACACTTGACCTATATTATCTTTCGATTGGTGATATCAGAATACCGGATTCGGTCAGATATCGATAGGTTGGGGGGAGAATTGCGTGGGTGGATTGGATTGGGGTTGCCAGGGCAGATGCGAGTTGCAGCGGTGGTTCAGGGTTGAGAAAGCCACTGGGAAGGGGTGCCTTGGATCGAGGTGACAGACGACAGGTAACGGTAGAACAGGGGAAGAGAAACTGGATGAGCTGGGCTATAAGAGCAGCAGGGTGGGGGGGGGGGGTGAGTGGAGGGATTGCGGATATGTTTTTTTTTCCTTCTTTTCTTTTCTAATGAGGCTAACAGATTCTAACTAAGGGGCAGTGAGTGGTGATGGGGAGTAATCGAGACAAGGTCTAAATGCGTAAGTTGCAATTGATGAGATGATGAATGGGCGGCGGTGAGAGCAATTGATGTTCAATAGGGTCAAGAGGAATCTCGGGCTCGAGGCTACTAAGCGATCGGATTACAACGCTGGCGACTGGCCGGATGAAAGCTCCATTGTACGTGAACAAGAATAGAATAGCATAGCATAGCATAGCAGATAGTGTAACCGATATTCAAGCCATCAGCTTGCGGGTTCTTGAGCCCAATCACACCATGTATGTTACCCATTCAGTATCTGCCTTCATCTTCACTGCGGGCGGAGATTCCGATTCCTCTGCATCATCACGTCCCTGCCGTATTCCTTCGGATATCTCACTTTGATTGACGGAATTTCAAGGATACGGTGGCTTACCGGCAGAGTTAATGACCCGTCACATTCTGTGGTGCTCTCGGTCACTGCTCGCGCCCACGGGCCACTGGTCGGTGCCGTTTCGTTGTAGCTCTAGCAGCATTGGGTCAAGTCCCCGGGGGACCCATTTGCAGCCCCTAGCCCTGTTGGGCGATGATGCTATGCTCCAGCCGCCCCATTGGCTGTGCCAGGCTTTGTGGCCGTTGCTATATCAGATCTCCAAGCTGCAATTGCAAATTGGGGTTACGAGTCATCTCCCAACCTCTCTCTCCGAGTGCAAACGAGAAGTGCCCAGAGCAAGTCGTCCGACGGAAAACCGCGGTCATGCTCCGACCGCCGCGACTGCCTCCCGTAGAACTGACTCGGCTGCCCCGCGGCCCGCCTTGTCTCCCGTGATCGTAGGGAAAGAAGGGGAAAAAGAAAAGAAAAGAACGTGCGCGTTCTGCACCGAAAGAGGGAAGAAAAAAACAAATACCCGATCAGGTGAAAGTACTGTGACCTTGAGTAAGGTGAAGCTTCTCACCCCCTCGCACCCCTCCCCTCCACCACCCCCCCCATGCACAGACCGCTTTCCCTACTTTTAGCCATCTCCCCACGTGTATGTCATGTCAACCACGCTGCTGACGGGTTCAAAAAAAGGTTTCTCGATGCAAGGGATGACATATTTTGGGTGGAAACCTTTCCAACACCAAGCAAACATCAGCCAGCAGCAGGAACGAGCATTCAATGGCTACGATCGATGTAATCGGTGAGCCAGGGGAACAAACCCATCGTAACGGGTATCTGGTTTACTCAGGGTTGGCGGGAGGGTGCCTGGGTGCTGATCCGGTAGCCCTAAAGCTTGCCCCCGCCCTGTAATCCAGCCCAGCGGCAATCATCTATACCACCCCTCCCCTTCGCTATCTGATTACAAATTTCATCCTACTGAACCGCAAACGGGCTTTTCAGCCCGGAGTCATTCGCTCGATCATTCGTAATAATCATGAGCGGAAGAGGCAGGCGAATAGGCCATCACAAGAGATTAAAGGACCATCAGCTCGCATAGGCTCACATAGCTAGCCCACAGTAGAGGCGAGCCAGCGATATCGATAGATCAACTCGTGGGGGATAAACAATTCGTTCTTACAATCCTACGAGTACATCTGTGTGACTTTCTACATGATTGACTAGTCCCTCGGCAAAGCGGCTCAGCCCGTTTATTTTTATTTCTATTATTTTATTTTTCTCTCTCTCTTGTTCTCTCTTTCTCACTCGCTTCGTCCGTCATTTCCCCTACTTTGGGCAAGTGACCAATTCGCACACCCCCCTCAAATGAATGCATGCGTAAGACGCGGGTCCAAGGAGGTAAGTGAGAGTGACAATCGTAAGGTCAATCTACGCAATTTGAGGCAGCTCCCAAAGCTTCTAGCTGTCATGTACTTTATCGATTTAGAGAAGAGAGAGATATGAGTCTTTGAAGAAAGGAAACAGCCGGAGGTCTGCAGCTACTGCCGGGTACTACAAAGTAATGTCTCCGATTTCCGATTATTATTACTTTTACTTTTTTGTAGCCCCCCTCCCCAACGGTTCCCAAGCAAAAAAGTAGAGTTTCTTTAAAAAAATAAATAAAAAAAGCCACCATAATTTCCCTGGCAGGAGTCTTTCTCATACAGAGTTTTGGAGAGAGAGGGGGAGCCAAGTATGCACCACTCCGTCATTCTGGTACGACTTTTTTTTTTTTTGGTTCGGTTGTCGCGCAAATCCGATGTTTTGTCTCTTGGTTGGTTGGCCTCCGCGGCGAGAGAGAGAGAAGCAAAAGAAAAAAAGAAAAAAAGGAAACAGAATGACCTTTGATAAATTACCACATAGATATCATTTGACTTCCCTCCTTCTATCTAGAGTCTTGTTTTTTTGTTTGTTCACTCGTTGTTCGCTTCTTGTTATAGCAGGTCTTGTGAACGTTATCTATTAAAGAGAGATGCACTTCTATTTTTTTTTTTAAATTATTTATTTTAGAAAGACAGAGGAGGGGGGGGAGTGTTGCGCGTCGTATTTCATGCGATGCTATTTTACTACCTACGTCTTGAAGGACAGAAGGAAAAAAACCGGGAAACTCCAATTGTTTTTCTCTATCTTTGTGATGAGCTAACCTAGAACCCCAACTTGTGATGTTTTGAAACTTTTATAGTACGTACCGATTCATTAGCTCCAAGCGGCCGATGCCGGTTGTTGGTAAAATAAAAAAACACAACCTTCCCCAAGCGTGCCGAGGCGGCCGGCAAAGAAGGAAAAAAAAAAAAAAAAAAGGTTTCGGACAATAATTATCCGAGTCACCGATACAATAAGATGTAAATAACAAGAAATAGAATCCCATTTTTTCAAGAAGCGATATTACAATATCCTCTCCGCACTTCTGACGTTTTTTCTATTCTTTTCTTTTTTTCCTCACTTTCTAAAATGTGTTGCTAGTTAATGTGGTTTTTCCCCATTCACTCTAAACTTTTTTTTTCTTTTTTTTTGAGATAGTCACCGATCTTATTGATTCAATCCCAGAGTCACAGCGATATATCAGTTTTGTGGGTAGTGGCTCGCCATGTTCGGTGCAGCTAACCGAAGCCCCGGAGAATGTTCCTACAAGGGTAATTCGCGCGGCGATGGCTTGGGGGAGGGGAGAGGGGGGGGGGAACTAGACTAGACTAGAGCAGAACAGTTTCAATACAATCTTTATTTACTCTTTAGAAAAACTACATACCTACTTTGTACTAATCTTATTAGCAACTGCGGAGTTCTTCTTGTGATGGAAAGTGCATTCTCTATCTCTTTCTGCTCGGCTAGACATGAGATTATCGGCTGAGTGCTGTTTTTTTTTTCTCTTTCTCTCTCCTTTTACCCCCACCCTCCCCCCCCCCCCTACTTTCCTCCTTCCTACTACCGGAACCCTAATATCAAGATCGGTAGTAGGTAGTACAAATACTATCAACGCTCACGCGAGCTTTTAAGGTAATGATCAAGGCAATGAATTAAAAATAAGAGTGTCTTATAAATCTGATTATACCAGATGTACACGCACACTCCCTCCCGCCCGTTGAAGGTTTCCCTTCCCCCCCCCACATTACCTCCTCATCATCATCCCGTTTACTCCTTTCGTCCGACTGGTTCTGGGTTCGATATATGATTGAAGGTTGAGAGGGAAACGTCACGCTCTTCATCTCGGCAAGTGTACCTAGGCGTTCTGCATGGTTTTCGATAAACAGCAAGGTAGGGGGGGGGGAGGCCCCGGCCAGACGACACTCTCAACGGCGGGAGGGCAGGGACTGGCAAATGCGTATACAGGGAACCAAGGCCCGGTAAAGAGAGACCGAGGGTGTCCTGCCCCAGCCCAGCCCAAAAAAAAAAGACTTGAAGGAGCAACAAGATTTTATTGAATTCTAGAGGATAGAAAAAAAGAAACAGATATGGGGGAAAAACAAATGATTTTTTTTTTAAAAAAAGAAAGAAGCTGTGCATCGTGACACATGTATGATGCGCTTCGGCCACAAGGGTATTTCTTGGACCAGGCATAAAAAAAAAATTCCATCTATCACACACCCTCCCACACACACACACACATTCACCCCTTCCCTCTCAGCACTTCTTTTTTAACTGCAGCCTTGTAGCGTACCGATCGCTAAACCCTGTTGATAATGTCAATTGACGTGGCTAATATAGGGCTACCTAACCGTGGCTCACCCATGTTCTCTCTTTTTTTTTATGTTGTACCTAGTTAGTTGAGGTCCTCTCATTGATACTCATAACCCAGGCTCTCTTCCCCCTTCTCCAGATCGTACCATGCTCAATACCGTGGTCGGCGATCCGACATTAACCCTAGCATGAAGTTCGAGGGAGGCGTGAAGGGGGGGGGTTGGGGGGGGTAGTTCGAGATGAGCCGAGATGAACAAGACTATAGAGAAAGAAAGAAAGAAAAAAAAAAGTACCGGTACATGAATATGCGTAGAATACAATTAAAGACACAAAGCGCGGAACCTCGGAAACTAGTAACTCAGGTGAAACTGGTCAAGATGTAAAGCGATACCGGATGTGGGGAGTTATATTATGAGGGAGGGTTTTCCCTCTCTCGTTCGTAAACGCTAGACCAATATCTCTCTTTCTCACTCTCTCTCTCTAAGCATAGTGAGGAGAGAGAGAGTGCGAGTGCATATCGATGATGCGTCCCCCCCCCCAAAAAAAAAACAAATACAAGAGGAAAAGTCGAAATCGTACAGATAGGTACGGCAGTTGGGGGTGGCAGATCGTAATCGTTAGCACCCCCCCAGAGCCGCCTGGACAGGCAAGGATTGGTAATAGTGTCATGCTGCATCTCGCAAAAGGCTGTACCGGCTAACAAAAGTGGGAACCAGTAATTATCGACAAACCCTCCTGCAAATCGCGCACAGTCAAGGATAGCTTTCCCGGAATTAGATGTGGTCTTTCGGTACAAAGCAAGGCACTCTAATCTGCGGTGTTTTTTTTCCCTCTTTCTCTTTCTGTTTATCCTGCGCGGAACTTACCAGGCTGTATTGAAAGGTGGGGTTTTTCTACGCGTTACTGGAAGGTCGTCCCTATCAATACTAGTGTAAACCTAACACATGACTTTTCAAGAACCAAGGGGGGAGGGGGGATGCATCTCGCGATAGATGAAGCGATTGGAGGGCTAATTCCAGCTGTGCCGTTGACTACATGTGCCCGTTCACGTGCACATATGGGAACGGAGGGGGGGGGACTGTATAATTAGGCGTTTGATGTTCGGATGGAACCAACATAGGCGGTGGTGTTGTGTTGCGGTGAACCGGCGCAGTGCGGGCGACGAGAGGGCAGCCAGCCAACCACCAAGTTTAGGGGACGTGGGGATGCGTCATCTCTGCCGCCAACAGCACAGTTACTCTCGGGGGGGACATAGTCGGGAGGGCCCCGTTCACATATGCACTGGTGTTGTAACTTAGAGTGTTGTACAGCTGCTTGTCCACGTCATTTGCTGAGAGAGGGACTCTACTTTGTTCTCGAGGAACATACAGAAACCCGATCACATTACACGGGTGTTGCAGCAAACGGTCCCCCTTCCATCCCACGCTGGGCGCGGTGAGAAAACCGAGTCGGTTGCTGTCCCCAGTCAGGTTCTACGATTGCTTCTAGCGAGCTTCGATTGTTTCAGTCGGGATTCGGTCGGTCGGTCGGTCGGGGATCACAAGGGACCCTCGTAGACCCAATGCCGTAGGGGTTCTTTGTTTTTTATTGTGGCTTCTAGCTTTATTCGCCGTGTTTTGGTTGCACAACACGTTTCAAGAGACAAGATTTCACAAGCTTCGTCATCCTTGGGATATCGGTGTGGAGAGCGGATATCTACAGTGTAGAAGAATCATAGATTCATACAGGCAGCTAACCATAGTCGCTCAAGTTCCCCCACACATACACATACACCCCCCCCCCTCTCTCTCCCAAAATTAGCCCATCTCTCGTTGTACAAAATACCATACAGAAATCTGGACCGTTACAAAGAAGTTTGAGGGGATGGCCAAGGTTGGGATGTTTCGGTTTCGTATCCGAGATACCCTGTGCAGCTCATCCATCCTTCTCACGATCGCTTGAACCCTTGCCGCATATCGACTGGGAGTGAACCCACAAGGCGCGCAAAAACAAATATCCGAGACACTTTATAGGGTTGCTTCTAACTTGGTGATGTTCCAACCGCAAATGCAGGTCCCCACAACTATCTCTCCTACCGGCGAACAGCGATGGCTACATATTTCTGTTTAAGTTATCATACCCTAGCCAGTCGTCTCTTGTTGCAATTTTGGCTATTCTTTCCAAGACCCTATTTTTTTTTTTATCCCGTCCCCCCCCCCTATCCATCAATGGGCCTTTTTTTTTTTTACCAAGTGACCAGCCACATCGTTTCTTCAAACACGCCTTTTCCGAAAGTCACCAAGTGTGGGTCAAGTGATTTCAGACACAAATGTCAAGCAATTAGGTCATTCATGGACAAGGAAAGGAAAAGCCCCGAGAGGGCAACGCATGATTCATTCATTTCGCTTCAACCGTTACACGCAAGTATCGCGAATTAATCTCCGGCCAGGGTTGTTAGTTTGAGGAACCGAGTGCACCACCTGGCCTCTTCCACTCGGTACCTGGTGTCGGTACCTGGTGCCGGGCCGACCTTTGGAGAGGGGGGGGAAGGTACATATAATTCTAGTGCAGTTCTGGAATACACCTTCCTAATCCCAGTAACAGTAAGGTACTAGTGAATAGTTGAATAGGATAGCTCAGAGAAGTACCGCATATGTACTGCCACGTGAATCAAATAAGAGTTATAAAAAAAATAAAAATAAAAATAAAATTAGTTAGCGAAAAGAAATTTCTTTCTGGTTCGATTATAGTCTCAATTTTGTCAGAGTCAGCCGGAATACCCCGGATCTAGATCTCTCTCGGTAGGTTACAATATTTGCAATCTTGGTTTGAAGGATCATGGTATGTACATGGTACATACGTACCCAGTAAGCAAAAGGATTGTTAATATATATATTTTTTTTTACTTATCCAAGCATTATTAGGCGGTACATCCTGACTCTATTAAGAAAAGCAATAATAGATTTTTTTCTTCTTTTCTTTTCTTCTTTCTCAAGTACCGAGCCACAACGGGAGGGCTTTTTTACTCTTCTCCTTGATGTTGAAACTGTTCGCTTACACCGGGCAACGCTCGGCGTCTCCCCGGGGAGCTCTTGCAAGGACATCCCGAGTAAGTTCTGGACAACTCATTCATCTGCGCGTGCGTTACAGATGTGCTATATGTGGGCGCACTAAAAAAAACAATAATTAATAATCACAATTGGAGTGACAGATTTGACGTTACTTTTCTATTCTCTTCTGGAAGGGTTTTCCTCAACGCTCGGTGAGCGGGGGGGGGGCCGGGGAGGGGAGGGGTGATGGGGGGAAGAAAAAAAAAGTAAACATAAGAAACAGAGATGGAGCAAAGCTAGGATGAAGGATGATGTTTTTCTAGGATTCATATCTTGCCATCTTTGAATCATCCAAGGTGATGATGACTTGACAAGCATAACCATGAATGTCAGGGGAGAAAAAGCTTCTTTTACGCCCCACCTCCTAGAATAAAATTCTTACAAGGGGGGGGGGGGACAAAAAAAAACAATAACAGGCTTTTCTTTATCATCCCCCCAGTAGATCGAGTATATGGAAGTGAAAAAAAATTAAGGCCCTGAAATTCAGAGTGGCAAGTGTATTTGTTGGTGGCTCGTAAATACGATATCACAGAAGAAGAGAGAGAGAGAGGAGGAGAGTGTATCTAACTACCAATTCTGGGTCCTGCATACCTATCTATTGGGCAGATCGCCTACCATGACCTCACCCCTCTCTTCAGCCCGTATTTGTACCCCCACTCAATATTCTCCCTCACACAAAAGGAGAAGAAAAGAAAGGAAAGGGAAAAAAAAAAAAAAAAAAGCGAGTTCTTACATTCTCAGCGGGAAATTCTCCGGGTCCTGTGCTTCGGCCTAATGGAATACCCCATTCATCAGCAGCTTTCAAATGGCGTATATGTTGGATCACATGTGTAATCTCTCTAAAGTTACGTGCCGTAATTGGCTAAATTATTGATGACTGGGTAGGTAATAACCGACAAAGTAAGTTTACACATTCGTTAGCATTTCCCTCTCCCCTCTTCGCCTCCTCCTCCTCATCCCCCCCCCTCAACCCCTGGTCAGTAGAAATGATCAGGCTCTAATTAGCATTGTTATTGGTATCGTGATCAGATGTTGGTATACAAAAGAAAAAAAAAAGGGTCAAAGTTTGACCAATATACATGAGGTATTTATTTGAATAAACTACTCTATGTCAGCTCCAGCCTTTTCGCTTCCCACTTCCTGCGGAAAGTGGGTGAAACGCGGGGGGGGGGGTTCCTCTCGTCTTGGAGTAAAGTGGGGTCCAACTATCAATAATTTACTGTCTCAAGAGTAATGAGGGGTTCGATCTTTGATAGGGCAATTAAAAGTGTTCTAAAAGGCTTTATCGGTTGCACTTGTTGGGAGCCTTGTTGTGTAGTAATGTAATAACCGGCGGTGCAAAGGGTGGCGGATGTATATAGAGAGGCGCGCGTCATTCTCGATCGGGGAAGACGAGGAGGAGAGGAGGTCTGGGCACTTGTATCAGTTGAAATGTTTTCTCAGATTAATAGATTTTGTGACCAAAAAAACCTGTAGCCGCTGGAAGAGAGAGAGAGAGAGAGAGGGAGGGAGGGTTAGAGCGGAATAATGAAGCGTGGGGAAGAAATTTTATTTTTTTATTACAGTTGTCGTGTCGCGACGCGAGAAGCTTACCGCGCGCGGGTATACTTAAGACTCGTTTGATACTTCCGTGTGACTTACCGGTATGATTCAAAGAGAGAGAACCGATGAGCCCAGGTGGGCTTAGAAGGATGAGGGATCATTGCATGTTGCGATCTGCCGGCAACAGGTATTCGGGAGTTTCTGGGCTGTACCAACTTTGAGAATATTTCCAGAGAGAAATTACAGGGTGATTAGTAGGATATTCCACAAAGTAGGCAGTGAGGAATGATCAAGGCAGGGAAGTTAAGGTGAAATGCTAACAGGGCTGCATCCATGGGACCATAATAACCTTCCCTTGTCTATGAATGGATAATACTGGGCTGTACCTTTCTATATCACGGGGATCGATTAAATCCACAAACTTGGCGATTCACCAAGTGCAAGTATGCAGTCCTTGGAACGGCACCAACGTTAAACAAGAGAAGTTTAGTTTACGATTCCACCCGGCCATCTTCTCCTTTGCGTGCGTAGAGCATCCAATCCGATCTCTTACAGCCGTTCCCTATCATACGATGCCTATGATTGCACTATCGAGCTATGCCGAGTTACGGATCAACTTATTGCCTACGCGAATTAACAGAAGGCCGACGCCGTTCACGGATAACGAGGGCCCGCTCATGCCTAAGCCTGCGTATGTATGCGGCTTATGCTTATTCCCTCAGTAAGACATAGTTTTAAACGCTCACGTGCAGAAAAATCTTTTCAATGTAGAGTGGAATAGGATTACTCCACGTTGCACACTCGTCTCTCTCTAGAAAAGCGAGGAACACTAGGAAAGCATAGTCTATCACTCGGAGACATGAATACGTCCTGGACAGGCCGCCACAACTGAGTAGAGAGCGTGGCAGATTTGAATCTATAGCCTGAGTCTTTAGGTGGGGGGGGAAGTTCTTTATTTCACTACTAGACATGCAGAAAATTCTCGTTTTAAAAATATGCAGATCGATAACAAGTGATCACAACACTGAGTGAATGCACTAAAAAGAGGTGAAACAGGCACTGAACTATATAATGCAGGATTCACATTTAAATTATGCGTACAGATAGAAATATGCAAAATATACTGTCTTACTACTTCCCACCCGTATACAGGTTCTGTCCTTTTTGGATTAAGGAAGTAATAACGACAATTGGTGGGATACAAGTTGAAATCGGACCGTAATTGCCTGCATACATATTATCTCTCAATTGATTGGATGAATGATGTAATATTTAACCTTCCGCCTCAACTGCTTGGTCTTGCGAGTTACTAAACATTATTTTTTTTTGTTTTTAAGACGCTGGCTGGTTTCAGTGGATGCTTTGTGTACTATAGTTGTCACTTGATATGTCAGTTCTTGCCCGTGCCTCGGAGATATCGTTTTTTTTCCCCCTCCCGCATACGACTATTGGATGTTAATAAAGAGACCTCAGCTCAACGTAACGTCAGCACTCAATAGATTAAGTTAGGGATGAGCATAGTAGATTAAAAATAAATATTGAAGAGCTGTAAAGTGTTGTCTGATTGTGGTCTTAGGTTCTCGACCCGTCTTTATTCGCCACTAATGATAGTTGATTAAAAATGTTTGAATCATATTAATATCAAAGCACCCGAGAGAACATCAGGTGAGTTATCGTTCTTGACGTCTGATTATTGGGAATACCACGTGATCGTGGGGCTAGTATCGAGTGATAACCCGTGCATAAAATCAGAATTGTGTTACAGTAAACAAATCCTTCAAAAGGAAGTGACATTATTAGTCAGTTGAAAGGTAATAGTATAGTGTAAGCTCTAATAGAAGCTTTATTAGAAACTCCCGATGTGATTTCCTAGCAACTTGGTGTAGTGGGGCCGGTTTAGCAAAGTGTAACTAAATATATCCTCGATAGGTGGGAAGCCTATTCTTATTAGGGAAAAGGATCACCTTATAATTTTTGATAGGCTTATTAAGAAAAATAATAAGTATGATATACTCCATGTTTATACTGTTCGTTGTATCAATGGGGGGTTAGGGTTATAACCAACTGTACCTATAATCATTAGTACCATTAAAAGATAGCCACTTGAGATTAGGGTTACTGATTAGCGTCACCTTTCATAAGGAATCACTCGACATTAACGACTATGACTATTATTGGGTATATTGATTGATATATTGAGTGTTTGCGTGTAGCGTAATACTAATCTTATTAGAACTTTCCTACTATCTGACAGACGACCCCAAAGCCTTATATATACTCAGTATCCGGCCAAAAGAACCGCTCTCTCAGTGCCTCTGAGTTATATAATACAGCCCTCTTCTAGCGTTATTCTTTTAGTGAGGATACATGTATCCTAACTACTATATATTTAGCTTAGTTCTGTAATGTATTATACACATTCCCTCTGTGAGCTCTGGCGATAGTAGTTGAAACTCACTTGGTGAAGGTTTCTTCATATGTACGGGAGCTACTATACGTCTAGTCAACGAATATCAGTTTAGTATAACCTACTATCCGAGTCTCATCTCTCTTCCCAGGCATCTCTCTTCAGGCCCACAACCATCTACTCACACCGTAATATCAATAACTCAATCTCAGCCCCTCTAAAAAACCTACACCTATCTCTTCCTATCTATTTATCTAGTATCTATAATATAAAACTCCTATTTGAGAGCACCCACAGAACGACACAACACCGAGTAAACCCCAACCAACCCACACCAAACAACGGCCCTAACAAACCACACCCCTCCGTTTCAACAACTAAGAAAGTAACAGGACTTACTAAAATTAAGGCAAGATCACCGGAATTATAAATTGTTTTTAAATCACGTCATCTGAGACTGTTTCGCAGAAATTTTTTATTCCCCCACAACTCTATAATGACTGTACTTATAACCCCCCCCCTTCTCACAACCGCCAGTAATATCAATAGCCCTACTTTATTCATTTCATTAGATTGAGTCGGCCTCTATCGATCGCCACCAATTATATGTCTTATGATTGCAACCGGATCACTTACTGCACACAACCACCGGTGGGGAGGGGGAGAGAGGTCATTCCAACAGACAGTGAGCACTGACCGTGAGGTTCATCCAATCCTATAAGTCCAACAGATCCTAGGGCTGTAACCGTTACGAGGTTGAGTTGATGAGACATAACGGCCCGACCCCCTCACAAGGGAAAAAGAATACAGTGATCTTTACCTAACACTAATCTCCACTTTTTTTCTTTCTTCCTCCTCCTCCTCAAAAAAAAGTATACTAAGACGGAATCTAGAGCTTTTTAACATTCTAGACATGAGCAGCACCGACCCCCTCCACACCGGAGTTCACCCCCACATCATTTACACCCCCCTAAAAAGCAAACCCTAACCCTACGCACAATCATTGGCTTTCATAATCCTTACTACATATCTCTCTTACGGATCATCTCATTTTTTTTTTTTTTAATTTTAAAATACACTTTCTTAATCTGGTAGCTAATTATATTCAAGATATATAATATACACCTCAATAGTCCAATCCAAATTATCCCTCATCTCATCTCATCACAACACCTTACTCTTTTCCCCCTTTCCCCTCCCTCCAATAGTGATGTCATCTTACTACATCTACCCAATAATATAATATTCGTGTTCCCCTCCAAATCATAATCATAACCCTAACCCATGCGTAAAGAGAAGAAGAGAAAGAAAAAAAAAACAAGAAAGGTCCCGCGAATCCAATGTAAGCCTCCCCTCACATCTTCCTAGAGAAAACAAAAAAGAAAAATAATATCCACATGACCCGGGAATATAACGAAAAAAAAACAAAAACAAAACACCTAGTTTTGTAACCCAAAGGAAAAAAAAAAAAAGAGTGACATCATCAAAATACAAGTTTAGTTTTTTTTTTTCTCTTTCTTTTTCTCTTCTTTGAGATAGATGGGGGGGGGGAGTGGCGATAAGAGGGAGGAGAAGTTTTTTTAGGCAGTACAGTCCGGAATTATGAGCCCGTCCTTTAGATTACGGTCAACATCCATCAGACCCCATTTGTCTTCCCACTCTTTTCCAGGTTCATTGTACTTTACTTTCCACGGTTCATCGAACGCCGAGAACCTAAATTCTGCATTAGGTCATGTATTTTTCCAAAAAAAAAAAAAGAGTGAGAAAGAGAGAGAGCTCACCAAAAGTACTCCGTCTTCTTGGCATTCTCAGCACACAAAAAGTCCTTCATAAACGTATTCATCTCATCGATACCCGCCACACTTCCACCGTCCGCCCCGCCAGCACTCGGCCATCCTACCTCACTTATCATCACCCTCGGCTTCGTCGTCAGTCCGTTCGTCAGGATCACGTCATTCTGCTGGAAGAACGTGTCTGTCCAATTCGCCGCCTTCTCGGCCACGACTCCCGCAAAGAACGGGTGCACGTTCGCCATCAGCACGTCGACGTATGGGACCATTGTGGATTTCCAGTTGGAGCCTAGGTCGGAGGTGCCGACTGGTAGGTCTATAGACAGGGCAGTAAGGTTATGGCGGACATCGGCGATGGTGCTGAATAGCTGGGTTTCGGTTAGGTCTTCGCGGAATAGGACTTCGTTGCCCACTACGACGCCTTCGAAGCGGTCGGCGGGGTAGTTGGCTAGTAGGGTGTAGAGGTGGTTTAGCTGTCGGCTGTTTGTGGTCGTGTTGCTGTCTAGCCAGACGCCTAGCCAGATCTTCATGGAGATGTCGAGTTCGGTGATGGCGTGCAGGACCATTTCCGTTTGGTTGCAGTCGGTGCCGTAGAGACGGAGCTTGTCTGTGAGTAGAGACATGACGGCGACATCGCGGGTTATGTTATTCTGAGTTGGGGGGTTGTTGATACCTGCGCTCGCCCGTGTTATTAGAATTCGAGTGATAGTATGTGATTGGGAGAAGCATACAGTCGGGGTATTGTGAATTGAGTGGTGTATAATCAATTCCATGAAACACCTTTTTTAATTTGTCGTTTTTCATAAGTGCAATAATCTCCTGCGAGTTTTTGTTCAGATCCCCATTCTGCGCAATATCTTGACTCTCTGTTAGTCCCCCGCCTCCACCCCCGGCTGTGCTTGAAGAACTGGTCGCCCCTGAGGAACTACTGTTGTTGTTCTTCTTTTTGACCAGTACACCAGCTGTCGCGCCCCCAGCTGCCGCGATGATGATGAGTAATAGTATAAGCCCTATGATCCACCGTGTTTTCTTCTTGCTGTGGTTTTGCTTCTGAAGCCAATCCGAGGGCATAGGTGCTTTTTCTGTCGAGGCCATTAGTACTTGGTACTGTAAGGACTAGGGTATCGAAGGGCGGGTGGGGACAGGGAGGAGGAAAGAGGGAGGGGGGGGAGGGTAGTCATATATAATATTACCATTTAATAATGTCGAGCCTCCTTCACTACCCAATAATGCGCTCCCTCCTACACCTGCAGCAGCACCTGGACTTCTTGGTGGTGAGCTCGCACTTTTCCCAGCCCTTCCGCCTCGTCCCGCTGACACTGCGCCCCCAGCTGCAGCCGTTGTTCCTGCAGCTGCAACGTACCCACCCCCGCCGCCCCGACTACTATATGTCGCCTGCTCCTCATCGTCGCTAAACACAAACGTCTCTGCATCCTTCGTCGTTCCGTTGACCTGCACCTGGCTCGCAGACAGCTGTGGATCCCACGTGGTGCTATAGCGATTATACGGGTTATCCGTGTAGTGGCCTCCCACCGGGTCGTTGAGCACCCGGTCGTTTGACCGGTTGGGCAGGGTGCCCATCCTGTGCGATGGAGGGGGTGGCAGTACTCCGCGCGCTTTGCCTCCCATTTCACGGTGCAGTGGAGGAGGGGGTTGAGTGAATGAGGTGGAGGTGTGTGAAGGCGTGGGAGGAGAGGATGGGTCTGCGAAACGGCCCTGTGCGTGTGGAGGGGTGGGAGGTGAGGGGTCTGCAAAGCGACTTGATGGGGTTCCGGGGATTAAGGGCACATTTGTTTGTGACATGGGAGAGTAGGCTTGGGTGTACAGCGTGTCTGCTGGTGGGTGATCTTGGGATGGAAAGTACTGATCTCCTGTAGCAGCTGCTGGCGCCATACCACCTGGCCCTGTTAATGTCCAGTTCTCGCCCGGGTCTCCAGTGGGATAAGCTTCGTCACTCGCACTCGTCTCACCTATGTTTCCGCCTGTAGCAGCGACTGGCTGGCGGGGGGCCATTCGTCCCGCGGGCTGCTGTTGGCGGTTACTGTACATGTCTTCGTTTTGAAATGACCTCGGTCTCGGCGCATCCAATCCACCCACCCCAGTAGCCGAAGAGGCAGTCAAGCTCGAATCAGACGAAGACGAAGAACTACTAGAAGAAGAGTCGTGCCTTGCGTGGCCGGCGCCGTGGGAATATCCAGTGTATCTGGGGGTATACTGGGCACTACTAGTCAAGGGCTGGCGCTCGCAGTCACCACTGTACCTTGGGGTACTCTCGTGCAATGGGGGTTTCGGGGGCGAATACGAATCGCTGGGGAGCAGAGGGAGTGCACGGTAGCCCGGCTCGTCGTCGTGGGCTTGGAAAGAGAAGGAGCGCTGCATTTGATGCGCACACCCGGGGGAATTAAGTTTTAAGAAATATTATTATCCAATGTATCCCGGCCACGCAATTTCCTATTGGCGACGTGGACCGTGTACCCTGGGGTAAGTAAATAGGCTGTGGGGCGGGGGATTTGTATGTATGTGATATTCTGCGGGAGTTGAGACCCCTTGCTTTGTTGTTCCTCTGTGGCGGGGGGGGAGCTGGGCTGGCACGAATGGGTGAGTTGATATGGGCGAGGCTGGGGGGGGAAGAGAATACTTACAATGTGGATATGAACATCTACAGAAAAGAAGGGGGAAAGAAGGGAAGAAAAGAAGAAAGAAGCAGACACAAGCAGACACAATCACAAAAGAAAATACACAGCTGCAGGGACAGACGCCCTCTCTATTCTCTGGAGGCTGGAGTTGTCACTTCTCCATCAATCAGGCGGCTGACAGCAGCTCTCGTTGTGTTGATCGAGAGAGCTGGGGTGCATACATCCGTTGCGCGGGACAACCAGCCAAGATTATATGTAATAGTTACTATTGACTATTGATTGATTGATTGATTGATACTCTCTTACACTTGTAAAACTATACACCACTTGTCCCTTGCAAACATCTCGAGAAGAACAGGCTCTCCCATCTACTCCTAATATTAGCCAAAAACATAAACAGTATCTAGTGCTTACACCTATTCTCTACAACACTGCCCCTGTGTGACCACAGTGCTCGCTTCAGGAACTTTCGCCTGCTTTCTCTCAGTAACACTCGGATACACGGGTATTAAATCCCCCACCTTCTGCATCTAGAACCCTCATCACGTGGAATGTCTACTAAGGTTAAAAGAACTTACGATCTACAACAGGGTCAAGCCTCCGATACTCTTCCGGGAAGTCGGGTTCAAAGTCTGCTCCCCCATTCCGTTTTTAATCTCGGTTGAAATGAATCTTCGTATTTGAATAGATGAGTATAGAAGGGGGGAGTCACTTTTTAAAAGATGTCAAAGATTGTATTAGGCAAGACGCAAGCCCTGCGTTTATCTTTTTATAGGAATTCTGACTTTTTTTTTTTTATTGATTTCTTACCACCCCGATCGTATTCTTCGTCTAGGTGCAGACAACCCTCCTGCCGCTTAGCTGTGTAGGGTAAGGTAGGTTACCCCATGCCACCTTCTTTTTAACCTCTCCCCCCCTGCACAACAACAACTTCGGGTAGAAGCGAGGAAAACAGGCTTTTTTCGTGTCGGCCATATCTCTTTTGTCTGGTTACAATGTCAACCCTTTGTGGTGTAGTTGGTATCACACCCGGCTGTAATTGCTTGCTTACCGGTTGGTCACCAGTTCGACTCTGGTCGAAGGGATTATTTTTTGTTCTTCCCTCAAGGCGCACGAGTGATCCGATGTGATTTGTGTGAGTAGGTGATCCTCTCCTACCTGGTCTGTTGATTAACGGTTGTGGGGATGGTGGTCTGTGCGAGGTTTTACTTCTGCGGGGGATTGGAATGTCTTGATACGTGGTTGGATGTATGGTCCCTGGGAAACGGGGGGCTGGGTCCAGTACTTGACTCTTTCGCCACTGTTACTTTGGAGCCTCTGAACTGAGCTGGGGAGGGGGTTCTATCGAGTGATTATCTATGACCACAAACAAACCCAGTGCGACAACAAGCTAGGGTCGGACTCTAAGCAAGGTTCTATGAGGGGGAACCCAACAACAGCACCCCTCGAAGTCATCATATCTCTCATGAAAAATTGGTCATAGTGACTCGTCACTCCCCACAACAAAAACCTGCTTCATAAAAAAGAGAGGGGAGATTACCTAATATGGGATAGATATGCCAGTGGCGACTGGTGTATTACACCAATGATATACCGTCCCTTCTCACGAGCCACAGCCTCTGTATGTATACTGCCACGGGAGGCCTGAGCGTCACGTGATGGCATGTTTGCTTTTAAGAATATTAATACGGGAAGGGAGGTTATATAACGGATTAAATTTTTTTTTTTTTTTTTGGTTGTCTTGTGTTGATTTTAACAAAGTATACAGAAGTAACCTCCCCCTCCTTCTTCCTCCCTCCTCCTCCTCCCCCCCTCCCCTCCTCCCCCTCTGTTTTCGTACAGATGGATCCATCTCGTGGTGGGCGGGCAGTAGTGAACTCACGACAGATATCTCGAGCGACGTTTATACAGCATGTCCTCACGCGAGTTGAGCAGGAGATCAAGAGGCTGAAGGAAAATGAGGGTTCCGAAGGGGGCTGGGAGGTAGAGAGGAGTAAGTTTGAGAAGGAGCTAGAGTATCTGGAAGACGAAGAGAATAGAAGGTATCTGATGACTGGGGAGGTGGATTGTGTTGTTGCAGAGAGGATCAGGGTGCTGGTTGAGGGGAGGAGAAGGAGGGGTGAGGAGGTGGCGAGGGGGATTAGAGGGAGGTGGAGGGCGTTGAATTGGGTCAAGGATCAGCTTTCGGGGGTGCCTGCTCAGTGCGTGTCTTCTCCGCCTGTGCAGTTTTCCCCTCCTCCTCCTCCTCCTCCTCCTCCTCCTCCTCTTCTTCCTCGTCGGCAGAAGAACTTGCATAATCAATGGCGTAGGATCCTGCAACAGGCTGAGAGTGCTGCGCAGGTACCACAAGCTCTTGACACACGGAGTGCACATCCTTATGCCGACAGCCGGAAGTTGGTCCAGCGGCTGGAGGAGATAATGGGGGGTGAGAAAGGCCCCGAGTTCATACTGTGGCTACAGAAACAAGGGGATCGTGGAGTGAGCTTATGCAAACTGTTGTTGTTCAGCGAGGAGGGTCAACGTTTATCTGGAAGGATACTGCAGGAACTGAGTAGTCTTGGATGGAAACAGAGGGAAGTCATGGAGCCAGCACAACCCTCAACTGCACATAGCAGGGAGTCACAGCTAATCCAACAGCTCAAGGAAGCAATTGACACTGGTGATCGACAGGTAGTTGCTGCATTCATGCAGAGGCAAGAGGTCGTCGCGGTGGACTTGTGTCAGCTTCTGGCTCTGTCTGATGAGGGGAGATGTCTATTCGTTAAGCTTATGGAGATCATTGAGCATCCGGGCGGGGATAATCCCCAGGCGCCCGTGTTTGTTTGGCCTGAGGTGGATGAGCAGCTGCGGAATGTCCAGCGGTTGCAGATGCGCCAGAGATCAGCCCAGGAAGGACCGGGGTCTAATCAAGCGAATCAGAACCCTGTGTTAGTACCGCTGCAGAGTGTGGTGCCTAGACAAACGCAGTCTCTATTGGTCTCTGCTCAGGCTTATGTCTACCCCGTGGAAGGAGTGCCTCTTGCTGCGACTTCGGTCGTAGCACCCTATTCTAGGCCACTCGTGGCTAATGGGGTACCGAGAAAGGTAAGCTGTTCGTCCACGCATTCTAAACTGTCTCGGTTTTTTTTTGTTGTATTAATTGGCATGTTTTTATAGAGAGTGTGCGGCAATACAATAAATCCACCTACCGGGGTGGGATCAGGCTTAGATGAGGAATATTATTTGATTTCTCCACCGGCAAAAAGACTAAGGAGAGGGCTTCTGGAGGTCCGCGCGGATAGGTAGTGGTAATAGCTAGAGCTGAGATAATGTTAGGAGGATACATAAAGGAAATAATGAGGCGAGGGGGGAGTTTTTTTTGCGGGAATATTTACAGTTGATGGAGATGATAATAATGACTGGAGTTATAAGGGCGTTGGTAAAGTGCTTTGTATTCGGGGTTTTCAGAAAAGGATACAGTCATGGGACATCACTCGTGTAGTGGACTCTAAGATGGTAATGATAAAGAAGTACATGTACTATTATATATCATGGAGATGCTTTGTGCAAGGGGTTGAGACTGGGGTTGCTAAAGCCCCACTAATATTACTATATCCACACGCTATACCCATTTAGGTAGCCGCCTTCAACGTAGATCTTGGAGATAAAGTTTAGTGCCATCTCGGGGCTGTCTCATAATACAGCCTTAGGATAGCCGTGGTGGCTGTGTTTCTATTATCTCATATCTCATATCTCATATCTACATGTAAATCTCACTTGAAACACTCGGTAGTCTTCCACACAATAAACAACACCGCTACTAACACCAGAACAATTGTATCTACCGTGCGGGTACTCTCATTCCTAGCATCTCTTAGAATTATAAATATTGCATAATTCCGATTCACTATTGTAATTCTCTCGGCCGTCAATTTATCAGAACTCTCCAGGCTCTGATCAGACTCATACTCGCACAGTACCCTGACCATCTCCACATGATTATAGTAACACGCCAAATGCAAAGCCGTCATCCCCTGCATATCCTGAACATTAGCGAGTGGATTAAATCTCTCAAACTCCCCAACCGCACGCTCCATATCGCTGGTGCGTCTTTCTGCTTTGAGCAGCATTGCAGCGACATCAGTAAGGCCTTTTTCCGCCGCTAGGTGCAACGGCGTGCGTCCATCGATTCGGGCAACTCTCGTTTCGGCACCGTGGTCTAGGAGCACGCCAAGTATTGAAGTGTAGTCTTCTTCTTCTTCTCCAGACGGTTGTTCCCCCCCACTACTAACTTCAGACGGTATCTCACGGAGTGCAATGATGCATTCAACTACTATATGGAGCGCTGTTCCGTGGACGTTTGTGAGATCCGGATCAGCACCATTCTTTAGCAAGAACAGAGTTTTCGCCATACTCCCCGAAAGCACAGCTTCCTGAAGGGCAGTTTGTCGCGGAAGGAACTCGGCAATCCCAGGAGCCGGGGGATTGATATCGAGACCGCACTCTAACAGTAATTTGAGCATGGACTCATCACACTGTTTCCGTGAAGCAGCTAGTACGAGTGCGTTCGTACCGTCGCTGTATGTAGCATTAACGTTTGCACCTTTCCTCACAAGCATCTCCACGACATGCACACGACCGTACGAAACCGCTGCTAATAAAGCGGTGCTGCCGCTATTGTCTGCTTTTTCAATGTCTGCGCCGCGGTGCAGGAGCTCGGTGATTATGTCGTGCCGGTTGCAGATCGCGGCGAAGTGTAATGCCGTGGAACCGTTGGTGTTTTCTTGGTCCACGGGGACTCCGTCGTTGAGGAATATACGCACCCAGTCTTTGTGGCCGTGTTTGCACGCCCAGGAGAGCTTGGCGGGCTCTTGTTGGTGTTTGAGAGCTGCTATGAGGCGCGGTTTGAGTAGTGGGCTTAGGTCTGTGTGTTTGTGTATCGAGGCGAGATGTACAATGTCGTTGGGACTGAGGGTTTGTGCGATTTTGAGGAGGAGTTCGTTTGGAAGGGTGTGGAGAGGCATTTTGGACGTGGGGTTTCTTTGTGCGCGTTGTGATTGTTAGGAGAGGGTGGAAGGGCTGGTGAGGGGTTAAAGGGGACAGGAAATATTGAGGATATTATGGGAAGTGTAGGTCTATAACTGGTAAGGTTTTTGGAAAATTCTGGGGCTTTCTACCGTGTGGTTCTGCGTATTTTATGGAGGTTCGTATCTTTATGAAGTGATATTTCCATGTACTTATGATTAGTTCATTCATTCATGAAGTGAGATTAAACAGTAGCAACTAACACGCTAGTCCTAAAAAATTCTGGATAACAAAGGCATGAGATTTATTGTGTTTTCCTATTAGCGTTGTGGTTCTTTTTTTTGATACACTATGGAAATTTCTATGTAGGTAATTTTGGGTTTATTGGTGTTTTGAAGGTAAGTAATGTGTTTTTAATAATTAGAGTGGGTTAGGGTTCATTTATTTATATTCGGACGTTTCCCTAGTTTCCCCTCATTGAATGAATGAATGAATCATAAATGGATGTTTCCTTCGTTTCTTTGGCGATCCTTGTTAGAAATATTATTCAAAAGGGTGATGTTTGTACCTGCGAATTCTGCGTTCTGCGTACCGAGGCCTTTTGTGTACGAGAGTGTAGGAAGGTACTTGGGTTGGCAGCAACTCCCAGACATGAATAGTGCTGTTCTGATATCCACTTTGAAGGGTAGAACACAACATACTTGGGTTTTCTTTCCTCAGGACACGTACGTTCATCTTTCCTATCCAACTGGCTCGTTTATCTCTGCTCATATACTGCTCCAACACCAACTTCACGCTCAGAACTAGATATATTGTTTTTAAGTCGGTTATAGACTCAGTTTTGTTTTAACGCCTCACAGGACTGTCTTTTTTCACCTCCCTCAGATAGGATCTTTCATCTCAATCTTTCCCCACTTGCTTCCTAATCCCACAATAGCAGGGACTCAAACCCGAAACCGAATTTGAATGGTAATTCCCTGTGGCATCACCTGGCAGTAAATACCCATGGATGCTCCAATAGAAGAGGCTGTCGACAAAGAAGACAAAGAAAAATTTGATATTTGGGAATTATACTCGTGGGAGGAACTAGAATCTGAGCTTGCAGAGGTATCTGGAACTGCTTATGCCCAGTATGACACTAACGGGAAGAAATTTCTGTCGCTGCTACACGAATCAGCATCTGAACTTGCACTTATTAAATGGGTGTCTCATGATCAGAAAATACAGATAGACACGGAGCCTTCGGAGTTCAGACAGTTAGATCAAGGTCAAATACCGTTGGACAGGCTACATTGCAGCTCCATATCATACAATCAACAGTATAGGGGTAAAGCGGGCTATAGTAGTGCTTATGGATGGAGAGAGGCATATCAATATCAGTACAACTTGGCCTACCCGCACCAGCATATGATACAACCTGGGTTTTTTTACCCACCTCACACAGGGTGGGCACAACACCAGGTACTTCAGGAAAATGTCCCTCAAATAACACCGCCAATTCCGTACCAAGTCAGATACCGTAGCCCCCCAAGATTACTTGGTGGTAATGCACTAACTACTTTTGACTTCTGGCTCGGCGATCCTTTTGATCCCTGCGACATTCATGGCCCATGGGAAAGAGTAAGTATTGTGGCGCCT
Organism: Verpa conica; assembly: GCA_033030425.1. Classification (NCBI taxonomy): domain Eukaryota; kingdom Fungi; phylum Ascomycota; class Pezizomycetes; order Pezizales; family Morchellaceae; genus Verpa; species Verpa conica. The sequence continues at coordinate 1,004,540 of JAUFSD010000021.1, read as the reverse complement.
GGAGATATGAAGGTTTCAAACCTTTTCAAGGATTATTTTTTAAAAAGTGAGGCTTGTTCCTCAAACAAGAAATTGAAGGCGTCGGAGTCGAGGTTTTTCACCCAGATAAACACCCTTGATTCCGAACTACAAAATATGGCCGTGCAGGATTATGAGATAGTAAAAAAAAATGGAGTGAAGATTCAAGATACGCCGTGGTTTACTGGGCAGAGAATTGTATTGGTCTGCAATGATAGGCTCCAAGCCTTTGAAAATACATACAATCCTACAAAGTCTGCTTGAGAACGGACTCCGAGCCATGATGATTAAGCTTTGGTGTGCGTATTGTTGATAAAGATTGGTCCAAGAGGCCAAGGTAGAAAGATTCTTAAATGGAGTTCACGCCTCCGACTGAATAGAACAGTGGGGTGGGACTTTGATTGGGCAGCACAATTGAACTCGATTTTGTAGATTTAAACAATAAAGAGGGTACTCACATTGTGCGTAAACATTTATATCCGGTAATAGTCAAGACCTGGCTATTTACCGTCACCATTGATACTATATTATTTCTCTAAATTCGACCTGGGGTAATGTGCAGAGGATAAAGGTGCAGCAGTTATAGCTTATATCAGAACAAGTATCTATATTTCCTGTCCTAGTATTTTTGTGTTTTAGAACCTATTAACCCTGCTGCAGTGGGCCGAATTTCGAGGGATAATACCCATGTCACCACGCTGGGGGTTGAGTTAAGCTTTCTCGATGGAAGTCCTGAATAGCCGGGTAACTGCATAGCTAGGGTCTTTCTGGGTTTTAGATACTGACGTTCTCTCCTTCACAATCCGACCGGGCTAAAAGTTACAATTGGTCCTAATAGTATGTATCTTCACTACTTTAGAAAGTCATATTAGCTAATAAATCCCTCTAGTGTCGCGGCGAAAAAATAAAATCGTAGCCTCCAGCGACGGTTGGTCTAACGTAATTGGCAAAGGCCGTTCTCCACTTAGAAAACCGTTAGAACTCAATAAATTAGGGAGCTACTTATCTCACGATAGTCCTGAAACTGTAGTCGACTACGATGAGTGGTTTCCCGAAGCTACCAGGAGTTTAGATGAAAAAGTGACCGAACTGAAGACTTCAGAACTATGGAGAACAATTAAAGCCGAAATCGAAAAGTTCGGACATGAGGCTAGACAGATTCGAAATGTGGTAGTGTTGGGACTTGGAAGCTTACAGGGGAACACGAAGGAGAGTAGTTTTTGGCAGTTAGCGTTGGCTATGGAGATGGGAAAGCTGTTGCGTACGTACGTCTGCGCCCCCATTGCTACTGCTGTTAGGGCCTATTGGCTGATTTGCGGGTAGATGGGGGGGGTGAATACCGGTTCTATGTTCAGGATCCGGCGTTTACGGGGCTAGATTTCAGGTTCTTTATTGAAGTCCAGAAAGCCACTGTTCTGCAGCACCCAGACGCGGAGATGCATATCACGGGGGAAACGTTTCTCTATGCTCCGCATTTGGAGTATGAGATTCTACAGATGTCATTGAAACATCGCCCTGCGGTGGTGTTCTGCAATGATTTGCAGAACTTCTTGGATACGTAAGTTCTTGGGAGGGGGGAGGGAGAGTAGTGCTGATATACGTATTATAGAAAACTTGTGGCTTCGGTAGACTATCCGGAGTTTGCACACTACTTGGAAAACTATGCTGCCCTCGTCCTTAGTGGTGTTGATAATCATGATGACATTGGTGGCGGAAGAGCGTTTAATCATTCGGCGTTGTATTGGCGGCGGGAGGAATCTCTGTCTGCTGACGCTACTGTGGAGGTGGTAGAGCAGGTGCCTGCAGGCAAAAAGGTGAAGAGGAAAAAAAGGAAAGAGAGAAATGAGCTAGACTGTATAGTTCAGGATATGAAAGGTGTCTCGATCTAGCCACTATATATAGTGGGTAGTTTAGGCGACGTTTCAGGTGTGACTGAGGATGCCGATCGGGAAGGCTAGGGGGTAAATGGTGTATAGTTAGTGTGTTTGAGACTCTAAGGTGCTGTTTTTAGTCACCATATGTAAACGTGTACTAGGGCCTCGAACAACCGAGAATTAAATAGCCAGGTAGATCTTTTCCTCTGGTACACTAGTAATACATAAAAACAATAATATAAAGACTAGCACCATTATATCAGGCTTTATCGTTTCTTTGTAGAGATGTTGTTAGGGCTCTTCTATGAGTATTCAGTCGGGGGTTAATGGCTCTCCATGATAATATAAATAGAGTGATTGACTTCTACTGCTCGGGGGTTATGTCCCTGGGATTTAGTAGTGAAGATGGTAGCAAGAGTGGTACCCGGCAGGACATAATAATAGTGATACTGGTGATTGATTGTGTGTTACCGTTATCCCTTGCTCTGTTTTTAAATACTTTTTTTTGGGGGGGGGGGGGGGGTGAGTTGGTGGGGTATTTTATCATATATTTATACGTCACCATGTACCCAGGATATCCTGCCCGGTCCGTTTAGTAGAGAATTTGTGCTATTTAAGTTAGTCTATATCACATGTATGAGTGTTTCTATTTGTAATGTTTTGAGAACCACCTACTAGTATTAACCCAGATACCAATGAAATATAAATAATTAACCTAAATAGATATAATATAAGTATTTCATTATCATGTAGGGTATATCGTGACGTACTTCTGGTTATATAGTGAAATACGTTATATGTCACTTGGAGTTTCTTCGTGTTCTTGCTTCTATACAGGGCAGTCGCCCTATAAGAATTCGGGCTATAAGAATATTCGTCTTATAAGAATACGTGTTCAGGACCGGGTTAGTTTATGGGCACTAGTATTCCCCTATAAGAATATCTTCTCTATAAAAATATAGGTCCGCTCTATTTTCATATTCTTATAGAGTGACTGTGCCGTATTACTATATCGGGCTACGTGGGGTTTTGGGGGCGCTCTCATGGCCTTACTAGAATGACCAATGGCGTGTTTAGGAAGTCTCCTAGTAGGATTTAGAGATAGTAGTGTGTTATAAAACTACACTAATTCTAAAAGTAACGACTATATAGGTGGCTTTTTGAAAGAAAGACTCTGCCTAGAAGACATGAGGGGTGGGATCCACGAGTAGATCACCTTGTATTATCGTCACCAGCTTGCAAGACTCAATTAGTTAGTTTAGGGCGGAAGTTTTTTCTCAATAGTAGTTCGTCATGTATTTCTCCCACCCATTCATTCTACACCCATATAAATTGTCCAAGCTGCCCCCCTCTTCTCAAGACTGTATACTCAATATTACTCTTCTGCTTCTTAAAAAGACAAAAAAACTTTTGGATTTTAATCATGTATTGGTTTTTCGAGTCAGATACCTGCATTAACGACGAGTTTTGCAAGCACTATACCCCTATTGGGACCCCCCCAGAGCGGATATACCCAGCTCTTTCAGCAAGATCACGATTTTCAGCACCCCCACCGGGGGAAAACAACATATATTCCGAAATGTACAAGTACGGAATTTTACCTCCACCTCCATCTCGAGACAACGTAGTTCCTAGCACAATTATAAACAACAGCGCACCTGCAGGGGTTATTATGAAAGTTCACCAGGGCGTTCCTGGTGGCAACCCTAGATTACCATGGTCGACAGAACCAGTCAGCTTTTACCCCTACTACCAGAATAACCCTACGCGCATGGGTAGGGCCGGGCAGATGGTTGCAAACACCGTCAATATTATTGTAAATCAGAGATTTCCCGGAAATAATCAGAGACCTCAGTATATGCCATACCGGGTAGTGCACCCTCGTCCTCTGACTGCTGCGGAATACAAGGAGCTCAGTAAACACGAACAGATGCCTAGGTTTAGGAACCATGGTAAAGTTTTCCTCATCCCCTGAAATGTTTCCCCCCCCCCCCCCTCCGGTGTATATAACAAATACTCATAGTTCTTCTTCTTATTGTCGTTGCTAATATATTATCCTACAGACGCAATGCTTAGGCAACTTAGAGGGGAACCCCCTAGTTGCATTATGCTTACTGGCCCACTACCTAATAACCTGGCCAACACTGTTCAGTCCAATAAGCTCAGGTTAAACATTAATCATTTCATCAAGACTCACGGCCCTGGAAATATTCCTAGTGCGATTAATGCCGTTAATTCGATGGTTAATTCAATTGGTCCCCAACGCTATCCCGAAACCAGTCAGTATTGGCAACACGTACGGGACGCAATCCAAGATATATGTATGTGGTTTTTTTGTTTTATTTTGAAAGTCCTGGTTCCTATAGTGTGTCGATTCGTACTAATGAAATATTGATAGGGGTTGTGAAAGATGAATCGTATTATAAGCTTTTGGCGATGGTTCTCTGGATGGCGTCGAAGCTATTCCCGTACACATATGAATGTCTTGAAAGCTTTATTACGAAGGAATCTATGGGGGAGGTTCAGTATAGGAATGCAGGGGATATGTTGACAAAGATGAGAGTGAAATGGGAGTGAGGGTGGTTCGTTTATCGTGCTTGGCTAGTATGTGTAGTCGGTGGAACCTCTAATAGGTTAGGGCCGAGGCCAAGTGATGTTACACATGAGATTTCCAAGACTAGTCAAATTTTGTAGAAGGATGGATATTCACTGCCTAGAAAAACTCAACTAGGAAATAGAAAATTACAAACTCATGACTAAACTAATGGAATAAACGATGAAGACCAGTGAGTGAACTCAGTAAGAAGTTCATCCTATCTTATATACATATTTTCCTACCTCCGACCTACCCCCTAAAATAATCCAATCCAATCCAAGACCAAAAAATACCGAGCGCCGTTAAAACCTGCCATATCCTCATGCCCGTGGTAAAACCCCATGCTAACAAAAAAAGAAATGACTGATAATAAAAACCCTTAATTTTCCCACTCTGCACCCATAGAAACAGCCCTCTCCATTGGTTTACTTCCAACCATCAATCTTTCCATCTCTTCTTCTCCTTCAGTATTCCGTCGCTTCCTTTCGCCACTAGGTGTATTAATTGTTGGTCTTAACTTCCTTCTTAAACTTTTGATTCGAAGCCTTGACGCAAAAGGGGAGTTTTCAGGGAGTTGGGTGCTTGGTTGCTGATCTGTTTGAATTTCGTTAGTAAGTTATCAAATATGTAGGGATTGAAAGGGGTATTACGAATCAAGTAATTGTCACGTCGGAATTGACCAACAAATACATGAGGAGCGGATGAGGATGGATTGTTGAAGTGGTGGTCGGATTCATAAGATGTTGGCTCAAAGTCTTGATAGTGTGATTCCTCGCTAAACTCGGAGGCTGCCGATGCAAAATCTTCGTCTGAAATTGAAGAGCACGCATCCGAGCTTGGGTTTGGCCATAGTGTCTAATATAAATTAGTTAATTTGCTTTTCTTTTAACTCCAGCTAGGAAGTAACGTACCTTCTCACTGGTAGGCTGTTTTCCCCAAAGTGAATGCGACTCATCCCATACCGGTAACTCTTGCTCCCTCTGACCCGGTAGCGCAATTCTAGCTGGCCGTTCGGTCACCAGTACACTCCGTCGATTCTCAACCACATCATGACCAGACCACAATCCCTTTCCCTTTCCCTTTGCCTCCTCAGGCCCATTCGGCCGCCACAGGCTTTCTCCAGCAGCGGAAGAAACGCTAACCTTAGTACTATGTACCCTCAAAACTTCAGGCCCGAACTCATCGCCCTCACCCGTGGTAAGTGGGGATTCATCACTCATGTCGCTGATTGTTGAAGCGCGGCTCACGCCTGGGGACATGAACTCAGATTCGAGGGATGAAGAGCGTGAGGAGCGGGTGATCCACATGATACCTTGCTCGTCTCTCCCATCCACACAGGGTCTCCAGAGACTACCATCAGCTGCTGGGAGTCTTGGGACTGAATCGGCCTTCACCTTCTTTTGTGGTACAGATGAGGAAGAAATTTTACTAATATCAATGATTGCGGCTTTTGATGTCAAAACACTGCGGCGCTGCCATAGTACTGTCTTGTCCTGTCGTGCTGTAAAGGCAAGTTTTATTTCTGCTAGGGATGGGGTGCGACCATGCGCATCCCAGACGCCACTACTACTGGTGGGGGTAACAGAGCGAGACCAGAGGGTGATTGTTTGCGGTACTTCAGGGGAAGGTGTCCAGAGCTCACCAGTTGCAGGGGGGAGGATAAGAGATTTCTCACTGACAGGTTTCGGGACGAAGGGAGCACGTTCTGGTTTCGCGGTTGTAGTTCGTGAGGCTGACTCCTGGGACCAGAGTGTCGAGGTGCTTGCCTTACGGAATGTTGCAACAGTTGGTATAATGCGTTTCCAAAGGCCCTTTTGGGGTTCAGGGGAGGGGGTTCTCCATAATGTACCGCTAACGGTTTGTAGAGGTTCATCTGTTAGACGTTTTGGTACTGTGGTTCGGGCTGGTATTGCGGTAGTTGTTCGTGATGCTGAGTGAGCTGCCCAGAGAAGGCTTGCACGGCGGGGACGGCGAGGTGGAGCTGCAGCTTTCCAGAGACCCTTTACGGGGCTGCGACGAGGTGGTTGCCAGAGTGAGCCTGTTACAGGGGGGAGGTTAATGCTTCGTGAGTCTTTCTTTTTCGGGACTGAGAGACGCTGAGGAATAGCAGTTGTTGTTCGGGATGCTGTCCGTGCTGCCCAGAGTGGGACAGGTGGATGTATTGTGCCCATGGCTACTGTTTTAATAGGGCGTTTCCAGAGGCCAATTGGTTTAGATGCGGATTTCGGTTTCCAGAGTGAACCAGATACTTTAGGAAGTGGGGTATCGGAGGGGATGAATGCGACTTTTGTCCTCTCTGGCACTGCGGTTGTTGTCTTTGATCCATGGCCTTGAGCCCATAGAGCCACCCCGCTTGGCTTTACTGGTTTTACTACAAGTTTAGGAGCGGTCCATAGCTGTGGTAATTGTCGTGTAACAGTCTTGGGCTTCCAGAGACTCCCGGTGGCTTTAGGGAGGTTGAGATCATCCGAGATGCGGAAATTGACGAGAGGGGATCGTTGAGGAGCTTTGGTAGTTGTCCTTGAAGCTTTGTCTTTTGACCATAGTGGCTTTTTGGTCCCCTTTGCTTTCCTTTCTAATGAAATCTGGGCCAATGTTTTCGTCTTTGCGTTTGCATCCCATAAACCTGTTACCTTAGGAGTTGGTTTCCACAATTGAGGGCGTTCCGGGAGTGCGACTTTCTTCTTCCACATACCCTCCGAGAAAACCGGGAGGGTAATAGTAGAGTGGTCTTTCTTTGAGCGGAAAGATTCAATGGGTAGGTCAGCGAACATGGGAACTGCTGCATTGTCCTTCTGCCAAAGTAGAACTGTCGCCTTCATAGGGATATCCTCGCTAATAATTGGCAGATTCTCAGTTGTAGATGTTGTTCCCCATAGCCCAACGCCCGGAAGTTCAACCTCTGCCAATGACTCGCTTGCTGGCTTCTTCCTCCATAATCCTTCCGGTGGGGCCGAAAACGCTTTTGTAGTAAACTCTCTGCGAGAACGAGAAGACTCGAGCGAAAGGTCAGCGAAGATAGGCGCAATCGCAGTATTATCTTTCCCCCATAAATGCATGGTTGCGACAGCAGGAACCGTCGTCTCGAGAATAGTCATAGTACTACTACTTTTGCTATTGCCATCGGCCATCCCCAGTCCCTGTGAACTTTCAATCTTGCGCCATAGCTTTGGCCTTGCCGGTGAAAGGGTAGGTCGAGATTGTACCCAAAGTGATCCCTCCATGGGAAGTGCTGTGGTTGCTGGTTTCTTGGTGGCGGTAGACTCAACTATTTGTGTTGCTGCGGAGAAATCCCAAAGTTTCGATTTTTTCTCTGTTATAGCAGCTATTTTAATTCCGGTTAGATCAGTAAGAGTATAATTGTTTTTGAGTTCCAAAAGACCATTTTTCGTACCTGATGTTTCCGTTTGATGCAGTAGTCCACGCGGACGGGATTCCTTCATTTTATCAACTGTCCACATTGGGCCACCTACGCATGCCAAGAAAAGCGGGGGAGGAATAGTCGATGTTACTCGCTTATCCGATCGCGGTGGGACGGCAAAGATTACTGACGCTGGGGTTATCGGCTGTAGGGGTTTATCGCATTTCTTCCAGAGAGTCCTCGGAGGAACAAGTGCCTTTTCCCGAGGAAGTGTGAACAGTGTCTGTTTTGCCGGTTTTGTAATCGTATGCCATAACCCGCTACTGCTGTGGTTAACCGCGTATTCTCCGGTAGATGCCCATAGGCGATCGGATTTCAAAGCGGGAAGTGATCTTCTAGTTGTACTCCTCTGTTTCGATCCGTGAGAGCTCAAGGATAAGTGCGCGAAGACTGGCCTACGATCCTTGCTGTGCCCGTCCCACAAAAGAAATTTTTTCTCAAGAGTTACAGTCGAGCTATCATTCCATAGACCTTTCTGAGAAGCCTGCTTCTTAGTCCAAATGCGTGGCTCTTGATGTGATCCCCCGGATAAAAGTGATGAAGTCTTAGCCGCCCAAAGTTTGCCTTGAGCAGGCGGTAACTGCGAAGAGGAAGTCCGATCCGATTTCTTTCGCTCAGTAATAGTTTCTCGGCAGATTGTGAACTTAGCTCTAGGTACCTCGAGAAGAGACTCCGTCCAAAGCGCAATGATCGGCGACGATAGATTGGTAGTAATAGGAGGCAGATTAACCCATAAACCTGGAGACAATGAAACAATATCATCCTTCGCTTGCAGTTCAGGAACATCTTGCAGCATAGAAAATTCACTGGTAACTTCGGTCTCTCTTGGCAGAAGCCAGCCTGCGAACTTTGGTCGCGTCTTCTCCGGCCGACTCCACAGCGTGCCTAATGCTACCGTCACTGTTGCTACCCTTCCAACATATCTCTTCCTCTTCTCATCTACCGTCATCTTCAATGTGAGATTTGACCTCCGGACGATACTCGCGTCATCACCAGTACTCCAAAGCTGTTTCTTTTCAGATTTAAAGGCGCCCTGCGGCCACAGACCACTTTGTTTGACTGAGTGTTTCCAGAGCGATGGCGTGACATTGGAACTCCTCCAAAGCTCGTATGATTCCAAGCTTGATAGTGGGACGGGGCTACGTTGTCTGGGGCGAATGGGGACGGCTATCGTATCTCTCAAGCCTGCTGCAGAAGGCCATAACCCACCGGATTCACTTCTAGTCACACCGCCTCGAGGCCACAGCCCTGTGTTCTGAATAGGGGAGGTCCACAGCTGCGCTTTTGCAGCTATCTTTGTACCCCAGAGTTGCGATGATTCCAACTGTAAGGCGGTATCGATGAAGCGGACAGTACGGATGCTCTCACTCACATTACTCGGAAGAGGGTGCGCGGAAGGCCAGAGAGTTGTTGTATTTTTCGACGTACCATATGGCCAAAGCCCTGATTCAATTACTGGAGCGCGCCAGAGTTGAGGGGCCCGTGCTGGTGCGGAGCCCCAGAGGGTTTTGGATGAGAGGGATCCGAGTGACTTTCTGGTAGGGGTGCGGGACCGGGTTGCAGGTGTGGCGTACAAGAGAGGAAGCTCAGGGGCTGATGGCCAGAGAGAGTCGGGCAGAACCGCATGTAGGGCTTGTCTAGGCGCAGTCCAGAGTGCAAGGGGTGTTTCTTCGACCTGCTCAGAAATAATAGGCTCCCATAATTTCTCTGTCTTAGGTTCTGTACGGTGAGCATCATTACGAGTCCATAATTGCTTCGACTCAAGTCTCGAAATTGCGGCTGACGCGAAGTGAGAACGTTTTGAAGAACAAGTTTCTGTAATCATAGTAGCCAATGGGGCAGCTGAGGGCCAAAGGCTCACAGAAGAGACAGCTTTCCCAGCATCCCCGTGAGGCCAGAGGCCAGTCGACCTTCTCGGGGGTGACCAGAGCTCTGGCTCCTCTAGTACTGGATACCACAGTTTTCTGGATTCGAGAGATGGGAGTGCACTAGTGGTGAAACGGGTCCGAGAAACTGGAATAGATGACGATAACGCGGGAATTTCGGACGAGTAAGGCCATAGATATCCAGAAGCAATAGTCGTGGTATCTTGTCTCTTAAACCAAAGCTTAGGCTCTATTGTCTGAAGTTTTGCAACTGCAATAGGGGAGGTCGGCTCGGTAGACGTAGCCTTAATCCTAGTGCTAGCTGGCTCCCAAAGTGCGATAAATTCAGTCTTTTCATCTTCACACACTAGAGTAGCAGCCCAGAGTGAAGTAGATTCGAGCTGAATAAGGGGAGTGATAACCTGTGACCGAGACCTTATAGTTGCGGCCTCAATCCTTTTGGCGGGTGGGGCGGAAGGCCATAGCTTCCCGGTCTCCACACGTTCTTTTCTTCCTTCTGGCCATAACATACTTTTATTATTTTTTGCGGGTAATACCCAGAGTGTTTCTTTTACAACCCTCATGGATGAGGGTTCCCAGAGTGATTGTGATTCTAGAATCTCTAGGGGAGTATTGGCTTTGTGAGATCGAGATGGGGCGGGTATATATGAAAAGGATAGCAGAGGCGCAGTAGGCCAGAGATAGTTAATCGCTTTAGGTTTGGGTTCTTGGGGAGTGGTGTGTCTGTCCGACCAAAGTCCAAATATAGTCTCTTCTGTGACATCAACATGGTGGGGTTTCCAGAGCTCGGTAGACTCTAAAACTGGAAGTCCTAATGGGACTTGTGGATGCCTTATAGAGGATGGTAAATACTCATTGACTGGTAGCGAGAGAGCTGAAGGCCAGAGACGGCTGGGAACAGATGTCGTTTTTGCTTTTTGAGACCAGAGGTACCCAGATTCCATACTAGTATTTGACCAAAGTGATTGTTGACGTGTTCCCCAGAGAGTACTAGAGGTTAAAATCGGGAGTACTGCGTGCTGAGGAGTCCTTTTACGGAGTGAAGAAGTATCCTTAGTGAATAATGGTGTATCATAAGCTTCCTGTACAGGTGCTGGACCCCATAGCAGTGTTTTTTTGCCGGCGACTGGAGGTGGTGGGCATGACCAAAGGGAGCTGTGGGCTGGTTCCTTGAGGTCCTCGGGGAGTACGGGGGTTTCCTGTGAGGGAAGGGGCGGTAGCATCTTATTTGCATATTTAACAGCAGTAGCATCTAGGGTTCTATAAATGGGCGCTCCCACAGCCTGTAGCTCTTTTGCGATCACTGGGGCAGGAATTCCGGCGGGTTCAAACTTTTTCTGTGCTCCCCAAAGTTTCTTGAATTTGCCAAAGAAGCTGGCTGGCTCGACTATATTTAGTTAATTGGGGGCTATATGTACATGAAATGAGAACGGGCTTAGTTACCAGTCACTACTTCCTCTACAAAGGTAACCCTCTTGAGTGAACGCCGACTCTGACCAGTTGCGGGTGGAGAGGTGATAATACTTTTCGTTTTATATTCTTTCGGATTTTTCCATAAACCTGTATGAGATGTGGACTGGGGGCTGTGTGTTTTTGTCCATAAGCTAGTGGTTACTTTACCAACTGGTGCAAGTGTGATACGTTGTTTAGGCCTTAGGTCTACTGCAGGGGGAAATACGAAGGGGGGTTCGGGTGATCGTGCTTGGTAGGTCCATAATTGTTTGCTTGAAGAATTAGACCCCTCTTGAGTAGGCCGAGGATTCCAGAGAACTGAAATCGGAGATGACGCTATGCTTGGTGAGAAGGATTCTGTTGTGGAGGTGTAGAAAACTTGGAGGGGAGACTGGGGAGGAGGATTGGTGCTGGTAGAGCGGGCGCTGGGACAGTAGACCGTAGCTTGAAGAGGTTGGATTTCGTCTCTGTGTTCGTGTATATCTTCTTCTCCTTCCTTTACATAGTCCTCGAGTTCTTCGTCTTGCCCTTCCATGACAAAGTTCGAATTATCGTTTCCGTAAAAGGATTTCCTCTGGGCCTCACCTTCAATTGTGCCAAATGGCGACTCATCGTCCTCTGAATCGTCATATACCTCTGAATCTTCGTATTCCTCAGAATCCTCATACTCCTCCGAGCCTAATTCCGATACTACCGAGATAGGTGTATTCTGGCTTTCTAGGATTGAAATCGGTTTGAATGGAACCTCTCCCGGGTTCATCAATGGCGCCTGTATGAGATACTCCATCTGAGCATCCACAAGTTGCATTTTCCAGGTGTTCTGCTGTGTAGTTGAAGATAACGATGAATTTGCAGTACTCAGCCGTCTATCAATACCACTATTAACTTTTGCCAGTAATGAGCGGCGTTGCGCGAGGTTCTGAGACAATCGTGATAATCTTTTCTCTGGGGTTTCTTCTAGTGATCCCACTGAGTTCCTTGCAATTGACTTGTGCATTCCCATCCACTGGCTTTCCTGTTGGCCCATCTCCATCTCTAGGCGAGCAATAAGGGAGTTTCTGCCATCAGATATATAGCTCACTCGGTTATCACGTTTTTGGCTAACTGGAAACCTATTCAAGAGATCCTCAAGAGGGGCGAGGTTCTGATTTCCGGTGAACATTGTTAGACGTGCTTCGATCTGCTGGGAGACACGCTTCTGCCGCACAAGGAATCCTATAGGAGAGGGTGGTGGCTTCCTTCTGCTTCCATATTTTCGGCGGCTCTCGGAAAATGTAGGTATATGATCTCCAATCTGGAAGTTGCGGGGAATAGCATTTGGTAAAGTCTCTGTAAGGCCTTGGAGTTTCGCGTTGAGCTTGCGTTCAGCGAGCGCGATCTTATCGTACGTTGTTCCGTCCTCTATATCCGAAATTACGACCCCATCATCAAGATATCCTTCTTCACTATCAGTGAAGTATTCCTCATAAGAATCTTCTTCTGTTGAGTAGCCTTCGCCTCCGTTCATGATCATTTCATCCGCCTCGCTTTGGGTCCGCTCGCCAGAGCTTGACCCTGAGTGGGCCTCTTCCAAGTCTTCGATTTCTTCGCATTCTGAATCGGAGTCAATATCAATGTCAGTGAACTCGTCGTCTTCTTTAACGGCAGGGGATATGGTCAAGGCGATTAGACTCGTGCGCTGGGGAGTGCTTTGCGTGTACTCTGACACAACAGCGCTACTTCTTACACTAATGTCGTTCGTTGAGTCGTAAGCGACAGAGGGGAGAGGCTCAATGATACTTTCTGCATATTTCGGTTTATCGCTAATAGCAGATACACTATCGACCCATGCTTTTGCGGCCTCGTAGGCAGTGACCTCAGCTTGCTGGTAGTTGACAGTTGGGCTCATTAAACGCTTCTCCGACTTTTCAGGAATAGCTGGCTTGGGGCTAGGAACTGGCTCTGAGGTTTCGACTGGATTAGGTGCCGGGATATTTTGTACAATTTCTGGAGATAGAATTGCTGGGATAGTTATAGTAATAGGAGGGGGCGCTGGCTTCCTGGTGGAAGGTGCTCTAAAGGGTGGGATAGGGAATACAATCTCCCTCGTTCGCTTCTTTTCAGTGACCAACTTCTCTACAGGGGTTTCAGGCAGTGGCTTCGTATCGATCCGTGGGAGAATCGATAACCTGTCTGTAAGTGGCTGTTTCTTGTTGTATTGCATCTGTGCAGTCAATTCGTGATCCATATTCGAAGGGAAAATGCCCCTTTCAGTAATTTTCTTCACGCTTCTAGGTCTATTCATAACCGGCGCTGACGGTGAAGAGATCACAGACTCATTCAACTCTTGTGTTGGTGTGAGGATTCCTGGAAGGCGCTTAATCGCTGATGAAGGACTCCTTCTGAATGCTCCTGTTGTGGACTGTGAATATCTAGAGGTTGTCAAGGCGACATCTGTCGCTCCCATAATTGACTTGACCAGTGCCGGATCATCATACACGATCTCGTTGACAAACATGACTTTTGGGTCATCATCCATCATCTCAAGCGGTGGAATCCTCGGAGGTGCAGCCAAATTGTAAGGAGCGTGGGAAGCTGTTGTATAGCGAGTCGTATCGTCATCTTCAGTCTCAATGCTATTCGTGCTATACCTCATCCCCCAATCCGATTCCCCTTCCGCTGCGGCAAATACTGACTGTCGTAGACTTGATGGACTACCCGACCCACTTTCCTCCCTTCTAACCGCAGAAACTCTAAACGCAGCAGGCCCCGAAGGAAGTTGCGGAATCACCGGCTTCCTCTTAACGCTTGTTGAGTGTTCTATATTTCTATAGTCTGTTGCAGATTTCGGTGTGGCAGCTGAATTAGAAGAAACTGCAACACCAGAAGCGGCCTCCTGTAATTTCTTCCGTTCCTGCTCTCTTTCGAAAACGGCATCGATACGTTGTCGCTCTGTTTCTGCTGCTGTCCTCAAGTCCACTGTCTTTACTTTCCCAAATGGGTTGCTTGTTGGAACCTCCGCGTTCTCCTCTGCACCATCGAATGATCCATTCCTCATTATTGGACCTGATATGCTCGGCTTTGCATTATGCGAAGGCGCAACACTAGGTCTTCTGTCAATCGGCATAGCCTTTGTCGGCTTGGGTCTCGTGACGTTCTCTGAGGCATCAGTGTCTAGTGACCATGGTAGGGCAGTCCCAGGGTGGACAATCGGTGCGCCGATAATAGACCGGAACATCATACTTGTCCGTGAACCGTTAAGGTTCTTGTCAAAGTCCATACCGTAACCTGGGAATCTATTTACTTTGTTTGACTCGATATCTCCGGGGTTGAAGTTGGGGGAGGTGGTGGCGCGTGCTCGTCTTGTGGGGCTAGAGCCAAAGTGGTGGAGTTTGTGGTTGTAGGAGTCATCGGACCTAGAGATAGGGACAGAGAACACGATAGAAGGGAAACAGCTAAGGACACCTAGAAAATGAAACCGTGGTCAATTTGATCTTCTCTCGCATATTTGAGTGTATTAAATACTTACCAAGTGCTAGAGCGAGAGTTAAGATATATGGAATCATCCTGACAAAGATGCTTTCGCCGACATTCATCAAGTATGGGAAACTTCCCTATTATCATTTCCTGTTAGTTAGCTCAGTTTGGAGGGGAGCCCCTTCTCAGCTTCTCCAAAAAAAAATCATGACCTCTTTCCCCCAATAACCTGTACTTACAATCGTCCACCCAATAAAGCTCAGTACAATCAGAAATAGCCCATAGCCCTGACTCTTCCCATCAGCCTTCCCTCCTCTCCCTTGATCCACAAACAGTGCCCAAATTGCCACAATCCTAAAAAGTAATATCCCCCAGCACACTACATCAAATGCCACATGGACAATCCCTGTAGCCAAATGCATCGGTTGTGGAAAGCAAACAGGCATAAATGTCCACCCTGTGAAACCGACAATGATTCCTCCCAGCAATATCCGCAACCCAACTATCACAACCCAGCATACTTTCTCAGTTGTATTGTTGTATGTTTCATCGCATACCTTCCAGACTACGAGTGCAAGCGCAGAGACCCGGGCGGCTTGGTCGAAGAAGAGGGTAAACCGAACTGTAACACTACATGATGAATCCTCGAGGAGAAGAAGGGTTGCGAATTGGAATACGGAGTATATCGAAACACAGAGAAGGAATGAAAGAAGGACCAGCCTTCGGCGGTGGAGGAACAGTGTCTTTATGTGGCCATTGATAGCTGTAAAGAAAGCCGCCTGGGAGGCATGTAGAAGAAGTCCACTATGATTAATCGTCAGTATATTAATACTAAAAACATAAAGAACTAGAGTATTATTATTGGGTTGTTACAGTCCAAAGGCTGTGGACAAAACCCCAGCAGCTTCCATGATGCTTGTTAAATACTATTGTATGCCCACTCCGAATTTTAGTGTTCGAAGTGACTCTTATAAAATTCTCGAAGCCAGCTTGGATATGTTGGGCCAAAGACCCTCCTTAGTTGTCAATGATTCCTCCGGATAATTATTTGAACCTTTCTTCTCTTGGAAGAACCTAAAAAGAATAGAATACTAAAAAAAGGGTTGCGAAGAATGTATGTGAATCGAACCAGTCGTAGTTATTAAAAGACTCGGCCTCTTACGCGTCAACCCTAGCGACCGCAGAAAATAGTTAGAGAAATGAATAGGAGGAGAAAGGGAGGAAGAAAGGAAGGAAGGAAGGAAGAACGGCGGTGGCGGTAATAATGACTGTAGTTAAGCAACTACGATACACTTGACGAAAGTGGCGGACTCACAGATATCACTAAGCGCCCAGGGCTTTAATGTTCTACTACCAGTAAGCAAACATTATTGGCGGATTTGACGAAAGCGGTAACAACAAACCTTCAACTACAAGGCGGTTCCTTACTCCAATTAAGGATGTCCTTAACCCTACTTCAGTATGTTGGCAGAAAGCTGTTGTAGATTCGTAGGAGGTAGAGTAGAAGGAATGGAAAACGAAAGAAAAATAAAAAATAAAGAAGTATACAAAAAGAAGAAGCCCTATAGTTACAAATTAAAACGCAAAATGTAAGAGTACAGCAGAGAACTAGCCCGCGCAAGGTATTAAAAGGAGAAATCGTAGAAGGACTTGCGTTGACGCTAGGGTAGAAAAAGCGAGAAAGGAGGGAAAGAAAAAAAGAGAGGACGAAGCGCAACATGTGCTCTTTACCATTTCGCCTCATCTTAGGGGCTAGATTGGGAAAGTATCGAAATGGTAGGTGGGGGATGTCAAAGTGTAGCTGTACAACATCGGTACATATCTTGTAACGGCTCCATGCTGGAAGTTTTTTACACTGGAAAGGAGTCCTTAGTACGTGAGGGGAATCGGGGCTCAGGAGCAGTGTTGGGCATGTGAGACAAGCGTCCGTAACGCTATGCAGACACGAGGGTAGAAGCTCGTAAGCCCAGTATAACCGCCACTCTTCGGCCGCCAAGAGTTGAGCGTGAGCTCTATCGGCAGGCTTATCTCGCTCCCGTCAAGTGCCAACAATAGGGATTGGTAGAAGTGCTATATGGCCCATGCGTGAAACAGTACCGGTAGAGTACTCCATTATCGCAACGAAGATAAACCACCAGGTTTTCGTTCTTTAGTGTCTCTAGTTCTTGAAAAATTCATATCTCTTCAAGACAAGCAGTTACAAATCCTGGCAACTAGAAGCGCCGGCGATGAGGTGCCCAATTCAGCCCAGTTTTTCATTGGGAAACGGACCCAATATGCATGTACTCATACGCGGCGCAACCACGTTTCAGCCAGGTATCACAACTCTGTTTCACTAACCTAGACGGAAACCGATGATGTAGCGAAGAAACGGTACCGGTATCCGTAGACCCCGTGACTTCACTGCCTTGAGTCGATAAAAGTTCATATTAAGCTTAAATATATCTTTTTATACACGATGGAATATAGTTCTGTAATTTGAATGGTTGTCCTGCCAAGTCTCATCAAGGAGCCTTACCCCTTTGGGCTATTCCCAAGCTTTCTTCGGCACTCTCCTAATAAGTGAGTATACCGTATGGCAGCTGTCAAAAATTTGAAATATTCCTCGCTTATGAATAACGCCATGTGTAAAGTAGATTGGTACGTTTCAGCCTGACTTTTAGATTTATTCGCTATCTATATTCCTTGGCCTAGGGCCTGTTAAGAAAGTCATGGGGTCCGACACATCATTATTTAGTATCTCAAGTGATTGAAGCCCAGTCCGTCACAATGTGTACCTACATACTGACATAATGCCTTTCTTTACTTAAAGGCGTGTTGTTTCATTTCCGTCGCTAATTGTGAATCAATTTAGGGGTGCTTACTCATTCGCACCCCCAAAGCACCCTCCATTGGCAAAGGTTCCAACCCTCAGCCTGAATTATGTTGTATCATGAGTAATCACTCAATTCAAATACCTTCTAAATTGAGTCCTGGAGAGCCTGACTGAACTCTCAAATATTCACATGGTTCAGCAAATGTAGTCGAGGAACCCCCGTAAAAGTGATTCCTCAGAATCAGCTATAATAAAGCGACAGGTAGCGGAGATTTTCTCGGTACCACCTAAAGCTTCAACCGGCAATTTCAGCTATCGACAGTAAAGGTGGTAGAGACCATTTCTAAGTTCATCTCCGCATCATTTAGCCCTACTGGTCGATTCACTTAGGCATCGAACAACCTAGTTTTTATTAAATCGTTGGAACAGTTCAGCGGCCGGTTTTTTTGTCCAGACTAGGTATATAGAATATTCCGTGTAATATCCGAAACCAGGACGAGGTGGGTGGGGGTATCTACTAAACTAGTCATATCACAGCATCCGAACCGGCTCCCCAGTAAAAATTTGCATTGTTCTGTATTGTGCTATATTTTTGAAGAGAATCTTTCTCATGGTAAGTATAACTCTAGCCCAGTGGGTCAGCTCTAAGATAAATTAGGCGAGAACATACTGAATATATCATCTCTAGTGAGGAGTTCAATGTCTGTAATTACACTCGGTAATATCCAACGAGGTGTATAGACTATCGATAGATGATGGAATCTAGGCAACTCTAGATGGAGATGCAATATTGCAGAAGTAACAAGATGAGAGAAGCTAGAAGTAAGAAGATGTTGAATGGCCGTTAAAGGCTTGAGTCACTGAGTGGCAGATGAAGGTGATGAGATGAATCTGTGGAGAGTAGGGTTCAGGTTGAAGATACTGGAGATGAAAATATACTAATGGCAGATGGTCGGTTGACTAAATAGAAACATATCACGCTACTTGTTGGGATATGGCTACCTAATTAGGTATAGCGTGGGTATCATAGCTGGTATCGCTATGGTGACGGCTACATATTGAGTAAGCCTATGAGGGCGTGGTTTAGGGTTTCATTTAGGTCTTAGGGTATCGTCAATAGGTTTATAGACGATATATATATATATAGGGTATGGAAGCGCTTCTCTGTAGACTCTCCTAGTCTGCTAAGGTATTCATATACTCTTTCTCTACTCCATAACCTTTTCACTACTAGTGGGTGTGTTATCGAGTGATCACCCATGACTAAAATTTATCTACAACCAATGCAAATGAAGTTACCATGTTTGCTCGGAAAGCCAATAGCTACTGAATGAATACCTTAAATTTTTATATAGTATCTCATAGACTGTTGCTAGTACGGCAGAGCGATCGATTTACAGGGCTGGAATTTCCGATACATGATCGTATTAGTGATGATCATCTCGATCTCGCCGTACTATGGTAGGAGATTGTAGATACCATCGATTACGTATCAATCTGGGTCATGTATGTCAGATCCTGAGAGAACACATATAGATATGTTTTGTGCTAGTTTGTTTTTACTGCCGCTGTAGAATCTAGAGTACCATATGACATAAATTTTTAGCCGCGTAAGCCTAACTTACAATCTACATAGTAATGGAGGTCCCTTGCCCATTCTCTTGCCAGACATGGCGTACGTAGTATATTGCACTGAGGCGTACAAGAAGGCTTATTTGTATCCGCTAAGAATGAATTCCTCGGTCAGAGCAAGAGGAGTAGATCCCTCCCTGTTTTCCCCGCAGCCCACGGTACGGCACCTCCCCGGAGCCTAAGCGTGCGAGCTAAAATTTGAGCCCTACGAACTGAATGCGCACCAATATTACAACGAGAAAACGTCTCCTATGCCAGCGGTCTTGGCCGACAACCTTTACAATGCCAGCCGGCCTCGAATAATGCCAGCGAAAGAGTGGAACCGTTACTTAAGACAGTTCCACGCAGCGAGCCCGGGCCCCCTAGCCCACCCACCCACCCACCCAGCAGGCAGGCAGGTACAGGCCCGAGGAGTCCCGAGAAAATCCGGGGGAAATATTATTTCTTGCGAGTGAGCAAGAGAGCCGACGGCAATAAGTCCCTTGCCGAGGTACGAGTGCATTAGGGACTTATGCAAAGGAGGCTCTCGCGCGAGCGAGAAGCCAACAGTTTTTTAGAGCGCAGAGGCTCTCTCCTGGAAGCTGGAGATATGAAAGGAGGTTTGAGACACTGCTGTAATCTGAGGTTCTAGGCACAGTATCTCACTCGATTTTAGTACTATTCTCGAAAATATTTTCGCTTCCAATAATATATACAATAGTTTATCTCTATACAATAGTATCTATATACCAATATCTTCTTGCTCACAGGTTACTCTATTATGTCCATAAACTCCACATTTCCGGCATGCTTGACTACCTTTTCCAGATTCCGGAGGTGGATTTTCGTTATTAAGCCTTGCTTGCGCCCGCATAATTTTTTTCCGTTGAGAACCCGGAGCCATTCTGACAACCTGTGGCCTACCCATTGGAGCTCTTACTCGTATAGGAGGATTACATATAACATTTTCCGGCCAATTTAAGTTTTCAAACTCAACAATTTCCGCTAGACTTACCGGCTCTAAATTAGTAGAATAAGTGTTTTTCCACGTTGTCAGAGTAAAGACGTCCGGTACATAATCACGGGGTGTTTTCCCAATCTCGAAAATACAAGCATAAGCGTGCCCACATGGAATACCGTTCTCCTGAAAAATACCACAATCACAAATTTGTCTTTCCAGATCTACTACATACACTCGGTCATTAATCTGTGTAACCTCTCCTCGATTTTGTGTTGCCATCCGAACAGTGTTCTTGTGAGCCCACTGCCGGCTTTCCTGGAGCTTTTGCAGGCAGAAATCTGTATATATTTGATGCCCCTCTAAACGGCAGGCTTCAGTGTACCTCTTGTACCGCTGTTGCATGGTAAGGTGCCAAATCTCGTTAAGTAAATCCATTATGGACAACTCTCGTTCACTCTTTAAAGCCCGATTCATCGATTCTACCACATTTGATGTTTTGTGGCCGAAATTCCGGCCTTGTGAAAAAGCAGTAACCCAGAGGCTGAGATCGATATTAGCGAGATAATCGGCAGCTGCTGTATTGATCTGACGCAATTCTCCCATATACTGATGGTATTCAAGAACGGTTTTTGCGTTTGCAATTGCCCAAAATAAGCTTTCAAGAGCTTGAGTACGGCTAAAACGCTTGCAAAAATTCCCTTTAAGGTGATAACAACAAATCAATCGATTTATTCCATCGCCAAGAATTTCGTCCGCTGCCATCAATCCTTTATCTCGGTCGCTAATTAGAGTGATATTGGCCGATTGAGGGATTGTGTCAAGAACACCCATTTCCTAGTCTGCCTTGTCTATCTCCTTGTTTCATGTATCGTTTCATATCTCGTAGGATTCCTGTTATCATTGGTCATGTAAGAAGAACGCCTCGCAGGACGAGACGTCTATAGTTTCATGTAGAAGGAGGTCGCTCCTTCAGTTTCATATTGTCTCATTGTTGATCTCAGCGTCCCTCCAGAAAGGGTATAAAAGGGACGCATCTCTGTCGGATAGTTAGTTCTCCACGCAACAACTTATATTGTTACCATACCTACCTTGTCCTTGAGTTCCTAGTCTCCCGATACTAGCCTTGCCTTGTGATTATCGCCTGCTGTTCCCCAATAGGTGATCGGTTTTTACAGATTGCTAGTTTTAACAATGCGAAAAACCACTCCCATGAAGCTTTACTCTCGCTTTCCACTATAGCCCAAGCTAAAAGAAGGTTTTTGCCGTTTCCATCAATACCAACTGCCAAGAGAAGCGTTTGAACAAATCGAGCTTTTAAAAATGTACCATCTACAGCCATAAACTTCCTCATATGGCTGAAAGACTCTTGTGAAGGTTTAGGACAAATAAACACTCTTTGAAAAATGTTTTCTGTTGTATAAAGCTCGGTATGCAGGTGGGGGTTTCTGCTGTGTAGAAGGTGTAAATAAGCGGGAATGCGTTTAAACTGTTCTTGTTGGTATTCGATACGATCTTGAATAAGCGATGCGCGAGTAAGCCTTGCAGCTTCCGAATTAATTTTAACGTCGTATTGTATACGGATACAGTCGACTATCTCACGAACAGTGGTGTTTCGAGTAACAAATAAATGTTTGGGTATAGCTCTGCGTAACCACGACTGTGTATTATGCACATCACGAGGTACCTGGCAGCCGCCTGCACAAGTATGTTGGAAATTCACAATTTTCGCTTGAATATCTCCATGTTTTGATATTGATGCATATACTCTCCATGGGCATCGACTCTCTGAATCTCGGCAGCGATAGTCCACTCTGGTCCGATCTTTCTTCACAACTTTGAGGGAAAAGTGTGCTAAAACCGCCCAATCCTCCACTACTCCTTTAAGCTCCTCCCAAGACGCAAAACTCCTTCCAAGCTCTATTGGTGATCCGGCCATTACTGTTTAAAAATGTGGGAAAATCTCGAAAAAATCTCGGCAAAAGTTAAAATCTCGGCAAATGGTGGGAGCGCTGTAATTCCTTTCCATTGCGCAGCTCAATCAGCTTGGGATTAAATAAAAGTATTGTTTGTTTGTTTGTTTAGATACCATTGCCAGAGGAACTATAGTCATAGCACTGTTGTGATAGAAACCATGGTCATAGCATGTTTAGATCATAGGTTTTACTATTTCACTGGCATCTTTTTTAGGTTCGCTGGCATTGTAAAGGTGCGCGCCAAGTTTGCTGGCATTGCAAAGGTTCACCCATATTACAACACTGCCCGGGTGTCCCGATACCTCCTGGGATTCGCATTCCGCTTTTACACTGATCTAGTGTCTACATTGAGTGGATTAGTGGTTTGAGGGGATATCTCACGTGTGCTTCTTTCAACGGTTCAATACCGCGATTAAGGTTAGATCCCAGTCAAGTGCGAGTGGTGCTTGACGCAAGATTCCGTTACTATCGCGACAGCGATGACACGGTGCGACCAGCTCCGCCAATTGTTTGGACAATTCCGCCGTGAGCCCACTGTTCGGTTAATACCGCAGCCACATATAGGTAGCCTTGATCCCTTCAGCGAAGCAATATGCATTTTATGCCTGAGAAAGGTGATAGCTGTGGCCCATATAAAGCAATGCGCGGCTTTGACACTTTGATGGTTGCTGTAGTAATCCGTTGTCTTGGCACCAGTAAGGACTCGTGACAGGCGCTGGGCTCCGTTGAGTATAGCGTTCCCTTATCGGACGATTCCACCGATATCTGGAATATCTCGCAGGGTCCCAGCAACACCTTGTTGGCTACATGATAGTTGTCGCGCGGCGCAGGGGGAAGGAGGGTGGAGAAACTCCGCAATTCACAGCCGCATATTTTGGGGTACCCGGAGGAGCGCACGATAGGTAAATACTAATTAGATGGCCAGCTAGTTTAAGGTCAGGGACGCCCTTGCAGTTTCTATGATGTGATCCCTGAGTATCTTGGGGTAGATAAGTAGTTCTCTTCCCTCCTGTTCGTCCATAAAACTTCTACTTACTTTCACTTTGGTTGCTCATCACTTCGTATACCAGCCTTCTCCTGAATTTCTTTCTATTGCTGAAAAATGGGTAATTCACACTCAAAATCGCGTGCTACTACCTACCCTACCTCCGAGAAAAACAAATCCCGTCTAGAATCAAAACTTAGCGACCTCTCACTACGCGACGAAGAGCTAGACTGTGAGCCTTCTCTTTCGATACGAGTAGAAAGTGTCGTCAAATGGGAGGAGAAGCTTCTCTCGGACCCCAAGGTGGGCATTTCCCTGCATATTTCCTCATAGTAACTATAATTACTCACAATGGCGTACGTACCCCTAGAACCGGCTTGCACTTGCCGCACTTAGCACACACGCGGCAACTTCAATTTTGGTGAACCCGTCTGTGCTGTTGAGTGACACGCATATCTTCAGTGACAAGATTGATCTGGAGGGAACACCTGTTACAAACCAGCGGTCGTCTGGGAGGTGCTGGTTATTTGCGGCTACTAATGTCTTTCGCGTGGGATTGATCAAGAAGTTGAAGCTCGGCAGCTTTGAACTGTCACAGAGTTATTTGTTTTTCTGGGATAAGCTGGAGAAGGCGAATTTCTTCTTAGAACGTGGGTGTTTGCCCTGCTTTTCGGATGTTGTGTAATTTAGCTGCTGACTAATAGCCTTTTTGCAGAGATTATTGATACGGTTGACGAACCACTTGATGGGAGGTTGGTACAATGGTTGATGGCAACTCCAGTTAATGATGGTGGACAATGGGACATGGTCGTCAACTTGGTCGAAAAATATGGCTTAGTTCCTCAATCTCTATATCCTGATTCATTCAACGCCAAGTCTTCATCCCGTATCAACTGGCTCATAACGGTTAAGCTACGTGAAGCAACCTTGGTCCTGTAAGCTTAACTACCCTTCTCTGATGTGTTGCATAAGACTAATAATCTCCAATATAGCCGTGAAATCGCCAATTCCTCTAGCGCGACTAAGTCTGATGAGCTCCAAGCATACAAAGCCAAGATCGTCCAACAGGTCTACGGCATCCTTGTTCTTTCACTCGGCCCTCCGCCGAAACCGGAGGATACATTCACATGGGATTACTATGAAAAGGATGGGAAATGCCGTTCCATCACGAGCACACCTCTTGATTTCTATAGGGATAACATGACTGCTTGCTCTATGGGAGCTGCAGGAATGCTAGATAACGTTGGCGGCGTTCTTAGCAGTTCCGACAAGGGTATAGGCGAGCGGTTCTCCCTCATCAATGATCCTAGAAATCCATACAATAGACTTCTGACCGTTGAGCGTCTGGGTAATATTGTCGGTGGCCGAAGTATAACATATGTCAATCTTGACATGGATACCATCAAAGCCGCTTGTATTGCCATGATCAAGTCCCAACGACCCGTCTTCTTCGGTTGTGATGTAGGAAAATTCGCAGAAATCCAAAAGGGCATCTTAGACACAAATCTCTTCGATTACGAGCTTGGTTTCAATGTGTCATTAGGCATGACCAAAGCTCAGCGTATTCTTACTCATGAGTCCTTGATGACCCATGCTATGACCATCACCGGTGTACACATTGTTGATGGCAAGCCAGTAAAATGGCGGGTAGAGAACTCATGGGGTGCTGAGTCGGGTGAGAAAGGCTACCTTGTTATGTCTGATGATTGGATGAGTGAGTACTGTTACCAGGTGGTGGTAGATCCTGCTTTCGTTAGTAAGGAGGTGGTAGATATACTTAAACAGGAACCGATTGTGTTGCCTGTTTGGGATCCTATGGGAAATCTTGCTTAGGGGGAAGTATATTGGGTCGCAGAGGGATTTATATGATTTTATGACTATTTTTCTTATTTAATGATTGGGTTGTCTTTTAAAGCGGGTCTAGGATTTCTTTGTTTCGGTATCTCTTTTATGTTCTTTAAAAAGGGTGAAGTTGTCTGTAGGTGAACTATCTAGATAATGTCATTTGATATATAGCCTCTAGGGAATGACACTTAACAATATAGAAGCTTTTTTCCTGGGAATAATGAATGAATGAATAAATACATACATGGAACCTGTCGGTTATGGACTAGTAGCCTGTTATTACTCATGCAAGAGTGAAAAATGTATTTCGTGGCCTTGATATAGTATCTGTTCGTCTTATAGGTATACTAACGATATTATATTACTGTGTTGTGTATTGGATGAGTGACTTTTCATGACGCTAACATTAGCACGCCATTATCCCTTAACCTTGACATCACTCTATCCCCTCTACTCCATCACTCGAAAACAACCACAAAAATAATCACTAGACTTTTTCTCGATTCAAATCACATCGAAATGCTAACTCGCCGTAACACCGTCTCATCTCCGAACCCCGCCACGGCAACTATCCGCCGTAACGGTAGAATCCGTAGAGCAAAAACGGTCTCTCATCATGCAACTCCAAAAATGACAAGATCAGAGATGCTGGCACCCGAAGAGAGGAGTCAGCAGGCTATTGCTGCAGCAAAACGTGCGTATGGTGATGACATGCAGCGCCGCCGATCTCAAATTGTCAGATTTGAGACACCTGTTAGCCATGAAGGGGAAGAAGACATTAGTAGATACCCTACAGCTATAACTGTAGGTATAGGTGCAGATAACGAGGCTGCGAGGATTGCTAATGATGATATTGCTACTGGTGAAAGTCCTGTTCCTGAGCTTTATGATACCGATGAATCTGGCAAGGCGAAAGAGTGGAAAATGCAGGAGAGCATGCAGCAGCAACGTTTTACGCCCCGTGATTGCCGCTCGATGAACTTCACGGTCTCTGATGCAGATGACTACCCGGGTAGTTTCAATACGTCGACTCCATCTTCGTATAGGAGGCTCCGAAAGGCAAAGAGTGTGTTTAGTGTTGGCCAGGTGTTCTCAAAGGACTTGCCGCATGATGATTACCCGTCATCAGTTGTATACTCCTCTGAACGCTCTCCCGACGGTGCAGAGAGTAAGAGCCGCAGGAAGTCGACATCTTTCTTACGTGGGGGAACGGATTTCATGCCAGAGTCGATGCGGAGACAGTACGAGGAAGAGAAACCGGTACAGAAGGAACGTAAATCATTTTATCTCTCTGCATCTGCAAGGCGCTGGCAGAAACCAGTTGCATTCCCGGAGACTGTACGCGGGAAAAAAAAGGAGCCAGAGGAGCCAAGTTCTCTCTCGGTAAGAAAGGCGGTTGGTGAGAAAGCAAGGAAGATGTCGGCTTCTTTCTTCGGTACTATGAGGAGGGCATTCGGGAAGCAAGTCAAACCTGAACCAGCTTTCCCAGAACAGCATGTTACGTCAACTCGACAGCATTTTAGGGATTATGTCAGCCCTTCTGAGTTGCATGATGATATAATGGATATCCCAGAACCCAATAATCTCACAATTCGCCCGGCAGTTGTTTCAAGGGCCCCGACGTTTAGACATGTTCCGTCTTATGAAATGCTACGCTCAGTAGCAGGGTCTATGGGTGAGGCATCTCCGCCAGTACCGCCATTGAATAGAGTCACATCCATTAATACAGATGGAAAATCGACGTGGAATGCCACACTAGGGGCTTCACTGAAGAAGAAACGACTCTCTATTATTGATGAAAATATACCAAATAAAGTCAAGGAGCATATTTACTCCCCTCCTCCTCTTGAACAGCAACAGACACAAAAGAGTTATGAGGCGAAAAGGGTTTACTCTGCATTGATGAGACGCCTTGATAGAGGCTCACCTAGTGTCAAAAGAGAAGAGGCGGAGTATGTTCATGGACCTGGATATAATGGACCTGGGTACTATATGGCACCTGGATTAGCATTGAGACCAGAAGAAGAAAACATGTTTGAAAGACCGTACACAGCCGCGTCTACTAATACTGTAGTGACGGCTATTAGGAAGAATAGTGGTAAATGGAGGCGGAGCTCGAAGGATGCGAATGAAATCCCACCTGTACCGGCGCTGCCAATGTTTTACCAATTTGAGCAGAAGAATGAGGAGGGTAATAGCAGTAACAATCACAATAATAATAATAATAATAACAATGATAATGATAATACAGACGAGTGGATTACTGGGACTCTGGCACCCGGGGAAGTGGAACAGATGAGCGTGGATTCCAAGCTTGCAGGGTTGGCAGAGCAAGCTTCTGGTCTGGCTGTTAATTCTGATGAGGGTTCTGGGCTAGTGAATGCCCTGCCAACTACCCCAAGAAGGAGATTACGCGTGGCTAGATCTGCCTCAACGTTTTTTCCGTACTCGAGTTCTGTTGATGAGGTTTTGAGGGAGTCGACTCCGAGCCCTTACCGAAAAGCTACAGGTACTATGGATAATGATAGTAAGTCGAGCGTTTACGCTCACAGTACTACCACGACTGGTAGAGCACCATCTCAAAACACACCACCGCAAATGTTAGCGCTAACACAGCGACCGAGTGAATATTTCTATCGTGGCGTGAATATTGCTCCAATTGCGCCAAAAATGAAGATTAGGGGCGGGCTCAAGATCAAAAACTACAACCCTGATCGGAGCCAAAGCAGTATTCTCGTAGCTAATGAAAACTACACCAACACCCCTAGAAATACACCTAGAAATACACCTAGCAGTATTAGCATGAACGAGAAATATACTAGTAGCAAGTTTAAAAACAAGGAAAATGAGAGTCGGAAGAAGACCAAGGTTATGCTTAGGACTGGTAGCCAGGGACATGGAATGCCACCAGTTATTTATAGGTCGCGTAGTGTACTATCTCAGATGTCAAGTGTGGATATTGAGAATGCGGTTAACTCGCAGTTTGGACCGGTCGTTACGAGTGAGGGGACGGGCTGGAAGGAAGAGTCGAGGGAGAGGGTGGGCGAGAAGGTCCCAATGGAGAGAAGGATGGATAGCCCGATGGTTTTTCTTTGAATAGAGGGCTGGTGTGAACGAAAGTAAATGAACCTGTTGACCTACGGGAAGGGCCGGAAGCTAGTGACAAGGGGTAGGGTCTATCTGACTTCTATAGGTTAAGATTTTTTATTAGTATTATTAGCATTATAGTTAAGTTAATGAGTGTCTAATTTGGTCATTAAGGGCTCCAAATTGTTGATAGGAACTACATAAATGTAGTTAGACTTTCTAGAAGTAAAGTAGATATCACTTAACTTCCCAAGAATTTTAGTATTAAAGTATAGATAGCGGGTCATTTACTGCCCTGTATTTTTGAATACTCACCCTATATATGTAGTTTTAATCCTCTTGCAGACACGCTCCCAGAGATGTAGGATCTATAGGAAGGACTATTCTCCATACTTTTTGCCAAAGCCAGTAGTTCTTCTGGTAGAAGGTTAAAATTTAGTAGCTAATACGTATAAACATTCACCCTTTATCTGTATTCAGTAAAACAGCTGTCGTTAACCCTAGGGTAATATGAATATCTTATGGACGTCTTTACATAATTGTGGAATTTGAGACTTCACTACATTATATATAGTTATTACCAATGGTATTTAAAGATTAGGGAGAGAAAAAATAGCCACAAAATCTACAAGGAATCAGAAAAAGGTAATAGCTTCACTTGAACTCAGTATTATGTGCAGCGAAAAAGCATCACCCCTACCTTTGGCCTAAAGTAAAACGAGAGGTATAGACGGTCTGGTAAGCTAGGATGTAATATCTAACCACCAATAATTTATCCTTTCTATTTACAAGGCTTCAATAGGACACGTGTGTATCTGGTATAAACTACTCTATTCTATAATTCCGTAGTTTACGCGAGCTTATATTTCCTCGGTTTCCTCGGTTTCATCATACAATATCACTCGTATATAGAACTTTTATTGTTGGGATATCGCTACCTAATTAGGTATAGCGCGGGTAACAAGCACAGCTTTCTTTAGGGTTTAGGGGAATCGTGGATTGGTCTAGGGTATATATAGAGAAGTTATGGAATCGCTTCTCTTGAGTCTCTCCTAGTCTACTAAGATACTGAGATACTCCATACTTCTACTCTCACTTTTATCATTGCAAAATAAATAAACAAAACCTCATTAAGTATATGCATATAAAACCTCCTGGAGGGGGGCACTATAACCCTAAAGGATCGGGGGAAATTAAGCATCTGTCACCCCTCCCGCTAAAGCTAGATTTAGGTGCTCTATAGTAGTAAATGAGGCTATGGACAATTACATACAGGTCTCTCCCAGATCCCAGTCCTTCAACCCCCCATGAGCGGCAGAACTACAGGGTACATGGGTCTACAGGTTACCATAGCAAAATAGCTCCCAGAGACAAGAAACTCCGACTTCCCCCACGCTCTACCTTGCTAATCACAAACTACTAATCCAAGGACATGTAGCATAAAATCTTGGCCAATCATGGATTAGATATCTCCTAGCAGATGATGGAGAAATCGGACACGCAAGTGCACGCTAGGCCTGGATGTCGCCGGGACTACTATCTATTTACAAGGAGACGTTATCATGCGGGTTTCACGTTTGCCTTTGTTCTCGATCCACTAATATATAAATCTGCAAAAGCGGATACTGCGCCGTGGGTACATGTATGTATTATCTGACGTACCAGTGGCAAGGGGGGGGGATTTTTATTTTTTTGTTCCTGACATGGGTTGTATGTGGGCAGTAGCTGGCCATAGTCGCACCTTAGTATAAGGAACGTGCGTGTTTAGGCCGATTTATTTCCCCATAGCGAGTGATTCTTTACAGAAAGTGAGAGAGGACAAAAGTGCCGTTCCTTACAGCAAGCTCCTTATAGCAAGGTATGTCTGTACCTGCATGTTCTTGACACCTGACAGCTGATTCCACCTTATTAGGAACTGACTGTGTACGAGTACTTAGCTACGAGTAATGAAAAGGGGGACAGCACATACGTATACGTGCTTTGGCTTCTTGAAAAGCTATGGTTACTTCGCCAACCGAGCTTTTGGCTATACACGCCTTTACGGGCCGAACCGTATGACCTACGCCATGACCGGTCATTATTCCGACATTTTTTTACCAGCCTGCCCAATACATGTTTTTATATGCTTTTGCAGATAATTGGGTGCTGAGATAATAGCTCAATATAGCTTATATAATGTCAAGATTAGCGGCTTATAATTCACATTTCTCGCCAAAAATCACTAATCATCACTCATCTGCATGCGCAAATGCTTGCTAGTTTTCAACTGCAATTTATGATTAGTCGACCTGTCAGCGATGCCACTTTCATAACACCTGAAAGGCGTGTATAATTGTATACTGAAAGCTACATAATAGAAGTATCGATCATGATTGTTATTGAGCTAATTGTAGACTAATTTTAGCTTAGTAGAGCTACGTACTTGTACTGAATGTTTTTCTTCTAGTTTTATTCATTAACCGCAACCCGCGCTGAGCTTTCGTAAAGTGCATGAGTCATGATATAAGTTTATTTGTTTCGTTCTAGATAATATTACGAAATTCCTTAACCAACAAAGGGAAATGGTTCAAGACTCACGCCCGCGAGGCCTCTAAAAACGCCATATTTGGTACAATGCCGCGGGCAGAGCACTCTTAAGTACATTATGAAGTAAGAATACGCCTATAATACATAGAGAGAGAAAAAAAACTCCCTCCCACATTACTTTTACTACTCGTAGCTCTACCAGCTTTTCCGGTTCTCGCTGCTCTGAGTACTTGTACTATCCTTCACCGCCTCGCTCTGTACAATCACCTCCACGGTCTTATTAATCCCTGTAGTGGGTGATCCAGAGGTTCCATCGAGATCATGCATGATATATTCCTCACTATCATTATTGTGTGTCGCGGTGATCGTTGTAGTATTTGGCCCATTCGCCGAGCGCCCCACAGACCTTAGCCCATGGATCGACTTGCGCACGCCTGTGCCATCGTGGTATTTCAGGCCTCCAGAGCCTGTATGGTTGTAATACTGAGATTTCTTGAGTGTTGAGCCCATGATTCCCGGGGCGATCCAGGACAGGAATTGCTTGAAGGCGGGCATGCAAGCGCAGACGATGGCGACGTTAAGTTCGACGCCGGACCAGGTGGAGGAGATGGCGCCGGTCCAGGATAAGTCGGTGCTGGTGACGGCGATATTCACCATGTGGATACGAATGATACTGATGCCGGTTACACTTCGGAGGGAATTAGTCCGGCTGGAGGGATACAAAGAAGATCATCTAGCTGGGTCGGTCATGTCAGGTACTCACAAAGCCCCCATCGAGAAAACCATCACCAGTCCAATCTTTTGTCTCAAAGGAAGCTTGAGCTTCCAGATAACGGGCATCGGAAGAAAAAGAAGTACCAGATCGGTGGTCAGGTTGTTCGCCCCCGAGAAGTAGTAGAGGGGGGTTGTCTACAAGATGAAAATTAGCTGAAGCGATCAAAAAAACACTGCCAATGGGTGAGGCATACATTGATGCATTTACGCCCCGGAACTGTTCTGTCCCATCCACCAGATATGGGGGAACACTGGAAGATGTTGGCGAAGAATATTGATGTGCTACTGCAAATAACGTAGGTCATTACTCCCCAACAGACCCTCCGGAACTTTCTCTCGGTGCCCAGTTTGTTAATATAGAAGGCGAGGATAGAGGTTTTCGTCATCATTAGAGTT
This sequence comes from Verpa conica, assembly GCA_033030425.1. Classification (NCBI taxonomy): domain Eukaryota; kingdom Fungi; phylum Ascomycota; class Pezizomycetes; order Pezizales; family Morchellaceae; genus Verpa; species Verpa conica. The sequence continues at coordinate 972,864 of JAUFSD010000021.1, read as the reverse complement.
GGGTTGTAGAAAGCGGTGAAACAATATGCTAGCTAATCTCACCATATCTCGTTAGAACAAAGCTACACACATAAAAGAAAAGCTATTCAGAAATCGCGAGCCATACCCTTCCACTCATGGGAAACCAAGCAGGAGGGATATCCCAAACATGTCTTCCGGTGCCGTACTTAGTTGCTATGAAAACATTAGTGAATGGATGGTGAGACTGGCTGGTAGCTGTAAACTTACAAAGAGCAATACAGAACGACATCGCGAACGAAAAAAGCTACAAGAAGAAAAAAAAGAAAACCCGGTGTTAATAACATGAAACATACTTTCAGAATCAGAAAGAATATCACGCATCACCAACTTACCCATGCGACACATATCAAATAATCATCAAGGCCCAGAGATGTGAGCTTGAACCTCGTAAAGCATCGCAAGCTCACAAAACAGAAAGCCACAGAAATCATAGCAGTGTTCACACCTACCACCATCGCCGCCCGAGACGGCGGATCAATATAGTTTGGCGTAGGCGTCGGCATGGCTGGTCTTGGTTCAACCAGGCAGAATGGTAGGCGAGGACAAGGCAAGAAGGTTTTTTTGTAGATGCAGGAAACCAGGCTTAAAAGAATTCTTTGATTCGAGAAGAATTTCAGATTGCGTTCTTGGTATACGTATGTATAATAGGCAAATTGTGAAGGTAGGGAAAAAAGAACTTGAACATGCTTTCTGTAGGTAATGATTTCTGATTCGCCACACCGATGGATGAATTAAAACTTAGCACCCCTGTCCCCCCGTTGTTTTTTTACCTGCCCCTCGTAAAAAAAACCCCATATTTATGCTTGTAAAACTCGGGAGATGGGGGTGCCCATAGTACAATATCAGCGGGCTCCTTAGGATGCCGTAAGCTTGACTACTCTAATACAAGGTTCCCAAAACCCTCTGGTTCGGATCAGTAACTCACAGACCTCCGATCGGACAGTGAGGGGTTTAGACGATTTCACTATTAGGGGTCGTCACGGAGCTCAACCCTTCGAGAGATCAAATTTTAAGGCAACTATACTGACAATCCCACTGGCGTATGTCTACGCAATCGAATTGCGAATGAAGATGTTCTGACCTACACTTTTTAGCGTATAGAACTACATCTCAGATCATAAGATCAACGAAGCATTACAGAAAGCTTCAGAAGATATCTCAACTACGTACATCTAGAACGGATGCTGTACCTCTGCTTGTAAAGTCACGAAAATTTTTTTTGTTTTTCTTCGGCAGATTCTCCTAACACGGCAATTCTATGTATTGTCGCGTCTTGATATACCGGGTTCCTTGCTATCTGCTATGAATTCCTCCGTATAGGTATCTCTTGATCAAAACCGATTCTTTGTCTCGGGTGATTTGCTACCCCCCCCTAACTCTGGGTAACCGAGGTTCTACTATGTGTTTCACAAAGTTTCTATGCACGCTGCCACTGAAAGGTGTCTTGGTGGGGCTAGAAGAATGCTCTAACAATCCGAGTATTGAGACTTCTGGGTAATTACCAGGAAGGAAGTTGAGATCTTAAGTCTTGACAATTCCCATGACCAAGTCCTGGGAAGCCTTGGTCACCGGAAAATTGATTCGTACTTGTTAGGCACCCCACTCCATATGTTCCCAGGGTCGTGTGTTGAACAAGTTTTCGACCCTGGGTAGTTTTCCCTATCTCCTACTAGGTCAGTTTCTTCATTGTTCCTTAAGTCTCGTATCTACGGCATAGTAAGGCCACCCCCACGTGTCTGTCTCTCATCTCTCTTAATACCTGTGGGAGCCACGCTGAACTGACACAGACCGTTTTAAGATTATTCCTTGCTTCTATACACAGCAGAGACAACCTGAGAATGTCGGGTGGTGGGTGCCAAGACTGTAAAAGAAGCTTGTACTCTACGTAGCGGTGAGGCCATTCATTATTTGACTCCACAAGCGGATTGTGCCGTTTTCTATAAGTAATATGTGCATGTGATTGGGGGGGGGGGGGGTCGTACCAGCATAGCCATGGGAGACCCGAGAGCTAAGGATGTACTAGTGTCTACCTCGTTGATTTAATATCTTCCTACAAAAATAATTTATGAAGATAGTTTTCTCTCTCCTCTAGAGAACTTTCATAACGTTCAAAAGAGCTGCAAGCTTCCCAGTGATTTTCTCACGAAAAGTAGAATGTCTCAGGAACAGAACTTGTTATTTACCGGCATAGCTTACCGCAGCTTTCCTAGTGGAACAGTAACTATTCTACCCCCCCCCCCTCCCCCAACCCGCTCCTGGCTTCGTGCTACGAGTCTTTGAGGCCCAGAGCCATAAGATGGGACAACACAGAGTGCTCTATCCCAATATTTGTACTCCATTTGGTCTTGGCTATTGTAAAAGAAATGCGGCGAAAAACAAGACATTTTCATAGGCAACCATACCCTCGTAGAACTTTAGGGACCAGTGTTCTGGAACGACATGTAAACCTGGTTCAGCTGCCCTCTGTTCGCCCGAACACCACACTGCCATGATCATACTAAACAACGCGGAATATTAAGCGGGGAGACACAAGAAGAAATTTAGTGTTACTTGATCTTGTGGTACCTAACATTGGGGAATTCGGGCCGTGAAAGACCCGCGCGTCCGAGAGGCATCATGAAGTCCCGCCGGTCACTACCATGGTTGGAATAAGAGTAAACCCTAGCCCTTAGTTTAAATTTAAGACAGAGACCAGGCCCAGTTTCCGGAACAACTGCACAAGACCTTCCGTAAGATTTGATGGGGAGCGAGCCCACTCCATATTAATGAAATACTCCTTTTACATTTACTTAATGAAAAATAAAGAAAAATAACCTGAGATCCTCCTGTTAGAAAAGGTTTTTTTTCACTCTAGTCCGATCCGAGTCGTACTTGGAAAGGAGTAACCACGAATGTCAATGATCTTCAGGAAATAGAGGCTATGAGTTTCTTCCTTGACTATGCAGGATCTGACAGGACAAACCCAGCAAAACTCATATAAAACGTCGTACAAATATGAGGGGCTAAGGGCCTGTGACTTTATTTCTCCCTTCTCTCTTCGATATGCACGGTTGATTAGCTATGTCTGGCTTGCTCATTCCTTAGACGCGTCGGCTTCGCCGCTGGAAGTCACCTCATTACAAGCGCTCCTGTTCTTCGGCCCGGCTGAAATCTTGATTTGAGGTACTTTATATGCCTGGGGCCCACATTAATACAGCATATATAAGCGCAACTGACTAAATGTATTCTGGTAAGATTTTACCTAAACCACTGGAGAGGAACTTCCTCATTAGGTATGAAGTAGAGTACAATTAACTCACGCGAAGCTCTGTGCGCTTGTAACTGCTAAAGTATATGCACCTCTCTCCCGTGTTAAAATGCAAGCAGCGGGAAGAAAAGAAATAACAGACGCAAGCGTTGCGCGCCTACTACCGAATCCCCGGTACCACATGTACCTGTACTTCGACCAGCCAAAACTGCCTAGCCCAAAGATGTCAAAATAAAGTGTGGCGCTAAAAAAGGGGATTACCTCGGTACTAGCCTATTAGGGTAGTCACGCCCGCAAAAGGAGGGATTAACCATAAATCTTATTTAATATCATAGCGGCATCGGTCAACTCCGGAAGCTAAGTGGCGCTCCTGCCATCAAAGGTGGGGCTCATTCCTATTCCAATGACATACTTGCTATTAGTAATACCCACTAGCCACATTAATAGTGTTTATTAAGTAGACTTGTTTGAGATAAGATGGCAGATACAAGGCTGCTGCCACGCGTGTCTACGAACATAAATCGGGGGGCAGGTCCGTAAACTTTCTGATTTTCTTTAAGTTCTTGATGGATGAGCCCCTGAGAGAATACTCGGTATTTTGTGTATTGGTACCTCACATAAGCGTTTAGGAAAATATAGGCAATTATTTCGAACCTCAAAGCATGGATCACAATGGGCTTCCACCCAGACAAACATGAGGTGAACCCTCAAAGGAGTTAAAACTCGTCAACAGAGAGTCCCCACGATAGTCCAAAAATACTTCTATGCTAACAGGCTATTAAGAAGTACCAGTAATCAGTGGTATGCACGTACCTATTCACTCGGTTCATCCTCAACTACAAATATGCTTCGATTTCGAAGCGAGCTATTAATTATATAGCTTTTATAAAGTTAAAGTCTTCCGAGACCCCCTAAATTCTTGCATGAAGTGACAAAACCAGCTCCAAAGCCACAAGGAGAGCTATTAGTATCTTTCCAAATACTACCCTAACTAGCAATATTAGGTTTATTATGACTCAGTAGCTTCCCGTGCACAAACCGCGATGTGATTTTCTGCCTCCACTAGAATATATATTCTGTTTAACCGGAGTTTTTTTCTTGAAAAATAAAAGCAAAAAAACCTTCAGATGCATGGATCCCCACCCCCACCCCACCGTACGACATTCATAATGTACTTCGAATAGGCGCTCTACCTTTATGTTTTTAACATCAGCATCCGGTTATCCAGATCCCAGCTGCTAATTTCCAGGAATCTAACTACAAGAATACGATTCTGAACCAGACGGCGGGGTAGAGGCATGCGTACAACCCTTGTCTTGCCAATATGTGTAGTCCTCACCGCTTAATATGATACTATGTCGATCGAGAAGCCTCCCACCATGGTGTGGGGAGGTTTTCTTTTGGTGGAGATATGTATGGGGGCTGTGCATGAATATTTAGATACTCTCAGAAAAGGGACGAAGGCTTATGCGAAAAAGGTGCCATTCAGTGGGTCTTGGTAGTACTGTGATACTCAATGTATTAGTGATGGTAGCAATTCTCCCCTGCATATGTCCATTTACCAAAGTTGAGCCAAGTATTCGCCTACCCATTCCACGAGTTCAGGTCCCGCTTCAGATACCGAAAGTGCCCTAATACCATGTCCCTGGAATTTCGGATGCCACGAGGGACCGCGATATCCGGTCGCAAAAAAAAAAACGTGGCACTGGATAGCTATGATATCGTGAGCTTGTATATAAGTCTCTTCTTTGTCTTCTCTTTTTTTTTCTCTCTTTCTATATCGCCAGGAACTCACTACTTCCTATCTCACTCGTTTACTCTAATAAGTCCACCAAAGGATTTTACTGTCATTCTTTTAGAATCATTCACATTCGTTATTCAAAAATGCCTGGATTATCTTCCGTCCTTGTTTCTGCACTTTCATTAGCATCAATCGCCTTAGCATCACCTATCGCAAAAGCGCAGCTTGTTGGTAGAGACACTGCGCTCCTGTCTTCTTACGATTATGTCGTTGTTGGTGGAGGAACCAGTGGTTTGATCGTCGCCGACAGACTTACTGAGAACTCATCCAGTTTGTTCCCTTAGATGAGAGTATTTTTTTTTTACCCTCTACAGCTGCTAATTCTTATAGAAACCGTACTTGTTATCGAGGCTGGAAACTTGGATGATCAGGAGGATGGTGTCTTGGTCCCCGGAATGGCTGGTGGTACTGGAAAGAAATACATGTACAACATAACTTCTATCGCCCAGCCGGGTATCAACAACCGTACATACAGTCTTCTCGCCGCGCACGTTGTTGGAGGTGGAACTGTGGTCAATGGGATGTTCTTCGACAGAGGCTCTTCCGGCGATTACGACCTGTGGGAAGCTTTGGGTAATCCTGGTTGGGGTTGGAATGGAATTTATCCTTACTTCAAGAAGGTGGGTTTCATGCATGTAACAGTATAATGGAGCTTTAACTGACTGGTTATTTTTTTTTTAGAGCGAAACATTCTCTCCCCCGGATGAGGATTTGGCGCAAGAGTTCGGTATCACTTACGATAAGAGCGCTCACGGCTACAGCGGACCTGTTAAGTCTAGTTTCCCGAAATTCCAGTACCCCGCCGTCAAGAACTGGTTCAAAGCCTTCAAGCAACTTGGAATCAAGCTCCCCAAGGATGGTTCGAACGGAGAGGCCATTGGAGCATTCTGGGTTTCAAACTCTCTAGATAACGATAAACAGATCAGATCATATGCGAGAAATTACTATGAGGAAGCCAAGAAGCGATCAAACTACCATCTCATCACTGGAAAGTCTGTAACAAAGTTGGTACTTTCTGGCACCACCGTTACTGGTGTTGAGTTTGCCTCCAGCGCAACTGGCTCCTCCACTAAGGTCTCTGCTAAGAAGGAGGTTATTTTGGCTGCCGGAACTGGCCATACTCCTCAGCTATTGCAGTTGTCTGGAATTGGACCCAAGAAGCTATTGTCAGGTCTTGGGATCAAGACTGTTGTTGACCTTCCCGGTGTTGGGAAGAACTTCCAGGACCATCCTGTGCTCTACTTCGGAGGAACTTGTATGTATACTTACTCTAATATCTCACTGACATATTCTGACTTTGAGACTTCTAGTCTCCAACGACTATGCCATCAACGCAGGTCTCCTTGCTTCTAACGCCACCTACGCCGCCGAGATGTTGGCTCTTTACCGCGCGAAGCGTGAAGGCCCATATACCATCTCCAGAGGAAACAGTGTCGCTTTCACAACCCTCGAGAATGCCAGCTCCAGGGACACCACTCTTCGTCTTATGCAGATGGTCCAAAACCAGAAAGCATCCGATTATTTCCCCAAGGACACCGACTCAACTATCATCGAAGGTTATCAGCGCCAAAGCGAGCTTCTCGCCAACTACATCAGCAGCGGCAGAGTTGCCGTTCAGGAAATCGCATTCGGTGGATCAGCAGGAGGAGCCTCTGGTCTTGAGAAGCCATTCAGTCGTGGTCAGATCTATATCAACACTACAGACCCATGGGCTGCTCCCGTTGTCGACTATGGTGTTCTTTCTAACCCAGTTGATCTTGAGATCAAGGTCGCATTGGTTAGGTTCATCTGGAAGATTTATGGCACCCCCGCATTCCAGGAGCTCGGTGCTGTTTGCACAAGCCCTAACCCTGCTGCTTCCTCCGATGACGAGATCAAGGCTGCGATCAGAGCTGCTTTGGTTCCGACATTTGCCCACCCGTCTTCTACTTGTTCTATGATGAGGAAGGAGTTTGGAGGTGTTGTTGGACCTGATCTTAAGGTTTATGGTGTTAAGAACTTGAGCATTGTTGATGCCTCTATCATTCCGATGACTCCCGCTACACATATTCAGTCCACCATTTATGCTATAGCTGAGAAGGTAAGAAATAAAAAATCCTCAGTCATATGTTTACAAGAGTATAAGCTAATTTTGTTTCATTCTACAGGCTGCCGATATTATCAAGAGTCGTCAGTAATTAATTACTTAGTCCTTTTCCTTCTCGCATCTGTACTTTTATCCTGTAACAATATATACATAATTAGATCTTTAGTTTTTCAGTAGCGAAGTCACTGTTTCTACCTTAGTTCTAATTGTGGGGCTATCCCGTGAATACGTATTCGTGTGCTAGGTCCTGGCGGTGTGAACCTCCAATACATGGCTTGGCAGGGGAATAGGCGGTAGCCTCTAAACCCGTGACCCTGGTACCAATATATACGAAACAGGAGAAAGACGTCTAACCCGGTGCCAATGTCGTAGCCGAAAAGCCGTATGTAGTTAATTTAGTAAGTCCCGGGTATTCATGCCATAGCTTGAGGATTATATGCGAGTATCAATGGGACAAAAAACCTTGAATGCCAAATCTTGAAACAGTCGAGTGATTTTATATGATTTTAATTCCACTATAGTCGTATCCGAGTATAACTTTAGCTCAAATAGTAGTATATCAGGTCCTTAAGTTATATTGGTGCTCTTGTAAAATCTTGCTTTACGGCTTGAGAATATTTGTCAACAAAAAGTAGACAAGCTAGCTTCCAGTGAAAGGTTTACCAGCTCCCGGGCTTTCGGTGTCTACCTAAGCTTACCTCAACTTCACAACATCAAATATTCATACTTAGTATCTTAATAATTATCTAATAGCTTAGCGAGGGATCTGTTGAGGCCTTTGAGATTATGGTCACTCGAGCTCTTAATTTTGTCCGTTCTAAAGGAAATCCATTTCATCTACATCGTTTAACCTGTTTAAAAACTACCATAGATATAGATCTTCTAATTAACTAGCTATTAAAAAAATACTCAAACTAGGAGCTATGAAAACACACAAGGGAATATAAAAAAACATGTAGTCGGAAGCGAACCCCATTAAGTATACGTAATTAACATCGGTTTCCTCTTTTCCAAGAAATATTTACCCATGCATGTATCTATCAGGCGAAATCGATCAATCAACTACGCCTAGCATATACATACTTTCCAATTAATTGAGCTTATTATTATCTAGCCACTTTATAAGTCGGTAATGGTGGCTCCTATCTACTTACCACATGTACACGTGCGGTCCAGGCTTTAATGACTAAGGATATAAGCTAAAAACGGTGACGGACAATAATCTCTCAAAGAAAGTGGAATTTTGTAACAATACTAAAAATTTTGTCGAATCCCTGGAATCTCTAAAGAAAATTCGCTCCCGATGGGTTAATTGTAGACTATCATAGTATTACAGATAAGTGTCACGGCTTTGTAGTTGGTCCATGACTTTACTGCCGGTAGGGAAATTCATTCTTGACACATTTACGCCCCTATAATACTTTTCAGCGAAAAATAAGCAGACTAGATTGGTAATGCAACCTAAATTAAAGAAACATATACAAAGGCTAGAAAAACCGTTGGCACCTCCAAGGCCCAGGCAGACCGATATTTCGAGTTGACTTAATGACGAGCGTAATGGCGGGGCTGGTCGAGATATGAGTAGGTTGTACATAATAAGCTTGTAGATGTTGGAGGGTATTTACGACGCAACTCAGAATAGAGATTTTTGACTACCGATGAGACAAGATGAATTCTCCAGATTCTTGAGGAGTAACTTCCGAGCGAGCTACTAAGCTTATCGGTATGCTAGTTACAAGGCTGGCAAGAACTAGCACAGGATATACTAAACCAACTGGAGCCTGTGTTGCAAAGAGTATTTCCTTGAATGTGATGAGGTGTAGGAAGTAGAGTTGTACTTGGAGGTACAGTCACTATGCAGAAATGTTCGTGATGAGACAAGTCTAAAATGACGGAATATGTCTCAGTGGGGAATTCCGGTAATGTTGGGCTATGTTAGAAAATTTGTAGAAATATAGGAACATGTAACTAAATACTCTAAATAGGAACTTGGGTGGATGAGATGGTAGAGAATTAAGGGAAATTTTGGCTGATAAATTACCTTTTGAGGTTGTTTTTTGGTAGATTTTTGGACTTAGATAAACATAACTTTATGGATCGCTTTGCGCCATCTGAAACCTGTTTCATCACGAACATTTCTGCATACTGACTGTATGTGACTGAGAGAGTTGGGGGGGGGGGTTCTCGGGAGGGGTTCTCTTAGAATAGGTTTTATTAACTTCTCATATTTCATTTTGCTTTTGGATTTTTTTACCTTGTTAGTTGTAATTAATCGCCTTTAGGATCAAACTAATTTATAAGCCCACCCGAGAGTTAGTTGATATTTTAGGGCGTAGAGTTGGGACAAAGTGTTACCCTTGGCTAACGTTACTTCCAATTCTCTATTTGGTTACTCGGGCCTATTATTGGAAAAAGATGTACCTACGTACGTACACGTATAGCACATCAACCAATGGTATCTAGATTGCTGAAACAGGCAAAAGCTTTATTTGGAAACAAGGTGAATGAATTAATCATAGTACATGCAGCCCAGAGGCTATGGTACTCGCACTTTATCAGAGATGCTTGCAGGGCTTCACCCTGGTGGGTGCGGAATAACCCAACCGGCCCAATGCCAGCAAACACCACCAACCTCACTCCACCTCAGGTCCACATGTCCCATTTGGGGGCCCGGTGGTGGGGAAAGCCTCCCTAGGAGCAGAAACACACGTACCCACATTTTGGCAACAAGGTGTGATTGAGGTTGTATAATTATTGGTCGTGTTGGGTCACTCATGTAACTATTTTGAGCGTCTGGATAGTTCTACGTTCTGATTCGACTTGACTCTGACCTAAATACCTGTACGTAGATCCTTTGATCATATATTATCACTCGTATTTTACGACTAGTAGGTATTACGACGAGTTTAGCCCAAGTATACTTTAGCGGGGTTTTAATTTCTTGACATCGATATGACCTAGAGCATGAGATAAGGACAAAATATACGGGATTAAATTACCAAATATAATCCAGCTAGGTTAGTGGTGAGTGTATCTCATGACCTCTAATATATTATTCTGGTATCATTTTCTTGCATAAACGCAGGATAAAGAATTCGTATCTCTATGGCCAACACCCATAGCCATATGGACTGCATCTATTCAAGAGAGAATTTCAAAACCAATTATAACCATCGAGATCAAATTGGAGATCAAAGAACATACGAAGAAAAACAAGGCTCTTCCCAAACCCCAATGAATTTCAAAGAGCCTAAAAACACTACAACACTGCCTCCACAATACACAAGGCATACACAAGCACTATAAAATACAACACATAAACATACAGGGGGTCTTTACTGGACTCAATAGCCTCCGGTGATTATTGTAGCGTACAACTTTCGGTTAGTATAGATTTAACTTCAATTGCGTTTTCTTTTGGCTCGTTATTCGTGCCACGAATATAATCCGCTAATGCGTTCTACCTCTATCTCTGTATGCCTTATCACCATTCAAAAGAAGCGCTAGAGCCTACTATTGGGAGGGTTTAGATGCAGCCTTTATTCGTGATCAAGTAGAATAGCTGCGCCCAGCTAACGCCGGTACGTGGTAGTAGCCATTGAGTGATATTCCAGGAAATATAAGCACACATGTGTATTCAAAGGCCAACCGACCGTATCGGCGAAAAAAATAAAGTATTCTCTAATTGCTTCAACCTCGCTGAGTACTTCATAGCACCTCACTCGTAGCCTATCTACAATAGACTAACCATACTAGGGGGGGGGCAAGGCTGAGGATATAAATAGGAGTCATTTTTTTACAAATGAATTAGATATCAGATGATACATGATATTGTATGAGATTCTTGTATACTGTTTTTTTTTTGAGAGGGGTTGACGCATGTACCCTCAGTGGCTTAGTTTCGTCCTACATCAAGGTAGAGTTGGTGATCCCTGGAGTATGTAGTACAACTCACCACCCGTGATACCCGTCCCAAGGCTTTCTTGAGAATACCAGGTATTATTGGTCGGTCTATAGTACTATTCTCCTAGTAAGGTGGACTAATGATCGATGCGCTATATGTGTGTGCTGGTATAACCATAGTAGCTTGGTTTGTCCTACGTGGGACTCATGTATCCTTGAGGTAGCACAACTTATATCCATTAGCCCCCAAGGCTTTCTGAGAGGCACGCGTAGGCTTGTGCGCTAGGAACTGTACGCTCATTTGCTACTATGACGGAGTGTATCGAGACCTAGTTATTGTGGCCGCAGTTGGGGTAACCTGTGACTGGGGTGTATGCCTTAGAGACCAATAGGTGGCTGAGTACGCTCAGGTTTCGCTTTTCAGATTTGCACATCTTGTCGTATCACTTGAGGTGTTTACTACTACACGGTATCATAGACGCAGCTGTACACCTATCCCCAGTAGTATTATTTAAAATAGGAAACGCGTGGGAAACCTAGCATAGACTAGGCTGGATGTAAATTATGTATATGTACGTAAATACAACCAAAAAAACAATACTAGTCTAGTAATTTGGCGCGTGTAAATATACCTGTGATACGAAAGTTTGGTTGTTTCCAAATGTCTGAATGTTCTAAATACTCACATACGTACTCAATCCCGTGTATGTTGGGTCTAATCTAAATAGCTATCGTGAAAGCTTACCGCTTGCTCTCGCTTGGGACATTAAGCACTTATGAAACAGCACTTGAGGCGGGGCCTCAAACGGGCCCGACGCCAGACTCGGTGTCTTGCATGACTTAGGTTGTTAGCGGCGCACAAAAACCGGGAACGACTGCGGCGTGTCCATGGATGGCCGGCATTCACGCAGGGGTTATTGAAGCTAAAGTTCTAGAACATAGCAACGAGTTTCTCGCTTTCAGAGCGGGTTATGATATTCCTCTATAGAATATCGTGTCCCTATGGATAAGGATGGAGATGTGGTAAGTAGTGGTTTACCTGGTAGTTGATAAGTACAATCTTGTTGAGGGTTGAACACGCGTGCTCATCAGCTCAGGGATTACCCCACTGTCACTTATCTCTGAGATGTTTCCTGGGCATCCGCCTCTGGAAGCTGCCGAGCCCTGTATACCTTCCCGATATTGAATAATTCTGCAGAAGGTTTCTCTCGCCACCGATGGTCAGATCTCGAGCACAAGCCCGAATATTATCCTACTTACAGAACTTGGAAAACCATAATGACGATGCGGAAAAAGTAAAGAGAGCGGGTAAATCGGAGATTTTTCTTCTTCTCTTAAACATAAGATACATGACTTGACTAAATCATTCAATCAGTTGTAGCTCAAGAGTATCCTGTCCGTTGGCTGTAGGGTTGACTGTGTTGTGTATAGTTATATCTTTTCAACCAAGAGTTGGCAACGGCGGGCGCAAAGGGACTCTACTTGGCGTGATAACAAGTCGGATGTCACTATGTCGCGCATGGGTCAAGCCGAAGCACGCGCACCGTTCGGGTCAGATCTTGTGTAAGTCAATTTGCGGGGCTGTACCGTTAGGGTTACACGGCAGCCAGCCGTGGTAGGGCGGCGACATGAGCGGGCGTAATACCAGAGTAGCCAGGTGCCGCTTTAGAGGACAACAGCAGTTGCATTCCCTTCCGCGGTTCGTGACAGGTGAGGCTGAAGAATGTCACTTAACGACGATATTAAAGGTTATCAATAACTTACCTTTCAAAGAGAGAGAGTCGCCGGTTGAGGTAGTATTAATCTCGGGACTCTAGATGCATTTCCCCCCCCTCGCTTTCCGCCGGGTATGTGCTTATTTCGCGGCCGCTAGACTTGGTTGGCCCAAATGTCCCAGGCAGGGATATCTTTCTATATTGAGATAGACCTCCGAACTTTTTGTTTGCATAGAGAGGGAAAGGAAGGAGCAGGGCAACTCCACAAGGCACCCGATGTCGACCAAGAGTTTTCCTGGCTCTGGTACGTATCCATGCACAACGCCCTGGTTGGCTGATTCGTGACATTGCTCTGAATCAGTACCGGTATTTTGAGTATGTTATCTCTGGGCTGTGTCGAGAGTGGAGCGCAGAATTGTGGGTTTTTGAGCCTTACCGAACCTATCGTTATAACCTTCCTACTTTACCAGTCATGCAGCCTCTTGAAGGCGCCTCTAGGAATTATAGATAGTGATATGCGCGAGGCAAATTAAGATTCCCTGTCTCATGCTACTTGGAGAGTTTGTATTCACGTGTATCCTCATATCTTTATATCTTACCTCTTCCCCACCCGACGATTCATCTCTACAGCTCGGGGTTCACTCTCATCACCATTCCCACTGTATGACGAATCAACAGTAGTAGCTCCCAACTACCACTATTAGCGCCACTAAACCACCTCATACGTAGGAGAGGGTTCAACGACCTGACATCCTCCCAACTTCCATCTGTCTGTAACAGAACACACGGAAACAATCACAATGAATCGTAGAGGGACCGCCAGTATTTCATCATCTTCAGATGCCCAACAGCGATCCTCTGGTAATGAGAAGATCTCAGACTTTAACGAGCCTGGCAGTGAACTCAGCCAGGACGATGATACCCATAACCTGCACCGTGGCCTAAAGGCCAGGCATATCACTATGATTGCCATCGGAGGTGCCATTGGAACTGGGTTGATTATCGGAACGTAAGTATCTCTTTCCACTCTTTCGCAGGGCCCCCAGGTTGGCCCGTGCACAGAACTCTGAGGACACGGACATTTACTAAATCATGCACTTTGGTATTATTTAGTGGATCGGCACTTACCCGCGCAGGCCCTGGATCAGTTCTTATTTCGTACACTATCGTTGGTTTCTTGGTTTTCTTGGTTATGTGCGCACTCGGAGAGATGGCTGCGTGGCTACCAATGGCTTCCGGGTTTACGGGCTATGCCGCGAGATTTTGTGATCCTGCTCTTGGATTTGCTCTTGGATATACTTACTGGTTCAAGTACGTTTCACCGGGAATTCACTTTAAATTATTGTTGTACTTTTCTAATGTTGGAAATAGATATATTATCGTCACACCGAATCAGTTAACAGCTGCCGCGCTTGTAATACAGTACTGGGTTCCTAGAGAGAAGGTAAACCCTGGAGTATGGATTGCCATATTCCTTGTGGTTATCATCTGTATCAATTACTTTGGTATCAAGTTCTTTGGAGAATTTGAATTCTGGCTATCCAGTATGTAAACTATATCCCCTCTCTGCTCATACAAAGCTAACATAATACAGGCATCAAGGTTGTCACCATTGTAGCCCTGATTATCCTCTCAGCCGTCCTCGTTCTCGGTGGTGGTCCCGATCATGATCGCAAAGGTTTCCGCTACTGGAAGAAGCCCGGAGCTTTCAAAACGTATGTCTCTACAGGAGATACCGGGCGTTTCCTCGGTCTCTGGTCAACCTTTGTCACAGCGACCTTCGCATACCTCGGTACTGAGCTTGTCGGTGTTACCGTCGGAGAAGCCCAAAATCCACGAAAGACAATCCCCCGTGCCATTAAGCTTACGTTCTATCGTATTTTGTTTTTCTATGTGTTTTCAGTTTTCTTGTTGGGAATGTTGGTACCATATGATTCCAAAGAGCTTGTCTTTGCGACAACCCAAACTACGGGAGCTACAGCGAGTCCGTTCGTAGTGGCTATTCAGTTGAGCAATATCCCACATTTGCCGGGGATTTTAAATGCGTGTATCTTGATCTTTGTGTTCTCTGCTTCTAACTCTGGTAACTATCCTCTTGAAATACAGTGAAAGGAAACTACATATACTAACATCTCCCTAGATCTCTACATCGCCTCACGAACAATTTACGGTCTTGCAAAGGAAGGAAAGGCGCCCGCGTTCCTTGCCAAAACCGACAAACGTGGTGTTCCATATAATTCCCTAGGTGTCAGCGCGTCCTTTGCACTATTGGCATTTATGAACGTCTCCTCCGACTCCAAAACCGTATTCCTCTACTTTGTCAATCTCGTCACCATCTTCGGAATCCTCACCTGGATCTCTATCCTCGTCTCCCACATCTACTTTGTCCGAGCCCGCCGTGCGCAAGGCGTGACAGACGACCAGCTCGCCTACACAGCGCCATTTGGTATCTGGGGGTCCTACGGAGCCTTGTTCCTGTGCATCCTGATCGCCATATTCAAGAACTGGAATGTGTTTGTGCCATCACCGTCAACATATGGAAAATGGGATTACAAGAACTTTGTCACTGGGTATCTCGGTATCCCGTTGTACCTGATTATGATCTTTGGGTACAAGTTTCTGTACAAGAACTCTGGACTGTCGCCCGAACAGGCTGATCTGTTTACTGGGAAGGATAAAATTGATAGAGAGGAGGAAGAATTCTTGGCGATGAAGGCGACGAAGGGTGAAGCAAAGAGTGGTTGGTTCTATAGAACATTTGTTTCTTGGCTTTTCTAAGGGGTTGTGATTATGTTCCTTACGAGAGATGGTTCCGTTTTTTCTTTTTTCTTTTTTCTTTTTCTTCTTTCTTGCCTTTCTTTTCCTTTGTATGCCGGATCAGGAAACTAGTCCCCTTGGAACGATGATATAATGTGTGTTAGGTAAAGAGATACATGTATGTTGGTTCATGTACTTAGTATAAAGTTTAGAATCAGTATTTTTAAAAAAACCCTCCTTTGAGCAGATGCAGAAAGAAAGAAAAAAGCAAATTGACTGTTTCAGGTGATATATGCTGAGTGTGTTGAGACATACGTACAAATTAGTCAGATTGTGTCATGAGGAAAATGCAAAGGTAATCTGTCGGCCCCGAATAGCCCAGGGGTTGTTTTAGTTTGTGGGGAAAAGTGCTAGATTTTGGGATCTATTTAAGGCTGGTAATTATAACTCCCCTCCAGATAATTCGATAGGTTCTGCCACGATTTATTTTTGCTCCCTCTTGTGATTAGGCAGCTAGTGGTTAGCATTTGATATATCTGCGCTTAGTAATTTACAACTCTTGCAGTTGTTTTGGTGACTTTAGAGAAAAGTTGAGTTAGGGCTACAGATTAGTCACGTTTTAGAGAGTCGCTTGCGTGACGGAATATCAACGACAACCGTAAAGATAAGGAGTGGTATACAAAACAGATGGCACCTAGCAAAAGGTATTAGCTAATAAAAGCCTAACCCCTGGCATCTAATTTCAGGGTTAGGGTTGACTAATACAAAAAGCTTCGTTATCTATGTTCTTACCTCCCCCCAAAAACTAGGGGAGCCTGAACCCAGACGATTCCGGAGAGATTTCCGGTCACATTCACCACTATGAAGCTAGCGAGGAAGTTACGCGCGGCCACCCAACTAGGTCGATGGCGTATATCGGGAAATATAGGAACTATATGGCGCGATAGTCTGGGGTAACTGAGAATCTTGGAGGTCTTGGTCTTTGATAGCGTAGGAGTATCGCGCAATCACACTTTGATATTTGGTGAACGCTTAAATAACAGTAAATAAGATTGAGAAAGTTTACACATAACAATTGGTAAAAAAAGGCCAATCCATAAGCCCCTCCCCCCCACCCTTAGGCCTAGTCTCGTGTACTTATTAAGTAAAACAAAAAGCCCCCCCCCCCTAGAATTCCCTAGTTAGAATGTAGATATAAAAAAATAGAACCCTAACCTTCTTCTGTTATTTGAAATTTTCGATTTCTTCGCAGGTAATATAAATTTTTGTCAAGCTATCAATACAAATTAACTATATTAGTCTCTTGTTCCCGATCAACGGAGCGATGACCATGTCTTCTACTATAAACCCCTTCGCACTATGGATGGGCTAAGCAGAGTAAAAGGATCAATAGCTTGAATCTACAACAGTGTTGGTTAAACTCCTTTAAGAATTCTTATTATATAATCCGCTGTCAGCTTAGCTTTTTACTATGTTTCAATATCTAAGTTAGACCAGATGTCATGAACGATTAGTCATGAGGATACTTGGCATCATCTAGTACATAAAAGTTTATTTTCTAAGGACTTTATATTTTTCCATCAAACCTTTCTTTAATACTTCCTTGGTAGTCTCATTATAATTTGAATGGTGGAACTTCAACCACAGGCTTGTATATCTTGTCCACGATAAGGCAGTGACAAGGAACTTTTTGAGAGGTAATCGCGGTCTACGGACTATGAATGTACTATAAATTCGACGAACAGGCTTCTATATGAATAAGGAGACAGAGAGATAGCTCTGGATTTAAGTAGAGCTAGTCACTAGAAAATTAAAGAGGTAAATAAAATATTAATACCTTCCAAGACCGTAGCTGCTTAGGTGACCCTCTTTGTCAATAATAGGAACTACATCTCTAGTAGCTCGCAAAAGGGCCTACGAGTCATTTTTTTCTTTCTCCAATAGAGGCTTGTATAATACCTGCTCTCTACTACATTCTGTATCTGGTATCAGCATGGTTTTAGAAGATAAGGACTCGGATACAGTCACTTCAGTGAACAACTCATTGAGTGTATCTGACCTAGCTTTTTCAACCCAGTCATACTCTCGTTTTCCATAACTCTGGTTTACTCCATTATATCCTCAAGATTGGATCCATGGAAACTATACGGGCTAGAGTGTACTCATGCTCTTTCTCGGTAGATAAAACACCGCGTACCGCATCTTCGGTTAGTATTGTAAGCGTTAATTCGCACCCGCTTTTCACTATTATTTTTTAAAAATAATAGTGACTCCTCCGCAGTACAGAGGCCCCCCCCCCAAGGTCGCCAAATTTTAGGTTAGATTTGCGAGGTTTTTGCTCCACGCTTCAAAGTACCTCTAGCGTCTCTTCCTGGGTCTCAGTTAGGGCTTTCCGAGTTATCTCATCTATTTGGCGTTTTATTTTCCAAGGCGTTTTATTCTAGGGAGACAGTGGGATTTTTGTATATATAGAGGTGGAAAAACTGGAAACTGTAAAAACATAGTGTGTTTAAACAGTAACTCTTGGATGCTCGTTGGGCTTTGATTGACGTATTATTTGGTTAGGCATATGCGCTATCTTAGTTAGCTTGATCGCAGCAAATTAACATCTAAATGAGTGTACGTTCCCTAAGCCCCTGTGAACACTTATTCCAGTAGGGTTAACCTGAACTCAAATAACATTAAAACTATGAAGAATTTACTATTAATAAACCCTGGTGTTATTCATTACATCAGAGAACCCGAGCACATGTATAGAAGGGAGAGGAGACTGGAGTTATGCTACGGGTTTAGACTTATCAGGGACTTACATGGAAAGAACTCCCTTGGAATTATACATTTTAGATAGTTTTTAGATAAGTATCATGGCTTAATCTATCGATGGTAAAGTAGCTACAAAGATTAAAAAGGCTTACCTTGACATCAGTCACATAGTTATTCTCATCATATGAATACATTTGTTCACTCTGGGGAACCCCCATAAAACCCCAGCATCTTCCCTCACCTCCCTACCGAGTCAATCAGTTAGAGCTGTTGACTCAGAAATGACGTTCGCCGGAGCGATCTTTATCAAGTAGGGTGTCATAGGCCCTGGACGATGCAACCAATTAAAAAAAGCCAGTCCTTTAACTCCCACAACCCTTCACTTCGCTCAGGGTATTCGTTTAGCAATCGCTTATCAAATATATTCACCCTACTAGAGGCCACTCGTTAATTTCCCTCTACTCTCGACTTCACACCGCAGAGTCGGTCTAGTAGTTAGCGCTCTAGTATAAAAACTTAAGTTTCAGTTGGAAAGAACCATTGTAGAATGCCATATTCTAATTTGCAAGATTCACCCTTGGTTTATACTGCAGGCTAACAAAACACCTTACCCTAGCGGACCTGGGGATACCCAAATACTACAGCCGTTATCTTAGTCACCCCACACATGCGGCCACAGAAGACCTTAAAAACCCAGTATCAGGGCCCCTTCAATAAACAAGCAACCTTGTTCTCCTGGGATACTTATCTCATATAGTACTTAGGATCGGAGTCTTCGGGTAAAGCCGCGTAGCTCGTTATGGAGGACCACGAATGACAGCGACTAGCCTTCAACTATCTTGAACACAACCCCCACTTTTGTGCACTAATGACTATCTGTAGACGATTTTTTCAAAGCAGGATTATTTTACAGAAGAAAACTTGGTTCCTTTATAGGAGGCCTTGTATGGTTGCTATGTAAATACCCCAGAGCCATCACACAAATGGTTAAACTAAGTGACCCTCAGTGATTTTTGTTGAGACATTGTGTAATAAAATACCATGGCTGAGGTGGAGTTTGTGCATCGCCGAGCGAGTCTTCGTCTAGGGTATCAGCTGGGAGCAGGCTATAGCGGCTACGTGCATGTCTTGGCTGGGCTATGATTCAGAGTGCCGCACTTTACTTGGACAGCCTGTGTGACCATTCATTCGTAGGGGGCTAATATCAAGAGAAGGCTTGTTTAAAAGTTAAGACTGAATAACTAGCTAGTGTAATCGCTCCAATAGCTAGGAAAATTCAATAAATCGACCCTGTTGACTCTAGCCCTGAGATTTTGAAAAATTTATCATGCTCCCTATATTCGTCATTGGGGCTTTAAAGTTTTAGGCGGCTTCACCTTGTTTTCGTGAGCACACGAGGTTCGGAATGGCATGCATGGGCCCTTATGCCGTTGCTATCACCATGGGAGCTTGGAAGGCCTTGTTTCAACTGGAAAGATAACTTTCACTAGATGTGCTTTATTAGATAGGAATGAGACTTTATGGGTAGATCGGTATCGGGTCTTGGCGCATTAATGGTAAGATAACAATATCCATAAGGATATTTCTAGATTTAACTATAATTATCTACCAATATGGGTTGGTCGCCTGAATCTATCATATCCAGAGCCTAGCCGCCACAAAAGACCAAGGCTTCGTCATAAATAATCACTCGGTATACGCAAGGCTGCCACTCGAATTAATCGATCTGCTTGCACCCGCAGACTCCGCCCGATGATTCATTTCATTCAGGCAAGCGACTAGTCGCATCCGCATACGAAAATCCTTGATAATTGCGCTAATAGCCCTGAACCAATAAGAGTACACTGACGCCTAAAACGTAATTCAGGCAGCCCACATACTCAGCCCGAGATACACTGTTGGTACCATATTCACAACTGGATATATCTGAAGTTGATGATTCAGTATAAATTAAGTCAAGTAGGGCGGTGGTTATCGAGAGATTTCTAAACCAGCAGAGAGAGTTTGTGCGAACCTTTTTACAAGCAAAGTTTTTTCCCCCCAAAGAGTATCATCGTACTGGAATCCAGCTGTTGATATTTATCCAAGCACTGCGCACGAAACACCAACTGTACTTGAAGTTTAGAACACAATCTCAAAACAAACTTCACAAGTTTGCACTAATATTCGATTAAATGTACTAAGCTTATCCCTCATAAACTCATATATTACTTGGCTACTAACTCACTCAAAAGGGCTTTCCGGATGTCATCAAACCGCTTCTCAGTCTTGGAGAATAGCACTGGTAACTCGGCTAGCGATACGAATTCCGAGAGACCATGGCCTACAATGAAACCATGGCCTACAATGAGACCCAAACTCCATACCCGCCCATCGCAGCCAAAATGGAAGGCTATCAAGGAGTACCTTCAGAAGAGCATGGATGTGTATCAGGAGCTACAGGTTCTCCGGGGCGAAGTACGTACTATAGCAAATTTCTAAAGACATTTCGAGAGCCTTGCAACTAACCTAAGCGAACAGGGCTGGAAATCCGAGGATGCGGATATTTTTTTCAGGCACCAAAGAGAGAGCGCTGATTTCGCGAATATCCAACAACAACAGTACCATTACAAGATGATGTTCAAAATCGCCGGAGAGATAAATGAAGCCACCGGAGCATTCAGTAAAAAGAACTGTGAATCAGTCCTCGATCTCTGCATATCACCTGGCGGCTTTGCAGATTACGCACTCAAGCAGAATTTCAGATGCGTTGTGGACGGAACATCACTCCCTGTAGCAAAAGGGGGCCATCAAATGCTTCTTAGAATTCGGGGAAGACGCAATATTGCGGTCGCGTTTACAGATATCACCTTGCAATCACAGCTTCTCCCGGCTGGAGCGAGTGTTCCAAAGGATTCACCTGATAAGGATGAGTTCCTCGCGAATACTCCTATGCCGAGGATGACTGATTATGGCCTTGTAATTTGTGACGGGCAGCGATTGAGGGGTCATGAGCATGGGATGTTGAGGAAGTGGGAGCCACTCAGGTTGACGCTAGCCCAGCTCATCTTCGGTCTTACTCACGTGAGACCTGGTGGGTCGGTGTTGGTACTTCTACACGGCGCGGACCACTGGGATACAGTCGCGATGATGTACAGGTTCAGTAAGTTCTCAGATATCCAGCTCTTCAAGCCGAGAACCGCCCACAGGACCCGTTCAAGCTTCTACATGGTTGCACATAATGTGAA
Source organism: Verpa conica (assembly GCA_033030425.1). Classification (NCBI taxonomy): domain Eukaryota; kingdom Fungi; phylum Ascomycota; class Pezizomycetes; order Pezizales; family Morchellaceae; genus Verpa; species Verpa conica. The sequence goes on along the minus strand of JAUFSD010000021.1, from coordinate 951,344 downwards.
GCCGGAGCTTGCTGCCCCATGGGTGGAGCACCTTAAGGAGTGCTGGTATAAATCCACTTTCGGGGGTGAGAAAGGGCTAGGGGGTCAGATTGATATTGAGGAAGATTTAGATGTGGAGGTTGTCTTAAAAGAGTTTGGGGAGCAGTTGTTGGAGATCGGAAGGGAAGTTTGGACGATTCAGAAGGAGGCGTTGGAGAGTCAGGACTGGAGCAAGAGCTTGGAATTGTTTAAAAGTGCAAAGGAGGCAAGGCAGGTCGGACCGACCGGGAGTTGGCCGGTTAAGTTTGAGCTCGTAGGACACATGGGTGCACTTTCTGTAGGCTTGACTGCGACTCAGGTTTGATTTATTTTAAGGCGTTTTGGTCTTGGTTCTAGTGTTTCTTTTCTATTATTTCATTGCTTTCATTACTTCTACAGTTGTTGACCTGCTATATGAAGGATTTTATTCTTTTTTAAATTTTTTCATAGGAGGTTTAGTCTTTTTTTTATTTGTTAATTATAGTAACACTTATGTAGGATCAATTCCAGAAATAAAATCTTCAATCATAATCATTTCCATTACCTTACTACTAGTGCAAGCATTCTTATCCCCTTATCGTGATACAGTAGCCTACTCTACCCCACCAAAAAAACAGTTACCCTACCTGCCCACCCACTCAGAGTACCCACCAAACTTACCCTACCCTCCAATCCAATCCAATCCAAACCTCACCTCACCCCCACCGCATCACTACTCCCCATCCGGCCTACGTGGTGCCCACTATCCCCATTCGCCACAAAAAATGTCTACTCCCTACTTCTGGAACCAGCCATTCCGTTATATGCGGTATGCATCGCACACCAGCCCAGCCCTCTTCTGGTCCATTGTTATCGGCACTGCAGGACCAGCTGTCTTCCTTGCGTCCGTCCCGGTGAAGCGCATTTTGGGTATTCAGAATAAGTCTAAGATTCCTCAAACTTACCCGAGTATGTAGATTCTTTCTGGGGGAGAATTGGGGGAGGGAGGCGAGAGCAGGATAAGAATACTAACGGCATATACTACAGTACCGAACCGCCCACGATCGATTCCTGCTGGTTACGACGACGAATAGATTGGTTAGGGGAACGGCGAGAATTGGGATTGTATATATTACGTAGAGCCTCTCGAGGAGGTCTTGCAAAGCATTGGAGAAAGGAAGGAGTGAATTTGGAGCTAAAAAGAATAGAAGGACTACCAGCGCCTACTATCCCCATTACAAGAACCTTTTTTATATATTTATTTCACCAATTGCTTCGAGTGCCCGGTTTATAGAGGATATAGTTTCTAATGTGATATTTAGCTTCTGGTGTTTGTTCCCTATGAGTTTTTTTGGTCACTAAGCATGCCTTGAGATTCAGCAAGATTTTTATTGAAACTGGGCGTCAGGTATCACAATCTGATTGATTGATTAATCATTTGCCATAGTCTGATTATTAAATAGTCAACATCGCTTTTATACCGTGCCCTATACCATTACAGCGTTTAGATAATTTTAACTGCCATCACAACCAACAGCGAGCCCTCCATAGATTCTATTTATACAAAAAATCAAACATAGCTTAAGAATGTCACTACCAGACTACCATTGACCCACGACCAAATTCGGAAAGGGTGAGCCATATAAGTAAAGCTATCTCATGCTAAAAATACAAGTTCAATACCAACAAACCTAAGTAATATATAATAAACAATAATAGTTAAGCACAGCTAGCTATGCTAGTATAGTCACAGACAAGCAATAAGAACAGAAAGAGTAAAAAGTAAAAAATATATACACAGATTAACATACACATACAAAAGAAAAACCCATGCCATCCACCAGAAGCTAAAATGAAATGAGTGTATTACTAGTAGGTCTTAATTTTCTCTGTCTTTCCTTTTACCAGGCTCTCACAACCACAAGCACTAGGAATTCCAAGTCTCCAAAGGAAGGGAGCGGGGAAGAGACAAAACTCCATGAAGAAGAAAAAAAATGAAAGAAACCCGACATGCCAAGAAAAATACTAATACTATAACAATAAATACAACCCACCCAAAACATAACACCTGTAAAAAAAGAAAGAGAGAAAGAAAACTCCCCTCCTAAACTAAGTAGGACGAAGACGCGAATCATCATCCCCACCCAGCAAATCACCAACATAGTCAACAAATCTATAATAGAATCTCATAATCCCATTTGAGGGCATATACCGATAAGGGTCATTCATACAGTCCATATAACATTGGTCATACCAGGTTGGGCGAGAAGTGTAGACACCTAGGGAGTCCTCCCACCCGCGCTGCTGGACCTTCAGTCGAGCGTATACGTAGACATTGAAAGTGGCTAGTAAGAAGAGTCCCACGAGGAGGAAGCAGGTTAGGATACCCCATGCAGACCCCGGTCGTGGACCAGCTCGAAGGATTTGAGCCGACGGCCCAAGAGGGATTCTTCGCGCCATCGATCCACGGCCTCCTCCAGCACGCATAGCTCTCATAGGGTCAGAAACTGGTGCACCTCCCCCGGGACGCATATTAGCTCCTGTCTGCTTCACTGGTGTCGAAGGGTCAGCAGCGGCGGCCGTAGTCTTAGCCTCAGCTTCCGTTTGTGCGGGCACCCACTGCTCATCCACCACATCCGGCACTGTACTCTCCGGCGGGAAACTCGGTAACCCAATAGTCCCCCCATTCTTCATAACAGTCAAGATATTGTCACTACTGGCCAACGCCTGATAATCCGCCCAATCCATCGCGCGAATAATATGCCAAATCATTCTCCACGGCCATGCGAATATTCCCAATGGATTATTAAGCGGTACCATTGTCTCTAGATCTTCCATACCTGGCCACTCAGACTCACGGACCGCACGACGAGATGCCTTTTCGACACGGCCGGCAAGGAGCCAGATTGTTTTGAGGATGACACGCTCAGGGGGGTTGTATTGCCCCTCGACGAAGAGTGATACTTCGCGGGCTTCAGTAGGGGTGAGACGGGGTTTTTCAGAGAGTTCTTGGAGTCGTACGCGTGTTTCGAGAGTAGTTGAGATTCGCTCAACATATTCGCCATCTGGAGCAGGGATGCGGAATTGGCCAATATAAGCACCGTCTCCTGCGGCTATGGCTCTGTCACGCCTTGAAATGTATGGTCGTGGCTCACTCTCATCTACGACTAGGCCACTTCCGCCACCACTATCACTCCCAACTCTTGGTACAGGACCTCCGGGAGCCGTTGGCCCAGTCGCACCCTCATCTAGCGGCGGCGGCGCATTCACATAAGCTCCAAAATAATACTGTCTATAGGCCTCATAAACCGGGCCTCCAGTACCCAGCGGGATACGTTGTCCAGCAGTCATATAATTACCCATATAATATTGCATATAGTCCTCATAAGGCTCACGCTGACCTCTATCAGTAGGAGGTTGTGTTATTCCGTTCCTGATTTCGCCAGCCACAACAGGTAATCTTCCTTCTGGAATTCCCATGCCAAAGTCATATGGGTGTGGCCATGCTGATGCATCCACTTCTAGTTCCAGGTCTTGGGGGTTAAGTGGGCGGGGGCGTGCATCTGCTTGGTGTCTATTAAGACGTTGTATAGTAGATTGACCTGCTCCTGCGACTATTAGTACAACTCTTAGTCAATTACATTTAAGTTTTAGAGTTAGGTCCTTACCTCTGCCTCTGCCTCTTCCTCTCCCACTTCCTCTGCCTCTTGGCTCCACGCCCCCAGTGTTGGGAGGGGTTAATAGTCCTGTTAAAACTATAGGGGGTATAGGAGGTACAGCAGAATTATCGGCAACCGTCAGAGGAGTAGATCCCGTACTACCAGAAGTACTTCAACCCTAGTTAGCATTCTTACTCATAGATAAAGTTCAAACGGTACATACCCTGCATCAACAGTTGTTAGCGCTCCGCTCACGGGTATACCAGTATTGGCTACACTCGCAAACCATCTAAGTGGCTTATCCTCAGTTTTTGTTTTATACTGAAATTTTGGTTTCAAAGGATCTTCGGTGGCTGCAGGTCCGATTGGAGGAACCACACCACCGCCGAGAGCCCCCCCACCACCACCGCCTGTATTAGCTCCATCACCTCCACCTCTTCCACCACGACCACCACGACCCTCTCCTCCACTACTGCCGCCGCCATTAACGACATCAGCTCCACGACTACCACGACCACGACCATCACCCCTACCCCCACCCCTATCTCCACCATCACCCCTACCACCGCTTCCACTCCCATATGGTTCCCCACCCTCGGCTCCCACCGTCTTATGCACATCAGGCCATCCCCCTCTCAAATTCCCACTCGCTAAACTCGGTGCCGGATCCGTCTGCACCCCACTACTTACGCTCCCCCCCTCAGGAACAACCTCAACTTTAACCTCCGTCTCCACCCCCACGCCCTTCTCCGCCACCACCTCCGGCGACTTCGACCTCGACTCGAGCAGGTAATTAAAGTCCTCTACCAACTCCTCAAACGGATACTCTTTCGCTATATCCATTACCAACCTCTCATACGGATACTCCCTCGCCATATCCCTCACGTCTTCCACTGTTACTAGTCCTGTTTGACACGCCACATCTCTGAAACTGATTTTCCTAGATGTGGGTACACGTTCATCAACAGCTGAGCTGCTCACCCTCTGCGGAGACCCCCCACTCGATACTGACACCTCTTCGCTGCTCCCACTCACCTCAGTCGATGGCGCACCAACACGAGCTTCATCGTCGCTCGCCCCATCGAGCTCCAACCCACCCAGCTGCATATCCAACGACACTCTAGACCTCGGCCTCCTCTCAGTCGGTTGCGGAGTGGCCCCGCCTCTCCCCCGTGGGCTCCCTTGCATACCCGGGAGCGTAAGGTAGTCTACATCAGCCTTTACACCCTCTAGCTCAGCGCCAATCGTATCTGCCCTGCTTTTCACCGCTTCAAGCTCTGCCCTCAGTGCCGCGATAGTGTTATCTCTACCCTCGAGGGCATCTTTCAGGTCATCAATCTGTGTAAGGTATTTAATAGCCTCATCTTTTGTTTTTTCCAGCGCTCTTAATGAGCTGAGTTCGCTATCCTCGATACGGCTAAGGTGTCGTTCGGTAGATTTAAGTTTCTCGGTAGCTTTTGTACGTTCGGCCTTCTCCTTTTCGGCGGCATGTTGCGTTTTTTCAAGGTCATTTTCTACACTCACCATTTCAGTTTCGATTGTACTGCAGTATTCTTCTAGCTTTCTCATGTCTTTGACGAGCACGTTATATAAGTCTGTAGTACTCGCTTCGCGGACTTCGAGGGCCCGATATTGCTTTTGTAGCTCATTGTACCTTGTATCCTCGTATGTAGCAGTCTGATGGAGCTGGGCTTCCAACATCCCAATCTGCTTTGTAAGATCCGTGTTGTCTCTTTCTCGTTGCTCGGCGAGCGACCATGCAGAGCGGAAGTCGTTGAGGATTGTCATAACTTCAACTGCGGTCAATTGCTGTAAGTTATCCATATTTACTGGTGTCTCCAGCGATATCGGATTTGGTTGGAATAATCTGAGCTCCATCTCGACATCACCAGCTGCAAGCCCGGTTAAGCTGCGTCGCCGAGATTGAGGCCTGCCCCGGCCGCGCCCAGATGAGCGTGAGCGTGAGCGAGCGGATTCTTCTATTCCTGGGCTACGGAGGGGCCTCATCTGCGGTGGGGTGTCGCCAAGGTAGCTACGCTCGGTTGTTCCGCCACCTCTACTCGGGGCCCGAGGGGAACCAGAACGGAGGGTGGGCGAGGTACCAGGACGGCGAGGGCTACCAGGGTATAGGATTGGGCGCTCGACGTTCGAGGGTGTGAGGCGGCGGGGTGTGGATGTGCGGAGGGGAGTTCCCATAATTCCCGTTGCCTCGTCATCTATTATAGTCTCGTCGGTGTTTGATGGGCCAGCGAGGGCATTCCATAAAGAGTTTTCTTCTTGGCCATCTTCGTAAAAGACTGGGGAAGTTGGTGGGCTCATTCCACTCCTGTTGGGGGTGTCCATGACTTTGATATCAGGTTGGCCGAGGCCTTCAAAGTCAGCGGCAGCTTTAAGGGGTCTGCCCCCATAGTTGATCTTTTCCATGATGCTGATAATGCTCTGGTTGTTACTGATGCTTTTGAAGATACTTTGGAATTCTTCCTCGGTGAGTAGTAAGTCAGGTGCATCTTCGATGTACTTTTCGACAAGGGGTTCTGATTCTTTATGGAGGATCCCGTATGTTGGGGAGCCGGGGAGATCCATTTCAATCTTGCGAATCAGTGGGATAAAATCGCGAATAGAAATCTGAAGCACAAATTAGCACTCGCTCATTAAAAATGGACTAGAGATGGTCGCATACACTCCCGGTATCATTTGGATCAAAAATCTTGAAAGTAGCCTTAAAGGTCGCCATAGCGCTCCACACTTCGCCTTCCTCTCTTGCAAATAGGGTTCTCCTAACCTCCCTTCCTCCTGATTCAGATGAACTACCACTGCTACTGCTACTGCTACTGCTACTACTGCTGCTGCTATTCTCTCTCCCTCCTTTCTTTTTCTTCCTCTTCTTCCTCCGCGATATTGGCACCGGAATCCTCCCTCCAGCCGCTGAAAGACTCCTCTTCAAGACTGCAGCTGCCGCAGAACCAGGCCCAATTCCAAATAAGCCGTCTCCAGAAGTGCGCCTATTAGACAATGTCGATGCTGATCTCCGCAGGGCCGGCGAGGCTCTACCGTTCGAGAGCGATGATGGAGAAGGTCGTGGTGCGCGATTGAGGCCGTTGCTGAAGCTGGGACTTACGCCGAGACCAACACCGGTCGTTTCGCTGCCGTGGAATGAGTGATTGGTGTTGAGGGGTGTGAGTGTAGGCAGCTTTCTACCTACAGAGCGACGGCTTGGAGATGGGCGCGGGATGGATGAACGGTACGGGGTAGAGGTGTAGGAGAGGGAGGAGAGAGGCCGGGGTTTTGTGGGTTCAAGAGATCCATGAGAGGAGCGGAGGTCGCTCGTAGAGTGACGGTGGGGGAGCGACATTGTGGATGTATGATGGGTGTGTTCTTTGTTCGGAGAAGGTTTGTGGAGACAAAGAGATGAATGTGCTTTGTTTCCCACGGCGGAGGAATACTATCCCCTGTTCTCGTATAGCTAGAGTTAGGGAGTAGGCGGTATAGGTGAGATAAAGCTATTTGGATTTGTGAAGATTGTTGCAGACAAACAATCGAAGCTCTCTTTCTTTCAGCGGGCTTCCTGCCTTTCCTCCCCTTGTTCCCCGCACCCCCCTCCCCCGGGAAAGGGATTCGGCTTGGTTATATGGATAGTTTTGGTCAATGGCGATGGTACTCGTTTCCGCGGTGGTAGACTTGACGTTCGTGGTGGTCGTCCTCTCGCGTACATCACGGGCGTTGGTGCTGGTGTTGATTAAGGGCTGGTTAAATTGTTTTGAGGGTGGTCGACGTGTTTGCGCGAACTGGGGCTCTGCGGCTAACCCTGACCCTGATGAGGAGAGATTAATCAGATAAGATTACGTAGGGATCTGTCTTGGCTTGTTGAATAAGCGGGGGGGGTTCAGAATAGATTGGATGAGATTGTAGATGTATAATACTTTACCCTGGCTATAGACCTTGATACCTGTAACTAAAGCACCCAGAGTTGATGCAGATACATATAGTTAATGTCCACAGAGATGAGAGATGAGGATGGGATTCAGAAAGAGATGGGCTCATTTCCACCCGCTGCTCTGGGACAGGACGTGCACTGGGGATTACTTACTCGGGACTGCCGCGTAAGCTATCGTGAGACGTATAAGTGATGGGTTTGTACAGTGCTGCTATGGCTTTTATCTGTTACCGCTGGGGGTATTACTGGAACAATGTCTGGGCAGAGTCATGTATACTATTACAGTATACATCTATCATGTGCGATGTATCATGTATCATGTATCATGGATCACACCCCCGAGTCAGATCCCGTGAAACAAACCCTAACCCAGGGCCAAATATAGGGCCGTGCCGTTCTGGAAGACCGGTTAAAGCGGGAGAGTGCAGGGGAGTGAGGGAGGTCAGTGTGGGAGAATGGGGCGGAGAGGGGATGGTGGATACGGTGGATACGGTGGAGAGGGTGGAGAGGGTGGAGAAGGTAGAGAGGGTGATGGTGAGGGTAGAGAGGGTGAGGGTAGAGGGAGGATGGATAGGATGGGGGTAGACAGTGATGGGAGGGTGCCAATGGGAGTAATGCCAGTGCAGGGCAGACAGTGGGACAGACACACACACACACACATCCTCACTCACCCTCACACACTGTAGGTCCCCCCCCCAGGCACCGTTAGATGCACCCCCCCGTTACTAAGCGATGCATTCATGACATGAATCTGCCAAGCATTCAAGACGTCGTCTCACGGTGAGTTCAGCTCTCCCATAGAATACCTCTCTCCATGAATATATACCACAGAGAGTCTATCCACGATACTCTACACCTACCCACCCCAATCATCTCTAGTATATATCCATATACACCCCTCGTAGATATTGATTATCTCCTGCCGTGCAGGTCAAGCAGTACCTGCAATTCTCAAACTTATACATCACCTCGGTACCTACCTCTAGGAACCTCTAACTATACCTCGGAACAGTCCTGGAGGGTCTCTAGATACACATAAATACCCCTCTGGTAGAAGCAGAGGAACTACACTACACCCCCAGTACTTTCCGGGTACATACACTACACTCTCTCCGGGTCCAACTTCTCTACAATGTTCACATCCCTCCTCGCAAAGGCAACTTCTCTCCTCACAGAGCCCCCTCCACCCCCTCCCTCCTCCCGTCCTACAAAAACTGTTCTCTTCCGTAACCACTTTCGTCTCCCAGACACCCAATCCCCTCTCCAGGAGATCACCTGCGAGCTCACCCTCCCCTCGGGCGAACACTACGCCGGCAAGCTCTACCTCTCCGAATCCTTCCTCTGCTTCTCGCCAAACCCCCCTTCGCCATCATCCACAGCTGCAGCATCTGCCGGCGTCGGCTTCACACTCCCACTATGCGCCGTCCGAAGAGTCGAGCGCCTCCACAGCCGCAGCTACATGTTCGCCCTCGCAATCACTACCTGGCACGGTGTTGCCGCGGGAAATGCCGCGTCCAAGGAAGAGAGAATCACACTACAGTTTGTGGGCATGAGGAATAGCTGCGAGGCCTTCTGTGACCGCTTGAAGAGGGGTCTGAGGACGCAGATGGGCGAGGTCAAGAATCTACGGACACTGGTCGACAGCTGTTATAGCGAGTATCTTCTCGGTTCGCCGGCAGATGGTGTGAAGCGGGTTGGTGAGGACACCCAGAAGGAGAGGGAGATTCCGGATGCGGGTTTGGGAATGCTGTTCAAGTACCCCGGGGATGCGAGGAAACTTAGGGATCGGAGTAAGATGAGACTTTGGGCAGAGTATTTGAGAGGTGTGTATTTTTGGTGGCGGTGGTGGCGGCGGTGGTGGTGGTGGTGGGGATGTGGGCTGACGGGGGTTTTGCAGAGAATGGTAGGAATGTCACTTTGGTTCGACAACCGACGTTTCATAAACTAATTCGAGTTGGCCTTCCTAATGTGGGTTGTTTCCCCCCCCCCCCAGCATTCCTTTTTGCTCCCCTATAGAGCTTTTGTTGATGTTTTATAGCGGCTGAGGGGTGAAATGTGGGAATTATCCTCAGGGTCGATTTATTTACGTCTATTCTCACCAACGCTCTACACCGATATTCTATCTGAATATGAAGGTCGACACTCTCACAGTATCGAGGAGATCGAGAAGGATTTAAATCGATCCCTTCCGGAATACCGTGGTTTTCAGAACGACGAAGGAATTGGGAGGCTACGTAGGGTACTTGGAGCCTATAGCTGGAGCAACGAAGATGTTGGGTACTGCCAGGCCATGAATATCGTCACAGCAGCGTTGTTGATGTAGGTTCAATGATCGTTCCAACGACTAACGGTCATCTTGCGTAAACCCTAAATTCAACCGCTAACACCCAACAGCTATATGTCCGAAGCTCAAGCCTTTTTCCTCCTCTCCACCCTTTGCGACCGTCTTGTCCCCGGTTACTACAGCAAAACCATGTATGGCACCCTCCTCGACCAACGCGTCTTTGAGTCTCTTGTTGAAAAAACAATGCCGATTCTCTGGGAGCACCTCGTTAAATCCGATGTGCAGCTCTCTGTTGTCTCACTCCCGTGGTTCTTGTCACTATACATCAACTCCATGCCACTTGTATTTGCGTTCCGTGTGTTGGATGTTTTCTTCCTCGAGGGTCCGAAAGTATTGTTTCAGATTGGACTAGCAATCCTGCGAATCAATGGGGAGGAGCTGCTCGATGCGACTGATGACGGCGCTTTCATCTCAATTCTTAAAAGCTACTTTTCTCGCCTTGACGAAAGCGCCCACCCCCGTAGCGATAATGAGAAGCTCAGAGCTGTGACCCGTTTCCAGGAGCTCATGGTAGTGGCATTTAAGGAATTTGCCGGGATAACACAAAATACAATAATGGAACAACGCGCTCGCCATAAAGATGCAGTTCTTTCATCGATAGAGTCATTCGCAAAAAGAACCCAGCTCCGTAATCTCGGACCAGAGTCGAAGCGCCTTACACCGCCCGAACTAAGCGTTGTTTATGACCGCTACAACAATGTTTTATACGAGCGACAAGCAAGGCTCCAGATGATTGCTGAAGAGCTCGAGAAGATTGCTGCTAGGAAGAAGGGATCCTCTCCTAGCATCCCTAGTGGCACAAATAATGGAGAGCGCGGGCGGGTTGGGCTGGGTCCAACTCCGGGGGAGACAGCTATGGATTATGATTGTTTCCGCGAGTTTATGACCGGGATTGCTCCGTGGGCTGTTGCAACACCTACCACTTCACCGTCACCATCTACAGCTGAACCAGCAGCAGGTTTCTTTGGGTCCTACGGGATTACATCTAGTTCGACGGCAGCGGCGGTTGCAAGGAAGAACTTGCTGAATCCATGGGGCGCGGGGAACCCTGAGCCCGCGGAGCACGAATTTTTGAAACGCCTGTTTAGGAGATGGGATACGGGGATGAGGGGTCAGTTGACATTGGGAAATGTAGTTACTGGACTCGCTAGTGTGGTTGGTGGCAAGAAGGATATTATGGGCATGATCAACTACTGGTTTGAGCTGTATGACGATGATGGTGATGGGAGAGTTGATCGGGAGGGTATATTAAGAATTACAGAAGCACTATTATTCGTCACACGGGGCTACGGTAATAGCCGTGAGGGCGAATTCCAGGGTGAAGTGGATGGGGAGTTCGATGAAGGGAGGGTACTTAGTGCAGTTAGCGCGTTTACACGGAGGTGCTTCGACTATGCAGACCCGGACCGACCTTCGCAGGGAAAAGACCAATCAGATTTAACAGGAAAAAACGAAGAAGACCTACTCCTAATAGACGAGGGCGCCCCAAGCAGTGACCCACTCCAGGTCCCCAGCAGGAGCAGCTACGAAAAGCCACCCCCTACTCCCAGCTCTGAGAAGGAGAAAGCAAATCTAGCGCTCGACCCCAACAACCCACTCCACATCACACTCCCCACTTTCCGCATGGTCATCCTTGCCGATGAAGTCCTTGAACGATTCTTTGAGAGTGGATTTGCAGAAACATTCACCCTCCTCCCATCAGACGGCACCACTCTACAACCCCCACCAAACCCAAACCAACGCCCCGGCATCGCTGTACAAACCACCACACTAGGCGGCCGTATGCCTTCTCTCCCATCACTTCCATCCTCTCCTGCATTAGCAGGAACAACAAAGGGTCTCCGCGGCGTTTTAGACGGCATGGTAGACGAGGGCATGCGCGTCGCGGCGGAGATCCGTAAGCGTATGGAGGAAGAGATGGATAAAGCCGTTGAGAACCCGGCAGCAGGTGAAGAGGAAGACGAGGAGGGGAGAGAGGATAGTAAGAGTATCATGGAGACGGATAGAGATCTACTGAAGGGTGCGGAGGCAGAGACAATACAAGGAGTTATGCAGAGTGAGGAAGGTGGGAAGCCAGGGGAGTTGGTGGTTGGTAAGAGGGGAAGCTTGAATGTGCCTGTGGCGGAGGGCAGAAGGACAGTTAGTGAGGGGGAAAATAGGACGGTGGAGTTTGAGAGTAAGTAGTGGGGATAGATAGGGGGTGGAGTATGGAGTGTATATTTAGTTTCCTAGTTTCCCCTTCTTTTTTTTTTTGAAAGTGGAAGGTTGAATTTGCCGCGTGTAGCTATGGTGCTTTGTGAGATGTTAATATGAATAAAGCTCGTGTCAACTGGTGTGTGGGTCCGAGTGATGGGATATGATTCAATCATGAAAGATAAGTTGAGTCTACCTACTTTTGATACGTAAATGACACTATAAACGTGAAATCCGACACTTTGAGATTATTCAAACAGTGTGTAGTAATCATAATGGTCTAGAAAATAATGCCAAGACCTCGATCTAAAGTCCAGAAGGTTGCCAAGGCTGTTGCTCGAGAAAGGCGCAGACATCTCTACTAGTGATGCCGATAGATCTTTTGGTCATGTGATTTATCTTTGGTGAGAAAGAACAGATCGCCCACCAAAGATAAATCACATGACCAAAAGATCTATCGGCATCACTAGTACAGTAACGAACGATGGAAAGACCATACTCTATAAAGAACTATCTTGCTGGAAAGACTTAACGTCTTAGAATCTACAAATAGTGGGGATACAGCACTCCACAAAGCGGCAGGTAATGCGGGAGTGTTCGTTTACCGGCTATTGATTGAGGGGTGCCGGTTTCTTAACTACGAACAAGAACGGTTGGAGTGTGCTCCATCTGGCCGCACTTAATGGGAATGAGCCCGTTGTCTAGTTGTTTCTTGAGAAAGGTACCAATCCTTTAGCAACTACAAAGGATGGAGAGGCAGCAATCAATGGGAACGAACAAGTTGTCCGGCTGCTACCCCGGAAAGGCACCGACCCTTTAGTAACTACAAAGCGTGGGGATACGGTACTCCATATGGCAGCATTTAGTGGGAGGGAGCCCATAGTCCGACTGCTACTTGTGAAAGGCTCAGAAATCTCAGCAGTAACGAAGGATTGGATGCCAGCGCTGCACTTTGCAACTATTGGAGAGAAAGAGCCTTTAGTCCTGCTATTTGAGAAAGAGCTGAGTCCTTTAGCAGTAACAGAAGGTAGAAATACCGCATTACACTACGCCGCATCTCACCTAGGCTCTATGTGGCGATATTCTATTCCTGTGATTTAGCTGCTGCTTGAAAAAGGTGTCGATGTCTGAGCAGTAACGAGTGATGGACAATCAGCGCTATAAATAGCCGTCTCTAAAGGTCACGACAAAATTATTCATATTTTGAACTGTGCGTCTGATCGCAGGCTGTAATAGCAATGGAATAGGAACATGTATGCACATATACAATCTGGGTGGTTGCTGCGGAAGCATAAATCTACGGATCTTTTGGAGGACTTCAAAGCACTCTAAAACCCGTTGCTAGGGTGAAGGGATAGGCATGTAGGGTATGAGGTTGGGCTTTCCCTCTCCAGGCGTATTGTCGAACTATTATTTCTACTGCGCTACACATACTTCCGCAGCCGTAATCATTTTTTTTTATTTACCTCATAGACGTAATTAAATAAATAAAACTCTTGAAAGAACCACCGAGTGATTTCCCATGAAGAAAATATTTCACAACTTGATAGGTCGCTTTTATATAGAAAACAGGTTCCCTGTTAATTTATTAAAAGGTTTAATATGAAAAACTTTAACGTTAGTTATTAACCAATAGTGTGCTTTCAAATAAGTAAATAACAGAAAACGCAGAAACTAGCCTTTTAGTACACTGCCTCTAAAATAGCCGCTGTACAAAGCTCCTATTTCCAGAAGCAGACAATCATTAATAATTTCATCTTTCATCATAAATAAAGACCAATAGAAACTTCTTGCCGCCACTATAACTAATCTTCTACTATACCACATATGTTGCAACCGAATTCTCCCGCAAGAAAGCAAAAAGAAAGTACTAAGTTCCTACCAGTACTCTTAAGCGTGATAAAATATTTCATGAATGGAGTGAGGATCGAACTCACGCGGGTTGCCCCACTAGCACCTGAAGCTAGCGCCATAACCACTCGGCCATCCATCCTGAGCTATTTCCAAAAACACGAGCCCTCTGATTTTTGCTACTGAGTGAGTCCTATAGTAGCACTTTCTATTGGCCTATAACACACCTAGTAACGACTTCTCTACACAAAGAGATTAACACTACATAACCACACGGGGTAAGGGTCGAGGATAATATTTGAAGAGACGGTCTTACCCTCATTAGCTTCCGATCAAAAAAAAAAACTACTTCTACTAGTCCTACAACAAGTTCTAGTAATTAGATAAAAGTTATTCATAACATGAAGGGCCGATTAGGGGGAAGTCTAGCATTAGTGTTCGTAGCACAATCCAATCACTGATTTTTTCATGTAGACCTATTCCCAATGGGACTTCTATTTATAAAACCCCATAAAGAGAGGTGATAGCTTTAGCTACTAACTAAAACTTTATCTGGTTTAGGATAGGATACTGTGTTATAACGCCATTTATGAGTTTGACCTTATTGTTAGTTGTTTATAACACCTTTATAAACCATCAATTTACTCGATTCTATCTCAACCTATCATGTTTATTCATGATACTATATTTTTACCAAGAAGAAAATTCGTCTAAATGACTAGAGGTCGTATAAACGAAAGATAAATATCTAAACCCTTATGAATGTATCCATTACCAACACCCTAACTTCACATGAAACACCCATAGCCCAATTCCTTCTTGAATTCCCACTGATAAAAGATAAACAAGGCATTCACCCACGCTCAAAAAAACAGAAATAACCTCAATACTTCTTGTAAAGGAACATCCCCCTCCAACTTATACCAACTCAAACCCATCAACCAGATGACTTTTTTGGCTCTACCGTACTAATCTCCCCCTCTCTTTTTCTTCTTCCCTCCATCATCTATTAGCACTCCTGTTGATACCCCCGCTGTTGGTCTCCCAATACCCAATGTAATCCCTCCTGGTCCGATAATACCTCTACCGCTCGGTGACATAGTCGGTGACACTATTGGGGAGCCAGAGAATGTACTTGATACACTACCGGATCTCTTTTGATCGCCACGGGATACTTTGATTGGAGGATAAGAGTCCTCAGACTCTATTTGTGGAGGGTCTGCGAGTTTTATAGTTGCTGTTGCAGAGCCGGATGAACTCGGGCGAGATTGAGGGTTGGATTGAGTTGTGCGTTCGTCTTCGGAGTAAGAGGGTAAGCTCCCGTTTTTAGTGTATGCGGTAAGGTACATACCCGCTCTATCTTTTAACGACCCTACGGCCTTATCTCCTTCTCCACCCAAAGAGTATGACTCGAGTGCTTCAAGAACATGCGGGAATACAAGTTCATCCACGTCTGACGCCCAAAGAAAGTCGAGGTGTTCATAGTGCTCTATTTCCTTTGCCACAGTGTGTCCGGGTAGCTCCTTCAGCATAACTTCAATATCAACTAGACTATCACTACCTCCATAAACAAGTACAATAGGCGTTGTGATGTTTCTAGTAGGGAATTTCGCAACCTTATAGAAGTTCTTCCCCGAAAATGCCACCACAGGAGACTGGATGTCGTCATCGTACATCTGGAAGGATTGGTTCCGTATAATCTGAAACCAGTGGACGACGGTTTTGACGGATGCATAAGAGTACAGCTTGGAGTACGACGCTATTTTCTGGTTGAGAGAGATATTGTTGCCCCGCCAGTTAAAGAGGAAGGCTAGGAAGAAGTCGATTACCCGAACAAAGATTGGGGGGTCTGTGAGAGTGTTGTTAGCTCATGCGGGAAAGTCGGATTAAAGGAGCTTACAGAGAATGCTTTGCCAGAATGTTGTAGAGGGCAGAATACTTTTGCGGCCGAAGAAGAGAAACATGATGTTCGGGCTTGTCTTCATTAATGCATCGACGATGGGGTTATGCAAGCCAGCGGGACTCATAGCAGGTGCCAAGGCAATAAAAACATCTACTTTTTTATTTAAACTTGGGTGAATGCTCAGCGTTGCAAATGCTTGTGCAGTTCCTTGAGAAAACCCGATATAGCTTAGACTCTTCTGCTTCGTTGTCTCGAGGATATAGTTGATGGAATCAGGAATATCGTGAAACGCAAATTCGTCCATACTGAAGTCCCAGAATTTAGTGGAAGTAGAAGGGTGGTGAATTGACTTCTTGGAATATTTATTCCCGCGGTTATTGCCACACTAGAAGCACTTTATATCAGATGAAATGTTTTTAGAACTGAGTTTTGGTATTCAAAACATACCCAAACGTCAAAACCCTTCTCAACAAGCACGAAAGGCAGACACTTTTCTTTCTCCAAACAAGACACCCATACCTCACTATTCATCAACAATCCTATCCCAAATTAGCCTTTCCTCCGTTAGTAACAAAAACCTAACTCACCATGATGCAAATAGACGACCTTCTTCCCTCCATTACCATCCTCCGCAGTCGACTTCTTTACAAGTCTATGCAAACCCAGTAAATATCCATCCCCCGTCTGAACGATATGTTCTTCTATCCTCCAGTCACCCTTATTCCAAATCTCACATATCTCAATGAATCCTTCTGCCTCCCGGACGCGTGCAACGATATTTTTTTCAACCTCAGTGCTAGAGACGGTGGTATACCGAGTTTGTGAGAATGAGTTGAAGAGGGTGCGAGATCTAGCATAGAAGAAGTTTATGAGAGGTGATGCTAGAGATATCATTAGCATAGGTCTTAAACGGAGGACAAAGCCGCCAATACTTGGAATTAAGGGTCTCACGTAATGCTAATGTAATGACTCGTATTACCTTCTCGAATATGAGGAACAGGAATGAAAAGAATAGTGCAATGTGCTCCAGCCTAGAAATTTAATAAAATAAACATTAGCATTGCACCTCAGGATACTGGGACGGCCCTGAGTAGCACTTGGGCAGTGGAAATAAAAATTCCACACTGATATAAAAAGGCGGGGATATACAGATGGAGCCGGCCTACAATAGGCACAGGCATAGTTTCTCCCCCACTACTCTTGCACTCTCCGGACTGATCGTGACTTATCTCACCACCGCGGTGAATGCAGCAGTAGGACAGAATAAGAAGATTGTAGAAGAAGACGCGAGACTGACTCGATCCAACTGTACTCCTAGCACTCCCAAAGTTAACTCTGATGATAAAGGGCTCAAATAATTCCTACTCCCGCCTTAGGGGCTCACCAGATGCTATTTGCCGTGTAAGTGCTTGTGTTTGGACGTTGACTGGGACTCGAATAGACTGTCGAAGCTCTGTTAACCTTATCTGAAGACTAATAAAGTAGGCCGCGGAGCCGGTTGGATAAACACGAGCAACTGTCTACCCGGAAACTTTGATTGAGGTAGTGTCCCACGCGTGTCCGTTTTAATCGCCACTGGAAAAACAGGGATGCCCCTATCTGGAATAGAAATACCCAGTAACTGGAGCTCGTGAGAACTTGGGTTTTGGCTTTTGGTCTTTTTCTTGCTGGAAAACTTTGCATGTGCTTGAGGCGTTGCTCGTGCCTGTTATCTTGACTTGCTTTCTTTGACCGTTGGAGCTGCAGCTGCAAGGATGAGGTGCATCCCGGGTTGCGGATCTATAATTACCGAAAGGGGCACTACATAACCGAAAGGCTTTGGAGCATACAACTCTGAGCGACTAACTTAACTACTCTTATTCATCTCTAAATAGTCTCAATAGATGTTAGATCATAGGTACAGCTCGTTTACAGGTCTTTTATTCTTTATGTAATATATTACAGATCCCGTCTTCAACACAATTCGCATTTGACCCCTGCCCGACTTGTGATTGGTAGACGACGAGATATCTACGGAGCAAGAGACCCCTAATAAATATAAATGTACGTTTTCCCCCGGAACCGCCAGACACTTATACACCCAATATTCTGGGAATACAAGCCTCGAGGGTACACAGGATTAAAGTTTTTCCGATTAAACAGAGTATAAAGCTAGATAGGTGTTCTCCGCTGTAAATTTATATCAGTTTTAGTTTGGTGTGAGTGAGTCGCTGACTACGATATGTATAATCGGTTCCCAACATTCACAGCTTATTTTCCGGAACAGGGGCACAAACACTAATAACCATCAGAGAATTGGACCAAGGGATAAACCCCAAATAACAGGAGCTCTAGCCGAAAAGATTGATTCTATACTGTGTTGTGTATTGCCCCGATTTCAAAGACATTAAGTTGAATATGGTAGGCCTGTAGGAGAGTTGGAGGCAGCTGCATATGTCCCATAGAGGAAGCTGCCTCTGAACCCGGAAGAGGGCTGTTATCACCAAAGCCCGACAAAACAAACAAATTCCCAAACCACATCCGGCATTCCCCAATTGTCTCTTAAACCACGTGCATCCGGCTTAACCGCCTAACCGCCTTATTCTTGGCGCCGTCATCCCACTTTTCATACTCCACTTCTAACAACACCTCGAACTCAGGCTCTGAATAATTCATCGCAATGCCGTCCTCATGTAAAGAAATTCGTATAAACCCTTCCCCAGTCACACCTAGCCTGGTTAACGCTTTGATAACCTGCTAACGAAACTCTCGAGACCAACAGGCGCAGCCCTAGCAGAATGTCTCCAGAACTCTGACTGCGTAATGGTCTACCGCAACAAACCTGGTGACTGTATTCGTCCCCCGTTGTCGGACACATTACCGACACAGTGTCAGCAGCTGAAGAGGAGTTACGGACAGTGCAAGTGCGTCATGGTGCCCCGAGCCAGTTCCCCGTTGCGGTGATGTTTCTAGAAGAATGTTAATTGTTGGTATTGCATGTAGGAGAGGTATGGTTGATATGAGGAAACGTTTCCGTGGAAATACACCTATTGGGATGAGCAGAGGGGTGGAGGGGGGCGGGAGGGCGCCGCAGCTTTATGGAGGGAAACCTATGTACCCTGATGAGGGAGTTGGAGAGGAGGCGAAAGACTAAGTTAGAGGAAAATGAGAGCAGGAAGGGCTTAATGCTACCAAGGGACGAATACAAGTTTGTATATGTAGAAAACCTCCACTCAATTTGATGGGTACCGTCTTTGCTTACCGCATGGAGATTACCAGTTTCGTATACTTAGACAAATTCGAGTCGGATTCTGTGACTTATATTGTGGTTGTGGTGAATAACATCACATCGCTGCGGGTGCGGAAGGAGTTGCATTCTTCAATACCCCCACATGCTCACGCTGATGAATTAGGTGGAAATTCTTCAGGCTCGAACCCATCGTGCGGCTCTGCGGCTTGCTTGTCCAAGTGTCAACATCAACCACCTCATTGAAACGTAGAAGAAAAGAGATCAACTAAGAACACGAAGAGACAAGATCTACTTCAAACACTCATAATTTGAAACAGCAAAGACTGATCCTCCGTTCCGAATTCTTCCCTCTGCAGAATCCTGAAAACCACAGGTGCAGAGTCCTAAGACAGCGGGGCCAATCGATAAGCGAACATTATCACGGCATAGAGCCGGACGGGAACTGTGTCACGTCGAAGTCCACTAGCGAGATGGGGAACTGCATTGCGATTCCGAGACTTCCTCTAGCACGCACTCCCCACAGCGCCAACGTGGTCATTTACAGCCTTGTTTCTTCTCGAGCTGTTTTCAATATGGGTACTTAACGAGACCCGTTTTTAGAGCTTAGGGGAAGCTGGGGTTAGATACGACACCCCTGAAATTGAGAGGAGTTATGACACGGGTTTGAGATATAGGCCACGGGACTTAATTATAAAAAGTAAGTACGATTGCATGGAGCAGATATAAGTGACGATAAATCGAGCCTACTGAGCAGGGCCAAGGTAATTCGTAGAGGCGCCTCTTTTGTAAACTAGCAGCCCTAAAAAGTTAAGCCTACCCCGCTATAAGATCTTGAAGCCTCGTCCACGGCAGCTTTTCCACGATCACGGGTCCTTACAGTCTTTGTGTGGCGACGAGGCTACCCTAGGTCATTAATCAAGCTCCAGGACTAGCCACTAGTCTCGTAATACATTGAAGACCAACCCTCGACGTTCGCACCTCGCATCACATTTCCACGGGAATAAGCCTTTCATCCCCCCTGAATTCTTCTCTCTCTCGTTCTCTCCTCTACGCCTACGCTTAAGGTTGTTATTTCTTTCTCAAGTCCTTACATAGCATCTACCCACCGTCAAATACTTCTCAGCATGGCGGATCAAGTTGAAGACATATGGAATGTTCCTTCTTCTTCTTCCCCACCTGCACCTGTTTCTACTGGGATTATGGATCAAGGTAGCGATTCCCATTCATTTTTAATCATCTTCTGTCGTAATTTCTGTATTTGAACCCCTGCTCCTTGCTTGATTCCCTTGTCAGGTTTATCTTCACATACAATCCCCCCCTCATCAGTTGGCCCTTGATCATGATACCTCTGAAAGTCTTTGCTGCTCATGCCGAAGACAACAAGCCTTCGGCCTCTGAAATTCTAGCCATGTAAAGCCTAGAAGGTCTGAGAAATCAACGAGCGTACTGAGCGAAGAAGCTTTTTATTTGAGATCTAACTATATTAAAAGTTCTCATTTTCTACTAATTTTCTTACCTTATAATTTTATCACTCGGTCCTAACTTAAAACCCAGCTATTGTTTTTGGTGTTTAATACGGTTTTACTAACGATTGGCTGAACTAGACTCGAGAGAAAGAAGCATAGGAGACAGTATCACAGTCGCCTCTCCTACTCTAGCAACCAGGATGATTACGAACTCACCCATAAATCCTTTGCTCTCTAATACTACTACCTCCCCCGAGCTTGCTTCCCCAGCTTCGTCAGCATCTTCTCTTTCAGATCCACCATCAGAAACTAACTCCCCAACCCTCTTTGTTCTGGATGAACCCAATATCAAGTCTGAGCCCACTGAAGATAATTCTGGATTTGTGGCTTCAAATGTCTTGGCTACTAATGATAATGCACCGCCTCGCACCAAGAGCGCCTATTATAAACCCCGTGTACGTGGAGTAGATGTTTGTGCTGATCCAGACACAGTCGAAGCATATAGAGTTGCTAGGGCTATTGCCGATGCTGAGGGCGAGTTGACCATTATTGGCTCGAGATCTCTCAGGTCTTCAAATAGACTGAGTAGTACAAAAATCATTACCCCCCTCGCTGAATCATCTACCTCGAACCCTCCTCTTAACGGGGTGTCCGGGAGTTCGAAGAAAAGAGGTAGAAATAGTATTAATAACAAACTGAGACCTACGCTTCCGGGCTCTACACTTGTGGCAATTAAGCAGGAGTTCGCGGATAGTCAAATCGAAATGAAGAGCTTTATCTCGGCTACTTCCCCATCTGAACAGAGAAAAATACCTAAAAAGCGTTTAAAGAAAAGAAAAACTTATTCAACCTCCAAAATCACACCAGGATCTAGCCAGGAAATTTCTTCGCGGCTACAAACTTCTAACCAAGATAGAACCCATATAGCTGATAGATTAGTCCCTTCAGCCCGAGCAAACAAAGGTGTGCGGAAAAAGAAACCTCCCCAATGGTCTTGGGTCGAGCTAAAGGATGATCTAGGAATAGAAGAGGACAAGGCAAAAAACGAACAAGAACAAACAAAACGTCATGAATCACTACCTCCCTCGCTCCCAAGCAACAAATACCTCTCCCCTTTTGATCTTGATAAAAGATCTCTCCACCAATCCAGGGCCTGGTCTGAGGGGCCCGAAGAACCACGAGATCATACACCTGTTGTTCCACAAGTGTATAGGAAGAATGGAACTCTTACAGATGCTGTCACTATTACTAGAAGCAGGTTGAGGCCTCGCAAATCATCTAATAATCTTACCCTAGAATCCTCTATGCCCCGGAATTCAAAACAGGCCAAGAGATTACTAAAATTCGAGAAAGGACAAAGATATAACCCTACGACACCCCAAAAGAGGGCTCTAACCGAAGAAACCGAGGAAAGTAGTGAGGATGATCTTACCCAAGATGGGTGGTCGGACGAAAACAGTAATATATCCGAGAAGGTTGATGACGAGGGCGAAGCGGACGATAGTGACGACGATGACAGAGAATTAAATAGACTTGGATTTAAGAATAAGTCGCCTACTGTGACTGCTAAGATAGGGAACGGCCGGGGAACACGGTCCTCTAAAAAACGGAGGTTGAACTCTGGTAAGAGCTCATACAGAAAAAAGGCCAGTAAACCACCACCCATTACCGATATCAAGGACCTTGACCCGCGTGTTTGGCCAGAGGCTGCTATTTTTGTCAATGGAATATATATGATCCCAAATGGTTGTCGCAAGTAAGTTCTCTCTTCATCACAGTAATAATTCTATATTTTTTATATTCGCTTTTGCTAATCATAATTATGGCATTTAGCTGTTTAGAAAGTCATTTTTTCTGTAATAGAAAGATGCCTTGTCATAGATGTACTGCATGGGGTGTAGAATGCTCTCGAGCTGAAGGATTGGTGCCGGCAAGGCCCAGGCAAGTTAGGGAGAAAGATAAAGGCAAAGGTCCTGGTATTACCGAGTTTATGGCCCCGGAATTTCTGGACCTTTCACTCTCGCCATCCCAGATAAAAGTACGCCGAGGACGACCGGTAAAACCCCTGTTTCCTAATATACCCTTGCCAGATGGAATCTCAAGTCCTTCTGTGATAGTTACACCTAGGGCAAAGAAGTTATGGGCTAAAAAGGGGTCTACGAATAAGATTAAGAAGGAAAAAGATATCCAGGAAGTGCCAATGATCAATTTGATCAACCCTCAAGAAGATAAACCGCCGGGTATCCGAAGACCAGAGGTTTGGTGCGAGGTAAGGCAAAAACTCGCGCCGTTTTAATAAATATTCCCAGTGACTGATATATGGAATCCTATAGTCTCGTCAGGAGTTGTGTGAGAGCTTACCTTACTACCGCAGCTACCAGAGCGGCTGTTACGGCCATGATGGACTAGTCCATGGATACCTACTTGATGGCTTTCCTGCTCCACGAGACTACATCGATGGCAAAGTTGTTATCTCCCATAGGTTTGCAGTCTCTCCTTACATCTTACTTGTTACACTGTATTTCTAACAGAGTCTTTTAGTGGAGGTAAATCAGCAGCCGATGATGATGGGCAACGCAGGCTACTTACTAATCAGACTTCGGAAGACAAGGTCATCAAGTACCTCCTTTCTAACATGAAGAATCAACTACCCTTGGTTATGATAATGGGTAAGCTATATATCTAATACTGGTTCCTTTCCAAACGCTATTTAGGTCACTAACCCTTAATTATGACCAAAACCTAGGCCAGCACTGCTGCAATTCTCCTTCAAAGCTTCCACACCGCTACTGTGTTATGGACTGGTTCAAAGTTACTGCTGGTTGGGCGGAGCGGGATCCAAGGAGTAGATTTACGCGCTGGAAGTTTAGGTTCGAAAAGCTTGATACTAGCGCTGACGGCTGGTGGGCCTCAAGCCCATCTACTGAGAGTGATACCCCGGAGGAAATGGTCAAAGCTTCATGTAACACCTGTAGGGCTGAGAGCCCACATGTATATGAGGAAGGTTGGATGTGCCTCAAGCCTGAGTGTACCAAATTCTGGACTGTAAGTATCCAACTCAAACGGCCGTTTACATCCAATTCTTACAAAAAAATAGCTTAATAATAAGGATGCACCTACCGACCTCAAGTATACGGACAACTTTCTACACTGCCGTACTACCTGGCCATCTGAGTTTCTTACAGCGCCAAGCAATCTTGGGCCTTCTCTTAGCCTTAGTCGTGACGTCTTTTTCGACGGTGGTGACGTCTCTCGTATTTTTTGGAAAGGAATGTGTTGTCCCAAATGTGGTCGTCTCAACTGCAGAGAGTTCTGGGCAGGTTGGCGATGCTTGTCCTGCGATTTTAGATTTGATCCTCCTCGTACAATATTTGATGCTGCTCGGTTGGCCGATCCACACCGTCCGGCTTTTACCGGTCCTGCAATTCCGACAAATGCTTGCCATGAAGGAATCATATATGAAAGATTTGTCAAGGACGGGATGACAGTTGTACAGTATCAACTTGGAGATTGTGGCACAGTGACGCATATTCTTGCCAACCAGAACATCAATGCTCGTCCGAAGGACGCTGACTGGCTGTTTCGCGAATACCAATCAACCGAAATGCCGTTTAAGCGCTTTCCTTTGGGGAATCATAAATGTGAGTTAAACCATTCATCATAGTAGACATTAATGATACTAATATTAGATTAGCCGCAGGAAGACTACTCACCCAACAATTTACATTCAACTGCGTATGTTTCTCCAGTATGAACACTTTTTCCCTTCCGTTACTGACTCCGTCCCAGGGTGAACCATACAAGTTCATTGTGGATGTTGAAAGCCACCCGTTCGACAAGTCTCCACCTGTTGTTTCCCGAGCGCTGGAGGTCATTCGTGACCGTGTAAGCCTTGTCCATCCAGCGACTGAATTCAATGAAATTCTTAATGTAGGATATTTTGAAAAGCAAAAGATGGATGTAAGTTTTGCTTTTAGACCTACAATCATTCTATTGATAAAACTACTACACCTACTAATAATTCGATGAAATTCAGTACCACGACGACGGTGAAGCTGGACTTGGAGAAACGGTAGCCTCCATTTCTTTAGGTTCCCCAGCACGGATGCGATTCAGGGTAAAGGCTAGATATACTAGTGAGAGACACTGTTGGACGACCAGGCCTCCTACTCCCCCACCACCACTACACCTACGGAATAATGGACCTAATATAAAGAGTGAGCCTAAAAACGATGACTTAGACCTAGATGAGGATGAGGATGAAGACCCTGAGCGTAATGAGGATGTAATTGGTGGCCAACAACCGCCGACATCACCAGTTCGTGGCCTGAAGAAAGGGAGCAAGGGTAGAGTGAAATTAGACTTGTGCTTGAACCATGGAGACGTTATGGTAATGAAGGGTAGGAATATTCAGAAGTATTGGGAGGTATGTTTTATCTATACTCGGTTTTAACAAGCCTCTCTAACCATTTTACCTTCGCATTAGCATTCCGTCATTCCCCAAGGACTATTTAGAATAGCAGCAACTGCACGCTTTATCACTGAGAGCCATCCCGGTGTTCTTAAACAGATCAAATCCGAAGCTGCTACCGAACTAGAGAAATCGCCCATGAAACAAGACTTAATTGTGCCAGATTTCTCTACAGACACTTCCCCGGGTTACGGTCCTGCTGTACGCAATAACCCAGTGCCCCCTGCAAATATAGGCATTGATGAATCCCCTACATATCCCCCAACTTACACTACAACACCCCTTATACCGGATTCCTGGCTTAGTCGATCACCTAGTGACGCCAGATCGAGTGTGATGCCAATAGGAGTCAGTTCTGGACTTGGTGGTAGCAGTATTAATATAGCTCCAAACCCAAACACCTTTCCCGCCCTAGTTTCAGCACCTCAAAAACCACCCACGGAAGCCGAGTCGGCCCAAAGGCTACCAAATTTTCCTAGAGCGGATATTCTCCATTCAGTGGATCAACCGATAGCTCTGAATAATAGCATGTCTTTTGCCTCCCCTAATCCACAGATTCTTTCTGTAGGCCCTCAGGAACTCCCACAGACTCAAACCTCCGAGCCTTATGATACTCTCCGCCTTCGACCCCTCCAGCCGCTTTACCCTGATAGACGCTCCGGCAGTAATATACATAGATCTAGCTTAGACCAGGGTCACAATTATTTTGCAACTGGTACTGGAACGGATCCCGAGAACCAATCACACCCACCTCACCAAGATAGACTGATGGATGCCTCTGCAAACTCTCTTATAGACGGAAATGCTGGAATAAATCTCCGAAATAATTCATCAGATTCATATCCGGCCGTCCCTATCCAAACCGTCCCTATGGGAATTCTTTCCAATCACCTTACTAGCATCGGTGATAAAATGAACCCCCAGGACCAATACCCAGGCCCATTTAGCCTTAGAAAAGCTGTCGAGGTTGGTGATTGGACCACTGAAAAAGAAATCAAGGTTCCGGTGCCGACCGGAGGCGTAGCTCCTAAGCCAAGCACTGAGTAGTAATAGTATTAAAACACAATTACAGTTCTCATTAGAGAAAGCCAACGATAGCAAGTATTATTTTTATTTCTTTTTTTTCTAGCCCTTTTCTTTCTTTGGCTGAGTGAAATCTACCTTTTTCAAGTTAAACTCGATTTCTGATAATCATTGTTTGGAATTTAGATTTTGTCTATGTTACATGGGGAGATTCCAACCTTATTACTACAAGCGGTTGAACTTCCGAATTTTTCCTTGTTTGTGACCTTCCGTCACTAGCTATATAACCCACGCAAAGTTGCACATTGTTGATATAGCTACTCGGAAGTAGTTTTTGTAGCTACATATAGTACGGGTGGGGAATTTATACAAATATAATCTAGTGAGATTTGTTGATTTAATGGCAAATACGCGGCTTCGACAAACCTTCAATAGCGTAAACGAGCTTATGCCCGCGTACTAATATACCAGTACCGTAGCAAAAACAAACTGTTACGTTAATTGATTTAGCTAACATCCGCTGAAAAACAAAATTTATTGTCTAGTAGGGGTTGCAACAAGGCTTCCAAATTAGGAAGTGATGTACCCATACGATATGTAGTGAGTAGTCCTAATTATCATTAAGTATCACTCGTATATTTAACAAGGATACCTTTCACGCTCACACCCCACACAAAACTAATTTGAGCTATTGTCCCTCTGATTTATACAAAATCCCTTATATTCTCCAAATAAAACATAGATACATATAACTAATCAAATTTTTAATTCATCGCAGTTGTCACAAAAAACCCTAAGTAGATATCACTAGGTGGCAGCCAAGCGCTGTGGGACCTTTTTAGGGCGCAACTATGTTCGCTTAAAGTCGAGTGACCTCTTATGAAGAATATTTCTTATTCCCGAACTTAGCTATTCTACTTCGTATATTTAGCACTGCTTATTGACTTCTAGCAAATTTACTATAGATCCCGATAGATTTATTGCTTGTATGGTTTATATTTAGTAGCGATTCTACTCCTTCCCACCAAAAATAAATCACATGACCAATAAATCTACCAACACCACTTATAGGGGAGGTATTCAAAGTTTATAAGAGGCGAAGACTTTATTTGACCTTACTTTCCTCAACAATAAATTACTAGCAGATTAGTGAGACATCGATCAAGAATTAATAGCTCAAAAAAAATATAATTATGTATAAAAAAACACTTCTTTTGATTTACCCAACGGGTAAATATGAAAATACAAACTATTCGACATAAAATCCCTATTATATTTGGGTATTCTATGTCTTTTACAGTAGGTAGTAGTATACAGTAACTTAGCATTTCTATTCTGCCGGCATCGGCAGTTAAGAACCAAGTCTCAACGAAAGATATACACACAGATGCTGGAGCTGGAGCCAAGTACCAGTACCGGTAAATCTAAGCATGCGCACGGTATTCATAAGTTAGTGCAGCATACACCCTTAGGTTCTAAGAAGCTCAATGATTTGCTACGGAATAATTTTCCGTTGACTACTCATCTTAGTGCATTCAAGTGATCTCGGGGTTCATTAGCTAGTGCTTTGTCAAAGCAAGCCGGTGCTCTATAAGCCGAGCGCTCATACACCTCGCCGAAGGAATGCTGTCTCGAAACGGCTCGGAAAATAAGAAATATCTGGGGCAGTCAAAGCGATACATGTCAAACTCTTTTACCCTACTCCTTTAGTCCCCGCCGGATAAAATTTACGCTTCGGGAATTTTTCTAGATGCAAAACAGAACCTAGGGAACAGTGCTCAAGCCACATTGTGTTCACAGTAATCCCCGGCCAGAGTTTTCTTTTCTTTTCTAGTCGGCTGAAATGAACATAAGTATCATCTAAAGAAGCAAATCATTTTGGGCACTTCCTCTTGGCACGCTTGGTCCTCGGTTTGCTTCATAGTCACTCACTCGCTTATCGCGAGTGTTCTCAAACATGTCAATGCGGGGCCCTGTGCTCTCAATTAGCGACACTTCAAATCACAAGCCATTTTGTGCCCCTCGATCGGGGGAACTTACTGTTTGGAAGATCGGGCTTGGTCCTCCCGGCCATTTTACCGATGCACGTGGCTGAAGCCACCGGTGCTTCTACCGCGTGGTGGTGGTGGTGGCTATACCCAATCACTCTACAGGAACTCCCCCCCAAAAGACTGGTAAATGGTGCACCAGACAAGCCAGCAACTTCTCGCATATGGCACCCCGCTTATCTCCGTGGATCCTGTGCCAATGGTGTGGAGAAACCCCCCAATAACCGTGATACAAACTAAATCATGAGGCAAAACCGAACCACATCCAGTGCCAGTCCACAGACAAACGTAATTGTTTGCCACTGAACTGAAATTGATTCAGCTCATCAAGAGATATTTTTTAGGTCAGAACTCACTCATTTTGCCTTACCTGCCTAAAACCCGTTCACATGTCTTGCTGAAAATGTTTATTGACAAGCCGAGTGATAATATATGAGTCTTGAAGAATTATATGGGCTTGGCATCTCCACACGATCCTAATTATGAGCTTTTGTTAATAGAAAAGCTGAAAGGTTTCAAAAAATATTTTACTCAGCCACGCGTCTCTGGGTCCACATTTTGATGCCTCCGTGGCGGAATTAAACTGACGTTTAACCCCACGTAAAACCGAGAATGGCAAAGAAAAAATACGTGTACTAGCCTACATCAAAAGAACTGAAAAACTAGTACGGTCTTCGTACTGTTTCCGATGGGTAAAAGGGGTCTAACTTTGAGACGCTTGGGGAAATAAGTACGTATAGGGCCGGCCTATGATTATCGATAGATATATGTATCTACTACTGGTGAAGGGAGTTAAAGCAGCGATCTCCGTTCCTCTCAGCTCTCTAAACCCCCGATATTCCCAATTAGACAGCATCTAAGCCCCCCTTAGAACGCTAGTCTACTAGTAGTACCATTACTGCAATTTTCCATGTGAAGATCTGGATTAAGATGGCTATTAAGCCTTGAGACTCCAAAAAAAATCGTACAGCAAAGTTACCGAAATATGACCCTTGCGCGGGTAAGTATCGGGAATTTACAGTTCCTAGATCTCATCAACCCTTAGCCAGAGGATTAAGGTGTATCCCAGTGAAACAAACGTCCCATGTTTACACCCCAATATCCAACGTGGGTCCCGAGGATCTTGAGCGGAAGTCAAATGCGCTCAAAATTAATCTGGATCGATCCCGGCAAAACAAAAAATAATTACTCTTCATGGCGATCTAAAACGTCGATGGAAGCATGCAACCTATTCTTCCAGACGCACCCGCTGCAATCTACTTCACATAAGCATGACATCAAGCATGGGATCTTGAGAATCCTAATTTAGAAAAAAAAAAGTACATATGATCTGAATTTTGTAGCCGCGCTCTCCGTGTAAATCTCTATAAAGAGAATTGTTGAGTAATCTGCCCACATTCGATCAGACTCATGTCTCTTCTCGCCTCAGAGCTCGAGTGTTGAGCACCGGCCTCCCTTTGACAGTCTTTTTGAAAGCAACTGCGACATACATATCTAATACATGCAACGGCGACTATACATACATAAATGCCTATCGGTTCTGCGCACTTATTTCCGCCCAAATTACGTGATTGCTAATTCTGAAAAACTTACTGCGCGGGCCTAAGGGGCCTTATCCCCACACAATTCACCTTACTAAGAATAACCCCCCCCCCAAATAACCCTATACCCTTATCTAAGGTACCAACAAAAGATACCCCTACAGATAGATAAGGGAAAATGCCAGGCCCGATCTCACCTCACCCAGTCCCGATATAGAAAGAATAGACATAGCAAGGGGTCCGAATTGCGGGTTCCTAGGTAGTGGATCGGCCGATATATCGAGAGATGCCGATGGAGGAGAGTGAAGTGTTAATTAGTATTAAACCCCCTAGTTGATACAGCACGGGCCGCTGTCCAGACGCAACTTTATCATCCGAGTCCCTCCATCGGATTAAATATCCGTACGTTGGCTTTATCGGGAAGCAGTTACGCAACCGGGAGATTCACCTACATTCAAACGGGGGTCCGGGTATCGCGAAGCTGTATGTACGTGGGTTTTGGCTTTTGATTTTTACTCCCTCGGCTGAAAACACAATGATAAGTTATCTGGAATACGGAGTACAGTGCGTATTTGCCCCTCCAATGGAAGGGATTTTCCGCACGGAGTTGCACATGCAACAAAGACAGAGGAAACGCAAGATCGATTGCACGATTCAACAAAAAGTTGGTTTCTAGGAGCATAGGCTGCTCCGAACTGAAACTTTAACACTGTTAGATTGCGGTACGAACGTCGTGATCGGAACCAACAAAGATGGCCGAGATGGGCCCTCCGAAGATTAGCTAGGTTTATTGGCCAGACTTAACTTGGAGGCGTCAACCGAATGCCTAAACATCCCGACACGACGAAACGGATACGGCGGGTAAGATCTCCCCTGCCATAGTTCATTAAAACGCCGGCCGGCGACTGGGTTCTGGGTGCCAAAGCCTCTGAATCATCCAGTATCACCTAAGGCCAGCGCGTTTTGATCTCCATTGAGCTCATCTCCTGCAGGGCGTGCGTTGGCATCTTGTGGAGGGATCGTTGAGCAAATATCTTGTAGTCCTTGATCAGGCATCACACAGGATTAAAGGGTCCAGCCCAGGGTCCAGTCAATTTCTTGGAAACCTGGATTCCGTTTCTAGACCTATTTTTGAGAAAAAGGTGATAGGGTTGCATCAGTGGAACAGCATAAGCGCCACTGCCGTAACTACAGAAGCAATCAGGTTTCTTCGGACGAACTCGTCTCCAAAGGTCGATGTTATTTCTCAAAAATCTTGTCCACTTCCCCTTTAATCAATTTGCATCATAATTATGCATTGGTGCATATGCTTTCGCATTAAGACTAGCCCACCCTCGTTGACATCTCTATGCATACATATAAATTACAAAAGTATGACGTGAGCCTAAGCGTACGCCCAGCAATGACAAGACGTTTAGAGTTCCACAAACTTGCTCCCATTTCAGCAGAGAACCCGTAAAGTCAGGGGGAGTCTGTTTGATATTAATTGCCAAAGTAGGACAACCTTCCCTTCTTTGTATCTTTTGAGTAACTGTGTTATTTTGGGGATAATGCGGGGGAAGCGAATTTGGCCCGTACCATGGGTTCGTCTGGACTTAAATTTAGTAATATTGCTGGATTAACAACCAGACGCAGTAAAATCTGATAACGGAAATTATAACCCTATGTACTCAATTATCGACTTTAACGTCATTCGGGCACGTACCCCACAAATGTATACTAATGCGCTGCAGGCTCACCGCACATATGATCAGAGGTACGTGCGAGGTTCGGGAGTTTCTCATAATTGATTTTTTATATGCCCTAAAAAATCGGCCCTTTGGTTTTGTATTGATCTGCACTCCGAACCCTACCTCTACTTTCTGAGGAGGGGTGCATGGCAGTCCCTAAACCCTCATAAATGTTGTTTGCCATAGATTGAGCGCACAGAATGCAGCCCAGAATCCAATTCTCTACAACCGAGATTGTACCAAGAAGTCAATATTACTAGTTGCCCAAGCCAGGAAGTCCATATGTAATTGAAAGTATCGTCGGTATAGTAATAGCACTAGCGCATTGTTTACGTAGTCAATGTATGAGGTACCTGCAAAGATCTTCGCCAAAAGACCCAAGCACCCGTATTCAATGACTGGTAAGCCCTGTACCCTACCGACACACCCTGCCCGCCATTGGTATGGAGGTCTTTTTCCAGTCTGGAAAGGGTGACCCGTTCAGATCTTCCCCTGCTCAAAGCGGGGCGTATATTGAGGCACTTTCAACACAATGCCTGCTCATAATGTTATATATGCACGGTGAAAATCTGGGGTAATTGTTGATGATTTGTCCTTGCCGGAAGTCAGGCAAGTGAAACCGCAAATCAACAAAGATGCCGAACCCTTGGGAACAGAGACCTAAGAGAGTTGTTATTCGCCCAATCGCTTGGATATGCACATCCGCGAGCCGCATCAGTATCAACACCAAAAACGCTCGCTTCCAGTTGTGAGGGCTACACCAACAGTGTGCGATCCCGGAATACAAGATCTAGAATCTTAGATCGCCCCTGGAGTAGGCACAACAAATATTTCATCTTTTTGTGGGTTAATAACTGGCCTAGGCTCGAGATTTCTGTCAGTCATGTGTAGAACATTTGGTTTGATAAGACGTGGCGCAGAGGGCCAGCCCCGTGTAGACAACTCGTGGCGAAAACTGCTGTTTTGTTACTTGCACGTCTAGATCATTTGTGCGCCGCCAGGGTTCTCTTTCCCCCCAGTCCTTAATGTAACTGAGCACAAATGAGGAGATACATCTCCTGTTTTGTGCAGTGCTTAAGGAGGTACATACAGTTCGAAGAGCTAGATGCGAGTATCCGAGGTACTTACAGTATAGTTTGCCAGGTCAGGCGCAAACTTCAGGGGAAATGAGTAGTTGTGAACCCCATCTTTACTGTTGGGGTACTTATGGCCAAAGAATTGATTGGCTCGTGGCCTGGGAGAAGCGTCGTCTTCGCACATCTCCCAAACGGACAGGTGGGCTTCTAATATGTACCTATGCACGTGTCGCATTCTTGTGGAGCACGAATTACTTGCCCAAATAAAGAATATACGCTTTATGTATGTAGTGGTGAAGGCAGGCAGCTGACCTCCTGGTTGACATTGATATTTGAATGCACCCTGCATTATTCGGTTGTACTCTCTTGCGTTTTTTTAGTGCTGATAAGCGACAAAGAGCGAAAAAGCTCAACGGGAGCGCCCGTTATTTACACAATATAATTTGCATAGTAGATGCATAGAACGAGTGGCTGGGACACTTCACGATAACCCCTGGTAAAAGTTGAACAGTACCGCTGCCCCCGGTAGCTGAAGCCAGAGATGTTTATCTGGTGTTGTTTGTTCTTTGCTTTTCAACCTTTCCAAGCGGACATGCGGGCGGGGGGGAACTTCGGCGCCGAGCTGAATATTCACTCAGTCCGCCTGGCATGCATGCAGCTTACAGCTATAAGAAAAACAGTGCCTTCATAACCGACGAAAGTCTAGATTACCATTAACTAAGACTAGCAATGTAGTTGTATATTACTTTGCTATAGTTTAGTCAGTTTAAGATAAAACACACTTCTTGGCTTGAGGTTCTGGTATCTTGTCTGGCGCGTATGCTGTCTCGCTCGGCGGGTATAGCAGCGTTACATGTAGTTCTAAAATAAAAATTACCGCCGGAATAGTAGAAGCCCAACAATTAATGTAAAGGGACCTTTTATCGCTTAATGTTCAGTCATCTAGACCATCTCCTGAGCCTTTTTTGTATATTAATGTATCAGTTTCGTACTCCTCCTACTGCGCCTCTGTAATCAGGATCTTAATGGTTCCGGGTACCCGGAGAAGCTTTGTCGGGAAGGCTGGCGAGCCTCACAACCTGGGCGGAGTGCCCGAGCTGGGGGGGGGATCTTTTGACCTTTCTTACAAAATGAAGTGCGGCCAGGGTGTATTTTCTGGACCTTGCATACAAGGTAAATGCGGCAAAGCATGCATAGTTCTTGAGCGTAACTGTTTCTCCGGGCCTGAGCTCAGTCGCCGTACCCGCGTGAAATTGCGGATTAGTATCAAACTCTTATTTTTAAGGGTGGCTTGATCTAGGCGTACATACTCGCTCGACCTACATGAGGCCCCGGCCGAACCGAACAGTTCCGTATAGAATGTACTACCAGGGGGTATGCAATAGTATACGCAATTGGGAACATCTACTGCAACCTGAGGCCTGAATATTAGCTAACCAGCACCTAGGCTCGTACGTACGCTTTGAGGCGAGGTAATCTTCGTATTCAAGTCTTGACTCCAAGGGTCCGTTTTAGCCCGCCATTGTTTAAAGTTGAGTGATACTCGTAGCGATTTTGTAGCGTTGGCACCAGCGTCCCTAGCCACTATTGCGTGGATCCCGCAAGAACTGTGACTCTCCCTACCATATTAAGATTACTGTACAGCGGCCTACGGAATGCGGTCACTCAGGAACATCGAGGCTGACATTCCAAATAATTCCTCTGCTTACCGCTGCTCTAGCTAGCCAGCTAGCTTACCGGCCGATGCCTGAAGGCTTAGAATAATACAGGCATGTACAATATGTACAGTACCCCGCCATGTATCGAATGTCTTTGGAAACTTCTATCGGGTAGTGTGTGTCAGATCCTTGCAGAAGTTTTTATCTTCCTAAGATATCCGTCGTTTGAGTATGAGGCTCCCTCACGCGATCAAGTAAGTCGAAACGAACGGCTTGGATCCGGATAGATGCCTTTATAGTATTACGATTAAACGTTGTTCAATCCTAAGAAGATTTGGTGAAACTGCCATTTGGGTGGGGGTGGAGGAAGGGGTGTGAAGCCACGGGAACATGGGAAACTTGTTCGCATGATCTTGGGTGGATATGTAATGAGTTATGCATTAAAAATGCATGAAGTTTTTCTACCACTCTGGACAAGAAGCCGACTCCCCATACGATCTTTACTTTTTTGTTTACTTTTTTATCTTATGGACACGAAGTATTGGAGGCCGGCTACTCAATAGTTGCACGACGTTTTGAAAAGCCATAAAAGCTGTGCTATATGTAGGAAGGCACGGGCCCAGTCTATTCCTGAAGCGTCGTGCCGTTTTACGAGTATCAATGGTATGTACATGAATACATGGAAGTCACAGAATAGGCCGCCTGGTCAGCGGGAGAAGGGTAGCCTTCTGAGCCCAGAGTATATTTTAGGCCTATTCATATAGAGCACAGGAAACAGTTGTCAACGTGAGGCTGTCTGGTGGGGAAAAAAAGTGCCTCTCAGACTCATAGGATTTGCTAGATTGCCCTATAAACTCCCATGTTCGGCCGCAGCGTGTAACTGCCATAGTAGTAAATGAAGCCATGTAACTCGGTGAACTACTAATTATCGTCCCCATGCTACTGTATGTATATACAGGATCGGGTCAATACCCTTTCG
This sequence comes from Verpa conica, assembly GCA_033030425.1. NCBI lineage: Eukaryota > Fungi > Ascomycota > Pezizomycetes > Pezizales > Morchellaceae > Verpa > Verpa conica. The sequence goes on along the minus strand of JAUFSD010000021.1, from coordinate 916,242 downwards.
CAGACCAGAGTAAGGAAAGTGCGGGGCGAGATCACAAACGGGGGTGCCGCTGGGAGCTGCATGCCTGCGTCACCAAGACTCTAGGAACTTTGGGAATCGATTCAGCGAGAGCTAACAAAAGTAACAAAGAAGATGTATCGAAATGCGATAGCAAAAGCCGCTCTCTTGCAGAATGTATCCATCGTCAAGCTTGAAAATACCGATAGGCCATGCTTTCAATGCATTGTGGAGAAGTCTAAAAGTCATGCTGTAGACGTACATATTGTTTCGCTGCATTAGAAAGCGCCCGCTTAGCTTCCCACGCGCACATGAGCGTTGGCAGGTTTCGAGATCCCACAGCGGGTTCCCAACTTCTGCCGCCGCTTGAAGGGAGTTGGGCGACTCGACTGGGATATGGCATGGGGCCCCTAACCCCCCCCCAACCGGTGGTGACGTCCGGGCAACGGATACCCGCCTTTCGCACCACACTCAACGATTGCTGCGTTGTCCAGAAGCCCAAAGGCTAAGACTCTTGTTTTAGTTTTTTGTACAACAGGCTATCGAGGCGGAGGGCGCTGCAAGGCCTCTCGTCAGCCTTGCTCAACTATAGCAGTAATAATAGTTCAATAATAGCCATAATAACACCTGTGAAGAGGCTGTTCGGAACTGGACAATTTGAAAACATGGACGCATTACATGAGCCGAGAAACGGTGCCGAACAAGAAAATTATAGCGGGGGAAGCAAAAATAGAACTATGTAATTGCAGGATTTGAAAAACAAGAAACAAACAAGACAAGGGGAAAAGGGGAAAAGTACGAAATCCAGAAAGGAAATGGGAAAGCCAGATGGAAAAGCCAGAAGGGCCCCCCCCCAAAAAAAAAAAAAACAAGACCAAAGCAGAAAAAAGGCGAGTCCAAATTCAAGTCCTGAGGAATGAGACGTCGGCCCCACCAGACCCCCGTCTCCGCAGTCTAAACCCAAGCATCTGCAATTGCGCTACTGGCGGAGGGCTGAAACTTGGATTTTTTGAGATCGCCTGCATCGTGCAGTCACTTGCGGCAGACCCCCCTCCGAATCAATCCAACCCCTTTCGAGTTGTGGTAGTAACAGAGGTGATGACTCTCGTAGGCCCAGGTCTGGCCTGCCTTGGGAAATAGTTCATAATGACCCCATTCCTCCCCCAGTTCGCCCTACCCCTCTATACTCATATCCACCAAACAGCGCTTCACCCCTCCCACGATATATATTGCGCCCTGATTCCCCCGTCTAAGAGCCCTTTCTTCAGATCACGATCCACACACTACTCGGACCCTTCAATTCACTTATAAGGCTATAGTTCCTGGACCGAAAAAAAAAAAAAAAAGACTCGCCTTCCACAAGGATATACAATCAATCACAAGAGAAACCTTTAAACAATATCCATACCATAGCCTCGAAGCTCCATCAATCTCTCGAAGAACATTTTCACCTAAATATCCAATACCCAACAATACCTACAAATCAAAATGTTTGAGTGTGTAAACCAAACCAGAGGGTGCCGCGGCCGTGTAAATGCTGCCGGTGGTCGTTGCGATAGTTGCAGGGTAAGAGGTCCTTATTCATTTCTCTCAAGACCATAGTAGCTAACAGTATAAACAGCAACTCGGATTAAGAAAACCTTCAGTCTTTTCGAGCCCAAGCCCTTACCGAAGACCCACAATAGAAATGTCATCATTATCATTACCGAGCCTCGGATACGAGAAACGATAAAAAGCTTTACCGAACTGTCATGCAAGAGCCGAACCGAAGCATCCAAAAAAGTCGCATTCAACTACATTTCTTCTCGATAGTTGACAGATTTTTAGTTATATTTTTAGTCACTAGTTTTGGTTTCGCAGTTTCTTTTTTCTTCTTTTCTTTTTTCTTCAACGGGTTTTTTTGGGTTTACTTTTCGGGAGTTTACATTTCTTGGTGTTATTCTGTGTTTGGTATTCCATTATTACCTCATTGTTTATCTGTTCTTATGAGCGCTATTTTTATTTAAATGTGGGCGGCGCAGAGGAAAGGTCCTTTTTTGGGGGGGGAGGGGGGCATTTTTTCCTTTTTCCTTTTTTTCCCCCCCTTCCCTTGGTTAGGGGGTCACGGGGGGGGTATAAAGCATTGGTTGCGGGGCACGCTACTGATCGGTTGGTTGGTTGGATTGGGGTTTGGTCTGTTGTCCGGAGAGGAAGGGGGAAGCCCGGCGGGGGAGACCGGGGGGGGGGGGTTAGAAAGCATGGCATAGGGGGTTTTTTTATTATCTCTTATTGAACTCGAATTCAGTCAGTTTATGCATTCGAGTGGGGGCGGTTCTCTGTTGCTTTCCTGCATCTTGTGTCTTGCGTCATCTTGCGATGTACTCGGGGAGTGTGGGGATAGAACGGCGGGATTATCCGACCTACCTACGAAATTGCCATAAAAGTTGTTGTACCATCTTCACTCCCCTCAGACTACGAGTGTGTATGTATGTGATGTACATAGCATCCTGTGGCTTTTCTTTTCTTTTCTTTTCTTTTCATGTCGGGATGACACGCATTTGATTTAACGGGTTGAGCATGGAGCGGGAAACTGGTTGTGGATTGCCGTGCAGGACTCGACATCAGTGGCTTTCCTGTTGCCATGGAGGGTAATATTTCATATTATTTTTGTTTGTCTCTCTACTCCATGTATGTTTGGGTTCTTTTTGGGATATCTCTTTTTTTTTTTTTTGTTCCTACTTTAGATCAGTGCGGGTTTGGATTAAGCAATATTTTAAGTATCACAATAACGATTACGGTTGTTCTAAAGTCTTTTTTTCCATTTCCAAATTGATTCATATATATCGTTTACCCAAAGTTAAAAAGTGGTCTCTTGACCACTTTTCTTTTGCACCTGTTTTCAACCTCACTGCCAGACGTGCAACAGCCGCGTGTCATCCAGGAGGATTTCAAATTTTATGCCATCGCCGCCTTCATCTCCAAAAACACTTTGTATCAGGGGAGAGGGGAGGGGGGGGTTCTACTCAGGGACTTTAACATATCCAACGCTTTCGAGTGGATTGGCTTTGTATGCGCCGCGAACACAAACCGTGTGCGAAGTCGTTGATATGTTCCTAACCTCGCGTGGCGGTTGGTACCTTTTTTTTTTTTTTTTTGTGGAAAGGCCCGAGCTTCAGAAGTCGACCTTGTGTTTCATGACGCTTGGTCCACCTTCCTAGATTAAGCCAGAAGAAGGCGAGGCGCAACTAATTTATCGATCTAGAACCTACATCGAACGTTTCACCAAGGACGTGATATCCCGAAGGATATGGTTCAAGGCAACAGAGGGATACAAATAAAGCTAGGAAGTTATAGAGGTAGAAAAAATCTACCTTGATGGAACCAATCCAAACTCAGCAAGAAGGTAATTTTACCAACAGGGCCTAGGCCTGCCTAGACCCACTACTTATTTGCCTTCTGAGTAGTGTATTATTGGGAGGGGAATGCGGATATAGTGGAGCTATGTAGGGCGTTTCGGTGCCCTCCAAGGCTTCGGCGCCCTAGGTTTTATCGGAAGGCTAGGAAGCACTGGGAAAGGCTGAAACTCGACATTGTTTTGACGTATAAAAGCTCAAGATGGGAATCCTGAGGTGCAGCAAACAAAGTGTTCTAGAGCTAGTAGACCCCCGTGTGCCCTTCGACGAATAATTCCCTAGTTGAGGAAGCCAAGGGCTTGAATTGATAATAAATTCACTTGTTTTATTAGGAAATACACATGTACGTAAGTCTAGAACTCACCAACGAAAATACCAGAAGTGATCGACTGCTCGTGTTTCCTTTTACTAACGCGGTATCACGTTACTGTATATATAGCAATCACCAAAAAGAATACGGCCGCCTAAATCTAGAGCAGTCCCCCGGCAACTGCCAGCGCTGCTGTTCTTTCACCGTCAATCTTAACCTCCATTGCTACTCCATCACCGAGAGGCTGATCAAAGCGTTAATCAAAGACACTCGTTTCTCACTCATGCCATAGCCGGGACGCCTTCCTGTTCGTTCGGGCCACGTTTAACGTACATCGTCTCCGCCTTTGACAACAACGGATCTCCGAATTGGTAAACGCGAAGCAACAATTGGAAAGAAAAACAATAAGAGAATCGCCTCGCCTCTAGAGAAAAAGAAAAAAAGAAAAAAGAAAAGAGATTTTTGCATGGGCAACCGAAAAGTACCAAAAAACAAAGCGACTTACATACGTTGACGATCATATGGACTCAGTCATCATGTCGATCCTTAGATGCGATAACTGACCAAGTGAACGCGGGGTGAGGGTATTCGGGAGATAGACGAGGTGCAAGCGATTGGTGCGAGCCAGGATGGCAAAGTGTCGTAATCCTGTTGGCTAGCAATGTTTTAGACAGGGAATTGCGCATGAGAGGTTATCGAGGGGGAGAATAACGTACCTTCAGAACTCGGGCAACATGACGTCGGTCTAAACTTGTGCAAGCCAAGCGGACAGTCGTGTGTTTGTGTAACTAATATGGGGTTGCACATCAGCGCTGGGAAGAATAGGACACTCTGCGTCGCATTTGGGATTATCGTCGTGGCGAGCAATTTCTCCAATAAATAATCAAAGTCGGTAACAATTTTAGGGGAATAGACCCTTTGAACTCCAATAATCTATTGTTTTCCCGGGAAAAGGCGAATCCAAAGAGCCTAGGGTTGTGCCGCTCCGACCGATTTCACGATGTTTGGATGACGGGTTGTTCCAATATGTGCATAGAGGTACGTCAACCTCCGGACATTATGGGACATGGGGGATGTCATTATCGCATTTCTACCCTGTGCGAGCAAACCCCCACACACCCACACTATCGTCATTTAGCATAAAACCCCGAATGCTTTTAAGATCTGGGTTTTGACGCCCTGGTGTTCGATCTAAGCATCCTTGGGAAATGCTTCAAATTCGAGCAGGACTGCCGAGAGATCCATATGCAGAAAAATATGTCAAAATCCAAAGTGGGGATGATGGTGGGGTACGAATGTGTATGTAGATGGGAGACACTTCTCAAACGACAACACATCCCGATTCGCATGACCACTTGTGACGAAACCATTTTCGAAAGGTGTCCGTTATGGTTACTTCAATACCTGGTTTCATACTGGCATTAATTTTGGGGGGGCGGACGCCAGACTAGACAACGTGCCAACTGGACCGATTTCCAAACGGAGGCAGTACGAGCACGAAGATATCCCTCAGGTCACAACATTTACTTCATCCATCGAGGTTTCCGTCCTCGTGAGTGATTGTGCCAATAGTTCAGGGTACCGTTTTAGAATCTCAAATAATAAAGAAAGATAAGGCAATGCTATTCATGCAGGAAGGGCCAAGGGTCATAGAAAAGATAGATCTTGGGGCATCTTTCCGATCACCAATGTTCAACGCCAACTGGACTGGACCACAGAACAATCGTTGTCAGAGATACGAGAATGCAGAAGACTGAATACAATCAGAAAAGTAGCAGTAACCAGGGAGGGAAAATCAAAGGGCTGGTTAACATGGCTGTGTGAAATCCAATAGCAGACGTCCCAGGCTTCAACGTTTTAAATTAATTCACGGCAACTTGCAGCAAGTAACCTTATGGCCTGGCCTCCGATCCAGATTACCATCGTTAAACGAATCTCTCCTCGTGATCTCCGAAGCAGAAGCCACAAACGGAAGACCTGGTTTTCACTAGTGGACAGAAACAATTAAATGCAGGCACTTAAAGCCCTGCATTATCTGCTAATTCGTGGGGTACAGCGCGAGAGAGATGGATGCAAGATAGCGGGCTGTATCAAACAGATGAATTCGTGTAATGCAGGAAGGAATTTCAAAGTTCCCGGTACTGGCAGCGGGATCAGAGATAAAAAAGCACAAAGACGAAAAAGCAAGATGGCGTACAGAAATGACCGCTGTGCTTGATAGACAAATAAGAAGCCTAAACTAAAACCAAAAACCAACGAGGATATCACCAGGCCTCCAGCAGATGCAATAAAACACACAAGAAGAGAAGAAGAAAAGGCCATCTCCCAATAAGACTATCCTTCAAATGATGCATAAAAAAGGTAGGAAAGGTACAACAATCAACCTGAATTAAATGATATGACCCATCCACAGTAAGGATAACACAAGACTTTTCCGTGACCAAGCTCTTTTTACCAAGAGAGAAAGCAAGCAAACGTGGCGCCGGCCCCCTGTCAGGAAGGGACTTACCCCCACCCTGACAGGGGAAATGCAAATAATAACCTTTGTACTTCCGCTTCACATTCCTCCACAACGTTTCCACGGCCCTCCCCCAGCTATCTCCCACCTCCACCTCCACCTCCACCTCCCACTTCACATAACCCTTACCAAATGTATCTCCCCACCTGCTCCTAACAGACATTAATGCAAACAGTACCCACATCTTTTTTCTTCTTTCCCCCCAATGCTACGTGTTTATCGCCGTATTTCCCCCTCCACTATGACCTGCACTTTTTTCGAGTTACGCTCTTTCCCGTTTTTCTCTCCAGCCTTCTTCGCACCCTCGAACAACAGCGTCAATTCCGATTTCCTCCTCACCAGGTTCGATGGCAATTCGTCAATTTCTTCATCACGCACACTCTCAATCATCTTAATCTTTGCCACCTGCGCATCCTCCACATCTTCCGCCAGACCTTTCAATGGCACAATCTCATCAATCACCAATACGTTCTTGCCCTTCCCCCTCCCTTTTGAAATTTTCGCCACAACCTCATTGACTGCTATTTTTGGGGTTGTTTGGTTCATAACTGATGGTATTATAGAAGTCAATGCGACCAACTTCTCCTTCCTTCTCTGCTCGAGATATTTTGTCCTAAAATCTGGATCAACAACCCATGCACTTCCCGGATCACCCTTCCTCCTAGCATCTTCAGACTCAGAGCCGCCGGATGTAGAAGAGTTCCGTTGTCGCTGCTTCTGGCTTGAGGAAGGTAATGACCGGGCTACGTCAACCGTCAACGTATTACTCGGGCTTGAAACCGCTGTATTAACTGCCGTATTTGATGAGCTGCTACTCTTCCGTTTTGGCATAGCCGGACGTATTTTCTTCCCCGCTGCGACCCGCGCTGTTGTTGCTTTTGTATTTGCCGCTTTTGCCACAATTTTTCGGCGCCCGCGGGGGGGACGCTCTTGTTTCGGTTCTGATTTGGCTTTGCGTATCTTTGTGGGTTTGCGACTTTCTTTGGAAGAGGTTGAGGAGTCTTCTTCGGATGCTACGGTAGTATAGGATGCGACTTGAACGTTGGCAACAATAGTGACGGTTACGTTTGATTTTGGTGGCATTGGAAGCTGTGGAGAGACAATATCAGGGATTTCAATTCCTTCTGGTATTGTCGGGGTTGATCCTAGGCGTGATGGTATTGGCGGGGATGGGGGTGCATCCGGGAATGCCTGCTGTAAAGATGCGGTAATAGCTGTTTGTGAAGGCAATTTTGATAAGTAGCTTGAACCTAGCTGGAACCCAACTACTGACGTAACAGGTGGTATCGGGCTCGGCGGCGGTGTTGGAGGACACTCAATTTCGAGACTTGGACGAGGTGTAGTGAGCGTTTCGATTGGTGGGAGAGCTGCGCGGATTGGGCGAGGTGGTATCCGGTACTTTGTCTGCTCAAACCTTGCTTCGCCTTCTAGGATCATCATGAATATTGCAGACACAGTCTGCCCAGAGAAAGTTCGTTTTATGCGTTCACTACCCCATATTCGCCAAAATAGGTTCTCGAGCCGACGACCTTTGTCAAGGACATCGCGGTTGATCGTGTATACTAGATCCCAGGAAAACTCATTAGCAGTGCGTTATTAATAAAATATTACTTTGGGGTTTTAATATTTTAAAATATTTTTCTTCTCTTCCCGTGGGTGTCTGGTATTGCTCGTAAGAAATGTTGATATCGAAAATGGGGCGAAAATGCTTCGGTGAAATCGGGATATCACCAAAAAAAAAATTCAAAAGTAAAAAAAAAAAAGGGGGGGGGGGGGGTATATAGAGATAGACGTACTCTTCCAAAGTTTACTCAGGTACTCTGTAGTAAAGGTTTCTACCTGTCTAAAGTTGTCAGGTATAGACTTCTTGCTCGTTATAATCCCCCCGATTGGCTTCATGAGGTCTAAACCGCGATATATTCGCGGGCCGCAAAAGGAAAAGATAAAAAATATAAACAGCAAAGATTAAATTCCGTAGTAAGTGATGTAGAGGAAGAACCTTTCGATCAAGTTCAAGGACGAGGAGAGGTAGTAATAATGGTAGAGAAATATGACTGCCAGAGGAAGCGAAAAAGGGTGAAAATCTGAGGGACCGTTCTAGGCTTGGGACTGCGGCCACCCACTAGAACAAATGCAGTAGAGTTCTAGAATAGTTGCGCCCGACAGTGGAAGCTAGTGTAGTGCACTAACTGGCAACCCTGTGTTTCGATGTGGCCTTCAGCTGTGGTGGTCACTAGAAGGAGCCCGTGAGCTGGCGTTCCTGTTATCCAGGTATTTCCTTGTCTTGCAAGAAAAGAAACGTTGGAGGAAATCTCCCCGTTTTTGTTAAGCCCTCTCTCCCGGGTGGCGGAAGCTCGTTTATACACTTGCAGGGGCGACTGGGTGGGGCTGCCGCTACAAAGCGAACGGTAGAAATATTTGAATCTGCGCCCACGCGCTTCTTGACACTTCTGGGTACTGTTTGGGTAGTAAATTTAGCGCACTGCCGGGGGGGATATGCTCATATAAAAAGAAGAGTGCATGGTTCAAACAGAGGAAGGTAAGGTTGAGAATGGGGAGACATCACGGTGAGAAGAGAGAATGAAGAAAAAGAATGAAGAACACTCATAGGCCAAAGGTATGGAGTGTTAAAGGAAGGTATGTGAGCTGGACGGGTGGGGTCGGGGGTAGTTTCAAATAGTAGAACGAGAATATGTCACTATTTACTCACCAGTTGCGGCAGCAACAGCCTCTCTATGGTAGGGGAGCTTGGGAAGGCAATTTCCACTGCTGTCTAGCCACGCGTTGTATGGTACCGTCTGTGCGGTGTGCGTCGAAAGTTACCTGGGGACGAGTTCTGCAGAAACCACGCAATATTAGACCAAAAATCCAAAACAAAGGGGCGGGAATACGACAATAATGCTAATGCAATGACGACAGGGACAAACGTAAAATACAAATGATAAATAAGCTGGGAAATGGGGTCAAGTATGTAAAGCCTTTAGGAAATTCCTAACCTACGTATTTGAAAGAACATGGACCGGATTCTACCTGTCAAGTATTTACAGTTGGCAGTCAGTCGCAGATGTCAGCGTGACTTCTCTATTTCACCCTCCCACGTGTTTGAGTCCGGGTATTGGCCCGGATGTATGTATGTAGAAGGTATATTTCTTTTCCGGAAAGCAGGTGCGGATATCAGACGAGGGAAGCTTCCGTAGGTCTTCCGTGCACTCCTCGATATATTTCCCGGAATCGTGACTTGGGACGATGAGACTGTTGAGATCTATTGAGAAACTTCTAGCAGCACCAAATACAAGTCGGTCATCGGCTAGTTAACACCTTCCAACCCTAGCTGCCCGTAAACCTGGTTTCCTTACTTCCGCTACTATTGCTCTTTGTTGGGATGAGATCGATATTTGTACCTTTGCTTATGCTGCAGAGTTGTGAATTTATTTGCAGGTAACCCCCAGTCGAACGATGTCTAGGAGGCCTTTGTTTACTTCGTACCGGATGAGCTTTTTTAAATGTCCAAGGGTATGTAGAATTACTGGGTTGTCCTTGGGTTACGGTTCCCTATTTCGACGTTTCCGTTTCACCTAGCTAGCCTTTGCGGGAGGATACGATCCCGCTAGTTTGAAAAGGCGCCGCTTTCAATATTTTGTGGGGAAACAACCGAGGCCAAGAAGGCAAAAATCGCCCTAGTTTGCTTGTCGTTTTTTGGTTGGGGAGGGAGGGTTCTGATTATATTTATTTCTAATGTCAATTTAAGGAAACCGGCGATCTCAGAACCCGGAAAGGTACGGGGGGCAAGTAGAAGTACCACCACGGTGCTTTAGACAATAGTAAAGCAAGCAAGGGTGACCCAACTGTGAACCCCCCAGGTGACTTTGTGGAGAGAGCGTTGCACACGAAGGTGGAAAGAGGCAAAAGACATAAACTGGGGGGGGGGAAAGAGACGAACACTAACAAATAGAATGCGAGGTTCCCGAACAATATAAACGGCTGAAACGGCGAAGAGTGGGAAGCACCACTGAGGTTAACTACTTCGGTACCTTAGGAGCTGCGTCGTGTATGTATTTCTAGGATCTTGTGTGGTCAGCAGGCCATCCACCGCACATCCTTCACTCCACCTACCGAACAGCCAAACCTCGCATGGGAAAGATGTAGGGCTAAAGGGCTGAAATCCGTAATCTTCTCCGTCCTTTCTCAGCACCACCACTTAGGATGGGAGATAGAGCCAGATGATGGGGACTATCAAAACACCCTTTCCATGCAGGGGTGGGGGTGGGGCATAGCACAAATAAATCTTCAAGCCCACTTACCAAGCAGATATGATACTAGTAACTCCCAGGACTCATACACTTTTCGAAACTCTTTTGCATGCAGATTTCGCGCCTCACATTGACTCCTTCTCAACGCCCTCTTCGTCCGCTTTTAGAAGGATTTCGGGAAACTGAAGCAGATTTGTCCAGCCCCCTCCTTCTGGTTAAGTAATGATTTTTTTCTGCTTCTCGTTCCGCGGCCAGTAAAATCTCAGATGGAATTTTTTTTTTTCCTTCTTCCCTTTCAAGAAAAACAAACCAAGCTCGATCCTTAGTTTCGTTTATCGTATTTCGTTTTGTTTTTTGTTTTCCCTGCCGCTCAGCGCGCCTTACTGTATTAAACGTACCCCCACTACCAAAACGAGAGGAGAAAGAAAATTTATTAAGTTCCACGGCGGGCCGCGTAACAATAACAGAATGAGCTACGTGAATTAGTCCGCAGAGTGAGAGGCCTGCTGTAGGAGCTACCTGTGAGTGGTTGTTTCTCCAAATGGCAACGCAGGTTGCTGCCGCCTATGTCGTATATAGGAAGAAAGAACTGATTGGCAGGATGATTTCCGGGGTAAATGGCGTGCTTTAGATATATATGACCGTCCAGAGAAAGACTTGGGAGATAGGTTACAGGGTAGGCTGTAGGGCTAGATCAGCCAGATCAGGTCGAAGTAATTGATGGTTGTAGAGGATGTCGTTGAGGGGGGGTTTCCTCAAGGACTTGAGAACAGGCAGAATGGTTTCAAGTCCGCAAGAGCAGCAAAAAAAAAAAGAGGGAAAACCGGGAATATGGGAATGGGGTGGCAGCAAGCTTCTTTTCATAACAGTCTAACTATCCGTCATCATGCAACTTTTTCAGCAGCATCAGTAACGGCTGCTGCTGCAGGAGTCATGAACATTAAAACTAAAGCCCATGACGGTTGAGATGCGAAGCGGACAGGCCTCACTCGTTGGGATGAATGACATACCCGTATTCGATTCATGCCACGTCCGTTCACACTCTCCCCTAACTCATTTCCTCCTCTACAAACGCCTCGTCCGTGGCTTCAGCCATTCCAACTGGCAGAAACAGCAGGGGCGTGCGATCACTGCGCCATGACGGGAGACCAGACAGATGCAGCCGTGAGGTTTTAGGAGGCTGGCGTGGGGTAGGAACCTGGCCGGCGACAGCTCCACGGTCTCGGGTCAAACTCTTGTCAGTACAGAGGGAGAGCGGCCAAAGCCAGATGGCCGCGGCTTTACAGAATCGGGGTACAGACACATGTTTGAAGTTCACCTCTGCATGCATGTGTGGCACAACCATTTTGGGTAGACGAGCCAGCAAAGCTTCTTAGCAACAGCACAACAGCACAACATCACGTCGAGAAGTCATAATCAATTTTTTTTATTTTTTAATTCAGCTCATAAACCCGGGTATACTCCAACTACCTAAATTCTGATATACAGAGGCGGCACTTGCGTTATCAAGCCCGGATAGTTGCTTCATTATCTTCCATCCGGTGTCCTTCTATTTTTATATCATAAATCTCACATAAAACTATTGCTTACTTTTTCAGTCTGCAATATTTCCGGAAATTCAGCAAACGTGGAAGGCCGTGGAAGCATACTTCCTTCCGAACGAGATAGCCACTTGCTTCCTTTTTACCTTGTCGGGTTTCGCCATAAAATTTACCATGCGTAATCGACAGCGAAAACTTGGTGCTGGAAACGGAAGTCTTGTAGCACTAGTTCAATTGTGAACGAAACCAACCAGTCCGTTGACCTGTAATCCCTATGTTTGTTTTGTGTCTCATCAAGAACTATCACTTTCTTTAGATCTTGGATGGGGAGGTTGCGCGCACTGCGCAAGGGATATAAAGTATGCCGTTGGAGTCAGCCACCAAGTCTTCGGACGAACCTATCAAGCCAAACCTGTATGTAGCTTCTCACCGCAATTACCTTGTTTCCAGCGTCATCAAGTTCTAGAACCAGATGCCATACCTAAATCTCAGGTTTCTTTGGCCTCTTCTTTAATATCCAACAGCATTAGTGGTTTCTCCGGAGTTATAATATCATATATATCATAGTCCGAGAACGGTGCCACAGGAGTTAGGTTTCGGATTTTGGAAACTTCCCCCCCCGCGAGGAGGATACTAGTACCGAATGAAAATTCATGGATAACTTCACTCCAATTTGCGTGTGCACAACAATGCTTTCAGCTCTTTCTTGGCACCAGATTACCGGGGTTTCGATATACCCAACTGGAGATAGAGATCTAGCGTTTGTTATTTCATATCTAGAGATCCAGAACACTTGAATGGCAGATTTATTTCCTTACAGGGGGGGGATGACCTATCCTAGTTTATATTGGAGCCTCGACATTCTAAGACCCTTGGCGTCTTATGGAAACTCCAACCGGACACGGGGTTGTATAAATTATAACGAATATTGCTTATTGTCAAAGTACATACAAAAAAGATACACACATACTCCCTACCACCAAAAGGAGTTGTTTTCGATCACCGGGATGAATCATTCCCAAGGCAATCTGCACCCAAAACATCAAGGTACATGGTACGGTATTGTTAATGTGGGGTAATATTTCATGAGACACGTATCAAAACGTGATGTGAGGTTGTGGGGCAGAAAGGTATTTTAATATCTGTATCTCGGCGAGGCATCTCGAAAAGAACAAGAAGTGCAATTCCTACATACATCCCAGTTCCCACTTGGTGGGCAAAGTTGCACCCGCAAGAAAGCGGAGTCCGGTTGAATTTCCGTAACGTTGTTCCCTAGAGGATACTATTACCACATACCATGGAGATGTAAACACACACACACCCACACACACACACAAAATGCATTACGACAGCTGAGGGCTCCGAAGCGACCTAAAGCACGTACCTTTCCTTACAGGAGTAGTTTACAACCTTAGAAGTAAGCCTTACGACAAATAGGCGATCTCGGCTACTGCGTTATTCTCGAGAAGATCGAGAAACAAGTTGGTCTTGTGACTTTGAGACCCTTACTAGTACAAACCTAGGAGTTGGAGGTACCCAAGACACTTGGGCCCAATTAGTTGTTTAAAGGTTCTCTACCGGTACGTACCCTGGCCGTTCTCGCCCCCCCCTTGTATCAACTGTGGGAGACTTTGCACTTTGATATTTTAGTAAACAGATGCATACAGGCCCCGCATTTCTAATCTTGCATTAGAAAAGGAGAGCTGGGAATGATTCTATAGTGAGGTCAGATGAGCTAAACGCTTTCAGACTTCATGGGAGCCAAGCCTAAAAACCCGGAGAATGTCGAACCTCATTTGTACAGTTGGGCTGTGTCATCGACAAAGGAGCAACTCTTAGGTTTCAAATCTCAACACGAAGCCATTTTACCAGGCAGCAAGCCAGAATAAGGGGGGGGATCCAATTAGCGGCTGGCCACGTGTTTTACAGTCATAAGGAAGGAAACACGAGAACATGAGGTAACTAGGCACATACATGTATACATACTAATACCATGCCAGTTGAGTCCTTGTGGTGGTGGAATCTCATCGTGAGAGAAAGCTAGGCAGAGAATAAATAATCTCGAAGAACAGCTCAGCAACAGCATACCTCGCCTACGTAGTTTTATTTTATACTAGGTCACGAGCCTTGCCTGATTGACAGGGGATAAGTAAGAGATCGTCGATACTTATGCGGATTGCCGCGAGGGAAAAAGGAACATGTGCGGGGAAGAGGCTCTGCTTTAGCCTCTTTTTCTTTCTTCTATTCTCCCCATCCCAAATTCTGCAGACTTGAGAGTGCTTTGCAGAATTTATTGGCACCTGAGCCGAAGTTCTTTGCAGATTTCGTATGCATTGTCAAGGTAGTCCTTACCAAAACGTAACTATCATCAAGAACCACGATGGCCATAGCTGGGTATTCGGGATCATTCCTCCCGCTCGTTCCCGATGGTGGGAGATCGAGATAGGCGCAAATCTCTAAATCACGATCCATCTCGTCGATACCTCTCAGGTTTGTCAAAGAGATTTGTAGGGCACGATCTAGGTAAACTCCCAGGCACTCTCAAGTCTCTTGGCTTTGGGACCCCAACGCCTGGCATTTATATGCAAGCCCGAGTAGACTAAGGGGAATACTGCAAGGTGTCATGCATGGGATCGGAACAATCTGGCATTTCATAATGCATCTGTGGTGTTCGTGACTCCATATGGACTGATCATTAGCTTAGAAGCGGATCCTCAAACGTCAAACGTACATGCGTTTGCATGAGTCTGAGTCCTCGCGACAACGACAACTCAACTGACATACACTAGACTTTTTTTTAAAATTATATCCCGAAGCTAGCAGTCTCAACTGAGATATATGTGCTCTATAGCTTTGATTCATTTTTGTGTTTGTGCTTTATGATACTTGGAGGTCTCAGCCAAAGTACATAATTGCCTCGCTCGTGAGTCTCTTGGGGCATCTGACGCAAATTTAAGCGGAGTCCTGCAGCGCCCGCTGGTCTGGATGAGATATCATATGTCTACCCTTCCAGGACGGGCACTGGCAGCAGTCATGATCGCTAACAACAAAGATCCCAGATGGAAAAAAGGAAAGCTTGTTTGGTGCTTTCGATAGAGGGAGGACCGCCCGAGGCTCGACGTTTATAGATCAGCCATTTAACCCTAACCCTGGTGACATTGGCACCTAAATAGTACTACCCCGTACAACATTGGGGAAAGCTACCAACTATCGGTAGACATAATGTGTAACTGTAGTACCCCTTCATTCCCACCCTGCCCCACATTTCTCTCCTGACAATCCGGGGGTAATACTAATCACCTCGGCAACAGAACTCACTCCTCGTCTCGTAGTGGTATTCACGGCCAGGTTATCCAACAGATGTCACGAAACACAAAAATCTCAAGACTCTCCTGCTCCTTCGGGCCTGTATTGGCTTAGTATCGGGGAGTCCCGTCATCTTAACTACCGACACGTTACAACCATTTTAAGGAAGCCTATGATGATAAACCATGGCTAATTTTTTGCTTGTGGGATTGCATCATCATTCCGTGGGGATGATAACATGACAAAATCAGCTCTGTCTCTCTCAAACTCCAGCTGTATTCTCCCTTTTCTCCGATATAGGCGTTCTTCGGAGAGGTACGTATGAGATTTGACGCACCAGGCCCAAGTTTTGCTCTATGCTACCGTCCGACGTTACGAGTTCTACCGAGAGTACTAGGTACAGGCTCCCTTTTGCATCTATAGTTGTTTTTTATGCCCGGATTCAAACTCTTATTTGCGTGTTTTCCCGTGGTTTGCTTTTTTATATCCGAGCGGATGGGCCCAATTTCACAATAACAGCTTATTGCTTATTCAAT
This sequence comes from Verpa conica, assembly GCA_033030425.1. Lineage (NCBI taxonomy): Eukaryota > Fungi > Ascomycota > Pezizomycetes > Pezizales > Morchellaceae > Verpa > Verpa conica. The sequence goes on along the minus strand of JAUFSD010000021.1, from coordinate 900,392 downwards.
TTACTTTTCCCTCTGCGTATTTACGCCACCGAGTCACTCGTCTCCAAAGATGACATGACAAAATTGATACCCTCGGGTCAACTTCCTATCTCTAAGAGCTATGCATGTACCAGGCGGGTTTTCCCTGGCTATTCGGCAGTAAAGTAATATACTAGAATACTATCGCTTAGTTGGTGTTGTAGTAGGTGGTCATGCGGGAACTTTGGATACTAAACTCGCGGTCTTATACCTCTTGCTCTACCGGCGTAGAGTTGAACGATGCTCAAGTCGCGGGTGGCAGCGGTGATTTCCAGCTTCCATGTGAGCACTTTCGCGTGCTTACGTACTACCGTTGTTCAATGATAAAATCGACTCTCAAAATACCTTTCCCTATCTCCTTTTCTCCGGTAATTTGGCGCTCTTCGCGGTGATTTGAAGATTAGACGACACCTTCGCGTACGTCGCTCTATGTTCGGATGAACCCAGCACCTTTATAATTGCTTATTCAGTTTACTTTTTTTCCCCCTCTGTTGGCCCATCAGGCGTCGGAGTCGTGCGTCATGCATGCGGTTTTAGGTGTCTTTTTTTTTTATTTCTGATAAACCACCTCTTCACAATAACGATACTTTTGAAAAAAAAAAATTTGGATTTGGATCTTTCGTTTTTTGTATCCGGCTATAGGCGGTTTCACCTCGTTTTGAAGTGGCTATAGAGAAGTGTGAACTTGACTATCACCGGGAGAACCACCCGCCCGGCGTCAATAGCTACCATACCCTAGCAGGATATAGTGTTCAGATGACAGCCTCTACTCCACGTGTCTACGTGTCTATCTCTCCCTGATCCTTTACTTTAATATATCTATAGACCTGTGATCAGCATGTGGGGGTCATATTTCCTTTTCCGTGGCCGGTAGATGTGTTCTTGTAAAGTGAACACAATATATTGTCTGTCCGGGAAAAACATCGCCCCCCACCGCCGCCTGGTTTAATAACTGTTTTTCTAGAACCCCCCATGCAGCACACGACCCCATGTGCCGGTACCTGCATCTGTTTCAAAGGAAAATATTGGTTGTGTGGGGTTCCATATTACGATCCATACTTCCGGGGGATCTCCGGTAGTGTTTACTCTGGGATGTTCCGCCTTACGCTCCCGAAGCCTCCAGCCGTGGAGCTGCTCCCGAAGGTATCTCGGGGGCCGAGCATTCGGAAAATGCGAGCTGAGCACTGAGTATTTAGATTATAGCTAGCTATGTCTCGAGCCAAGAGAAGCAATCAACTTGGACAGCACCTCAAGCCACACATAAAGCTCTTTCTGTGACGTCATGGTTTATTCACTCGTCGGAGCTGCTTTTTTTTTTACCGTCCACTGACTCGTTACCGCATATCTAAGCGCAAGGAAAGCTTTCAATCATAAAAAAATCCAAGATATAACCAATAAAAAAAAGAGACCTCGACTGTATTTTCTTTTGGCTCTTGTGAAACCATTTAGGTAACAGTATACCCACCATCAACCCTCAAGTCCGCACCAGTAACGTATAGACTAGCGTCCGACGCCAAGAAAACCACCGCACCCATGAGGTCTTCGGGGTTTCCCATACGTCCCTGAGGGATGAGTGAAGTCCATTTGGCCTTCAGATCCGGGTTGTCGTCGAGGATCTTCTTTGTCAAAGCAGTCAACATATAACCTGGGGAAATACAATTAACCCTAATCCCATGAGTAGACCACTCAACCGCCATAGAAGCCGCAAGATGTCGAACTGCTGCCTTAGCAGCGTTATACGGAGCCTGCCACGACGGCACATTTCATGTTAGTAAATTGCATAATCTACCGGTAAAGAAAAAAAGAAAAAAAGAAAAAAGGAAGGAAAAAAGAGTAAACCCCTCATACCTGTGGTTGTGGAATATTGACGATGCTGCCGCTCATGCTTCCAATGAATACCAAGGAGCCACCCTTCTTGCGCTCAATCATATGTTTTGCGACCTCAGTAGCACAGAGGTAGGTTCCATCTACATTCACGCCCCAAAGCTTCTGCATGCGGTCGTAGGGGTAATCTTCGGCTTTAAAGTTTTCCGTGAAGCCGGCGGAGGTGACGAGAACATCAATGTGGTTATTATGCTGGGAGAGTACTTCCTGCATGATGTTGTGCACCGAATCTGGAGAGGAGACATCCGCCGAGTGGGCGGTTATTGTGGGGACTCTGCATGTAAGTTAGAGGTGCTTATTTTGGCTGATTTTGTTGTTATTGTTGTGGCCGCTGATGTGATTATGATGGATGAATGATGGATAGTGAAGGGGGGGCTAGTTTGGTTACTTACCGGTCTGCATCAGGGTTGGTATCTCTAAAATGCTGGAGGAGATTCTTTGACGCTTTGATGGCTTCCTCGCCTGGGAATTTGAGGGGGTGTCATATCAGTATCAAGTTGACATCCCTATTAATTCCGGCGCTGTGGGGGGAAGGGCTACAATTGCCAAAGCTGTTGTAGCTGGAGATGCGGGCATACCGTTCAAGTCTAAAATTGCAGCATCGGCACCCGACTCGACGAGGGCTTGGGTCATAACATATCCGAGACTGTAATTGTTTCGTCAATGCTCATATTCACACAATAAATCACATTAAAAATTTCTCTCCCTTTCGATAGAGATAGATAAGGTTCATGCAATGCACACTCCATCTCCATCTCTATCCGACAATTGCAGTTGCAAGCGGGCCCAATAGAGCTAGCCCCCACAATGCGATAGATAGATAAGACGATTAAGGGAGAAGGGAAAAGAAAAAAGACCTCACCCTCTCGCGCCCCCAGTAACAACAGCAACTTTTCCTTCCAGAGAGAAACTGCCCAGTGTCCTCTTAACTCTCCTCACAGGCTTACTAGATGGCATGTCCTTCTCCTCTGGATACTCTACAGTGATGCTAGGATCGGTACGGGCGAATTGACCGGGCTTTGATTCGTCCCATCTGGGTGCAAAGGCGGAGAAAGCAGCAGCACTACGAGCTGAAGCCACCTTCGGAAGCAAGGTGCTGCGGGGAAGAGTGCGTGGTCGTAGAGTGCGTGGTCGTAGAGACCGTAGAAGTAGAGTGCTCGGTGGACGGAACATAATTGACCTAGTAATGTAGGAGATAGGGAATGGTTAATTAAGCTCCACGGTTGATGAGAAGGGGGGGGGGGAATAACAAAAATAAGTCAGACGATAGGGTTGTGAATAGTTCGTGGGTTTTGTTGTTTGTAGCCTTGCCTCTGAGTCTTCTACGTTAATGATCTATTCACCAAGCTGCCTTGCTTGCTGCTTGTTTCTTACAACTACATGTAACCCCACCAGTTTACCCCACCTTCATTGAGCTTTTTGTCCCGTCTCAGCCAACCCGACTCCCGAACCCCGAAACGGGGCGGGATCGGCTGCTACTCCTTTCCACCTCCGATATGCTAGCTTTTAATCAGAAGCAGTAAGAATCTCGGAAGCGCTATTTAGGAAGGCCGTTGCATCTCTCACTGATTGAAATAATTCTAGCCTCTGTGATATTTTCATCGAGGCTGGAGGCTCAAATGTATGCGGATAAAAAATCAACACTCTAAGATGAACCATTACTGGAGATGGAAATGGAATTTCAGACCCTTTAATTTGGCTCCGAATTGCCACTGATCTACTATGCGGTCCAATTGATCCTCGGTGACCTGATGGACGCGCAAGCAAGCCCTGAGTACCCCATCCATACGAGTCGGGAATATAGACGGTTGATTGATAAGCCTATGTATGTATGTATGTATGTACAACACTACGGTAAAACAGGCAAGAGTCACTGTGATGATCGAAATACCGGGTGCTATCAACCTTCCTTGCCGCCTCACTGCGTGCTAGATTAAGGTATGTCTCGATACCCGGTGCTTAACTGGCACTCGGTTAGCCGGTTTTCAGCTCTAATTGATGGGTTATGTATTGGAGATCTACCGGTATTGGCTTTACGTACCCTAACCCTGAAGTTGCCGGAGCATGAAACGAGAATCTTGGGTGCGCTGATCTTCGATAAATTATCAGTATTCGTGGGGACCAACATAAAACTTAATCGGTTGGATCTGGCGCTATTGCCGCGGGAAATCATATAATATCACTCGATTTATGATCATCGGTGGTACATAGGAGTCGCTAGTAGAGCTCCCATGTAAGTAATTTATATTTGTTATATCTGGCTAAATAATATTTGAGGCGGGGTAATATAGCTTTAATGCCATCCCCTACTCACTGGAAGTGATATTACATGAGGGTGAGTTCTACGAACGAGTGATGACGCATGAAGATTACTTTGGTTTTATTAAGTCTCAGTGAATATAAAATACAGTAAAGATAAAGCTCTTTAGAATAAAATGCAAGAGAAGTAATTAAAGGTTATCAGGGCTTTATAAATAACATCGTTATCGTTACATATAGTTATATCTCAGTTAAAATAACCTCTACCTAAGAATGGGTAAACTTGGTAAGGAAGAAGAATTGAAAAGGCATTAGCGATGAATTTAGGAAGGTCTGGTAGAAGAGAGAGATTCATATAAAAAAAGGAATAAAATCCGTGAAAGGTATGTGTCTACGTATACTGAATAGTAAGGTTTATGTCTATATGTTTAGTCATAGTATACATTTAGTGAATCAATTAGAGGATAATACACGTATACATAGGATACTAAAGTTACGAAGAAGGTTCTGACTTGATTCTACCCTTTTCCTTTGGGGTATGCCCATAAACTCGACTCCTGCATGGTACAGCAGCATTTACCGGTCATCCGAGTGATATACAATGACAACCCGACAATAAAAGCGATCGTCTAATTCTGCTAGACGAGTGGTAATTCTACACCTAAGGAGTTTCATCATATATCATAAATTCGCTAGTTCATACTTTAAATTTGCTATTTCTCTAGGGCTTTAGAATATCATTCCCTAGCTAAAGTAGGGTAAAATGCCCCTAGCGCTAGCTCTCAAGGGTGACAGACACGAATCACAGGCTGCCGAGTAGTCCCCCTGATCTAAAATGTACATCCATGTAATAATGGACTTTTCCCGCTCAAGGGAAGTATTTTCTATGCCAAAGGGGTTGACCAAAGGTGTCCTTCTCTATTACCTCACCACTGCCCCCTCCTTAACCATGGAACAGAGCTTCTATTTACATCACTACGGAAGTTCTCTTTAATGGGTTTGATATATAGCTGCACAGGTACACCGGCACCAGTTTACTACCTGTACTTCTATACGAAAACCCTATATTTACAGCTACCACTAAGCTCAGAAGTAGAAAGCCTCGCTGTTTTTAGACTTTCAAAAAAAAAAAAACAGCTATCAAGCATACATTTAATAATCTCCATAAATCCCTACAACTCACTTTCTCCTAAGTTCGTTTTGGTGCTGATTTGTGGTGATAGGCTCTGCTTTGTTTTTAACATAAATTTAATGTATACTATGCGAACTCTCGAAGAAGTATTCATAATATAGGAAAACTTCCCTGACATAAGGTGAGACCTTTTATTTTCTTTAGTAGCTGGTGTTCATGCGTATATCCGAGTCATATTTTATGACGTAGTATAATATAACATGGCTTATTAGATGTTTTTGACGAACAGGTGTGGTTCAGTTTGGTAGCGTGTTTCGGCAGGTAGGTGATCTGTGATGTTAGTAGTGTGTATTTAATCCTCACACACTCACTACCCCCCTTGACTATCAATATTCGATCGTCATCTCTATTTCATGCCTACAATTAGCTTTCTATAGAGGCCACATAAATAGCTCAGCAGTGTTTCCCTCTGGAAACCACAATAACCTCCAAAAGACTCCACTACTAACACGTAGTAGAGCTCACCGAAGCCGGAGCACTTATCTCCACTCTCTTGCCGTTTGTTCTACCTTATGATTGCTTTATTTACGTCTTCTATGATTGCGAAGTAAGCTCTTGTTTAACTAAGATGCAGCTTTAGTCCCCTCTTTACTTTCGAGTACATCATATCTACGCTCTGCTCATCAAGCTGCCAAGTTATTCCAAAGATTCTCGAAATAGAAACACGGAATATCACTCGTTTTCATTCCCGCTCCATCAAACTAAAATAAAAGCTGACACCAATTCAGAATCACACCACAATGTGCTAGAAGCGTCTAAATCAATGCTGGTTTCGAAACTATCCACTTGTATGGATCTTATTCGAGAATCTAAATGAGTCTCAGCTCATTGTCTTACCTCAAATTATCCCTCATAGCCACTTGACTGGCAGCATGGGAAGGCTCAGTCGGCCGGCTCTTCACGCGTTTGCCTAGTCTCGTTCCCACCTATTGCAACAAGCTGTACACATAGGTTTAGGCATAGGATTATCGCTGTACTATGATCTAGTGTACGCACTCAGGTAGACAGACACAGGTGGAAATGGGCCAGAGAGTCTATCTAACGTAGAATTCATCGTATCGTCCCATCATTTTTAACTCCTGTCCCTAGAGTACTATCTTTTATGAATATACACCCATCCTGACAAAGAGCAAAAACGGCGACGTGTATCCAGGTATCAATAAACGAAATCAATAAAGAAACGATTTATAAAAACGACTGTTCATAAACTCCTTTTCCGTTTTTCCCGTTGTCCTTTCCTCCTATGACGTCACCCTCATCAATCCACTCCAAAAAAGAAAAGAAGCGAAGAGAAAAAGATAATGATATATTTATATGTGAAACTGACGCAAGAAAAAGGTCGTATAGACTCGATGGGAAGGTGTTAATACCTCCGGCAATACCGCAAAAAGAACATGACAAGAAGCAAAAAGATAAGAATCGGAACCGGAACCAAGACGATAAAAAAACGCCGCATCAAAAAACACCATCAAAAAAGCACCTAAACACCCCAGTCTTTTTTCCTAATAGACCTCCGCTCTCCGCTTTTACTTCACCCTGTCACTTGCATGTACCTACCACTGTACCACACTACCAAGAACTCTCCTCTTCATCGTCCTCCTCACCTACTCCTTGTCCTTGCCCTACTCCTCCAATCCGTCCTCGTCCTCGTCCTCCCTGTCCTCCTCCAACAGCTCCTTTCCTTCTCTCCACAATCATCTTGCTCAACCCGTCCAAGCTTTTCCCTCCTCTAACCTCCTCTACCTCCTCCACGGCCCTCCATGCATCCATCCCCCCTGCAATCCTCTTTGTAATCTCTTCTATGATTACTTTCCTCCTGCTATAAAACTTTCGTTCAGCTTGGGATGTCCTCCATTTAGGCCCGTAGCGTGCCTCAAGGCTCTCGACAGATGGAGAAGAGTTCAGGCCTGTTTTCCACTCTTGCCAGAGACCGGCAACTGTAGAGAGGGAGCGGGACATTTTATATATAGGGATCTGCGACGTGGAAGGAGGGGGTGGGGGAAAGGAGAGAGAAGCCGAGATTGCAGTTAGTGGGGAGGAAGAAGATGTTGAGGGGGTGGACGAAGTTGTGTGTAGAGGGGGAGAGTAAGGAGTTGGCGGGTTCTGCGAGGATGGAAGCGGTTGAGATGTGAATGTTGGAGAGGGAATTAGGTTGTTGCCCCCATTGACATTCCCATTATTGTTAGAATTGCTAATGCTAGTGTTGTTGCCAAGGTTGCTGGCTGTGATTGTGAGTGGGGGTGGTACTGGGGATGGGTGGTGAGACTGTGTTTGTGTAGGAGCAGGAGCATGAGCTTGGACAACTACATTCTGAGGGTGGGCAGGCGCATGGTCGTCAAATGCGACAGAAAGATGTACTCCATCTTTGAGGAAGTGCTTGATGAGCGGCTTGATTATTGTGTCCCCACGATGGGTCTTTAATTTTGGGGTCGAGTGTGGTGGCTTGGCGAAGAGGTCTCGGAGGAGGGATACCAGTGTCTGCGCCGCACATGTTAGATGCCGTTTTGAATATATATAAATTTTCAGCATTGAAGGGTTAGGGGAGGGATAAAGCGAGAGGATTCTACGAACATCCCAATTTGGGACCGCAGCAAGCGGTAGCGCAAATGTTTCGCTCGAGCCCTGTTCCTGCACGCGCAGAAATGGAACACTCGAACTTGATGTCGCAACTACGGGGGACGTTGCTGCCGGGGCCGCCGGTGGCATAGGAGGCTGTACATGTTGAACTTCACTCTTTTGCTGTGTATGGTGACGTTGATGGTGTTGTTGCGGCAGTTGCTGTTGTTGGGGGGGTGCAACATTAACGGGCGGCGGGGGAAGCCTCGGCGTCAGCGACAAATTTGATGCGTTGGTCCGCTGCCGCTTCGGTGGGCGCTCAATATCGTGGGGCTCCGATGCCTGTGCGGCGGGTGAAGATGAGCTACTGGATGGGTTTGAGGGTGCGGTAGCGGCGGCGATGAAGGGCATTACCGGGGAGGGGGAAGGGTTGATGGGGTGATTAGGCTGGGATTTTGTAGAGGGGCGTTGCTGTGGATGATGTTGTACAGTGTGGTGCTGGTGCTGCTGCTGCTGATGTTGGTGTTGAAGCAGGAGCTGGTGCTGATGCTGGTGAAGATGGTGGGAATGCTGGGAGGAGGAGGCCATCGTAGTGGAGGGGGGTGTTTTGTTTTGTGCTGTCTTGCGAATGCCGACGGGTATCGTCTGTCGCCAGTCTGTCCTGGAGGCGGAGGGAAGGGACAGGTACTTCAGCGGAGAGGCCCGTGCTTGTTGTGAGCGGGTGCGTGAGTGCGTGAATGAGGGAGGGAGGGAGGGTCGAGTTTTCGTGCGTGGTGGTGAGCGACCGACGGCCAGGCTACACTCAGATGGTGGTGGTGGCAGGTGGCAGGTGGCAGACAGTAAGGTGGTAGTAGTGGTGTCGTGGGAAAGTCTCCAACTCCGGCTCCCCCGACACTACGTCCAGGTGCTAGATGGAAGCGACGTTGTTGTTCGGGTTCAGGTTTGAGATCAAGCAGAGGCAACGCAAACGCTGTGGTGGTGGGCTCCGGCGCAACTGATCTGATCTAAAAACGCAGAGCGGGGCACAAGACACCAGGATATCGATCGGTTGAGGAGTAGAGCGGAGTCGACTCGTTGGAAAGACGACTACCTACTGCTCATTCACGTATGGGGCGAGAGGAGAGGGAAGGGGGACTGGAACTGAGTGAGCGAAACGGAGCAGCGGGCGGGTGAGTGGGATCGCGCAAGTGACTTTCCTGGACTCTGACTGGACTTATTTGACTGGACTCCGCTTTTCCTTGGATCGCTCCAGCGTAATCGACGATTCGACCACAACCTCCCCCTCCCTTCCGGCCTTGGCGAGTGCCGGGTTATGTAAGGACCTCCACTGACAAGCAAGTGTCGCCAGCTATAGTCACTTGACCCTCGCTTTTGCGAATTGGACTCACCATCCGTCGCAAAAAGAAATGTTTTTCTTGCACGAAGAAAAAAGAAAGTAGTTATTGCGGGGAGGAAGAAAAAAGTTTCAATTGAGAAAAGTTTCAAATTGAGCGAGAAAATAGCCCCACCAGGCAGTCACATCCGTCGCCAAGACCCGTTAACTCGGACCCAACGATATAATCCTTTACGGCACCACCATAAGCTCCCACCGGGTCCCGGTGGCGGAGGATGAGACCTGACCTAAGCTTGATACTGTATACGCGCCGGTCTTAACCACAGTCCTGTACTAGGCGCATGCTGGTGAGAAGTACCAAGACGGTCGAGTGATGGATTGTGAGTATGCTAATCTGAGGAGCTTCCACTGGGTCCGTTTGTGGTTTGTCTCTCGACGTCAGCCTGATGTCACTTCATCTGTCGTTGGACCTGTCTGAGATATAAGGTGAGTGAGTTGTTTCCACCCCTCGGAGATCTACAAACGTGCAGTACAAAAAACGGGATGTTTTGCCCACACCACTACTCTACCCGAAGAAAATCTCCTATCAGCAGGTAAGACTTTTACAAACCGTTAGTATCGAGTAAGCTTAGGTACCTCAACTAGAAATAGTCTTCCGACTACTCTGCATACAAACACTTATATTACCTATCGATCTGGTTATCAGCATTTAGATCAGTCACGGAAAAATTAGGCCTACTGCTGTACTAGAATTGAGCCACCGGGGGATCGCTAGCGGGCTACTGGTAGGGCACAAGGCTGTACTTCATGAGGATATCGGTCTCACCACGTAAACCCCCCATAAGATATTCGACCTTAAGCTTAGTTAGATGGTCACGCGTAATTTATCCTGTGCGTACACGTACAGCGGGAGAGATATCACAGTAGCCACGAATTTAAGCTCCCTAGGTGGGCTAATAACCTACTGGCCTACTGATTCGCTCCGCCGATGTAAAAAGTGTTAGCGAACCCGCAACATGCAGGTGAAGCATCTGCTTATGCTATCCACTTCCGAGCAAGCGTGGTTAAAATTCCCCACTACGATTTGATTGATTTCGACAGAGGCTAAGGCACTGGATTATATTGATCTTTATGATTATGATATCAATATTTAGAACGGGGGACCAATCGGTATGCCAGCGGGCTAGCGATTAAAGATAAAGCCCACGGGAAGAAAGGACATGACTGGAGAAGAGTTCTTGGCAGGCGGGAAAGGAAGTCAACTCATGTGTTAATAAGAGATCTGGATCTTGGTCGTATTATTCTTGGAACGGAGCTAGCGAAAGTGTTTGCAATTAGGTGTTAAAGATCGTATACAAACTGTTCGTGTAAATTTTAATTTCTCTAAATCATTGACTACTTGGAGGTTGTGTTTCTAGGTGCTTATTCGCCTAAGCGCGGTCGCGTGAGGGAAGGTATTTATGCCTCAGATATATAAAATATATTCGCACAGGATAGCACTCGGCGGGTAATCCAATAGTTCTTCGGAATATCATGATAATGAAAGTGGTACTGGGGTACTTACTGAATTGCGGAAGCCCCTATTGCTAAATTGCTTCAAGTTAGTCTATAAGCCATTCGCACAACTACATGTGCTCATCATTCAGAGATGCTGCAAATTCCAGTCGATATATTGGTCAGGAAGGAAGGAATACTGGGTATCTCCCTTATGCTCCGTTGGGCTGTGGCTTGACCAACGTCATGCATAAAGTATATATATAGCAGTATAGTACGCACAAATATTCACCAATCAACACTCGGTGACGACCTTAATTATTCGCGCTTCCAGTACAGAGTGTTAGCGAACCATGTATAGAGTTTCTGTGTAAGATCGCGTCAGGTGTCTTCTTCGCCTCTTGCGCATATCACGGGCCTGGTGTCAGAGCCTAGTTTATTACCACAGGTGGTACAAAGTGTATTAGCGCTGGAGTCAAGAGTCTCATGCAAATAATCAATCTTTATATCTGGTTTACTATTGGTGGTATATGACTCTTAATTTTAGCGCTACAGGCTGTATTCACTTTAAGGCATGCATAAAGCATTGAATTTTAGAACTCATAGTAAGTTGTACTAGAATCCAGTTCTTTGATACTACTGGTAATCTTCAATTACTCAAGGATGGCAAGGAGTTTTGAGTCTAGCTAGTACATGTGCGCACGGGACTCATTAGGCTTTACCGGCTGTGAAAAAAATTTTTAACGCATTTATCAAGAAGCTCTTTTGATCTGTACATACAATGTATGGTGTACGTATGCCTCCCTCGTACCTGTACCTAGCTCGCCTATTCTGCCCTAGAAATATTTTTATATACCAGGTGGGCGTCTATAAGCCATGTGAACAGTAGATGGTCTACCCAGTGCGTAATGCAGTTAAGTTTCCCGAATTGTAAATGTAACCGTTGTATTTGCTTTATAGGCAACTGATTTGAAAAAGAAGATAATTTCTTTTCAGCCTTCTTCACCAGGGCTGAAGGGAAGACCGCTAGGGGATGTAGCTCAAACCTCAAAACCAAATATGAATGGCTACGACGCACTATATTACAGTTACCGGGCGACATGATACTTTCGTCATAATAATCGGCCCCTCAGATTAAAGGGAGATTTTAATCACCTGGTGGGACGACATTGCACATGTACATGCGACATCATCCCCATGTTTCTCGGGGTTTCCCGAGCCGAATCTCATCCTAGTTAGATGTCGTCGCTCCCACTAGTTTTCACTGGAGTTTTTGTTGCGTGTTTATTATAGGCGGGTATATACCGGGAAATTACCTCAGCCGGTGAGTGGATGGACGCACGAATGATTGAATGATGAAAGTGGTTATTTATGATCTGCCTAAATTGGTAGTGGTGGAGAGCTGTGTTACATGAAAACCTACTTTACTACTACTTATTTACCTTGCTCACTCCACATAGAGGACTGATGCGGGGCAAGCTACGGGGGAACTTTTTGCGTTATTGAAAGTGCTGCCGAAGTTACTTCCGAAATAGGTAGATACAAACTAACCTTTGCTGTTGGTAGCCTTGCATGTTCTATAATTAATATCTGAGTAAATACAAAGCTTAGATTATCTTGTAATAAACAATACATGTAATCTTCTGTGATAGAACGTGTTTGTTTGGTTTGCCTTTCTTGTATATTAGTAGTCATAAGGTGTAATTTCTTATCTTTGTGATCGCCTGGTGGTGCATGATTCCAATGCTAGGATAGGTAGTATCATACTAAATTTCGAGTGATTTATATGTATGTAAGTGGTGTCATGAGCAGGTAGTAGATTTAGCACAATACATAGGTAGTTCGTGCCTTGAAACTACTAAAGCGGTAATTTTAAGGTCTATGAGATGAGATGAGCGCTCGGTTTATGTCATTAGTAGACTCTTCAATCGGGATATTAAAGAAACACTCTCTTCCTTGTATTACCGCTAAGAGATAAAAACTACATTTATTGGTCATGTAATATCACCTGTGGCGGCAGTACCTTAGCCCCCGGGCTCCATGTACTTATGATTAATTCATTCATTATCACCTGGGGCATTCCAAACCGAGTGATAGTTGATGCATATTTGGACCCACTATATATATTCCTAATATGGAAATAGTACCCAAATTAATCTATCTGGGAGATTTTCAGATGATCAATTTTGATCTTCAGAGTTTTTTAGCGAACTCTATCTATTTTAGTCCTACGAACCCCTGGGGGTGCGGCTCTTGGAAGCTGGGCCAAGGCAGCACTGCACCTGTTCCGGGCATAAGCGTAGCCATCCGCTCAGTGATACCTAAATACCAATCCCACCCCTGCGTTTAGCAACCTCTTCCCTGAGGTTTCCTATTGCTTTTATATGATTAAAAACCCATCTCTTACAACTACTTCAAAGGGGTGGACTATTTAGTGGATGAGTAGATCACCTAGTTGAACAGCTACGAGCTGATTCTTGAGGTTACGTTACCTGGGTTTACAGAGCAAATGTCCGCATACCTGCTGAAATACCTGGTAGAAGCGGGTATATTTGAGTGCGTACCTATCTAGTAACTAGCTCAAATTTAATGACTGAAGCTGTTCTAACGATTTTGTTGAGGCTGTGCTTGCTACTGGACACTAATTTATGATTAATTCGTGTGACAAGTCGTGCTCGCAGTAGTTTTCAATAAGATTGTGCATCCTTGGCCAAAGTATTCCGGTAATTGGTCTGACGCTTGATAACTTGTTCAGATGTCTCTTTGAGGGCATACGAGTATATTTTCAGTGTTAAGGCATTTGAGACTTCTGATGTCGAAAGAGTAATAATAGGGCCGATTGGCGGCCCTGGTGGAGGGGGGGAGCGGGGTTCGTGGGGGGAGGCTGGTTGGGTGTGGTTAGATATCCCCTTCGGAAATTAAATCACGACATCCCAATCAAAGCAGGGTCTCTATCACACGTTTAAGGATCTACAAATGCCGAACATTCGTGGGACTGGGTTTCAACAGGCTTATGGAACGATCTGGTGATCTGCAACGCACGTTTAGGTACTGTTTTGTGAGGAAGTTCACTGGCCGAGATTAAAGTTTAAGAGGTAAAAGCATGTGGGAACAGCTAAAACGCTTCCTATCTCTACTTTACCTTTACCTATAGGCTTACCATAGAAGAGTACAGTACAGCGCCTGGGGTGCATTCCACTGGAGCTTTAGATTGGCAATATTGAGAGAACATAGATGAGCGCTAGCGCTTGGGATCTTAGGCCCGCGCGCATTCGAGTGCAAGGCTTGGCATTACTATAGCTTGAGTCAGCTGGGCTGGGTTAAGACAATGATATTTCAGCACCTTCATGTGCGCACACGTGCTTTTGATCTGCAAAACCCCTACACCACATATATGCAGAAGAGCACCTTGTGCGTAAGTCCTGATTTGTAACTAAAGCGTAGATCATGTTAGATTAAGCATAAGTTGCACGTTTTACTTCCCTAGACATTCACTCATTCCGGCTAATGCAACAATTAATGTAAGCCGTAGCAATAATGCCTCCACACGCCTTTCAAGGGGATATACAAAGGTATTTTCTCAAAGGTGTATCAGTAGAATTGAATCAGTTTGAATCATTTAACTCTTATAACAAGCCAGTCATAATTGATAAGTTCGAGTTCCCGAGGGCTATCAGCACTAGGTGTTTCTCTCTTCTGACTACACAAGCCCCGCATATATGCGGTAGGACTCTTTACTGGTTGCACATAGCGCTTTTGATATAGATAACCTCCCAGCTAATGAATATACGCAATAACACCGTACATAGTTCATTCATTATATTCATTATTTCGATCCTGAGTACGTGCGTAGTAGCTATAGTGAATGAGACTGAGGGTTTTGTTAGAGTTTTGTTTACCCCCCCTTGTAACCTAAATTTTTCTTTAGTTCTTACGGAGTCTGGTAGCAACGGCGGGTCAGGGAGCTCAAGAAGGCTTCGCCAAAGCTTAGCCATGACCTAAGCGGTCAAAGAGGTGGGGGCGGAAGAACCTGGATGACGTGTGTCATGTAAATATGAAAAATAGTTGCCAAAGTATGAGCCTTGAACGGAGTGATATCATAGCCCTGTTGCTTGGGCATTCTTCTTTGGATTTATTTTTAATGTCTTGCACTCTACACTTTTCGGCACTCCACTGTATTCCCTGCCTTTAGTCCACTACATCCTGCAAATCGGGTACTAGGAAATCTGAATTTCCTCTTTTCCTTTTGGCGCCGGCGCTACCGCTAGAGACCATAAGCTGCATCTTCAACATATGGTTCTGACTCTCTAGTTTCCTGTTCTGGTCCTCTAATTTGCGGTTTCTAGCATCTAGCCTATCAACCTTTTCCTCAAGTTTATCGGCACGTGTCTCTAGTCTCTCAATACGTTTCGCTTTTTGCATGTTCTCATATTCGAGGAAGTCAATTAGGGATGAAGATGCGGGTGGAACGCGATCTGGGTTGATTACTGATTCTTGTGACTGCACGGGCAGTCGCTTAGCTGTAGGCGGACGTGAATATTCAGCCTCACGGTACTGCGTTGATGGACGCTGCTGGCTGGAGTTTGTGGATTGTGGGGGGGATAAGTTTGGTGGTGGGGTAGTAGAGCGAAGTGTAGAAGTGAGCTCGGGGTCAAAGCGTGGGGGTGGGGGCGCGAGGCTATAGCCGGATGGTGGCCCGGCACCGAGATCTGCTGTGAGAGCATCATGGTCGGTATCACCACCAGAGGGATCATCTTCGTCAAAGCCGGCGAGACTAGGAAGCTCCCATGGAATGCGAGCCTCGGAAACGTCCCAAGGAAAATTTGGATGCCCCCCTGGGGGTTGTAGCCTACTATTAACGCGTGAATCCCTGTGCTTTATGCATTAGCAGTCTATTTTTTACGCATAATAAAGCTAGACATCTACCATTGCTTCTTCAACGCGTCATGGGTACGTCTCTTGAAGCCATTTGCTTCAGCCCAATTATTATATTCATCGAATAGGACTTGCCATCCTTGTTGATCCTCACCCTCACTTTCCAATGGATGTAATCTCACAAGCCTTAAGAGCTGCTCAACTTCAGTATCCCCGAATTCACCTTTGGCTGCACCACCACTCAAGAGCTTCCCTCTCGGTTTTGGTGTCCCTGCTGCCGCAGCCTCAGCTTCCTTTGCTTCCACACGGACGATCTGTTCGCGTTCTTCCTGAGTGAGTCCAGTGCATTCCTCGACTAAGTGCCGGGTTCTCTCTTCTGAACGGCCCTTGGGGATCTTTTTCTGGCAACGTATGCAGGATACTTGGTATTTATTCGATCGATTCTGAAGTGCAGCGTCCTTGTTAAAGTATTCGGCCCATTTGAACGGGCGCGGCATTATCTGAGAGTGTTAGAATGATTTACTATAGCTAGTGTTCTAGAAAGGGAGGGGATATTTTCTTACGGTTTGGATAATTGAGAGGTGTCGTTGGGGTTCTGGGGTTCTGGGTTCTGGGGGGGGGGGGTGTCGCGGTTGGCGGATCCCTTGCCGATGGAGATTAAGCGAGGTACTATCGAAGGAGATAATGAGATTATGTTTTGATCTCGGAACTTTACGTGTATATCTCGGATTGGAATTAAATTTAGCTACTAATTTAATGATTCAAAGATTTTATGTGTTTTTTGGTTTTTTTCTTTCGATCAAGGGTCCGGCTTAGACGCTGCCGCTGTTGCCTGGCCACTTTAGAAAAGTCAGTTAAAAACTGGTGGCTAATTAGTAGACTTCGCTCCTATGATCATAGAGCCCCTCGGGTAGTGGCGGCTCCAAGGCATATTCATAGAAGCTGACAAGAGACTTATTTCAGGTCCCAAAGTTAACTCAGTGGTCCTTCTCTTTCGCGTGCACATCCCTAGGTGTTACAGCGCAAATACGATAATTGTCATCTACATATTTTCAGGTACTGGTCAACTAGAAAATGCCTGGAATAAGAAAGAATCAAACTCAGTTGGGGGGAATTAGGAAAAGCTCATGTTGGGTTAAAGAAATTAGTTTCTTTGGTTTTCATATCTTGCTGCCTTACTCTACGTTACCGAGGTACAAAGTCATTGGTTTCGCAACTGAACTAGAAGTATTAGCTAGGGGGTTTGATAACGGAATTGGGTCTGTACGATACCAATCAAACCCTTTCTACAGACTCAGACCGACTGCTTATCGCAGTTTATACACGCACCTGAGTACAAGTTTATCTCATAAAAGGGCGGTATAAAGTATAAGGTATAATCGTTAGTGTCCGTAGATCTGGCCGCACCGGAGTGAGGTATACGTACGTGACAAACAATATCTTGCAATTGGGAGATACCTCCAAACGATAGGATCCTTGCTTGTAGAATTCCCCCAAAAAGCAGGTTTAGCTTAATATTGGAATTTTTTTATTATACTTGGGTAGCCACACTAGTGGTGCTTGCCTACCACAGTTATTGTTTTTGTTTCAGAAGGTTTGGATGAAATGAGTAATTGATTTAAGGTGTTCTTGTAACTATTTAATTCGCAAAGTGATATCTATTCATATTTTGTCGGGTTATTATGCGCTTAGAGTTTGCAAAAATCTACCAACACTCAATAAGTGGGGTCAGGCCTGGTATCACTTCTATATCATTTCTCTTTGAGTTCGTCATTTTCATGCTAGATACGGATGGTGGTATGTGGCGTAATATACTATTTGTGATAAGACCAGACGGGGCCACATATACATGCATCCCCGCGGCGTGCATCCGTCTTCAGATCCGCCGGGGAACAGAACCGAGATACATGTATATACTTGCATATGCCTGGGCAAAGTGAAAATCGGGCGCAATGGATGATTCTAAAGAGTTTCGAGTTTGCAATTTTCTTATGTATATTTGTGATAAGTACGGGGATTAGGACTCGAGGGTGCCCCCTTAACCGAAGTCACTCGCAGAGGGCGTATCTATGGCAGCGTATAATTTTAATGGCTTTCCGCCCTTTGGATGAAATGCCAACTGTTCCTGTTACGTACGGGATTTTTCTTTGGCCCGATTCTATGCCTGTTTTCTCTTTCTAGTATTGGGACTGATAGAACTAGAGGGTAAAATTAAATATCTTATATCGGGTAACTTGTCCACACGTCTAAACCTAGAGGTTTCCTAATTACTTTCTCTCATATTCGGCAATGATATGATGAAGCTTCTCCCTATACTTTCGCTGGACTTGTGCGTCTGCTCTAGCTCTGAGCCCTGGTATTACAACTTAGCCGTATCCCGTACAAGTTCCAATTATGGGCCTGTGTTTTCATCAAGCTGGCTCAAGACCTCCCAAGTATGCGGTTGATCCGTCAGCCCTACAGATTGTTCGTGGTCTTCTGTTGCTGTGACTACTCCATAAACGGCAACTGAGTCGGACGCGCAGTGCGCATGTGGTCTTTTCCCATCAAAGAAACACGGTTTCTCCGCTACAGTTTTCACCCCCAAATTTTTACTCGAAAACGACCTGGGTAAAAATTGACACTGGTTTCTCCTGAAGATATATTTCCC
Organism: Verpa conica; assembly: GCA_033030425.1. Taxonomy (NCBI): domain Eukaryota; kingdom Fungi; phylum Ascomycota; class Pezizomycetes; order Pezizales; family Morchellaceae; genus Verpa; species Verpa conica. The sequence goes on along the minus strand of JAUFSD010000021.1, from coordinate 882,131 downwards.
TAGTCTTTATGCCTCGCCAAGTCAGATCAAGGTAGAAAGAAATACAGCCTTTGAGTTGCCAGCTTGTGGGTCTCAGTCCATTAGAGCCGTATTAGTGGATTGTGCGTGCTAACGTATAACTATCTTAACTATATTGAGAAGGATGGCCTGGATTGGAGCGTTTAGACCTGGCTCAGCTATGGATTGTATGTGTGTATCCTCTGCGTTTCTTGACTAGTATGTCCAATTCCTGAGGGTGAGATTGATTTGCTAACTGGGAGAAGCCTTATTAGTTCTCTCGAGCTTTCTACCATAGTAATAACAATAATCGTCTAGCTATGACTATAATTTCGAAAAATAGAACTCTACCACTAGCTGTATTCGCACGCACATATCCACTCGGAGGGCACCGCTGGTAATCGCAATGTTCCCCACTGGCCTCTGGATCTATACTCAGCTAACTCGAAGAGTCAAAGCTGTATTCCTTCTTTTATGGGCCGCCTTCTATCGTCTGGTGCAAGGAGGCAAGATATATAGGAGCAAAAGAATTCCTAGAGCTCATTACTTTCTTCCACAACAATAGTCAGCCCTTCAAAGAAGATTTCGCAATATTCAAAACTTTGATCAAGCTCAAACTTTATACACACCCTTAATATAATTTGGGCAAAGAATCTCTAGAGCCTTAAAGATGGTATAATATCTCTTGTAATTACATCTAGAGTCTGTGCTAATTATAATTCCCTTTAAGCATAACATGTCTGGAAACATGACTCTTTCTACAAGTCACCTCAAAAACCACACTGGGTCCATATATTCGGCCGATCCCCGTCGGCTTGTGGACAGAATGAATCCACTCTCGCCCCATCAAGACACCGAGCGCGGCTCGTCGGCGAGAAGTACACCAACAATCGACCATGAGCATGGGGAACTAGTATGCGAAGGCAAATCGAGCGCGGATGCTTCAAAAAACTCGTCACCACCCAGTGCCCCGGCCAGAGTTAGATACTGGATATGCTGCGGTGGTCCAGATCGCTCTTGCCCAGGCGGCGGCAAAGCCTACATCGTCGATTTGCATGCTAGGTGCGAGGACCTCGAATGTTGCCATGAAATGTGTGACAGTTGTAGACAGTTCGATGGTCTGGCGGATATGAGTGGTATTTGAGCGGGTCTTGTTGCAAGAATTCGAATATGGTAACAAAACATGTAGGAATTGTAGGTGGCTTGGCACTTCAGTGGTTAATGGTGATTCTTGGGCGGGTGTTTTTTTGTTTTTTTATGGCTTCTGTGGAGGAGGAGGTAATAAAGATAGACTGTATGCATTAATGTCATTTCGTTATAATTTTACTCGTTAACTATAGAATATATGTCCTCTGTTTCAATATCTTCACCTTCTCTATAGGCTAAGTAAGGGGAGGAGGAGGATTTTTCTCTTTTTATTAGATAGGGATTTGGGCTAAAGTAATCTTCCCCTCCGGCCTGTATGTAACCTAGCTATCATCAAGAAATATCAAACGGACTTTCCTTCGGACTATTATTCTCCTATGCTCCCTATTTTTTTCTGACCCACCCCAAGAGGAAGAATGAAGAGGAGAGGATACTAAGACTATAAAGTGTGTTGTGCGGGATTCGTAGTTCTCTAAAAGCGTGGTTGGATTCGTATTTAAGGAAAATCTGATAACTGATAACCTTTTCTCACTGTACGGAGATTAACACCCTATCCCTGAATTGGTGATTACATATACAAATTGAGAAGTGCTCGGCAAATTACTTCTCAAAGCGAACTAAATAGCGCTTGCACTTATATATCGGTATATATATTATGTGGTAGCTAGCTATTTCCGATAGAAACGCTATAAGGGTATATGTAGCTTATAGTTAAACGTTAAGGTTGTGGTTTCTAGCATAGGCGTGCTTACTTACTCAGAAGCGGGGTGTGGATTAGTCCAGAGCCGTGGTTAACATTTGTCACTTGTCAGGAACCGTTTACACCCTCCCCAACCCTCCCCCCCGCCCTGTATATTCTCGCTGCTAGCTGACTGTTTGGATAGTCATCACGAGTGTTTGATAGCTCTCCCCTCGCCAGTAGTGCAGGCTATTGATGGATGGAGCTCCAACTGGTCATCCCCACGGTTCCACCGTCGCTACTGACCTTTAGGTTTGGTAAGCCATTAAATGCATGCCATAGAAAAGCATAGCCATGCTCTAACTCAGATATCGGTCTCTTACACGTGAGTTATCTTACTATAGCTACGGGGAAAGCACCGTCAAAAGTCTCGATACCCCTGATAGGTGCGCCATCCACATGATTGTGCGGAGCTTGTTGACGAAGACTCGAGATGGCATTTAGTTGGCCGAGAACAGAACAAGTCGGATATTCAGCATCAACCTCGGACCCTAAGCCGTTTCGTTCGATATAATCCACAGCCTTGGTGTGCATACTGACTTCCCTCAAGAGGCAACACATCCAACTGACGTTTACTGAGAGGTTGTAGTCAACTATAAGCCTCCAGCCTTTCTGTTGAAGGTAAGATATGTGTCGCTCTGAGCCAACTATCACAGGAGCTATTAGCGCTACTAGAAGTTCCTCTCCTGGCCGTACGGATAACCCCCCCCCCCTGCGAAGCTCACATTCTGAAGGCTCTCAGATAATCCTGGGGTGTTGCCAGGATCGTTCGATATCGGTAAAGGTTCTGTAGAATATCACCATGGCTACTCCGAAGGCGTACGGAGGCCTGCCGCGCATATGACTTTTCAACGGCAAGTCTTCAGCCCCAAGCACCGCCTTTGACTGTGAGCTTCTATCTAGGGCCAGGATGTTTCTGGGAGATTCGGTACAATCACCAGCCATTCCCTATATAGTTTTGGCCGGGCAAGTAGAAGACTTCGGTGATGTATCCAGGGGGTAGATAATTTAACTACTCTTTCTTCAGGCGAGTTATGGCTCTCGAGATATCCTCAGCGAAGAGGTCTGGAAAATGTCAAAGACACCCCCCCAGGGCTGTTCTGCGGAGATATTGTGCTTCCATGTCTGTGTGATATTCTTATGCTGTATTTCTAAGTGTATGGCTAGTACTTCGGAGAAGGTCTACCATCATCACTGACTATTTGAAGCAGAGAAACAGGGAGATGAGGCTAATCCTTCATCAGGTCTATTATTGGATATAGTCTGGTAATTCGGTTTCGTCTTGCTCTCCTCTAAAGTTCATGAAAGTCAGCAGCGCCTCCACTTCCACTAAGGTATTCTCACCTATATCTATTGAAGTTATCGATTCAAATCAGCCATCAAACCTGCAGCATTCTCCTAATTTCAGGGCTCTTTATCTAAAGTAATATACTAGCTGTAGCACTTCATATAATACTACGATCGAATTTTGCCATCAGAGCCGAGAGTTGCACATATTGTTGGGCCCGAGGCCCTAAGCATCTCTTGTTATGCAGCAGAAGAAGGCTAGTATATAACCTTATATGTTTTCTAGTATTTTATTTACCAGATAATCGCCCTCAAAGTAGCTAACAGTTTTGGCGCTATTGGGAGGATATTGCTTCCACCCGCGCCCTGTTTTCGACACACTAGATAAGCTCTTCTATAGCCAGTGTAGGAGATACTCGGAATACAAGGCTAGTGTTCGAATTCTCTAGCCACTAGATTTTGGCTAATCTCATACTCCAGTGACAAGAAAGGCATTGAAGCGACTCACTAGAGCTATCACAGTCCCCAGGACTTACCAATGGAGTACTATGATATCGGTCTGAACTCTATCCCCATGAATCTGCTGTTCTATAGCCGATTGTCAGCACGTCAAGTGCTCTCATTGTCCAGCAGATTTTGAGATTAGAACTTGGCTTGGCGTATGTACGCGACCCGGACTCTATGCCCTGAACGGAGTTGCCCTGGGCAATGCCCTGAGCAAGGTGAAGGGCATGGGGTGGTAAAGGCTAGCGGGTGTATAATTGGCCACTTGATCTGGCCAATAGCTAAGGGTTCGGGGTATAGAGGCTCCGAGCGTCGCGTTACCAGTTCAGGAAATCCCGAGAATTCTTAGTTTATTTTCCAGGGTTAATTGGTGTTATGGTAGATATTTTTCTAAATGTAAAATTAGAAAGCAAAACAACAGCGTTAGTGGGTATATGAATTTCTTTTACTTGGTTAGATATTCAAAATCAATTGAGCTTAGCCTCTACCTAATACAAGCTACTTGATCGAAGTGGTATTGCAGTTTTCCGTACTGGTGAACATAAGTGTACTGTCTGTCGACTTATGTTGGAGCCTTTTCAGGAGATTTGGAACCACCTATCATGCACTCTTTTTACTATGGGCCCCGCAAATAATTCGAGCTGTGTACGTACTATGTAGCGTAAATTTCTTATTAACTAGTAAACCAGTTACTACCGCGTGTAGATCAACAAGGAATAAAGGATATAATTATCTATCTTTTTCTATTAATTAAATATTAGCTATAGTTTAGAAAGATGCTATATATCACAACTCTTACAATGTTACAAAAAGGACGGGTTTTCAGGGCTCATATCTATATTGCCCTACTTATACTTAACAACCCGGAAGCCATTTCTTGCAGGGGTCTATTTGTCGTCCTATAATATGAGGTAGGAGTAACGGGAACACAATAAGTGCCTTAAGTATAACGATAAACTACTAATATTTGAATCGTTAGAAATAATATATCCTAAGAAAAATCTACAAGGGTTCCAGCAGCATAAGATGTTAGACATTAGACGGGAAATGATCACTTTAATAGTTTTTCCAAGTAGTGATAAGCATAACTTACATATCTGTTTTAGCAAACCCGAAAGCTGCTGTTTTTTGTGTGCATATGGTCCGATTAGAGGTAGAAATGTCGCAAGTTATGAATCTAGAACCATTCTGCTCTGTAAGGTGGATCGAAAATAAAATATAATGTAGTTATTTGATAGTATAAATATCTTCGGCCCCACTGGATTAGTCCAAGGGACTTTGGCTAAATCTGCTATTGGTACGAGCTCAGTCTTTTGCTAAGCTTACATGCCGGCCGGGACATAATGAAACCCTATGGTTTTTCTCAGCTTTGTGCCCTGGTGTAACTCTACCTGTTATGATTTGTAGGGGTTAATAAAGACCTCATAGAGAAATAAACTTAGAGAGTAATTTTCACCCAACCCACGAACCTATGGGTGTATTATTCTAGGGTGCTAGGTAAGATAGATCGCTTATCAAGCTCTGGTTGGGTACTCTAGAGCCTCTGTAGATACCCTAAACTTGGTACCGGTTCGTAGCTTTGAGTCCTTTCTTGAACATGTCCATTCAGTGTGTAATTACCCATAGTATAAACTTTGTCTATGCTATGGGTAAAACAAGCGCTGACAATGTGGGCGTTGACAATGTGGGAAGGGTCAAGCCGGGAAATATTTATTTTCCCCCCTCGTTCATTTTGCATATTATCTCTTATGATCTTTTAGTTGGAAAGAATATGCTTACTCGCGTTAACCTGTTCTGTATATAGTCTGCAAAAGAATTTCCTCATCTCCACGAATAATTTGGTGGTTATTTAATAGCATCCTCTTATGTTTCCGTTGAACTCGACTTTTAGTTGCTTTGCTCCAACTTTGGGTAGCCGTGGTAGCTACATAGTAGTTGACGTAGGCTTGTTTCTATCCTAGTTGGCTGCGCAGCCTTGCTGTGCAGGGAGCTGTAAGGCATAAAACCACTATTAGTGCACATATTGTTTACTAAAATAGGAAATATAACTGCTGTGTAGAAATGACAGCTTCCGGGGGGTTCTCCTTTAATAAATAAGCTTTAAAAACTATAGGCTACGTACGCGCAGCCGTGTTTGTCCATACCTAAGGAGCTAGTAGCATTCGGATATCCAGCGATATCGTTAATGTATGGTCGGATTTAATCAAGTAAGGCTGTGTTAAATGAAGGATCCTGTCTACATGAACTTGGTAGAGGCTCTCCTCTAGGGTGCTGATTATTGGGCTTTGCCTAATCCCATATAGATCGTCAGGAGCATGACCTTGTGCACCTTAACCTTCTGTCAGAAACCAAGATTTTAGCACTTAAGCCCTAGCTTATAAACTGTTAAGAGTACGGATGATGACTATAGAAATAAGGCTACCTGTTTTCTCAGCAAATGTTAGACCTTCAGCCCTAGTAGCCCATTGATAATTATTCAGCCTAGTGATATCCTACCGTTTCGGTTCTACCTATCCAATTTTACCCAATATAAAAATCTAGACACCTCTTCTCATGCCTTGTCGATGGATATTGAGTCATTCAGCTAAGAAGAGACCCCATTTAGTAGTTTTAAGACTATGGTTTTGCCCTGTTTGTATTCCGAGTAATGCCCCTGGACCAAGAGACCAGGAGATTAATGTGAGGCTACTCACATAGGAGGCAGGGAAAAAGCGGGGAAAGTGCCGTTATATGAGTTTACTCGACAATAAGTACTATTCCGAAGTATATATATGGTAGTTAGTGTCCCAAAGATAAATAGGATTTAATCCCCTATCGAGAATCATTCCCAATCATCCAGCACCCCTACTTAGCCCTACCTAACTCTATCGTTGCTTCGTACCCTCCTCAGCTCAATCACCATATCGTCAGTTATATCTCTACCAAAAAAAATATTATATTCCCAAACCTCAAAAGGATCCGAAATGTTCACTTGTAATGAGAAGGCAGTTGTGCCTCGTACAACACCACTTCGGAGTGCCGGTAGTCCTTTGGATGAATGCCCAAATTCTCAGCCAAGAGTCGAAACTATCATCTGTTACATACCTATTGTAAAAAATAACTCCACCGTCTGGTTTTGCTGTCATTGTAGGAAAGGACCTTGGGGCGTGACACTCTATGCTTCATGCATAGAATGTGAACACCAGAGGTGCAATTATTGCCCAACAGAGCAGATCTAGACGGTATACTGTCCCTTGAAAAACAAGCCTGATAGCAGTTGTATCGGATGGTTGCTTGGAATACTTGGTCGAGACGTTGGACTCGGGTTTTGTTCGTATGGTTTCTGGGACTCTACCAATCTGATATAGTGTTGCTAGGGTTTATTCCCTGTACGATGAAGAACTAGAGATAGGGATTTTAGGGGGTGTTTCTTTTTCCTTTAGATGTTACCTAGATCTATACTTCCTGTATTTTCTTTGGTCAAGACTTAATTAGGTGTATTCTTCATTGTTTTGCTAGCTATGTAGGTTGTGTTGGAACTGTTTTGGCCGAGTTGCTTTTTTTTGCCAAGAATTCTTATATTACCAAGACCTGCCAAAGCCTGAGTCTTCTGCTGTTTTGTGCTATGTTCAAACCTCAGAATTTCTGTAACCATTTTTAGCCTTTCTAATGCCGAACGTTACGTTTTAGTTACACGAGGATTTTCTAGCCCGGTTTATGAGGGCGCAAGGCAAGGAAGGGGTAGCATCTTTGGGACCTAACCACCCACACGAAACTGGTAGTCTTCTAGATCAATCTCGTCATCTTAATCTTGTTGAAGGCGTGCGAAGGTGAAATGCGCGCCACCACCGCCTCAGATATCCCTGTGCATAGTCATCTGTCAAAATGCAGCCTTATAACCTTCGGGCTCTTCTTCCATCGGGGGAGTCCCCGTACCATGGTTCGCTTCCCGTCATGTAAGCCTCATGGCTCCACCCCGGTTGGTCGAAGTACCTGGGTGAGCCATCACTTCCAAAACCCAGGCTACAGGTGCCTAATAGGACCTCTAAAGGTCTGTTCCAGTCTCTGCGTCCGATAACCTGAAAGATTTTGTAAATCCTGTCATCAGTTTTCCTGTCCAGCTGAATGAACCAATCTCTAATATGAGTTAACCATTGTGAACTTCTAAACCCAGAGAACAAATTCTGTGTATTTCAGCGGATTTGTGCTTGGTGCCTTTTTCCTCGAGAGCTATTTTTCAACTATTGTGCGCAATAGGCAGTGCATTTTATCGTGCCAGTGCATGTCTTCAAGACAGGGCGAAACTGCAAAAACATTTATCCCCTCCCTACAAACTCCCAAAGAAATATTTAGCATTTAACTATATAATACACTGCGGGACCTACCTAAGTCTCTCATCAGCTCAGCTTCCCGTCAATATAAAATCATCTAGAGCCTAAGTCCTCATTATTTCGAATTCCCCAGATCTACCAGATCATTTAGACCACTACTCCGTTACTCTGCTGTGGTGCTTCCAGTAGCATTCTTTTCAGGGTCCCCAATACCTCTCTATTTCAGCGTCCTCCTCACCACCAACATGCTTGATACAACCCCCGGCGTTAGAATTTCCTTTTCCCATGCTTCACTAGCAAATATGTCTGCACACAACCACAACTACAACCACCACGATATAAATTATCTGATTCCTACTCTCGAAGGTGACTGTTACCCGTCTTCTGCATCACCGACGAGCGTACCTCAAGAGCGCGAAAAAGTTTGGTTTTGCCATAACTGTCTAGAGCACAGTGGTATGGCGACTGGACCAATGCTCGTTAAAATCAACCCGGCATGCCATGAGTGCGGACACCAAATTTGCTCGAGTTGTATCGTCGAAAGAGCTAGATGAATTGAATGACAGTTGATATGAATTCTTCTTGAAGTTTGTGGGTTTAGACTGGTTAGTGGTATCTTGGTTTGTATTTGTTTGTTAGAAGCGGGCGGCCCCCTGGTGTCATACTTTTAGGGGGTTGACTTTGGATTTCCTTTGGGGTTTTGATGTTATAGTTAGGGGTTTCCTAGTATATGATCTTATATTTTGGGTTTAATGGTTTTTTTTATATTAGACTGGTGGGTGTTTCTTTATATTTGGGCCAGTTCATTTGTCAGCGGATTATTTATATTCTAGACTGTTCTTCTATATTTCAGTGTTTGACTCACAGATAAAAAATTGATTATTCTTTCTCCATAGATTGGGTTCCGGGGAGGTTAAAGTAATCATAGATAACGAATTCTAGATATCTTTGAATGTATTTCCTGAAAACATTGGTGCTGAATGTCTCGAGTTAGACCACATACATGTATATATCTGTAGTCTTTATGTGCCGCACAGGCTCATATATTAATACGGAGGCTGGGAATAGCCTCGGTAGAAGGATCTGCTTGGCATGAGCATCTCCTTTTGATCGGAACCTATGTCTTTACGGGGGCTGTGCTGTCTCCCACCGATATCAGTGCTTGTTTCTAGTTTTGGGGCCTATTAGGAAACGATGAGGATGGTATTGATAACATCTATCGGAGTCGTACCTAACGATAATTCGCATATAAATCGACATGCGTGAGGATATGGTCTGATCTAGAGCCACCTGCGAAGCTCGGATATCGGATGATATCATCTCCACCTCATGTGACATGCATGCTCTAAAAGACTAGGGGTATGTAACAACCTTTTAGATCGATAATTGCCAGATAATTCCAGGTAGCTTTCGAATATCGGAACAGCCAACAAGAATTAAGGGGATGAAACATTCAATAGTGGGTTTACAGCTTCCGGCAACGTGAGATTCGAATTTAGGGTTTCTATTGGCTTCTCAGTATTTTGGCAAAGATTCTAGCAATTTTACTTGCTGTAAGGCCCCTGCTCACTAACCCTGGTTTCTCGATATTTCTTGCCGGAGACTGTAGTGTGGGGTCAGGCCGGGCCCCTGCATGTATCAAGATACATGTATATGGTTAGGAGATTACATGTAGTCGACCGTCGATCACGCTATGGCACACGATTACGACTAGAAATTAATGAGCATTGTCCAGGTAATACTCACATCGGCACATTGTATTTGGCTTTCTATTGGTGCTGGCCCGAATTGACAGGTGTCAATGCTATGCATAAATATATATTAAGACATCCCTGTTAGTCAAACCAGGGGGAATGTTTTGAGGCCTCTGCTTGGCTAAAACAACAAGTAAAGTAAGCTTCTGACGTCCTATGCAAATTAAATTTGGATTGCTTGACCTTTATGAACCACCTATATCCACAAGGTGTAAATGAAGGAACTTCTGTAGCTAGACTAACTAGCCTTTGGGGCTATCACACTCAATGATCGAAAACCTTATTTGAACCGCATAGTGATAGAAGGTATGTGAGTATTATATTATACTCTGAATCTTTAGTCTCCTAGAAACTTTGAAGAAGCCTGCTACTCCATATACTCGCTAGAAAATAATATCTCGTATTAACACGACAGATTTTGTTTCTTAGAGAGTAGAGGGGTCTACGTTTAGCGGCTTTAGAATTAGGGTGGTATACGTACGACGGGGAGGCTACGCTAGAGCATAAAAACGCAATATATCGTATTTTTATCTCTGAAGTAGTTGTACAAAAACGCAACGCTAGGTAGGTATGTGCACCTTGGAAAAAATCACACCAGAGTATCTCTACAATACATATATACTTTTAGGGGATTTGAAATTATATATATAACGAATAGGGTTTATCCCGTATATATGTACAAACTGTTGTATATGATTACGTACTAGGAAAACTTCTATCTTCTTCCCAAGCTATCTCTCAAGAAACTCTGATCGCAGCAGGGTGAACTGCTTTCATGCAAAATCTGATAATCTGGCTATAAAAGAGCTGTGGGAGCCTAAATTAAACGTACTTTTTTTTTAAAGTGCCGCGCGAGGCTAAAGAGCCAATACTCTTTAGTGGTGACGGGATGACGCCCCACTTTTACCTAGACTAGGAATATGTGATTATAAGCAGCTTGCCTGAATTCTAGATTTCCTGATAGGGTCTTCGGGAACAGACGTTTGCTTCCGAAGTAAAAACAAGATCCAACTTTAGAACACTTGGTAGTAAAAGTGGGCCTTTACAAAGGTGTATAATTGGTAAACAGGAAAAATAAAGTCCTTGATTCTGTGACACACTAGAATATATGATTAGGGTCTTGAAGACAAACACCAATCCATGAACCTCGATTAGCTATTCAAGAGCTACTATAAAGTGACCAACAAACTGAAATAAACCAATAACCCTAACCTTATCCATTGTAGGACCAGGTAATAATATCGTATAATACTCTGGGTCTAAATTTATTGTACGAATAACGGTAGTTTCATGAGTTAGATTCTCCATTATTACCGTAGGAATGCAGGGGTTGCTGGCTTCCAGAAAAGATTCTTGGCACAACGTATTGGGTTTAGTTTTAGATATCGGCCTCACATCCGTAACTGCTCATCTGACTGGATCTTCCGATGGAAATGGTACTTTGATTTGGGTTGTGCATCTCATGTCGTGTTGAGTCGTTTTCATTGATTGGCCAGCCACCCTCAGCCTTGCATGTGTTTTAAATTGAAGCCTTGCGTTCTCCACGTAAGAGATGCCGAATTGTTTTCTTTTGTTTCTGTGTGTTGTTTCCATGTATTTCTGCCAGCGTTTCGTACTACAGTCAGTGAGGATTCGCTGTGCTTTTCATTTCTGATTTCCTACCAATTGATCATTTCCCGGAGGAAACAGTTACACTACAACCATCACAACGCAACAGTTCTCTAGCATTCCAACGTAGAAAGTCAACTTCTTCCGGAATTCCGTGCGTCAAACCACGCGTGCTGCTCCACTTTATTTTTATTGGAGGGATTCAGCGGCGGCCACTCCGCAAGCTGTGTAACGATGCGCCGACTATAAAAATCTGTCACGGGGCACCCCCCGGGAGAAATGCTGTCTTTCTGTCTGATAAAAGCCTCGATGATGGGCTACACAGTAGTTTTGTTGATCGAGGATATAAGGTTCTGTAGCCTGCCTTTGATCATGGGTGATGAAAAGTGCACTTCCCATGTCCCGTACCTATTTAAGCTGATATATCGTTTGTAGTGATAATGTTACCACAGTCCAGCACAGATTAGTGAATCTAGGCTCGTACTGAGTATACCTGGAGAAGCTGCTAGGCCTATAGAGTTTCAGGCTACCGCTGACGCGGATACCAGCGTGGTACTCCTCAGCACCATAACGAAAGAATATATCCGAAACACTCCGGGGTAGTCTGCAAACCCCGGCGTGGGCGCAGAACTACAGAATATCCAAGCCTTTCAAAGGTAATTTGAATAGATCTAGCATATCATTTAATGGCTTTTCTTTTCGGTGTTAGTGGGCAACACGAGCTAAGCACCTAAGGCCCAGAAACTAAAGGAACTATTATGAAAGGGCACATACATACATACATACATACACACTTGTGCTTATACTGATTAGACTTGCTTATACCTATTCCAGACCCGGTTCTGGGTGGTAGCACGGTGCCATAATATCGAGCAGAAGAACACAAACATCTGAGAATGAGTTAAATCAGCCCTGGTCTAGAACATTCGCAACTTTACTGTCAGGCTTATACTTGTTCGTTCAAGACCCGAGTAACAAAAACATACATGGCCCCAGCTAGCTGAAGATAAAAGGGCGATGTTCGTACCTCCTACACCCTAGTTCCTTCTCACCTCGAAAAACCACCATAGGAAAACCCAAGCCCCTTTCACTAGGCCCGCCGCAAGATAAAGATATCGCTCAGTTCCGCCATTATTCCCATAGAATAACCTAGCCACCAGCTTATAAATACCAAGTTCTCAGCAGAAAACCCCTTCTACCACAAGGCTATAAGGTCGCTATAGTAGTATCGAAAGTATGAGACCTAGCTCAACCTAGGAGAACGCCCATCCCACAAAGCCCCACTGAGATCTGAGGTAGGTAATATTACTATCAGATTTAGCTTATCCTAACAGTAAATCACCACAAGGTACCTGAGAAGATTTATTCAAACTATCGGGCTCAACTTATCTAAGGGTTGCATCAAGACTGAAGAAGTAAACTCTTTCACTACCACCTCCCAGAACCAAAGCTAGTCGATATTCAGTACCACTAGAACTACCTGATACACCTGCCATTTGACTATCATTAGTGATGGTTAGTTAAACTCATACAAACACGGTGAAATGAATCTAGAACACCCCAAGACACGGCTGTTCTAACTTCCCTTCTAACTACCCCCACGTAGAAAGTAATCTGACCGTTTCCGCCGTACAATCCTCCAAAGCCTAGTGAATATTTGCTGATGTCTAAGTTCCTTCTCCCTTGTAAATATATCTATAGGGCCCTGTGTGATCCTATGCTTCCCCCCTCCCTATCATAGCCAATGACTCCCCGCTATCACCTATGAACATTCCAGGTCCTTCTAGATCAAAAGTACGTAAAAAAACGTATCCTCCATTTTTCTCCTTGACTTTTTTCTCGCGTGACATCTTTTATTGATCAGTCTGCAAAGGCATCTCGATGAGTAGGTGCACAGCCCTCGTATCCATCTGCACCTCAGGAACAAAGAAACTAATTTCCCTCCCCTCGCAAAAGATAGAAACCCGTGAAAAGAAAGCAAGGTGTTGATTCGTGGCACACCCCACAGTAAAGTAGACCCTTTCCATCCAACGAAAAGTTGGTTGAAACAGACGAACCCTCTCTCATCTCCAATGACGTCTTTTTGCAGTTGCGAAACATCTACAACGAACATCATACATTTCCCGGAAGTGAGCCGGGTGGGAAGCTAGGTTTGATGGTTTAAACCAGTTCTACTCGGTGGGATCGGGAGCGTTGAATGTCTATCTGCCGCACAGATCTACGGGGGGCACAGGGGAGAGTCGGTGTTGTACTGTTTCTACTTTTCTTTTTACTCTTTCTTGTACCGTTGATGTATTTTTGGAGAGGGATAGGGGGGGGCAGAAAGCTAGAAGGGTAAAGACGGACAGGAACGGTCTCTCGGCTCACAGAACTCTACTTTACAGATGAACCCCGTGGTATCGTGATAGTTTTTTCTCCCCGGCGAGTGATATTTAGATGTGACTAAGCGGGTTGTATTCCAAATAGCCCTACAGTGAGACCTTTAATGGAGGGTTCGTGATACTTTGCTGGCCCCTCCTCCCCAGATGAGAATTATGATATCAGCGTCAGCTTCCGTATCGAAGCCCTAGAAGCTTCTCTGATCCCCTCCCAGCAGAGGAGCTGCTGCCAAAAAATGATTTGCTTCCCAGCTCTTTCTCAGAATTATACGAGAGGGGGAAGGGAAGAGGGGGGGAAAAAAACATCCAGGGTGTTTCCCCAAAAGAGTGGGAGAAATAGGGAAAACATCATTTCACTGTCACGGATCCAGGAATCCATCACACCCTACAAGGCTCTGAGACGTCAGCAAGCAGCTACGTGTCTGCTGTCCGGTGGAGATCCATCCATCCAGGGATGGCCCAGCGGGGGGTGAAAAACAAAAAAAGATGCTTTAAGCTTTTGGCAGAGATGTTCCCTGTACGGGTTGCTGTCTGCGTTGTTTCCCATTGCAAACCCGTGAGCGCGTCGTTCTAGCACGGGGATTTCGTCACTGGGGATGAGAATTCCTGTTGACGTTGGCTTGGCGTGGCGTCCCGGAGAACTTCAGGTCCAGTTTGTGCGGCGGTGTTCCCTGAAAAGGAGGACCGAAGAGGGTGATTCACTACGAACCGCGCCTACTTGGCGGGGTGTCCAAAGTGACGACATACATGATGCCCAACCCTGTCGCTCAGAGCCCAAAAACCAAGGTTGCACCGACGCCCACAGGCATTGGGCAGCGCTAGGCCCGTTCCAAGGCTACAAACATTACTGTGAGAGAAATAATCAACCCCATGCAGAATTGCATCAGTTCCAGCACAGTAGTGATTTTGTGTGGATGCAGGCCCCAACTATCAAGGAAATAATCAGACATCATCATCATGCTCGTGCTCATGGTCCAAGATTAGAGACACTGGGAAACAGAGGCACATAGACATATAAGTGCCCTGTGCTGTACACTTTTGCAGATTCTCATCATCAGTCAGTTGTCTTCACACCTCTTTCTTGTGCTCCTCTTTCGCATACAGCCTTGCTCGTAACACCTCCCTCTGCAAACACGAATAGAAAAAGATCGGTTTATCTGTAAGTCCACATTTGCATTGCATTAAACCCATCTATCTACTATTTTATTTCCTATTACCCTACTGCTTCTTCTCTTATTATCTTACTACTCACCCCTCCCCTCCTATTGCCCGGACGCACTTATTTTTATTGCCTACTTGCCTGCTTGTACATTGCCTTAGACCCGTAAAATTACTTAATACCCCACCACTCCACTACCATTTTATAATAAATAACCCTTTCAGTCTATTTCAAAACACAAAACTACCAAACTACTGCAGTCTATTCCCAAACTAATCCAAATCATTCTATAGAGTCCTTTTTACCGCCGCGTAATCTTTTTTTTTTGTTTGCGTGATATCAATATCCACAAACACCTATTCGCTGTCCCGCCCCCGCTTTCCACCAGCTTTAAAAGGGCCCATATTTCTGTTACCACCGGCTACAGTTTTTCTTTCAGTTTTTCAAACCTAAACATTTACAATGGCAAGGTACATGACCCGCGATGCCCCTTTCCCTGAACGTATCCAAGACTACGAAAGAACCCGTGAAAGACAGTACCACTCGCGTGGTGGATACGATTCTCAACTAGAAAAATACTCACCAGGTTATCGTGAAAACAGTACCATATCGATCGCTCCCGGCTATACCGGTGCATATGGAAACCCCCACAGTTCTTCCGGAGCCCTAATTCGTGGCGGCGGACCCGTTATCGACGAGCCAGTAGTGGAACACGAGCACCACCACGTCCACCATCACATTGACCATGGTATGTTTATATGTGTCTAATACAAGAGGGAGAGAGTGTGTGGGGGTAGCAGTGGAACTGACAGCATGGGGAATAGGAAACGTGAATGTGACTGCCCAGGTTGCAGTACGCCCAAGAGCTGTCCAGAGGGAATACTCATACGACGACTTGTATGACCGTGAACGACGCTATGGATCCGGAGCATCTTTGGGATCTCTTAACCATGGACATAGCCATGGACATGGACACCGTCATGGACACCGTCATACCGGATCTCGTGGCAGTGCCAGTAGTGGCAGGTTTGCACGTAGTGATATCGACTTGAACCTGGACTCTTCATTCAGATCACGCAGGGGGAGCGTCTACGATGACCGTGAGTCGGAGTATGCGATTATTGATGTCCCTGCTGGTACTCGTCGAGTGACTGTCGATATGGCCCGCGACGGGCTTGGGATGCGTGAGTCCGAGGTGAATTGGCGCCGCGACAACGGTGTTCGGAGATCCCGTGGTCTTGGAAACGAACTATGGACGGAAATTACAAAGGACTTGGTCACCAGGGAGGCTATTGAGGACTGTGGATACCAGTATGAGGAGACCGAGTTCTTCTACTACATTTTTGAGTATTTGCACCGTGATCAGATCACGGAGTTGACCGATATGACGTCGGATATTAGACGACGTAAGTCTACCCCTAGGAACAGAACCCCGGTATTTATATTTCATCGTCCAAATGCTGATTCGACGGCAACTACAGAGCGGGTCAGGGATATCGAGTATGAATCCATTGCTGGGCGTGACAGGGAGAGGAGGACACTTGATTGGGATCGTGAGGATAGTAGGACTGAGATTGTTATCGAGAGTGGACGAAGCAATGCTGGTGGACGTCGCCGTAATAGGTACTACTATTAATTGTGTGTAGTTTTTTGGTGGTGGGGAGGGGTTATCTGTAACGACTTGATGACCTAGACTTTTTCGGTGTTTTTCATCCGAGGGTTTTGCTTTCGTTTCTTCTTTTTTCCCTCTCTTCTTTTCATTGTCTAGTGATATATTTTCTGAGTGTTCTCTTCATGGGAAAATTTCGGGGGGTGCATCAGCATGTGAAGACGTCTTTCCTTTTTTTGCTTCTTGACTATTATTATTACGAGTCTCTTTACATCTTTTTCTTTCTTTGGGTGCGACTAATATCTACAAGCATTACCTGTAACTTTGAATTATGAGGCCCTGTATGTGACAGCTGGCGTTTGGAGAATGAGAAGACATTTTTGTAACTTGAGAATCTTTCCCCCCCCCCCCTTTCATTTCATTTCCACCAGTACAATACAATATATGTAACTACGAAAGAGTATTATGGTAAGATCAACAGACTACATTTGTTTACATCACAACCGTTAACTACCATAAACGTTTTTTGTTTTTCTATGAGGGTTATTCTGACAGCGGGTTTGATTCAAAACACGGTTAGCTGTGTATGAAATCCTCGGGGATGAAGAAGAGGGGGAGACTGTCCTGCCATGATGAGCTGTCTCTATCGATAAGCAGCCCTGTTCGTATCGGGACTCGTGCGTCATGATCAACACGGCGTCGTCTTTTCTCTTTTCTTGGAAGTTGTCTATTACCTATCCCTGTGTAAAGTTATTCTGAAACTGTTGCGGTTGGTGGCTGGGCACCATTTAATTAATTATTTATCCATTCATTGGCTGGTGGTGACAGAGGGAATTGTCATAGGTCAAGATACATGGAATTCACAGTCTACCCCCCCCCACCCCCAAGGGATGTTTGTAACTTCACCTCCGAATACTAGAGTAAATACAATAAATACATATTATCTTGTACCTCCAACAGTCCGGTCCACAAACAATGCACTCCATCCCCCTCTATCTTATCACCTTTAATTGTGCCCGCCTCCCGCATCCCCCCGATACCCTCTCCCCGCACCTCCTCTCCGCCCTCTCCGCCTCGGCTCCACCGCCAGAGCTAATAGTCCTCTCCCTCCAAGAGCTTGCCCCCCTCGCCCCGTCCTTCCTCGGCGGCTCAAATCTAACCCCCTATTACACCCCCTTCTCCACCGCCGTCCGCACCGCAACCCGCACCACCTTCAATGAGGACTACTCCCTCATCGCGTACAACAATGTCGGCCTCACCGCCATCATGATCTTTGCCCGCCACGCAAACAACATCAAACACATCACCTACGGTGGTGTCGGCACCGGCCTCTGGGCCATGGGCAACAAAGGCAGCGTCGGTGTCCGTCTTGGCTACACTATCCCAAATACTATAGTCGAGATGACATTCCTAGCCGTTCACCTAGCCCCCCACGAACATGGTCTCTCTGCTAGAAACGCAAACTGGGAGGCAATAGCACGAGGCCTAGTGTTTGCGGGTGAAAGGGAGGAAGGCATGTATACAGCTACGTCACACTTGTTTGTGCTTGGCGACCTCAACTATCGTACTGCGGACTCGCGGCCAGGTGCCCTGGACCACCTGGTGTATCCGCAGCCGGGGGACGCGGTCGGTGCGAATACACATTTCTTGGAGCTGCTGAAACAGGATCAGCTTTCAAAGGAGGTGGCGGCGGGCAAAACGTTGCAGGGGTTGGTGGAGGAGAGGGTGACATTCCCGCCGACATATAAATACAAGCTCCGTAGCATGTTCTTGGATGAGGATGTGAAGGAGGAGTATTGGGAGTGGAGTAAGAGGCGATGGCCGAGCTGGACAGATAGGATATTCTATTTGCAGTTGCAGGGGAAAGAGAAGATCGTCGTTCATAACTATACCTCAATTCCAGAAATCAGGACATCCGACCATCGCCCGGTAGCACTACATGTTTCGGTTCCTGGAAAGCCAGTTATTGAAGAGAGTGGCGTGAGGGTGAATCCGCCATGGGGAATTGATAAAGACTGGAGGGTGAAAAGGGCGGCGGCGAAGAGGAAGGAAGTGGCTGTTGGAGTTGCGGCGTGGCTGGTGACTACGAGGAATGGGTTGGGGGTGTTGCTGGCACTTGTGTTTGGTGCCATAGGGGGTTGGTGGATGGTGAAGGAGCTTATTCTAGGAGTGGGAGGGTATACTAGATTGTCGTAGGATGGTATATTAATGGCTTATTATCTGTGATGTTAGGTTTATTGCTAGTCTTCTATCACGGTGGGATGGGTTTAACAACATGGCGAGGCGGTTTAACTGTTTTTGCCGATGTTAAGCTATAATTGCAGTATCCCTACCCTTATAGTGGAGGGTGCGGTTTAATATAATTATTCGGGGATTTTTTCCCCTAGTACTATAAAGACTCCACCTACCCTATGCTATAGACCGTGGGCTGTGGTGTGGCGAATGGAGCTTTAAGATCAATACGGAGTAAGTCTGAATAAATTTAGGAGTACCGAATGTTAGCCGCCTTCCTTTCTACATTAGGATAGCGATAGGTAGAATCATATATTCCGTAAATTTAGTATTGTAAATTGTATTTTAGAGGAGAGACTACACATCATGGCTATAGCCGCCCAGTTCTGCTGGTTTATCAACTTAATATCAGTTTCTCAAAGTAAGCTGGGATATATAACACTGGGATGATATTCTAGACCATAGATGTAGCTATATGATTCTACTCTGTGATACTAGAACCCTTTCCCCCTCCTTGGGAGGGCGGAATCATTAGGGTTACTGTACTCTTATATAATGCTCAGGGGTCTGAGCTATTTGTATGCAACGATGAATCTGGGGTGTAGGTGTGCAAGGTACTATTTAGGGGTAACTAGGCTATGGAGCTGCACCAGTGTCTGGGTCACTCACGACTGGGAGATGGCCAGCGCTGTACAAATTCAGGGATTACGATGCCTTATCTTTATTAGAGCTATATATAGGGAGAAAATAAACGTGGTAGACTTTTAACTTTTGATGATAACTGCTGGAAGTCATATGTAGCTCTCAGCTCCCTCATCTACCAGACACTGTCAAATCCTAGAGTTAGACGTATTAATGATAAAAGATATTTGAACCTCTGGTAATCGATAATGTTGGTCTGGTATATGAATTGAGAGAACCCACTAGAAAAAATTAATGAATTTACGACTCAATTGTGAAATGAGCTTGTGCTCGTGTTCACATACTTTTGCTACATGTAACATTGCGAACCCAAGTAATGGTTTAACTTATCAATAGGGGGATTAGGCACATCTTGAAATGATGAGGAAGATGACGCGTCAATGACTCAAATTTAGTCAACGCAGGGACTTGGGGACTCAGTAAAAGTCTCGCATTTCATGTTGGGCCTATATATCTACTGAGGTACATTTCCAAATTAGGCATTACATCGACTACCCAGCTAACATTAGAGTGACACTTGGATAAAATATTTAGGTAGAGCCTATTATGGAGATATTAATCATTAACATCATAATAGAGACGGAGTCCGCCATGTGCCACATTCACGTAGGTCAATAACTATAAGCCACAGGAGCTGGCATGGTGTAAGCCAAGGCACGCTCAAAGGCAAGTGACGCATGAGATTACATGTACTTCGGGTGTAGGGGTAAGTCTGTCCCCAGGCAGTTCAAACACTGTGGCTAGTGAGAATACAGCTCCCGGTAGAATTATTGTGGAAATGTGGCGCGCAAGATAATTCGTCTTCTACGTTTTTGACGAGGGTTTGGACAATAGCATTAGCTAGAAGCCCCTGCTCGATAATCCCTGTTTCCAGAATAATTCTACCAGAGGCTGTATTTCCTACCCGAAATAGGCGTCACCACTGCCACATGGGGACAGACTTTCCCCCACCCCCGAAGTACGATTTTGATTAAAGATGATGAACTAGCTACATTTGAGTGATTTCTTTTATAGCACTGGTACCAAGACCAGTGCCAAGAGAGCACGTGATTTCCTCCCGTGATACATGGGGTGATTGATAATTGATAGTGTGTTAGGGTTGGGTTGCTCATAAGTATGCCAGCAACATCTCATTTCCTATTGATGCTAAGTGGAAATAACCCGAGCTTAACGAACTAAACATCATTGGTACAAATGCGTAACATTCTATAGCTGGTAATGATACAATCTTCAGCTTACCTTCCATTGAGCCCCCGGAATCCCCCACTCCTACAAGCAAGAGTTCAGCTATAGACCTTGCTTTTCGGCCAGTAAAGGGTAAAAGTTGACCCGTGGCAAAAATCCAGAGGAGTCCTTAAAACGAAGTGTAATTCCATAAACACCCGTGCAAAACCAGCGTAATTATTTCTATAGTGCAACAGCAATCTAGTACCCCACATGCGTGATGTTTGTATATGTTCGGTAGTTACGAACGAATAACAATATTTCTAGAAGAGTAGAAACTCGCCGCTATTATGCACATGCCTTGTCTCGGGATTCGGGGCCCTGCTGCGCCCCGAGGCCCGTAGTCATCACCATATCCAAGTGGCCCATCGCGGTGATATGGTTGGTCGCTTTCCCCTCGCTGCATTGGCGACTGGGTCTGAGGATCGAAGCTGTGGGGGAAACTGGTGCGGGGAAATTCTCGTCCTGCATAATAGTGCATGAGAAGTACTCGGGGCAGGCAAGAAGTACCCGACAATGCAAGTCTTATTCTTACCAATCGATAGGCGTATTTTGCTCACTAGAGAGGTTTCCTCAAATAAAGAGCCCTTGCCCAAGACTTGCATTATCGGATACTTGTTGCCTGCCCCGAGTACGTATCCCTTAAGTGGTAAAAAATGCTGCCCCTTGTGTAACAGCTAGCCATGTCTTTGGTTTGAGTGGCGGTCCAGTAAAGAGTGTTTTTTGAGTAGTTTCCCCTAACCCTTCCCCTAACCCAGAAAACCAGTCAGACCTGATTGGTAGGGGGCCAAAAACCCATACACACTCTATCCTGCTGACATAGCGATAATTTCAGCCCCCACAGAAATGGGGTAGCAATGACACGATATGGGATAAATTACCTCTGAGATTGTGAGTTCCACACATATATTTCTTATCTTTGACTGATAGGGTGACGTTAGGGTTTAAAGTATTGCTTATTAATGGTATTAGCACTTAGCAAAAGCGAAAAACGTAGCCTAATATCTCCGCTTCTAGAGATATAATCTTTTTTTACCTATTCAACCCATGTTTATCCCTATTAACAACAATGTCAGATTTGCAGGGTAGTCCCACGAAGATGTTTGAAGATGCATACTTAGTGGCACTGTATCACGAGGACTAACTGATGCTGTGGAACGAGTTACCTGGATCTAGTTGGCCGGTCTCAAAGGAAACAAACTCTCCGTGAAACTGCTTGACTTGCACCTTTCAAACTCCTGAGGATGCAAGACCTATTCTAATCCCTTAGCGTGAAGCCAGATTCCAAATTCTTGCAGCTTGGAAACTACTTCTATCCCTAAAAAAAATCATACTCCTGCAGCTATAAACAAGGTCAATAGTGAATACTAAAAATGGTAATCATTGGTACCTCGCACGTAATACAAATACTCTTCAGTCAACAAAACGTGCAATCCTTGATTTCCTGTTTAGATGCTCACCCGTACAGAAATTTCGTGGAGTGTGTGCGCCGGGCAAAGAGATGGCGAGGCTCTAAAGCTCCCACATTCGCTAGACGATCGTAAGACATAATGTCGCACCCCATTGAACACTTTATGGAGAAGCCTTTGCCCCTCATCACGATTATTTCAGCCTTGTTTTTGTAGTTTCTGATCTAGATAAGCCCCCCTCAATTCTTCCACTTCCTGCTAGGCACCACCCTTTCTCTTGGATAAAACAGATAGCTACATACCACACAATACCCAAAAATCATACTTTTCCCTCCTTCTTTATTTACTTTCGCATTACATTATTTCACTAAAGTTAACATGGCAAACTACGGGCAAGGCTATGGGCCAGGCCATAGCCACTACTCTCACCATAACCAAGACCGAGGTGATCGTGAACGCAGTTCCTATGGAGGCCAAAGCAATCAAAGAAATGACTTAAGCAGAGATAGGTTATATAATCAACCCATTCCATCATCATCAACCTCCTACCCAGATCAGTACCCATTTTTCTTGCCTGGTGAAGGAATTGCTCGTCAGGTAATTCAAACAGACCTCCCCCGGTATCTTGGAAATAATGCCCACTGTAAGCCGGGGGTCAGCCAGAATGTATAAATCTCCCTTCCAAAATGGTATTTCCTTACTAGCATCAGTAGCTAAACGCTTCAACTATAGGGACGAGAGGGTTTTTGGTATAAAGGTTATCGGATGTTAACTGATGTAAGATGATACCTCATGTATGCACTGAAAAGAATGGCGTATTGATAACACCTCCTCCAGGCCCAAATCCAATCCCTTAAAGAAGACTCGGCGAAATGGAATAATGAGAGACAGCAATTTTCTAGTAGACATGGTGGCCGTGATGGCCCGGGTAAGAAGGTCCTGATTCAATCTCGTGTTTATTGCTAATACAATATTTGAAGAATAGACTATGATCAGTCCTATACCTTTGGGAGCAGCCACAGGAATAACCCAGAGGGCTACAAACCAGATGGCGCCTCTTTTAATCCAAAAATCCAGCCACCACCACCTCCTCCTCCAGAGACAATAGTAGAGCAGCCAAATATCCAGGATCAACGCTATCTCTTTATGCCTCATCCGGATAACAGGCCCTGGTATGATAACTGGACTAGAAGATATGTCCACCCCTTCAGGGAACCTGGTGCCACCTCTCCTGAGCCTATCCCCCCAGCAAATGTTCCTCCACCAATGGCTCAAATCCCTCGCCACATAGACTTGCCGGAATCTCCTATTCCACCCCCAGAAGAGGGCGGAATTCCCCATCCATTGGACCCAATTACTGGCTTACCAATGACAGGCCACTGGACCCGAGAGAGAGATGGTACTTGGGCATTCCGCGCCACCCTGAGTACTACTAGAACAACTAGAACAGGAAACATCTACGGCCGCAACGAGCAGGATGAGCGAGAGCAGGAATAGGCCCACATTACGCTTGGTATTCCTTTTCCCGGCGTTTTCTTCCTTCTGGTATCTTAAGGTCTCTTCCCGGATTTTTCATTCCATGGTTTCCCATTTTGGACCAATTTTCCCGTTTTGTTTTATTCGGACTCCACTGGAAAACCGTTGCCC
The DNA here is from genome assembly GCA_033030425.1 of Verpa conica. Classification (NCBI taxonomy): domain Eukaryota; kingdom Fungi; phylum Ascomycota; class Pezizomycetes; order Pezizales; family Morchellaceae; genus Verpa; species Verpa conica. The sequence goes on along the minus strand of JAUFSD010000021.1, from coordinate 858,426 downwards.
ACTCCTCCCCGGATTACTTAGGACCTTTATATCCGTTTGGCTATTAGATAGAACTTCCTTCTCCCTAAATCTCGATAAATCCAGGAACTATTTAAAGTCTCATGACCACGACGTTTTACCGGATTTTTCATTACTCTTATATGGCCTTCATGTTGACTACTCCTTTGTATTTGGGAATTTTTTTAGGAAGAGGCAGAGGTCATATCATATATACCTAGAGTACCGATTTTAAATTCAACTTGCCTTTCTTGGCGTTTCCTAGGGGATTTTTATTTTCTCTTATTTTCTTTGTAAGGATTATTTCGGTTTTTCTTTCGTGATATCTCCCAACCCTCAAATAAGCACAACACGGATCGGACATGGGTTATTTCACGCATCTAGCTGTCACTCCAATTACGGACCTTACGGGATTTGGTAGACTATGGGGCTACATACGGCGAGACAGACGTGCTAGATACTAGCAACGCTTGTTTATATATACACCTGGGACTCTACCACCGACTTTATTTCCTGTTATTTACTTATTTCTTCACTATTTTACCATTTCTTACCAGCATACCGCTTATAATATATGCTTCTTTATCTTACTGGAAAACTTACTTCCCCCCTTATACTCAAGTTTTTCTCTCAGCCATTTTCCGGTGGATGTCAGTTTCCAGCTCCCTGGCCCTTTAGGACAAGCCCTCCACCTGACCCTGCCTTCAGGTTCATGGGAAACTTTGAGCCAGAGATAATGGTACACTATACGATGGCTTCCTAATAACTCTGCGAAAATAAGTATACTACACTATTAGATCGGCACGCAGTCCTGACACTCTTATCCATCTGAACCCAGCAGCAAGCGATTTGATCAGTAAACCCACAAAAATATCTTAAATTAGAGTGGATATAGGTTTGACTGGGCTTTACCATCTACAAGTCCTCGCCGGCTATCTTGAGGGATGGTCAAATGGCTATGAACTCCGCACAGAGCACTAAATAGTCAGAAGGAAGCTACTACTAGAGGTACCAATAGTAAGCCTAACTCACAAAAAATATATTTATAAAGGGGAAAGGCTACTACAGTTTATAAAGCGATACGGACTGGATCTGTTATCTCTAGTAGTGTTCTATTCCTGTAATTTCTAATTTCAGTGCGGAATCTTTCTTGGCCACTAGCTAGTTAATAAGTACTTAGGGCGAAATTAAATATTATCAGATACGAAGCCTGATTTGTATCATGTTACGGAAAGCACTTAAGTTTTGTCTAAGTACATAAATTACGAAATCATGTATCCAGAGCTATTGATAGAAAGAATTTTTATCTATTATGCAATCGATAACAAGTCGTGTGACAGGCTATATCATGTATTGTTGTTCCGTAATATGTAGAGAAAGACTCGTGTACAAACAGTAAAATTTTATAACCCCTAACCAGCGCTCTAATAAGGCACGGCTGAGGTTATTACACTTAAGGGGGCGTATACACCAAAAACTGAAGTACTCACACAACATCCTCAACAACCCAAGTAATACATTTTAATTATTACTTTCTATTAGTAGTCTTATTCCTACTATATCTCAGCCTCACCTCCTGATCTCTCTAGAGCTCTTCCCTATTTCCCACAATCTTAGTTGCTGCAGAGTCACTCTAATGTAGATACTTCACTTTTTGGTGTGAGGACTCCGTTGCGACTCGTACCCAAAGTGACTTAACACAAGCTATATAAAAATTAACAAAGAAACTATACTATAGGAACTATAAGCGTCTAGTAATACTAGTGGATTTATTTCAAATTTATGAAAAAAACAGCAGCATATAAAAGTAGAATAAATGGCGAGTGATATTCAATGATTATAATTTACATATGAATGAATTAATCATAAATACATGGAGTTTATAATTTACATAAGAATAATAATATAGCTAGAAAATTACATTATATAGCCATAATAATAATAGTAAAATGTACTTAGTAGTGCCTTCTATACCCCAGTACGTGGTACTTATGAACTCAGAAAACCAAGTCTCAAATTTGCCACTACTAGTACGTGTCCACTCGGTAGATCTAGCATACCACTACTCTAAATTGTTATGAAAATATGATTTAATATTTGAAACGGATATAGTACATCAGTAAAAAAAAATATTCCTCCCGGCTCTCCTGGAGACAAAATACCAAAATTCTATCTCCAGGAGATATTTTTTCAAAATTTGATCTCCAGGAGACTTTTTTTAGAAAAAGTCATCTCTAGGAGCTACTGGGAGACAGCTTTCCTGAAACTCTGTCTCCAGGAGATGTCCAGGAGATGTCCAGGAGACTGGGAGGAATAATTTTTTTTTTTTTGCTGATGCTGTGACGCAGGTGACTTCCTGTGATGCAACAGTTGCTACACCAATTGCGTCAGGACACAATCGCAGGTTTGCTGATGTGCTAAATACAATGTCTTCCTTACTCAAGTTCCAGAGTATTGCTTATTCCAACAACCTCTACATATACATGTAGGTTATTTTGAAAACAAACGATTGCTAGCGGTTAAGCTAGTGTATACTAGTAGATGACAGGTGTCCACAAGTGTGGTATAAGAAGGGGCTCACCCCTCCTTACTCTTTTCTTTTCTCTTTAGTTTAGTAATTAATAATATTTTTCGCTTTTCGCTACAATAGGTTATAAGTAGAGAACTTCTAAAAGTGAAATAAAGATAAAATCCAATTAGTAATATCATTACTAACTTAAGCGTTTATAAAGTAAAGCTCCCCCAGCCATCACATGTAGATTGTTAACTACAGCTTGCGTGTCTAAAATATTCAAACGAACTAATGAATGTACCTATGATTAATTCATTTATTTATTCCAACGAACTGATTCTAGTTAGCTTGGCACGATAGTTGGCGGAACGAGTGATACAACGTGATTACTTTGCACTGGGTTAACTGCGAACTACCGGACTATGATACTACTAACCTGGGTCTAGTTCAAGAATGATGCGGTAGATTGATAGGGAACCACCGACCCCACAATGAATGAAAACAAAATGCCTTAGTTAAATAAAACAAAAACTAATAATATTCAATTTATTTAAAAGCAAGACCTAGTCAACTAGGCAAAACTTCTTTTCCCCACTTATGACGCCTCGCCATACCGCCTAAAACCAATGAGGCCTGTATACCAAGACAGGTATACAAAAATAGAAAACCCAACCCAGCCCAACCAGCCCAACAAAAGAAATCACAAATGAAAAGACCCCTGATCGAAAGGACCGTAATGATGCAGTCTAGATGACTGGACACACAGCATAATTTTACTCCTTCTCCACAACCTCAATCCCTTTCTCGACATAAGCTGGCAGTCCCTCCTCTTCCTCATGTTCGTCCGCGTAAGCTTTCAACATACCCATACCTTCCTCAGTCTCTGTGTCCTCAATCATCTGCCTACCCCTCCTGGCCTTGACCATCTTCCATAGCTTCATTACGCCCTGGCTCACTAACAGACCAACAATGGATACACTCACACCGGCCATGATCCCGATAATGATAGGCATAAGCACGTGTCCAATAAGCGCAGACCAAAAGTGACCGCCCTGCCTGTGCCCATGATGTCCATGATGTCCATGGTGTCCATGACGCCCCGGACCATGGCGCCCCTGACCACCCCTATGAGGCGGCGCATGATCATGTGGGGGGTTATGTGGGGCTCCATCCTTCCTTCCGCCATGACAACCTTTTTTAGCATTCTCTCCATGACTATTACGTAGGCTATCAAGTCTATGCGCAAGTTTCGACAACACACAACCAATCCCTTGACATGCAATCTCTTCCCTCAGGTTTTCTTTCTCCCCCACACCTTCAAGTGGGTTGACATGACTGCTGATGATCTCCAACGCCCCCGTTTTCACATCCTCGGCCACAAGGACTTCTAAATCCGGGATGAAGTCATTATGAACTCCGTCCACAGCGGTGACACGAAGTTTCACACAGATATCTTTCTTGTCTGGTGTAGCTGGGTTTATCGTGCCGGTAACAAGAAGGTCATAGCCGAGCTTGAGGGAACGAAAGGAGTGGGAGATGGTGAACACATCCTCTGCGGATGCAGATGCGGGGACCTGGAGGGCGGAGAGGCCATAGAGCGGGGTGAAAGGAACCACGGGTTTGTTGTTGATGAGGAGGGAGCTGGGGTTGGAGGCGGGGATGGTTATGTCAAATAGCTAGGTTGCTATCATTAGCAACACCCACAAGTAGTTTAGTAGTAGTGATATTAGACTTACTAGTTCGCTTTCCAATCCCTCTGTAAATGCGACTCCTTGCTCATCCGTTACATCCTTATGCCATACGCATCTAGTACAAGGTAACGTGACGGCAGTATGAGACCCCTTGACAACAGCGCTCTTGGGGTCCTCGCTCATGGTGGCGATCTCAGCCTCATTGAGCTTGAAGACAGGAGAGAGCCCGGTTTCTGATGGGGGAAGAAGAAAAGCAGCACTCAGTGCTGGGAGACCTAAGAGTGTAGTGAGGGGGATAGTGGATACACGCATATTGGGTGACTTTTTGAAAGTGATGATATTCTGCTGTGGTTGTAGGGAGTGCAAAGCTCGAATCCACAAGGAGGGGAGGAGGGATGATATATGCCCAGTCAAGCGTGATAAAGGAGTTCTGAAACGTACGTAGTGCATGCACACATATCCCGACTTACGCAACACCAAATAAATCCGGCAAAGCGCCCTACGTAACTCGCTGGCAGAGGGAGATTTGCCCCAGCGATAGGGTAGACGGAACTATGCACTGCCGATACCCCGGGTGCCTGTTCTCGAAACATCCGATACAATCCCTGCTGGCCTATCAGCGTTGACCGCCTTACTATAATTGGGAGCTGTAAGTGGTTCATGCCTTGTTAAGCGCGACCAGAAAATAGAAAAAAACACAAAGGATAGAGCTATTATATGTGTATAAAGCGGATACTATAGGGCGCACACAACAATAATGGTGATAACAATGGCATTTTACATATGTTGGCGCGCAGGAGCTAAGTAGCAGTCGTCATCAAGCAACTACCTGCACGTGCATGGAACCCGACCCCTAACCCTATACATCCAACTCCCGAGATATTGACTGACGGGGCAGCGTGACACCAGCAGCGTTATTCTTATGACGGCAAACGTGTAGAATGACACGACCCGGGCGTGACACGGTCCAGAATGACACATGCATGCAGAATGACACGCAGTAACTAGGAGTAAACTCAATCAGCCTCAACCCCACCAACCCCACCAACCCTATCGATCCATCAACTCCCATCAACTACCATCAACTCTGATCAACTCCCATCAACTCTCATCAACTCCCATCAACTCCCCATCAGCCACGGCTTCAATTCTATCAATTTTGTCAACTCAATCACCTTGGGCTTAAGCCCTATCAACCTATCACTACTGTGTTACCTGTACAGTAAGGATGAGCGGTTCAGTACAAGTTGGTAGTACTGGCTGCGTTACCAGTGCTGCCAGCCTTCAAGAGGGCCAGCTATTTGGATCGATGGAAGAATTCAAGCAAGCGGTTCAGGATTGGGCAATTGCAGATAAATTTACACCAAAGACAAAAAGTTCAGCAAAGTAAGTTTGACCTAATGAGTAATAAACTCAATGGTGAAGAATACTAACTATGAATCTATAGGGCTCGAGTAATCTTTACATGCCGTCAATCAGACTGTTCCTTTTACGTTAGAGCATATTGGTGCAAGGAAAAACAAAGTGTGGTTATTGGAGTATGCCGGCCAGATCATTCATGCTTTGGAACCTTGAATGTCAATAGGGCAATTTCGAGTGGACATAAATGGATTATGCGTGTTTTACCAGAGACAATAGTAGTAACTGTTGAGACAAAACCTCGAGCTATTATGGATGCTATCTTGCTTAAGTTTAACGAAGTTATTGACTATCAAGCAGCCCAAAAGGCAAAGCACGCATTTCTCAATGACAATCTTTTAGGACAATTTCATCAGTTTCAACAGCTTCCAGCATATTTTACAGCACTCGTTGAAGCCAATCCAGGAACCTACTATAATCTGTCTATTGACCCAACAACTCAAAAGTTCCAGCGTCTTTTTATCTGTCCTTCTACAAGTATTACTTCATTTATTCACTGTCGACGATTGGTGGCAATTGATGGAACATTTATGAAAACCTTTTTTACTCAAATTTTACTATTAGCGGTTACAATTGATGCAAATAACCATATTGAGTTACTTGCTTGGGCACTTGTGGAGAGTGAAAATGAGTCTTCCTGGCGCTATTTTCTTAGCAATCTCAAAACTGCAATCCCTACAATCAATCATCCATCTACCACAATTATTAGCAATCGAGATAAAGGATTATATGCAGCTGATGAAGAGATATCATTGGCAGGCCGTGCATATTGTGTTATTCACATAGCAGGGAATATCCAGAAAATATTTGGTTTAGCAGCTCGTACTGCTTTCATATCTTTGGCGTATATGTTAACTTATGACGCTTTGGAAGAAGGTCTTAAAAGCTTGAAAGAGACAAATAAAAAGGCTTGGGAATATGTGGAAAAAATAGACAAAAAGCTATGGGCTGCACCATATATGTCTGCCTGTCGTCATGGCCATAAAACCTCCAATATTGTCGAATCAGTTAATGCAACACTTCAAACCGAACGAAAACTCTCCTGTTTAGAACTGCTTAACGAAATATGGAATAAATCAATGGATCGCCGGTTCCATCGCTTTCAAGAAGCAACAAGAGCTATTGAGAGTGGAGAAAAATATACAAAATACGCAATTGATCTTCTTCGTGATTCTACACAATATGCTCCACAGCGAATGGTACAAATGTCTGATACTACAAATGGAGTAGTAACTAGTTTTTCCAAAAAGAAATATATTGTGGATTTATGGTCTGCTACATGCACTTGTGGCCGGTATCAAGAAAATGGAATACCTTGTGGTCATGCTATTGCATGTATTGCAAAGCTTAAAAAAGCACCTCGGGACTTCCTTCCAGACCGGTTTCTCCAAACAACATATCAAGCAACATATCAACTCAATATCCGTCCAGTAGATATATCAAACCTCAGTTTTTCGAATCAATGTTATCCTCCTGCACTACAAAAACCTCGAGGCCGACCCCGTACTGTTAGAAAAAGAGCTGGAGAGACTGTAGGTGGGGGTAAAAAGCGTTGGACTCCTAAAGAAGGATTGGCACTTCCGGTTGTACCAGATCAAGCTCCTCAAAGATGTACACGGTGCAGACAGGTTGGACATAAGCAATCAACATGCCGACTTCCACCTGTTATTAATTTCGGTAATATCTGACTGTAGCTAATTGCGGGCCATTTTCATTCTGAATAAAAAATTTCTATAGTCACAGTTACTGCGTGTCATTCTGCATGCGTGTGTCATTCTGGACCGTGTCACGCCCGGGCCGTGTCATTCTGCACGTTTGCCGTTCTTATGATTACCCCATAGGCGTGACTATTTCTAACAAGGTAAAAAAAAAAGGTATCGTTCAACACCAACCCGCTGATAGGTACTTCATAAATAACACATTACACCATTAACACACCTAAAGCCGCTCACTGCGTTGGTATCTCATAATTGCTACAAACAAAGCAGAATTAGGTAGTCAAAAAACCAAAAAAAAGCAGAAAAAAGACGCAAATCGCGAAAACTATACATGTACAGTTATAACCCAGTCCCTATCCTTAACCCCACCACTCCCAAGACCTGTGATCTACCGCTAGTGTGAAACCCCAAAGGCAAAATAAAATTCGTACACCCACGCTATAAAAATACTAACCTTGGTAAATTCCATGCTCCCTTGCTAATGTATCGAAAGCAATCGAAAACCACGTAAACCCATTTACAAGAAATTAACCGAATGCCTCTTTGATCCTCTACGATCCCCATCATCATCTCCCATCTGGCTTAGAGCTGCCATAGTGTTACTACGGCTGTTGGCATTCCTGTCCAGCCTAAGCCCTTTCCATCCTTCAAGCTCACGTTCAAGTCTTAAGCTCTTCTCTCGCTCCTCGCGCGCTTCGTGTTTCGCCCTCCGGGTAATTACCTCATGTGCCGAGTCGGATGCTTGTAGCTCATCAATTGTCTTTAGATGGCGCTCAAGCTTTTCTTTGCCCCTAGTAATCTCCTCCTCGAGTTGTGCAACGATTTTATCTCGCCTTTCCACCTGGGTTTGGAGGTCTCTGACGGTACGGTCCACATTGCGGACCGAACGCTCGCTCTTTTTGCGTTCTTTTTCTTGTTCATCGAGCAACTTCTCAAGCTGTAAACCCGGAAAATACAAAATTAGTACAAACAGCAATAGAAATTAGTGGAACATAGACGTACCTCCTGAACTCGCCCATGCAAGAATCTGACATCATGAGATGTAGAAGAATAACTCTTTGTCTCCAAATCCACTAACTTCAGCTGCAGGTCCTTCACCTGCTTTTCCAATGATGCTCTCTCTTTGTGTAAGCTGACATTCGTCTCTCTCTCCGCTGCAATATCTCTTTGTGTCTCAATTGCCAAAGCCTCAGCCCTCCGCATTTTCTCTACCGCAGCTGCTGCGATATCCTCCTGTTGCTGTAGAGCTCCCTTGAGATCCAATAGCTCCCTATCCATACCTGCAGCGTTACGCATAGATGGACTCTCTCCATTCGCTAGGTCTTCAAGCTTTTGACTAGCTTGAGCCAACCTCTGTTCGATACTACGCTTCTCCTTTTGAAGCGTCTCTCGTTCTGAGACTACTTCATCAACGTTGGCACGGAGGGTCCGGACCTGAGCAAGGAGCGAGACAACACGACCCTGGGCTTCGTTATGTGCTGCAACGGCGTCATCGTGGGACTGTGAAAGATCTTGGAGTTTAATCTCGAGACGGGACTTCTCCTTGGCCCATGTGGAACTGTTAAGAACTTCATCATCCCATTTTGCACGGAGGTCTTCAACCTCCTCACGGAGGCGCCTATTCTCTCCTCTGATCTGGAGAATATTCTCACGCTCAATCTCCAACTCGCCATTCAAAGTCGAAAGCTCAGCCTGATACTTCTTCCTTGTCTGTTCCATCGAGCTCTCTTTATCCTCAAGATCGATTTCCCGTCTATTGCGGTAGTCAACAAGTTCGTTCTGTAGCCTCTGCTTGGCCTGAAGGGCGGTAGTTAAATCTGCAGAAAGATCCTCAACCTAAGAGACGTTAGAAACTCGCACTCCAGGAACATGGTAGTGAATTTACTTACCTTTTCTATGTAGTGTTGATTTTGCCTTTGTAAATCCTCTACTAGCGAATCCATTTGCTTCCTTTCAGCTAACACTGTCGCTGCGTTCTCTTCCGTCTCTTCCGCCCTTCTCTTTGCGAATGCCTCAGCCTTTGTTGCCTTAAGCAACAAAACTTCTGCTTGATCAAGCTTGCTAAAATACTCATCACTACGCGTCTTGTATAAGTTCATGTTTGCAGTAAGGTCTGCAACCTTCGACGACTCAGCGTCTAGGCGAATCTGTAAATCAGCAAACTCGTCTAATAGCTGAGCTCGACTGACTTTATCCTGCTGTTGCATAGAAAGTGCTTCATCTAACTCCATTTGGGTCTCTCTGAGATCAGTCTCAATTGCAACTTTAGCTGATTTAACCTTCTCAAACTGGTCTTTTGCTCGCCCAAGATCTGAAACAGTCTCGTTATAAACCATTACTAGGTTGCGTCGGGATTGCTCCTGCTGGCTGATAAAATCGTACAACTCTTCGTGGCTCTTGGCTTGAATATCTTTCAAGCTTAACTCGATCGAGTTCATCGAAGCTTCAAGTGCTGAATTCTTCTGGTCCGACTCGTCAAGCAAGTCGTGCAGACGGTTATTCTCACGCTCTAGTTTTAAAGCACGTCTTGCAGATGGGCTCGCCTCTAGATCACCCTCCTTTGCGTTCACTCGATCAATCTGGGCCTGGAGGTGCTTGTTCTGCATTTCTGCAACCTGTAGTTGGTTTTGGGCTTCTTCGAGTTCAGAAGCAAGATCCATTCTGCGTTGGAAGCTAAGAGTATCCATTGTCTTGTCTGTCTTCTCAGAGTCGAATTGGTCTTGCCCAAAGACATTCTTCCTTGTAGGTGTTGACTGGTTGGAGTACTGCTTTGCGTTGAGTGCCCTGCTGAATGGTCGGGGAGATCCATTTGTAGGAACATGATTTTGATTCATTTCATCGAGCAGTGCCCTCTTAGACGACGAATGCATGTTATCAATCTCCGCTACTTCATCTTGATGTCTTTTCCTCAGTTCTGCAAGGTCCTTCTCAGCGCGAATACGTCTCTCATTTGAAAGTCTCAGGGCCTGGTTTGCCTCATCTAACTTCGTAGCCAAGTCGAATGATTGAGCAATACTCTTCCTTCCAGATTCCCAGTTCTTTGGCTGCACGCCCTCAGGGTCGAACACTTTCTGGAGAACAAGTAGTTGCTGGTGGCAGTCTTCGAGCTCAGAGTTGGCAGTTGCAAGAGCGTTTTGGATCTGTTTAGTATTTGCCTGCGCCTGCGCCTTAATCTGTCTCTCCATTTCTAAGGTCCTGTTTGCTTCAGCGAGTTGTAGCTGTAGACTAGATGTTGTCTTCTCGGCGTTTCTGGTCGTTTTATGCTCGCGTGCGACTTCATGATTGAGATCCTCCAAGCTAAGTGATAGCTTCTCCTTCTGCTTTTCAAGCGCACGGATCTGAATCTGTGCATCTTCAAGCTGCCCCCGGAACTTTCTCGACTCCTCATCAGCCTTCGTCCTGTCAGCTGTCAAGGCAACAATCCTATCCCGGTACTGTTCACTCGCCCTAGCGTTTGCCTTGCTGATCTCAAGGTTCTTTTGTTGAATCTTATTTTGTAGAGTACGATTATCATTCTCTGAGGCCATGAGGCGATTTTTGACCGTGTTGACTTCCGAATCGATCCGCTTTCGTGACTGCTCATAAGACTGCCGCGCTCCATCTTGCTCGCTGACAACACGGGTAAGTCTCGTAACCTCCGAGGCTAATCTTACACGTTCAGATTCAGCAATAGAAAGCGCTTCCTCTTTCGCCTTTAGGTCTTTATCCAATCTCGCCTCTTTTTCTTTGGCTTGTTTTGCAAAGCTCTTCTCGATCTCGGATTCCGCGTGCAACCTTGCATTATCAGATTCAGCAAGTCTATCCCGGAGAGCTTTCAAATCTGCTTGAAAGTTGCGCTTCTCCTTTTCCGACTGCGATCGGGCCTCGAGGGCACGGCGAAGGGTGTCTTGTTGCGCATAGAGCTCTTTCTCAATTGTATATTTTGCAGAAGTGATAGCTTTGTGATCACGTTCCAAAATAGCAAATTTGTTCTCACTAAGCAACGCAACATCAGCTCGAGATTGCCGCTCCTTATTTAGCTCGGCTTGGATAGTCGTTAACTCCTCCTGTAGTTCCTTAACTTGCTCGTCTAGGAGCCGGCGACCATGTCCCGTCTTTGCATCTTCTGTAATCTTAGCGTCTAGAAGTCTTCGGGCATCTGCTGCCTCCTTTTCGAGCCTCGCACACTGATGCTTTAATGCCTCTACCTCCGAATGAGCACTACGAAGACGTGTTAGAATATCATCGTGTTTCGAGTTGAGGTGGCGCTTTTCGTCATCAAATGCTGTGCGCTCAAGTTCCAGTTTCTTAAGATCTGCATGAAGAAGAGATAATTCGCTCTCCTTTCGGCGAATGAGATCTTCATATCCGTTTGAGGTAGCTGATAAATCGCTCAGCTGATCCCGAAGCGTTCTGTTCTCGTCGATGAGTTCCCGGATTTGCTTCTGACTGTTTTCGAGGCTCAAATTCTATTTTCGAAGTCAGCCAGGGAATGATCTGGGACGTATAAATATGGGGCATACCGTCTGCGCAAGCTTCTCATCTAAATCATGATCTGACTTCTTTAAAGCTTCCTCATACTCACGTAACTTGCGTTCCTTCATGCTAAGATGGCTTTTTAAGACATGAATTTCTTGTTCTAGTTTGTCTTCAGCATCTCCCCTCTCGGCCCTTGCTTGCTCCGCTGCCTCAAGTTCCCGGTCCAAAAACTCCATTCTAGCAGCTAGATCTCTCTTCTCATCCTCTAAACGAGCAATTAAATCTCCTGCCTGTTCCAGTTCTTTCCTCCAGAGCTCTGCTTGCTCGTCTGCTTTCTTCTTTGCACTCATTAATTCATCAATCTGGTCCTCTAACAAATCCTGATCTTCAAGGGCACCAGCAAGTTTTTCACTCAACTCAGCCTCTCTTTGCCGCATCCTCTCAAATATTTCCTCTTTATCGAGGGCAAGAGCTCTTTCGCTCTCAAGAGTTTTTTGAACGCGTTGAAGCTCTGTATCGGCCTTCCTTCTCTCTTCCTCGAGTTTCTGCCGGTTCTCCGCTTCTGTTTGCATAAGGACCTCCATTTTCTGAATCATCTCATCTCTTTTCTTTACCTCGTTTGAGGAATGAGACGCCCCCAAGAGTGGCTTCATCTTCATAAAAAGTTTCCACCAAGGACTTTCACAGAGATCAAGGTATACCTGTAGATTTCTTTGAATGATCATAGTCGCCTCAGCACGATAGAGTCGTTTCCTCGCAATCCTTCGTTGAAGGTAGCCCCTAGCTATGCTCTGGAACCGTGTGACAATTTCCCTAACCAAAGTATCTCGCTTTTCCTCAAGTTCGGCTAAGACCCCAGCCCGGAAAAACACCTTTGTCAGACCCACACGGTAGAGTTGAGTATCGAGATCCAGTTGCTGGAGCATAAGCTGGCAGGCTCTTTGCCCTTCGAGATAGCCCTTCGGAATCTTTGGAGTGAGGACTTCGTACCGCTGCCTGAATTCGGCAAACTGAAGTCTGTTCGGAAAGCCAGTTCTTGCAATTCTGATACCTTCTAACACACCATTACATCGAAGTTGGTCAAGAACCAATGGCGCATTCAGCTTCTTTGGTCGTTTTTGGTGATTAGGGATGATGCACCTGACGAAATGGGGATGTGTTGAGTTGAGTTGGGCCATGAGACTTGTTAGTTGCTCTTTGTGTCTTTGTGCTACAGTTCTAAAAAGCCCTTTCTTCACCCTGCTCTTGGAAATAGTCCCACTCTCGTTTGCATCCTCCGCATAGTCGGCAAATAAAGAGGCAATATGCTTATCATGAGAAGCCGCTAGAAGCTTTGTAATATTGTCGTTGAGAGGATCCTTGTTTTTCTCCAGCCAACCCTCGGTAGAGTATTCGACTTCAGCAGCATAGTGGGTGAGCATGAAGCCTTGTTTGAGAAGGGAACGCTTGTACTTTGGTGTCTTTTTATCCCAAAGAAAATGTAGTTTTTCGGTGAAGGATTTATCACTCGCTTTTGGCATAACACAGTCTTCGTCGAGGCACGAGAAAATACCGATAGGCTAGGGTTCTGATGTTAGTGATTCCTTTAATCTACTCCTAGAATAGCTTACATTGGGTAATTCAATAAGGTCGATAGTCGGTTGTAGATCATGACCAAAATCGATGAATTTCCATTCAATTTTTTCTCTTTCATATTCTTCCTGCTCTAAGACAAACATGTGATGATTGAAGAACTGTTGTAGTTTTTCGTTCGTGTAATTTATGCATAGTTGCTCAAAGCTATTGACCTATTTCTCGGAGAAGAACTGTCAACTCTCATGTTCCTTGGGGGGCGTTTATGTTAGTTACCTCAAAAATCTCGAAACCTGCAATATCCAAAACCCCGATAAAGCCGTCTCCTTCTCCGCGAGTGTCAAGTTTACTGTTGACCATCTCAACTAATTTTCCAAATCCTCTTTCGTATAGGGCTTTTGCCAGAGCATCTAAACTTTGTTTTACTTGCTCCGCTGTCCGTGACTGATTGACCCATTCCCTACCAGCCTTGACACGAGGCCTGAGTAACCCCTTTACAAACGCATCTACAGGTATACCCAGAACATGTGACACTCTTTCAGCTTGACCACGATCCGGCAACCGCGCATCTTCACCACCTCTGCGTTCCGGGACAACTTCAATGTTACCGATATGTAGAACGGCGGCAATGACACGAAGAATCGAGACCTGCTCTTCAGTACCGAAGCCCATAACATGGAACGCTTCCATCAGAGATCGAAACTCTTCAAGATCGTTTACACCTGCAATTGTATCATTGCTATTTTTGATATAGTTCCACGCCTCGATACTCTCGTCGTCTAACAAGTACATCTCCCTCATTTGGCTGCTGGCTCCCCGCAGGAGCTGGTAGAAGACATGATAGTTTCTTTCATCACCGCCTTGGTTAACGACTCGACTTTTCTCAAGGAGATACCAATCAATGAAAGCACCAGCTATCTGGCCTGATCGAGTAAATTCGATACGTATAAACTTGCCGAAACGAGATGAATTATTATTACGAACTGTTTGAGCATTGCCAAAGGCTTCAAGAATTGGATTGGCTCGTAAAATTTGAAGCTCTAGGGTGCCGAGTTGTTTGGATGAAGAACTCTCGCTGGCAACGGCAGCAAGGTATTGGATGACCTTCTTTGTGTTTTCAGTTTTACCGGCTCCGGATTCACCACTGCATAAAAGTCAGCAGCTTATCCGGTCTAGAGAGGCTCTATAAAGCACAAGTACGCACGTGACTAAAATGCTCTGGTTCTCTTTATCCTCAAGCATGTTTCGAAAGGCTACATCTGTAATTGCAAATATATGGGGTTTGGTCTCCTCCCTTGAGCGGTTTTTGTATAGAGATATGTAGTCATTGTTGTATATTGGCAATGCACAGTAAGGGTTTACTGTTACCAAAAACAAACCAGAATAGGTCTATGGGAATAAAGTTTATCAGTTGACATTACAGAGAAAGGCCATGCCAAGGGCTTACATATATAAGATCCGCTTGATAACGCAAGTGAAGATTGTGGACTACAGAAGCTTCATTAAGATGTGTGAGCTCGGCCATATCATCCGCTTTATCAAACTTTGCCGGATTGACTTTGTCGACGTTATCAGAATGAACACTTCGTTCCTATTGGCCTTTGAGTTAGTAGCTGCTCATGAGGGACCCAACCCGAGCCCAGATCAAAATTCTGGGGATACATTTCCCAATACTCTAATACAGGAGTCAGAGAGTGCATAC
Source organism: Verpa conica (assembly GCA_033030425.1). Taxonomy (NCBI): domain Eukaryota; kingdom Fungi; phylum Ascomycota; class Pezizomycetes; order Pezizales; family Morchellaceae; genus Verpa; species Verpa conica. Next base: position 843,357 of record JAUFSD010000021.1, on the reverse strand, counting down.
AGTTCCATCATCGCACCGTACAGTGAGCATCCCATCGTCATCTAGTACAACTTCTCCCTTCACAAATGCTCTTTCCGGATCCCTAACCCATACCCATCTTCTCCCAGAAAAGTCACTATTTTCCCCGGCTATTCCCCCTGCTAAGCTCGAGGCGCTGTTCCGCCTATCATCAACAGACTTGATAAAACCTGGAGCAAATGTTCCGGGCGAGGCTTTAGCGACTGGGCTACTTCTATTCTGCCAGTTGTTGACAACCAGTGCAGAGCTTGGTCGAGGAGGTGTAGGTATGGGCATGAGCGTGGGCGTGGGCGTGGGCGTGGGCGTGGGCGTAGGTGTAGGTGTAGATGTAGATGTAGATGTAGATGCGGAAATCAGCGCTGCAGAGATGGCGGATACGGACTGCCGGTGACCTCTCATTCCTGGTGTTGGTGAGGTGACAAAGTCTACTGGAGGTGGAGAGAATGTTGCATTGGATGGTGAAGAAGAAGACTTCTTGTGTACTCCAGAGACTGGACGGCGCTGCTGCCATGATAATCGAGGCGGGTTACTTGAAGATCCTGAGGGTGATGAATACCCAGGTGGTGAGAGTGGGTTGAAGCCGGACATGATGGCCCGGGGAGTGAGTGAGCTAAACAATTCGTGAAGAAAATTGATTGAGGGATGGAGCAGGAAGGAGGGGATTGTAGAAGTAAACAGCAGCTAGGTGAACCGTGTCCACAGAGACTGGTAAGGATGTATGCACTGTATGGAGGGGCAGCACGCGGAAGTGAGGAATCCCCTGCAGGAGCAATCAGAAACCGGAGCCTCACAGTTGGCATACGATCAAAACACAATAGTCTTCCACTTCTGTCCTAGCGTTGCCTACCTTATCACAAAAAGGTTGCATCACGCTTCCCCGCTTCGGGATCTGATTAGCCGCGGAGCTTATATAACCAAACGTTTCCCGATATACCTATCCTAACCCTCGAGGTTAACTCGGAGGTTAACTTCGCTTACTACTAAATCTCTCCTCTTTGCAACCTCCACTCTTCAGCCGGCCAAGGGGAGGAAAAGTGGAAGAGAGGTGAAGTATCTGAAAAGGAGAGATACTGAAAAACAAAAGACAGAGCCAGTGATACAAAAGGGAGAAACAAGATCAAGATAACCTGCTACTTCTGGCATCATCAATACTTTACATACATAACCCACCAGGCATTAATCTCCAGCAGAAGATAGCTCAACTCAATTCCTGGCACTGCTCTTTTGTACTAACCTATATCACTGTCAAAGCCAGCCAGCCACAGGCCATCTTCTGCTTCGCTTCTTCTTTGCTTCTTTGAAGAACATCTATCGCTCATGCTTCCTGAGCTGAGTGCTGCCCCCCTTACCCACCTTCCCCAGTGACTGAAACAACACGGGCCACATCTCGCCATCCCAGGAACCCCCCATCAACCACTACTTCCCTCCCTATCTCCCTCTTGTCGTCAAACTCATTTCACTAAAGCACCACGTCTTCTCTAACATTTCTGCTAAATATCATCGGTAATTTTCTCTCGCCTGCTGTCGGCTATGGCGAACTATCCTCCTACCCCAGCATTTGGAGTCTTCCCTCTTCCTGCCCCGAGAGGCCCTCCTGGTTTGAGCCAGGATCTACGGAAATTGAGTATCAACAGCGCCGGAAGTAACAATATTACATTACCTTCACTGGCGATTCAGTCACCTAATCTTGTGCCTAAGTTTGCAAGTAACAGCAGCGCGTCCCGACAGCTACCTTCTGGCCCTCCATCTACTGCATCCATCACTTCTCTAGGCCCGATGCACGCGCCTTCATCAAGTCTAGGTAAACAAAATCGCCGGAGCGATAATGGGTTGCCAGAAGATAGAGAGGAAGGAGAACTTTCAGATGCAGAGGATCTTGAGGGGCCACATCTTAAAAAGCGCAATAACCGTTCAAGAAGCAGGCAACGAGATCGGGGTGGTCAGAACCAGCAAGGGAGAGAATTTGCTCCGCATAGTACGTCCGGAAGAACGATTTGGGATCACCGAAAAGTTTAGGGTCAGTGCTAAAAAAAAGTATAGGTATGAGAACTAACAGCGAAGCTCCGAACCACTCACCAATTCCCCGTTCGCAGACGTGGTAAGACCCTTCGCCCGGCATCATCTCTGCACATAGAACTTGCTAATTCGCCCTTTCTGGATCTACAGGAATGAAACTTATCGTAGAGAGTCTACATCCCATACACCACAGGGTTGGCCTGGAAACCGGAAAAGGTCGTTTGACATGTCTTCTGCTCCACCATCTAAAGCGCTAGAAAGTAATCAGCGCGAGAAGAAATTCGACCCACCGAGTCAACCAAAAGGTATAGGGGATAAAAAAAGTAGTTTTTTTTGAAGATTTATTTGCCCATCCCCAAAGTCTACCCAATATTTTGAAAAGAACTAGACACTTGGGAGTCATCGGCTTGGTCTGTGCTGACAACTTCCTCTCGGCTGGTAGGAAATCCACGGGCACCACCTCCACCTGGGCCCAAGAATCTGTCGCCTCCGTTCCATATTGCAGCAACCTCGCGAGGAATGCATGTGGGTAGTAGTCCCATGAATCCTTCTACTTCCAATTTTCCGCTAGAAACACCTAAGACAATAGTGGAATTACGCAATGAGGCACAACGAGCTGTATTGAATATGATCCCTCTTAGGGTGAGCTGGCGGTATATGGTCGATGAGGCAGGAATCGACCCAGATGTTCTGAAAAAGGTATATACTGTTATCGGTCTGCCAATCCCAACAGAAACGCCCTCACGATCCCCAAGTGGAGATATTGATCATCCCCAAGCAGCGATTGCTAAACTCAAATCAAGAGATAAATCATCCGATCGTATGGAAATTGACAAGGATGCACAAGCCATACGCAAGCAACTCGAAAAGGATGCACGGGATAGGGAACGGAAGGAAGCTGAAGCCAAAGCGGCAGAACTGGTTCGCCAGCGTGAAGCGGCAAAAGAGGAGGAAGAAAGGAAGCGGAGGCTTGCAGAAGTTGAAGCCAAAAAAGAAGTGGTTCGAAGGAAGATTAATGAGATGGGTCTTCCTGGTAAATCTGCTTCTCCTAGCCTTCCACTTACACCCATATCGTCTACTCCTGTGGTAGCGGCTATTGCTAGAGTACCACCATTACTTCCACCTAGGTCGGAAGTACCTAGGATTCCCGGCTTATTGCTCACACAGCTAGATGGATCCTATTCGAATTCTCTTTCTTCTCCGGATATTATGCCTGAACAGAGTGATACCATTATGAAAGATTCTCCCGAGCCGGTGCCTTCATTATCCGGACAGTCAGTAACAGTCTCTACGGCATCTAACATTTCTACTGCTCCAGTCACAGCTCCCTCTCCAGAACGTCCTCCCATCCATCGTAGGAAGAGGCCAGTTGCGTCTGACATGTATTCAGAACCTATGCCGACAACTAAACGAAAGTTCGGCGACCATAGAAAGATGCCTATTGAGTTGATTATTGACATATCAGATGAAGAGGAAGAAGAAGAGGAAGAGGAGGGTTCTGCAGATGATTCAAGGACCTCACGGTCGACGCCTTCCGGCACAGATCATGGTTCAAAGAGGAGCACAACCACTGGGAATAATACTCCACCACGTCTTCGCCCTAGTCTGACAGCCCCTGCTGGAAGTTTTGCTGCTAATGGCAACTCAAAACTTGTTTCGGCTAAGGCACTTCAGGATAAAGAGGAGCAGATCAGGGCGCTCAAAGAAGCTATTCAAAAGGCTCAGCAAAAGAAGAAACTTGCGGCAAAGACCGGCTTATCAACTCCAACGTCAGTTGGAACTCCGAGTATTGGGGTGGGACCCAGCGTCCCGCCCCCTCTTATGCAGCAGCAGGTAGCCGATGTCGCTGTGGCGGTTTCATCGGCTCTAGACAATGTTAAAAAAGAAAGCGAGATTACACACTTAAAGATGCAAGGAGAGAAGCAAAAGAGACGTTCTGCCCAAGCTCAGGAGGCACAAGCTAAAGCTAAAGCTGATGTTATCAAGCTCAAAGAACTACAAAAAAGGGAACAGAAGAAAAAAATTGATGCCCTTCTTACAGAAATTGAGGAGATTGAAAAGTCTGAGGCTGAAAAAAAGAGGAAAGAGGCGGAGGAAATTGAAGCTGCAAAAAGGAGACAGCGTGCAAAGGAGGAGAAAGAGAGGCAACTTAAGGAGGCTGAAAACGAAAGGCTAAAGAAGATGATGGCGAAGGAGAAGGTTCTACAGGAACTTGCCAGGATGCGGCGTGAAGAAGAAGAGATGGAGAACAAGAAAGAAGCACTGAAAGCAGAACTGGCTGCTATGGAGAAAGCAGCAGAGAAAAAAGTGGATGCCATGGGAGAATGTGATAAAGCTGCAAATATTGCTATCTCTAAGAAGAAGGAGGAAATCGAGCAGCTGAAGAAGGCTATGGAGGAGATTGAAGGTAAGATTTTCAGGGCGTAATTCTACTAAGGCACCTCTTTACTACTGGTGTTGGCCCTTTATCAGGTTAATGCATGATTTGAAATCCTCTTCCATCTTAATCTTCAAAACTTCCTAACGGACAACCGCTTATATTTATATGTGACCGATTACAGTCGACCAAATTACCATCTCTTCCATATCATCTACCCCCGAGAGCGGTCAGACATCTTCCTCACACGAGCAGCTCACAGACGCCCTGAAAGTTCCCCAACAGGAAAGTAGAGAGCCTACGGATGTTATTATGGGGGACAATATGGAGCCCAGGATGAATGAGAACGGTTTGGTAAGTACCTATCAAGAGCAGGTCCAGGAACCAATGCTAGATAGGGCCGAAATTGCCACCAACCGGGCCACAGGTGCTCCATTGCCTCCATCATCAAGCATATCAGAAGACGTGATGGATGTTGACCAGGATATAAACGAGGCGGAGAAGGTAAACGGAAATAATGCGTGCGTTGATGTTGACATGGACGCCAGTAGCGATGAATATGTGGACGAAGAAAAGGAAAATGGTACGAGCATAGAATCTAGCAGCGAAGCGGATGAAACCTCTGGGGAGGAAGAGGAAGATACCGATGAGGAAAAGCGGCCAGTGCACGAACCGCAGGGTTTAGAAAGAAAACCGGAGCCTTCTATAACAGCTATGCCCCAGGAACTAGTTCAGCCAGGGAATGCGGTGCAAAATCATCCGGCAAACAGTGTCGTGGAGGAAGCTAATCTGCCCACCCCAGTACCCGAGCAAAGAAAGCAAGCCAAGGAGCTCGTGGACCCCACCAAGGTTTGCAACAAGACCACTTTACCTACACATCCTCTTATTTTTACACCCCACTTTACCTTTGATAAGACCTGGTGTTGGCTGACAATAGTTCCTTGCTCTCACTTTCCTCGTGATTGGCTATTTCCTTTTGGATTTTAAACAGATCACCTCTACAACCGCTACCACAAGCGTTATCATGAAGCAGGAACAAAAAAAGACCCAAAGACAACCTGAACACGTCTTCACACCCTACAAGTCGCCATTGACTAGCTTCAAGTCTTTCCGCTACCACCCGAATTTCCTCACTTTCTGCCCAGGTGGTTACAGGAGTTTGACATTCTCAAACCGCATCGACCCTATAAAACCGCTTTGTAGGTGGGAGCTTAGCGGTGGTATTTGTAGCGATACTGGTTGCACGGAACAGCATAAAAGACAGATTGAGATGCCAGGTAAACTATTCCCCTCCCCGCCCTCACCGAACCCTATGATAGCACTCAAAGTTCACCTAACAACGGACATTAGATGATGAAATTCTTGTCGAGCTTGCATCTGTTGTTGAAGGTTCTACTGGGGAACAGCGTGACAACTACAATCGTGGTCTTAGGCAGGCGATCGCAGCCATGCGTGAGCAAGGAATCAAAGACTTCGAGACTGTCGTAGCTGGTATCGCATCCTATCGTAGACAATTCCTGGCTGACGAAACGAGAGTGTTGAGACTACCCCCTTCTCAATCCCCTCAAGCCTCCCAACACCAACATCAACAGCGGGGTTCTTCTTCTTTCTCCTCTTATACATGACACTATACAAGTCCATTAGACAAATAGCGAAATTGTACTAAGAGTACGCTTTCGCTAGTATACTGAGTCACCTTTCGACTCCGGAAATAGGACAACACTGTGGGTCTATTTTAGTATTATTTGGTCATTGGGTCTGGTATGAGTAGTTAGTATTAGTATTGGAATTGTTCTTATATTGATTGCAAAGTTTATATACTCACGTTCCTTCATCTTCTTGTACTTTGTATTTTTATATTCATTTTATATTCTGGTTCTGCTCCCCTAATAACTCGGAGCGCCATGGGGTGAGGACGCTTGAGGGTTTTCTTTGTATAATTTGGAAGTTTCGGCTGAGGAGCGAATAGTAAAAAGATTCCGATTTTATGCTACCGGTTTTATTCCCATAGAGTTCTTATGCATAATAGATGTTTACATGCTTATGTATTTACCTCAACTAACCCCGACTGGTAGCTATAGGACCCAAGTATCATCGTTCTCTTTTCCTCAACGCCTTATCACACTTCTCCACACTTAAGAGAGGCTTCAGGACCTAGATCCACGCATAAATGACAACTAAAGGACTGATATGTTAGTCCTATAGAGTGATAACTTGTGAAAGCTATCCCTTAGACCGTCAATGGCCCCGAGCGGCACCGGTCTTTACCACAACCCCCGATTTTCCATCCTTGCTACCCAACCACTAGCTATATAACCCATTGAATTTATAATGATAACAGTTTAGGTTATATAGTCTAAATATTCTAGCATAATTTTTGTAATGTCTAGAGGTGTTGAAAGATCGGTCTCAAGTAGTTGGGTGTAACGGTTTAAGGGGTAGCACCAAGACGAAAAATACCTAGCACAAACCCCACAAATCAAACCAAAGCATGCTGCCACTGGAGGCCTACCAAATATCCTAGTAGATTCTCCTAATCCTATACGAAAACCTTGGGCTAGTTTAAGAAACAAGCTACATCTACCGAGAGGAGTCCTTCTACCGCCCCCCAAGTGATACCGCTACCTCACAGCCACCACTACCCATCACTCGATGTGGGTACCAGTGGGGGCTATTTTACACCTCCGCTACTGTGACTGAGTGTATTTCATGTCCCAACTTCACCCCCCTCTATGTTAGTACCTCTAAAGTATAAAGTTCCCGTTCAGCCAAATTTTCTCTGCTGCGCCCCACTAAACCCTTGCCTCCCCCACCCTGTCCCCAGCCACGCGTAGTTGCTCGGGTGCCCAGAGTCTGAGATTAAAGTACCTCATGGCGATCATCTGCGGTCGTCGTAACCTTCCCGCGTTACGTTCGCCGCCGAAGTTTACTTGCAAGGCGTACTGGAATAGTGAGGGATCTTTACCGGGATGTCGGCACGCTCAACTAGTAGATCTTGAAGAGCGGTTAATCCTTAAAGCATCCTGTAAGCTCAGGTCACCCACCCCAATTACACATTCACTTTAGTCGATACTCCAAAACATATTATGTATCATCGGTGGAATTAAATCGATAACCTATTCCGATGTTAAAGTGCAAAACTTAAATCAAATCCCATAATATACTAGTGCAAAAATAAAGTCTGTTCGGTTTGGTACAAGCAACAAAGTCTACCCCAATGAAAATGTCAATAGCAAAAAATTCCCCTTATCCCTATTCATATACATAAATTCTAATATAGTCTTCTGAAGCTTTGTAGCTCTAATTTCATCCTAAAATTAGTTGCTGTGAGGTTTAGTTGTGAGGTTTGTGGTTGCATCGCCATGTACCGAACCGAACAGACTTTATTTTCGCACTAGTATAACCTGCACTCGATAATAGTATCCCGAAAAAAAACACCAGAATCCCGAACCCCAGCACTGTCCATTTTTCTAACACAGACGCAACACAGAAAAGAAAAGAAAAGGTTTGATTAAGAAAAAAAATAATGTAAAATGAAGGGTAGTCACAGGTGGGTAATAAAAAAAATATAAGGTGAAAAAGAGTCCAAGCAAACAACCAACAAGGCTATAAAGCCTCACAAACACCCCAGTGAGGAGAAACCAACACGCCAATATAGAAAGGGAAATAACAAGCCTCCCAACAATAACAAATTCATTTTGTACTCTTAAACGTCCGTAGTAGCCCTAGGGCCGGTTTCGATCCCAGCTACGTGTCTAAGCCTCTCTAATAGCTTCTCATTCATCTTATACCATGTCTCTCCATTATTCTTCTTCACCAATGGACTCATTTTTATTGGCAACCACCACTCCCAAATACTATACCCTAGGACTTCTCTGAAATTGTCAAGTGTGCTATCTAGTCTCCACGGATTTTCTCCTGGCTTCGTGTTGACTATGGCGAAACACCTCGACTGTTGCCCTTCCATAGGATTCGCAGGAAGCCATACCCGATGGACTAGTGGGCGATTTCCGGGTATCGGGTTTGGCGGGGGGTTGGGATCATGGATAGCAAGCTGATAAACTTTGACCGTATGCTCAAGTGAATCGATTGTTGAGAGATTGCGGTAGATCAACTGTGTTGTCGAGCCTGCCATTCCAGCAGAGAAGAGACCGAAAAGGCATGATCTAGTGACAAGAAAGTGAGCGGGTGACCATAAATCATAAGATGTAGGAGATAAATTACAGTCCCAGCGCTGCCAGCCAGTTCGCATCAACAACCCCATCATAGTTTTTGTTATGTTCGTGGATAAAATATGAAAATGAGATGATAAGGTATAGGCAGTAAAAAGTACCATACACGACGACTTGGTAGAAGAACTTGTAAGAAGATTCTGCTACGATACCACCGACCCTTATCATGATAATCGCATTAGTATAGCAACTCCATTGCTAGTATTAGCTATCGGAAGAATATTTACCAGGGACAGAAGTGATCCATCTTGTAAACACAACGTGCAATTTCACTACAGTGATGAGACCTATCTGGCTTGTAACAATTACAGTGATTGCACCATTTAGGTTTACCATTGGGCTCACAAACAAACACATCCTTCATATAAAATTCCATACAGTTTTCTGGTTCTGGTCGCTCATAGTGATGTCCAATGTCGAAATCATCGTATGGGTGGCCCTGGAGGGTACTCCCAGTTGGTGGTCTATCGGGATGGTGGATGATCGGTGGAAGAAGGGTATGCGAAGTCGGGGTCTCAGAAACCTTTCGACTTGGAACTTGCGCAACCGGTGATGGAAATATGAGATTCAGTTCAGGCATTGAAATATCCGTCCCTGTGCTATCTAGAGCATCTGCAGTCGCTAAGTCCTTAGGTTCCGATGGCTCGCGATAAGGAGTGCCAGTAGTAGCAGTTCCAGGGCGTGGTGTACCTGCGTTTCCAAAGTTTCCAAACTCTGACCGCACACTACCTAACCCCATCTCCGGGTCGCTATCACTTCCATTACCTATTTTCTCGTTCTTGAGGGCCTCTTCAGTATCCAGACCTTTTGGGACGAGTCCAGGAGCTGTGTATATGGTCCATAGGACCCTCAGGTACGCGGCGGCAAAAGGAAGGAGAAAGACAAAGTATAACGTGATTGTGACGGCACCAGCGACTATCCGGCGCTCGGAAAGTATTAAATATTTAACTACAGTCATATGTTAGTCAAGCCAAGGGTATTGCTCAAGACTCATCCATGCGAAGCTTCATCGCATACTCGAAAAAACTAGTGAGGAGGAACATACTGCATATTAAAACTACCAAAACCCACGTCGCATATCCAGTGAGACCCACCATTACAAAGGGCATAAAAGCCGCGACCCAGCGGTTGGCTGCATGTTTGTTGTTTCCCTTCTTTACTTTCCCCGTCATCATGACCTCCACTCCTTTCCGACGCTGGCAGAGAGCTAAGAGAGCCAGATTGGGGGGTCTATCTCTCGGTTCACTTCAGCTTATTGCCCCCCTCAGAGAGATCTAGCTGGCTGTTAGGACTAGGGGAGGGGGGGAGAGTGGTTGTTCCGGGAAAGTACTAAAGTACTGGGAGTGTCGTCAACAATAGGTGTAGTTGTGGGGACCTGTTTAGCTCACCCCAGCTCATGATGATCGCGGTTAGGTGCTTAGTCAGGATACATGCATAAATTAGCTGTGGCTTGTGGCCGAGACGCCGCCATCCAGGCTGTGGGAATCTGCCTGGTGAACGACGGGTGCCTCAAGCGGGTATAGGGATATTTAAACCTCTATCAAATCAATGGGATTACCAATACCCCCAAGGCATTTTACGCCAGATACCTTGAACACGAGCTTACATATATATATCCCACCTACGCGTATTGCTAGTATTACTATACTATGAAAAGCCACTACCCCCACAGAGATCTGCATCCAAGCCGCAATTACCGTTCTGGGGCCAGGATACTCTCAGGGAGGGTAGAATTACTCTAGAGCGTTTTAGCGAAAGAGGGAGGGAGGGAGGGAGAGAATCAACAAGAATTACAGATATATACATAATACTCCAGGTGTTTCAAAAGCTTGATAGTAAGCTCTTGCGTGCACCTTCACAAGTACTAGGCCCCATATAATTGCACCTAACCAAGTTACGCAAAAAGACATACTAAAGCTTGTTTCTAACAGTACAACAGTAATTAAAGACCGGGTCTCGGCAATAGAAAATATCCATCTAGAATCTTATCAGCCCCTCAAGCTGCTCCGCCTCTTGACAGCTCATACGCGTTATCTCCGCCTCCACCAAACCCCATGCCTTTATCGGCCGAAACAGCTGGAAAGACCATCCCCGCGTGTACAACGTGGAACATGCCCTGTACGAGTAACATCGGTACAGCATCGAAACAATACATAAAAGCTTCATTCTTGCTAATCGCCCCACCATGGCCTTGCGAAAACTCCACGACTCTGAAGACGCACCGGAGAATGATCAATCCCGCTGCACTATATAGAAGCTTCATCATGGTCTTCCAATGATATTTCCCGTATATTGGTACCTCTGGTACCGTCCGGGACTTATTTACGCGTTGGTTGAATACGGCCGAAACGATAATAAAGAAACCGAAGAAGAGGAGTTGGAAGAAAAGCCCGGCAAGCATTAGCTTTTTGCCCATATCGGCCATACTCTCCTGCGCTAGCATTCCACCTGCCCCTGCCTGTGCAAGAAAAGATATTGCGTCTCCTGTAACGAAGATCTTAGTAACCCTCGTTGGGCGGATCATTGATAGGTGTGGGGCGTTGACAAGGAGGACTATCCGCCCGTAAATCATATAAATCGTGGCAGCATAGAGTGAAGGCGGCAGGATGATAAAAAGGCTTTGAAGAATATAAACCATAAGAGAAGTCGGGTTTGCGATAGATATTTTGCGGCAAACATAACCAATAGTCATCACTGTTAGACAAGGCCATAAATGTCAGTTATCTAGCCCAAAAGTCTGCCTTGTAACACACAGAGAGAAACATACTGATAGCACCAATTACAAATGCAGAAAAATACCAGGCACGATACCTACACATCTGGAACACATGATAGCACGCACCGATACCGAACAATAAGGCAAATATTGCTGCTGCAGTTTCATTCGGGCTACCGCTCCATAAACTATATGATGACTCTCTGGCTAGGATTTGATCAGCCATTTCAATGATGGATTACGCTTTGGATCAATTGAGCCGAGTTAAAAGAAAGTGCTTTGGTACTGAGGCTGGCTTGAAGGAAGGGAAAGAATTTCACGGAATACGCCGAAGATATATGCCGAAGATGGGTTGATCGAAAACGAGAGATAGTATTTGGTCGTGACTTGTGGGATTTACAAAGACCCGTACCTTTGGTTTATATAATATATCCTTTAAGTCTCTAACCCCCCCCCCCCCTCAGTGGGCCATCTTGCGAAAACGAATTCGAAAAATAAACCATTGAATGCTAATAGGTACAATAAACCACTTACCGTTTCCGGTTGGTAACAGATAGTTTTTTCGGGACTCATACTAATCCAAAAATGGGATTAGCACCAATTATGTAAGACGGAATACTCGCCCTCGTATTCGTGTCAAGAAAAAGATACTTACTCCCCTCGATCTCATATCCTCAACAAAGAAATATGAAGCAGTATAAAACAGCCTGAATAGCCCGGGGTCCGGAAGGCGCACGGGAAAAATAAGGATTACCAGCACCCAAAACTAACTTGGCCAGCCTTGTGGGGGGTACGTAGTTGCAAATATAGTGCTCGTGGTTATTTCTCCCTCGTATGGGTGGTAGATGAAGAAATGCTTCTATCATAGGGCGAAGATAGGCAGGCGCAGCAGGTCGTACGTAGAGTCACATCAGGAGGCTTTGTTGTACAAGCAACGGCGGGCGCGGTAATCGCACCCCTAACATTCTTACTATTCGGGTTAGCCTAATATAGTGAACCAACAGACTGACCGAGTGGTGTTTTCTTATTCCAGCCGCACATTTGTGATGGTGCTTGGCTTACTAGAAGCGCACACCTACTTATACATCTGCATAACTTCTACGCACAAGCTTGTTCTTCTCACCACTATTCCCGCAACCCCGTTGGCATCCTCCCGAAATTATGGTAATCAATTACTCATAGCTATAACTAAACGCCACCCCACCAGATAGTTATATATCCCCCAGAGGAACTTCTATCCCAATATCCTACCCCCTCTAGAAAATTCTCAAATGTCAATCATGAGTTCTAATCGAACCGACCTTTCTTCCCAGCTTCTTTCAGAGTACTTTCTTGCCAATCCTGCACCGGGAACATTCTTCAAACGACATCTCCCAAATCGCCGTCTCCTCCTACAACTTCAAAAGGTGACTGCAGCAACTGGCGACACCCGAGGAAGAGTTGTGCCTGCATATGATGTCCGTTGTGGTGGATCCTTCCTCCAGAGACTAGCAGGATGCTTTAGAAATGTCGACACAAAAGATATTCTTATTGTCACAGCAGGTAGCGAAGAAGGAGGGGATGGAGAGGGGGATCTAGTCCAAAATTATTCAATTTTAGCAAGCATAAGGAGGATCCCGGCTAAGGATTCCGACACAAGCGGGAAGCTGCATGTGAGGTTTTTTGATGAGGTTACTTGGAATTGCGAGCAGCTACCATCAGGGGCATACCAATTCACACCATTAAGCGGACAGGATTTAAACGTTCAAGCTTCTTGGGAACTAGAGTCGGAGAGTATGGAAGGTCAGAATTTTGTTTTTAGTATCACTACCGGGTCACCATCGAGCACTCCGCGATCATCTACGCCGAGATCGCCGACACAAAAGCCACCAGGTACACCGAGAAAGAGACCACGGGATGTTTTGGCTCGCATGGATGCAGAGCGTATTCAAGTTTTTGGTGTCCATTCTACACCGAAAGGGTCTTTTCTAGGTATGGAGCCGGGTCCAATCCCGCTTTTAGGAAACGCGCGGCTAACCGGCAGCTTTTGTACAGGTAAAATAGATGAGAGGAATCTTGAACGGATGGTGTTAGTATCGGGGATGTGTATTCGGGCGTTACAGGGAACATTATAAATGATCGTAGGGCTGAAAACTGAAATACCCATAGGTTTGAACTCATCTCTTTCCCACTTATTACTTCTACTCAATTGTCAATATATTTTGTTTTTTATTTGCTTTCTAGCCTGTGGAGTTGGGTTCAGCGAAAAAAAAAATTATCATGCTTAAATGACTTCTATTTGTGTAAATAAATAAGGCTTTGCAAAAAAAAACTCGTATATACATAACTTTAAACTAAATACTCTTTACTCCCCTCTGCCAAGAAATGTAACTTCCACGTGATCTTACGGGCCTAGATTTCGGGGGTGAGATAAAATATGCCTAGAAGATATGCAGGGTATTTAGTTCTTAAAAGCTAAAGTACGATTAAGTTTCTCGCCACATCTTATCGTAATGTCAACGTTTGTGCGCCATCCAGCCATAGTATCGTTTAGCGAGGAGCCTGTCAAATATCCCGGGATATCATTAATAGTAAGTTGTGACTGAAGATCCTACAATTTCACTATTTTCTGTGTGTTCTAGCTTCTGGGACGCAATCATGTTTTCTGATCTTCTATCGACCAGTATCATAGGGATTCTTGATAGCCTGACTTTATTTCTCTAGGATAAATATTACTATATTCAGCTTAGTATCTAAAAATCACATGATTAAGTACAGTCACATCTCCCTATATATAAGAAACCTTGCTATAAGAAAAACTTTGCTGTATATAAGAATCTTTTCTAGATTGATCTACTCGGATTTTTCCGCCCTTCTTATAAGGGATATTTTTAGAGAACTTGCTATAAGAAACAAAATTAGCTGAATTAATACTTGGCATTTTTTATAGTGAGGTGCAGCTATAAAGGGGTCTTGAGGCCCGGACACTAGGCCGATATTATTCAGTGGGTACGTATACCGTCAGTGATTCCTTGCTTGTATGTGAAGATCCCGCCCCGATGAAAGCTCGAAGATGTACTCACTATATCATACTGCCTGGGGAAACGTATTCCCACGTAAGAAGGGATAAATTGTAGAAACCTGTGTATATTGGAACAGGCTAGAGGTGTGGGGTTGGGGGCACTAATACCAAAAAGGTACGTACCAGAGTTGGTATTGTTGGGGACAAAACAATCAACACCCTATTAAACCAATGAGGACTCTTGGGCAAGAGAGCACATAGTGAATAGTGCACAAATACCAGCAAAAGTACACTATGAGCACTTCAAGGCTTCCAAGTAGGTCTCCCAAAAATATAATTTCAGTTAAGGTAATATGGTGTTGTAATAATATAACGTTATTTGTACGCGCGGTTTAGGGGTGTTGGTTATTTTTGCTCCTCAGCAACATATTGCTGAACTACTGCTTCCTATGCGTTGAGACAGTCGTTAACGCACGTTAATCCCTACTACAGCGGGACGAATACGATAGAGGTTGGAGTTTGGGAACCGGAATATTTATTCGCAGATGAGGCTGGTAATTACGTATACACAACCATCGTAAGCTCTAGTTGTTCGTCACCGCTGAATTTCGGGGTTTGTATATAGGATAAATTAAATCTATATATGCATTGTTGCAAGTACGGGTATATACGTATGGTTTAGTTTTTTAGAGTGAGGGCGCCTTCGGCTCCATGGATGCGGGTATTGGCTGCAGAGTAGTATAGCGGATACGAATACGAATGCGCATACTTTAGGGCTTAGGTTTACTAGCTCTAATGAAACCGGTTGTGGGTAGATAAGAATACTTTTAAAACACGAATACAGATACGAATACTTTAGATCGGGTGTTCCAGCTATAATGAAACTAGCTGTGAATTGCATGCACGGATATATCCTTAAACAGCACAGCCTCACTATCACCCTTAAAAAATTCATGAGGTATAAAGGAGCATATTTCCCGTTATTTCGTATTTACTTTTATAACATTAACCTCTTTTTAGAAGCCCTTCGTCTGTAAAGATTTTCATATCTCAGGTTGGGTTGATCACCTAGATATTGGTGCCTTCTTTTATTCTTAACATCATCGACCACATATCTACTCACTCTCAGGGCAATACTTCCCCTTGCAAATACAGTTAAGCAACATGGCCGACCGCGAGTTCGTTTTTTATCACTATGATCCTAGTATCGTTGGTGCAACACTGTTTACCATTTTATTCTTCATCAGTTCAGCCTTGCATATAGTCCAGCTAATTCGCACACGAACATGGTCTTTTATTCCGTTGGTTATCGGTGGAATATGTAATTCATTCTTCCTAGTCTATCTTTGTCTTAATCATGATGCCTTGCTCCAATGCTAACTATACCTACTGTACTCCTAAGTCGAGGTCCTTGGTTATATCGGGCGTATCCTCTCCCACTCTGACAAAGAGGCTCTTTCCCCTTATATTATGCAGTCGATCCTGCTCCTAGTAGCACCAGCACTATTTGCAGCGTCAATATATATGATTCTTGGACGATTAATTAGTTTACTCGATGCTGAGAAATATTCGATTATCAAAATTCGATGGCTTACAAAACTTTTTGTTGCTGGTGATGTTTTTAGTTTTCTTCTACAATCATCTGGTATATTCTCTTGGTGTAGCCTATGACTTAGGATGGTAGTTTGATATGATTAATTGCTAAAAATCTATTTAGGTGGTGGAATAATGGCTACTGGAACCCTCTCCTCGGCGAAAACCGGCGAGAGAATTATAATTGGGGGCCTTTTTGTCCAGATTTTCTTCTTTGGGTTCTTTGTCATCGCCAGCATCGTGTTTCACTATCGGATTCACCGCAACCCAACCTATGCCTCCCAATCCCTTAAATCCACATCTACTTCCTTCAGAACGGACTGGAAAGCATTACTCTACGCCCTCTACGCCTCCTCAGCTGCAATCCTAATTCGGAGCATATTCAGAACTATTGAATACCTGCAGGGGAATGATGGATATTTACTACGTAATGAGGTGTGGTTATACATTTTTGATGCCGTACTAATGCTAGTGGCGATGGTTGTCTTTAACTGGATTCATCCATCAGGAGTTATCTCAAAAAAGGGGGGGAGCGTCGATAGTTTGGAGGAAGGAGTGGAAATGGAGGAGTAATAAACGAGCCTTTGAACTTAAAGCTAATGGATGTATGGAGGTGTTTCGTTTTAATATAAAATAATTTTTGTAACCTGTGGGAGTTTTGTAAAGTTTCGAGGCAAGCCTTGAGCTAGGGTACGATTAATTGAGCACATGCATTTGCTACAAATATATCCCTTGGTCCGGTCTTTGCCACAACCCCCAATTTTCCAGCCTTGCTACCCAACCACTAGCTATATAACCCATTGAATTTATAATGATCATGGTTTATAGAATGTAATCCAAATTTTCTAGTATAATTCCTGTAGTATCTAGAGGTGTTGTGGTTGGGGTATATTATTGAAAGGCTGCTCCTGATTAGCGGTTATAATATCTTTTCTCTAGTTGGAATTTCTGTTTCTTGCCTACTGTAGCTGTGTAGTGATATACATCTCGAACCCCCTGTTACCTTACAGGTGACCGGGTATTTTTACCCCTACATGCAATACCATATATATCATTATACATGAATGAGCTCTGATTTTGAAATAAAATCTATCTTTACTGATGTTTATAGTTTTATATTTGCTATAGGCTCGTGTAAAATCTTGGGAGAAGGTACTGCATTTATAAACAAAAAATAATGATATTTATGGTAAATTAAGACATCAATGTCTCTACCCTATATCGAACCCATGCCCTTGAGCGTGCCTTGATTCGCAAGCTGATTAACCAGTATACGTAACTGGTTCTAGCACTATACCTAGGCTACAATATCCCTTTGTTTGTTTCTTTTGAATAGATTATATGCTATTTTTTATGTTAAGGATGCTGATCGAAGGTTCATGCTATAGCCCCTTTCACCTCGGATTTATCATATAATGGCCAAACTAATATCTAAATATGCTACAGCACAGTCGTCCTATAAGAATTCGAGCTATAGGAATATTCGCCTTATAAAAATACATGTTCAGGACCGCACATCGGTTATTATTTTGGCACTAGTATTCCACTATAATATCCTCTCTATAAAATACAGGTTCGCTCTATATATATCATATTCTTATAGGGCGACTGTGCTGTAGTTATTGATGTGCGGTATCGATCGAGCGATTTGTTAGTTAATTTAGATCTAAGCTATAACAGTATGGTGTCGGATCTTATCGTAAAAATACGACGCAACCGCGATCACCCACAACCCACCTCATACCTCCTCCAAGCAAAGCCACAAAACTATAAGGCTTATCTTCATGTAATGTAGTTCTATGATTCATATAGTAGATCATACAATGGATTGATTAGCGGATAATGGGGTGGAGTTGTTGGAGGACTGTACTGGCCTGCCTATTCTCCAGGTCGCTCTCAACCCTATTATTGAGCATGTTTGGGTACACCTCAAGAAGCTCTACCATCTATACTTGGCAGATAATGCTTAATCACCAGATGTATTAAAGCCTATAATGAAAGAAGCTCTTATTCACTACTGGGAGTTGATACCTGGCACTCTACAATTTTGAAAGACTGGTATATAATATGCAGAAGACATCCCTAGCTAGTAGGATTGAGGCTATTATAAAGGCAAAGAGTTGGTGCAGAAAGTATTAGATAGTATGGATTTATTTATTTATTATGTAGAATGTATTACTCCTATAAAAATAACTTGTTTATAGCAGTAATTAGTGGGGTAGGGCGGGGTGTCATTGCACGGGGGAGGGTGAACGGGGCGGTTGCCACGGCTATTTACGATAAAATCCGACACCGAACTGTATATAGGCCTTGGTATAATCTATATTATATTCTGCTCACCATGTCCCAAATTAAGATATTAATTCTCCAAACTATGATTACCATATATGGATACTATAAGCCTCACAAAACTCATTATACTAAAAGAGGTTTTCTATAAATATTGTAAATTTCTAGTTTTTTATATAGCGTGTCCTTTATAGCAGTATTGGCTAATTTATAGATTTACATTATGCAGCGCACAAAATCACTTCTCCTAAATGTATCACCCCTGTTTCTTCTTCTCATCCCAAAACTTCACCGCATCACTAACAATCTCCTTCAACCCCTTAGTCTCATACCCAATCTCCTTACTATCATCCTTCTCATTCCTCCCCGCACCGTTCTTCCCACAGACTACCGACAGCAATACCAACATAATCCCCGTTGCTTCCCCTTTCCCAGCTAACTCAATCCCTTTCTTAAAAGCCTCCTCACCAGTATAATACTCCTTCTCAAATGGTTCACCGCCAAGCTGCTTTTCCGTCTCCGCCAACCATTCATTCTGAGTAGCCTCGACGTCCTGAATAAAAATCTCCCTATTCTTTGACGCCTCAAGGTTCGTTACAACCCATGCCAGTGTGCGTCCAACCGTGACCAAGTTTGTAGATGTGTACGGTACGTCTCCGCCATCTATTAAAATTGCCTTTCTGTGGGGAATATCGATTCCCCAGAATGTATACTCGAAGCCCCAATCTGCAAATGCGGAAGTGACAATGCTGGTATGTGTGATCTTCCCTTCTTTCTCAAGAGCTTTAAGAAGTTCAAATGTAGATATTTTTGCTGAGAAGAATGGGTGGTCTTTCTTGGCCTGTATGGATGGATGAGATGGAGAGACACCGTACCCGCTGGGAATGAATCGTTTTACACCTGCTGCAATTGCAGCGGTAATAAAGAGGGGTTCATGGGGGAGGGCTTGGCCTGCAACAGTGGAAACTATAACATCAATTCCAGAAAAGGCTTTTGTGAGGGCGTCGATGGAAGTCAAGTCTACAGAAAAAGTCTTGACGGTGGGTGGGAGAGGTGGAAGGATACTGTTTGAGGTGAGACGAGTGGCGATTGCTAGGTTTATTTCTGGGGAGGCGAGAAGAGGAGGGATAAAAGATCGAGCTACGCCAGAGACGCCGCCGAGGAGGAGGACATTGATCATGATGATATTTATAATAGTTGAATCGAAGATAGGTTTGGGGATTTTGTCTGTTTGATTCTTTGTAGCTACTGTATACTATCGTAGTTGCTTGAGATCAAATAGCATTCTTGTCTGATATTTATATTGATTCTATTACTGAGAAAAGGGTTTACTATGCAATAGAATCAATTTTGTGATTTCAAACCTAGAAATTAATCATCTCGGTGTTTTTGTCGTAGATCAGTAATATACATGTAGCTCGGCCCAGCCTCGGCTTTGAAGACGATTACTTATGATTAATCTATCCAAAGGCAATTACTAATCAGCCCCCACTATGCACAAGCCACGATAGCTGCTTATTCTACAGCATTAAAAATACAGGAGCCGGGTTCTCCGGGGCCAGTGCGGGATTTCAAGAACTTCTCAACCCAGTGCTCCATAATTTGTGATCTGTGTTATAGCGAGTGATCCTCTGTGACTCACTCGCCTCTATTGATTGTCTCTTTGTAGCCACATGGCCCCCTTGTCTACTTCAGGAGCTAGATAAAAATCAAACCCGCATTTTCTTGTGTTTACATTCTCATTTTTCTCTATTTACGTGGCCAATTGATGGGTATGACCTTGTTTGCGGCCATAGTCTATAATTCTTATCCCGAACAGGTTAATATACGAAAATATGTATAGACATACTGACCTACAGGTTAGTCACCATTACCTTATGGAATTATGTACATAATGAGTTCGCGATTTTGGATTTTGGATTTTGGGGTTATGCGCCGTGGACCCGCTTCGTGACATGACTAGAGAGGTCGATGAATATTTGTAGCTGACACCCACGATTAATATAATGGTTCTTGTTAGGGCTTGGACTCCTACATTCCATCATTTGATCACTTGCATCTTTGAGCTTCTGTAGCCATCGTTATTTCATCTAGCCCATCATCTTCACATCCACTATTATCCTACCCAGCAGAGTTTTGGACCTCCTAACATCTTCAATAGCTACGCAGCATATATGGCTCCTCCTGATATCTTTACCAATACTAATTCCAGTTCACCACTCCGTATCCTAACTATAGGCCTATTTTATTATGTTGATTCAATTTATACTATACAAGTATTTATGATACTAGCTCTAATAGTACGTGTCAAGCCATGGAGAGAATGGGGTAAATAGCGACAGAGTCTGTGAGAATTTTTGGCTGATAAAGAGCTCAAGGTTAGTAGTAACATTACAAGGGTATCTTAACTACTAATATGGCATGTTGTAGGCGTATATGATCCTGGGTTGTTTCAACCCCTAGTTGGAATTCCCTCCCCCCTTCTTTTAGAATTAGATATATAGGGTCATAATTAATAACCTAGATTGGATCGCAATAATTTGTGGAACATAAGCGAAAACACAAAAGGCCCTTTTTTCAACTTATTATCTTGAAACTAATAAAGCATGAACCCCATATTTTTTAAAGAGGTTTGTATTACTTGAAGCTATTACCCCTAATAAAGGACCTCCAACAGAACTATATAAAGATACCCCTAAAATCATGACTTTTAGTGATGCAACCAACCCAACTATATTGTAAATAGCCTAGCACCACACCAGTGTGGTTTATTGTAATTATATTCATATATCTAGATTTATAATAGACAGATCTACCTCTTCCCCAAAACCTATGTGTTATTTGAAACATTTTATAAGTGGATTGGTGCACTGGGGAGACAATTCTTAGTGTATTTTGGCACATATCACCCCCTAATCCGAGGAATTAATTACGGCCCTAGTAGGTCAATAGGAAATTACATGGATCTTAGAGGGTCATCGATTATCATTGGAAACAAAGAGGTCTGAAGTCAGAATTTGAATGAAACTATAGCTATAGTAAAACATTCTGTATACTACGATTTCTTAGTAGGGCAGTCGTATGCTAAGTTGAAAGACCCCTCTACTCTAGTGGCACCAGAAATAGGTTAAACTAAAGTTCTTACCGTTTATGAGCTGCGGACAAGTGATAGTCTATGAGAATATAAAAACTATGTATCAGTGTTCCTACAAAAACAAAATGTTATTTCTATTCCCAATAGACCTGATAGTGACACCCCATGACCTACCCCAGTGATGAAGTGTACGCCTAACAGTCATTAAATATGCGCCTCTCTGTCTACAAAGACTTGCAAACTAATTAGGCTAGCCACAATATACATTATAACCTGCCCCCCCTCCGACCATATACTACTGATCTACCAAAACCAACTTCCCTACATTATCTAGACAGAACCATGGCTTCTCATCACTCGTGATATTCCTTCTAATCCTTTCTATCTCCTCCTTCGTAAACCCACAATCCTTCTCCATATAGTGTTCCACACCCCCGAACTCATCACGGATCATAATGAGCGTTTTACGCATCGTCTCCACCCTAAATCACATTAGCCAAGCCCCACCAAATTATTAGGTACATACGTAGAACTAAGCATATTCTCCAAACCCCTCCTTGATTCCTCGTCCCCCTTCTCAAACTGTGGTTGAGACCCCAAGCGCTCTCGAATAGCTTGCTTGAAAGGTTCAAGCCCAATCTCTGTGAGTGCATATTCCTCCGCTATCACATTATCATCTACACCGGCGAGTGTGAGGAGCAGAGCACAGATGACGCCCGTGCGGTCTTTCCCAGCAGTGCAGTGAATAAGTAGTGGTTCTTCAGGGCGATCGAGAATGTGCTTGAAGATACTACGATAGGAAAGCAGTGACCCAGCCGTAAGAATAGAACGGTAGGCAGATGGTAAATCGCCGGATGTGTACGAGTTATAGCGTTTTGCAAGGGCTCTGTTGATAGTTGGTTAAAGGTTAAAGGTTAGAGAGGAGCGAGTCAACTTACTCGGGACTCAAATCCTCATGTTCAAACACTGGTACAAAGTACCGCGTAACCCCTGGAATATCGATAACTGGACAAGTATCCTCTAGGCTCTTAAGTTCTGTATTCGAGCGTAGGTCGTAGGTAGATGTAATATTTAGGGTCGCGACGAGGAGGCTCATGCCATCAGCTGTAACACGCGAAGGTTCCGCTGACCGGTAGACCAGGTTGCGTTTCACCTGTCAGCGTTAGTATAAGACATTATGATAAGGAGGATAAGAGGAATTATATACGCTGCCAGTGCTTCCCTTGATGGGGTACCCGCCCAGATCACGGAAGTTGTAAATACCTGGAATAGGTTTCCATGGGGGATGGGTGGGTAGTCCAGATTCAGACGCAATTAGAGTGGACATAGCGGAGGATTCTTCCGTTGATGAAGCTAGCTTGGATTGTTGAAAACCAGCGCAGTGAGACTGATGATGAAGCGTCGTTCGTAGAAATTGATGAAGAGAATTGTCTCATCTCTCCAGCTGCGGGACAAAAAGGGACTTTATGCAAGTGCTTGATAACAAACATGATCGGCAGACGAATACATGCTTGTACTACTTTACATGGCGTTTTTATTCCGGGGGGGGGGGGGTTCCTCATGCCACGGACTAATACATGTCCACGTAGCTGACCTGCGGTTGTGGTGTCGTGATCTGCGTGCCGAGGTTGAGCCGCAGCAAAAGCTACCAATTTTCATGCGTTATCACTCGGACAGGTAAAATTATCGTGGGTTTGAGTTTAAGAACTGTGTCAAGTATAGATTTGTAAGTTGAGTCCTCATTAGTCCTCATAAATGACGAATTGATGAGACAATCTAGAACTAGAAATTTGAAATAACAGGCTTATGTGTGTCTTTATAGAAGTATGGTTAATAAGTTGTCATTCTGAAGATGGTGCGAGTAACTCCGAGGCTTGGAATATTCGATTTAGTATTTGGCACAGATAAGGCTTGGGGGAGGGGGGATAATATGGACCTGAGATTAATAGGGTAAAAAAAACTTTAATGCAGATGAGGTAGATGGGATTGATAGATGAGGCTATGACATTCCCTTTTATAGGGACTACATGTAGTTTTTGCGCGAGCGGGATCAAATAGAAGAGCTTTGTAGTTTCTTCATGAACAGTCACTCGAGTGTTTCTTCGAGTGTAGAATGAATTCATAAATACATGTAGCCCTTGGGCTATGGTATTTTTTGAGTGTAGAGAAAAGATATTTTGGTAAAGCTTTTTATACACTCCGATCACTTGAACAGTCCTGTTATCCTTGAAACGTGCCATAAGGCAAGCCTGATAAAGATCCAGATCTAAATTTTTCGACGAGTAAGAACTTACTTGGCATCTCAAAGAACATAATCCCCAGAAATTTTATCACTGGGCTACTGGTTTGATGATACATATCTAGAGCGTTAAAGGTCTACTTGTATCTATAGCCTAGCATTCCCCTTAGTACTCAATCGTTTAATCTCATATCCCTTCCTTGGAAAATGCATTTTTAAGGCTTCTTGCCCATTATGTTCCCCCAATGGCATAACCCCTAGCACGACAACTTCTTTATTTAACCCTCTGAACCTCCCTCTCTGGGGATGTGCCCTTCCTGTATCGACAGGAGTAACATCCACCTCTTCTCCGAAAGTAATACCAGACAGATCATCAGGAACATTGGCACCCCCAGTCTCCAAACAGCTTGGCACCTGCTGATTACTGTTGTAAGAGAGGATGATATTTTTTGCCTCAGCTCCTTTTATTCTTTTAACTGCTGCAGAGATCGCCTTTGGCTCAGGAAGACGAGATGCGAAGCGAGAAATGTAGGCGAAAGTCATGGGAAATGTAGAGGCTGATATGTCTGAGCCGTTAAGGGCGCCTGGGAGGTTTATGAGCCATTCTAGAGGCCATATGGCTGTAGGAGGGTTAGAATTTTAGATAGATTGACCGGGGAGATGGAGAACCTTCGATATCAGCAAGAGAGATTTCACTGCCGAGGACCCATTGACGGCCGTCAGCGAGAACTTGGGTTTCCATATATTCGAAGGCCTTTCTAACCCTATCAAGAGCCTATTCATAGTCAGTCCTAGTCTCTTGACAAGATAAATTAATCTAAAAGACGATCGATGTACAAACCCTTGGCCTGGCAGCGTCGACATCCACTTGGGTATAACTCTGTCCCTAGTTAGTATTGAACCCTTCAGAAAGAAATAACCCTGTTTACCCTGCCACTGTATTCTGCTCGATCTTTGGTAAACCTCTCGTCCTTCATTAAAGGTAGATTACTCGGGATACACCCAGCCGCATATGGAAACATTCCATCGCTCCTCTCTCCAAACTCCTCGGATTTCACTGGATCAACATCAAGACCCCCATTCGGAAACCGACGCTCTAGTTCCCGCAGAATGAGATATGTATCGCAGTATACATCATTACCAATAGAAAGGAGTGGAATACGGCGGTATTTGATCCCTAATGAAGATAGATCTGGGCGTGGGAGAATTGGGGGTTGGAGCTGGTTGAAGGAGGTGAATATTAATGTGGTCTTTTAGTTTAGACTAGGGGATTTTCAGAGAACTAACGCATTCTTGATACTTTATACCACGGAGGTTGAGGTACCAGCTTATTTTGTGGGCATAGGGGCTGTAGTGCTGGGATTAGTGTAAGGTTAGCTACGGTAATTATAAGAGAAACACAAATATAAGCCCCAATTCCCCTATTCTAGAAGCTCTAATCTATATATACTAAATATGAAATATATGAGAGGCATCAGAACTCACATAATGGAATAAAATAATCTTAGGATATTCCTCGTTGTTAGATGAACTGGAATTGTCAGACATATTGATCTGGGGGGCAAAATAGTAATTGTAAGAAGTATCCTAAAAAATGTGGGGAAGCTGGCCTCTCTAGATTTTTGAGCTCAAGGGGGGGGGGTGTAATTTATACCTTATTATCTACCGCAGGTTTGTAATATGAGGGTCCCCATCCCGTGGAGCCTCGGCCCAATCCACGGCTTTGACCCTTCCCATTACGTGTCTGGAGTCCGGGTAACAGCTGGCGAAAAGCGGTACACAGCTTCTCACTCAGCTTTGTCTTTTTGTGTCCTTAGACCTACTGAGTGAGTGTTAATATTGTGATATGTGTCTTATGATACTCGAGCGATAATCGGTGATGAGTTGTAAGCCACGTCATCATAGTCCTTCGTTATTTATCCTCTGGCATATCTTCGTTCCCATTAATTTATCCAAAACCCCCACATCACAGTATTTCGTCTCACACCATAGCGAGGGGAAAAAAACCTATAAGCCAGTATGACATCGAAAGCGAAGTAGACAAGAAACCCCCGTAACTACTGGAGGCATATTGGAATTGCTAGGTCAGGAAAATAAAAAGACGGAGGTTACCGTAGTAGAAAAGAGAGCAAGGAAAAGGGGGTAGAAACAAAAATGTAGAAGAGAATAATGCAGCAAAAAAATAAAAATAAAAAAATAACCCCAGATCAACTAACTACCCTACAAGTAATGATGAAAGAAAACATAAAAATCATCTGTGCATCCCACTTACCCGTGAATATCATTCTTCATCACATACCAAAAGATACTTAGGAAAAGGACATGAAAAATAACCAACCCCGCTATATACATCATAACTGCTTGCCATGACTAATCAATCCCTCTGCCCCTCGTTCAGCAGCAATTCAACCACCAACTGCCTACCCTCAATCTCCGGATGTGCCATCGCTACCTTAATAGTTCTTGTCCCTGCACTACCTCCTGATTGTGCATCATCAATACATCTACAATCCCTCCCAGCAATAACCTGTCTCAATCTCCCATTCTCCGCGTTCCTGATCTCGACAAAATCATTATCAAACACCAAAATATATGGCCCGTAAATCGCAACTGTCTTGGCTTTCCCGACAAATTCCATTATCACACCGCGGGAAACGTCACCATGTTTATTAACGTAAACACCACATTCTTCATAGCAAAGTAGGAACTCAATCTCAGAGAGGCGGAACATCCCGAGTGGCTTTTGACCTTGTAGACGAGAGGCGATGTCGTTGACGTGGGAAGCTTTAAGCTCAGGAACGGACCAGGGCTGCTTTTTGTCTAGTGTCATGACTTCGAAACCTATTTCATACTTATCATTAGTTTCTGGTTATGTATAAAAACAGAAAAGCGCAGAGCTAAATAAACCTTTGCTCGTCTGAATCGCCAAGCTTGAATGGAAAAGATTGATCCCGTAACAATCAGTAGGAATATAAAAATCGCCGTAATCTCTAAAAAATTCGGTCGTCCCCTTTCTCGAGAACCGGCTCTTCTTCTCAGGCGCCTTGGGAAACACCGGCTCCAAAACCTTAAATGTCGAATTCAACCCATCACGACGTTTGTAGAAGACCAAACTGCGCTCCTTCATCCTCCCTGTCGCAAAGAACCCTACATCTCTTCCACCTGATAATTTCTGTGGTGGTCGCTGCTTTGTCGCTGCTTCTGCTGTTGCACCGGGTGCTGGGACCACAGTGTCTAGATGATAAGCTATAAGCGACTTATCAGCCAATACCAAGAATAAACTAAACTCCTCTAATACTGCGATTTGAGTGACACGAGAGATATTAATCGCCTATCCAAAAAGTTAGCAAATATTTACCCTTGAATACAAGCACTTGAATCCACAACAAACCCTCTGCCATCCTCTAGGATTCTTTGCATCAGCTGTAAAAACACCATAGTCTGTCCCAATAGCTACCATTTCTCTTCCAAACTGTACTGTGAAAGCAGTTGCACAGTTTACACTCGCCCTGCACATAACGGGCGGTCTCGGCCCAGTCTCAAACATTCTTTCGACCTCTTCAATCGCACGGTCTAGCGGAGTTCCCCTAACAACAATTGGCTTTGGCCCTGAGGCTGCTGTCGTTTCATACCCAAATGCTGTATCTGCCATGACCTTAAGTCTAAAAGGCTCTGCATTCTGTGCGTGCAGAGATGATGCATGTCGTTCTTTCGCCTGAATGATTTTCTCACACCACTCTTGGCGATTTGAAGCAGTTGGGGCGTAGAGCGTATAAGTATTGTCATCTGCTTTGAGGGCACGAGAGGGGTTTCCAAGATGCTTAATGCGGAATGGAAACATAATTCTATCATCCTTTGCATTCTGGTCAGGAATTGTAGTTACCAGCCTCCCGGGAGCAGTTGCTA
Organism: Verpa conica; assembly: GCA_033030425.1. Lineage (NCBI taxonomy): Eukaryota > Fungi > Ascomycota > Pezizomycetes > Pezizales > Morchellaceae > Verpa > Verpa conica. Next base: position 815,876 of record JAUFSD010000021.1, on the reverse strand, counting down.
CACTTGTCGTTGAAAGACTTGTACTAGAGTGCTTTAAGTCTCCCGGTCCTGGCATACTATTCATAGTATTGTGTCGCGCATTTGGAGGCTGTGCAACAGCTTTATCTTTAGCAGCTGTTGGACCTCCGATTCCTAACCTATTAGCAGTACTCCTCATTACTGGATCGTCATTGGTGCTTTCGAGAACCAATAGGTCCATAGGTATTGGCTATTATTCTAGAATCAGTACCGTACTACCAGATTCAAATTCAAAGCTTCAAAAAACCCTCACCATTCTAGAGACATCGTATCTTTCATGTTTTGCCCCCCCGTTGACATCACGCTGCATTGTGGTTTTGGCTAATACGAGGTAATGGTCGAATAGGATCGCATGTGTCTCAAGCCAAGTGAAACGGTTATTCCCATTCCGCTGTAGGTCTCCTTTAAAGACGAGTTCACGGCCCTTTTCTTCAAGCATCAAGTCAACATCCCACTGGCGCATTATCAGCTTTGCACCCAGCTCCTGCAACGCTACACTTTTACTCATTTCGTCTACCTTCGAGTCACACTCTAAAGTGACTGCTCTAATCTCTTCAATCGCCCGCTGTAAGTTATCCTTTTCTTCACTTTCAACAACTGTGTGCTTCAAGACCGTAGAGAGAAGAAGTGAATATCGTTGTAATCTTGTGATTGGGGCCTTCAAGAACGTGACCCAATCCAACCTTCGAGAACGAGGGTCTTGACGACATTGGTCAAGAAACTGTCTAAAGAATAGATTTCTTTCGGCTTCCCTTCGAACCAACATATCTGCTTTCGGGAACGCTGCTGCATACGCTAGGTAGGCTGTCTTCGCTTTACGGATCCACTCCCTAAAGATATCGCTGAAACCAACAACCCATGGTCCTTGTTCTCGCTGTCTGAATTTCAATTGCGGTAGCAAGTGCTCCTCTGAAACCCTACGGACCGCATCCGCTGCGCCAAATACATCCTTAACGAATGCATCCAATCGAGTGGGCTTAATTATCGGTGGGCTACTATTCGCAATTGTGTCCCTATAGAGTGATTTCAAAATTCGCAAGTGTTCCATATACTCGTCTTCGGTCTGGACAACTTCATGCAAATTATTCTGTCGCTCAACTTCCTTCTTGCTTACTTCTGCCAATTGCTCCTTCCTAATCTTCCAGAAGGTTGCCCAATCTTCGCTCTTCTTCATCACCTCATCAGGATTCTGAGATAAAGTAATCTTCCTGAGAGTCCTTGCACAATGATGAGCGTAGCAACGGCCAGGGGATTCGAGCTCATGCAGCTTTGGGGCGTAACACCCGTTACCGGTGACCTGATAAATGACACCTGAGACCTCTCCATCTCCAAACTTGACCCACTCTTCCTCCTTTACCAAGGCTCTCTCCTTCAACATCCCACTGACAACCTTGATCGCTAATGTTTCTGCATCGGCCACATTCATGGTCGGTACATAGTGTGTAAACAATGCCACGATCCCGTCTGCCACAGCACCTTCCTTCAGATCTTGTTCTCCTTCAGTCATCTCCGTCAACCAGGTTTTGATCGAACTGAGTGCCCAAGGCCTATCACATTTCTTGAAGTCCCGGCTACTTAACTTCTTAGGGTCAAACTTCTTCGTCATTGGTATTGGAGGAAGATCATTTATAGTCAGGCCTTCTCCATCCCCAAGTGATCCTACACCAGAAGAATGAGTTGAATTCCTGTTGTTAACAAGCTGTCGTGTTGGATGCGACTTCCCGTCTGTTTTGGATCTGTTTGGGACTATCGTTGGAGGAGTGCTGGTATGGCTGGATAGACTTGTTGACCGTGGGAAATGCGGCCCCGCTCCAAGAGGCTGGACATTTGACACAATACCCTCTGCTGAGATAGGCGTAGCATATTGCCGCGTTGATAGAGGTGGCCTTGGCTGTGTGGTAAGTGAGTGATGCCGCTGGTGGACGGGTGATCCTGGGTCAGGATATGGCAGTCCTCCATAAATCCCAGGTGACCCTAACTCCGAAAGATTGTCGTAGTCAGGAGGACTTGGCAATGGTCTGGTATTCATTGGACTATTCTGTGCGCTGCTTATGCTTGGTGGCGGATGATAAAATAGCTCAGGAATAAATGAGCCATCTGAATCTGAGTGGTTTTTTGAAGGGCTTTGAGAAGCAGATCTATTGATATCCTCTTCCCCTTCATCAAACGACATTTTCCTTACATGAGCAGATGGTTTTGAAAGTCCACCAGTACCAGCAGTATCTACCCTTGCATTTTGGAATTCCGGGAAAGGGTGCACGGCAATATCGTCTGGAATTGCAAATTGATCATAAGGAGGAATGCTTGATCTCGAAATTGCGCTAGCGTTACTATCCATTCTCCCAATATCATTCTTGAGAGAATGCCGGTTCGGTACTGAGCTGCTATTGCTGGCAAGAACAGGGATACTATCGTCTTCTGCATACGTAGTAGACCCATAAAACCCAAGCAAGCCGCCAAACCCTTCGCCCCCATAGTAATCTCCTCCATCTCCATAATCATCACTCTCTACCTCTTCATGATTTGTTGCAGACACCTGTTGCTCCTTGCCTCGTTGTAATCGTTCAACTGCGTCCTTGTTTTCTTGCATCTCATCGAGTCTCATCATTTCCAGCCCTGCAGCCGCCTCTGCATCACTCTCATTTGAGTAATAGCCGTACATCCCTGTATCAACACCCAAGTGCCCATTATTTGTGCCGTTCTGTGGATAGGAGCCCCGGCCAGTACTCGCAGAAAATAGTGGTGCTGGTCTAGAGTCTTCACTTCCGGTGTCAATTTGCTGAGATGGGCGGCGGCCAGCAATAGATTGTTTATGATTGAGCATCAACATCAGCTCTCCCTCCACCTCATCATATAGTTCTTCTGCAGCCTCGTCCTCCTGTTGTTGTAGGCTCGGGTCTCTATGCAGTCCATTATTTGGGGCATGTGGCAGGGGCCTTGATTGTAGGTACCTCTCGTCGGCGTCTGGTACAGGCGGAAGGGAGTTGAAACCTTGTTGCGATGGCTGGCGGTGGAATGACACATGGGAGGGAGGTGTTGGAGGTGGTGGTGAAGGCAAAGGGTTCGACCCGGGATAATTATTAAAATTGTTTGTATTCTGTAAAGGTGTAAACCGGTCCGGAGGGTTTGGTAGTGGGTGGCCTCCTTCGCTGGGCGACATATCACTGTCAGAACCAGAATTGTAATGTGTTTCCGGTCTTGTTAGATATTGCTTGTTCTGTGGCTGGTATGCAGTAGAACTAAAAGATCCATAAGAAGTAGGGGGATAGCCTGGTGAAGTGGGTGGGTGTGGGGGTGGAGGTGGTGGAGGTGGTTGATATGTATTGTGAGGCGGCGCTGACTGCGGAGGAGGTGGTGGCAAGCCTGGAGAGTAAGGTTGACCAGAGCCGTACAACGATTGTGAGGTCGTTGGATATTGAGGTCTAGTAGCATACTGAGAATACCCAACAAATGGTGGCTGCGCTAGGTGAGGTGGTATTGCACCAACCTGAGGGATACCTCCGGGTCGATATGAGGTTGGATAAGGCGCACTACTAAAAGTGCTCGGGTTGTACGTACTTGTAGTTGGTGAAAATTGGCCCGAATTCGTAGTAGGATAACCGCTAGTAGTTGCGTGTCTTTGCGGGAGATACTCGGTATTAGGGTAGCCCGCAGATGCGCGTTGGGGCTGGTAGGCAGCAGGATTATACGACTGAGGCTGTTGGTTTCCGTTATAGCCTGGAGTAGTAGGATATGGGGCGCTATTCGACATTGATGGACTCTGATAAGATGTGTCTTGTGGAAATGCTGGTGAATACGGCTGCGAGTAACCGTTACCACCAGGAGTGACTGCAAAGTAGCCGGCTCCCTGGCTCTGAGAACGGTTTACAGAAGAATTCGGTGCTGCAGTAGGACCCATAGAGCCCCGTCTATTTGGTAGTTCAGGAGAAGGGTTTTCTTTTTCGTAGTACAGTTCTTCAGGGCCCCGAATGCTCAGCCGAGCGCTCACCCCAGTGCCGCCGTCAAAATATGTCGCGTCGTCGCCGTTGTCAAAGCTCGGGGTTCGTGAACGTAAATAGTTATCTCGCGATGCGGTGCTGTAAGCTCTGGAGTTACCGGAGTGTGCACCACCACTGGGATAATCCGCCATTCCCAGGTGCTGCTAACCTAGAAGGATAGTACCAAATCGATCACAGACGCCAGGCTTGACGATGCTTGCTGTAGAAGTTTGTACCTGTCCTGTAGAAGAAATCAAAGGTAAGTATATATGCGGACTGTGATGTACAGGCGGTGAGTTCTTTGGGGGGTTATCTGTAGTGGGTGGTGGGTTGAATGCGGGGGGGCAAAGGACAGGAAGGGAAGAGGCTTACCGTACTCTAGAGCCAGATGCGCTAAAGCGCGGTATGTGGACCAAGTCAGAGTCGGGGGTGTAGCAGGCTGTGATTGGCTGGGCTGCTGGATGGGGGGGGATGAAATGGCCACAACTCAACGGCTATGCTATGCTCTACGGTATGAGAGGAATGGAGGAAGGGAGGAGAGAAGGGAGGGCACTGTTGGCTGGTGGGTCGATGTAGGGATGGGGTGGACGGGCGGATGGGTTGATGGATGGATGGATGATGCTTTATTTTGGGACTGCCTTGCTGTTACTGATTCCGGGATGGCAGAGCAGAGTGAGTAGGGGCACCACGGCCCTATCAGACTAACTGTCCTTCTCTCTCCGCGATGTATTTCAGGTCAGGCAGATTCCACTATATATCTTAATGGAGTGGTCTACATTAACGACTATGAGGAAGAAGAGGCCGTATCGATATGTGTGAAGGAAAGGGGGGAGGGGGAATTATCGCTTGCTGGCGAGAAGGTGCTCCAGGAGCGATAATGGAAGTCCCATTCAATTCTTGCCCACTCTCTTCCCTACCTGTACTTATTTCGGGCACCTCTCTATTATGCATACATGTATTCATCTTCAGCCGTCTCTCCTCCTTCCTCCCTTTACATATACATGTAGTTATCGTCCCCAGCACAGTACTCAATCGGCGAGGTATGTATCTGTGCATACATGCGTGTACATAGACACATGTATCATAGTCGCAGGCTACTACTACATGTATGTACAGCCGTGTCCAACAAATTCCCGGAGCCCCCCATAGCAACGGGGACATTTCTGCGATACATCAACAACCGTAAAGTTTCTACAAAGAGAAGTGTTTAGGATAAGCTAAATGAGGTGATTTAACTCTACAATGAGGCCTCTGGGTCACTTGGCTCATATGTAGAGGGTTAGTCCCCCAATCTATTAAGAGCTCTATCTCAATACTCATACAGGCAATAAGGGCCAAAAAATGCGCCAATTGTCACCAGATTAAATACATATATATTATACAAGACTTATTGAGGGTCACACCACAGGGGTCAAAAGACTCCCAAAGTGGTATTTTTCTCGGATTTCTTTACATACTTATATCCCCCATAGTCTCTTTAGTACCTATATGTATTCCCATATTAATACTAGTATTTGTGGTTGTGTTGAGGTCTGCGGAATTGCCGTTGCCATGGGGGGGGGCTCCGGGAATTTGTTGGACACGGCTGTAGTAGACAACCAACAATAACGAGATCTAGAGTAGCACAAGGCCAGGAATACCAAGCATCGATACAAGCAAAGTCCTCTGCAGCTATTTCTTCTACGCCCGTATCGATACGGTTATTTACCCAAACTGGGTCTATTTGTTCTCTTTATCCCTTCATCGTGCGGAGCCTCATCTAAAGGCTGTATGAACTAGTCCAAAATAGGTCAGGAACACCCGGTAAAGTTTTGTACATGCCCAAGTCTACCCCGCCGTGGCCCATGGGTCATTATCCGATTAACATATGACGTGACGTCCGCCCCCTTAAATGCTCCATAGGGCAGACTTCTCACTCCACTATCCCAAGCGTCTATGTTTTCATGAATGCTACGGGTGTAAGGGTGAATATTACGAATCTGATAAGATGGTGTTGTGGTAAACACTCCTTATTTATCTAATCAGATTCGTCATATTTACACTTACACCCGAGTACACATACAGCACGGCAGTACCGTGGGTCACAAAAACACATCAAAAATTTCTATTTTCGCCCAGTTATCCTCAACGCAATTCTTATCTAAGTTAAATTAATAACAATCAAAGGTATCCTATTTTACTTCTATTTTTATTTGAAAAACATAAGTTATTTCATGAGGCGACAAAGGTTTTTAGGAGCAATACCTGAAATTAGGCAGAAATGCCAAATTCTCTAACTTTAGATCCTCATCACTCCCACCCCCCACTATGTAGGTCCTTTAGCTCTATGTTATTAAAATTCTATACTATAATCTACATGTATTCATATTAAACATAACAGAGGCTTTTAATAAGAATCACACTAAGTATAGCTATGTGAAAATAGCGATTTTTGGTGTGTTTTAGTGATTTACGGCACGTGCTGTATTATATATAATATAAAATACCTATTAAATACATGTATCGAAACAGCTATGCCCCTTCTTTAATACTCCCTGCCTCCACTAGCTATTTCACGTGACTCCCTTATGGTATCTCTGTACTTGAATCCGATACCTTTATCGTACGGAGCTAGCCCAAGTATTAACTCTGCTTAACTAAATACACCTATTCACGTTATACGCTACTAATATTTCTTTCTACCGGTATTTTATCAAAGAGAATAGATATAGTTTACCAGCTTTACCGTACTCACAAACAATCCCCAGACTCCGAAGACATGCATGTAGATGTGGCCCACGTCACTTGCGTTAGTGTACATGTTCTGGTAGGTGCCCTACCCGTTGGAAGGATACCCATGGGCAAGCCAACAAAGTATAGCTCAATTAATATAGGTATACTCAAAAGAATAGCTAGAAAATATGAATCTTGAATTATATTTGAGATTTTTTTGGATTTTATGCTATGCTTTATTAAACTTGTAGCTGGAGGCTTTGTTCTGAGTGGTTTTTTGTAGCCAGGGATTTTTATATGTTCTTACCCATACAGGGGACGTAGGCTGGCCCATATAGAGGACGTCCTCCCAACGGGCCAGAACATACATATCTGGATTTAACGTTGAATAACTAGTATATTACATATAGAGTACATATATCCAAAGCTCTTAGAATGTCTTCAAGATCTGTAATTTAGTATCAGAATTTAAACGGCTTCTCTATCTATCATTGGAATTAGTGCAAAGGCTCCTTCACTTATAAAACAACTAGAACCTATATACATGTACATATATAGGGTACCACAAATTAGTGCAACGGCGTCAATTTCGCAACCACAGCAGATAGTATAGACAGGGTGAGTTTTTCATAGGTCAATTAGAGCATCTATATTATTAATACGGGTCAAACAATACCATTCACTTGCAACTTATATACTAGGTTAGAGACCCCAGGCCAAAAAACGCCCCCCCCCCCACACTACTTTTCGCTAAGTAGTCATATCTTTGATGAGATAACTTGAGATGATTTATACTATGGAGCTACTAAATTAGCTATATAAACAAAATATTCTAATCTTGGGTGTTTTGTTGTGTTTAAGGTGGGTTTTGGGGCATTGCTAAGCTAGGCGTTGCATCACTTTATGGTACCCTATGTACATGTAGTTTTTGCTACTTTGTGGCCGCACCATAAGGCTAACACCAACCCTAAGAGCTGACTCGAAAATACCTCCTTAACCCCAAAATCCATTCTTGGGTTCGTAAATAAGCTGCCTCGGGAACTTCTAGGTACAGTCCACAGAAAGTTTACTTTTGTGCTTTTCCTCGTATCCTTATAAGGCGATTATCCTTATAGCCCGAACTCTTATAGGGCGAGTGTACTGTACAAAGAAGCTTATGTTTAGATATACTTCTCTAAATCTTAATCTTCAGACTGATCAATACATGCACCCTTATAGCCCAATGTAATATCCGCAGAGAGATCTTATTATATTCGGGCCGAGCGCAAGATTGCTATCGTATGATCTTTGATGAGTTCACCCACTACTACTCCCGTAGAGTCCAATGAAGGTGGGCTCAACTATCACATATATTTATATTACCAGGGCTAGAGATAAGTAGAGCTATTTCCAAATATTGAACTTTAAACTTTATTATGTACAAGATAACACCATGATATAATTTATTCTTTCTAGCCTATCTATATAGGGTATATCACCCCAATAGTCAACCTATTAAAGAGATATGTTAATTAAAACCAATTTAAATTAAGCCCACTAAGAAGATGTCCTCCTAATATGCAGCGTCCCCCCAACGGGCCAGAACATGTACACGGTACTACACAGCGGAATTTTAGTAAGGACAGATAGATCTAGAGGGGTTGGAGTTTGAGGTTTCTAACTAAAGCTGGGCGCTATGATTCTTTATTTCATACTAGTACTCTCCCCTAGAAGCAGCTTTTACTCGGAATTTTGTAGCTACATAGTTGTGACGAGTGATACCATATGATTATAAATTGCCTTCAGGCCCACCCCCCGACATAGAGCTTAAGAATCGGAAATAACAGGTTGCTTCAATCTCGGGGTGGCTATTTACATATCAGTAAGCAGCACATAATTTCCGCGGTTCATCTCGGTATTAATATATTCGGCATACCAGAAAATGGGTTTTCCGATATATTTGTGTGGATTTTGTTTGGGAGGTCATTCCGTCTGCCAATAGATCCGTACCAGACCCCTTATTTATACTTCTGATAGTAGAAGTATATTTGGTAGTGATATTCACCCCAATTGGCCTGCTATCCGTACTATGATGTGGAGTGGAGCTGAGAAGTACTGTTGACGCTTGTTGACTTCCAACAATCGATAATCAAATTTTCTAGAGTTTCATCAACACCCTACCATTTGTGCAACGTATACTCCGGGTGGGAAGGTTCCGGAGGTCATTAATTTGTAAGTATTCCTTCTCGGCCGACTCCGGGCTAAGTGAGTCAAGAAAGCGGATGGAGAAGGCTCTGGATCTCCGTGATGTTGATCTGAAAATCAGACCATCCTGAGTTTCATGGTTAGGGAAAAGTTACTATGAGGACCAGTAAATAATGCAAAGTCGACATGGGATTCCCTTGGGCTTGGTCCTCCGATGTGTAAGAGAAATGACTGTTGTTTCTAAAAATGATCTACATAAGCAAACATTCCGTCATCTAGACCCACGACTGATAAAGTTACCCCTCTTTCTCACCCACCCACCCATCCTATAATTTCCACTACTTTGCACCGTTTCAACGAAAGAACAACCCGCTCGGATTTCCTCAGCCTACTCTACTCACTTACCTACACACGTATATAACACATTAAAAAATGGTCAAAGCTGGTATGTAGTCAGTTCACTTGTTTAATTATTAGTAGGTTACGGTGATGATGGTGATGGCGATGGTGATGGCGATGGTGATGGCGATGTTGATGGTGGTGATGGTGATGGTGATGGGGGAGCTGTATAACTGAGATCAATGAACGACAAGGGGATGAGATTTGTGATTTCTTGTCTTCTCTAGATTTAATACTCGGTAGAATACTTGGTGGCCGGTGCTTGGGCTTGCAATCCCATCTCGAAAATTATACCCACATAACTACATATAGTACCCCCTCTCAAAAAACCCTACAGCTAACACATATCGAAAATATTAGTTGCTGTTGTCCGCGGAGACTCTAACGTGAGTGGAACCGTAATCTTCACTCAGGAGAACGAATCCTCTCCTACAATCATCACCTATGAGATCACCGGGAACGATGCAAACGCGCAGCGAGGAATGCACATCCATGAGTTTGGCGATAACACCAATGGATGTACTTCTGCTGGACCCCACTTCAACCCGTTCAAGAAGAGCCACGGTGCACCAGAAGATGAAGAAAGGCATGTTGGTGACTTGGGGAACATCGAGACTGATGGCCAGGGTATCGCTAAAGGGACAATTGAGGATAAATTGATTAAACTAATCGGGCCTGAGAGTATCTTGGGAGTATGCCCCCTTTTTCACATCTTCATTACTCGCTGGGGAATAAACGCTAATAGGAATTCAGCGTACTATTGTTGTGCATGGTGGTACCGATGACCTTGGTAAAGGAAACCACCCAGAATCCTTGAAGACCGGCAACGCTGGTCCTCGTCCAGCCTGTGGTATGTTCTAAAACCCTATTAATACTTCCACTCGGATTTCTGATGGTACTAGGTGTTATTGGAATTTCTGCCTAAGCGAATGGTTGATATCTGGCCATACTTTGGTAGGGAGGTTTGAAGTTAAAACTAACAAAGTAGCAAGTCTTAAAGTGAGGGTGTCTTAAGTCACGATGTAGTCTTTAGTGATTGTGCAAGAATTCTCTTTCAACCTTATGTGCATTGACTTTCATGACGTAGAATCAGCAAGGCCACGGGCGGGCACATGAATTTAAATAGATAAAACAAATATGCACCCTAGATTCTCTTTTCAGACGCAAAACTCTGAGGATCCTACTTAATGTAGAAACGCCCATCTTAAACGAGTTTTGTACATTTTTTTAGACGTCCACTGGTAGGTGGTACGTACATGTAGCTTCCCCACATTGTACCACCAAAGGTTAGAATTGTGGCCTCAACCATCTGAAAGTGATCTGGCATGTCAATCCCTCCTTTGCTCCCTTCCGCCTTCACGCACAACTATACTTTTATCATTCTTGAAACAACCAACATCAAATATATCGATTGCTCTGCTTTCACCTATCCCGAATCTTTCCTTTTACCAATTGAGTCTGTTAATCAGCTGCTCGATATTTGGAAGAACCGAGGTGAGTGGTTAATTTTAACCCCCATGAAATTCATTTCCCTAACTAAAGCTTAAAACTTATCCCTTTCACCCAGATATCTTCTTAAGGAAATCTACGCACTGATATCTATCATTTTATCTATAGCCTGGGAATCATGAGTCACGTCGCAAAAGTCAAGTCCGTTATTTCTGGGGACTCACTCCTCCTAAAGTCTCCAAAGACAGGAGCCGAGAAGACTTTTTCTTTGGCCTACGTATCTGCCCCGAGATTGAAGCGTGAGGGTGATGAGGTAAGGTTCTTATTGAATGATTATTTCACTCACCCTACTTTAGCTCCTATCTACTAGTAAAGCCACGTAGCTAATAGCTTCTCTAGCCCTACGCCTTCGAGTCTCGTGACTTTCTCCGTAAACTTGTTGTTGGTAAAGAAGTTAAATTTACGACCTTGTACCAAGTTCCGACCACTAATCGTGAATATGGCATGATCACTCTCCCTGACGGACAATCTCTCATCGAGCATGCTCTTGCTGAAGGGATGGTTAAACTCCGCGACGATGCTGGAAAACGTGATGATCAACAGGATAGCGAAGCTATGCTAGAGAAGCTCAAGGGCTTAGAGTCCAATGCCAGGATAGAAGTCAAAGGCGTATGGGGTAATACCGAGGATGGGTATATTGACTCCAGATACGAGGCACCTAGCGAGCCACTAGAGTTTCTAGAGAAATATAAAGGGAAGCCAATTAATGGTAAGACTAAATTATTGACATGATTGGAAATTGATAGAATCCGCTTCTAATTCTGACCTTTATCTACAGCTATCATTGAGCGTGTGATATCTGGGGATAGAGTCGCTATCCGTCTTCTACTTGAGCCCAAACTTCACCAACAAATGGTCCTCCTTGTTGCTGGAATTCGAGCCCCACTTTCGAAACGTACAGATGCTGCGGGTACTGAGCAGACTGGTGAAGAATTTGGTGACTTTGCCAAAGACTTTGTGGAAGCTCGTCTTCTCCAACGCTCCGTCAAAGTAACTTTGCTAGGGCTAAGCCCTCAACTACAATTCATCGGAAATATTATCCACCCCGCTGGCAATATTGCTATCCTAGTGCTTTCGCAGGGTTTGGCAAGATGTGTCGATTTCCATAGTACCATGATTGGCGCGGACATGAGCAAATTTCGATCTGCAGAGAAAACTGCTCGGGATCAGAAGCTGCGGCTATGGAAGGAACATGTCGTAAAGGCAAAGGCTCTGAATAGTAATCTTGATGCGGTTGTTTCCAGGATCCTCAGTGCAGATACTGTCTTCGTGAGAAATAAGGCTGGAGATGAGAGAAAAATCAATTTGTCAAGTGTGAGGCAACCAAAGTATGTCCCCCCCACTCCAATCCACCTACTAAAACCCTACTGGGTTTTGAACTAAGCTAGTGGATTATAGGCCTTCAGATCCCAAACAATCACCATTTCAGGCTGAGGCTAAAGAATTCTTGAGGAAGAAATTGATTGGCAAGCATGTACGCGTAATTATCGATGGAAAACGACCAGCTACTGAAGGATTTGAGGAACGCGAGATGGCTACAGTTACTTTTAATAATAAGTATATTCCTACCCTAAAGTTCTTCAGCATAGGGCCCATGCAACTACTAATAAGTTATTATTCAAACAGAAACATTGCCCTCTTGCTCGTAGAGAATGGGTGGGCTAGTGTGATTAGACATAGGAAGGATGATGAAGATCGCTCACCAATTTACGATGAGTTACTTGCTGCTGAAGAGGCGTGCGTTTAATATATCTAGATAGACTATTAACTTCCTTGAGTACTAACTACTTTTATAGTGCCCAAAAAGAACAAAAAGGCATGTACGCTGCTAAGGCACCACAAAGCTCAAAGATGGTTGAGGCCTCGGAAACCCCAGCAAAAGCCAAAGCCTACCTATCGTTCCTCCAACGTAAGAAGCGGACTCCTGGTGTTGTTGATTTTATATCCTCAGGATCCCGATTTAAGGTCATCATCCCAAGCGAAAATGCCCGCCTCACTTTCGTACTCGGGGGTATTCGCGCCCCGAGAACTGCACGTAATCCTACCGAACAGTCGGAACCATTTGGTCTAGAGGCCTTAGATTACAGCTTGAAACGATGTATGCAGAGGGACGTCGAGATTGATGTCGATGATGTTGACCGCGTTGGTGGATTCATTGGCACCATGTACGTTAATCGCGAAAATGTCGCTAAAGGTCTGCTAGAGGAGGGATTGGCTAGTGTACATGAATATTCCGCAGAGAAGTCAGGACACGCAACAGAGTTGTTTGCAGCAGAAAATAGAGCAAAGCAGGCGAGGAAGGGGATGTGGAAAGACTGGACACCAGAGACAGATGCGGACGCTAATGCGGATTCCCCACTTAATGAAGCTGCAAAGGACGAAGCTATTGAGAGAAAAAAGGATTACCGTGATCTAATTGTTACAAACGTTGATGACCAGGCTAAATTGAAGATCCAACTTGTTGGAACTGGTGAGAATCCACCCATGACTTTATTTGAACTTTAATCAAGCTAACACCACCCTAGGCACCGCGGCCTTGGAGGAGCTCATGAGTGCATTCAGGAGTTTTCATCTCTCCCCCACAAACAACAAAGGTCTTGAGGGGCCTCCAAAAGTTGGCGAATACGTTGCGGCGAAATTTACCGAGGATGACACTTTCTATCGCGCTAGGGTACGGCATGTCAATCGTGAGACTAAGGAGGCAGATGTTCTTTACATCGACTACGGAAACTCAGAGAAGATACCATTCTCTCGCCTTCGCCCTCTCAAGCAGGCACAATTCCAGACATCAAAGTTGAAGGCTCAAGCCGCCGATGCTGTTTTTTCGTTCCTTCAATTCCCAACTCAAGCAGACTATGCCTCGGAATCTGTGGATCTGATCAACCACCTGACTGCTGGCAAACAACTGGTAGCAAATGTAGATTGGACCAGTCCAGAAGGTATCCTTCACGTCACCCTATATGACCCTAATAGCAGCGACCGTATGGAAGCGAGCTTGAACTCTGAGATTGTTGCCGAGGGACTTGCGATGGTGCCGTTTAAGCTAAGGCCATACGAAAAGGCTTACCCCGAAATGCTCAAGGCCCTTAGGGAGAAGGAAACAGTCGCCAAGGAGGAGAGGAGAGGAATGTGGGAGTATGGTGATATCACTGAGGATTGATTTAAGAAGTCATAGTGTCCATTTTGATTTTCACAATTTTATATTCTCTTTCCTTGTTGGTCTTTCATTGTACAGCATGTTTGACACGGAAAATAGCGAGCAATGATACTATGGGCATATTTATGAAATTATCGGCTGGGATTTATCAACTATGACATCAAAAAAGGTTTTTATATGGCTCTTGTTTTCTTTCATCCTACATTTGCTTCTTGAATATACGTTATTTTCTCATGTAAAAAGATTTCCTCTATAGTTCAAATAATGAACGACTGCTCTTATGATCACAAGAGATTTTGGAAAATTAACCTTCTTGCATAGGACTAGGGCACTATTGCGCGACAGCTAATTCTTCAAGAATCCCAAGGGATAAGATGCCACTCCCAACAAACAAGGGCGTAATTCCCAACCTGTATACTCATCCTCCGGTAAAAATCAGAAAACAAGTGGGCTATGCATGGATGCACCTCTGAACTACAGATTCTGGAAGATTCCACTGCCAAGAACGGTATATAATCTAGTACATTATGCCAAACCTATACCCGGCATAAGCCTCGAAAACAAAACCCAAGAATAATGATACTCAAGGAAGATAGCTACAGCTGCCGAAATCCGTGTCCAACCCTCCGAGAACCATCCTTATAAAACCCCTAAGAGTTTACAGTTACTTTAACCACCAGCACTCGCTTCTTAGGCTGGGGCGTACAAAACTTATGGCATTTATAGACATCTGTTAAAATATAGGCTACCGAATGAATATGGTATGTGTGTAAGCAGGCTTTGAGTTTCTATGATGGAGGAGACTTGGGTTACTAAAAGCCTATATATACAGAGGCTGTGGAGACACTCAAGGGAGTAAACTCTCTAAGAAAGTAAGAAAATAGCGAGGCGATCGGGAGTAGATTTCCTGCTCAGGAAAATTCCCTCTAATAACTACTTTTACATATATATATAACTATACCAAGCATCCTACACCATATTACTTGTGTCTTGTACTATATCATCCGGAGCTCATCGAGTGACGAGGAATAAAGATAGAAATTTTATTGGTAAAAGACGACCAACTTGGGTGGCCCTAAAGGCTAATTGCCATCTTAGTGTATGGGATATGACTATATCTAGCTATTAGAATTTAAGATGATTGCTTTTAAACGAGTAATAAAAACCGTAGGCTCCTCGATGGCCATTATTATTACCTTCATTAATATAAAATGAGTGCGTAAGAGAATAGAAATAAGGTAATATATATACATGTATTTATAGAACATGTATGTAAGATCGTATTTATCCATACCATACCTAGAAGGTTTGGTTCTACATTTAATAAAGACAATTTATTTTCCCCCTCTAGAAACCACATATAACTTACAAAAGGGGCAAATTTTTCATATAAGTCTCTGGTAAGGCTCCAACAAATATTTTAAGGTTTTCATAAAGCTTTAATAAGAATTTAGAAGATATTATATACTTAAATGGGCCTTGTAAGTCTACTTTTCAGCTAATGATTTTGTGGGGATTATCTGCGGTATCTTAACACCACGAATACTATTCTGGGCTTAGGCAGTTCAAACCCAGTTAGCCTCACATATTGAATTGCCCACTATTAATACCAAATGATTCCTCCCCATGGATTACATAGACTACTAGTGAAGCTAACCTATCCATGACTCTATGGTAGATTCTAGTAAACTCTTAGCCAGTCCCCAGATCAGAAATTTACCGTCTCGTTTTATACCTAGATTTAGGTGACTGCTCAGTAGGTACAATTTTATGCATATAGTACATACATGTACTTGCCGTGGCTAGGAGGCCAGTACATCATCTTCTCAAGCAATAACTCCTTGACGAGAGCCAGGTTTCCTCTCTAAAGACCTTTCTTTAGCCATGCATTTGGGTGCAATGCTGTTGTCCGCCCTGGAAGAGGTTGTATGGTCGGTGGTAGGTAATCGTCACTATAATGGTGTTGGTTTACTCGAGGGGGTGCTTTTCCTCTTTACCTCATGGGGATGGGTGTTTTCAGGCCATATTTTATGACTTTTTCTCTCTACCTTCCTAATTCAAGTGATTTTATTGTTTCTAGATATAAATCTGACATAAAGTTATAAACTATAGCCTAAAAACCATAGTTTATAACTATATACAATAATTTTATACCCAGAAAGATTACTTAATTTGAGGAAAGAAAGAGAGAGACTATAGATAGTGCATATATGTAGTTTGTATCTGCAGCTGGATTGAGGCTCGAGAATGTTGGAAATCAAACCGAGACATCCATAAGTTGGTAAAGATCAAGAATCAAACATGCTGATACTCCTAATAGTTCCTATAAATTATTGCCTTGAGGTATCTGAGGTATGAGTATTGTATGGTAATAAATTTAACCATACGTACAGTGAGCAATGCGACACAACCAGGATTGTGGCATTCAACTTCACTACACAGTTCAAGAAGAGCGAGACTTAGAGCTTCCAAAATTTTAAAGTATATTAAACTATTACCTACCTTTTATCATCCATTTATATCGCTATAGGCGTTCTTTATTACATTGTATTATTGGCGTTGCTATCGGTTGGTTTTGGTAACGTACAATATCATTAGATAGACGGGTAGACGGCTAGTCTACCTGCCTGCTCGACGCAGCCTATAGGCCTATAGCTCCTAGTAGGGAAAATAATACCTAGCTATCCCTTACTCTGGTAATGTGTCCACCTAAAGTAGGGGCCAAGGACTTGACCTTCTCACTGGCCAGAAGATACTTCACTCAAGCACTCCTGTCAGTTGGCTATGTCATGATTGACTAAGCTACAGCACTACCACAATGGGTGGGCAGCAATTTTCACAAGACGAAGGGATAACCCTTCGTTGCCCCTAGTACTCGTAATAGGGATTAAGTGCCCGAAAATACAAGTCTCGGATAGGGAATTTTCATTGGATATGGAGGGTTTTTTGTGGAAAATATACCTGTCTATTGGTGAAAATTCTTACCCGCATTTCCGGGTATGCCTGCTACGAGTAGAAGGCAGAGTTCAGATGGTAGCTTCTGTGCGGCTTAAAGCGAATGACGCGGTTATGATCTAGAGTCGCATTGCGGCTCTTATCTCCCAACACAAATACTGAGCCCCCCGCGTTAGGCGTAAATTGCCACGAATACGCTCAGGGAGCTTCTCCTGCGCCACCTACGGAAATGATGACCAGGGTAATTTGCTGTCTCAGCATACCCACACTTCTGCGGGATGGCAGCGCGCACGACAGGTGATCAAATGATTCAAGGCAACCCTAGTCAGTAGATGCCAGTCTGGAACTGGCTGGATCATGGATGAGCGAAGGAAGCCCACTGATCTCACACATCCGACTTGCCTTGCAAACCGCGATCAGACAGCTTCCCATGCAGGTCCGCTGCACTGGCAGAGTAGAGGATGTGACTAGAGGCCAATCAAAGCGAGCTACCCACGTGGACACGGACATACATCAATACTTTAGAATGGCCTACGCGTGTACCAAGATTGAAAATTCTGCTGGATAGAAAAATCACAAATCACTAATCTCTCCTTGCAATTTGTTGCATACCTAGTTAAATAATAGTCCCAAGAGTGTAAAAAATACAAAGCAGAACAGAAAACATCAAAAAAGTATAGTACCATCCCGCATTACCTGAAGAAACGTATAAAACCAACGATAAAAAGCATCTTAACAAAAAGTGACTACACCGCCTCCCATAGCTTTAGTGTACTACCAAACTAGAAGCGATAAAAGAAGGTAGAAAAATTGCAGAAGTAGATATTCTAGGATTTCTAAGACATCATTTACTGAGCGTTGTGACCAAGGGCCTTCTTAGCCTGCTCAAAGGCGGCTTTAATGTCTCCAACAACCTTATCCTCAAAATCCTCCAAGAAAGCCTCGGCCTCACTAAGGACCTCGCTAGTGATGTCGGTGACATCCTCAACGATTCTAGAGGGTTTAGAGACGGAACCGTGGGTATACCTCTCACCATCAAAGATCTCAGAAAGGTTTCCAGACCCGCCACCATTCCAGGCAAGGAGCTACGAAAGTTAGTATGTAATCTAAAAAGGAAACATGGTAGAAGCTTACATTAGGAGTATCACTTGGGATTCCAGAGAGAACGCCCTCAGAAGCAATAGCAATCATTTTCTTCTTGAGTTCAGCTGGAGAAAGCGCCTCAACAGCATATCCAGAGGAAGACTTGGGCTGGAGAGAAAGGAAATATGCGAGAAGACCGGCAATATGTGGTGAGGCCATTGAAGTGCCCGAGATGGTGTTGATAGCAGTCTTGCTCCCGATCCAAGTAGATTGGATGTTTAAACCAGGAGCGAAGATATCAACACACTTTCCATAATTGGAGAAATAAGCCCTCTCGTCACCAAGAGTAGAGGCACCGACAGTGACAGCCTTTGCAGCGGCAGCAGGTGAGTAATCACAAGCGTCTGCATTGTCATTTCCAGCGGCAACAGCAAAGTTTAACCCGAGGCCAACGGCACCGTTAACAGCCTGGTCAAGGGCAGGAGACTATCGAGCATGGTTAATCGAGATAATTTCTGACAGTTCGAGGGGAGGGGGGCTGGCTAACCTTTCCACCACCGAGGGACATGTTGGCTGCTGAACCCTTGAAGTTCTTATCCTTCTTGGATGAAGAAACTTTCTTCAAGTGAGCCTCAGCGGCCCATTCAACACCCTTTACAACGTCTGACATAGTACCAGATCCATTTGAACGGAGAACTTTAACAGCATAGATGTTGGCCTTCTTGGCGACACCATACTTCTTTCCTCCAACAGTACCAGAACAGTGAGTTCCATGACCGTTACCATCTTGATCGGCATCGCCGGAGGGAACGGTCTTGCCCCAGTGGGCACGACCTTCAAAGTCAACATGGTCAACGTTGGTACCGGTATCAATGACATAAACATCAACACCTTCACCACCATGAGCCTGGTGGATATATTTGTTGAATGAGCCAAAGTCAAGAGCCTTCTGGTGAGAGATACGGGCTAGACCCCATGGGGCACCATGCTCTGTTGCAGGAGCACCATCTTCAAGAGCGTAAACCATAGAATCTTTCTCAACATAAGCAACCTAAAGTGTGATAATGTTAGTCGAGTTAGAAATATACGCGGCCGACCCGGCGCTAAGCGACGCGATCACGTGCACGCGTTCCTAGATGGACACATGACACACCCCCGTTGCCAGATAAGCTCCGGGGGGTAACGGGAAAGCGGTGAGGGGACGGGAGCTTACAGCAGGGTGTTTTCGGATTTCCTCAAGGACAGAGTCGTCAAAAGCACCAGAGTACCCCAAAAGTCCACCAGAAATATTGTAGGTGTGCTTCAATCCAGTTAAGGAATCAACATCGAGAGTATCAATATTGTTAGAGTGCTCCATGAGAGGAACCTGACTCCGCTTCCTGAGCGAAGCGACTGACGCCTCGTGGATATCTGCCACCCAGCTGTGGTGCGCGCTGGCGACGTCGTCACCGATATCCTTCTTGAATACAACAATGTAGTTATTTGGGATCTCATGGTCAGCTGCTGATGCTGACGACAACAGCGGAGCAGAGTCCTTGTTAACGACAGCAGTGTCAAAGATGGGGGAAGCGATAGTGACAGAGATGGAGGTAAGGAGAACAGCGAAGTTGGCAGAAAGCTTCATGATGGGCAAATATGCTTAGAGAGTGCTTCTTAAGTAAGGGGGATATTGTATGTGTATGGGTATGCAAAGTGAGGAGTGAGTGGATGGGAAGAGAGATGGAGGAAGGAGAAGAAGGACGGCGGATCTGGGGGAAGATAAAGAGCTCTGGATGCTCTGCCGGGGGCTGGCGACGACAGACTCATTGGTGCCAAGAATTACGACTCGTCTTGGACTTATTGATCATGCTTGACTTGCCAAGACACTACCCCGGTGATTATAGCACCTAGATAGTTTACGAGGGAAAATACCCGTGTAGTCTAAGCGTAGAGTTATTGTATCGTTATCTATCAGGCTATCTCTCTATCTCTCCAAGGATATCTAGGTGGTGCCTAAGGAATGCACTATTTGCTGTTCAGCGTGTTCAAAGGGGTTTTGGCTGACTGTGGTTGTAGCTCTAGTTGTTGTGGTTGCAGTTGCGGGTGAATTTAGGCCATTTGACCCATTTGGCATGTCCTTTACTACATGTAGTCCTTTGCTCTAATCTACTCTCTAGTCTCCGGATACTGTTGAATTACAGTCCATGCACGTCGCGCACCAAGCGCTAAAGTCCCGAAAGCGGTGTAGCATAGAGTAGATAGTGTAGCCCCCCGTACTCAAGGCAATGCCCTAATAATAGGCCTAAATCGTAATAAAGAGGAAAGTACATACATGTATACATGTAGTCTTACCGATTTTGTGTGTGCGTGTGCTTTATTTGCTATATGTGTTGCTGAGATTGATACATGCAAAGCCTTAGGAGTTAAAAGGTACGTACATGCGTATGTACCTTTAAGTACATGTATGTAAAGCTTAGGCGATGGCCTCTACATATTTTTAAGTAGATTTTTTTTATTGAAGGAGGTATTTGGGTTCGAGAAGAGTACTAGAATAGAAGAGCGGAACGTATTGAAGTTACATTGGTACAGCTGAGGCTCAGCAACGCCGCATCATCCCGCAAAGTGCTTGTCTACCTAGCTTCATCAACACTACCAGCCCCCTCCCCCTCCCCTCCCTCCCCTCCCCACCACACCCCCCTCCCTTCCTCATCAATAGACTATTTACTTCTTACGCAAATCTATATATTGCGTCTGCTCTGGGTCCAGTATCTACCCCGTTTTCCTTCCTCCTTTCGCCGTCGTTCTTAATTTTCCCTCTCAGTAACCTCAGCATTTCAGCTCGACCTCATGCCCTGAATAACATTCTGTCCTTCAAAATTCACCAGCTTTAGATATGGCTTCATCTCCTTCCCCATCGACCCCCTCTTACCCCAGGCGCAGGGTTTCTTCTGCTGCATCTACAAAACCAAGGCTCATTGCCGAAATCAAACCTCTCCTGGATTCACTCGAAGCCTCTGCCTCGGATCCAGACATACTTGTCCGGCTACAATGGCTATCTCTGATAAAGCGTATCCTTGTGGACTCCCCAGAAGCTAAAGGCTTGTCTCTTCTATTCTTAGTACCTATCTCCCCGCCATTCCAACACACTGACCTGGACGCAACTTTTCTATAGATACCTTTAGAGCCTTGAAGGGTTTCAACTATCTCTTATCCGCTCTTCATTCATGCTCTGGCTTTTACAACTCTGCTAACAGGACGGATGAGGAGAAAAATCACTTTATAGAGCTAATAAAATGTCTCTTTGGCGTCATTTCTGAGGCCCTGTTGAATCATCCAGGCAATAAGCGGTTCTTCGCAAGAAAGATTGGATGGGATAGTCTTGAGCAAGGACTCGCAGCAACAGGGCTGCCTACCGAAGCACCAGACAATCTATTTGGACTCCTTTTAGCGTTCGGTATGGATGACTCAACTTTGTCAAACTTGGTGGTTTCCGTTAAAAGAGGTATGAAGGATAGCAAGAAAACCGGCAAATGGTCGGACAAACACGACGGTGAAATTCAAGCTGCTAGAGCAAAAGTTAAAGGGACTTTCGGGAGTAAAGATATCCTTATGAATGCGGAGATCATCCCGTTGGTTCTTAGCTTCCAAATGGCCATGGCACAAACAGAGGATTCGGCCACCACTACTGTTGTGCTTTTGCAATCTTTGCTTTCTATTGCTTGCTGCAGTAAATTCAATCTTGTCGCCATGCATTCGACTGGTATATTAACCTCTATACTCCCTAGATTGTGGAACAAATCGATCCCCAGTGATGAGCGCACTATTCTGGTAGAACTCGCACAGTATCTAATTCAACTCGGAATCAACCATCTAAGCGATGCCAAAAATCTCTACAGGAAAGCAATGACTGATGAGCTTGTTTCTGACTTCCTTCTGGAAGCGATAAAGTCTTCGCGTGGGCCGCCACATATCCAGTTTGATCTTTCACTACATGGGTTTGCATCAATGGAGCTTTCATCCCTCGGTCGAACATTCCCTCCGACCCAAACGAATGGGTATACATTCTCTGCATGGGTTTGTATCGATGCATTTGATTCTTCTATGCACACTACACTTTTTGGGGTCTTCGACTCAACTCAACGCTGTTTTGTTCTGGCATATATAGAGCAGGACACTCGGAAGTTTATTCTACAGACTTCTGTCGCCTCCCCACGGGCAAGCGTTAGGTTTAAATCGACCGTGTTTGAGTCTAAAAAATGGTACCATATCTCACTGGTTCACCGACGTAGCCGGGCGACCTCGGCATCGAAAGCTGCACTCTATATAGATGGTGAGTTTGTAGAACAAGTCAAAGCAACATATCCCCAACCTCCACCCACTTCAACAACCGCAGTTCAGGTTTTCCTCGGTACACCATCGGATTTGTCTCCTCGTATTGGACGAGGTGTCGTCTCTTCAAGATGGAGTTTGGGAACAGCACATCTGTTCGAGGATACCCTGTCTGACGATTTGATCGCTGTACACTACCGTCTTGGTCCTCGGTATTATGGTAACTTTCAGGATACGCTTGGGTCGTTTCAAACATACGAAGCGTCTGCTGCTCTGAATATGAGAAACGAGCTCATGCATCCCGGAAAGGAAGAAAAAAGTGATATTATTTCCGCAATAAGACACAGAGCATCAGCTATTCTACCCGAAGCTAAAGTATTACTAAATATCTCGGCAACCCAAGTTCTCGATGATAAGGATAACAACAGTATTGACGAGTCTCAACTTGTAAAATCACTTTCTAGGGAGGCTGCAAAGAACCTCCAATCCCTGACCCGTGCTGGTGCGGTGGCTATCAATGGTGCGGTTCCCTCAATCAACGAAGCATTATGTCTTTCTTTCGGAGTTGCAATTATGACAGGGGAGCCGATCGTTGTTGTACCTCAGTCGTTAGACGATGCAGCATGGAGGATTGGGGGTGCAGCAGCAGTAGGATTGAAAATGGTCGAGGTCGCGGTAACGCCGAAGCAGGTTTGTAGGGCTGTGGAAATACTGTTTGAAATCACAAAATCATCTTGGAGAAATAGCGAAGCTATGGAAAGAGATAATGGTTTTGCAATTCTAGGAAATCTTATACGGAACAAAGAGGGGAAAGGTGTAGTGGGGAAAGAGCTGTTGCAGATTGTTTTGGAGTTTGTTGGCTTCCGACGTGAAGCTCCCGAAGAGAGCTTTATTGTCAATCCACTTGCGTATAGAATACTACTTGTCGATTTCGACATGTGGAGGAAAGCAGATATGGAGACCCAGAGGGAGTATTTTTCCCAGTTTGTAACATTCTGTCACGGGAGCAAGTATCACCACTTTAATTCAAAAAGATTATTCCGGATGAGTAAGTTATTTTTAGTTTTCGTTGAACTTACGACAATTTCTATATATGGCATATGCTGATATGGGAATCATAAACTTATCAAATTATTTAGGGATCGTCAAGAAACTCATGTTTGCACTCAAGGGTGAAATGTTCTCTCGCGAGATTATTCCAGACTTCCTAATTGCGTTTAAGGCTCTCATAAAAACCAATATGTCTGCGGATGTTCTCAGATCTTTAGCATTGTTCATTACATACTCCCTTCATAAGAACAATCCAGCTCGCCCATTGAAAGTCAAGAAAAGCAACATACAGCTTCGTCGCCAAGGAACACTCGGATTAGGCACCCCTGGTGCTACTGGTGCTACTGGTGTTAACCTAACACCGCCGATAAAAGTTAGTGATTTAAGTACCGATGGGTTCACTAGGCAGCAAATTGGAGTTATGGTTCTGGAGATGTATCAGGAGCTGCTTTTTGAGGATGGAAATAGCACAGGAAACCTGAAGAAATTTGCGAGAACGGTCACCAATAAGGTATATTTTCCCGAAGTTTAACCCAAACTTCAAGTTTACTCTTCCGATCTATTCGATTAGAACACAGTCTCCATATTGACAAGGAAGCCTCCTTAAGACATCCTATTTATAAGAGGATGGTCGGACCATGCCGTAGCTCTGCTACATCTTATTCGGCTAGAAATCAGCGATTATGGAAATTTACCCTTGCTGATATAATTGACTCCTAGTGGCTTCTCTACCTCTTAGCGGAAAACGAACCTAAGGTCGTCCTTCTAGGTGCAAAAATCTTGGCGCGACTCCTAGTCATCCATGGAGGTAGCTATGTCTCAAAGTTCGCATCAAAGACTGGTGGCTTTGTCATTATGCGACATAGGCTGAAAAGGTGGTGGAATGTGGCACCTCTTTGGCCGATATGCTTTTCGATACTTTTCGGAAGAGATGTAGCCAAGATTGATGTTTCGAGGCCGTTGGATCTATATGGTCTTGTAGAAGAGTTTTCAGAGAGAGGGGGGGCAAAGGTCGTCTATCCAGAAATTTTACCAGTTATTGCGGGCATGCTCAGGGCTGGTGTTGGAACAATCGTTTCGGATCAAGGTGATGAGAGTAGCAAAGAGATAGGCGATGCAAGCAAAGAGGATGATAGTAAGTTACCACCCACCCCAGCAGTTAGGAGACGATCCATGTCGCTATCTTCCCCACGATGTAAGTAGGCTTTAAGAAAGCGAATTCGGCTGGTACGAGTACCTGCTCACAGTACATTGGTTCATCTTAGCATCAAAAACATCAGAGAAGCGGCTTGGAGAACTAGTCAAAATGCTTCAGACCATCATACAGTTCCTCTCGAACCTGCATTCTACTTGCCCTGCTTTCCGCGATTATTGTGCCACTTCAACCTATGTGCAGGAATTATTCGGAGTATTATTTCCCGTTGTTTGCAGCTCAGACCATGTCAGCGCCGAAACAGAACTCAACTCAAAAGACTCAGCGTTAACATTCGATGGTGGAGATGTTGTTATCCGGCCACTATCCTCGAATACTGCCCCGCCTATAGTTAGGACTATGACATTGGATGAGCCACCCAGCCCAACGGCACCTAGATCTGAAAGATTGAGAAGGGGTTCTAGCTTTATTCTGGTGACATCGGAGCCCACTACATTTTCACCATCCACGGCACGCTTATCACCAGCAATCGGCACGGGACTAAAAATCAACGGGAGGGTGGCAGGATCATTAGCGGTCACCAATTCAGTTGTAGAGAGCTTGTTAGAGCTTGTTATGGGGGTGTTTGTAGACTTGATATTGGAAAGAAGAGAGTTTTCAGGGTTCGGGTTGAACACGAAGATCCCGCCAGGGTTTCAGGAGCACCAGATTTATTTCGAGACCTATCTTCTTAGGAATACGCTGAATCATCTAAATAACTCCCTTAGTTTCAATATGGCGATGTTGTGCGAACCACGGATCCTAACGAATATTGGGAGGTTTGCACTTCATATGACAGATTGCGTTTATGAAGGCTGGTTCCTAAATGGCGCTGAGGTTCTGCTTGATTTTGTTGGAACGGTCCTAGAATATCTTCAGCGCCCTGAGGTAGCAAAGCAAAAGAGCGTTCGTCTCTGCAGCCAAACCGTAACAAACCTCAGAACTGTGGTTTCACGACTGGTTCTATTCCGACTTTCAGAACTCGAAGACCCAAAATTAGATGCGAAGCAGGTTGTTGACTACCTGGGAAAGATAATGTACTGGCAAGCAGTTATATTTTCACCTGAGAATACAGATGGGGAGTTTACGAGATTGATATGTTACTTGCTATATACGCGTCTCATTGGTCAGAGAGAAGACATTAAACTTGCAGCTGTTAATGTGAGTAAATTTTATACCTTTACTTACAGATACCGTAAGCTTAACCTTAACTTTAGATGTTGAGAATTGTCTTGGTACAAAAACCAGCGGAGACTTCGGCATTATTAAGTCAAGCCAAGAGTGTGGATCATAAGCAGTTATCTTCCGGGTTTAAGAAACTGATGGAGCTTGTAAGAAACATGTATCTTATCAAATACCAATGCTGACATTCAAATAGGACAGCGATACCTGGTTGTACTGGATCGATGATCACCGAGAGGAACTTGACGCGTTCTTCTGCGGTACTCTTTCAAAGGCCTGGGACGCATTTGTTACCGAAGAGAATAAAAAAACCGAAGAGACAGCTAAAACCCGGGTAGCCAAGCGTAAGGAGAGACTTAAGCAATGGATCCTGGACGATTTGAATAGCGAGGATATTTACGGCCGTCATGAGTCCGCTTCAACTCATTGGATGGCTAATATATACGCTTCAGAACACCTTAAGTTTCAGAGAGCAACTCAGGACCAACATGACAGCCTTAGTTATGTTGTTTCCATGTATTCAAAACTCGATGCGGAGCTTATAAGACCGTGTGGACTACTCGATGAAGGGCAGGAGACAAAATGGAAACTTGACTTAACAGAAGGAAGGAATCGAATGCGGATGCGTATGTTACCAGATTCAAGAGCCCACCTTCATAACTACCAACCAAAAAGAAGGCTCACCGGGGGCTTGTCAGAAAGTGCCGGTCGTAGTAGAGCCCATGCACTATCCGTTGAGGACGATGAAATTAGTATAATCACTACTAGGGAAACAGATTCTATGGACCAGTCACATCACAACCCAGCTCGTGACGGTGGAGAAGACGACTTTGATGAGGATTATGAATTAGTGGATGATCCTAGAGAGGATGATGACGGGTGGGAAGATAAGAATAGGAAAGTCATGAGAACCATCCAGCACGGCGATGTTGTCGAGTATGTCCACAACGTATCCAAGCTCGTAGGACTAGAGGCTGTGGAAGGACTTTTGATTCTTGGGAAGAACTGTCTCTATCTTATTGACAATTTCTTCCAAAGATCAGATGGCGAGATTGTGAACGTCTGGCAGGCACCTAAAGATGAGAGAGATCAGTATCTTCAAATGATCTCAGGAAGAGAGGCAGACGATCCAAAGCCTTTGGCGGTGAACAGCGACCACGAGACAAGGCATTGGCTCTTTGAAGATTTGATCAGTATCAGCAAGCGACGGTTTCTATTTAGGGATGTGGCATTGGAGCTCTTTTTTACTGACGGTAGGAGCTACCTTTTAACGACTATGTCTGTGAAAGATCGAGACTTCTTGCATTCAAAGCTGCTGTCAAAAGCTACGAATGTCAATGGTGGTTCGGCAACGCTTTACACAGGAGAGGCTTGGCGGATAGACTCCCTTAGAACTCAAGATAATACTTCAAACTTTGGATCAAAGATTGCAAATGTATTCTCTTCAAGCGCCCCAAACCCTGCAACACGGAAGTGGATGAAGGGCGAGATCTCAAACTTTCACTACTTGATGCTCGTCAACACCATGGCTGGGAGGACTTTCAATGATCTAACACAATACCCAGTTTTCCCGTGGGTTTTAGCGGACTATATGAGTGAGGAGCTTGATTTATCAAATCCCAGGACTTTTCGAGACTTTTCAAAACCAATGGGGGCACAGACCCCCGAGAGACAGAGAGAGTTCCGGGAGAGGTATCGGTCGTTCGAAGAGATTGGTGACAGACAAGCACCTCCTTTCCATTATGGGACACACTTCTCATCGGCAATGATTGTTTGTTCGTACCTTATCCGCCTTCAGCCCTTCGTTCAGTCGTACCTACTTCTTCAAGGAGGCCAGTTTGACCACGCAGATAGGCTCTTTTATTCTATCGAGAAAGCTTGGACTTCGGCTTCAAAAGATAATATGACAGATGTTCGAGAACTCATTCCAGAGTTCTTTTTCTTACCAGAGTTCTTGGTTAATTCAAATTCATACAATTTCGGCATGAAACAAGGTTCGGACGAGGCAATTGATTCTGTCGTCTTACCTCCTTGGGCAAAGGGTGACCCAAAGATATTCATTGCGAAGCATCGTGAGGCGTTAGAGAGCCCATACGTCAGCCAACATCTACACGAGTGGATCGACCTCGTCTTTGGATTTAAACAACGGGGGGAGGCAGCAATTGAGGCTACAAATGTATTTCATCACCTATCATATCATGGTGCGATTGACCTAGACAACATACAAGATCCTGTGGAAAGACTAGCGACTATTGGCATTATTCACAATTTTGGGCAAACACCGCACCAAGTCTTTACGAGGATCCACCCGGTGAGAGAGGAAATCACACATAAGAATGCAAGGTTGGATGTTGGCGCAGAGTCTTTGATACGACTTCCCTTCCCATTGCTCGATAGTCATGAACGAGTTCAAGCCTTGGTTCATTCATCGAAGTATGAACGTGTATTTTGTTCAAATGCCTTTCGACTAAATATGCCCCCTTCATATGACAAATACATGGAGTGGGGATTCACAGATGCAAGTGTTCGTTTCTATCACTTTGAGAGTAAAAAACTTTGTGGGCATCATGAACATCTACACCAGGGACAGGTTTCGGCTGCTGCGTTCGCCGACCATCGAACCTTGATCACAGCAGGGACTGATGGCACAATTTCAGTATGGCATGTTCAGACAACCTCGAAATCGGTGGACCTTCAGCCGAAGGCATGTCTTTTTGGTCATGTCAACCCTGTAACTATCATGGCTGTTTCGAGATCATTTAGCGTGCTTGTCAGCGCTTCGCATGACAATACTGTTCTTGTATGGGATCTGAACAGGCTACGTTTTGTGAGGCAACTGAAAACTGATTCCCCTGTGAAGGTAAGATTGTGCTCCTGTTAACTGCTTCTTGAACTAAAAATTTCAACATGGTTAATTTTGTATTTTTGGTGGTAATGATAGTGCGCAAGTGTCAATGATGTCTCAGGGAGTATCGCCCTTTGCAAAAGCCCAGATATTAGTATTTACTCCTTGAACGGTGAACACATCTTAACACAAAGTATTTGTGATGGGCCCGATGACCAGATATTATGCTGTGCTTTTTATGAAGGACTTGGGAACGAGTGGTTGGAGCGCGAGTTACTGTTCACAGGCCATAAGCGCGGGATTGTTAATGTGAGAAAATACTTTATTTAGCTATTATAGGCGCATACTGATAAGCTCCCTTTAAGATCTGGGATAAATCGATCAGAAACGGACGGTTCGAGCTGATCTTAGTGAAAACTTTACATCATGTAAATCAGTTCCATAGCGAAATCCAGGTATCGGCAGGTATCACAGCAGTCTTTCCAATGCCTCAAGCAGTGTATTCGGGTGACGAGCATGGGAGAGTTGTGAGTCTTTTCAAAGAATATCAGGTTACATTACTATGCTAACTCCAATGTCTAGTATGAATGGGATTGTCAATTAGTCCAAAGGAGCCAGTCACCTGGTCTTATTCGATAAACATGTCGTACGTTGGATTCTTGGGTAGGGTGGGGGCGTTTTTATAGGTTGCTTTTGTTTTGATGATATTCCCTTTTATTGACACGTCTACTTTGTGAAAAACTTATTGTATAGTATTAGTTACATTGAGTTTATCCCGAGATTAACGAGTAAAATTACTTCCTTCATATGGTAAGGGTTTATTTCGCTTTTAGGATGAGGTATCTATTGATATCATTTTAGTAAGGCAATAACAGCAGAAGTCGTCTCAAAATCTAGGGTCAAGAAAAGCACAATGACAATCAAAAACCTAGAGTTATACCCTAGCCAAATAGATCAGTTAAGATAAGGTAGATATCTTGGGTGAGAGCAACTGTAGAGTGATGAAACGCAATAAAGTTTAAAACAAAGCGGTGTCGTTTTGCTACTTCACAACCGTGTAGAAATCTCAACTACAGGTAATTCTGGTAGTACTCGCCGAAAAATTAAGTCTGACGATGATTTATGCATTTGTACATGTAGAATAATGACTATGAGGGAAATTATGTAAAGAAACTAGGAAACATTCCAGAAGTAATACCTACAGTACCAAAAAGAGGTGGGATCAGTACGGTGCTCCCACCGATACGCTAGCGATACGGGAGGAATACTGTATTGTTACAGTACTCTACCTCAAATACTGATTTAATTCGGTATTTGCGACTAAATTCTGTAGTGCTATGGCAGTAAATTCACCTCGTTTTTTCATACTGTAAATACTTAAAATCTCACATTTGGCGTGGTCTTGTGGGTAACTTTTGTTGTGGTGTGTACCGGTACATAATCGATCGTCAAACTTTATTTTTTAGAGAGCATAGAAAGTACATGTATATATTCTAGCCTTGTATTACTGTGGGCGAACGTTATCTCTCTTATTGAATAACTAATGAACATAGGCCACGGGCACACGTTTTACATAAACTTCATTCTAAGCCCACAGGCCTTTCGAAACTGGCGCATGGATTTCATAAGTACTTACATGTAGCCTACTGAATAGGTTCTTAATTCAAAACTACTTCCATCCATTCATTATAATCAGCCATTTATATTAAATATTAATAAAAACACTCAACAATTAGATGTGATTTTATAACATTTGGACCACATAAAATTGCTAAGCTAAACAAAAAAGGATATATATTTAATATTTGCGGCGTATATAACTAGTGATCTGTTTTAAACAGCACACCGAAGACCTTAGGGGCCCCAATTACCTTATTAGTAGGAATCAACCGAACTCCGATCCCTAGGAAGAGTTTAGGAGAGCTATAACCTTGATCAAAATATCTATTTGATAATTTAAAATTAGGCCAAAAGTGTGTAGTTAGCGTTTGAATTAGGCAAGCCACTTTGGGCTTTGGGCCCCTAGCCTATATTGAGTCATGTCGCTCAGAAGAGAAAACCCTACGTGCATATCAGGCCTACCGCCACTGTCATCACCCTATTTAGGGTTATAGGTCTCTCGAGGTTATATTCGGCTTGGACATTGCGAAGAGCAAAATCTACGGGCTGATCGATAATAATCACTGCGTCTCAAAATGAGATTATACTTGCTGGCTTTGATGAATAAAATTATGCCTTGGGTGTAGATCCTAAAATAGAAATTTAGTCCAAGAACGAATTCTTTATATAAGTTATTCATTCATCTACTACGAATTGAAAGATTATAGTCCACATGAGACCTGAAGTTTAAAACCAATTATGGAGTTAGAATATGGTAGAATAGGCCTTTGTATATTTGATATTCCCAGCTCTGAACCATGGATCACAAGAGGTCAAAATGAGCATTCATTGAAGTGACACAATTGTATCAGCTTTCCAAAAGCAAGCAAGAAGCTCCTCATGACATAAATTAAACAGGCTTATAGAGTAAATCGACCAGTTCTAACGTAGATCAGTCAGAGATGCTGGGGGTTGAAGGACAAAGAATCAACGGATGCTCCCACCTTCCAGTCACAGACCCGATCCTCTGGAGATGCTCTGAGATGCATGTATAAGTGGCAAGTAACGGGGCTTATTCGATGTCGCTGGGCTGAGGCCACATATCATATAGAATATGTAGAGTTTAGGCTCATCGCAGAAATAGAATAAAGTGGAGCCAATATTGAAAATCTACCTAGTTACGTATGGCTGATCCAGCAACCTGTCCACCAGGTGCATAAGCTGTGGAGTACTCTACCCATCCACCAAGATGGTGGGCAGTTTCACTTAATGTATCTGGATCGCGTGAGTACTCACCGAAAAGAACTATACGGAATCTGGACCCAGCAAAGCACGGATATTAAAGGGGAAAGAGGCACGGCAGTGGGTGACTCTGCAGAGATATTCCGACAGGCTTCCTTACTCGAGAGTAGGTACCTACATGTTCCATAGCCACCGAGTCAGACTGCGCTTATGTACACATTATGTACTCGTATCTAGTAGTGATAATGATAGCAGTCCTAGGTTCTTGACTGCAGTGGCGTACAGTCTTGGCAAGCTTCAGTCCGAAAAAAACGCCCCTTTAACAACGGAAGTCCTTCTCCCTCCCCTCTCTTTCTCTTTTTTCCTTCCCCGTCATCAATTCCAAAGAACTCCCCCACCAAGTGATCAGTCAGTTTACCAAGGCTCTCCCTTCCCCCCCTTCCTCTCCAAAATCCTTTGAAGTGCGTCTTCAAATCTTCCGTCAATTGCAGAAGCAGTCCTTGTTCCTACCCCCACCAACATCACCACCGGCGATCAACTAAGCAGAAAAAAAGTTATCTGACGAGAAAAAAAAACGTATCCTTTGCAACGTCGTAACGATCTTTCTTTCAACAACCCCTCCATCAATTTTTCTCAGGCAGAACTCCTTTTTTAGGACATCTCCATCAGCTTTCCTTTCTTGATAAAACAGTCAACTTGTACAAGCCCCCAAAGCAAACAGAAAAAAAGAAATCACCATGTCTACCAACGCCATCGAAAATAACGAAGCTGCTGCTACCCCAACTGCTGTCGAGAATGTCACAGAAGCTCTTGCCAGCACTACTATTGCTCCTACTGAAACCGAGACTAATGCTGCAGATGCTGCTCATGCTGCTTCTGCTGCCGAAGGCAGAAGGCTCTATATCGGAAACCTTTCTTATAGCACTACCGACGATGAACTGAAAGAGTTCTTCACTGGGTTTGATATGTGAGTTCCCCCAAGCTATTTTGTGCTTTCAATATCTTGCTGCTATGTTTGTCCGGGAGCGTGAATATTCACTTATGTGTTCCTCCACCTAATCAAAACTAACTTTTCTTCTCAAGCGAATCTACTTCTATCCCGACAAACCCACGCAGCGGTCGTCCAGTCGGTTACGCCTTTGTTGACCTAAAGACCAAAGAAGAAGCTGATCGTGCTATCGAAGAACTCAGTGGAAAGGAGGTTTCGGAGAGGAAAGTGAGTGTGCAGCTTGCCAGAAAGCCTGGAACATCCTCTTCCAAGAGAGAGGCCTACAACAACCCAGAGGATCAACAGCAGGAGGATGGAGAGCAGCAAGGTGGGAGGAGAGGTGGCGGCCATGGGAGGAATCCTCGTAGAGGAAGAGGACGTGGAGGCAGGGTTAGTAAATAATTTCTTTCACTTATCACTGTTAAATTTAACTAACTTAAATTATAGTACCGCGGTGGTCACCGCACGAACGACACTACTGCCACCGGTGAGACTACTACGGAAGAGGGAACCACCCCTGCCGCTAACGTCCTCCCACTTACTGAGGCTACTAATTCTTCGGAAGCTCCTACTGCCACTGAAGGTTCTGGTGCTGCCCCTACTGGACCTTCAGCTGAGGGGGATGGAAATACCACTGGCTTTAGGGGTGGGAGGAGGAGGGGTCCTCCAGAAAATGGTGTTCCTAGTGCCACTAAGGTTATGGTTGCCAACCTACCGTACGAGCTGACCGAAGAAGAGGTTAGTTTTAGTTCTGTAATAAGCTAAACATCTAACTATGTCATGCTAACACTTTTCCAATATCTAGCTCTTGAAGCTCTTTGTCAACTATAATCCGGAGTCTGCTAAAATTGCTCTTCGCCCTATCCCTCGTTATATGGTCCGTAAACTTCAGCTTCGCGGCGAACCTCGCAAGGGCCGTGGTTTCGGTTTTGTTACCTTGGCCTCGGAGGAGATGCAAAAGAAGGCGGTGGAGGAGATGAATGGGCATGTTGTCGGAGATAGGGAAATTGCCGTCAAGGTTGCCATTGATAACCCGAAGATTGAGGGGGAGAATGAGGAAACCCGTGAAGGGGAGAAGCAGGAGGTGACAGAAGAACCGAAAGAGGAAGCAAAGGAGAATGGTGTCTTTGCTGCGAGAGATGCTCAGCCAACTGCTGTTAATCAATGATTTGTGGCTACAGCATATTTGAAATGTGAAATTTAACGGCTGAAAATAGAAGAGTCGGGAGAAAATGGTTTGCTAGAGGCTTTTTGTTTCAAAAACTTCAATACTGTCGTTTCTCTTTGTCCGATTGTTTAGGTGCTATTGAAAAGTGGATTTTAGGGGCTATAATTTTATTTTCCTTTCTTGTTTTCTGGCGAATTCGAGGCTAGGGCTTGGTTTCCGCTTTTCTTCGCAGGATTTTTTTCTACTTGCTATAATATTCGGGTAGTTTGGTCAGTTAGTCTGCTTCCAAAGAATATGTCTAGGGGGAATTAAAGGAAATAGGGTGATTAGTCTAAAACTATTTCTGCAGGTGTTGGTATAAAGGATAAATGTCGCTGGATTTTATTCATCCCGCGTATCAGTTATAGCGTTCACCCCCCTGGCTCGAGAGATCTAATAATTATCAGGGGTTGCAATGATTGAGTATGCCGGATTCTTTAATCGGTAGCAGCTGCCATTATAATAGTAAAATCACCAACTATCACGCATTTTTACGAGTGATAGGTAGAGTATATACGTAATTGCTATCGCGGTAAATACCTCTAGTCTCACATGGGCAGGGTGTATGACAATTGGGTTCTTCTCAAGTATTTAATTCAAAATGCCAGTTCCACGTATACGGCCTGTACCACACGCCTATAAATCATAGGCCTCCTCTAAAAGTGGGTCATAAACAACAGGGTATAAGTACTAGAACTTTCCATAACCGGATAGATATAGATATACCCCCACAATACACATTATAGTTTACTCTCCTTCTTCATACCCTTCACTCCCTCAACAACCCTCTCACTCATAACACTCTCCGGGTACCCCAATCCGCTCCCTGAAGAGCCCGGCCGATGCCATGCACCACCGTCAACGACAATGATATCCCCACTTACAAAATCACCTGCTGGGCTGAGCAGAAAGATCGTCGCATCAGCAATCTCAGATATCCTCCCCATGCGCTGTAGTGGGATTGACTTCTGCATGGCAGCAAGTTTATCGGGGCGGGAGAGACGGGCCATTCCCTCGGTTCCAGAGATAGGTCCGGGGGATATACACTGTTGCAGAGAATTGTTAGCTCCCAGTAGGGTAGAAAGAAAGGGAGTGATACGTTTGAAGTAACACCGTATGGTCCCAGCTCAACGCACAGCACCTGCGAAAGTGCATCAATCGCTGCTTTGGCCGCTGAAACATGGGCCTGGTACGGCAATCCAGTGTAGTGCAGCGTTGCGCTCACAAAGAGCACCTTGCCTTTGTTTTTCTTGAGCTGTGGCAGAGCAGCTTTAACGATATTATAGGAGCCCAGTACATCAATATCTATGACCGCTTTGAAAGCATTCGCACTGAGGTTCTCTACGGTTGCTAAGAAGTTTCCAGCAGCTCCGCAGCTATACTTGTTAGCTTCCTCTGGGGATCTTGCGGGGGAACAAACATGACGTAATCTATCCGACCCAGCTCCTTCACTGTCGTCTCA
Source organism: Verpa conica (assembly GCA_033030425.1). NCBI lineage: Eukaryota > Fungi > Ascomycota > Pezizomycetes > Pezizales > Morchellaceae > Verpa > Verpa conica. The sequence continues at coordinate 780,807 of JAUFSD010000021.1, read as the reverse complement.
ACTGCTTTCTCCATTGCTATAGAATCCCGTACATCGGCAGGTATACCAATGACTTTTGCACCGGGCCTTAGTGCTGCAATTTCAGCGGCGCGAGAGTGAGTTTTTTCAGCGCGGCGGCCAAGGATTGATGCGTTTGCGCCGAGGGCGACGAGGGCACTGACTTGGCCGGAACAGATATCGCCCTTTAGGGTGTTAGCAAGAGGGGTGATGTAAGTTTGGGGGACTTACGGCGCCACCAGTGCAGAGAACCACCTTGCCTTCTATAGATGGTTAGTGTGCATAGGTGTAAAGGGGCTATAGAGGCTGGAAGTGATGGAGCTAGGAGGCCGGGAGTGAAGGGCTAGGGAGGTACCAAAGATGTTGGAGGCCCAGACGGGAGACATGAGGTTTGACATTGTGGTGGTAGGAGATTGAAGTTCTGGAGAATATGGATATAATAGTCCAAAATAATCTTCTTGTGGTAGTCTTGGAGAAGGGAGCCCCAATGTCAGAAGGTAGGGTGTCAAAAAAAACCTAACCCTATTCAATCCCGAGGTTCATGATAAGTAATTTAAAATCCATGCCGAGGCCTTGTGAGAAGGACGAGTGACTTTCGGTGTTGCAGTAATCATTTAATCTTTATTCCTAAAACATACAGTGCGTTTTTGGTAATACTTATCCACATGTACTACTATACAGACTCCTAGATCTAGCCCAGGTACCTATAAAAAGAACCCCCCAGATCTTCTATTTAGGCAACAATACACTACAACTCATCTATATTCATAATTCTACTTACCTCAATTATCTATATTGCGCATAAGTTGCCTCTTCCTTTTTTCTCTCCTCTACCCTCGCCAATACCTCACCACCCCAAACCTCCAGTGCACTCTTCCGCCCCTTCAATACCTCCTTCTCGTGTTTTTTTACCTCCTCCTTCGTCATAACAACAACATTGTCGATGCCAATACTATATTCGTCACAGCCCCAGTGCCCTTCTTCACGTTCGGGGAGCGGCTCCCAGCGCGTTAATACAAGCCGTGTGTAATATCCAGAGACTACACTCTTCCCTTTAAACACTTCCTCAACAACATACCCAGCATCCTCATTCCTCAGTGGCACCCGTAGCCCCGGGATGTTTCCCCGCAGCCGCGATTCCTGCCCCGCTAATTGGGCAACCATTTCTTCATAGAGCTTTTCCCGGTTCTTACCGAGTGAATATTCAGTCGGATACTTGGCGATAGAAGTAATCACATGGTTCGCTACACAGAGTCCAAATACGCCCGGCATGGTCCCTAGAACGGGGAGGATTCTCACGCGAAAATCTGGGAGGGGGGCAAGTTCTCCGACACCCCCTTTCGCAAACTCTTCAGTAGGGAGCGGGAGAAGGGTCGCTTTACCGGGTCCAGGTTTCTCGGTGGAGTATACGACTGTAATACCGTTTGTGATGCCCTTTTGGCGGAGACGGCGGCGAGTAGTGCGAGAAAGGGGGTCATCGGTGGACTCTGAGATGTCGCCGATGCATACACGTGTTGGGTCAGATTTACACCCAGCACCCATGGAGCTGATGACCTTGATTCTGTGGGTGTGGCAGTATATGAGAAGGTCTACCTTTGTTGCGATGTTGTCGATTGCGTCGACTACGTAAGTTGGATTTCCACTCAGTAGGGCATCTGCGTCCTCGAGCTGCCAGAGCTCATTCCGGCAGTCTATTTCGACCCATGGTGCGACCTGCTCAAGGCGTTTCCGGAGCGCGTGGACTTTTGGGGTACCGACGTCACTGAGGGTTGCCACTGCGTGGCGGTTAAGAGAGGAGAGTGTTACTTGGTCAAAGTCAATTAGGCGAATCCTCCCAACGCCTGAGCGGAGGAGCATTGTCGCAGTCCAGGAACCGACGCCGCCGCAGCCGACAATGATTATGAAAGATTTACGGATGAGTGCAAGACCAGCATCGCCGAGGAAAGTACGGTTTCGAGAGAGTTGTTCAAGGATTAGGTCTAATCAGGTTAACAGTCGTATTGGAGTCAATTGATGAGGAGGGGCATACCTTCGTCCCAGTCACCTTTTCGGGCTTTAGCAGAAAAGGCAGTATCGGATTCATCCTGGAGCTTTGATGATGCTGCGCCGTAGTCCGTGAGCTTTGGGAAACGTCAGGCCCAAGAATCTACATACCATGCCCATGGGGGAAGGAGTAGTTTGTTGTTTAATTAGTTTATTCCTATGAGATTAAACTTACAGTAGTTGACCCGGAACTCTTTGGGATTGAGTCTTTGAGACTCTTTACTTTGGAGAGGCGGTTTACTTTCTGGAAGGCGATGATTGTAGAGCCTACCATGACACCAGATACGACTGCTGTTAGGGCAAGCTGCGCGCGGTGAGAAGCAAGAATTTTTGCATCTATATTCATTGTAACTGGTTAGGGGATGGGTAAATATGTTGTAGAACTGAGTAGAACTATATAGGTAGCACGTAAAGGGTTTGCATCTGATCTCTACACTTATGATGGTGGGGTTAGGTGGAGGCTTTATCGCCAAGACTCGAACAGCTCATTAACCCTAACCCTGGTGTAGGGTATGTGCATGAACTCTTCCTTTCGAAATAGAAGAGGGATGGGATGAGATGATGTAGCCACGATAGAGGTGCATAGATACGCCCTGAGTGATAATCCATGATTATATAGATTTCCCCTAACTCTGATTTATATGTCCAGCCCCTTCTTGGCAACGTTTTACCTATTACTGTGTGTTTCCCAAGCAAAGAATGTTCGGTAACTTGTGGCAGCTGCCGCCGAGCCTCTTTCATTCCCCCGGCTTTACGGAAGGACTCGTCACCTCAACACTGACGCCAAGCACGCGACCAACAAACCTCTATTATCCTTCACTAGGCCATGTACACTTGCACAGAAACTCGTCCACCACTACATGTACTATCACATACTCACTTAAAGTCTACTTACATACTCTGCCTGAGGCTACCCCCCGCCGCCCTACCTCCACTCTCTCCTAGGCCTACACTAGCTAGCTAGCTTGTCACAAGACAAAATGCCCCCTTCCCCAAACTACGAGTCGATAAGCCAGCGGGATAACGAGGACGCCTACGCGAGCTCCCCCGGTTCCCCCGATAACTCTCCTGGTGGACGACGGTACGAGATCCCCTAACTCACCTCTACCCTCTCTCATGTGCTGCCACTGACAGAATTCTTTTTGGTGCTAAAGACGCCGTCAGCGACATGGAAAGTCGTTAGTACCTATAGGCGAGGCCTCGTGGCTTAGTAGTGTGATTAACCTCATGAATACCAGTACACTTCCTCCCCCTCTAACATCGTTACCACCATAGCCACTGATACATACTGGGGAATAGTTGTTGGGGCTGGCGTTCTTGCTATGCCTCATGCTATGGCAAAATTCGGTATTACCTTGGGTATCTTTGTCATTGTGTTTTCAGGTTTTATGTCGGGGTTTGGATTATACCTTCAGGCACGCTGCACAAAATATATTGAGAGGGGAACCGCGAGTTTCTTTAGCTTGAGCCAGTTAACGTATCCAAACGCTGCTGTAGTATTTGATACAGCAATTGCAATCAAATGCTTTGGTGAGTACACCTTACTATAGCCCCTACTAGCTTTGAATAACGATGAAGGCTAGGTGTTGCTGTCTCGTATCTCATCATTATCGGGGATCTCATGCCCCAGGTGATTCTGGGGTTCAATAAAGAGGCCGAGAGCATTGCATATCTCATGGACAGACGTTTCTGGATTACTGTTTTCATGTGGGCCCCTTTTCCGCGTTATGAACTTGACAGGTTCTAACATAAACAGGCTTGTGGTTATCCCACTCTCGTTTCTTCGCCGCCTTGACTCCCTAAAATATACTTCCTTCATTGCCCTGGTTTCAATTGGCTACCTCGTCATCATAGTCCTCGCCCACTTTCTAATCGGTGATACCCTTCCCGACCGTGGTGCGATTCGTCCAATTGTCCCGACTGGCCCTATCGAGGTTCTCAGCAGCTTCCCGATCATTGTCTTTGCATATACTTGCCATCAAAACGTACCTCCACCTCATTTATTACCATATTAATCTATAGCTAAGTGGTTTGATATAGATGTTCTCAATTGTGAATGAAATAAAGGACAACTCCCACGCCTCAACTCTTTCAGTCATCTTTGGTTCCATTGGCTCAGCAGGATTCATTTATGTTCTTGTCGCTATAACTGGGTACTTGTCATATGGTGACAATGTTGGTGGTAATATCATTGCTATGTATCCAGCATCATGGACGAGTACTGTGGGACGGGCTGCAATTGTGATTTTAGTCATGTTTAGTTATCCTTTGCAAGCGCACCCGGCGAGAGCGAGTGTTGATAATATACTCAAATGGAGGCCTTTTACGAATCGTACAGGGCTAAGACCAGCATTGACGAGAACAACTGAAATGAGCGATAGGAGATTTGCTATAATTACTACCTTAATTTTAGTCGGAACTTTTGTGGTTGCGATCTTGGTAAATAGTCTGGAGAGGGTATTGGCGTACGTGGGAAGCACTGGGTCAACATCTATTAGTTTGTAAGTTCCTGCCCCTGTATTATTTGGACTGGAGATGGATGGTGGTGAACTAACTAGTGGAATTAAGTATTCTACCGGGTATATTCTACTGGAAGATTTCTAACCCTGATGCGGACCATCATTCCCTGCTTAAGGATGATGAAGACATCGATGATGAAGAGTTGGGCGAGTTTGTGGGGACTGTAGATACATGGAAAACTAGATTGTTAAGGAGAGGGGCGCTAGCACTTGTTGTTTATGGGTTTGCGGTTATGGTTATTTGCTTGGTTATTAACACGTTCTATGTTGCTCGCTAAGGATCCGAGGAACACTATAACATAAGAATCCTGACGATGTTAAGTATAACTTCTCTTGCAGGATGTTCCTCCCTTTTTTATGAGGATAGTAAACGGATATTTAATTTGAGGCTATCGCGGATATGTTATTAGATATAGAATTTTATTTTATTTCCTAACATGTTTGTCAACTTATTGGACTTATGAATTATTATTAATATTTTATTTACTGTCCACAGCTATTACGTATACGCGTTGATATCTTTGCATGTGTCGCAAATCTTTCCAGGCTTGGATTAGAGTGTTCCAGAAAGTAGCTGGGTTTGAGTTAGAATGGGGTTTTCCTCTTGTAGTGAGACATTTGTTAATGCAGGTACACTGAATACCTAAGGTTCATCTGAACACCTCCCTAGGTGTACCGGAATCTACGATGAGAGGGGTATTTTGGAGTTGAATCCTGGGCCTGCGAGTGACTACCACAAAGGATACCTGCTATATTTACTGTGCCATGTATGGACAGGGCCCACCTCTAAAAATCAACGAATAGTGCAGGATGGACCTTGTAGGGGAGCTGTGGCCATAGGGCTGCGTGAGTTTGCCCATAGTAGGCTTAGCACAGGTATTACCAGTCTGAGAAGTTCATGCTTTATGTCCTTGTATATGGGGATTGTGGAGGAGGAAGAGTGATACACAGCCTATTACCCTTATTGAATGTCTCTTGCGCAACGCTGACAGGTGATTAACCTCTCTCTTGCATATCGCCCGCAAGACCTACGATGCAGGAAATGCATCTCGCCAATGCTTACGTTAGTGAGGCTCCTTGAAGCGAAGATGAGGGGTTTGTCGCGTTTCAGGACTCGGTAATCGTGCAAATCCTAAACGTGGGCTTTTATTCAAGTAGAGGATGAGCCATATTTTTTGAGGATGTCTTGGGTCGGTTCTGTACATAGGCTGATTTACATCTACATGTAGTTATTCGTAGCACTTAGGACGTTGACAGGCTGAGGCGTCCATTCGTTGGCTCGAGGGGGGGGGTTGTGCTATAATTACGTTCAGCGCATCCCCTGGCGCGGCGGGTAGGCACAATGGAGAGAAACAGTAACGACGGAAAAAGACCAAGGTAACGCTTTTGGGCCTAACAGTAGAGCGCCCTCTGTGTAGATCTTAAGGAAGTAGGGAAACGGAGTAGATATAAAGAGAGGCACTGCTCAGGAGTTTTCTAGTACGCCGCAGTACTAGCATTCTCGAGTATCCTCGCCTCTCTGCAGTGCGTTTCGCCGGATTTCCCGAGGCGGTTACGAAACACGAGCAGGACTCACTGATTTCGCTTTCGTTCTCGTTTTCCTTTTCGTTTTTCGTTTTCACTTCTTATTGATTTCGTTTACTACCTACCTCCCTTCTGGTAAAGGCCGCAGTATTTTTCTTTCTTTCCCTTTCTTAGTTCGAATACAGGGTGCTGGGAGGGGACGACCAGGGATATCCTACGCCTACATTATAGAATCAGCAGCACACCCGTTAAATATAGGGTGGTATTTCTGATATCATCAGCGGCTTTTATTTTATTTTAATATTGCTGGGAAAGTTTGTTCCCCAGATCGGCTGGTCCACTTGCTACTTTCTCTCGAGCTTCCTCCTCTTTCGGGGGGGGCATCCCATCTTGCACTACCCTTTCTACTTCTTTTGGTGAAGCGAGAGGTTTAATAGAGTAAGCACCAACCCACCCACCCACCCACATAACGTCCCTGGGTTTAGTCAAATAATAGGTATGTACATAGCCTCACTGCCCATCTCTAATCTCCCTACCCTACCCTTTTCCAATTGCGGCGGGCGGCGTACCTTCCTTTGAGCAGTGGCAGTGGCAGCAGCAGGAAGAAAGCAAGCAATTCCTTCGCCTTACACGCACATTATCTCTTTCCTTTCATTTGATCCACTTCCACACACACCCTCCACCTTCTTTACTACTTCCCTTTTTCTACTCTCTCTCCCCTCCCCCATTCTGCAATTAGCTTTCCTTTTCCCTTCTTCTGCAACGTCTGAAGCTCACCATTCTGCTCTTGTCTCGCCCAGAAACATACCCATTGTTACAGCACAACCACAACCACCAACCACACTACTGTACCCACTTCAACACTATACGTGGTTGTCACTATCTCCATTCGGGGGTCTACGCTGCTCATCGTGAAACTAGCCCCTGCCGCGTCCGCGTCCCACATTTTTTTGATTGAACCGGAAGTGTGCTCTGTGCACAACCCCCCCATCGTCATCTAAGCATCCCTAGGATTTCCCTGCCCATCGCAATTCTCCTTCCGCCATTCCACTTAGGATCGCTGTCGCTTCCCTTTCTTCTCCCTCCCTCCCCTAACTTTCAACAATCGCCCGTTACAGCAAGCAGAGCAACAAAACTACTTGAGTTTCCGTTTTCCGTTTTGCTCGCCTGTTTGCTCCTTTTCCTTCTTCCCTATCTCCTTCGTGGGGATTTACATGCAATCCTACACCTCCCTTCATTCACCGTCTGTACGTAAAATGCAAGGGCAGGATAAAGCAATGTCGCGAGGCAGGTCCTATGGCGGCTCTTCAAGAGCGGACTTCGGGAATATCATTGGCGATCCATTCGCTTTATCGACAATTTCGATAGCTATAGTAAGCAGCAATCCCGCCTTTTTTGCAAAGAGTCCTTGTTTTGGTGGGAACGGTAAACGCCTCTAGGTCACTTTTTGCTGACGATACAAACAGATAGGATGGCTAGTTGGCTTCGTATCACAAATGATTGCGGATGCCGACAGGACAATTCCACTGTTCCCCAAGTTCGCATGGTGGTCGATTGTATATGTGCTATTTTGCATAATTGGTGTCATTATTGTGGTATTAATGGATTCAGCACATAAGTACCAGCTTGCTGTAAGTTGCTCTCTTGTTTCTTTTTTTTTTTTGCATACCTGTTTGGCTTATAGGGGTTCGCTCTTTGCGTTATAGATTGTAGGATACATTTCAGCGGGAATGGTATTTACTTGTTCGGCCGCAAACTCGCTCGTGTATAGTGATAGGGGAACTATGCAAGCTGCTGGTGCTGGCCACATTATCCTCTCTATCGTCCAGGTTTGTATAATCTTTCCTTTGTAAAGGGGGGGAGGTTGATTTTTAAACCCTGTTTGTAGATTATCTGGATCTTCTACTTCGGGTCAACCCCCGACGCGTTATCTCACGCCTACGTCGATTCATTCGCTCTTCATAAGGACCAGAAACGATCTCAGAGCACACACCCGCTATCCCCCGGCTATCATGGCGACAGGCCGCATACCAGCACAAGTAGCCATCACGCACCCCAGATGTACACTAGCGCTCAACTGAGCGGTTTCGAAACCAGCTCGCCGCAACCTGGCACACAGTATAGGGAGTCGATCAACAAGTATGCTTCACCGCCTGCGTCGACACCAACTCCTGGCCCGTCTACAACCCCGCAGCCGCAGAGTGCGGCTATTCAGATCCCTCCAGACGAAGTCACCGCTCCGACAGATTATCCGTACAGGGCTAAGGCTATCTACTCGTATGATGCTAACCCAGAGGATGCAAACGAGATTTCGTTCACCAAACATGAGATTTTAGAGGTTTCAGATGTTTCAGGACGATGGTGGCAGGCAAGAAAGCAGAACGGGGAGACTGGTATTGCGCCATCGAATTATCTGATTTTGCTGTAATGGGTTGTATAATGGCATGTTGTGGCTTTGTGATGGACTACTGTCTCAGAAGGTGAATTTTGGAGGAGTGCGGATGTGTGGAGATGGAAGGTATTGATTATAATTCCGAAAGGGAATTAACATCTACCAGGTCCCCTTTGGAAAATTCGGCTATTCTTCAAAATATTATTTACACTATCCGGAATGATTTACTCACCACGGGCTGGAGGAGGATTTTTTTGTCAGGAGCTATGATATACGCATTGCCTAGCAGCGACGTTTAGCGTTTGGGCCTAGTCACCGTCATCGCGCTAGGAAATTTGGTTGGGTTTCATTAGGAAAGGTCTAGGCGTCCAATATTCATTTTTTTTTCTGTTTCTGTTTATTTGTATTTTTCTTTTTTTTCAAGAAGGGTTTTATCCTTATTTTCTCTATCAATTTATATACCCAAGTCTTGTTTTATATATCCCAAGTCCCTCTATCTCCTTGTTTTTAGCCTACAAGTTACAGATGTAACTCTTCTGTACGCAAAAAAGCTTGTATTTAACTCTTCCTTGGTAGATGGATTCTCTCTAATCCACCAATCTACAAACATCAACAATCCTTTCTGAGAATTTCCTTTGTTTTTTTTGTTTTTTTTATTATTATATTCTTCGATTCCACAAATTCTTTTTATCTTTATAATGTGGGTTCTTTTTTTGGTCATGAGAGATGAACTCTTACTTTCTTGGGCCGGATTGGGGTTTTATTATCGAAGTTCTTTTTTGTGTGCGCCGGTGCGCCATAGTTGGATGTAAAGGGGTAGTGGCGGGTTTGTTTTTAAGCCAAGAGTCACGGCTGTGGAATACTCGAAGATTGATACTTTTTCCCCTCATTTGATTTTAATTCGGTCCGTCCCACTGGCCGGTACTCTTGAGATAAAATAACCTGTTTCCTAGGGCCAACTAGGAACAGGGTGCTGAGTGTTTTTTATAAAGGTGACTTTACACTGGTTTTCTTAATCAAGTGTTTTTGTTTGTTGTGAATTGGGCTTTCCACCCCTCAATGCAGAGGATTCTGGGACTCTTTAATTCTCCTACGAATACTTGGGTCCTGACTAGGCAAACAAATTGTAACTCCAAGATATTTTACTCAAGTAGTTCGACTAAATACACAGTATGTTCTGCTCTTGTGCCCACGATATCTCTACCATAGACCATGAACACAGGGACTAATAGTTTGGTATTCAAACAGAAGTAGTAGTGGCAATAAAAGGGGATCAATGAGGGGGACTGGAAATTTAGGAACAAAATAAAAATACAATTGATCAAAGCATCAGCACCGCCATCTAACTTTTTCTAACCTAACCTAACATCACGCATCGTTCTGTACCCATCTTGTAACCCCCCAGGCAGGTATATAGGGATACCGTAGATCACACAGATTTCTAGGAAATAATCACAGAATAAAAAGAACAAAGCAGTAAACCCACCAGAACACCCCAGGAGAATTAAAACAGATGCAGACGCAGATGCAGTATATATTCCAGGAATGGGGGAAGAGGAGGGTAACTTCAGCGGGAATGAGTATAATCCTGAAGCAAAGGGAGTGAAGCAAAATTTAACATCAAGATAAAAGTTATTACAGGTAAAACGGGAGGAGAAAAACTCGAAAGGAGTCTCTCAAATGAACAATACTACAGAGATATAATTAAACACTCATTCACTCACTCGCTCAATCATTTTTGATACTCGTATCCAAAACCACAACGAAATCCCTATAAGAAACAATGAAACAAAACAAATAGTACTATAACCCACTGCAGCGTTCTACCCCCCGCCAAGGGGTTGTGCAGAGAGATGTCGATGGGATCCACCATTCATGATGACGGAAGGAAATGAAGCTGTTGACATCGCCGTCCCGTTTATTTGAGCGGAGTCAACAGCCTTGGCGGGACCCTCTTCGGTTAAATCCTCCGCCTCATCGTCCTCAGTATCCTCATCATCACTCCTAGTGTCCTCGGCTTGCCCTCCTTTGATAACCTTCATAGCAACACCTATGATCATGTAGAACCACATCAAAGTGAGAACCTGTAGCGCTAATAGAAGAAAAATAAATCCCATAAGAATTGGCTTTGTGAAACAAACTGCCTCAGTTGGATAATAGAATTGCCGAATCAAGAGGGTATAATCCTGTATAATATTGGGCATTGGTGTTTGGGTGATAGAGTCGGGGTGATAGCAACCCTCGGGGATCATTACGAGGGCATCTCTCCATGCAGAATTGACGACAAGCATGTAACAAATATGCCGGCCAACAAACCATGTAATGAGAAAAACACCAAAGGCCCAGTCGCAGATGGTCCCGTAGCCGAGGTATTTGAGCATTTTTGCAAGCTACTCAATAAGTATTTAGTAGGCGTTGCTGGTAAAAAATCAAGGAGTTTTAGACTTACAGGCAAAAGTGTATCAACAACGTCCATAACACAGAGTATTACATTGCCAACTCTCGTCATATGATATGTGTAGCTCGTGAACATAAGGGTGCACGTAATGATATGATGCGCAAACATCTGATAATAATCTTTTCTTCGCTCCTCAATGTTGAGGACAAAAATTTGCTGTAGCCAAAATGCGAATTGGACTAGATAATACCACTTAAAGGTGCCACCAAGGTCACGCAGGGGCCAGTTGGTCCACATCTCCGGAAGATTAAGCCAGTACGGGCTGTCATACATCAGGTACTGCAAGTAACAAAGAGACCCTGTTAGTGTTTTCCAGGCCATCCAACCAAAAATCCCACCGCCAGCTCCACTAAAATAAGAAATACCTTCACATTGGGGATTTAACACATACCATTCCCAGTGTCCAGAATACAGAATAGTAAACCAGTAACCACGCCTGCTCGGCAAACCTGATGAGGCCTCTCTTGGTGGATATTCCACCTCGCCTAGCCAACGGGGTAAAAATGTAGTCCATAGCAGTAGCACGGAGAAAAGTGAACATCACTATCCAGAAAGATACAAAATATATATCATCTTCACCCTTGCCGTAAAGATCGGTAGCGGTATTGTGGTATGAGATCTTAAAGAGCTTGGTAGTTGCGGATCGGCACTGTGGAAGTAGAATGTGGATTGCAGCGAAGCAGGAAAGAATGATAAGTGAGAACTCTGTAAGTATGAGGTATTAGCATGAAGTATGTCAGAGAGGCTTCTGCAGAATCTGCACATAGGAGTGAGGGGTAAAGTGCAATTATTACTTACTGATCTGTCTGTCGACCATATAAGTTGCCAGGCGGTCAAATGCGTTGAGAGGAGGTTTTGGGTCCTTTTCCTTTGCAGGGCTCCTTTTTCTTTTAGCCTTCAAGACTGAATTGTGAGTCGCAGCCGCAGAAGACCTCCGCCGTGGAACAGCCCCCTTTACCCCGTTCCTAGCAGAACCTGCACCCATCGAACCATTTCTTGCTCTGATTGAATGGCGCCGGCCGCTAGGTCGATCATCATCTGAGATGGGAGAATACATTGACCACACTGAGGTGGTGGTCGAGGTGGTGGTAGTGATTGATAGTAGTAGTGTTTGAGAATGAGCGAGGGGATGATGGATAGCTGCTGGGAAGGACAGGGAGGTTGATAAGGAGGTGGTATAGTAGAGCACTAGATGAGAGGTATAGTTGAACTAGGAATTGGTGAGCAATGAGTGGCCAGATGCAGGGAAAGAGTGTGTGACCGGTTGAGGATGAGAGAAAACTAGGAGAGGAAGGAGGGAGGGAGGGGGGGGGGGAAGGAATGAGGAGGGGGAAGAAAGACAGAAAGGCGAATGAGTGAGAGCGCGTGAGAGGAATTTAACAGAGAAAGGAGAAGAAAAAACAGACCGGACCGGACACAGGAGGCGGTGGTGGCGGTCAACACAAGATGGGACAAGAAGGTCCTCCCAGGACAGCCTCTATTCTATGGGGGGGATAATGAACAATGAGCACAGATTGTGGTGAATTCTAGGAGTATGGGCCCTGAGCGGATCAGGAGGGTCAGGAACCAGGGGTGAAAAGGGTAACCCATGCCCTGTGCTTGGCCTCTCAACCAAATATTGGCACCAATCAGCTCCCTCCTAGGTGCGGTCAGCATAACCTCTGCAAGGCATCACCCAGTACACTGGGTAAAAAGCACGCGCTTAAACCGCATACTCTGGGGGCGCTCGCGGCTGTTACCCTTTTTCTTTCTTTAGCCCCGTTGGGAGAAGCCTAATCTCACCCGTGTCACGCCACGCTCTTTATCGTGTAGCGGCTCTGCAGATCGAGTTGGTGAACCCTTTTTGTTTTTGTTGAACCCAAGTATGTGTCCCATCCTATTACTCTATTCGTACTCTGCACAGACATACATATGTGCTACTGGTAGCTTACTTTACTGGCGTAGCTGAGCTTTATCCTCTCCGCCACAATCATTACGATGGATGATCCAGCAGATACCATCGCTGAAGAGACTCTTTTCGCGCTCGAGACTCGCCTCCACCGTTTAGAGTTTGTGCTCCAAGGCTCCAGTGACGATCCTATCGGCGAATTATATGCTCTAAGAAAAGCTGGCCGAGAAAATTCAGTCAAGGCGCGTCTCAATGCGCTAGAAAGAGACCTCATCAGGCTTTCTACAAAGTCACAGACTGTGAAAGACATGCTCGACCTCCGTTTGTCTCCTCTCGCCTATTTATTTATCTCGCTAAACCAAGCTCTACTTTATCTGATAGCTTATACATATATCTAGACGCCAGCTTCCCTGAGATATTCAAAAATATTCATCCTGCGATCCAAAATCCAACCCTTTCTCTAGAAGAAAAACTGTCGACTGTCCTTTCTGCTGCCCCGTCCTTCCATGCCAGCTCATCGCAACTGACCTCCATCATGGACACCCCTGTCCCAAGCCCTTCTGTGTCAACCGATTTGATCTCTCTTGCTCCGAGGATAAACAGAGCTGAGGTTGCCCAGCAAGCCCAGGCTAAGGAGATCGCAAGCTTAAGAAAACGAAGTGCTGCTCTGTTGGAAAGATGGTATCTACTAGGTATCGGGGGGGTAAACGAATGCTTTGCTGAGTGGGACGAGAGGACCCTAGAAGTAGATAAGCTTCTCTCAAGAAAAATTAAAGTAGAGACACCATAATACTATAAATTGGCTCCTTTCGTCTCCCATGCACTTTGATAGGTACTTCCGTATCTCCTTCTACTTACTAAATGACTCATACTTATGCTATTGCAGCGTGCTTTATGATTGTATGTTGTAGTAAATGCATCGAACGAGATGCGAGAAGTCAAAAGAAACCTATATTCTATTCTATTTCATACAATATATTAGCCTATATGAGTTTCCGCCTATTCTTGATTTTTTCTAGTACTATAAATTAATTTTATATCGTTTGAATAAATCATCTAGTTTAACAGAATAAGATGGATACCATAATCATGAACCACTCACGCTAGAATACGCCCTCTACCCAACCGAAAAAGCGCATTAACTATGGGGTCTATTAATGTAGAGTGAATTTAAGAGAAAGAGAGTAGAAACATTGATGAGAAGAGGAGGAAGAGCAGAGGAAGGAGATAGGGAAGAAAGAGGTAGAGTTGAAGGGGGTGGGGATGGGAAGGACTATGGCAAGACGTGAGCGAAGAATATAGAGAAGAGTAGAGGAGAGAGGAGAGATAAGATGATAGAAGAAGGGCGATTGTTTTCATTTTCTTTTCTGAGTTACTAATGCATCTTATAAGTTTGTTCTACTCTGTTTTAGACTTTTTGGTTTGCGTTATTGTTTTATCTTTATTTATGTTTACGTCTATGTCTATGTTTGGGTGTTGAATACCATAGCCTAAGGGCTCTATGTATTTACGATTGACTCATTTATTTATTCACATTATAATCATGTGATATCACTCGGCGTACCTTAATTAGAAGAGAGCTTCCTAAGTAGGTAATGTATCTATTACGTAATAGATATGATCATATGAAAGGGCCCAAATACATATAAAGGTAGCTTTACAAAACACATGCTTGCTGTGACGGAGAGTTATCTTGGTCTTTTGACCTTTGGTTTTTCGTAAGGCTGTGTACTTTTATCGTTCTACTTCCTAAAAAAAGTCTATGGTCTGGTTTCACCTAATAAGTATGTAGCGTTGCAACCACCATATAACACCAAGCCCCAACCCCTTATTATATCAACATAACCCAGCACACCCGATTTATTAATTATTAGTAAGTAGAGAGAAAGGAGAAAAAAGAATATTCGACAGAACTAATAGTTTTTGTTATTGGCGAAGTGTGGGTTAGCACCGGCACTTGGTTGCTACCTAGGTAAACCAGACTATAAACCTTTTTTTTTAACAAGTACTTTATAGATAAGTAGCTATTTTTTCATGTCTAGGGGCACTCATGAGTCATGACGCGGGTAGAGTAAGAGCACCGACCCACAAATAATTCCTATAAATTTCACTTTGTATAGCCGCTCCGTTATCTATAGATTTTCGGCAACACTAAGACTAGGATCATAAATATAATATTTACTACGGTGTATAGGAGCTTGTTCTAGGTACAAGCTGCCCCTCCATAATTAATCTACGGCTCTCAAACTGTATTGTGTACAAAAATCTTGCTTCCCCGGGAAGGCCTATAATTGATTTTTGATCTGACCTGGTAGCAGAGGAAATCATCAAAAATAAAATAAAATGAGACCACCGGCTCCGTTCACCATCTATAAATGTTGAAAATAAAATCCGAATGTCCTTTGTTACCTTGCTTTCTCTATCATCATGCCGTCGCTGTACTTCGTCAAGTCGTAAAAATCTACAGTTCTATAACCAAGTCTAAAGCTGGCTATGCGTCCTGTTCAGATTTCTCTGGATTTATGATGCGCTCTGATTCTGGTTTCCAAGATCCTATTCAGTGAATAATTAGATTAGTATCCACATGGATAATATAGGGAGGAATGGTCTGGTGAACCTTCAAACTGATGCTGAACGAAGGCCATTGGGTCGTCGATTTCTCCTGCATCCATTTGCCCAACGCCAGGAGAAAAGCTAGTAATAGGCAAAACCACTACATCACCAACTTTCTTGGGTTCCTTCATCCCGGTAAAGTTTTTCCAAGAGATACTGCCCTTCGACTCACTCATATCAAAGAAAGTCTCATCATTAAAGTACTCAAATACGGCATCGGTCCAAACCGCTGGTCCTGTCCATTCCACAACATTATCGTGGTCTACAGTAAGTTTCCTAGCCTTCTTTCGATCTAACGTTTCCATCGTAATGTTGGCGACAATTTCTCGTAAAACAGGATGCCCGGGTTTGGACTGGATTGTCCATTGGCAAAACTGTATCCTCCTTGAGTACCACAATTTCCAATCTTGACGATCAGGATCTGCCTCAATCCCAATTACCAATCCAACGTTACTAAGTTTAAAGTTTTCCGAAATCCAATCTGTGGCTGGTTTTAGGGCTAGTGTGTCGATATCTGCATACACTCCACCTCGAGCAAGTAGGATGAGGTACCGGAAGAAATCGGCCTTGAGGATTGGGAGGGGGAGGGCGTCATAGGCATCGAGAACATCCGGAATACCAGAGTAGAGATGGCGGATCAAGTGGTGGGCTACTTGGTCTGTGATCACCTAGATACGAGATAAATAGAGGAACTATATAGAATTATAGGGGCTCTACCTCATGTACAAAATCCGGGTGTTTTTCAGTCCAGCTTGCTTCAGTAATACGGAAATCTTCCTTGAAACTAGGGCTGGCAGGAGTATATTTCCATGTTTGCCAGATGTACGCAGGAAATTTTGACTGTACATGGTATGGAAAGTGGTGCGCGAGCTGGCCCTTCAATGGTAAATTTTTCAGGTCCGATATCGAGGTCTGCTGCTGGCTAGTCGGGGTATCGGCACCTGCATGGATTTTCCGGGGACGGTCTGCAAGTGCTTCGGATATAGCGTTCTGATCATGAGTCGCTGGTTGGCTGGTGAGAGTGCTTTCTCCGGATGCATGGTTTGCCTTAGGTGAAGCTTCGGCTTTGAAAGAAGAAGGAGAGTGTGATCGTGGATAAAGGTAGACTATGCAAAATAGTAGTAGAGCCGAGAGCAGCAAAGCTCTCTTGAAACTCATCATAGCTGTTGAGTGTTTAGTGGAATTTAGAGTCAAGAACCTAGTTACCGGGAACCAGAAGAGTAGAGCGGACAAAGCGAGAAATTTTAATATGCGTAGTTTTAGGGTTGGGAATCCTTCTAAGTGGAAGTTTGGGTGGTATGAATGGGGGAAGGGGGAAACAGCAGGGTTAGGGGAAGGTAGGGGAAGGGGAAAATATAAATATATATATGAGAGAACAGAGAGGGGCCAGCCGTGGGTGAAAGGGTTATAAACACTAAACGAATGACAAGCGGGTCAAGGGAATAAAGGGCGAATGATTAAGTGAGAAGATTCCGTGTAGCGGCTGAGAAGAGTGATGGAAGCAACGTCTGTAGGACGAGCGGCTAGGATGGGAACTGTTGGGTTGTCTAAGCTATTTACGTTTGTTTGGAGGGTGGGCTAAACATCAGTCGCTTGTAGAGGTCGCTAAATCCTGTTTTCCTGGGCGATGCGGTACCAAGATCTAGAGAATTGTGAAGGAGGTGAGCAAGAATTATAATCCTGCTAGGGAACACAAGAAACGGGGAGTTATATGGAGTAAGGGATGAGAGGGCTCGTGTGTACTGCTGTAGTATTCCTGCATGTCTCCGATGCCGTTCCGTTCCCGCTAGTGACCTGTTGCTGGTTGCGTGGCCTGTTACATGTGTAAGAGCCGACTTTGTTAGTGGCTTACCTATTGATGCATGTGTTCGTTCTACCGGCCTCATACTTCTCCCTCGTCTTATCTTTACCACCCGAGGTTCAGATAGGGGTAGTATAGTCGATCACCACATATAGACGTTTCGTATGAATATTTAGTAAAGGGCCGATGCCCGGGTTATCTGGGTTTATAAGTAGTTTGGGATGCCACGCTACAAAAACACTAGTATTTACCGTTTCTGAAGAATATTCCATGGGTTTGTACTACTATATTTCTATGTTGCTAGATTTGGTATATAAGACTATATAGGTTATAAGGTGGCACTCAACCAAAAAGTCATGTGACTACTTTACTGTTAATAATTTAAGGTGTATAAATGTGTGTACTATATATTAAGTGGGTGGGTAGGTTCATAAATAGGTTTAGGTCATAGTTTCGTACTGCATACCAGATTTTGTACCCAGAAGAATAAAATCACTTGATATAAAAAAAAAAAAAAAAAAAAAAAAAGGTTCATAAATAGGAGCCGAGAGCTAGATCGGGGAGTATGGTGAGAGGAGTATCTAAATGTAGAGTGTGTATCTTCTATGTGAACCTAGAGAGTTCTAGCGGTAGAGTAGCTTATGTCTTCCTGATATCTGTCAAACAACCTATTTAAATTGCTATTAAAAGAATGCATGAGGGGCTATCGATATTGGGTGTCTTTGTATGATATAGTATAATCTCCCTATAAGGATTCTGTTTATAAGAATACGTGGTCCGGACTGGATAGGGTCATTCATATACCGAGTAATTTCCTATAAGAATACATGTACCATTTAGGCGTCAAGTGTCTTCTCTATGTTGAGTATTTTGACTTCTTTTCAGACCTTATCACACATTCCCGTAGTTCATTAATATATACAAAGCTAGAAAGAGGTTATATATTTGCCCCGATTTAGTGTGGTCCACGGGGCCGCTCGGGGCGAGGCATGGGGGGGGGGGGGGTACGTGGCGCCGAGGCGTCTCGGCCTTGTAGACCTCTGGAATTAGCCTCGCCTTGGATTTTAGGAGCTTGTCCTCGGGATACCTCAAAGAGAATTGAGGCATAGAACTATTTTTAGTAATGGAATTTGAGTGCTATTAAATAATTTATATATACCACTGAGCCCACCACTATAGTAGGTGACAAATTTTAGTGGTGATAGCCAGGGTGACCTGTTTTGCTGCTACCAAGGTCTGTAACTTTTATACTATTTACCTCGAGGCACCTCAGCCTCGTGGGCCACACTGCTCCGATCCTATTTAGGGGATCAGCGGCATTAACAGGGCGAAAAACATGTGGGTTCGACTGTAGTAACTCTCCTAATAGAGTAGAGAAACTGAAATTGCCTTTATTTATTTTTATTTTTTTGAGGAGGGGGAGGGGGAGGTAGTAGGCCGCTGGAAGGCTCCGATGAATAGATGGTTGATAATCTGGGTGGTAAATGAAATATTCGAAAAAGTGCTTAGAGCCCCATGTCTTTGGAGGGGTTATGGGAATTGATGACTGTTGTGGGTAAATTTTGAATGGAAAATAACAAAACCGATCAATCATACTTTCCGTCATTATTTTGGCGGTCATATCTCTCTTTGCTACCTCGTATCTAGCTAGACTAATCCTTCTTTACTTTAATGAAAAGTACTACTGAAGATTCGAAGGCTATGAACATATGCTCAATTCTATTGTCGCTAGTAAGCTGGCCTTTAACCGTTTTTTCAGGAGCATTAATTCCTTAGGGTCTCTTCAAACAGACAAATGATCTTGCTTATCATCTGCTACAGTTAGTCTCAAAGAATTGGTGTAAAGCAAGCGTTGATGCCAGGACAATTGGAAAATTTTGGGATCTAGAATCTTCATTAATATAGTAGTCTATGTTACCATATTGGAGCTCCGCTTTGAAGAAATACTGGTATTTATGTTATAAGTTGTAATGAGATTTATGACTTACTGATTTCAAACCTGGAAAACCATGATTTTTTCCCCTGCTGTGCATTGGGCCGGGCCGAATAATATATATATGGAGCGTTTCTATCGAATCCGACTTTACTTATCGATGTATTCACTTTCCTTTCTGTAACCAGTTATTATTGATTAACATACTACAGTAAAACTTGGTTAAAGGGGCTTTACATCCACCTTTAAGAGTATTTAGCGTCAAATAGTGGATTTCGTAATTGAATTCGTATTATATACAATATGGTTGCCATAATGTCACTGGTACCATTTAAGTCCTCTAAAAATAAAATAGTTTACGCTTCATCACTGTTTTTAATTTTTTTGGCCATGCGGAGGTGCTCGACGGCTAAAGTTTCTAGGAAAAGAGGATTTTGGGATATACGGACTAAATCCTCTTCTGCAGGACTAAAGTTGCGATGAAACTTGATTATATCAAAGGAGTTGTCTGAGGAGGTAGTAAGCTGATCGTCTACTACTCGCCTAAAAATAAAGTCTGTCGATACTTTTTGTACTTTTATATGAATATAGTTGTGTTGTAACATAAAATATCGACAGACTTTATTTGTAGGCGAGTAGACAGAGGGCGCCCTTAGCTATGTAGCACAAGGTTAGATCTTACTGGTACGTTAATATGTCACATGAATACCGACGAAGATCAAAAAGTACTCTATACTCAGGCGTTCATTAATATCTCAGAATGAGGCTGCAACCATGCAACCTCACTAGAAATGACCTATATAGCGTGTATAGTTACAACAACCGCATAAGGAAAGAAAAAAACTATATAGGAGTAACAGATATAATTGGACAGTTACAGTAGAAGCCGTTCGGTTGCCGCTGGTCTGGAGTTACCGCTGTTTTGGTGAGGTTACGCGGTTACAGCCTCATTCCGAGATATCAATAAACGCCTAGGTATATTAATGGGGGAGACCACTATTATTTCTACTACTTAAGATCAGATATCTTCTCTAACGCTCTACGAGGACTGTGAGGGGGTTTGGACTGTGGTGAAGGTAAGAAATGATATTTACCGTATGGACCTTTAAAAGATAGGAAGCTGCAACAGCCCCTGATTGGACCCGGTAGGTATATAAATATAACTCCAATTTATGTACACTACCCTCTGTGTGGCAAGAATAGGGCCGAGGTTGTTTGGTAGTGGGACATAAGGTACTCTAACAACTCTTAAGTATGTATCGGCTATGTAGGTTTATTAAAGACGGTGAAATCACAAGGTCAAGTATTCGAGAGGTTTGTGCTTATCAGCTAACAAGTGCCATGACTTTTACTGTGACATAGTTGTTGATATTCAAACAGAAAAGCTTCTAACCTTAATTAAATGGGGTATTTTTTTCGTCTTGGAGTGGTTCTAGAGTTTATAGGCCCATCTGTCAGGTTCAGGGCCTAAATTTGACCTAAGGGCCTAAAACGCCCCAATTAATAGGGGAATAACTAAAAGGGCCTTGTTAGAGCTCTATCAGCCAACTAGGCCAAAAGTAGGTTAATAGGGGCTAGGGGACTTTTGCGGGGTAAAACCACCTTGGTTAGGGGGTTTGGTTTAATTTGGGCACCTTTCCTCCGGTTCCTTCGGGTGACCAATTGCAACTCCCTGATAATAAACTAGTGATATTTATTCTAACTATATCCGAACATCTCTTTTGGAGACTGACGACTCTGATATCCAACTGAATACTTTCAACTAATTGACTAGCAGATCTCGACTGATATTTCACCTTTTGAAGCCTATCAACAAGTCTAAAGGGTATTATGGGTCTATTTATTATGATTAATTGTTACAAGAGATATCTTGTAACAGAGTGGTTAACACTAGCCAGATTTTTCTTTTGCGTATAGGAAAACCCCCTCTACTTTGGGAAGACATAAGGGAAGAGAGTGGAGAAAAAATATATTTTGCTTTATTTACTTTTACTTTTTATTGCATTACGTGTGTTGGTTGAATACCTTAGTCTTAAGGCTCCATGTACATTTCATGATTGATTCATCCATTGATTCATACCCCCTTTACTTGATCTCACATCTACAACGCTTCATACCTTAAGAGTAGTTTGTTTGCCCATCTGTTCACATCTTTCTCTCGAGTCCGCTATCTTACTCAGATAATAGCCATTGTGATAAAGCTAAATTTTTGCTAATCTTGTATTTGAGCGGACACTGTTATATTCTATGAGCTACCTCTCTTACCGCGTAACCCCTCGTGGAGGTTTCATACGGGCCCTGAACCAATTACCTAAAGCCTGTTGATTTATCGAGACAAGGACCAAGTGATTACAAGTTCCTCTTGGTAGAAAAATCACACCTACCATTCTTTCAAAAACAGAGTAGCTTTCCCAGTAAAAATAGGAACTTTGTGGCTTATTAAAGTTTTTAACTATTTTTATCTCCCCTACTGCTTAACAAACTTCGTACGTGCTATCGTTCCTTAGCTCAGTGCTTTAGCTTTAATCTTCCAAGAAGCGTTTTACACTACCACCAATGTTTTTAACATCTAACAAGAAGCTATCATGCCCAAAGAGGCTGACATCCTCCCCTAGCTCTACATGCGTTACCCTCCTATTCCCTGCCCTTTTCAAAGTTTCCGCCACTTCTTGCTGCTGCCAGGAGGGGAATAAAATATCGCTTGTAACACCCAGAACCAATGTTGGGATATCCTTCATGGGTGTCATACCAGCGACAAGGTCAGGAGGTATTGTTCCACTATTGGTAAGTTTTGTGGCGGAAGCTGCTTCCCTTGGTTGCTCAGTATATGGCTGTGACGGGAGTGTGAGGGAGCATTGTTCGACTTCTAGTCGCCTGGGCTGTTCTGTGGAAAGCCTATGCGTATTTCTCTCTCTTAGTACTTGAATACCTTTACGGTAGTCTGCGCCAAGGTCAAACAGGTCCATTGCTTTTGAGATATATAATAAACTATTCGCATCATATTCTAGACAGAACTTTTCGCCAGCATGATCTAGGTAGGTTTCTATGAGGAAATCCGGGCAAAGTGCAGGTGGGCGTGAAGGATCTGCTCTCTGTCTTCCAAAACGCTGTTCCCATTCTGGACCAGATCTATATGTGACAGTTGCAATTTGGCGGGCAAGTTTAAGACCTAGGTGGGGTGGAACTTTTCCGTAGTAGTAGCCTCGATTCCAATTAGGATCGGCCATTAAGACTAGTTTATTATTAGTCTCCACTATGATAATTCCTTATTAATACTGGGAAATGTACTTACCTTGTCGCTGAGCATGGCGCATGGCGATGCTGTAAGGGTGACTTCTCGCACAACCACTTATGCTCACGATCTTTCCAACTTTTTCAGGGAACAAGACGCCTGCTGCCAAACTCTGCATCCCTCCCATACTAGCACCGACACTAGCATAAAGCTTCTGAACACCAAATTCATCTAGAAGTCGGAACTGGGCGCTGACCATGTCACCCATAGTCAAAATCGGGAACCTAGTTGCATATCTTCCCCCGTCCACAGGATCAACACTAGATGGACCGGTAGACCCGTAACATCCTCCCAAGACATTCGTGCAGATAACGAAGAAACGATCAGTATCAAGAGCACAGCCTGGCCCAATGAATTTCTCCCACCAACCAAACCTTGGGTTATCCGGGTTTGACTTTGCATGAGAAGAGGCCGAGAGTCCTGTGTGTAATAGTATCACGTTCGACCTATCCGTATTAATCTTTCCCCAGGTCTCGTAGGCAATAGTAAATTCCTGGAGAATGCCCCCATAATCTAGTAGAATCGGAGACCTTGAGATGAAGGTTTTGTGAGCACCAGTTGTGTATGATGGCTCATTCACCATAGAACGGGATTTAATTTCTTTCGTTCGTAACTCGACGGCGTCAAGGCAGGGAAACGACATCTGCGGGTTAGAGGCTGTTCCGGAGAACAGTAGCGAAGAAGTAGTAAAACCATGAGTTGACGAAGGCATAGAGTACCGGTTGTACGTAGACTTCAAGACCGACAAACGTGGTGCATTAATGGAACCGGGTAGAATACAGCACTGTGAATGATAGTTACGGAGAAAAGCCTTTAGTAGCTGACGACTCATCTTGCTGATTATTTTGGTGTTTATGTGTGATTTTAGTTGTTTGGGTATCAGGTCGATATTGACTTCCAAACCTGCTTGTAGGGAACGTCGTCCTGTTCTATCTGACTAGCTAAGAGCGTTGATGACTGGGAGAGTGCGAGAATTATTTATGTGGGGTCCCTATCGACTCGAGAATTTAGTACAGCATACGGCAAAAAATATCAAGAAATCAGGGTCTGCTAACAGGGTCTTGTGGCAAATCCTACTACTAGAATCTTTGCCAAATCCTAAAGAACGGATAGGAACGCTGATCCTCGTATCTCGCGTTTATTGGTTTTTTTTTTACTGTTCGCTGTAGTAGTGATAATAATCCATAGCTAACCTTCGAGTACTAGGTAGAATGGATCTCTAGCGTGAATGACGCGATCGCCCCGCATGGTAACATCAGAAGGGTTTTTTTGTCTTTAAACATAATACCGTATAATCTGAGATAATTCGACCCGCTGTAATGTTTAGCACGCACTGGAACAGTTGAAAACCGTGGAAATTGAAGGCACTAGAACAAGAAAGATAGATACTTGTACTAGTACAGTTGAGACCTGTTGTAGTTTTATTTTTTTCACCATGAATTACGCACACTACACCCGGTCGCAGTGGGTCGGTGTTGTAGGTGTTGTAGGCACCTGATAAGAGGGAACCTGAAGACTACTTGTTTGACTATTGTAAGTTCTCCCTTTGTTTTCACCCGTTTCCTAGCGGAAAGCTATAGTCGGGTACCAAATGTGAACGTAAAAATGCAACGCAACTACGATCACCCCGCTACCCCACCCGTGCAACAATGGCCCCACCCCACACAACCCCTAAGCAAAGCCGCAAAACTGAACGCCGAGAATGGCCGGAGTTTACCCTAGGCAGGGCTATAGGAATGCATGAAGCAGGCCTCACTTTTGCCAAGATTTCTAAGAGACTTGGTGTACCAATATCAACTCTCTCAACTGCCTGGCAGCGCTTCCTTAAAACAGGCACCACAACCGCATCCTCAAGACCTGGGAGACCTAAAAAGACCACTGAAAGGGATGAGCGCAATCTAGTGAATGCTACTAGACACAACCGCGATATATCCTACAATGATCTTCGCTTAAACTTTGCTGTTCAGTTGTCTACCACAACAATTAGGAGAAGACTTGGAGAGCATGGTATCCACAAACACATTAAAGCAGAAAGACCCAAACTATCACCTTCTCTGGCTCGAAGAAGACTTAAATGGTGTATTAAGCACCGGAAATGGGGGGTGGAGAAGTGGAGAAGAGTGATATGGAATGATGAGTGCAGTGTTGAAAAATATACAGATCCTTTAGTCCAATGAGTCTTTAGAACTGCAAAGGAAAAATGGCTTCCAGAGTGTGTTAAAAGCATGAATAAAACGAGTAGGATAACAAAAATGATGTGGGCATGCTTTGCTGGTGAATTGAAGGGTCCTTGTGATGGAGCAAGGGTGGGGATAAAAGAGAATGTAAATGCTAGGTCATATATAGATACTTTAGAGTTTAACTTGGTGGATTTTGTAGAGGAATTACGCCAGAAGGGTATAAGGCCTATCTTCATGCAGGACAATGCCAGAGTCCATACAGCAGACCATTCAATAGATTGGTTGGTGGATAATGGGGTGGAGTTGTTGGAGGACTGTCCTGCCTATTCTCCAGATCTTAACCCCATTGAGCATGTTTGGGTACACCTCAAAAAGCTCTACCATCTACACTATTCTCACCTGGCAGATAATACTCAATCACCAGATGTATTAAAGCCTAACATGGAAGAAGCTCTTATTCACTGCTGGGAATTAAACCTGACACTCTGTTTGATAGACTGGTAGAAAGTATTCCTAGGAGGATTGAGGCTGTTATAAAGGCAAAGGGCTGGTATACAAAATATTAGATAGTATGGATTTATTTATTAGATAGTATATATTACTTCAACAAAAAACCGCTTGTTCATGGCTATAATTGGGGGTGTCTGAGAGTGCACGTAGTTTGTGCGGTTGAGCGACCGGGTGTAACAGACAGGGAGTACTGCCCGTCTGCAAAAAAAACCAACAACCTCCCTTTTCTGACGAGAAGCAATGACGAGGCTTAGAACCGCTCGTCAACACTGAAGGTCGACAGTCCCTAGGCTAAACAGGTATAAGGATTTTTTAAGGGTTGCAAACTAAAGACTTTAAAAGGCTCTGCTTCCCAGGGGAAGGCAAACGTCTTTAGCAAAGAGTATGAGGGTCTCAGAACAACGGTTGTTCGTTGACTAGCAAGAATGATTGTCCGGGGGGAAGGACGGGTTTAAGCTATGATTTTGATTGCGAGCAAGCTGCCAAGAAGCGGGGGAACAATTCCTCCGCACTTGGAAATCAACTGAGTCTAGAGCGCCCCTAAGAACTAGCGGGGTCGATAGACTAGCGACTAAAAAGCGTTGGTTACTAAAAGCTTTGTAACTATTGCTAAAATGGTCCGATTTCAAATCCGATTGCACCTATGGATTTGCAGCACTGTCCCCCATATACCCTCCGAGTTTGGTTTGGTTGGACGAATTTTCCTGACGGTTTTGGGGTTATTTTTGGGGTCCAAAACTTGTCTTTTTGTTAGGGAATCTGCAACTCAGAGGGGCCCCCTCTGCAAACGGCAGGTGGCACAGTGGGGCGCTTTGGGGGTGTTAGAAAACACAGAGTCCCCTAGGTAGGGTAACCCACTGGCGATCCCTGCCGTTGCTTAGATTCCTTTCCCACGTTCCTAGTCCAACCTGGGGACGTGGCGGAGGGGTAATCTTGATCCATAAGGACCTTTAGGGCGAAGCACAAGGCATAGTCCCGTATGGTTCGATTCGTGACGCCGCCAGGTTAATTATCTATTTTGCTGGCGGCCCTAACTACTAAGCATAGCTTTGCTCTCATTTCATGGCTCTCGGCCTCCCATAAGATTGGCCATCAGCGAAGCTGTTATTATTCCTCCTAGAGGAACAGGAGCTTAACTCTGTTCATGGAGGTAACTGCTTCAGTCTCATTGCACTAGTATCTCCCGTAGCTATAAGCTACAGACGCATTACTCTGGTCTCTGTCGCATACCGACGACGGTGAGCTTCGCTCCGTCCTAGGAGCTCGCCAGCTCGCTTAGGGATCAGGCTATCATAGTAATGACTTTCCTTAGTATCTATTGACCGGAATGGGATAGCTAGTCCTATGCCTCAAGGGAGATCCTTAGGTGTCTCTATATGGAGAGGTACTTGAGACTTGTCATGACGATGGTTAAATCGTCACATCGGGGGGCGGTTGCCACGGGCAGTTACGGTGACATATGGCAACGAACTGTAGCATGAAGTCACATGTAAAACTGGCCTATACAATCATTTAGGCTACTAGCCACTAAGTTTAGAATATAAAGTGTTTCACTATTTTAAGCACCTGATAAGAGGAGTAATTCTGGGAACCTAAGAAAACTGTAAAACTGGCTTATATAATTGTCCAGGCTACTTGTTGCTAAGCTTAGAGTTTAGTTCGAAGGTATAAGATACCGACTACCAAGATCTCTTCAGTCAACAATAGCAGTTGCTCTTTTAGATTGCACAAGAGAGTTCTGAACTACGATAACGTCAAGATTCACTAGAGTTAGTTGGTAAAAGCGGAAAGCTGTTCAGTTGAAGCTCGAAAGTCACAAGCAAAGTGCTTTTAATAGAGTTATAAGATAAAGGTAGTTCGATAGATTCAAATATATTGATAAGACTCGTTCTTCCCGTTGATGTTCTGGTAAAGAGACAAATCTGCCGACTATTTTATATACCGCGGTTTGGGCTCGCAGATTTCTTCTAAATCCTAATACCAACACCTGAGAACCCCCGAAGACCCTGAAAACCTGCCAAGCAATCACGCCATATAATACAAATCTTACAACACAGTCAAAACACCAATACAAATCTTACAACACAGTCAAAACACCAATACAAATACATTCCCTCCATACTTATACAAATCCCAACCAGTCTGAGCACTTTGTCCCGGCCCTATCGTCTATTCTAGTCAAGCCCAACGGTGTACTAGAGTAATGCAATCATGTAAAGCTGTTAGTGAACCAATCTGTACTTTGCGGACGAGCCAATAGATGTACTAACCACCGTATCTGTTCCGTCCTTGCATGTTCCCTCGTGGCAGAGTGTTACCAAAGCCCTTTGATACTAATTAGCAAGCAGCACTGGGAAGCGGGGCTTTCGTCCATACCGTTAGTTGTCAAGAAACATGCCCTGACTGGCGGAGGGCACAACTCCGTCAGTTCTTATCCGATTTCCTTGATTCTTTCACGAGTCAGTGTAACCGCCCCTGCTGTGTTACTTTGTTCTTTGTTTTACTTGTTTTGGATGCGGTTATGGCACTAACCACCTTGGGATTTCTTTATTGTTTCTTTGGATCTATTTTACTATGTTTGGGAACCCCGCCGGAAGCAGAGCAATTGTTGTACCAGGGTGGTACCGGATCGGGATGATTAGTATTTCTTTAGTGTT
This sequence comes from Verpa conica, assembly GCA_033030425.1. Classification (NCBI taxonomy): domain Eukaryota; kingdom Fungi; phylum Ascomycota; class Pezizomycetes; order Pezizales; family Morchellaceae; genus Verpa; species Verpa conica. The sequence continues at coordinate 753,000 of JAUFSD010000021.1, read as the reverse complement.
TTGATCCTGGCATGGATCGGAGATTAGGGTACCGGGTGTGAAGTATAGCGGAGTAACAGCTTAGAACGCAAGTCCTAATGGTATAACTCTACAGGTACGATGCACAGAAAGAAGCGTAAAGCCAGTGAATTGGTAGTAGCAACAGAGTAAACTATTACTATAAAAAATAGGCAAGCGAGAAGTCTGAGCATGTAATCCCAAACAAGATAGCGTAGTAGATTGGTGTCTATATTTCAAGGATAACAGCGTGGGGATGGCGTGGCCACAGGATACAACTAACTCGATGGCAAGGTAACTATCCGTTACAAGCAAAATACCAAAGGTTTGTGAAGTATGAAGTGGGTTCAGCGATCGCAAGGCGATGAGACAGCAGAGAGGCAGCGAAGAAGAAAGTTTGTATTGGTTCTAACTGAAGAGACGTTGCGTAAAGAAAATAGAAAGAAAAACTATTACAGAAAGGAAGCAACGCTCCCTATTTATACAAAAATCCCCTCGTCGCATAATGTCTTTGTTCCCCCTTCCGACGCCTATTACCCTATCTTTGTCCTTGCGTGAGGCACACGAGACCCATCCCTGCATTCCTGATTAATCCGTGAAACTATATCTAGAGAATTACTGTCCCAGAAAGAGGGAGAACGGCCCGCTATTTATACAAAAAAGTCCTTTATCCTCCAACCAAGATAACTATGTAAAAACCGAGGTGGGAACGCCGTTTGACCCTAAAAACCATAACAAAGTAAAGGTAACCAAAAGAAATGAGTAATACAATGCTTGTAAGCGAAATGGTGTGTTGAGTAAACATAAATAAGCGCAACAAAATATGACTCATAACAAATGGCGCAATACATGTGAGTAATAGAGTATGCGACCTTCGGTAAACATTAATAGTTATGTAAAAAATGTAATAAATGTAAAAATGTGTCAAGAACACCCATTTCCTAGTCTGCCTTGTCTATCTCCTTGTTTCATGTATCGTTTCATATCTCGTAGGATTCCTGTTATCATTGGTCATGTAAGAAGTACGCCTCGCAGGACGAGACGTCTATAGTTTCATGTAGAAGGAGGTCGCTCCTTCAGTTTCATATTGTCTCATTGTTGATCTCAGCGTCCCTCCAGAAAGGGTATAAAAGGGACGCATCTCTGTCAGTTAGTTAGTTCTTCACGCAACAACTTATATTGTTACCATACCTACCTTGTCCTCGAGTTCCTAGTCTCTCGATACTAGCCTTGCCTTGTGATTATCGCCTGCTGTTCCCCAATAGGTGATCGGTTTTTACACTTTGTTGCGTCTACCCTACGCAGCACCCGATAGTCTTCAATCTGGATCAAAACGTATCATTTAACCTAGATACCCTTTTCGGACCCTTGTTACAAGAAGTACCAGATAGGGCAACCAGCCCCATTACCCCAGATCCCCAATCCAGACCAATAACTCCAGAAACCCCGTTCCAATCCGACAACAGAATGTCTTCATCAGCAGAGACTACCGCAGGCGGTAGCAACCCAGTCCAGATGAAAGAATGACGCTTTCTAGTCCAACTGCTTGAACAAGTAGCAGCAACAAAAAACAACAAGCCACGAACAATGAAAATACCAGACGCCGACGAATTCAAAGGCGAACCCACGAAAATCCGCACATGGCTACGGCAGTGCGAAAACAAATTTACAGAGTATACGGACGCCACAGATATGCAAAAACTCATATACGCCAGCAATAAAATGAAGGACCAAGCGGGATCCTGGATGTTCTCGGTCCTCGAAAATAAAACATACACCACCTGGGAAACATTTAAGGATGCACTCAAAAAAGCCTTTGGCGAAGCAGACACAAAAGAAGCCGCCAAACAGCGAATCAGAAATCTGTGCCAGACCGGAACAGTAAACGAATACTGGACCAAATTCCAAACCGACATGGATTTGTTAGGATGGAACGAAGAAGCATTGAAGGACGAATTCTACGATGGACTAGCCCGGAACATAAGGGCTAAGTTAACCGCCATTATTAATAAACCAGCAACACTACGGGAATTCGCACTACTATGCATCAACCTAGACAACGAAATAATAGCCAGCAAAGTCCGCACCACCAAGTGGGACAACCATGCACCCAAAGCACCCACCACGAAGGCCTATACTCAGCCCTACGTTCCCAGACACACCAACGGAACGTTTGCACCCAATCCAAGTCCAACTCCAACCACCACCACAGAATTACCTCCAGGAGACCCTATGGACCTAGACGCCTCTAGAAAAAAGAAATTCCTTCCACTTACCGACAAGGAAAAAAAGAGACGGTTCGAAAACAACCTCTGCATGTACTGTGGAAAACCCAACCACATGGCAGATAAGTGCCCAGAAAAGACGTGGAAACCAAAGCCTAGAAGGCTAGCCGGCACCTCTTCACAAAATCTCGAAGAATCGGGAAACGAGGAAGACCAGGAGTAAAGAGCAACCTACCCCTGGCAAAAGAATCCCCTAGAGTTGCCAAACCATCACGCTTCGCTCCACTTCAAGACCTCCCCGAAAACCATACGTCATTCAGTACAGCTGGACTATCCTGTTCCTCTGACATCCCGCCAAAACATGCCCTAGACGACCACCTCATCCTCCCGGTACAAATCAACCTCGGAAACCAAGTCATTGAAACTTTTGCCATGCTAGATAGCGGAGCAACTGGAAACTTCATTGATCGCAGTTTCGCCAATCAAAAGCAATTCCCAGTCCAAGCCAAGAAAGTGGCCCAGCCACTTACCCTTATCGATGGATCAACCTCCCAAAGCGGCACCATCACTCACCAAGTCAAACTGCCCATAAAAATAGGAAATCACCAAGAAACGGAAACCCTCCAAGTCACCAAGCTAGGACACTACCCAGTAATCCTAGGAATCCCTGGTTCAAAAAACATAACCCAGAAATTATGTGGAAAGAACACCAAGTCAACTTCAGCGTCCAAAACTTGCTGTTAAGAGCCGCCTCAACGCACTAAGCGTCGGCTGCTCAAGCCCCTTCCTGAGAAGCCTGCAATCATCCAACACCTCAGGACTGCAGACATAAGCCTAGTAGGAGCAGCTGCGTTCAAGCGATCTGCGAAACAAGGCGAAGCCTGCCTCCTCACCATCCGAGAAATCGATCATGCATTAGAACTTTGTGCTTCGGACAAATACGAATACATGAGAAAGGATACTCAACCCCAGCCCAAGTCCCCCTAAGCAAAAATCTTCTACCCGTCGAATACCACGATTTCCTTGATATATTTCACGAGCGCGAACCTACCGACCCGCCTCCTCGTCGCCAAGCAGATCATAAGATCAACCTCATACCAGGAACTACCCCGCCATTCAAGCAACTGTACTCATTGTCAGAAGCAGAGTTGAAAACTCTACGCGAATACTCTGAAACCTACCTGAAGAGAGGATGGATTAGATCCTCATCTTCCTCGGCCGGAGCACCCATTCTATTTGTTAAGAAAAAAGATGGATCAATGCGGCTGTGTGTCGACTACCGAGGACTTAACGCCGTCACCGTTAAAGACCGGTACCCCCTGCCACTAATCAACGAAGCGTTAGACCGTCTAAAGTCAGCAAAAGTCTATACGTCATTAGACATCCGAGAAGGATACCACCATATCCGAATAGCAGAAGGGGACGAATGGAAAACAGCTTTTCGAACGCGCTACGGCCTTTACGAATACACTGTCATGCCTTTCGGACTCACCAACGCTCCTGCCACGTTCCAAGCCTGGATCAACGAGATCCTGTCCGAGTTCCTAGACGTCTTCTGTATCGTCTCACCAGATGACATCCTCATCTACCCGAAGACATGAAGTCCCATGTCAGTCAAGTCCGCCAGGTTATGAAAAAACTTCGTAATGCTGGAATCAACCTCAAACCTTCTAAATGCCACTTCCACCAGAAGAGATAGAATACGCCGGTTTCATAGTATCTCCCAAAGGTGTGTTTATGGATCCCAAAAAATCCAAGCCATAACCGAATGGCCGACCTAGCCTCAGTCCACGACGTCCAGTGTTTCTTAGGATTTGCCAACTTCTATCGACGTTTCATCAGTAAGTATAGCAACATCTGTAAACCTCTAACACAACTCCTCAAGGCGACGTCAAATTCGAGTTCAATACGGAAGCAAGAAAAGCGTTCGACATACTCAAAAAGGCTTTACCACGGCTCCAATCCTCCAACACTTCGACCCGTCAAAAGAATCACGGTAGAAACCGACGCTCGGACTACGTAATAGCCGCAGATCTCCCAAACTAACAACGAGGGAATCCTCCACCCCATCGCGTACTATTCAAAGAAAATGAACGCAGCCCAAATCAACTATGAAATCCACGACAAGGAACTCTGCCATAGTCTCAAATAAGTTTTGAGAATGGAGACAGTACGCGGAAGGAAGTCAACACCAAATCAAAGTACTTTCGGCGACCACAAAAATCTAGAATACTTCATGACAACCAAAGAGTTAAATAGAAGACAAGCACGATGGGCCGAAACCCTTGGAAGTTACAATTTCGTCATCACCTACAGACCCGGCGATCGAGGACAAAAACCCGACGCTCTAGCAGTGCGATCAGGAGATCTGCCTCAAAAGGACCTACATCTCAAACAAACACTCCTGAAACCCGACAAGTTCCAACTAAGCGCCACCACCACAAATACAGCCACCGATAACACCATCAAAGAAGAAATCCAGAAACAACTCCAAAACGATCCCTAACACGCCAAGTAATCCAAAACTTGAAAAGTGGTGTCACCAGATCAAAAGACGTTGCACCAGGCTTGTGCTCCATGCAAGATAACCTACTAACGTACGATGGCCTCATCTGGATCGCGACAATACCCCACTTCGCCTCCAAATCGCGAAACAGATCCACGACAACCTGGCCGCAGGACACCCGGTCGCGAAAAAACCCTCGAACTAATCACACGAGACTACTATTTCCGGGAATGAGAAAATTAAATGCACAAAATACGTTGACCACTGCGACACGTGCGCCCGCGTCAAACCAGGTCAGACACGCCCTTTCGGATTACTCAAACCCCTACAACCTGACCGACGCGCAGCGATCACTATCCATGGATTTTATCGCGGGACTGCCGACGTCCCAGGACACGATGCTCTATGGGTGGTAGTAGATCGCCTTACAAAAATGGCACATTTTGTGCCCTGCCAAGCATCCTCACAGCCCAACAATTCGCAAAACTGTTCATGACACACGTTTTCAAATATCACGGATTACCAGACGACATCACAAGCGACCGCGACCCACTGTTTACCTCAAACCTTTGGAAAGAATTAACCAAGCGAACTCGGAATCAAAAGCAACTTGAGCACGGCTTTCCACCCCCAAACCGACGGGCAAACAGAACGAGTCAACGCCATCTTAGAACAGTACCTCCGAGCTTATGTCAACTATCAACAGGACAATTGGGCGGAACTCCTAAACACCGCCGAATTCTGTTACAACAACACAGCCTCAAGCACCACCAAAGTCTCGCCATTCTTTGCCAATTATGGCTACCATCCAAAACACTACCTAAGCCTACAAGCCCCCGTCACACAAGCCCCTGAAATCGAGTCATACACCAAACAGTTACAAACACTACATGACTCACTTCGCGACGAAATCCGTTTCAGCCAGGAATCACAAGCCGAACAGTCAAACAAACATCGATCACCCGATCCTATCCTGAAACCAGGAGACAAAGTTTGGCTGCTTAGACGAAACATTAACACCACACGACCCTCCAGCAAGCTAGATTTCAAACGCCTAGGACCATTCTCCGTACTCGAACGAATAGGTACCCGCGCCTATAAATTGGACCTTCCTCCTTCCATGAAAGTCCATCCCACATTCCACATCAGTCTCCTCGAACCAACAGCCTCTTCAGAACCAATACCCGGTCACATCCAGCCTCCTCCTCCTCCAATTATAGTCAACTCTCACGAAGAATTCGAAATCGATCAGGTTATCGATTCCAAACTCCTTCACAACAAACTCTACTACCGCGCCCAGTGGAAAGGCTACTCAAAAGAACACGACCAAGAGTGGTACCCTGCCTCCAATTTCGAAAATTCCCAATCCCTCGTCCACGAATTCCACCACCGCTACCCACACAAACCCTCCCCCACAAACCAAAATGTCTCTATACGTCGCACCCGTTCCCGCCGTTAAGGTTACTGTCAATGGCACCTCTATTAGCCTAAGCACTCATGCCCACATCACCCTCCTCCGTACCAAACTAGAATTTGCCAAACGCGACTACGAAGTGGCCGCTCAATCCCTCAAAGCCTTTCCCCAAGCCCTCCGTATCTTCGAGTGCCGGTTACTCGAAGCCACCATGGAAATGAACACCTACCATGCCAACGTACTTGCCACCACAGGCGCCGCCTTAGGGCAACAGATCACCCTCATCAAAGCCAGAATCAACGTCCCCGCCGAAACACCACTCTCCCCACTCATCAAGGAAGATGGAACTCTTGACTACAGTAAACTCGAAGTGGCGATTACCGCCGCCAGCACCCAGCCAGAAATCCCAATCCTCGAAGACCCGTATTGCGAAGATTGCCAGGAAAGACACCCTGTTGCTGCCTCGTCTCCCGCCTCCACCATTCCCGAGCACCAACCCACCAGCCCCATGAGCGTAAGCTCAAGACATAGTTGCGAGTGTGAGGACGAACACCCGTCTCCCTACGTCGTCTCACCTTCTCCACCAGCACCGATATCCCCCCCTCCTGGCCTCATCGAAATGGTCCAAGAGGTTGGTAATATCACCAAAAACGTCTCCACTATCATCTCGGGAACCGCAGTTCTCAACGCTCAGTATGAGAAGCGTCTACAGACCGAGAAAGAAGAGTTGCAGAAAGAGAGGCTGGACCTCATCACCCGACTCACCAATCAAGCTGTCCAGGAAGGACACATTACCCCCCGCACCAAAGAAGAACCCCCCTTCTCTCCCATGTTCAAAGCTCGCGGGGAAAGAGCAGAACTTGTCCCCCTTGCCTACGCTCCACCAGCAGCTGAGTCTGCCCCCTCCACCGCAAACTCCTACGATTCTTGGGGAAACATCAAACCCCAAGTCACCTTCGAACAATCCGCGGAAGACCCAGACCTTCCCATCCCTACTCCCCAATACCAACGCAAGCTCTCTAAGGGAGCTCGCCACCGTCGCAACATCCAACGCCGCCTCAGGCAACAAAACTGAGACTCCGGTCTCGTAGGAACTTCGCCCTTGGAGAGGGACCTACTGTCAAGAACACCCATTTCCTAGTCTGCCTTGTCTATCTCCTTGTTTCATGTATCGTTTCATATCTCGTAGGATTCCTGTTATCATTGGTCATGTAAGAAGTACGCCTCGCAGGACGAGACGTCTATAGTTTCATGTAGAAGGAGGTCGCTCCTTCAGTTTCATATTGTCTCATTGTTGATCTCAGCGTCCCTCCAGAAAGGGTATAAAAGGGACGCATCTCTGTCAGTTAGTTAGTTCTTCACGCAACAACTTATATTGTTACCATACCTACCTTGTCCTCGAGTTCCTAGTCTCTCGATACTAGCCTTGCCTTGTGATTATCGCCTGCTGTTCCCCAATAGGTGATCGGTTTTTACAAAATGTATCAAGAAAACATTCAGAACTGTCATCGTAATAAAATGTAGCAAATGGAGATAAAATGTTATACAATTAAGGAAAGACAGACTGAGCATCTCGAAAAAATAATACCGGGATCGGAGGAACATGACAGAAATGGAGGAATGGTTGTGCTGGGTTATTTTTGATTACTGTTTATCTGTTTTTGGACCGGAGCATGGACTGCCCCGGCTAGTTTATGTATGTTTTTGTTTTAGTATAAAACCTGCCGTGTCTAGCTAGTTTTGGGTCGGCAGGATTCAGCTACCTAAGTTAGTTATCAATATATGCAATTGACCGGCTACCTTTAGTTCATATCCGTATATTAGCCTACCGAGTCTAGTCTAGTTAGTCAATCTCTTTGAGATAGCTACTAGGCTTAGCCTGAAACCTCCCCCTACCACAATTTATCCACTAGATTAGTGCCGAGTAGTGCTTGCACTAAACTAGTGTGTGATTGTGTTACAGTCAGCTCCAAATCATGCTCTCTCATATATCCTCCGAATTTGGTTCGGACGGACAAGTTTTTCTGATGCTCCAGGGATTATTTTTGGAGTCCAAAGCTTGTGTTTTTACTATGCTTTTACAGCAACTCTGAGAGGCCCCCAGCACTCGGTGGGTAGCACAGTGGGGCGTTCCTCAGGAAATAGCCGCCAGCAATTGTATCCCCACGCGCTTCCTCCCGAATCTCCTGTCTGCGTCGAGAAGCGAATAAAATGTCAAAATACCTAGATAGTCAAACAAGTGGCCTTCATGGTTCCCAGAACTACTCTTCTTATCAGGTGCCTACTGTTATTTTTTCGAGATTCTCAGTCTGTCTTTCCTTGATTGTATAACATTTTATCTCCATTTGCTACATTTTATTACGACGGCAGTACTGATTGTTTTTTTGATACATTTTTACATTTATTACATTTTTACATAACTACTAATGTTTATCGAAAGGTCGCATACCTTATTACTCACATGTATTGCGCCATTTGTTATGAGTCATATTTTGTTGCGCTTATTTATGTTTACTCAACACACCATTTCGCTTACAAGCATTGTATTACTCATTTCTTTTGGTTACCTTTACTTTGTTACGGTTTTCAGGGTCAAACGGCGTTCCCACCTCGGTTTTTACATAGTTATCTCGGTTGGAGGATAAAGGACTTTTCTGTATAAATAGCGGGCCGTTCTCCCTCTTTCTGGGACAGTAATTCTCTAGACATAGACACCAATCTACAACGCTATCTTGTTTGGTATTACATGCTCAGAATTCTCGCTTGCCTGTTCTTTACAGTAATAGTTTACTCTGTTGCTATTACCCATTCACTGGCTTTACGCTTCTTTCTGTGCATCGTACCTGTAGAGTTATACCATTAGGACTTGCGTCCTAAGCTGTTACTCCGCTATTCTTCACACCTACAACACCTTGGTAGCTGGTATCTTATACCTTCGAACTGAACTCTGAGCTGAACGGGACGTAGCCTGGACAATTGTATAGGCCAGTTTTACACTTGCTGCCAATTGACTCGGGGGAAAACAGGCATATATCACGTAGGTGATTTTGCTTGTCAGAAAAAATTTGATGACTAATCTATTAGTCATTAGTGGCGGCCAAATATTTCTTGGCAAGATTTCCCTATATTATCTCCTCTCTTTCTCTTTCCTTCCTCTTTTCTCTTCTCTCTATCATTCCTTCGCCTTACTACATTACGATTGTCATGTCTTCCTCTAAGCAATTCGACAAAGCGAATCAACAGTTAGATTACCTACTACGGGAAGGTATCTACCAGGATTCGTACCAGTCTTTCACCTGCGGGCTATCTCATGGAATTAAATGCATTCTCAAACGTTGGAGTGATTTACAAATTGGTATTCAGTCGACTACTTCCTTGCTCAATTACACCAACCTTAAAGATATGAAAAAGGCAAAAACTCTTCCACCACATAATGACCAGCTTCTTTCCACCTTTAAACGCATCGAAAGTACTCCAGCACATCACCAAATCGTTGATCATAATGGCAATATTTTGGCTTATCGATTCCGGGTACCAATGAACTTTATCAATACTTTATCGGAAAGTCAAAGCGTTCTCCCTCACACCAAAACCTCTGCCACCATTCGTGGAGCTTTCAATGATAGGCATTATGCTTTTTGGGCCAACTACAGTCAAGATATTTTTTATAGTTCTGAATATCTCAGCGATTCTCCTCATTCCCAGCAGTTTTTAGACCTCAATAAACTCCTAATCACCTATTTCTCCAATACTCTTCGCCTGGTATCTCCTACAATGTATCAAAAGTTTACCAGTATCAAACAATAATTACCCGCCAACCTATCTCCCCTTGCCGGAGCCTGGTCTGGAGTTGCAATCAACCAAGAATTGAATTCTGACGGCGGTTCTAGTGGTACCCATCAGGACTGGCAGGATTATGGGGCTGGTTACAACTGTGTTGTTTCTTTGGGTACGTGGACTGGAGGTGATTTGGTTTTATGGCAATGCAAGACAGTCATGGAATTAGTTCCAGGTGATGTACTTTTTTTCTTTGGTGCTCTAATTGCACATAATGTGACTCCTATCACTTCAGGAACTTGCAATTCCCTGGACTTGTTTACTCATAAAAGTAATATTGATTGGAAGAAACGTCAGGTGCTTAAGCATGGGAAGAAGCACTGGACTTGATTTCTTTTTCTTTTGTTTTTCACTATGTAGTTAATTGATTAGAACTCACGCCTTTTATCTCTATATTTCTTAGCATACATCTCTATTATTATATGTACTATTCTGTAAGTAATCTTTTTGTTCTCTTTGCAACATGTTCCTTTCCATACGTATTCTATCCTCTAACAGAAATTGTATATAGATCTCTATTTCGTAACACTAGTTCAGCACAAAACAGTTTTTTTATTAACTACAGATTTGTGCAAGCATTGGATCCCCTTATAATAAACAGAGATATGCTGAACCTGAGGTTTTTTGAGTATTCTCCCCAACAATTGATATCACTGCCGCTACAGGCTTACTGTTGTAGGTACCTGATAAGAGGAGTATTTCTGGGAACCATGAAGACCACTTGTTTGACTATCTAAGTAATTTGATCCCTTGTTCGTTTCTCAAACATAACAGGGGTTTGGGGAGAAGCACGTGTGGATACAGTTGCTGGCGGCTGTCTTCTGCAGGGCGCCCCACTATGCCACCCACCGGGGGCTGGGGGGCACCTCAAAGTTGCTGTAAATGCATAGTAAAAACACAAGCTTTTGACCCCAAAAATAACCCCTGGAGCGGCAGGAAAATTCGTCCGTCCGAACCAAATCCGGAAGGTGAATGAGAGGGCATGTTTTGGAGCTGACTGGTAAAAGAATCAAGGAAATTGGATAAGAACTGACGGAGTTGTGCCCTCCGCCAGTCGGGGCATGTTTCTTGACAACTAACGGTATGGAGAAAGGCCCCGCTTCCCAGTACTGCTTGTTGATTAGTACCAAAGGGTTTTGGTGACTCTCTGCCACGAGGGAACATGCAAGGACGGAACGGATACGGTGGTTAGTACACCTATCGGCCCATCCACAAAGTACAGATTGGTTCACTAACAGCTTTACATGATTGCATTACTCTAGTACACCTTTGGGCTTGACTAGAATAGACGGTTGTCAAGAACGACAAATCATCAGTTCTAACTTGGTGACAAATTGTTACTCAACTACCAGTCAGCCTTGCTCGTTTCATATCAGTTTCATGTCTAGTCTTATTTGTGTTTCATGTATGGGATGATGTGGCTTGCCACGACATCAAAATCTCCTTAGTTTCATATCACGTATCATGTTTCTTGTTTTATGTTGTCTGACACGCTACGTGTGTCAGCCCCTTCCCTTTCATGTTTCGGCCATACTATAAGTATTGAGCCATTTCCCCAGTACTTAGTTTTAGCTCTCTATCCTTCAACTTGCATTCAATACCAAGTACCTGCTCTAGTTCCAGTCTTTCCAGTCTCCTAGTCCATGTGTCCATAGTGTCCCAGTTCTTTAGACATCACCTGCTGTCCCAACTAGAGCAAGGGCTTGTGTACTTTTACAACGGTAGGGCCGGGACAAAGCGCTTGGACTGGTCGGGATTTGTATAAGTATGGGGGGAATGTATTTGTATTGGCGTTTGGTCTGTATCGTAAGATTTGTACTGTATGGCGTGATTGCTTGGCAAGTTTTCAGGGTCTTCGGTGGTTCCCAGGCGTTTGTATTAGGAGTTAGAACAAATCCGCGAGCCCAAACCGCGGTATATAAAATAGTTGGCAGATTTGTCTCTTTACCAGAACATCAACGGGAAGAACAAGTCTTATCAATATAGTTGGGTCTATCGAACTAATGTTACCTTCAAACATTATTCAAACACTCTTACTCGTGACTTTCGAGCTTCAACTGAACCGCTTTCCGCTCTTATCAAACTAACTCTAGTGAATCTTGTTGTTATCGTAGTTCGAGACTCTCTTGTGCGATTTAAAGGATTAACTACTACCGTTGACTAAGGAGACCTTGGTAGTTGGTATCTTATAACTTCGGACTGAACTCTAAGCTTAGCGGGACGTAGCCTGGACAATTGTATAGGCTAGTTTCACACCCAGGAGGACCCTCAGTGTCCGATGGAAGTGGACGGCGCAGAACCCAGCAACCGACTACCCAGCAAACACAGTTCCTGGAGATCTTAAACCAGTTCCTTACCACTCATGAAGAAGACCTAAACTTCATGAGCGAAAACCAACAAACACTATGGGATCAGCTGATACGCACCCATAGCAGACTCAACCAAGGAGAGAAAATTACCCTAAGGGATCTCCAACAGGCCCAGCAGAGACAGAGCAGTTTGGAGGAAGTCTTCTTGGTAGCACATAATGCCAGAGAGTTGGAAAAACAGGCCATTGAGCAAAATACTGCCCAGGTGCAACAGCAGCTACTCATCGCCGAAGCAGAAGTCAACCGCCAGAAAGCAGTCACCCAGGAAGTAATAGCGGAACTCAACCACCAAAGGGTGGAGGCTGAAGAGCTAAGGAAGGCCCACCACCAGGAAATAGAGGCAATAAGGAGCCGACTGTCTCAGTACTCTCAATCCAGGCGCAGGGAACCTAGCGGCGTTAGGCAGAAAACACCTAGGAGCAATATGCCCCAGGTCAATAATTTTGTTGAAGGGGTATTGGTGGCAGGACAGGAAGAAGCCCTAAATAATCAGGAGGCACGGCTACAAGCACCTCCACCAATTCCCCCAAGACTAGACGTGGGCAGAGGCGGCAACATGCTGCCCCCACAAGTACCAAGGATGGCAGGAGCCGGCCATCTAGGCAGTAGCGATTCCAGCAGCGACAAAGACAGAAGCCCATCCCCTCCACCTAGGAAAAATCTTAAGTTCAGACGTCCCATCCGGGAAGGAACTCCTTTCTCTACAGTAAGCCAGTCGGAAGCCCATAATTCCAAAGCCCGCAAACCTGAGGACTTCGAGAATAAAAAGGATCAGAACATCCGACATTGATTGCTCAACTGTAAGAATTACTTTATCCAGAGAGCAAAAAACTTTCCTGCCGATAAAAATAAAATTATATTTGCAGGAAGTTACATGAAGGGAGTTCCTAAAGAATGGTTCATGGGTTATATGACCTACAAAGCCACTGGAGAAGATGGGCCAGACTACCTGACGTGGGAACATTTCCGTGAGGAAGTTATCAAAAAATTCCTAGGTTCCAACGAAGCGATGGAAGCGGCGCAGAAAATAGGGAAGTGGGAGTATAAGAGCAGCATCTCTGATTATATCATGCACATGCAACACTTGAACATGAAAGCCCAGATGTCTGGGCCAAGTTTGAGGATAATCTTTCTCACTGGCCTCCCAGCGGCAATTAGAGATAGATTCTCCATGTTCCCCGTTACCGAAGACGATGACGGTTTTGTCACCAACCTAGAAGCCTCGGGCAAGAGACATGAAGAGACTCTGGAGATAGAGCGTTTGCTCTCTTGAGTCCCAGGTGCCCAAGGCAAACAATCGGCGCAACGCCACTCTAGGTTCAAAGCAAAGCAAGCAAAAGTAGAGGAAAAGAAAGAAAAACCGACGAGCACAGAATAGAAGGACGATAAGTCCGCCCCTCCAGCAAAAAATACTTACCCTTGAAAGCACTTCAATTTCGCGGAGGCAACTAAAGGCGTCCCACGAGATGTCATGGCCAGGCGCAAAAAAGAAAATACATGCCGACGATGTGGCAAGAAGGGGCATGTCTGGGGCTATTGTGCTTCAAATATTAACACCAGTGCTGCGGTTTCAGCCTTCACCTTTACCAAGCGTCTGAGAGAAGAGGAAGAGGAAACCCCAGAAGAGCCTCCCAGACCACGCAAGCAACGTCATTGGGCCAAGGAAAAAGCCGCCGCAGCCGCTGCTAGGATGGACAACGAAGGAGATACCCAGTTGGTGTTTGATAACGCGGGCACATCTGAGGAGGATTTTTGGAAGGGCGTCTAGACTCCCCAGGTCTAGATTTGCCCCAAATTGCAACACTTTCACTGGGAGAAAATTCCAAAAACAGTTCTAAAAGAAAAAGACCGGAGGAGAAATCCACCCCGAAGAAAAAACAAGCGACAGAGCCAGTACACGGAGCACGTCCTATTGCCACCTTTGATTTTTGTTTTGCTAATTGTATAAAACGCTGTAAAGTATTGTTGGATACCGGAGCCACAGGCCCGGTCTTGAGTTTGCGTTTTGTTTCTTTTTATAATGTCCCAAAGGTGGAAAAAGACGTCCCCGCCCAAATAATGGGATTTGACGGAAAAATGGCATCAGGTGTGGGACAAGCCTTTACATTACATATACTAATGATAGAAGGCATGCACCAATCCGAAATATCGTTTGAGATTGCAGATACCCCGGCAGACTTCGATGCAATTTTACCAGCCTGGTGGATAAAGCAACATAACCCAGTGTTTCATTCTAATGGAAGACTTGAGTTCCGCGGTAAGAATTGTCTCCATGCTTGTACCGCTAATAAGCCTGTAGTAGTCTATGACGAGAGTGTGGCAGAGGATCCCGAAGCCCAATCAATCGGAGCAGTTAGCCGTGAGTTAACCGAAAGGGAACAGCTGGTAGGCCTAATACCTAAGGAATACCACCAACTACTTGACATGTTTTATCCATCAAAGGCCGACGAGTTGCCCCCTCACCGCCCATACGACCATGCCATAGACCTGGATCCAACTGCAAAGCCTACTTGGGGTCCAGTGTACAACCTATCTGTAAAACTGGCCTATACAATTGCTCAGGCTACGTTCCGTTAAGCTTAGAGTTCAGTTCGAAGGTATAAGATACCAACTACCAAGGTCTCCTCAGTCAACGGTAGTAGTTGTTCCTTTAAATCGCACAAGAGAGTTACAAACTACGATATCGTCAAGACTCACTAGAGTCAGTTAGAATAAGCGGAAAGTTGTTCAGTTGAAGCTTCGAAAGTCACAAGTAAAAGATTGATATTAGAGTTATAAAGTAAAGTAGTTCGATAGATTCAAATATATTGATAAGACTCGTTCTTCCCGTTGATGTTCTGGTAAAGAGACAAATCTGCCGACTATTTTATATGCCGCGGTTTGGGCTTGCGGATTTATTCTAAATCCTAGTACAAACGCCTGGGAACCCCCGAAGACCCTGAAAACCTGCCAAGCAATCACGCCATACAATACAAATCTTACAACACCAATACAAATACATTCCCCCCATACTTATACAAATCCCGACCAGTCCAAGCACTTTGTCCCGGCCCTATCGTCTATTCTAGTCAAGCCCAAAGGTGTACTAGAGTAATGCAATCATGTAAAGCTGTTAGTGAACCAATCAGTACTCTGCGGACGGGCCGATAAGTGTACTAACCACCGTATCTGTTCCGTCCTTGCATGTTCCCTTGTGGCAGAGAGTCACCAAAGCCCTTTGGTACTAATCAGCAAGCAGTACTGGGAAGCGGGGCCTTCCTTCATACCGTTAGTTTGTCAAAAAACATGCCCCGACTGGCGGAGAGCACAACTCCGTCAGTTCTTATCCGATTTCCTTGATTCTTTCACCAGTCAGCTCCAAATCATGCCCTCTCATATACCCTCCGGATTTCGTTCGGACGGACGAACTTTCCTGACGCTTCAGGGGTTATTTTTGGGGACAAAAGCTTGTGTTTTTACTATGCGTTTACAGCAACTCTGAGGGGCCCCCCCAGCACCCGGTGGGTGGCATAGTGGGGCGCCCTGCAGGAGATAGCCGCCAGCAATTATATCCACACGTGCTTCTCCCCAAACCCCTGTCACGTTTGAGAAACAAACGAGGGATCAAGTTACCTAGATAGTCAAACAAGTGGTCTTCATGGTTCCCAGAAATACTCCTCTTATCAGGTGCCTACAACAGGACCCCTCAGAGTTGCTGTAAACGCATAGTAAAAATACAAGCTTTGGACCCCAAGAATAACCACTGGAGCGTCAGGAAAATTCGTCCGTCCGAACCAAATCCGGAGGGTATATGAGAGGGCATGTTTTGGAGCTGACTGGTGAAAGAATCAAGGAAATCGGATAAGAACTGACGGAGTTGTGCCCTCAGCCAGTCAGGGCATGTTTCTTGACAAACTAACGGTATGAAGGAAGGCCCCGCTTCCCAGTACTGCTTGCTGATTAGTACCAAAGGGCTTTGGTGACTCTCTGCCACAAGGGAACATGCAAGGACGGGACAGATACGGTGGTTAGTACACTTATCGGCCCGTCCGCAGAGTACTGATTGGTTCACTAACAGCTTTACATGATTGCATTACTCTAGTACACCTTTGGGCTTGACTAGAATAGACAATAGGGCCGGGACAAAGTGCTTGGACTGGTCGGGATTTGTATAAGTATGGGGGGAATGTATTTGTATTGGCGTTTTGACTGTGTTGTAAGATTTGTATTTGTATAGCGTGATTGCTTGGCAGGTTTTCAGGGTCTTCGGAGGTTCCCAGGCATCTGTATTAGGATTTAGAAGAAATCCGCAAGCCCAAACCGCGGTATATAAAATAGTTGGCAGATTTGTCTCTTTACCAGAACATCAACGGGAAGAACAAGTCTTATCAATATATTTGAATCTATCGAAATACCTACTTTATAACTCTATTACAAACAATTTGCTTGTGACTTTCGAAGCTTCAACTGAACAACTTTCCGCTCTATTTTCAACTAACTCTAGTGAGTCTTGACGATATCGTAGTTCGTAACTCTCTTGTGCGATTTAAAGGAACAACTACTACCGTTGACTGAGGAGACCTTGGTAGTTGGTATCTTATACCTTCGGACTGAACTCTAAGCTTGACGGGACGTAGCCTGGACAATTGTATAGGCCAGTTTTACAACCGCATTCGGTGTACTTGGTGACTGGGCAAAAACCCAGACCTGAGTAGAAGAATTGCGGGAAGGAGACGAGGACAGTGTAATGGGAGAAATCGACCAGCTGTCAGCCCCAGGAGGACCCTCAGTGTCCGATGGGAGTGGAAGGCGCAGAACCCAGCGACCATCCACCCAACAAACACAGCTCCTGGAAATCTTAAACCAGTTCCTCACCACTCATGAAGAAGACTTAAACTTCATGAGCGAAAACCAACGAATACTGTGGGATCAGCTGATACGCACCCACAGCAGACTTAACCAAGGGGAGAAACTCACCCAAAGAGACCTCCAACAGGGTCAGCAGAGACAGAGCAGTTTGGAGGAAGTCTTCTTGGTGGCACATAATGCCAGAGAAATGGAGAAACAGGCCATCGAGCAAAATGCTGCCCAGGTGCAACAGCAGCTACTCAATGCTGAAGCCGAAGTCAACCGCCAGAAGGCAGTTACCCAGGAAGTGATAGCGGAACTCAACCGCCAAAGGGTAGAGGCCGAAGAGCTAAGGAATGCCCACCGCCAGGAAATAGAGGAGTTAAGGAGCCGGTTGTCTCAATACTCCCAATCCAGACGCGGGGAACCTAGCGGCGTTAGGCATAAAACACCTAGGAGCAGTATGCCCGAGATCGAGAACTTTGTCGAAGGAGTATTGGCGGCAGGACAGGAAGAAGTCCTAATTAACCAGGAGGCAAGGCGACAAGCACTTCCACCAATTCCCTCGAGACCAGACGTGGGCGGAGGCGGCAACATGCTGCCCCCATGAGGACTTAGGATGGTAGGAGCCGGCCATCCAGGTAGTAGCGATTCCAGCAGTGACAAAGACAGAAGCCCATCCCCTCCACCTAGGAAGAACCTTAAGTTCAGGCGTCCCCTCCTGGAAGGAACCCTTTTTTCAACAGTAAGCCAGTCGGAAGCCTATAATTCCGAAGCCCGCAAACCTGAGGACTTCGAAAACAAAAAGGATCAGAACATCTGACATTGGTTGCTCAACTGTGAGAACTACTTCATCCAGAGAGCAAAAAACTTCCCTGCCGACAAGAATAAAATTATACTTGCAGGAAGTTACATGAAGGGAGTTCCCAAAGAATGGTTTGTCGGTTATATGACCTACAAAGCCACTGGAGAAGACGGGCCGGACTATCTGACGTGGGAACGTTTCCGTCAGGAAGTCATTAAGAAATTCATAGGTTCCAATGAGGCAATGGAAGCGGCACAGAAAATGGGGAAATAGGAGTACAAGAGCAGCATCTCAGATTATATCATGCATATGCAACTCCTGAACATGAAAGTCCGGATGTCTGGCCCTAGTTTGAGAATAGCCTTTCTCACTGGCCTCCCGGCGGCAATCAGAGATAGATTCTCCATGTTCCCCGTTACCGAGGACGATGACGACTTTGTCACCAACCTAGAAGCCGCGGGCAAAAGACACGAGGAGACTCTGGAGATAGAGCGTTTGCTCTCTCGAGTCCCAGGGGCCCGAGGCGAACAGTCGGCGCAACACCACTCTAGGTTCAAGGCGAAGCAAGTAAAGGGAGAGGAGAAGAAGGAAAAACCAGCGAGTACGGAGAAAAAGGATGATAAGTCTGTCCCTCCAGCAAAGATAACTTACCCTCGAAAGCACTTCAATTTCACGGAAGCAACCAAAGGCGTCCCACGGGATGTCATGACCAGACGTGAAAAAGAAGATACCTGCCGACGATCTGGCAAGAAGGGGCATGTCTGGGGTTATTGTGCTTCAGATATTAACACCAGTGCCGCTGTCTCAGCCTTCACCTTTACCAAATGTCTGAGAGAGGAGGAGGAGGAATCCCCAGAAGAGCCCCCCAGACCTCGCAAGCAACCTCATCGGGCCAAGGCAAAAGCCGCTGCAGCTGCTGCTAAGATGGACAACGAAGGAGATACCCAGATGGTGTTCGATAACGCGGGCACATCTGAGGAGGATTTTTGGAAGAGCGTCTAGACTCCCCAGGTCTAGATTTGCCCCAAATTGCAACACTTTCACTGGGAGAAAAATTCAAAAACAGTTCTAAAAGAAAAAGACCGGAGGAGGAGGAATCCACCCCGAAGAAAAAACAAGCGACGGAGCCAGTACACTGTAAAAGTACACAAGTCCTTGCTCTAGTGGGGACAGCAGGTGATGTCTAAAGAACTGGGACACTATGGGCACATGGACTAGAAGACTGGAAAGACTGGAACTAGAGTAGGTACTTGGTATTGAATGCAAGTTGAAGGATGGAGAGCTAAGACTAAAAACTGGGGAAATGGCTCGATACTTATAGTATGGCCGAAACATGAAAGAGAAGGGGCTGACACACGTAGCGTATCAGACTACATGAAACAAGAACATGATACGTGATATGAAACTAGAAGATCCTGATGACGTGGCAAGCCACGTCATCCCACACATGAAACATAAATGAGACTAGACATGAAACTGATATGAAACGGGCAAGGGTGACTGGGGGTCGAGTGACAATTTGTGACCGAGTGAGAACTGATGATTTGTCGTTCTTGACATACACAGAGCTCGTCCTATTGCCACCTTTGAATTTTGTTTTGCTAATTGTATAAAACGCTGTAAAGTATTGTTGGATACCAGAGCCACAGGGCCGGTTTTGAGTTCGCGTTTTGTTTCTTTATATAATGTCCCAAAGGTGGAAAGAGACGTCCCCGCCCGAATAATGGGATTTGATGGAAAAATAGCATCAGGCGCGGGACAAGCCTTTACATTACCTATACTAATGATAGAAGGCATGCACCAATCCGAAATTTCTTTCGAAATTGCAGATACTCCGGCAGACTTTGATGCAATTCTACCAGCCCGGTGGATACAACAACATAATCCAGTGCTTCATTCTTGTGAAGAATAGCGGAGTAACAGCTTAGGACGCAAGTCCTAATGGTATAACTCTACAGGTACGATGCACAGAAAGAAGCGTAAAGCCAGTGAATGGGTGGTAGCAACAGAGTAAACTATTACTATAAAGAACAGGCAAGCGAGGATTCTGAGCATGTAATACCAAACAAGATAGCGTTGTAGATTGGTGTCTATGTCTAGAGAATTACTGTCCCAGAAAGAGGGAGAACGGCCCGCTATTTATACAGAAACATCCTTTATCCTCCAACCGAGATAACTATGTGAAAACCGAGGTGGGAACGCCGTTTGACCCTGAAAACCGTAACAAAGTAAAGGTAACCAAAAGAAATGAGTAATACAATGCTTGTAAGCGAAATGGTGTGTTGAGTAAACATAAATGAGCGCAACAAAATATGACTCATAACAAATGGCGCAATACATGTGAGTAATAAGGTATGCGACCTTTCGATAAACATTAGTAGTTATGTAAAAATGTAATAAATGTAAAAATGTATCGAGAAAACAATCAATACTGCCGTCGTAATGAAATGTAGCAAATGGAGATAAAATGTTATACAATCAAGGAAAGACAGACTGAGAATCTCGAAAAAATAACAATTCTAACGGAAGACTTGAGTTCCATGGTAAGAATTGTCTCCATGCTTGTACCGCTAATAAGCCGGTAGTAGTCTATGATGAGAGTGTGGCAGAAGATCTCGAAGCCCAATCAATCGGAGCAGTCAGCCGTGAGTTAACCGAAAGGGAACAACTGGAAGGCCTAATACCTAAGGAATACCACGAGCTACTCGACGTGTTCTATTCGTCAAAAGCCGAAGAGTTGCCCCCTCACCGCCCATATGACCATGCCATAGACCTGGATCCAACTGCAAAGCCTACTTGGGGTCCAGTGTACAATCTATCGGTATTGGAATTGGGTGTGTTGAAGGAGTACTTGGAAAAAATGATCCGGCTAGGTAAGATCCGCCCCAGCAAGTTGCCCTACGGCGCGCCTATATTATTTGTCAAGAAAAAGGACGGTAACTTGCGACTTTGCGTCGACTACCAAGGGCTTAATAGGATAACTATCAAAAATAAGTATCCCTTGCCCCTCATGGATGAGCTCAGAGATCGAGTATCCGGCTCTACCATTTTTTCAAAGATAGACCTGAAGGAGGGGTACAACCTTGTTAGGATCAAACAAGAGGACGAAGAAAAAACGGCTTTCAGGACCTGCTACAGACATTACGAGTACTTAGTAATGCCGTTTGGCATGGTGAACGCACCAGCAACATTCCAGAACATGATGAACGACATTTTCAGAGAATACTTGGACCAAGGTATAGTAGTCTATCTTGACAATATTCTAATCTATAGCAAAACAGCAGAGGAACACATTCGATTAGTCAAAATTGTTCTCCAAAAGTTACGAGAAAACAACCTGGTCGCCAATCCTAAAAACTCCTTTTTCAACCAGCAGAAAATCGAGTTCCTCGGCTATCTGCTAGGCCCTGAAGGTGTCTCCATGGCAAACGACAAAATCACGTCAATTCTGGAATGGCAAGCTCCACAGAGTGTAAAAGATGTGCAAGCTTTCATGGGGTTTGCCAACTTTTATAGAAGGTTTATCCATAACTTCTCAGGGGTCTGTAAACCTATAACCGATTGTACCAGACAAGATAACTCTAAGAACTTCACGTGGTCACACGAGGCACAAGAGGCGTTCGACAAGCTCAAAACCCTCTTCACCTCAGCCCCTATTCTAGCTTACTTTGACCCTGATCACCAGACGTACGTGGAAACGGACGCCAGCGACTTTGCGATTGGAGCTATCCTGTCCCAAGAAATCGACACTAAGTTACACCCTGTCGCCTTCTATTCACGAAAACTAGTCCCGGCGGAAGTCAATTATGACGTTTGGGACAAGGAAATGTTAGCGATAGTGGTAGCATTCAAGCAGTGGAGGCAATACCTAGAAGGCGCTAGGTACATGGTAGTCGTTTACACCGATCACCGTAACCTAGAGTACTTCTCTACCACTAAGCAACTCACGAGGCGACAGGCTCGATAGGCGGAAAACCTTGCCGAGTTCGATTTTAAAATCATTTATCGACCCAGAACCAAAAACGGAAAGGCTGATGCACTATCAAGGCGTTCGGAGTACCGCCTGGAAGGGGGGGGCACCACTGACAAACAACCCGTGGAAATGTTCTTCAAATCTGGACAACTCGAGTTGGAACCCGGAGAAGTGGAATTGGTACCGTCAGCCTCGCTTGCTGCCATGGAAATTGTCAACTGGAACAAGGAGTTTTTGGGAAAAGTACGGCAGGCGGGGCTGGGAGACCCGAAATGGGTAGGAATTAAGAAGAAGGTTCACAGGAAAGAGTCAGGAGCAGCAAAGGAATTCTCAGTGCACGACAACCTGGTATACTTCCAAAACAGACTTTATATACCAGCAAGCGACGCCCTCAAAATCGAGATCGCAGAGGCAGAACACGGCTCTAAAATCGCAGGACATTTTGGTCAGGACAAAACACTAGAACTAATCTCACGAAACTTCTACTGGCCTAACCTAGATCACTGGGTAGACAATTACGTCTGGTCCTGCGACCACTGCCAACGCAACAAACCAAGCCAACACAGAAAATACGGCAAATTGTTGCCTCTCGAAACACCGCACTGCCCATGGGAATCTGTGTCTATAGACTTTATTACGCAGTTGCCGTTGTCGGAAGGAATGACACAGATATGGGTCATGGTGGACAGATTTACAAAGATGTCGCACTTTATTCCTCTGAAAGAATAAGCTACGGCTCAGGACCTAGCCAAAACTTTCCTGAGCCAAATTTGGCGCTATCATGGCTTACCTCTCAGCATCGTCTCCGACAGAGACGCTATGTTTACCTCTAGCTTCTGGGGATCGCTGATGTCTCTCTTCGATATGAAAACTCGGATGAGCACGGCGTTCCACCCTCAAACAGACGGACAAACAGAACGGGTTAACCAAGTACTAGAACACTACCTTCGTGCATTCTGTAATTACGAACAGAATGATTGGGTCGAATTGCTTCCCCTAGCTGAGTACGCATATGATAACTCAGCTACAACAACTACGAAGCAAACCCCTTTCTACACGAACTATGGTTACCACCCGCAAACCAACTGGCCAACTCAAGTGGAAGTCAAAAATCCGGCTAGTGAACTATACGCTCACTATGTCCGAGGCATCCACGACAAGGCTAGCAACCGTCTGAAGGAAACCAGAGAACACATGGGAAAGTACTTTGACCAGAAACGCATGGACCCTCCAAGTTTTAAAATAGGAGACCGCGTCATAGTCAACGCTGTCAACATTAAAAGTCGCCGAAGTACTAAGAAACTGGACCATAAAAAGCTAGGGCCTTTCAGAATTGCTAAGCTAGTGGGAACTTGCGCGTGCCAGCTGGATTTGCCTCCTCAGGTCAAGATACATAACGTCTTCCACGTAGAGCTCCTCGAGCCCTACCGCCTGAGCAAGATCCCTGAACGTCAGCAGAGACCACCAACTCCTGACGAAGTAGATGAGTATGGGGAGGCGGTTTACGACGTGGAAAAAATCATTGCATCCCGTCGCAACAACGCTGGAGAAGTGGAATACTTGGTGAAATGGCTGGAATATCCGATGGGCGACTGCTCGTATCAAGTCCTAGACGCTATGGACGAACCGGTCCAAGAGCTAGTACGCAATTTCCATCGTCGAAACCCAAGAGCTGTGAAGGACCACCGTGTTGTAGGCACCTGATAAGAGGAGTATTCTGGGAACTATGAAGACCACTTGTTTGACTATCTAGGTAAGTTAATCCCTTGTTGGTTTCTTAAACGTAACAGGGGTTTGGGGAGAAGCACGTGTGAATATTATTGCTGGCGGCTATCTCCTCCAGGGCGCCCCACTATGCCACCCACCAGGTGCTGGGGGGCCCCTCAGAGTTGCTGTAAACGCATAGTAAAAACACAAGCTTTGGACACTAAAAATAACCCCTGGAGCGTCAGGAAAATTCGTCCGTCCGAACCAAATCCGGAGGGTATATGAGAGGGCATGTTTTGGAGCTGACTGGTGAAAGAATCGAGGAAATCGGATAAGAACTGACGGAGTTGTGCCCTCCGCCAGTCAGGGCATGTTTCTTGACAAACTAACGGTATGGAGGAAGGCCCCGCTTCCCAGTACTGCTTGCTGATTAGTACCAAAGGGCTTTGGTGACTCTCTGCCACAAGGGAACATGCAAGGACGGAACAGATACGGTGGTTAGTACACTTATCGGCCCGTCCGCAGAGTACAGATTGGTTCACTAACAGCTTTACATGATTGCATTACTCTAGTACACCTTCGGGCTTGACTAGAATAGACGATAGGGCCAGGACAAAGTGCTTGGACTGGTCGGAATTTGTATAAGTATGGGGGGAATGTATTTGTATTGGCGTTTTGAATGTGTTGTAAGATTTGTATTGTATGGCGTGATTGCTTGGCAGGTTTTCAGGGTCTTCGGAGGTTCCCAGGCGTTTGTATTAGGATTTAGAATAAATCCGCGAGCCCAAACCGCGGTATATAAAATAGTCGGCAGATTTGTCTCTTTACCAGAACATCAACGGGAAGAATGAGTCTTATCAATATACTTGAATCTATCGAACTACCTTTACATCAGCAAACTTGAAGGTTTCTCTCTGACGCATCTGATGCATCTGAGGCTTGGAATGCAGTTGGTGGAATTCGACGATCAGGAGACGGGATCTGTCTCAGAGACGCTCGGCTAGCTGTCAGAGCTCTCAGGAGAGCTCTGGAGACTTTAACCAAAATATTTGGAGCTATCAGGACACGTTGTGATATAAGCTGCGCTAAATCCTAATATCTCCGGAGCCCTTCTGACTTTGCAAGTCTAACTCGGGGGCTATCATGGGCTCTCTTGAAACTTCTTATACCACCTTCTGAGGCTCCTCTATGCCTCATACTCTTCACATTTGTGTCAGGAATTGCTAAAGCTCTCCCGATGGCTCTGGCAGCTTTCGCAATTGCTTTATATGGTAAAAACATTATATTAAATACTATCGATAAGAAGTCTTAACCCCCATTCCTCTTAGCTTTACAAATTATCCCTAAAGCAATCACCAAAGCTCTACCAGTTATTCTCACAGTCCTCCTCCTCCTCCTACATGTATTTTACCCACCTCCCACTATGTCCTTGCTGCTACCTGCACCAGTATCACTTTCCTCCACCCCTACTAGCTGCGCTTGAATGACCTGATCGGAGTCATCGGGAGTTACTACTCCCCGTCCATGTCGAGTAACTGCTATACTTCCACGAGCTCTGCTGATATCACGTAGAGCTATCGCCAAAGCTATGTCATCCTCGCTCACAGCCTCTGTTGGTATAGACTCGGAAGTGCCTCTTCTTGCATCAATCTACTGTGTGATTAGCGCTGAATCTACTCTAGAGATTACTAACATACTGCTATTTGAACTCTATGCTTGATTTCCGCTAGTATACCCTGTTGATTTATTAAACTAGGGCTGTTCCAGGTGTTCCTCATTCTCGTGAAGGTTCCTAGAGCCATGGTGAAGTTAGCTAGAGCCATCGTAGTAGCAAAAGAGGTCTTACAAGTTATACCCTGATTTCCAGTATTGAAATCTGCTGGTTTGAGATAGACTCCGGTACGCCAGGCCCGTAAGCAGTGCCATATCCCCGTTGCTACAAAGTACACCAATACCGGAGTGATCCTATCAAGGAACTCGGGATCTCTAGACCCAATCATTTTCGACCCTTCAAAATATTTGCTGTAAATAGTATCAGAAATCTCAGGTGCAAGAAACCTGCAAGAGCCAGTCTTAAAGCCATTAGAACCTTCATCAAAGCTCTCAAAGCTACCGCGACAAATCTTACCTGATAATTCTCCGGATTACTCAGGAATCGGTCTTTTTCTAGTAGATACTCGACTCTTGTTGCCTTCTCTCCTGGGTTTTTGCAACGGTGGAGCCCATATATATCCCCAGTAGATATTCTGACTTTGATTAGGTATATCAAGTGAGACCTAGTGCGGGAATGAACACATTTTAACTATAACGTATTAGCAATAGCTCTGGAGGTCTTCATCAAAGCTTTGGGGGCTGTTACGTGAAGTTTGCTAATACTACACAAAATAGCCCTTATATTTGCTTCATTGCTGGCTTTTTCCCAGAGCTCTGCGATAAGGACCACAAGCCGTGCTGGAGAAGGCAAAGGCTCTTCAAGCGAGTATCTTTCTCTCATTAGGCTACGTACGACGAATTAAATTATTCCTTGCTGAACCACTAAGTTTTCCAAAACTTCGGCTATCATGAAAAGAGCTGCTGGAGCTTTCATTGTTGCCATCGGGATCATCTCGAAATTGAGAGGTTCTAGAAGGTTCAGAGTTCCTAAAGACTCGTGAAGTTGGAGAAGAAGGAGGTGCCGGTGGTTGGGGTGGGCTTGTTGCTCCTGAAGCCTCCACCGAAGCTGCAGGGGCTTTTAGCCTAATTTTCTTAGCCCGTGGGACTGCTCTTTTGCCGTGCTTTAATTTGTCAGCAAACCCTAACAGGAGTATTTAAAAAGGATCCTTTACCTGCGTGATATTCAGCTGAACTGATGAGGCAGCGATTGCTTCTCCTGCTTTTCGCTTCCTCGTAGCCTCGACGGCT
Organism: Verpa conica; assembly: GCA_033030425.1. Taxonomy (NCBI): domain Eukaryota; kingdom Fungi; phylum Ascomycota; class Pezizomycetes; order Pezizales; family Morchellaceae; genus Verpa; species Verpa conica. Next base: position 726,439 of record JAUFSD010000021.1, on the reverse strand, counting down.
GCTGCAGCCTTAGTGGAAGTCCACATAGCTATCTTTGGCACTTTCCCTATCTTCTTGAAAACACGCAGTTGTTTAGGGTGTGTGGGAGAAAGTTGGGGTACTGCTCCATTTCCATCAGCTCGATAGTCATCGTCACCAGAGTTCAAACGTTTTGAATTAGACTCCTTGCATCGGTCAAAGCCCTCAGCACCATCGTCAAAGTTCTCAGAGCTTTCACTGTCTTGTTCGGAATGATTCACATAGTCATCTTCTTCGGTCGATAGCTCTATATATTCAGCTTCGGGAGCGGGAGGAGGAGGAGGAGGGGGGGGTTCGTGTCAAGACCTCCTTGTAGAGACTTTGCTATACGTGATCATAGGGCGTTTTCTAGTTGCCATTACAAAGGAAATAATCAAGGAGTGTCAGTACAATATAAAGGAAGCAAAGGAGCGATAAAGACTGTATATGGCGGTAAAGATTGTAGATAGACTGCTAGAGGCAATAGAGAAGGTTGATGGAGTTTTAGCGAGGGCTTCAGGGGCCTCCCCCCCCTTTATTGCTTGCCAGCGCTTTGACACCGCACCAAAAGCTCGTTAGACCAATAGAATCAATTCCCAATGCCTAATACATATGCAAATATTTAGGGATGTAAAAATATGCTCCGCCACAAAAGAAACTATATTGCTAGTCTTCATGATAGCTCCTAAAGTCATTCCCATAGCTCCCAGAGCCATAATCAAAATATACCCAATAATAGATATCGCACAAAGGAAATGATCGACAGATAACAAAAAATATATAAAAATATAAAATCAATATCAAAATCCCTCATGAAGGTTTGTTTGACCTTTGCCAAAACACCTAAAACTCTCGCAATAGCTCCTAGAGCTACGATCATAAAAATCCATTAATAATAGACAGTATATAAACGAAATAGAACCCAATAACCAAAAAATATAAGGCAAAAAACTTAATCAAAACTCCCAGGGGTCCCTTCACTGCTTCCAAAGCCTTTTATGCTACCACACCGTCACCCGCGTTGTCGGCGCCTGGGCCTGGAGGAGGTGGAGGTGGTGGAGGAGGTGGAGGAGGTGGAGGGGCATCACTACCATCGTCACCACCATCGTCACCACCATCATCACCACCGGGAGGTGGAGGCACTGGAGGACCCACTGGAGCCACAGGAACCATGAGCAAAGCTATTCTGGCTTCCTCAATAACTGCAGCCCTGTCTGCTAGCTCTTGATCGGTCCATATATGCTCTGGGTCATAATCGCCATCTCCAGGAACAACAGCATCAGGGAACTTAGCATTATATGCATCGCTGACATGGGTAATCCTATCCTCAATACGCCCTTGCCTAACGTTGAGCTTCTTGAGGAGTATCTGGAAGGTCCTGCGAGTCCTCGGCATAGCTACCTTCTGGCCTTTACTGCTGATTCGCTGATTCTCATCATAGTCGGAGTCCTCCGCAGGAAGATCGACTGTTTCAAAGTCTTGCTCAAGGATATGAACGTAGCCAGATGGAAGGGGGGTCTGGGCACCCCTAAGGACTCTGTGGAGAACCACGAGGGCTCTCAAGGGCTTAGCATTGCTGCTGCTCACCCAAGCTTCGACTTCCTCGATATCCGTGAGGTGGGCATAGCTCGGGTTGCCGAAGGAAACGTCAGGAGTCGAGCCCGGAGGTGGTGGGGGAGGGTTTTCCATAGCTCCGTAGAAAGCCCTGGGAGCTCTCCCGGGAGGCATATGCTTCATTGAAAGGTTATAAAGCTCATTCATGTTTACCGCTGCAAGGACGCCTATATAGGATGGGCCATTGGTGCTGCCATACCACGGATAGTCTTCTGCGCGAGGAGGGGGGCCAACATTATCAGGATCAATGATATGAATCTGCACAACAGGCCGAGCAGGTACAACGGGGGCTCCAGAGACTCCCCCCACAGTCCCTGTAACTCTCCTCCGCTTTCGACTCAAGGCGCTCAATGGGCCGGGCCGTTCGATCTCGAGGTCTTCTGCATCATTATCATCATCATTCTCTGCTTCTCTGAAGTGCCGGTCACCGGCACCAGCAGCCTTCTTCTCCTTGGCCCCTACGTCTGCGATGAGAGTCTTCAAAGCCTCCTGGATACACGGAGACTTCCGTATCTTGGTTATGCCAGGAGGAGTAAAGCCCCCTGAGATATTTATGCTTCATAAGCCATTCGGAGAGGGCGTTGTAGGCATCCAGCCCCGATGCGGTCTTGTTGATCCACCCTACAGCAGCCATTCGGTGGGCGAGGGCTTTGCGCAGGGCAAAGTAAGCGGCGTTCTTTCCAGTGAGCTGGAGCTTAGCTTTGACTTGAACGATAGTGAGAGGCATTTGCGATAGTTGTTGACGGAACGGTAGTAGTGGTGGTGATAGCGGTGGTGATAGCTGTAGGAGCTTTTATAAGAGTCTTATAGAGTATTATATACTGTATGACTTAATTGCCAGCAAGTAAGTATGGTATCGTGATTTTTATGGAGATTCAGAGACAGCTTACCACCAGCGCTTTATAGAGATACTGTAGACGTAGGAAAGGCGAAACGTAGGGCACTTGAAAACATGAAACGGGGGGCCAAACAAAGAGTGAAACAAACAAATAAAAAAATCTTGAAACAGTGGAGACTAGGCGCAAATTCATACGTTAGCGAAGGCTATCAAGGCTACTGTGAAGGCTTTGTGGGCCCTAGCAGTATTAATTAAAACCTACCGTGATATATTAAAGACGTGAATCGTAGCTAGGCGGGTGGTGGAGGTTAGGAGAGAAAGAAGGGAGAGAGAGCTCATAGAGCACAAAGCAGGGCAGCAGGGGCCTTTTATAGGCCCAGTTTCCTAGGCTCTAAAGTTTGCTATTCTATCAGCTGTTTGTTGGTGTCTCAAGACGTCATGGAGTCATATATTACCATTTATCATTGCTTCATATATCATCACTCGCACGGAAATTATGAAAAGCTGCAAAGAAAGCTCTCAAAGCCATGGGGAAAACCCAAAGAGATATGGAAATCGAGACCTAAACTCTAGTAGTTAGCTTTGACTCAATTGCTAGATTGATTTAGGGATTGACTGGCGGGGATGATATAAGAATAGCTACTTACATGGCAATATAGTGTTTGCCTATCGAGTTATAAAGCCGGCAACTAGAGTTGCCTGAAAAGCCGTCAAAGACTTCGTCAAGCCTCCAGGGATTCTCCCTATCAATATCGTAGCTCGGGAGCATCATCATGGGTATCTTCCTGGTGGGGTCGTGGTGATGGTTGTAAGCGGGGTCGATGTGAGGTTGCAGGTTTGCCTTTTAACGCACAGACCTTGGCGCCAAGAGAGCCAGTTAGGTTAATCTATGCGAAGCACATGTTGTGATTTTAACGAGAGCTCCTGAAGCTACCACCATAGCACTCTCAATTTTGGCCGTTCTCTTTAATTATCCAAGCCTACAATATGCCTTCAAAATGCCCCTATTGCAAAAAAGGGTATAGTTACTCTAGTTCTTTCGAAAAGCACCTAATAGCGAAGCACCCCCTGATTGCATCGTCATATCTTGATCCACCAACGGTTAAAAACACAATGAGCTCTAGCAGCTCTGGCAGCTTTGGCGAGGGCTTTGAAAACAATGACGACAATCTTCTTAGCAACAGCGACGATGAATTTGATCAGAATGAGGATTCAAATGATTCTGACCGAGAATCTGAATCTGATTTTAATTTGGCTGCTGACATGGCCATGGATATAGACACCGGTACTGTTGCTAGTAGAGAAGCTAAGACAAAGCTGTATGAAGGTGCTGGAAGACGTGGTGAGAGCTTTTTAGGGTACGATGAGGAGGAGCAAAGCCTTTTGGAGAACCCATGGGCGCCTTTCAAATCGGTAGAGGAGTTCAAGCTTGCTCGGTGGTTTATTCGGTCAAAAACCTCTCAGGGAGCTATCGATGATTACTTTCAAAGCTCGCTGGGCCCTTGTAACTGCTCTTTCAACTCTGGCAGGAGCTTTGTTAGCAAAGTGGAGGAAATGCATACAACATTAGGTCGTTCTAGCTGGCACCACTCGGAGGTCGACCTAGGAGGGAGGAAAACCTCCTATTTTTATCGGAACCCTATGGCTTGCGTACGCTATCTCCTTAGGCAAAGGGCGTTTAGAGACAATATGGTATACGCTCCCACGGTGGAGTATAATAGCTTAGAAGAACGGATGTATGGGGAAATGCATACAGGTGATTGGTGGTGGGAGATGCAGGTTAGTACAGCTCTCGCGAGAGCTTTAGAGGCTTTTATCATGATACTAATAGCTTTGTAGGATACATTACCCGAAGGATCTACAGTTGTACCCATTATCTGCGCCTCCAACGGAACTCATTTGACTAGCTTCAGTGGGGATAAAAAAGCCTGGCCTATATATCTCACGATTGGCAACATTAAGTCTGCAACTCGCAATAAGCCAACTAGCCTAGCAAATATCCTCCTTGCGCTTTTACCAGTACCCCCAAAGCTTGCAAAGGAATCGGCTATTTCAAAGGTTCAGCGCCGACAAAGCCGCATGGCTCTTCATAAGATTCTTGAGGAGATTCTCGAAGGCTTACAGGGCCCTGGCGAGAGCGGAGTAGTTTTAGACTGCGCCGATGGCTATCAACAACTTTGCTTCCCCATACTCGCAGCCTGGATAGCCGATCAAGAAGAGAATGCCTCTCTCCACAATATCCAAAATCAGGCTTGCGCTAAATGCGAGGTTGGCTTTAATGATCTTGGAAGCTTTGATGAATTCCCCAAGCGCAATCATACAGTCTATCAAGACAAAGTTAGAGACTATAATCTCCAACCAGCCAATATTGCTCCGGTAGAGCTTTTGATCTCCAAGTCTCTGAAGGCTCTTTACAATGCTCTATGGACTCTCCCAAGAGTTTTGATACATGACCTGCATAAGCCCGATCTACTTCATAATATCTATCTAGGGATATTGAAGCATATGATGGAATGGATCCAGTCTTTTTTAAAGAAACACAATCGATTGGAGCAATTCGATGATGCCTGGAGATCAATTGGGCCCTACCCTGGGCTGTCAGTACCGAGGAAGGCATATAGGGAGATTACACAGTGGCAGGGTAAGGAGATGCGTCACCTTGGAAGAATAGTCCTAGGAGCTTTTGTGGTGGCTTTGTGGAGACCTCCGAAAGCACTAAAAAGTACTTTTGAAAAAGCCTTGAAATGCGTTCGCTCGATGGTCGACTTTCACCTGATGGCTCAATATATTAGCCATACCCCAGCAACTCTCCAGTATATGGAGGACTATCTCCAAGACTTCCATAGCTATAAAGATGTCTTTTTAGAGTTTCGGGCATACAAAAAAACATTGAAAGCAGCGAAGGATCGAACGAAGGCCTTTCTTGGAGAAGCAACGCTATTAAAAGCATCTGCTTCTGCCATACAACAAAGCAGCGAGTATATCTCCCAAAGCCATCATCGTAGCTCACAGGAACTTGACGAATCACAACCAATATCCCACTTCAACTTTATTAAAATGCATCTCCTAACGCACTTCCGCCAGCACGTCGAGCGATATGGCAACATACTTATGTTTTCAACCGATATAAGCGAGCTTGCTCATAAAGAACAAATCAAAGAGAGTTATCGTGCTAGCAATAAGGTTGATACAGCCCTCCAGATAATAGATATCTATGGGCGGCGACAGGCCTTTGGGATGCGCCTGCTAAACTTGGAAGCAGTTCATCAAAGCCTTGAAAGCATTCACGAAAGCAGTGAGCATGATAGCGATAATCTCCACAAGCTTCAAGACATTTTTAAACTTAATGTTAAAAGAAGACCAGGTATACAGTCAGTTCAGGGCAGCAAAGCACCATACCGAACGCTAAAGGGTCGATACGGAGACAGGGGGTATGTGCTAGAGGATATTGCAGAAGAAATTGATATGGATAAAGGGAGCTTTGCACGCTGCGTTGTTGACTATGGGAGGTGTCAGGAAGGCTCCAGGAGCATTCATGCTGACTCACAAACTATTTTACAGTTCCCGGTAGAAGGGTTTACCCGTCTACAGCTTCCAGTTGCTGTATTTCAAGAAGCGGACCAATATCAACTTCACAACCTACGCTGTACAGGGAAAAAGCCTTTTCGTGGTAGGGCAGCTCGCAACGACTGGGTTTGGGTTCAGGTAGATACGGTGATAGCTCCGGGAGCACTGAGAGGACGATTACCGTGCCGCCTGAAAGTATTGTTTAAGCTCCGCGACCCATTTACTGGATATACTCACCGACTTTGTTTGGTAGAGGTCCTCCAGTCAAAAGATAAAGGCACTCCGGATAGCTCTCATGGCCTTCTTCAAGTCTGTCAGCGTTTTCACCGAAAATTTTGGATTGTGAATATCAAGAGCATATTAGGAATGGCACATCTCATACCCTTGGGCGAAGGAAATTGGTTGGTGAATACTAGAGTAGATCTTAGAACATGGAATGATTTTTATTAGAGATAATCAATTGAAGTAATTATAAAGCATAAGGCTCGTGGAGCCATCAAGAGTACTGCTAGAGCTACCGTCATAATTTATATAGTATTCAAATATATATTCCTGAGGCGTTAGATTCTAATATGATAGAGTATGACGTGACTGATACAAACTATGACTTTTCTGGAGCCACGGGAGGTGTCAGGAGACAATAGCTCCTAGAGCTCTCGTCAGAATGCTCAGGATACTCGGGATATACCAAATACATCCTATTTTGCGCGTGCGTCCTGACACAATGCGTATCTCTCAGGATACAAATTTTCGTTTGCTGATGTACCTTATAAACTCTGTTACCAATATTTTGCTTGTGACTTTCGAAACTTTAACTGAACAACTTTCCGCTCTATCTAACTAACGCTAGTGAGTCTTGACGATATCGTAGTTCGTAACTCCCTTGTGCGATTTAAAGGAACAACTACTACCGTTGACTGAGGAGATCTTGGTAGTTGGTATCTTATACCTTCGGACTGAACTCTAAGCTTGACGGGACGTAGCCTGGACAATTGTATAGGCCAGTTTTACATAAAGGGGTCAAATGACGACAGAGAGTAGCGGGACTTCCACCATCCCGAGTTAGAACTATCTTGTACACACGCACACCCATACCCCAACTGTTTAGGGCCTGCTAGGCATAAGTAGACTGGGTGGATGCTGGAGAGTAGTATTTTAGAACGGAGGAGGTATATGTGATAGATAGATAGGTAGGAGTAGGAGTAGGAGTAGGAGGAGGAGTAGGAGTCGGAGTGGAGTAGGGATACGGATAGGTAATAGGTACGTCATTGTTGTAGGCTCTTGATAAGAGGAGTATTTCTGGGAACCACGAAGACCACTTGTTTGACTATCTAGGTATTTTGACCCCCTGTTCGCTTCTCGACGTATCAGGGGTTTGGGGAAAAGCACGTGTCGATATAATTGCTGGCGGCTATCTTCTGTAGGGCGCCCCTCAGAGTTGCTGTAAACGCATAGTAAAAACACAAGCTTTGGACCCCAAAAGTAACCCCTGGAGCGTCAGGAAAATTCGTCCGTCCGAACCAAATCCGAAGGGTATATGAGAGGGCATGATTTGGAGCTGACTGGTGAAAGAATCAAGGAAATCGGATAAGAACTGACGGAGTTGTGCCCTCCGCCAGTTGGGGCATGTTTCTTGACAAACTAACGGTATGGAGGAAGGCCCCGCTTCCCAGTACTGCTTGCTGATTAGTACCAAAGGGCTTTGGTGACTCTCTGCCACGAGGGAACATGCAAGGACGGAACAGATACGGTGGTTAGTACACTTATCGGCCCGTCCGCAGAGTACAGATTGGTTCACTAACAGCTTTACATGATTGCATTACTCTAGTACACCTTCGGGCTTGACTAGAATAGACGATAGAGTAGGGACAAAGTGCTTGGACTGGTCGGAATTTGTATAAGTATGGGGGGAATGTATTTGTATTGGCGTTTTGAATGTGTTGTAAGATTTGTATTGTATGGCGTGATTGCTTGGCAGGTTTTCAGGGTCTTCGGAGGTTCCCAGGCGTTTGTATTAGGATTTAGAATAAATCCGCAAGCCCAAACCGCGGTATATAAAATAGTCGGCAGATTTGTCTCTTTACCAGAACATCAACGGGAAGAACGAGTCTTATCAATATATTTGAATCTATCGAACTACCTTAAAAACTCTATTTACAAACATCTTGCTTGTGACTTTCGGAACTTCAACTGGACAACTTTCCGCTCTATCTAACTAACTCTAGTGAGTCTTGACGATATCGTAGTTCGTAACTCTCTTGTGCGATTTAAGGGAACAACTACTACCGTTGACTGAGGAGACCTTGGTAGTTGGTATCTTATACCTTCGAACTAAACTCTAAACTTGACGGGACGTAGCCTGGACAATTGTATAGGCCAGTTTTACAATAACCTTATTAAAACCTCTTTTATTTGTGACTTTCGAGCTTCAACTGAACAACTTTCTGCTTACCAACTAACTCTAGTGAACCTTGACGTTTATTGTAGTTCGTAACTCTCTTTTGTGGTTAAAGGGAACAACTACTATCATTGACTGAGGAGACCTTAGTAGTTGGTATCTTATACTTTTGAACTGAACTCTAAGCATAGCGGGACGTAGCCTGGACAATTGTATAAGCCAGTTTTACATTCAAGCTTCAACTAAACAGCTTTCCGCTTTACCAACTAACTCTAGTGAATCTTGACATTATTGTAGTTTGTAACTCTCTTGTGCGATTTAAGGGAACAACTACTACCGTTGACTGAGGAGACCTTGGTAGTTGGTATCTTATACCTTCGAATTGAATTCTGAGCTTAGCGAGACGTAGCCTTGACAATTGTATGGGCCAGTTTTACACCTGTATCCTGACACAGTGCTTATCTCTCCTGATACAAATTTTGGTTTGCTGATGTTGTTGACTGCGGAAACTTTGGTAGTTGGTATCTGATACTAGCAAACTGAACTCTGAGCTTAGCAACTAGTAGCCTGGACGATCGTATAGGCCAGTTTTACAACTATGGTAAAGCAGTTGATAACATGGTTAGAAAAGGAATCACTAGTATAGGAAAACCTCTTTTTCTACAATTATTTCAGGCAGCTCGAGCAAAAACCTTTCAACAGCGTACTATCAAAAATATTTTTATGGAAGCCGGCGTTATTCCTTTTTCACCCCTCAACGTACTGAATAAACTACCAAATTTCCGAGAAAATTCACCTTCACCACCAGTTTCAACTGGTATCGATTTCCCATCTACCCCTTTAAAATCCACTGATATCCACTTTCTTGTAGAGTCTATCATGAATAGCATAAATCTGATAGAGGAAGTGGATTCCCCAACCAGAAAGCGTATCTATCAACTTGCTAAAGTAGCAGAGATGGGAATAGCAGAGAATGCAATTCTCATGAATATCAGTACACAATTAAGGAATGCCAATTGATCACAGCGCAAGCAGGATCAAAGAGTTCTCTCTGAAACCCGAGACCTAAGTGCAGAGGAAGCTCGGAATCTGAAGCGTAGGATTGGGGGGGAAAGTTGGAAGGATTGGGTCTTTGTTTTTTGGATACGGCTTTACAACACCTCGAGTACCCAGCTTTCTCCTAAATCTCATACGGTTCTAGCCAGTGCAGTAACGGCGGTGATAGTTTTACTGCAAGGTACGGCATCGCCGAGTGATGGATCAATGGGTGGTGATAGTACCGGTCTTGTAGTACCTAAATCATGTCAGCTACACACTCTACCAATAGAATCATTGGGGACACAGTGGGATTTTGTCAATACATTTTCTTCTCGCATGTAAAGTCTCTATTTTAATATAAAGTAATTGATTTCTATCATAGTAATTGATTGTAGCTGTGGTGTTGTTGACCCCCGACTCATGGTGGGTGGCGACCCAAAAGTCGGTCTGACCCACAACCCCGTCGAATACGTTAATCTTTGTTCTGTCATTCATTACCTATTTCGACCCTGTTCTCCACACGGGGGTATTTGCCATAAGAGGGTGAACGACTGTACTATTGTTAGTAGCATCTTTTTAAGACTTTGAACCATCTACTTCTTCCAAATCCTACTAAATCTCTTTTTTATCTACCCGATAGAGAGTTCACGAGCGGTAACACCCAGGATTTAACATTGAAACTGAATGAATAGTAACTAGTCTAATTTAAGACCAAAGCTATGAACAAAATACGCAGTAGCAACAGTAAATTTTCCATAATACAATTCCACACCTTGCTATAGTTCTCACCCAGTGGGCTTTTATCGACCTAAGACCCTGGCGATCCCCCTTTTGAAGGCACTCCTTTCTTCTTCATAAGGGAATTGAAAAATGCTGATAAGACCTCATTTTGACTCTTTTCATCGCCCCCAGTTTGGTTTGCTGGGATAAATTCTCTATCTGAAGCTCTACTTGCTTCTCGCTCCTATTTTGAGGGTTATAAGCAGATGCTAGATAGGATTCAAGGCAGCACCGGAGACATAGCCATACCTTCAGTCTTTCCAGCATATTCTCAGCATCTACCTGAATACCCCCAACATTAAATTGGACAGGCCCTACGTGCTCAATAACCCTCTCACCACTTCCGTTGCTTTGGTTATTCTTATCTTCCTTGCCCCCCCGAGCGGTTTTTTCCTCAGCTGCTTTAGCTTCCAAAACCTCCAGTTGACCAGAGAGAAAATCTTGAGTATCAACGGCAGGTACTTCAATGCCCTTCCCCCCATTCTTGTTTAGCAATGTAAGTCCCTCCGTACCTCCACGTTTAGCATCTTTTATGACATCCTCGTAAACCTCCACTGCCCCACCTTCACTTTCTGGTTCATCCAGGTGTGGCGAAATATCGACGCTCCAGCCAGAATTTATTCCTTCTACGTCGAATCCTTCTCGCAGAACTCGGATCTTACCCCAAGAGTCCCAGTGAGGCGGCACGAGAACTTTGTCGCGCTCGATGACATTATGTTTCAAAATTTGTTGCTATAAAAATAAGTATCAAAAATAAGTAGAAATAGAAACATAGCAGCTTACACGTTGCGGTGATTGAATTGATAGGAGAGAAAATATTAGTGGTCGGATAGGGGAAGGTGCTGAGGGTGTTGTATAAATCAATGATGCTCCATCTAAACCACAGTTAATCTTCAATGCCTTTACCAGAGCACCCTAGGACAAAATTTCTCACACACGTTTTAACAAAACTGTCCGCAAAAATTGAAGGACAAAATCAAACTCTTCCTCTTTCCACCCACGTTCCCTTTCTAACGTCTCAATTTTGTCGGCCTACAAATCGTTTCTCAGAGGTCAGCCTTACTAGTTGAGATATTAATCATATATGGGTAATTATAGGAAATAATTTCAGTACATTCTGACAGACAACACAAAGAGGCAAGCCTATAGGCTCATCAAACTCCCCTGGCCCCAACGGAATTGTCACCTCTCCAACTCCCCCGCCCCCGGCATCGGTATGTGTACTCCGCCTGATTTCCCAAGAATGTGTAACCTCATCTAACGTTCTCCTACAATCGTCATCCAAGTTCGTAAAGATTCCCCGTATCAGTCGAACCCAAGTCTTTATCTCTCGCATCCAATCCCAGGGTTTTGACCAATCAAGGAGTATAACTATCAAAGTTTCTGGAAGCGTTGAAGCTGTAAATAGCGGACGGAGGAGAGGGATGAATGAGGGTGTTGGCTCCGAAATCAGGTATACTCCAAGGCGAGCAAGCACATCTGAAAAACAGTATGATTAGAGGATTTAAAGGACAGTACAGGCAGAGCGAGGATAATGCACCTTCATGGTCAGCATCTAGCACATCTAAATAGGTATATCCTAGTGCAAAAGCATTTGCAATGGGTGGTCTTTTGTCGGCCTTCCTGTGTCCACCCCCAGGTCCTGCACCTCCAACTCCTAGGGATTCCACAAATTCCTTTTGACCATCAGCCGATCCTCCTGTGGGGTTCCGTTCAAAACGTCAGCCCGCCTTTTTCTGAGAATCCAAGACCATGAATCCCCGGAGAACAAGGTTGCCGTACCTAAGACCAGGATGGACTTTTGAGGTAGCCTCTTTGAGGAAGCAACAGACGACAGCATAGATGACCACATATCGTCCTTCTCTGACTCGGTAGACGAAGCAGCTGACATGGCAGAGCCTGGCCGCTCGTCGAAACCACCGGAGCGGGCCATGTTTGTTACCCGTGATTATTAGCGACTCAGTAAGGCGATGAACGAATTATTTATCGGTGAACAGATAAGAGAACGGATATAGAAGGCTAAGATCCTAGATGTAGAATGAAATAGAGATATTTGGCAGAAGATGGCGGATTTCTTTTGAGTTCAAGAAAGAGAAGGTGTGTGATAGCTTACTAGCGGTCTCCTTACCAATCGTCTTGGACGTAGGGCAGCTGGTTTGTTGTCGATCCTGTTCTTATTTCTCGTGTGGCCGGGAGCTTGGCCTGGCCGTTCTAGATACAACGCAGAGGTGAGTAAGAATACAGTAGCAGTCTTTTGCAGAATATAGTTAGTGTGTGCATGCGCCAGCTGATGTGCCTGATGGCTGATGTTTAAGGATGCGATGAGTCGGTTAACTGGTACATATGTACCTTGGCGTCACAGGGTAGAGATCTTGCTGCCGTGAGCGCTGCTCCCCCGTGCTTTTAAAACTATGCTACTACATCCGTTCCTTATCTTGTCGCCAGCTCTAGGTCGATAATAAATAGTATTGCGCTTCACTCCATTCATACTTCTGTGTGTGCTAACCAGCCTCCCTCCTCTCTATATCTAATATCTTTCCCAGCTACAAAGTACCTCCTCTCATTAGTGTCTACATACCCCTCCCTAGCTTGCTCTTCTCCTTCCCTCATCTTATACGACCCCCCCTCCATTCTCTGACCCCCCCCTCCTCCCCTTATTCTCAGAATGAATACCCGTCCACAAATAGCCACCACAGATCGTTCTCAAGCCCTCTCTGCAACATTCAATCAGGATTACTCTTGCTTTTCAGTTGGCCTTGATTCTGGCTTCTGTGGTACGTCAAGCTTCAGGCGGCTCATTCTATATATCTCGTGATATAGCTAGGTAAAAGCTTACCTTAATGGAAATATAGTTTACAACTCGGACCCATGCGAGCTACACATCTCACGAAGTAACTACACTCACTTACTCTCGTCCCTTTATGATCAAGTTAACATTTACTGTTCCACCAAGGTCTCAATGCAGGCATCGGGATTGCTGCAATGCTCAACCGAGCTAACTACTTAGCTATTGTTGGTGGTGGTCGCTCGCCCAAGTTCCCCCAGAATAGGGTCAACATCTGGGATGATATCAAGCAGAAACCAGTCATCACCCTTGAATTTCGGTCCGAGATACACGCGGTACGCCTCTCACGCTCCCGCATAGTTGTTGTACTGCTAGGTAGTGTCCACATTTATGCCTTTTCTTCGCCGCCATCACGATTACACGTTTTTGAAACCTATGACAATCCGCTTGGCCTAGTTGCCCTGTCATCAAAAACCCTCGCATTTCCAGGCAGGCTGCCAGGGCACCTACAGATGTTCGATCTAGCCACAGGAAACGTTAATATAATACCCGCACACTCCACACCACTTGCAGCTGTAACAATCTCACCCCAAGGAGATTTATTAGCCACAGCATCTGAAACTGTAGGTATACCTCTTTACTTCTAGTATTGTTTAAATAGAAACTAACCCCTACAGGGTACACTGATTCGTGTATACTCTACTTCAACTGGTCGTTTGATCACTGAGCTCCGCAGAGGCATTGACAAAGCAACAATCTTTTCTCTTGCCATCTCTCCAGCTTCATCCCGCCTAGCTGTAACAAGTGATAAGAGCACCCTGCATATATTTGAGCTCCCATCTTTGTCCTCAATATCCCAAGCTATACCCCGGCCATCGTCGTCGCTCTCCTCACATTCTACAACTACAACTCCATCGGGTGATAACAAACGTTGGTCATTACTAGGGAAGCTACCACTATTACCAAAGTACTTTTCCAGTGAATGGAGTGCTGCACAAGCGAAATTCGAAGGTGGAGGGAGAGGAGATTTAGGATGGGTTGGTGATGATTCTTTAATCGTCATTGGGACTGGTGGGAAAACGGGTGAGGCGAGGTGGGAAAAATTTGTAGTTATCGAGGGTGAAGGTGGTATTGGTATTGAATGTATACGGGAGGGTTGGAGAAGATATTTAGATAATGACTAAGAGCATTGTTGATCGGACTCTTCCAGGAGGGGTCATCGCAGACGGAATCGTTTGTGGTTTGTGGGATTGAATTTCCTTTTAATGCCTATTCTTTTCATTTTTCTGTCTGCATCACTCTACAAGCCTCATTATGGAATGGAATAGGCAACACTTTTTTAATCTAGAAAATCTCTTCGCAAGGCCTATGCACTATTAAAGAAAAGTTACTAGAGGTAGGTGTTTATCCTGCTTTTTTGATTATTCATCACCTTACAGAATTTATCGTGACAGCGTTTTTACTCTATAGCCATCTTAAGAAAAATCCCTTCTATGAAAGTAGCGAAGTTTAGTTTTATTAATTTATTAGTACTTTAAGTCTTTCACCGGTCGCTATTCTATTTCAAGGAACTCAGCCCATGAAACCCTCGCCAAGCTAGAATTCCATTGGTAAAAATAGTCCTCTTACCCTATACCAGTAGGCTAGTTTCTAAACTCTTTTGCAACTAAGTCCAGGCCCATGGAGTGCGCAAATCGAATACCTTGGCTCCAGGGCTCCATGTATTTATTCATTTAAGGCCTGGTTCATAGACTGTCACTCGAATATTATAAACCAACTAATAACATATCTTTTTTACCTCCATATCTAGTACAGTACCTCCTAAATTCAAGTTACTCTATCTCTCAGAAAAGTCTTATCGGCTTCCTACTATCTAGTTTTAAAATAGAAACCTCCGGCCGTTAAAAGAAAGTACCGAGAAACGAGATTAAAATAGGTGTAGTATAGTTAACCCATATAGTTCAACTAGGCCATAGCTATTTTCTAGTAAACTACTAATCAAGTAAATACCAAGGCAGGATCTTGTGTAGATTTTTTGTTGTGAAAGCCAAGAAATTTACTTTCTATGCGCCCATATCTCCACTATCGCCCTACCAGGACTCAAAACTCAACACTCTCCCAAATATGAAATAAATGAATAAATGCCTAACCATTATATCTATTTATACGGTTGTGTCTAGGTGATTTCCTGAAACTCTCTAAATTTATTTGTCAGTGCTAAATAAACAACTAAATATGGGGTAACATAATTAATACCATTTGTTCTCTAGTATCTCTCAAATCGTACAGTTATATTTCCATAGTAATTACACACCCTATTATTGCGGGTAGTTGCGTTGTGTGGAGGGCTCCGGGAACTACTTAGACATGCCTATATATAATAAATTAAGTTGTATGGTTCATACTTATGTACTTGATGAGTCGAACAAAAAGTATCTATGGTTGGTTTACTCATTCAGTTGAACAAAAAAAGAAACGCAAATTAATCAAAACCTAATTTACCACCAGTGATAAATTAAAGTACAAAAGCGCTAGATTCCAGCGCCTGTGCGTGCTATTTTCATTGAATCCAGCACCTTATGGAATATAAAAGCGTAAATCGGGCATACCGCCGGTTCCAGCACCTTGTACTTAGGTCAAAGCACTCCTAACCAGCACTAGTTAATTTAATTAAGTGACAAAGTGACTAGGCCACTAGAGATGTAAGCCACTAACCATACTAATATCTAAGCGCCTGTCTCAATAAATTAGTTTTGACTCAAGTACAGCATGCTGGATTCAATGAGAATAGCACGCACAAGCGCTGTAATCTAGCGTTTTTGTCCTTTAATTTAGGTGTATTTGGTGACCTAGTCACTTTGCCATCTATATAGCTAGCTAGCTAGAGGTTTAATAAACTACATGTAGCTAACAATAATCTAGAGTACCTTGCCTTAGCCGAGGGGCCCCATGTATTTATGATTAATTCACGTGTCTGACAAATTCCCGGAGCCCTCCAACACACCTAAATTACCTACAAAGCGTTGGATTATTACAAAGGTAGGAGATCAAAGGATTCATAGATGCCAAAGAATAGATAGATTAACTAGTATGATTTTTTGTCGTGGTACTATAACTAGGGTGGTTTCTGTGTTTTGGGGGGGGCTCCGGGAACGTACTTGTTAGATATGGCTATACAGCGTGCTGGATTCAGTGAAAAAAGTACGTGCTGACATCCAGTGTGTTATACTTTAGTTTCTCACTAGCGATAAATTGAGTTTTAACCGATTTACGCTTCCATAAATATGTAATGCTTGAGGGGTTTTAATAATAATGCTAGCGCTATATAATATTCTCTAATTATATCTAGGTATGTCTTCTACTCTTCGGTGAGATATAACAGGTTTTTTTACAGTCACTAAACCTAAGATACCCAGTATAGATCGAAGATAAGATATAACAAACTAGTAACGGTTGATAGATTTATCTCCTTTAAATGCCAGTCAAATTATCTAATTGCAGTTAAGGATACTATACATAAGGGTCAAATAAATAGGCAACGGAAGATAAACTATATATATTATAGTACATAGGTAAAATAGGTAGTCTAACTAAGGGATGAGAAATCTTACTAATTATAACCCTCACTAAAGCACCTAAAGGGTATTATAACTGGAATAATCTAGTCAAAGAATTATTGAACGAATAAACAAAGTCCATAATTTGAAATGATGGTCCATTCATCTTCAGATCTTTCCATATCTATATATCAGATGTAGGACCCCAAAGTACATACGCTGTCGCAATAGACGAGCCTTGATTAAGCAAGCAGTGATAGGATAACACCTGACGGGCTATAACCAAAACTGGAAAAGAAACTTGCGTTAGACATCAGGCTGGTTTTTTTTTTCTCTCATTAATTACGACATCAGGCTGGTGGTTTCTAGTGTCTAATATCTACCTCCGATATACATACTTAACAACTGGTGTCCAGGGCTGATCGTGCTGGTTAATACCTTATTCGCTAGTTCGAAATCTCCTGAACTTGGCGTGGGATAAAAAAACTACCGGGTTTCAAACAATCATGTTGAAAACGAAATTATATGTACGTACTATAGAAGAATCGACCTCATACCTGATGCCCATACATGTCACTATCAAAAGTCTTGTACCCCCGTATCTCCAGCAGTCCCCTCCACACTTGGACTCTCCGCATCAAAGTATGCATCCTGTGCATCTCTCTCAATCTGCCTATAATCATCATACTCCTCGTTATTATCAATCTGATCATAATTTACATCTTCATCTCTCCCCTCGAGAAACCTCAGGGTCATCGTCTCTCGCCACACCTGTTCCGCCTCTTCTTTCGTCTTTACTGTCTCGCCCACACTATTTTCAGCCCTCGTCTCTAGGGTAGCAGCGTCACTATCACGCAGCGCATCAATCTTTGCCTCAGAGCGGGATAAATCCGCATGTAGTATGCCTGACCATCCCTTCCTTCGGCCCTCTGCTTCACGTTCAGCAGGAGACTGGTGCTGCCGGATGAGACGGTCGTAGAGTAGTGGATCGGCAAGCTCCAGATCCGGAGAAGAAAAATATGTGGGAGAGTTTTTAGCAAGGTACTGAAGGCTATAGTTTTTGAGAGGTCACAGTCAGCATTGAAGAGTACTCGTATTTCAGCTGCATTACCGTCTATTTCTGATTGTAGTCCTGTCTGGACGACTTGATAGTTGTGCACCTTTAGCATAGTTAGTTTTTATCCGAATAAAGGTGAAAGTGGCGAGAGTGATCGAGAGGTGGACCTTGGAGCGAGAGATGAGCTAGTTCAGCTCCCACTACGGAGAATGAAGAAGTTAGATTCCCGCACTCCGCTTCACCCTGTATCCTTCCGGGCATGCTATTATTCTCCCTATCTGGCGTTTTAGTTGTTTTAGTTCAGTGGGATGGTATCTGTAGGCATTTATCTATTCTTACAGTTAATTTGGTAAGAGATAATGTTCAACTCCAAACGTTGACTTGGCAAACAATAAAAACGTCATGTGGTACCAGTTATGGCTAGCGCAGCACGTTTCATCTGTCAAATAGGAATTGCCCTTGAATGAACCCTGTAAAATTCCGACACCGCGGAAGAGATCCCTTCTCCAGCTAGGTACCGTAGGCACTCGATAAATCCGGACCGTTGCCCAGAGCCTTATTTTCTAAGCTATCCCAGTTTAGGGGTCAAAATAACAAATCTGGAGGGAAAAAGGGCCTCAGCACACGGTTTGACATACAAGAAAATTGCTGTAGTTGGTTTAATATACTCGTATTCTTGCAAGCCACGCTCTCGGCAACGGTCCGGATTTATCGAGTGCCTACGGTATTAAAACGTCCCCGGCTTTTCGGTTTGCTTATTCCGCCTTCACTTCTTGACGACACGCTGGCCTTGTCACAAATCTAGAGAATTGCTTTGGTACCTATCTTCAAGCTTCCAGAAAATAAGTGTGAGATATCTAGAACTCGAGTTATCTTCAACAATCCCTCTAACCACCAGTCGATCCCCGATGGCTCCCACGCTCCCTAAGACCTCGGAAAAAGAAATGCGGGTGATGGCGAAGCGTGCGCGAGCCGTAAAGCAGAAACCTTTCCTAGCTGGCCTCGACAGCTTAAGTATTCCCAGCCCTGTACCAGTAGTCAAAGCCTTAACCCTCATCACTACCGCGTCAGTCGCTTCGTTCGCGTCTCAATTGGCATTGGCACCTGTCTATGGTGACATCCCAACATCCTTGTATCACTCAAAGATCTCAACGGCTGTCTTTATCGCTGCATGGTCTGCGAAATACAGTCCGGTTAAGCTGCCGCGTAGACTCGGGAACTTGCTACCTATACTCGCACTTTATACTCCTGCTATTCAAAGGTACATTTTCCGGTACTCGGAGAGCTGGGGCCCTTCGAATGGCCCGATTTACACCGAAGGAGTTACATATTATCCTATCCTCTTCCTGACAGTACTTTACTCTGCACTTCTCATAGACCTCCGAAATGTCCTCTTTGACATATTACTGGCTATCTTCTCTTTGAGCTTCTTCTGGGGAATACAATCGTTCGTTCCTAGTCTTCTAAGAAACCATATTGGATCTTCATGGCTTCTTACTCGATGTGGGCTTCCGCACTTCTACGGTGGAATTTACGCTCTCATCTCACCCTCTTTATTCCTCCTTGCAACAATCCCAGCTTTGTACCATACGGCAACAGTAAATACAATGTGTATCACCACTCCCACTCTCAATGAAACACTCGGCCTCTCAAACTACACTATTTTGGCTCGTCAGGAATCTAACACTGGATATATTTCTATCTTGGAAAGCAAATCTGAAGGCTATCGAGTAATGCGGTGTGACCATTCCCTGTTGGGTGGTGAGTGGCAGCGAGCGCCCGCAGGTTTTGAACACCTCGACCAAGGGTATAAGGAGCCAGTGTACGCAATTTTTGTGACTATGGAAGCTGTAAGGCTTATTGATCCACCACCACAAAACCCTAACCCCAAAGCTCTTGCTATGTATGTTTTATAGTGGTTCCCCCTAACCTATATATCTACTAATGATTATCTTAGTGGGCTGGGAATCGGTACTGCTGTAAATGGTCTACTCTCACACGGTGTTGAAACAGATATCGTTGAACTAGATCCTATTGTCTACCAATATGCAAAGGAGTATTTCGCGTTGAAACCGAACCACACAGCATATATTGAGGATGCCATTAGCTTTATTAGGAGAGAATCGTCTATGATAAAGGGTAAAAAACAGTATGAGTTCATCTTGCATGATGTGTTCACTGGCGGCGCGGTTCCAGCAAGTCTTTTCACCACCGAATTCTTCACAGATTTACGAACACTGCTTACTGAAGATGGTGTCATTGCAATTGTGAGTTATTGTTTTTTCTATCCACTAACGCAGCCATTAACCCCTGGGCGTTTGGGACAAGTATCAACCTGTTTGCGAAGGCTTAAGACCAGAGTGCGGAGTAGCTGGAAATGACAAATCTGAGACAACTACTAATCACATGATTTATAGAACTGGGCTGGTGACCTGAAGCTTCAAGCTGCAAAATCCATCATAATGACAGTCATGTCAACCTTTAATAACTGCAGGGTCTTCCGGGAAGATATGCCTAGCAAAGACATCGAAGCAGCTGCTGTTGACTTTACAAACATGGTAAGTCACCATTAAATTCTTAGGTCTCGTCCTTGTGGAAACACTAGTTATCATATCTTACTACTATCATGCGTTGGTGCCGAATGAGAGACTTGACCAAAGTTCTGGGAGATGCTGTTTTCTTTTTAGCCCGTGGGTCCCATACCCGTGGGGTAAAGTTTCGACCAGGCCTGCGGTTCATACTAATACGAAAGCATGCCGTATTCTTGGGTTCGGGTGATGCAACAGTATCTCCGAACCCTGTCGGCCTATTGCCAATCTCTATTTCTTCTCTTCTGAAATTCTTTATTCCACGTTCCCATAGTTTATCAAGCTCTATAGTAGCCATTTCATGTTACCCGGGCTAGGTGACGCTGCCTCTCAGTACCGTCGGAATTCTACCGGCCGTGTGGTTGAACCCCTCTCAAGCATCTTACTCTTGAAAATCCAGCTACGAAAAACAATACCCTTGCATTTTTATTGTTCTTATTTTTCTTTTCTTTTCGAGCTCATGTGCTGTCCTTTGCCGTTCCTTCCGAGGGAGCCTTTTTTTCTTTTTGTGAAAAGCTTACTTTTTATTCCGGCTGGCTAACCGGCTGCCGAAAATGGTGTTGTAGGTTATCTTCTGTACCCGGTCAGAGAAACCCTACTCTTTCCGCGCACCGACCAAAGCCGACTTCCTGGGATCCTATGCGAGACAGCAATACCTTTTTCCAAGATACGAGATTAATCTCACAAACTATTTTGGTAATAGTACCACCTGGACACTACTTGATGAGAAGAGCATCGATTCACTAGTGGAATGGCAGCAGACGAGCGCTTTAGGGCATTGGAAGGTCATCAGGACTGTGGTTCCTCCGTCGGTTTGGGAGAATTATTGAAGATCTTTTCATCATAGTTTTGTTAGTTTATTATGTAGACATGAAATATATCCAACCATATCCTAAGGGCTTTTCCTAGTGGATGGTGTTGATGCTTGCTTTAACGCCGGCACCCGCATTTTCAGGTGAGAATGTATATTTCTTTGCGTCTGAAGTTCATAGCATTGTACATTAGCTTGTTGGTCTTGGAACAATGCACGGTTTCTATGGACACGTGCCTTACCGAATATCTTTTTTTTCTTGGGTGAGACGGGCAGCGACTGCCGTCGGTAACACCCCTTAGGCAAGCTTTGTACGACTCTTCCAATCGCTACATGATTCGTATTTTTCCACAGACGTAATATTCGTGAGCACCTGGCGAAACTGTGGTACCTACATAATACACGAGCGGTGTGTCCTAATGCTTCCTTTTGTCCATCCTGCCTCGCCACTATTTCCCCATGTTCCAGCGGCTTCATCCATCCCCCCCATGATTGGCTACCAAACCATAGTTTACAGGTGTGCACCCCCCACGTCCAACGATAAAGTCGTTACACAAAGAGAGAAAAAACAAACTGACAAGTCAAAAATTTCAACTTATTCCCTCCTATCCAATTCGGTAGCAGTCTATGTACACAGATTTACCCTACATAGAGAGTTGCACACGATCAAATTACTGGGTAGCCTGCTTGTCGATAAAGACGTAAGCGGGCCCTGAAAAATCACTATTGCATGAGATGATTCAACACGATATGTAATCGAAGCTTTTCCTGGAACTATCAGTACAGACAAGCTTCCCTGAACTGACCTTGTGTCCCGAGAGTTCAAACAGGTCCAAGGCAAAGCGAATCCAACGCCTCCACTAGCTTCACGAGCCGGTGCCAGCTCTTGACCGACAGACAGAGGGGCTTTAGAAGTAACTGCACGGCGGTGGTGCAGTAAAGTACCATGTAGTTTTTCAGCGACCTTCCATCTTCATCAATTGGCTCTTTTTATCTTCCTTGTAGATCTCTAACAAGTCGCTTAGACTGCCTCAGCCTGCTTGAATATTATTTTTTCCTCCATTCCCCTCCATGAGCCGCACAAGAAGAAAAGAAAACGAAACTCCAGTTCTCTGTCTTTCCCATCTCATCGTAACTATGATCGTGATCACAAACTGAACCACAGTTCACATCATTAGTCTGAATCACACCTTCCTGTGCGCAAAAAAAAAGCTTGTCCATTCTTGTTGTGGAAGCTCTCTTATTTCTTTTCTCAACCGTTTTTTTTAGACTGAGCGGGTTCGGTAGGGTCAAGAAAAAAATGAAATGAATGAAGATAGTGAATCGAACTGGTGGCTGCTATCAGTTCTTAATATACCCTATTATTTCACCAACCAGCCAACCAACGGCAATACCCAGCATGGTCAGCTGTTTAAACCCGCTGCAGGGTCACTATCGCCCCGACACTTCTCCCAAAGAAGTGGTGTCAATTCCCTCGAGGCTTTTAGTCCCTCTAACAAACCCTCCACTGGAAAGTGAGAATTACACCAAAAAACACAGCTACCACTTCCCCACTCTCTACTACTAAAGATCAAAAGTATTTCTTTTCTTCATCTAGATCTGTCAGGGAGGGTGGGCGCGCGTAAATACCTCGCTACAGTACGTGTTTACCAGACAGGCAGACAGCAGGACTACGCTGTACGAGCACGCAAGGTTTAGGCTAGCACGACATATCGAAGGGGCGAAACAGATATTTTCTTCTACGTGATATGAGGCAAAATTAATACTCTCCGTCATTTACTCGAGAGATCAATCACCTCTCAGCCGAAGTAAAACTGCCCGTTTTTATCCGTTCTAAGTGAATTACTGGTACGTCCGCGGAAACTAGAATCTCGCCCTGATGCCGGTAAAAAAGCAAGTGTGCATCGTAGCTCGGCGATCGAATATGATCGCTGACACTGATAGACCTATGTAGAAGTTGTGTCGGTTTGTTCTTACCACCGCTAGAAAGTTGACCCGCACCAAGATAATAGAACTGTTCTAGATGGGGAACGGATAATTAAAAAAATTCCTGTTTTTGCTAGGTCACTGTTTGTACCTGACTCTGCGCCCCGAGAAACTGTATTTGTAGATGTAAGCTCAAGTACTCTCTTAAGTGGTAGACCCTCGACTGTAATTTACTAAACTTAGGAGGCGTATTTATGCTTATTTCATGTTTGCTTTTACTTTGCTTCGAAGAAGAATTGGGGGCAGACTGGGCTAGCGACCGTAGTGTGACGAATATACGATGTTTGATACTTGTACGTATCAAAACAAGATGCTATTATATTTCAATAATAGTGGTCTATGCGATGTATAGATATAAACAAAAGTCTGAACTAAGCACCATGGAATGTGCCAATGAAACCCCTGATAATACCGAAACCCCAATACTCAAATGAAAAGTAAAGGACAGAAAATAGCCACGTTAATTGTGGATAATTTAAACATAATAAAATATGCAAAGAAAAGGTACGAAGACTCAAAACTAGTCGTTGACAAGGAATAGTAAGGAATAAAAGGATATCAACCCATAAAAACGCCAAATCCCCAAGATGGATATAATGAAATGTCCCATGAAGCAAACCCAACCACCCAAATATGCCCCTCTTCCCAACCCCTACACAACTTAATTGCAGAGACAAATGAAACCACAAGTTCGGATTGAGGAAAATTCAAAAAGAAAATGAGTGGGAGCAAAAGACTACCTCCAATCTAAGGGAACAGTCAACTGTAAAAAAAATTCTCACTAATTGAAAAGCTTTACCACCTAACCTCTAGTGCCTATAACTCTCGACCAAATGGTGTTCCTGTATGGATAGGGAGATGAATGTGAAGTCGGTGGACACCAACTTTTCCTGCTTGTCTGCAAGCCGATTTAGATCCAGCATCCACATGTTTGAACAACGGGTCGTTGTGATCATCCACGTTGCAGCACTCGATGCTTTGTACCCACCGATCTGCAAGGGCCTCCTGGATTGTAATGCGTTTCGTAGGGTCGAGGTGCATCATCTGGAAGAGGAGTCGCTTTGCTGCTGGTTTGAGAGAAGCGAGAACGTAGTGGCGTGGATATGTGCTATCTTTTGACATTTCGCCGTTGGGGTACCTCTGGAGCCAATTGTTGAAGGATTCGACATACTTCGCGTACTGCGGGCTCTCCGAAACATTCGCTTTGTGCCATAAAGGCCCGCCAAACGCTAGAACGAAGTAAACCATTGCGCAAGACCAAACATCTAATTTGCGAGCATCATAAAGTCCTAGATAGTATAATTAGAACTACTTTAAATCCCTCAAGACTAGTAAAGCAGTACTAACCTTCTTTGTTCTGGACTTCTGGAGAGATGTAGGGAGCGCTTCCAACAATGCCAGGTTTGCTCAGCCTAATCTCATTCATCTCGATCCCACACTTAATCCCAGCATCGCCAGGATGTTTCCCACGGAAGACTTCTGAAACACCAAAATCAGTTATCTTAAGGTGGCCGTCGTTGGAGATCAGGAGGTTTTCCGGTTTAATGTCCCGATGAGCAATCCCATGATCGTGCAGATAACCAACGCCCCGGAGCAATTGCTTAAAACAACAAAGTTTCTCCTCATCCTTCATAAAAGATTTCTCGATCAGACTGAAGAGATCGCCTCCGGCGCAATACTCCATAACGTGACACCATCGATCACTGCTGCTAAAGCACAGGTCCTCGGTTGAAACAATGTTTGGGTGATTCAAACTCTTTGAGATGCAGAACTCGGAGTTGACTTTTTCGACATACTCCTCTTTTGTCTCACTCCTGCTCTTCTTTCGGAACTCTTTAACAGCATACAACTCATTTGGTGGACCAGTTATTTTGTGCATAACTTTAACGATGGCTGATACACCCTCACCGCAAATCTTGCTTTTTCCAGGTACGTGACTATGGTTCGCGTACTTTGAAGAAAGCGGAATGATAGGGACGTTCAAGACCGGCACAACGCTACTCATCCTACGCGATTTTGACCCGGCTCCAACCATCGCCGGATGGGTAATGGCGTTTCCGGTCAAGTCCTTGATACCACTCACGCTATTCGAACGCGAGCGTCTAGAGAAGATTCCAGGGCGCTTTGATGAAGGAGTTTTCCCATCAAATATACTAGATGGGCGTGGAACTAGTATGGATTCTAGTGTTGATCCTATTGGATGTGTATTCGCTTGTGATTCGCTCGGTGTGTGCTGGACTAAGAAACCCCTCGTCTTTGTGGGAGAGGGAGTGCGCTGCCCGGCATCTGATACATGACCTGAAGAGTGCACCCTGCGCATGAGCCCATGGATCCTCTCAGAGGCCTGGCGCCTCAACTTCCCACGAGTAGGTGCCTGGTCATTTACGGGAGATGCCGTCTTTCGGGGTGGAGTAGCCGGAGTGTTGACTATCGTTGGAGCATTCTGGATAGTATGAAACCCTTCATTGCTAGAACTAATAAAGATACTCGAGTGACCATCACTAGTGGGCGTGAGTGGTTCGTGAGTCTCGCTGGCAGTCTCGTCATCCTCTTCCTCCTCCAAAACGGTATGACATTCATGGGCGTGCTCTTCAAACGACTCGGGGCCTATATAAAACCTTGGTTTTGAGTGGAGATCGGCATGTTCGAGATCAAGTAGGGGAGGCGCTAATGGGGGGTAGAGCGCAGGAACAACGGAGGGATTCGACTCAGGGTATGTTTCTGGAGTCATTGGTAATGACGATAACGAAGCTATGGAGCTTGAGCAGGTAGAAGGGCAAGAATCTGAGTGGAATGAGGTGTTCATCAATGCGGCCTATGATGGATAGAGAAGCTGCAGTTGATTATAGATTTGGGCGAGGTGATAGGGAAGGCTGGCAAGTAGTTGGCAGCTCTGCAGCAGCTGTGGTAGTACTATTCAAGTTGCAGAGGGGGGTATACTGGTGATAACCGTAGTGGTTGCGTTGGCGGGGGTAGCAGGGGAGCAGCTAGTGGTGGGTATTTGGTACGGGACCGGCTGAGGGTGAAATGGGAGATGCCGCCTTGCTTATAGATATGGGATGAAGGCAGAGTTACAGAGACGTAAGGTATGTGAGGGAGTAAAATCGATTGTCCGTAATCCGGCGGATATCGATGTGCCATGCAGCAGATCAAGGATATATAAGAAGCACAGAGGAAACGGGTGGAAGAAACCTCTAGCGGTCTAGTCTATGGCTGTCAGGCTAGAAAAGGCCGAAGCGCCGTGTCTGAAGCGGTGAGTGCCCGAGTGGAGGAAGGGGCAACCCAACAACGCACAACCGTGTTCAGTATGTCTGAAGGAATGAATGTGTTGGGACAGAAGATGAGAGCGGGAGGAGGGAAGGAGGATTATAGTAGTAGTAATAGTAGTTGTAGCGGCGAGGGGAGGGGAGGGAAAGTGAAGGGGATTGGGGAGGATGAACGAATGGATGGGGTCTAGAAGAGTAGAATACAAGTAAATAGTGGGGCGGGGAGTATTGGAGGGGGGATATTGATGGAGTGAACCTGTACCATTCAAAGAGAGGCGGGAAGCAGAGCAGGATAATAAAAACAGGACACTGGATCACAGAGAGACCTAAACGCCTCCCACACAGAAAGAGTGTGAGGGAGACCCTGCCTGACGGTAATAGGTGAGTGCGTGGGCGTTATTCTTCCTACTCCAGACACTCCTCTGTGCGAGGGTGGAGCGGATCTCGGCTTTGCTTTTTCGGTTGCTGCTGAGTGGGGACAGGGCTTGCTGGTTGGGGGCGGGTCAGGGAAACAACAGGATGGGCCGCGCAAAAGCGTTACTTACTTGACTGAGTAAACAATCGCTGGATGGGGTAAGGCCTGGCCGAAGCAAGATTTTAATAGGAGACCCCTCGTCTAGTCGATGACGATATAACGATGTCGGAACCCCATCATATCGTGTTCTCAAGTTCTTCTTTATCCTCTTCTTCTTCCTTTCGTGATCCGGATTCCGGGTACCATAGAATAAAAGATTAAGTTATATGTACCCCATCATTTAGACACCCACTAGACCAACTCACAAAAGGGACCAATCTCAGACGTTGTGTTTATCCGTCAACTGGAACAAAATAGATGCAATACACCATCTGCTTACCAAACTTTGGCCCGGTAAGTTATCGGTAGGTTATCTATCTAAAGCCCTTACGCTGGCTGTCTTTCCCGTGGCGGTCTTGCGCTTCCTCACCGTGTAAATACATAGCCACTGTTAATTTTACTAACCTACTCTTATTATTCTCGGGCAATCGACCCGTTTCCTGTCATCCTGATATTACATGTAGTATTAGTGGTACTGAGAGAAGAGTATTAGCGTCAAAAGGCGAGTAGTTTGTTCTACCATAGTCCTATAACTTATGCGCATCTATTATCCATTCATATGTAGGTACTCTCTAAAACATCATCGGAGAAGGGCCATGGCCGACCGTCATATTTTACGGCCAGTCTGTATCTCACAAGTCACTACCCTGAGTGGGGGACCCTGTTGAGAGATCGGAAGAAATTGGATCTCTTGTTGACAGTTTCTAGGCGATTTGCAGCCACCACGTCTTAATCCCCACACTTTCTCTTCATGGGGGAGTGGGAAAAGAGCTTTTTGGGGTAAAGGGTTCCAAATCATTTAACCCCGCCTTAATATCTCAGATTATCTCTCTTGCTGCCAAAAAAAGAATGGTGGGTTGCGGCTTAAAAAAAACCGCGAAAAGGCTGCCAGCACACTTTCGTTCAGCCGCTATTCGGAACGGCGGAGAAGTCGGAGACAAGGTCCCCGCAGAATTAAGAATAAATACAGCATACAACGCTTTGTCCCTTGCTGTGTGTGAGGAATGCTGCGACACGGTGTGCAGGCGGTTCAAGCGGCTGGCATGTCATGTCTGCTATCCCAGCGATATCTTCGTCTCAGTCCTCTACTACTCTGCTAACTCTGTTGGCAAGGCCCTGCCGAAATGTCTTTGTGGCAAATACCCAGATTTATTGGCTTGAGACACCATCAAAACAGCCAGTTACCAAACCAGTCTCCAGTACTGGGTCTGTACTTTGGGGATGCCGTACCTTGCACAACTCATATTTGTCCCCCCTATTTGGTCCTTTTAGTCATTCATATGAGTTTTTCTCCCCTTTTTAGTTTTATGAGACAAACTAAAGACCGATCTAAATCCATAGCACCATCAGTTACGCCATTCGGTGTTATTCAGTTGGTTTAAACCATACTTGAACCACCTTCGTATCGTGGGGATAAAATAGCGGTGTAATAGTACCTGGTATTTGTACCGACCCCCCGAAGTATTCTAGTAGCGATTTCATAAA
Source organism: Verpa conica (assembly GCA_033030425.1). Lineage (NCBI taxonomy): Eukaryota > Fungi > Ascomycota > Pezizomycetes > Pezizales > Morchellaceae > Verpa > Verpa conica. The sequence continues at coordinate 698,098 of JAUFSD010000021.1, read as the reverse complement.
GTAGCTTTCCAGCCTGGAAGGCCCGGAGGTCGGATATAAAGATGGCCGAGGCTGCGGTGAATAGAGAAAGAAAAAAAAATGGTGCCGTAAGATCCGTCCTACTAGTCCTGAAATTTTCGTACAAGCCCCAGAAACCTACTGGTAATTTTTATCACATAAATCACCTCCTAAAGCCTTCGCTACAGTGTCCGAGCTTCTCCCGTATCGCGATAGGTAATTGCTTGTGGGGCACCTCCGCAAGATTATGGTTGCTTGGTAGCGGACTTGGCGGTAGATCAAAGTTCATGGGGAAGCGGGACACACAGGCCACAGGCCCATTACCAATAATTTCACCGAGGTTTTACCGCTGAAAAGGAAAGAAAAAAACCGAAGCTGGTGAAACGTAGCAGAGTCTTGTTTCGAAGAGCTTCTATGCTTACTACAATAGATAGGCACCGCAAAATAAAACACCTCCGAAGCTCAAAGCCGTGAACCTCCGGGAAATACCTCTGCCCAGACACACGAGCACACGCGGTAGTTGCCCTCTATCCGACCGATACATATATGTACTGTTCACTCGGACCAAATTTCCCAATGCATACACGCGTCAAGGCAGTTCTCAAGGTGGTTTCATGGATATAGACAGGTGACGACTTTTTACTTGAAAAAAAACTTGGCCTTTCAAGATATTTGTTATTTGAAGTTCGGAGATGGGACACTCGGGTTCCTTATGGTTTTCGGTATGCGCTCTCGGCGATACTCTTGGCAGCAATTTCTTCAACTTTAATACAGGATGAACCGTGTCTCAGGGAGGAAAATGCGCTCGTTACAGCTTTCTCCGTACCCTAAGCACGGAGAATTTGCTGGGCGAGTGACGCGGCGTGCTTGGCTCCAAGGAGCATCTCTATCTAGGGGTTCTGGATTGGATACTAAAACAATTGCGACGGCTTGGAATGTAAGATCAGCAAATAGGTGTACACATAATCGATCAGATAAAGGGAGGATTGTTGGGTTGTCATGTACTTCTGCGGAGGATGGTCCGTTGTCTCTGTTTTATCCGATCCACCGATGTTGCCATGTCCACTTACTTCACATCCCTTCCTAATAGCAATTATTAGCTACAAGTAATGTTTTAGAAGGGCCATCAGTAAGCAAGGGAGATCTTTAGGTTGGTTTTAATGTCTAATTGATCCTCAACACTCAATGTCTTTATCGGTAAATCTTAAACACTACGTAACCTATATATGCCGGCGCTTGGCTGATTAGATTATCTTTAGGTGCTCTTTTTTAATAGAATATGCCCCCGGTACCAGCCATAAGTTATGACTAGGGGAAAACAGATTAATTATATATCAGTAGTCATAAGGAGTCACCCGGTAGTGTCTTGGCACTATATTGTCAAGCCAATAAGACTCATAATAGACCCATACATGCTAGAGTCAGCAACTAAACTCTCAAACACCTTAGTATTTCTAGCTAGATAGGTAGAGATTCCACTATAGTATGTTATTATAATCCTACGTAATTCCATTTACTAAGGCAATCCTGTACCTCGGCACTCCTATATATGTCTTCTCATATATAACTTGCTCTAATAATCGTCATATAATTAGAGCCCTCTGATCATCTATTTAGAAAAAATAGTAGTATATTGAGCCATTACCAGCCTACACATATATATATAAAATCCTAATATACTAGTTTCAGGTACTACATTTAGCTTCTTGCTATTTTGACACATGTCGTATAGTACAGTTCTTTCAGTGTAGGGGTCCCCATAGTAGTAAGCACCTACAAGTTTCTGGATTGCAGAATATTATCGAGTCTAGGCTAGTGGTAGTTTAAAGTGCTTTCGTGCTTCTCCCGCTTTGTGTTTATAATATATTGCGTAGTACTTCCGTTTATTCTTATCTTTTATTTGACTTATACAATAGTTACGCAATACACCATATATATTATTTCTCGCCGTTGTGCATCTACCGCCTCTTGAGTACAACTATATGTGCTTAGCTCGCGGTGTAAATATGTATCTAATGGTTCCCATACCCCAGAAATCTGTCAAGTGCAAACTTCTAAGGGGTCTTTGATGAATTGAGTCTGGTCGGGGTATGGAACTAGATTGTCAGCTAATACCTAACAGTTATGAGTTCCCTTATACACTTTAGAGTGTGATTCACATATTACCAATCATTATACGTACGAAGTGCATATATGCACGGGTAGGGGTTTTTCTTTAATTAGATACGGACTTTCTACTTAGTAGACTGCAATCTTTTGTTAGAGGGTTTCTACTATCGAGTAGGCCAAAAGAGGTATTCATTCCACTAAATAATCCATTATATGCTAGCTAAGAGGGTATATCATCTATGGCCCCTCCCATCGTAAAGAACATATGAGGGGTTGGAAAATTCATACAGAAGGCTGCTCTCTAGATTACCTAACTCTTCCCAACTTTTTCTAACAGGCATCTAAACCTACCGGATGCAAGGCTATTATGGAGAAGTGGCCCTCGTTTTTAATGCCCATGGGGTTCACCGAGAAGGTTTAGTCCCGGATTCATATTATTTTCTTATTTACACTGAGATTTACATAACTGTAAAAAAAAAAAATTCTACCTTATTTGTAATTATCTAGCTCTCATCAGGAGTTTATAAGACATATAGGAAGCTTGATAATGACTGTTATTTCCCTCAAACTTATAAATCCCCAGCTATACCCAAGCTTGTCTAGGCGTTTAACTGATTATTCTATTCGTTTCTATTCGAAGTTCTAGAAATCTATGAGGGTCATAGAACTTGAACTATAACCACTACTAAATAAAAATGGTATATATTTGGAAAATTAATCATTAATTGAGTTTATATATGAATAACTCCTCTACACATAGCGGTCCACCTACTATCCTCAATTTTTTTAGGCTTCCGTGATCTGGGAAGAATTTAGATTTTGGTTTTATCAAATATAAGATATTATGCACCTTTAGCTCTAGTATAGAGCTTCATTTTTTATTTAAGAATAATAGCACTATATTAGTACGATAAATGTATCAAAACATATTTTACCACTGATGATGAAATAATGGATTAGCCAGCGTACTAGAATACCACCCTAGAATATTATAGTGACCTATACTTTACTGCTTTTATGAAGACATAAACCTACTAACCAAAAGAGTAACAATAGTAAAACTAGCTCACTAGTATTTATGAAGCGCCACTTGAAGCTTGTATCTCTAGAATCATGGAAGCATAAATCGGTCAAAAGTTTGACTACCACCGGTGGTAAATTAAAGTATAAAAATGTTAGATTCCAGCGCTTGTACGTGCTATTTTCACTGAGTCCAGCACCCTGTACTTGAGTCAAAATAATTTACTGAGACAGATATGAGTGGTAGTGGCTTGTCTCTCTAATGGCCTAGTCACTTTGCCACCTAATTAGGGGTGCTTGAACTAAGTACAGGGTGCTGGATTCAGTGAAAATAGCACGTACAAGCGCTAGAATCTAGCATTTTGCACTTTAGTTTACCACCGGTGGTAAACTTTTGACCGATTTACGCTTACATAGTCATTAGTTATTGTCTCTAAATAGAAATATGAGGCCTATATTGGGATTAGAGGCACAAGATGTCAGATATAATTGTTAGCCCACTAGTAGGCTAACTGCAGGCCATCATAGTTTTCCAGCATATTGGCCAATGGTTTTACCACCGGTGGGGAAATTTAATTAACGCATTCGCTCTTCCATAATTAGCAGTACCATCATATTACTGTACAACAATTATAGCTATTTAGAAATCTAGCTAGTTCGTATAAGTACGGGGCACATGATCTATAAGAAAATATATACTTTGAATGGATATATTCTTCAACGATTATGTGATAGCCTTAGAGTAGCACTAATTATATGAAGAAAGAAAAAAAAGTGACTTCCTTTTCCTACCCGAATGTTGTAGGGTGATATATACAGTGGGGACACTACATTATTACCAATGCAATATGAAAAAAGTATATGAGAAATGAAAGAGAAATGAAAGACGATAACGCTCTTTGTCTTTGCTTGTTTGAACCTTTTTTGATTCAACCTCCCATTGCTGCCAATAAGAATGCCCATGAGGGCGATGGCGATTGCGATGCCAAGTAAAGAATAGTGAAATGAAAGAACGAAAGAAAGAAAGAAGAGATGAGGCAGAATAAAACACATGACATACAAGTGAGAGTACAACCAGCTCCTAACCATAAAAAACCAAAAAAGAACCAGCAGAAAATTGCATCGTAAACCACAACTCTGCAACTTCCACAACAAACCCTAGTCGACGCCGATTGGTAACTCGGTCCTAGGCGCCAAACGTAATCAAAAACTTATGCCCTCGTCTAATACTCGCTCACTCTCTTACCCTACAGTCGTTATTGGGCTGCTGGTGTCTATTCGTTTGCTTTCTACATCTGTAGAAGCTGCACTCTTCCCAATTTGCATCCCCCGCCCGTGGCGAAGTTTCCCAATTTTTCCATCATTCAATCCTCCACTGTCGTTGTTCGTAAAATCCTTCCATTTCCTCCATCCATCAAAGTCGATCAATGCTTGCATACAGCCCCATTCAGTGACCTTCCTTTCAAGCCATATAAAATTGACAGGCTACGTATATAGCTATTAGTAAATAAACTGGGCTAAAATAATGCGTAACTTGAGCCCACCTTTGTTAAGAAGTCATTACAACCTGCTGCCAATGCCTCGTGACGATCACTCTGCAGCGATGATGCTGTAAGGGCAACAATGATAACAGGAGATTTGAAAAGTATAGAATTCGGAAGCTTATCTTCATCCGAGAGCACTGCGTTTTCTGGAAGCGGAGGATCCTGAAAGCCTATTGAATTAACCCGCTCCAATCGGCGAATCTCTTTTGTGGCCTCCAACCCGTTCATAACAGGTAGCTGAATATCCATCAACACCAAATGAAACCCACCTGCCCGCCACTTCTCAACTGCCTCCTTTCCATTCATAGCAGACTGCCATCGAACTTTAAGGCGTTTCATAAATGCCTCCAGAAGTCGCAAGTTGATTACATTATCCTCGACGATAAGCACATTGATTGGGGGCACGGCACCGTCTGGTAGTAATCCAGCAGGGGACGCGCGCTGTTTTTTCTCTTTCTTAAACTTCTTTGATAACGGCGACGCTACGCGAGCTGGAGGCGGCGTCGAGACCTTTTGAGGGATGTCCTCAGTAGGTGGCGTTGGTATCGGAGGTGCAGGAGGAGGTTGTCCTTGATTGGCTGCATCGGAATTACCTCTGGAGCGGTTTTGCCGCGGTAGTAAGACGACTGTTCCTCCAGTAGTTACTCCAGTTCCTGAAGAATGTATGGGTGATGAAGTTGGCATTCGCCTGTTGCTAGGCCGAGCTACGCCCCTACGGCCAGCCCCACTACCAGGAGACCCTGGTATGTTTGGTACTTGGCCGGTTGTCAATACCGAGATTGAAGGCTCTCTTAGGACTGCCTGAGATGAAGCCATTGGTTGGGCCTGAGAATGAGAAGACGATACTGGTGGCATGGGTGGAAAATACTCCCCACTCTCGATGCCTAAGTGAGAGTCGTGTGCAGAGCCGTAGGCATAAGTATGAGGTGATGGTCGAGGTGTTTTCCGTAAAGGAAGAGGAGGTACATCAATGACTAAGGCTTCATCGATCGACTGTCCATCAGGAAAATACTCATCCAAAGCGCGCACAAGTATTTCATCTGGATTTAACATCCTCTCTGCGGAGATTTGGCCGTAGTTATGATGGTTCTGGGTGTGATCTAAAGAACGTGGCCTTGAGTGTCGTGGAATAATTCTAAACGTAATGTCTGGAGCATCATAACTTCTCCCCAGTGCATTTTGATATTTCTTTAGAACCACATCCCGAACATCATCTACCATATCATCTTCACGAACACTAACAGTTGTTGGTGATCCACCTGGCCGTTTCACCCAGACTTTCCTACTAAGCATCCCTGAACCTAAGGTAGCTGGTGTTGGGAGTAGTTGAAAATCCACAGGCACTGAGTGAAAGTTGGCCAGTTGATCCTCGGGAACTGGCGAGTTGTTACTTCCGTGGTCAAGAAGCGTCCGAATCAAAGCACTCTGTGCGCTCGGAAGTAGCGATTGCCTTCGGACAACCTGTAATGGACGAGAATTGGTGTTAGGTGTTTGTGTGGAAGGTGGGAGAGGCTGCTGAAATTCGGGGGGCGCTGGTATGATTCCCTCTTTCTGCGGCGGCTGAAAGGGAAATACTGAGTCTATAGGTGTAACGACCGGGGGAACAACGGGAGATGCGACGGAGGAATCTTCGGGGGTAAAAGGTTTGTCTTGATCGCCGCTTTCACGGGATTGTGAGGTGAAAAGAGGCTCTGGGGACGATGGCAGAGGTAGCGGTGGGGGGCAAGGAGTCGGAGAGTATTGAGATTTTGGCGCACCTGTTGTTATTTCTGAGCCGTTATGAGATGAACTTCCCGCAGTCCCCGAACTTTCTCCCCTCGGTCCAGTGGTATCTAAAGAAGTAGACCGTTCGCCTTGGGCCGATATACTTGTCCTCGTATGATCGCTCTTGATCTCCACGGCATTCGAAGAGGTGCTGCTTAATGAGTGCCTTGTCGTTAGAGGCGAAGATGATTGCTCTAATCGCCCGGAAGGTTGTGGGGCAGAGGTAGAGTTTCGACGCCTGAATACTTTCGCTTGAGCTTCCAGCACTCGCTGCTTCAATCTCAAGCTCGGCATCTCCCCCAAGCGGCCCCGGCCTTCTCCACACTCACGCTCACACTCACACTCACGCTCACACTCACGTTCACGGGAGCTTGAGCAAGAGCCGTCTGAGTAGCAGCACGAGTCTAAGCAGCAGAAGCGGCAGAGACGGTGCTGAAATCGGGCACAGCAGAGCAGCAGCGTGAAACTCCCTAGTAGTAAAAAAGGAACGCCGAAACAAAAAAATAAAACTAAACAAAAAGAAAGAATCAAAGGAAAAAATGAAAATGAGTGGACGGGGTCCGGCAGAGCTACTACTACTGCTGCTGTCCCTTGGAGATGACTGATGAAAGGAGACGAGAGGGCATGTCCGAAGCCCTTTTTTCGCTTAGATGCCAGTTGATGATCTTCCAAGATCTCACGGGAGGCCAACGCAGAGTCAACAGGGTCCGTCAATTGATCGAGGTGCTTTCCGTCCGCCAGTGTAATATAGGAAAATCTGGAGTACACCTGAATAGATATGGAGATCTGGAGGTGGTGGGGGAAAAAAAGTAGCCCTTCACGCTTTCTTCCCCCAAATAGAGAAACTTGGAGGTTTTGCTGTATCTTCTTGCTTCCTTCCTTCCGTCTTTCACACACACACCATTCCCTCAAAGACGCATACCAGTAAGTACATACATGTAATAAAGTCGAAATTCACAAATATGAGATATGAAATACGGGACAGTCGAAATTAAAGTAGAAATGGAAATCTTGGGAGAAAGTGTCGAGAGAGAATTATGATAGTGTAAGGAACAGCAGCATCGAGCCCCCAACCCAGAATGCATCCCGGCGGCTGCCGATTCCAGCCAAAAACCGATCTATACAACTGCATTTCGACTATCCTGCAATCTGGTGGCACAACCGTTATCCACTCATCTATTTGTTTATCCTCCCACCTCTCCAGACATGCAGACATGGCCCAACCCCCGCAAGCAAGCAGGCAATGCAGAAAGAGTCATGGATAATTCAAATCGCCATGTCGAACAACCGTAAAATCAAGGTAAGTGGCAATACGCATTCCACCAGCCACCACGATTTAGACGCGTCTGAGATAACAATTGGGTAAGTGGCAACTATACCACATGCTTGTACACGATATATGGTGCCTGCGGGGCAAGGTAAAGCCCAGAATGGGTTAGGATCGAAAACATGAAACTTTGGTGGATATATATATATATATGTAGCTGTCAGTTTGAAAGTTTCCAGAATAAACACAGATCTCGGAACATGAAAGCAGAGATGTTATTCACCAAGGGCCCTGTGTGTTTACAATGCTGTGAGATCACGCTAAAAGTCAGTTCCAGGGGTGAAAAGAGGCTACGCAAATGTTTCTAGAGACAAACGTGGGCTCAGAGGAGACCAGTAGAACCAACAGTGCCAACAACTGCTTTATTTTGTCAATAAAGTGGCGACGTCAGGTGAAACATGGAACTTTTATTCCAGCTGCCGCTCCGCTCGCCTTGGCTTTAGATTGTTTTTACATGGCTTTACATGATCAATTATTAGCCTATATTTCCGGGATAGCTAGTTGGGTATTTGTTGTGATTGGGGTATTTATAATCTTCAAAACAGGTCGCTGGCAGTTTCTTACTGTGGCCGAACAATTCTAGGCATGAAATAACATGATGAGCCTCTCTCTGTACAAGTAGAGGGGTCGAGATGCGGATGACCACATTCCTCTTATCTTGGGCGATAAAAGAGACAAGCCCGAAAGAAAGAAAAGAAAAGGTCAGATCTATAAATCGTTGAGAATCAAGATCTAGGCACAGCATCATTTCCTAGTAATGAGGTAGCCCGTTTTAGAGCCAGTCATGGGATAATCTAAATTAATTTATCTGCGTTGATCTTAAATAGAGCTCAGACGCCGATATTTCCACAAAGATTGGAATTTAGGTCATACACTGGGTACTTAAAGGATTCAATAGAAGGCGAGGAAAACCGACTGTGATACCTAGGGCCACCCACGGTCCACGTTGCAGAAACATTTGTACAGGGTTGGCTATGGTACTAGATTATCCAATTGCTGGTGGTAACGGGACGAATTGGGCAACTGATATACTCGCAACAGGCATAAAGAACCTGAATATGCAACTGTTGGAGGCTCTGTCTCTAGCGAGTAAAGGAAACCTATTAATTGGTGAAAATAAGACTTGTATGCTTAGATTCTTTATGCCTGTTGCGAGTATATATGTGTGTACATGAACTAACCTCCTTTCTGACTGGGCAGTACATGTAGGTGTTATGCGATAGATCGGCATTGTAGGAATTGCTACTACTCTATTGCAATGGGTTGAGGCTCCACTACACGCAAAAACATAAATGGGCAGAAAAGCTTAAATCTGCTGAACACCATCTGAATCACATGAGGAATGATCACCAGAACCACGCGGCCGGCAAGTGAGGAGACGGAATTGTTTGTTGCAGTCAGCTTCAAGCGAGAGGTTAACGCTGGTCCAAAACAGTGTGTCCTGGCCAATGAGCGGCCATTCCGTAGATTGGGATGCATTAGCAGGGTTTGGGTGACTAGGAGCTGCGTGGGAGTCGAGTGCTTGACAGTCGAAACGGCCGGCGCTGGCTCGATTGGGAGGGGCTCGCTAGGCAGTTGCAACGCACGAGCGCGCTAGGTAGCAGACCCTGCTGCTAGATGCTTTGACAAAGCTGTCTGTCCACCTATAGAAGAGGGCGGGTATCTCCCCACTTCTCATCGCTACATTTAAGGTAGATATACGAAAATGAAGGGGGATGGTGTGTGTGTGAAAAGGCGATTCAAGAACAAAAGACTAGAACTCCTCGCGGGGTAGTAGTGGCCCTCACATCACCCCCGTGCTCCCTCCCGTGTAGTAGAATCCCAGCGACCAGTTCCTAAAACCTTTCTCCGCCTGCACTCAGCGCTACCCTCCCGTCACTTTAGGTTTTGCAGCTTTAAGAACAAGGTAAGACAGCCCCTATCAGCATAGCCAGTAGACTCACTTGCCATTATTGAAAATAGGCAGATAGAGATAGGGTGCGTGCGAGAAAGACAGTCATCGCCGAGCGCCCCTTTCCCCGCCTCATCTGCCGGCGCTCATCGGGCCCAGCCTTTAATCTTTCTTCTCAATCAAAAAGGGAGAGGTAATAGTAGTACATGTAGTAGCGGTTGTGGTTGTGGTTGTGGTTGTGGTGGTAGCAGCAGTAGTAGTAGCAGCAGTAGTAGTAGCACTAGTAGTAGCCGCAATAATAGTAGTGTAGAAGAAAAAAGAAGCAGAAGTAGAAGAAGCAGAAGTGGAAGTGGAAGCGGAAGCGGAAGCGGAAGCGGAAGTAGCAAGAACAGACAAGACGGAGAACGAGAGGAGCAAGAGCAAGATAAAAATTCCTTCTCTTCACGCGATTCTTACGCTCACGTCCACATCTATAAACAACGCGACCCTAGAATGTGTAAAAGGGAGAGGAGGGGCTAGAAGCCAGTTGTGTTTTTATTTTTCCAGCCTTAGAGCACCAGAATGAAGGGTTTGTCAAGGCCTCTCTTGGCCTGGTACTGGTATTGGTACAAACTACTCTTACACTTTGCTTTCTCTCTCTTTTCCCCCCGATTCATCTCCCCAGAAGTTAAGCAGGAAGTACCTTCTCTTTCTCGTATTCACACAGGAAAAGGTAAAAGAACTTCCTGCTCCTACTCCTCTCCCCTTCCTCCTCCCCCCTCCCCCCTCCCCCCTCCCCTCCCCCTCCCTCTACCTGATTCGTCTTTCCAACCACAAAGTCATCTAAGGAGGTGCTTTGTTCAGGCGCAATCACCCCCATCCCCTCCCCCATCCTCCATCCTCCATCCCCCATCCCTCATCCCCATCCCCACCCATCCCTCCATCCCATATCAAAAGCGTATATCCACCCTTCCAGCCTCCTCATTCACCTACATTCTTACACACACTTAATACCCTCCACTACACACTAACCTACTCTCATCCCTAGGTATCTAGCCATCTCGTTCACTGCCCTCTCTTACCTTGCTAACCTTTCAGCGCCAACCACAGACAGACATTTTCGGATAGCCGTGAAACCCGGTATCGCTTACCTGCCCGCGTGCCCGCGTGCCTCGCCTACCTGCCTGTAACCTGCTGTTAGCTGCATTATCTGTGTGTCGAGTCAGGTCCACATACATATTGCAAATAGACAGACACCACTCAACTCGCTTCGAGGCTGCTATTGCAAGTCATTCTCGCGCCAACTCTGTTTCGCTCGCCGCTCGTGCTTTTGCTCCCCACTACTGCTGCTACTATTACATACCTACCACCCACCCCACCCCTTCTGAACCGCCCTATCCCTTCTTTTCCATAGCTAATCCCCCTATTCATCCGTCCCTATTTCACTGTGTTTTTTTTGTACGAAAGCTTCTCCTGCAACATCCGGTGTCGCCCATCATCAATCTATTTTGGTTATCGTTGTTGAGCCCTGTCTCGCTGCTCATCTGCGGCACTCGAATAAGCTATTTGGCCGGAAATCGCTGCGTTATTGTTGCAATCGTAGTCGCTCTGCACTGATCTGCGCCAGGGACCGGCGCAGCTCTTTCGGTTGGTATCCTCTTTGTAGTTGTTTGGCATCGACCATCGCGATAGTTCATCTAGCTAACGGGTGAGCTGCCTACAGGAATCAGCCCCCCCACCTCGGGTTACTTATTTTAACATACAAATAAATACCAGTTCCCCAGCATTAGACGTAAAAAGTTGTTCGAGAAGTCGTTTTCGCCTCCTTGATCTCACGGTCCTAGCCTTTAATTTCGTTTTTGGGGGACATTTTGTCCAACCGCTTAGGCTCAATCATGATGGCTTCTGCTACAGCCGACCAGCCTTCTACAGTATATGTTCATCATGCATATGAACCACTTTACACTTCATTTAATCAATCACGCTCTTCCTTGCTTGCGTCAGTACCAAGACGAATTTCTCCAGAATCCGATATGCCTGGGGCCGAAAAGATGAGAAGTCCACCACCTGGTTTTGAAAACGTGGTTCCAGAATCGTATTCAATACGTATTAGGCAACTACCGTCCACCATTACTCAGCGCGATATTAGAAACATTTTACTTTTTGCAAAAGACCTTCAGGATGTTCGTATGTCTAGTGATGATAGGACTACCGCATTTGCTTTATTTGGTTCTCAGCAGTCTGCGATTCAAGCCCAGGAATGCTTGGACGGCAAATCACTCGATCCTTCAGCAGATTCAAGCGTATTATCGGTTCAGTTAATAGACAGGAATGAATTGTCTCTCGATATTGGATCTTTGTCTGCTACAAATTCTTCGCCAACTTCGGACAGCCTGTCGAATGGTTATACCACGCGCCCAGCCTATCCTAGAACGACTGGCGTTAGTCTTATGAATGGGATCAATGGAACAAATAGTGTTAGTGGAGCCAATGGTATCAATGGTATCAGCGTTACAAGTGGTATTGGTCAGACTACTACTGGTATTGATAGTGGGAATTTCTATGACCAATCTTTTCTTCAACAGTTGCCATACCATCGCAGTGGTCCTTTTCCGACAGATGGGGAGCTCGATGGAGATGATTTACGTACTGTTCTTGGGTCTAGGGGTCGAGCTATGACCAATCCTACCGCGATAAACGGGCCTAGCCGTATTCCACACTTACCGCAACTCACAACTACTAATGTTGGTACTGGTTTCATGAACGCGTCTCATCATTTGACTTCTCCGATTGGCATGAACTCTCCCAGTACGTGGCATACTAATAACAGCCACACCCTACATCCTCGTAACTTGCCTGCGGCAAATCCCGCTGACCAGAATCCGCCATGTAATACCCTATACGTTGGAAATTTGCCTGTCAATACAACTGAAGACGAGCTGAAGAATCTATTCAGCCGCCAACGCGGTTATAAGAGGCTCATGCTAAAGCCTAAACCGCAAGGGCCGATGTGCTTTGTCGAGTTCGAGGACATCGATTTCGCAACCAAGGCACTGGCTGATTTATACGGGCGCAACCTCTCCAACAGTGTCAAGGGTGGCATCCGCCTTAGCTTCTCAAAAAATCCACTCGGTGTTCGCTCTTCAAGTAATGTCCACACGCCCACCACATTAACCCCAGGAACTCCAGTGGGAGGTAGTATGGGCTCAACTCAGTTCCCGTTCACGACGGCTTCTCACAATCCTCCTGGTTTACCGACCCCAGCGAGCCGCCAAACTTTACCTATCAGTCCAGCTGTGTATGACCAACACACTGCCAGTGCTGGCTTTGTTCCCTTTAGTAATCCCGGCGGGTACTATAGTCACGGCAGGTAGAAAAACTCTGATACATATGATGGGAAACGACAAACCGGCGCATTGGGTTTCAAAATTCGGTGTTTCTTTTTGGTGCGGGTTGGGGGACTTATTGATTCATAGCAAGTGTGTGGGATTCATGCCATAGGTGCATCAATGTTTTTTTTTGAGGGGTCACGAGGTGTTCTTGCTGTTTGTTCGATTTGTCAATTTCTTTGATGCTTCTGCGACTCTCTATCTTACTAACCTCAACTTCCTCCGATTTGTTTTCTTTAGGTATTTATTTTTTGGTGTCTGATTTGGAAGTTTAAAGGGCTATCATATGTTGTGTACTTCATTGTTTTCTTTCCCTTTTGGATTTTTATTTGTTTTCCCCATGGCACTGGGATGTTTTTCTTTGTCATGGATTAGGGTGCCTCTGTGTCTTCACGAACCTGCCCTATCAGGGAATATACACAGAATATTTTTGTCAGGGTTTTTCTATTTTTATTGCTCTATTTATTAGTCTTTTTTCTTCCAGGTATACAGTTCTTCCCTCTTAGGTCTCGTTTTATATATCACCGGTCATCGGTCACCATTTCATAAGTGGTGTCTATCGGACAAAACGAGAAGAAAGAGCACTCTTTTGTAACTAGTCACAAATATAGCAGGGAAAGAGCAGGTTGGTTGGACAAAGATAGGGGAGATGCATTACGGGCGTTCGTTGTTATAGTAAGGATATGAGGGGGTGGCTAATTGTGAGAAGGACAGATGGGTCTGAGCTGGTCAATTTTCTCATTTGTTTTCTGGGGTTGGGGCGGGGTTTATCTTATACCGATGGTGGGGTTAAACCGTTGTATTTTGTGTACTTTGCTTCTGTTTGGGCTGCGTGTTAAATCCTTGTACCAGACTTGATCAAAGAGGGAATATGTCTATGGGTTTCATCTAGTTCTGGTTCTACTCATGTTGGGGAGGACTTTCTTCTAGTCTTACCTATAAGCTTAAATCCCTGCCATATAGTGGATATTCTACTCTATAGAAGGATGCGCTACTGGATGGCGGAAGGTTATTAGAGCATTTTATGAGTTTTCTGCTAGTTTCTAAGCCCTATACATTGGTTTGTTGATTACCATAAATATATGGGATAGGCAAAATCTTGGGCATGCAAAGTCAACTAAGAAACCTACATATACCCACAAGCGTGCAAGTTAAAGGCGATTACTAAAAGTGCACACAATCATAATTATAATCATAGTCATAGTGGTAGTGGTGGTGGTAATCATGGAATTGTACCTAAATTGTGGTGTGGTGTAATTATGACGGGGACTTATAAAACTTTAGGTATATAGGCGTAAATCTAATTACTAGCCCAATAAAAAGCTAGTTATCTGGGACTGTTTAGAGGGAGTGAATTCGGAGTGTGTATTACATTATTTACATTGAAGCAAGGGCAAACCATAGAATTGTAGGTACGAATGATTGTATATTCTTAAATCACTCATTCAAAAAAAAAAAGATCTCTCGAATTTTAAAAGACCTGTGTAGTGTAGCAACATACCAAGTAAAAGAAATAGGGTTGTTGAAGGGTCAGCTGATAATGGGGGAAATTGCACGCTACTTTTAGTAATAATTGACCCAAGGCCTTGCACATAGGAAGACAAAAAAAATAGCCAAGGGAAAAAGTGAACGGAAAGAAGAATTAAATAAGCCCCTAGGAAGTATCGGTAATGAGCTAGTAAAAACGTACTTGAAAGGAAATAAATGAGGAAAGTGGCGAAATTGAAAAAAAAACGGAAAAGAGAGACAAAATAAAGGTAAAGGGCCGGAGAACAATCAGTTTTACCCTAACCCTACACACATGCTGCTTGCAACACTGCACTGGAAGACATAGTCCTGCCCTCAACATATCCTTCAACCCTACCTTTCTCCCATGCTTTCCATGTAGTGTAATTAAGCGCACTCCATCTCCACTACTTAGTAAAAACCGGATTATTGCCTTACTAGTAGTTTAAATCTCCAAAACGAAAGAAAGTTGTAATGCTTGATATCTATATAGATTCTCTAAGCGTCGCCGTTCAACTTCTCATCCTGTACTGGTTGGTTGTGCTCACGGGTCATCCGTGCCTCACTAAATTTGACACTATTAGGTATTTTCAAATTCTAATGAACTCATGGGGGGAGAACTGTGATTTAGGAAACTTACATCTCCTTGAGTTGCGATTCACGGGCAAGTAGCTCCTGTCGCTTCTCATTGATCTCACGCTGAACCTTAACTTCAATCTCTCGGAGTTTCTCTTCTTCACGCCTAAGCTGTTCTTCTTTAAGCCTGACGGATTGCGTTGCAAGGTCCTCAGGATTCATGGAACTTTTTCTTTCACCTGGTTAGCGATATATCCCCTTCGTGGCTGTTGTTTAGTGATGTTACATACGCAGAGGTACCACCTTCCACAGACTTTGACAGCTTCTCCGTTCGGTAATTTTCGTATAAGAAGTCATGGGTGATTTCTTTCAAATCAGCCAAGTGAGAATGTAGTAGAGCGGATCTAATGGCGAGGAAGTCTGAGTGCCTCGGATTATCGACCTCAACAATACCCCATGGATATTGTCTGGCGCGAACCTTACGACCGCCAATTTCCACAATCTCTTCGCTTCCAACAATGGCGAAAGGCATCAAACCACGTAATTCAGCGTTCTCCTCAACAGTATCCTCATCATCTTCCTCAATATCGTATGGGAAGTTGTAGACAGGGATGCGGTAATGTTCAATGTCTTCCATGACGAGCTTCTTGGATTCTGCAAGCTCCGCAGGGGTAAGAGCATCGGCTTTACCGATAACAGGAATGACGTTTACACGGGGAGAAAGGCGCTTCATCAGCTCGATATCCAGCTCACGGAGACTAGCGAGAGGGATTAGCTGAAGCTACCTAAATTTTTAGAGGCCAAAGAGGGACATACCCATGACCTGTCGGTGTAATAAAGTAAAGAAGAGCGTGAACACGGTTGTCACGGAATCGAGGGTTACGCTTGATACGAGACTCCTCAGCAAGAATGTCATCATACTGGCGCTCAAGGTAGCCCGAGATTTCTCCAAAGCTATTATGAATATTATTAGAAACACGAAAAGAAGGATAGTTGGACAGGCTCTGACATTCGTGACTTACCTGGCTTCATTATCAATCTGGTCACCAAAGCCGGGGGTATCGACTATGGTTAAGGATATGCGTGTCCCCTCCTCCTCAAGCTCTAGAATCCAATTAGTAAGCTATTAGGCCTTTAGTAAACTAAGCATCACGTACCAACAGTGACAGGCTTGATCCGTACGCCTTCTTCGACGTGTGCGTTTGCATAATCGTCACAGTCCTTGGTTTGCAAGACTTTCTTACCACAAAGGGTATTGACAAAGGTTGTACGGCCTAATGTCAGGGGAGGGGGTCAGCGTGACACTAGCTCAGTGGGTAGGAACAATTTCCAGGATCAGGTAAGATAAATTGAAGCTAGGGAAAGGGAATACTACCAGTTCCTGAGGCGCCGCAGACCATTAGGCAGAACTGAATCCCCTTCTTGACATTCTTCTTTCTACGGATCTGTCGAGATGAGAGCATTGTTAGCGGGACTGCTCTGATACGCAGTAGAGTACAATTCGATTGGGAGTAGGCGTTAAGACGAGCAGGTTCTTAGTGTGTATATGTTGAGAACCTTGTAGAGGGCTGAAGGGGTAGAGAGAGTGTGTGTGAGAGGGAGAGTGAGTGAGAGTGAGAAAGGATTGTGATGGTATGATTGAAGAGGGGGAGAATGTGCAGGTGTTGGTGGACTTCAGGGTTAACCTACGGCACTCAAAGGAGAAGACATGGTGTGGTGATTAGACGAAGGCAGGAACACGGGTCTCAGGGGGTTGCTAATGGATTGGGAAGGGTGGCCACGGGAGCTAGGTAAGCAAGCACACGAAGCACGTCAAGGCACGGGCAGGTTGAGGAAAAGGAGAGGTTGGAAATTGTGGGTGGTGAGGGAGAAAGACAGAGTGAGCCTGGTTAGGGAGAAGAGGTTGCAGTGTTCAGAATTCTAGAGATGCTGGAGACGAGGGTCAGCAGCAACAACAAGCAGAAGCCCCTTTTCCGGCGGGCCTTGGCAGTCCCCGACCACAGCGATCATCGGTTTTTTCTGCGCTACGAGAACAATAATAACCTCTAAATCCTAAAACATGCCCCCAGCCTTTAACTCCACCTGTTTTTGACCCTAAGCTGGCATTGCATAGAATTCCCCATGGTTTGTGGCTGGTGTGTGCCCTGAACCTGAAACCTGTAACTTAGGAAAAAGCTCATCTACAAGCATCTAGCCGGGTAACTTTACAGCTCCTTAATATCCCTGTCGCATCAAAGCGCTGACGCACGCGTGTGCGACGCGCCATTTGAACCGCAAGCCAACATCAGGTAGTCTTCACCACCGCTCCTGTTACAAACTCAACTAGAAAAGTAAACAATGAACAACATCCGTGCTATAGAAGCCCTCAATCAGCGTGAACTTGAAGCCGGTATTGTGAGTCTACCTTGCACTACCCTTTCCTCCAGTTCACTAATTCCAAATTCAGCCACTTTCTGCGTCATGGCACACCGATTGGTCCGACACTGCGTATGTCTATATCGGCGGCCTTCCCTATGAACTTAGTGAAGGAGACATTATCACTATATTCTCTCAGTTTGGCGAGCCCGTGCATGTCAATCTCATCCGCGACAAGGACACTGGCAAGAGTAAAGGGTTTGCCTTCCTAAAGTACGAGGATCAGAGGAGCACCAATCTAGCGGTGGACAATCTTGGTGGGGCTACAGTCTTAGGAAGAATAATCAGAGTTGATCATACAAGATACAAGCCGAAGGAAGGTGATGCGGTTGAGGAGGATGCACATGCGAATGCTGGCAAAAGAGCTAAGGATGATGATGAAGTACGGCATAAGAAACGGAGGAGGCGGGGTGGTGATTCTAGGGACGGTAGCGATCACAGGGGGAAGACACCTCCCCGCGGGATCCTTAAAGAAGAATTAGAGTTACGGAAGTTGATACAAGAGCATGACGAGGAGGATCCAATGAAGGAGTACTTGATACGAGAGAAGAAGGAAGAAGTCCAACAGGCCCTTGAGAAGTTAGAGGGTAAGAGGTCTCCGGGGCGTAGACACCGCAACGAAAGGGCTAGTAAAAGAGAACACAAATACAGGCCCTATCGGGATAGGAGTTTATCTACAGAACCTTCTAGACGCCGCAGACAACGCTCTGTAGATCGTCGAGATTCTGCGGGATCCTCGGAGAAAACGGGCCACCAACGAGATAAAGGTAAAGAGGACCATCGGGAGAGAGCTAGTGATAGGGACCGAGCTGAAGATAATATACCGAAGGAAAGGGACAATTACAAGGGGAGAGTGGTAGCGACCTAGACAAGGTGGAGTAGAGCAAAAGGAGAAAATGGCAACAGAAAGACGCGGATAAAGAGAAAGCCAGGAACTACAACAGGGTTCGAGGTAGGACAGGATACTCGAAAGGAGAGGCACGAAGATGAAAAGTGAGCACTTCAATTATAAATATAGTAGATAGGCTCTACGAAGGGGAACGGGAATGATCCATAAGGCTATTTATTTACCCCCTGCTAGTAATCTACAGCCACTGCCATCCAATATATTTGTTAAGTTATAATAAACTAGCTGAAGGTAATAACTAAATTGACACGGTTTTTAGGGTAGGTCTATAGCTACTATTTAGTTGGTTTTTCTATTTCGCCTTAGGTATGTTAGACTATGGAACTTTTTATAAGGTGTAGCAATAGTCCATTAAATGGTTTATGACTAAGGGTTTTTGATTACTATGTATGACGCATGTATGATAGCTTCTCACTTTAAATTCATGATATAGAAAGGACATCCAGGAGCCAGCTTGAGGGATCATTAACCATGCTGTACCGAGTGCCATGTTTTTTTGGCTCGTACCTTCATTAAACTTGGTAGCGGTCTAGGAATACTAGTTATACAATAACCTATAAAGTACCAGTATTCAACTTTTTCCTAGATACAGTTTTTACCCCGTAAATCATTTCCATAGACCGTATGGCTGATTTGTATATTTCCACTGCATAGTAAAATCAACAGATGTAGAGGTACATGCTAAGAAATAGGAGTCCTACCAACTTAATTGTTCCATCTTCGGAACCCGTAGCATATAGTTTTCCGTCTGGAGAAAATCCAACACTCCAGACACTTCCATGATGTCCCTTATAAACCTCTAGTTCTACCTGGGTATCGTAATCGTATACTCTGACCCAGGTGTCTTGGCTTGTACCCGCGATCAACCTCCTGGTTTGTTGGTGTAAGGCTACACACGAAAGCTCATACTCCGTTGTAATACCCTTAATGAGCGTCATGCTCTGAGCATTGAAGAAATACGCCGATTTCCCTGCCGTTGCGCTGATGAGAGATCTCTCTGGGCCTAACTCACAAGAGGTAACGACTTCACCCATGTCAAACTGCGATACAAGTTCCCGGGATCGGATATCCCACCAACGTAGCTTTTTGTCATCTGACCCTGAGACAATTATATTGGTATCGGACCAAACGAGAGATTTGATAGTTCCTGTATGTATGCTTGGGCCGACCTCTAAGGGATTGTCTGAGTGAGCCAAGTCGTATACTCGAAGTTTTTTTTCCGGACCACCAGTTGCTATGTGAGTTGGGTTTGGGGCGAAAGTAACAGTACGGACGATGTGGTTATGCACAAGGGTCTGGAGACACTCTCCCGTGAAGGTGTCCCAAACCTTTCTATTCGATAATCAAAACGTGTACAGGTGGAGAATAATATTGCTGGCGTTGCGGTCTGGTTGGAGCTTACGCTGAAAAGTCTGCGGAGGCAGTGGCCGCTAGATTTGCGTCGTTCGACAGCCGCGCCTGCCATACTGCACCCTTGTGGCCGAGGAAAGTCCCAATCCTGTAGTATGAACTCATTAACCTAGCTCCTACAAAAGGAATTACCAACTCACCAGTCACCAGTAATACCATCCCGAATCATTGGGTTACCATCTGAATCATATTTTTTAGGGTTACATAGCTCTATCGCTCTTTGGAGAAAAGGCGGGAAATTAAACCTTTACAAGCAGATATCAAGTAATATTCGTCATCCGGTAGCATATCGGAAAAGGAGAGATGTGTTACTGGCCGAGAGTGGCCATGACATGTCAGAGGGACAACACGAGGGGTCTCTACAGGACAAGATTAGACTATTTCCGTAGAAGTTGGGAAGACTAAGCCGACTAACGAATTGAGCTTCCACTATTTGGGCCCTGGCCATTAATAGGTAGATTGATTGCTGGCGATCCAGAGCTCATTTTAGTTATTTTGGCCCCTCAGTGGGTTCTGACGGGTAGCTGGGGGATCGTAATAAAGGGAGTCTATTGTGAAAGGACGGCAGCGGCTGTGAACTCCTGTAGCTCACTCTAGGGTTCACAAAATATTCACAATTTCAGGCGAGATTTACTATAGAAAAGGGCAGAAATTTGTAGGCAAGAGATGAAAGAGGTATTGGGTGGGAGATTTAGGTCGTAAAATCGTTAAGCGTAGTGTTAAGGACTTGAGGGATTGACTATATGCGCTTGAGCTCTAGGAGATAAGATGTTAGTGGAATGACGAAGTAAGGTGGAAGATTTGAGGGGATGAAGGTGTAAAACCTGGCCCAGTGGTGGACACTGAACCCTGAGTGATAGTGGTGAGCGGGGGTAACAAGTACACTTGAGCCTCAAACGGTGGTTTTTAGGCTTAGTCATCTAAACTACCCGCCAAGCAATGACAATCCAGGCTGCCCCTCCTGTCTAACTGTTACTCCCATCATCCAAACTTCGCCATTCTCCAGCACCTAATTCAATATTTTCAGGAATGTACAAGCTTACTGCACAGCTCCGAGGACATGAGGATGATGTAAGTAGTTCTCAAATTTCACCCTAGAGCTCCCTTGTATTTCTTTGCTCCTCCGAACTTCTGGAACTAATTATAATTGCGTTTACAGGTTCGTGGTGTCACTTTCCCGTCCCCAAAATTTGTTGCCTCGGTATCTCGAGATGCAACTGTTCGGTTGTGGAAACGTGAAGATACCCAATCCACAACGTTTGAGGACTGTATCAACTCTACGGGACAAGCCTTTGTCAACAGTGTGACATTCATCGCGCCAAGTCAAGGGCATCCCAACGGTCCGTAGAAATTCTCCTAGATATAGGGGCATTAAAAGATCAAGTATTGAGTACTAGTGCTTATTTTTATAGGCCTGATTGTTAGCGGTGGCCAAGATACAATTATCGAAGCTCGGGAGCCACTATTTGGAGCACAGAACTCAGACGCATCACCAGCATACGTGCTATTAGGACATAGCCACAATGTTTGCGCATTGGATAGCTATAGGGATATAATTGTTTCGGGATCTTGGGATGGGTATCTTTCCTAAGTTCGGCCTAGTTTGTTTGAGAAGAGTTTCTAATGATGGTGTAGTACTGCTCGTGTTTGGAAAAACGGCGAAACGCAACATATTCTAGAGGGTCATGACGGAGCCGTATGGGCTGTTCTTGCTCTCTCAGAAACTGATATTATCACTGGATCCGCGGACAAAACGATACGAATGTGGAAGGATGGTAAACAGGTCAATGTATTGGGTGGTCATAAAGATGTCGTCCGAGGGCTGTGTAGGCTTCCAAATGGTGGTTTTGCTAGCTGTTCTAATGACGGGTAAGCAAATATGGCTAAGGATACTTGCTAGATATATCTAGTATACTGATATAAAGGGCCATTTAGGACAATTCGTATCTGGACTGTTGAAGGACATGAACTACAGGAGCTTCATGGCCACACATCCTTCATCTATTGTGTTGCTGCTTTGCCGACGGGGGAGATAGTTTCTTCTGGAGAGGATAGATCTGTTAGGATTTGGGAAAGTAACTTCAACTACATATCTATCATATTTAAGGTAGTTTTCTGACTTTTCACATAGATGGAGAATGCATTCAAACAATAACCCATCCTGCTATCAGTGTCTGGTCTGTTGCTGTGTGTGCTGAGACTGGGGATATTGTAAGCGGAGCGAGCGATCGGGTTGTACGAGTGTTCTCACGGGACCAGAAAAGATGGGCCGACCAAGAAGGCTTGAAAGTAAGTTCTATATTTATGTCACATATAATTTCACCTTATGTAAAGGGGGAAAGGCTTGGTGGAGGAATATCTGGGGTTTACATACTGATTTTAACTTAGGAATTTGATAATACCGTTGCAGCCTCAAACATTCCAGCGTAAGCTTTCAATTTCTGAAAGAACTGTGATATAGTGCTAAATATTTCTTTTGTTTATTTTATAGTACACAAGTAGGTGATATGGAAAATAAAAATCTCCCAGGTCTAGAAGCTCTCCAACAGCCAGGGAAAAAAGATGGACAGGTATGTTTAATTTAGAATTTTGATTCCACTCAATAGAAAAACTTCAGATGCTTAATTCTATCTAGGCAATCATGATACGGAACGAGGGAAAAGTAGAAGCGTACGTTTGGTCCAACCAGACAAAATCTTGGACAAATGTTGGGACCGTCGTCGACGCTATTGGGTCTGGCCGCAAGCAGCTGTATAAAGGCAGGGAGTATGATTTTGTTTTTGATGTCGATTTTCAAGAGGGCGCTCCACCACTAAAGCTTCCGTACAATGCATCCGAAAATCCATTCGACGCAGCTCGGAGGTTCCTGGAAGATAACGAGCTCCCGATGACTTATTTGGATACTGTTGGGAATTTTATTGTGACAAACGCAAAAGGGGTTGAGCTCGGTGGGGGCCAGGGTAGAGGTGGACCAGATCCGTGGGGTACAGAAAACCGGTACCGACCTGGAGAAACATCTTCCCCCGCTCCGCCCCCGCAATCAAGTAAGCAAAGATTTATCCCACAAAAAACATACCTTTCAATCGTTGCTGCAAACCTGTCAACTATCCAGAAGAAAATCAGCGAAATCAATCAGGACCTCATTTTGAAAGGCGAAAAGGAAATATCTCTGAACCCTGATGAGATCTCTACTCTTGCTAAACTTATTGAATTCCTTCATACTGCCCCTTTACTCAACAAACCAAGAGCAAAGCCCTTCTCTGCTGTTGAGGCGGGTTTGGACCTACTGATTAAAATCATAAAGAGCTGGACACCACAAAATCAGCTCCCTGGGCTAGATTTGCTGAGACTACTTGCTGCGGCGAGCCCACAGGCGGCAACTTACGAATCTAATGGTCAAAAAATAGGAGAATTGCTTGAAACCTCTGGGGGTTTTGATCATGGCCTAGTGAATAATTCTATGTTGGCGATCAGAACCTATGTGAACCTTTTCCAGACTGTAAAAGGTAGGGAATATATGAATACGAGGTTCGAGCGGGTACGTTAATTAAGTTTTCTAACTCTCTCCGGCCGTTTTCTTTCTAACTCCAGCTTGTATCAAAGACTATCGAGTTGGTGGAGAAAACATCTACCGGAACCGCAAATCGAAACCTGAAGCAGGCCAAATCGACACTATTCCTCAAGTAAGAACTATATCCACCTTTAGTGCTTTATTTGTGGTTTTAGCACTATATAATAACTATTTTTATAGCTATGCAATTTTATTCCGCTCGACAAATTCCCTCGATCGTTCTATTGAGCTTCTCAAGCCCTTGACTAATATGATTCGTATCGAAACAGATTCTGAAGCTATATTCAG
Source organism: Verpa conica (assembly GCA_033030425.1). Lineage (NCBI taxonomy): Eukaryota > Fungi > Ascomycota > Pezizomycetes > Pezizales > Morchellaceae > Verpa > Verpa conica. The sequence continues at coordinate 674,405 of JAUFSD010000021.1, read as the reverse complement.
GGCTCTCGTAGCATTAGGGACATTATTGACTCTCGAAAGCGAGGTCAAGGAAGCTGCCGTTGGGATTTATGAAGCACGTCAACTGGTTTCGAAGATTGAAAGCAAAGTCCCAGAACAAAGGGTCAAGGATGTAGTAGCAGAGATAACGGCCTTGCTCTAGGTGATATTCCTGTTCTGTAGGATTGAAATTATAGTGGTCCTTTAGAAAACCACGGTAACAAGAAATGCCTGTAGCGTAGACATGAATATTCGAAGGATTCTCCGTTAGGTGAACACATTTCAGTTTCTAGTGATTTAAATAAAAAAATTTAAATACCTTCTTAACAGGGGTATAAAAAATTTAAAAAGACTTCTATATTTAGTTGTTCACAAAATCATAATCTCGCCAGGTGTTTAATGATGTCACCAATACTGCTGGCATATTTCTTTCCCCTAAAGTGACCCTTGAAAGATATTTGTTTCTTTGACCATTCTGTCGTGTTAGTATCCACGAGGGTTAGTGCGTCATGTTAGATTCATAATAGTCTATGTGAGGGTGCGACGTTATTGGGTTATAAATAGCACGACGCATACACGGGAGCACCTCTTTTTTTTTTAGCAATGCCAGTAAGATTTTAAGCTCTCATCTGACAACCTTAACTAAAGCAAATTATTAGGATTTGAACTAAAAGGACGAGTTTTAGTATCACGAGGCAAATTAAAGAAAGGATGACTGTGTCACCGATTGTCACTCGGTTAATCAGACGTTTTAGGGAGCATTGTCCAAAGTGATGATCAATTCCATAAGTATCCCCCAGCTCTACTAGGACCCTCTGAAAGTAACGCGCTGGAAGGGCTATCTAGGGGGTAGAGTAAAGGTTTATTTCTGCCGGACATAGACACTTAGCTCTCCTTGCCTGTAGTGTGGCCCTAGTCCGAATAAGGAATCTCTAGTAGCCCAAGCAAGATATCTAGAATGAATGTAATAATTGAGTGAATTTACAGAAGAGAAAAAATCGTGCTAATTGGTAACTCACAGCATGCGATTTTTTTCCAGATTGCTAGTACTTTTACTTGATTTGCGTAACCACTAAAGGTAGTTTCTTCAAACTCTTACAAGCTACATTTAGTACGTCATCCTAAAAATTGAACTGAATTTACTCTATGTATTTATCTGGAATATTGAGGGCTCCCCCGCAGCGTAGCATGAAGCTGACGTTGTATGGTGTCGCCGAGGTTTGCCGAAGATTGATCTATCGGGGAAATATTACAACACCACCTGACGTCAAGCGTCCTGATAGCTCGACCTAGCTACACTTTAAAAACCCCTTGAAGGTTAGAACCCCTCACCATTTCTGCTCAAACACTGAGGAGGGAGGGAGGGGTACATATATGCCAGGAATCGCGAGAAATGTGGCTTTCCCACCCACCTGTAAAAGAACGGCATGCCGCATCTTCTGTAGATCTACTCCAGGCTGTGATTACCTCCCTCACCACGTAGAAAAACTTCTTCACGTGGCTCTACAGACCTAGTTTCTTCTTAGAATCTTCATCGATAAAGATAGGTTAGAGTAAAGTAAACAATCACACTCGATAGAGTAAACACCAAGCATACTGCTGATCTCGGTTGGCAACGTTAAAGACACCTGACTGAAACGAGTGACCACGGACTGAACACCGAGCACCTACCTGCTCAATGTATGCAAGATACTAGGGTGCGCGGCCAACTACTCGCTGAAAGAATCAATTCCCGCTTGTTTTTTTCTAGTTGTGTGACCCTTCTTAGCAGTAATTCCGGCTTTCTAAATATTATCAAGCGAGATAGGTTACATTGATGTTTATCTATATACATAGATGTCTCAATTTCGCTACTAGCCTAGGCCACCAGGACCACCGTGCGCGGATTGATTTTAATTTATTGATTTATTTTACCCCATGCTCTTTCATCATGCCTGCTAGTACTTTTGAGGGCGCCCCGCAATGGCAAATCTATTCTGGTAATTTGGTTTTTAACGCCGTGCACATCTTCCTGAAGCTAGCCTACTACTTTCAGTAGTGGGGTTTAGATAAGAATGTGCTCGTCACAGATACTTAAACCCACTGGATCTTCTAGGCTGAGAATTTCTTAACTTTACATCGTACTGAATTACGGCACAGTAAGAACAGGCTTCCCTGGTCTCGGTCCCCCTCCCGCGCCTCTAATAAAGACTTCTGTCTATTATTACCTCATAGCCAACAAGCCTCGCCTTTTTATTATTTAGAACTCATCTCGTTAAACAATCACTGAGAAAATGGCACCTGGAGCCTTCCAACACCTAGCTATTTTCAACGGCCGCGACGGCCATCAACTTGAAGATACTTCTGATGCTATTGATACTGTCAATGCTCTCAAAGCCATCATGAAAAAAGAGAACCCCGGGTTTGATGACGCTTCAGAGTTCGATACCGAGAAGGATAAGACCCAATTCAGGCAATATCTCGATGCTAGTGAGCAGGTTAAGAACTTTTATCGTGAACAGCATGAGAAACAAACAGTCGCATATAACCTCAAAGCCAGGATCAACTTCAAGACCAAGAAGAGAGCTAGGATGACTGTTTGGGAAGCGATGGAGAAGCTAAACACTCTAATCGACGAAAGTGATCCTGATACCAACCTTACTCAAATAGAACATTTATTGCAGACCGCCGAAGCCATCCGCAGGGATGGAAAACCCCGCTGGATGCAAGTCACCGGCTTAATACATGATTTAGGAAAGCTCCTATTCTTCTTCGATGCTGAGGGCCAGTGGGATGTTGTTGGCGATACTTTCCCTGGTATTTTTTCCTTCCCATCAAACATAGAGGAATAGTAGCTTATAATCTTATCTAAAAAACAGTTGGGTGTGCTTTTGACAAACGAATCATTCTCCCGGAGACCTTTGAAAACAATCCTGACTATGGTCACCCCATCTATAGTACTGAATTCGGTATCTATCATGAAGGCTGTGGTTTAGACAACGTTATGCTCTCTTGGGGACATGATGAATATCTTTACCACGTCGTCAAACATCAGTCTAGGATTCCTGATGAGGGCCTAGCTATGATTAGATACCATTCTTTCTACCCTTGGCATAAAGAAGGCGCGTATCATAAATTAATGAACGACCACGATAGAAAGATGTTGAAGGCTGTCAAAGCCTTCAACCCCTATGACCTGTACTCTAAGAGTGACGATACACCAACCGTGGGGGAGCTCAAGGTAAGATTGTGGCCTCTACTTTATGTAAAATCATTCCTATTTTTCTAACAATATTGCTTTGCTTTAGCCATACTACATAGAACTCATCGACGAGTTTTTCCCCGAGAGAGTACTCGAATGGTAATCGCTATTAATGGCTAGGGTAGGGGGGAAACCCGCAAGAATTGTATGGTTTAAATATAATCTTTTATTTATTTTCGTCTCTAAGCTTTCATTTCCAAGTCTTCATTGGCTTTTGTACTGGGTTACATACAGGTGCTACCATGTTCAATCATAGTTTCTTTGGGGCCTAAATGTATCACACCGCTTCTTTTCTTTGTTTTCGCTGAGGCCACAGGGAATTCTGATGCCCCTATTTTAAGGGAAGCGGGTTTCAGCTACGGTATTATATTCTATGATGAGTGCTTCTAGTAGCGGCCCTCCAGTCTAGATCCCTATTATATACTTGTTTCGAGTGATATACCATGATGATGACAATAATAATAATATAAACTGTATATTGATCATTGTTCTCACTAGTATACCACTTATATTTGAGGGCCGAGGCTTATTCAGATTCTCAGCTGAATGAGGAAGTGTACACCTTAGGTATGTGACTCATCATAATCAACTGCATGTACTCCCCCAACATAGGAAACCTCGTGTCAATCCTAATCTGTAGCGACGTATTAAACGTAACGTTTTCAACGGGGATGTGGGTCAGCCTGGGAAGTGTGTCGCATAGCAACACAGCAAAAAGCAACCCACACCAGCAGCTACAGAACTATGATTGTTCAGAGATAAATACTTAGCTGAGGATGTTCTTTAGGAGATTACCTTGGGAACCTAGACCCTAGAGAAAAATTACCCAATAGTTGACTGTTGTTTTGGTGTTTTCTAAGTTCTCCATACAAAATACCTGTGATTACAGGCCAAGAGAACTTCCCAATAAGCTATGGGCCTAGTACTTCCACAAAAAAAAGAGAAGTACCCAAAGGGTAGATTATATTAACTATGAAATAATATCAAAGTTTTTGAATGGTGGGAGTAAGGCCTATAGAGTTGATAATGTGGGCTTGCTGTTCATTTTGCAGTGTTGGTATGCGACACACTTCCCAGGCTGACCCACATCCACGTCGAAAACGTTATCTGTATCTCGGAGGTATTAAAATTTTTGAATTACACACTTCTATATCAACTACGTATCAAATATTTACCTAACCTCTACAGCTAACTAGTTTTTCTTTACCTTCATCCTTTTACTCCTAGCTTTAGGTGACATAGCGTTATTGAGGCAGGAAGTAGTAGTGGCGACTTAAAATTTAGGAATAGGTACTATGTAGTTTTGATCTAACATGCTGGCTAAACTCACTATCCTGCAAACTACACCAAATTACACACCAAACAAAAGGGGCGACTCGGTTGGTTTCTGCGGGTACATTCCTCTTAAGTCCACAGCATAGCAATAAAAATATAGTTTAGAGTTTTTTTAAAAAGTGATATACACAGGTTAATTACCTAACCACACTATTTACATTGACATCTTCCCCTCCCTCAAAATAACGCCATGTACATGCCACATATCAACGCTACTAGAAATCTCGAAATTGTATGTCGTACTTTTCCATCATTTCTTTGGGGTATTCGTCGTCGGTCGTGGGTGCTGGGGGTTCATATTGGTCAAAGTACCTTGTATCGCCTGCGAATCTAAGGTGTGGTATTATAGGGCCCTGTTTCAGAAGTTAATCATTGTTTTGCCTTATTTATTTTGAAGAGATTCGTATGAGCTACAGAAACCATACCGGATTTGTCTGGCTTTCCAGCCCTTGCCAATCAATCCCATCAAAAAATCTATGTGCCATCACTTGGTGGCCACCGCCACGCATGTTTCCTAGCCTTGCTGATAAATCCCTGGTGCAAAGTTTCCTAACAATATCTTTGGTTTCTTCTGGTACTAATGAGGGGAATGATATTCGTCCTGCTACGATTTTTTCGTATATTGCGAAGGGGGAGTTATCGTAGAATGGAGGGAATCCGCAACTCATTTCGTATATTAGGACTCCTAGAGCCCACCAGTCAACAGCTTTGCCATGGCCCTTGCTCTGGATAACTTCAGGGCTTAGGTATTCTGGTGTACCTGGAAAGTAATTGGTCCTAAATTAGCAGCATTTCTAGGGATACTAGTGATATATTCTAAACTTCAGATCGTACCACAAAGTGTGTAAGTCTCGCCTATACGGAGAAGCGAGGCTGTCAGTAAGGCTTGGTCGATTAGAGAGATAAGAGAAAACTCACGATCACCAACAACTTTGGCAAACCCGAAATCTACTAGTTTTACATGGCCTCTTGCATCAAGCAAGATGTTTTCTGGCTTTAGATCTCGGTACACGATGCCATGGCTATGAAGAAATACAAGGATCATGGCGATTTCCGCTGCGTAGAATTGAGTTGTTGCGAAGTCAAAACGGCGCGCTCGCCGTAGATAACCGAAAATCTCACCACCTATTGTAAGCGGTGAATGTTAGGTATTTAGCTGATGTGTTCCTTTTGAAGATGTAGGATAAATTCAATATGTACCTGGCGAGTATTCAAGCTTTGTTTTAGTGTTAGCATATCCGTGACGTTTATTATTGGGGTAGCTTGTATTATACGTACAAGTATATATAAAGAATTCCGATCTTGCCATGAACACAGATAGTGTGTGATAAATGGATGTGGTCGGCAGACCTCCAAGATTGCCCTTTCATTACGTACCTAAACTTCTTTAGCATTTGAATATCCATTATAAGATAGCGGTAAGATCAGGTTTTATCAAATGCAGGTGGGAATCGCATACATGTTCACATTGTTTCAGCCGAACAACTAAAACCCCACGACGCAAATTATCAGCCTCCAGACATCAAAACTATAGCCTGGCGATATCTTGAGAAACTTCAGAAATTGCGTTCTCTTACTGTCGGCTTTTTTGAGCTGCTTTAGGGCAAAGAGAGGTGCCTCGCCAGAGTTCGGCACGCTCCGGGGCTTTACAAGCCACACCCTAGCGAAAGTTCCGGTGCTGTCCCGCAGTCAGAAAGGGCACCCATCGGAAAGACGATCGACGCGCGGTTTACCCCAAGGTTGTCAAGAAATCAAAATCATCAACAGAAGGTTTTCTCCACTCTGCATCCTTCATCTCTTCCTCTTTAACATCCAGCTGCGTAGTAGTCTCAAGTTGTGAGACAGGCGGCTGAGTGGATGATACCGGCGAGTGCAACGAGTCACTCTGAAAGTCAATATCCATCCCCGAGTCAAACCTAGCGAGGCTAGGTTTCGATCGTTCTTCCTCTGTAATGCTATCTGGTGGAGGTGTAGGAAGGTTTGAAGGTCCACGGTCCATGTCGAGCTCCATATTTAGAGTAACACAGTGAGTATGTAAATGAACAAGAGTAAGTATGTGAACGGTGATTAAGCTGCGAGATATGTTGCAAGCTCCTCAAGGAGCATTAACCAGAAAACCGGTTTGCAGAAGTCAAGTATCCAAGCGCGGCTCGATCTTCCACAAGATAGTGGCCACACGGCGTCGCAGATGCAGGCCTTTATTGTCTGAGCTCTAGGCGCTGTTCGCTGCGTTGTAGACTGAATGATCGCCTTCTTATTTCCCCCAACTTCGCGTCACAAGAAAGTGTCAGGGGGAGAGAGGACTAATGGAGGGGCAGAGAGGACTGGGGGGGGGGGTCCTATTTCTGTAATACAGGCAGCCATATGTACGGCCCACAGTTCAGTGCTGTAGATCGAGATAAACAGCGGACCGTCCAGATGACAGTGTAGATGCCGGAGAGGGAAAGGGAAAAAACGCTCGTGTGAACAGCATACCATGGGGGGGTCACTTCCTCTCTAAATGGCATTTGTAAAATTTGTTTCTTCACTCTCCAGTGCTGATAACGGGGAGAAACCCGAAGGCGACTTGTAATACAATACTTACTATACATGTAGCTCCATAGTTACTGACAGAAGGTAAACAAAGCGACGGTACGTAGCAGCTACATGTAGGTACATAGTAAAGTCACATAACCAGGGCCTTGAGATGAGTAGTACATTACAGTATTAGGCGAATATTGCAAGTGAGTTAGTGGGTATGATTTTGTGTCACTGCGGAGATTCCAAAGAGAGAAGGCTATTTATTCTTATTCCTGTTATTCTTATTATTCTTATCATTCTTATCATTCTTGTTATTCTTATTATTCTTATCGTTGTTCGTAGTGATATGTATGCAGTACATGTGCTTAGACAAAGCACCCTGCGGACGTTTTCAAACGACTAGGTATGAGGCATGAATAGATGTACCTACACTACTCTAGGTGATATAATATGCCTAGTATGTAAGATGAGAGCATCTCTTTGGTTTTTATTTTTGTTCGGTAGTGCAGCAGCTTTTTTTTTCTTTCAGAGGGGGGTCCTGTGGAACAATAACAGCAGCTCGGTCGAGGCGCCGAAGATTCCGTAGCTAGACCAGGCACGGATGTGAAATTGCATGTGGTTAGATATTGTCGGTCCGGACCTCGGAAGGTCAAAGGCCAGCGGAAGGCTTTCCAAAAATAAAGACAAGTCACAGCTTCACTTCCCCATCATACATACTATAGAGCCCCCTCGCTCCCCATTAGGATATTTAATATTTCCAGTGAGGGAAACATGCAGGCCGGGTAACATCGAAACTCCGGACAACGGTCCCACGACAACCACCAACGCTCTATCCGGCTGTCCATCCCCTAACTTGACCTCAGTGTCTGTCTACCTCTCCCGCCTCTCTCCCGCCGCCACAACACCCACCCCACCCCCCCACCCCCCCAGGCAAGCTGCATGTCTTTACAGCATCTGAAATTGTACTCCTGTTTGTGCCCTACATCTCATAATTCTCCTAGCTGGACATAGCATTTGCTACTTTACTCTAGGCTGGCTGGCGGCCTTTGCCTAGCTGCTCCCGCAGGCAATAGATTTTACCCTATATATGATTAAATCGCTAACTCGTTATTGTTACCACCTCTTTCTTTACAGATAAGCTTTCCCGGTAGTCATGGCTGATCACCAGCAGAACCAGCGGGTATACCGTCCCCAGTATAATGGTCCTCCTCCCACATCTCAACGCGATAATGATTTTGCGAATATCTTCGGCACTGCCCCGTCGGGTCGTTCCCACACGATGTCGTCCCAGTCTAACACAATGCCCAACAGCGGGCGCTCACAAACAATGACATCCTCCTCCTCACAGATCTCTGCTCCTGGCTATAATAGTGGCTCGAACGGTTCATCACGTCAGCAACGACAAGGACACCCCCAAAATGGCTACCATCCTCAACCTCCTATAAACGGCTATCCCCCAAACCCCCAAAACCCCGGTTCTAGGATGCAATTACAGCCCCAGAATCTACCACAGCCTATGTATCCTGAGCGCCGGCCTTATCCCCAGCCAATGCGTGTACAACCTCCTGGTGCTCCTCCTCCGAACCCCAATATGACTAAGCCAGCACCGCACCGGTACTACCCACCACCGCCTGCAATGAATAACGACCCTTACCGTTCCAGATCTATGGCAGCTTCATACTCGCCAAGCATGGGTCCCCCAGGGTCCCAATTCTCTCGCCAAGGGGCCGGGCCTCCGGGGCCCCAGATGTCAAGAACTACAGCTCAAGGCAGGGTCGTCCCCGAAAGGTATGATGAACGGACAATGTCTTTGACCACGTACTCTCATGAGCGGGATCATGCGCAAACAATGAGCGGGAGAGTGATACCTCACCGGCGCAAAGACTCTCAGGAGAGCCAATACAGTCAATACAGCCAGAATGGGCAGTCATCAGGCCAGCAGCGACTTAACTCCATGCCAGCACGAGAGAATAATTTCGCCGCTAAACAAAGAACACCAAGTTCTGCAAGCAATTCTTCAAGCATCACGGCCTTTTCTCCCTCGGTAGCTCCTTCCACTACTTCGACATTTACACAAGCTACTGAGCGACCCTCAATGCATAAGTCTGGAACATCCTCATCTGGCGGAATAGAACTTCCACCAATTGCACCCAGACGGGCACCACTTGTATATCCAGCTTTATTATCCCGAGTTGCGTTTACATTAAGAGAACGCATAATGATTGGAGACCGGGAGAAGAACCAACTGACCTACAAGTCAGCATTCACGGGTGCGGAAGCTGTGGATATAATTGCATTTATAATCAAAACTAGCGACCGAAGTCTCGCACTGCTTTTGGGTAGAGCTCTTGATGCTCAGAAATTCTTCCACGATGTCACATATGACCATCGATTAAGAGATTCCCAATCGGAAGTGTATCAATTCAGGGATGGCAGTGCTGGTATCATCGACGAGGAAAATGATGTTAACGGGGTTTTTACTCTCTTAACAGACTGCTATTCACCTACTTGTACACCGCAGCAACTCTGTTATTCTATAGCTTGCCCTCGTCGTTTAGAGCAGCAAGCAAGACTAAACATGAAACCACAGCCTGGTTTAAGGAGAGAAGAGTCCAGGTCTAGCTTGCATGGAGATGATGAGAAGGAGCAGAAACTTTGGATTCATACAGTGCCGAAGGAGATTGCGGAGGGTGTTTCAGAGAAGGAACAGAAGAGGCAAGAGGTTATTTGTGAACTGATATATACAGAGCGAGACTTTGTGAAGGACCTAGAGTACCTTCGAGATTTCTGGATGAAGCCGCTGCTTTCAAAAAACCCTAATAACCCCTCACCAATTCCTGAGCATCGCCGTGAAATCTTCATCCGTACAGTATTTGGCGACGTAATGGAGGTTCATGGTGTCAACTCCCGATTAGCAGAAGCTCTTACTCGAAGGCAACAGATCTCACCGGTTGTCCACAATGTTGGTGACATATTCCTCGAATTTGTGCCACAGTTTGAGCCTTTTATCAGATACGGTTCGAACCAGCTATATGGAAAACATGAGTTTGAGAAGGAGAAAGCTGCGAACCCAGCCTTTGCACGTTTCGTGGAAGAAACTGAACGTAAGAAAGAATCTCGAAAATTGGAACTAAATGGCTACCTCACGAAACCAACAACACGTCTTGCTCGATATCCGCTGTTACTGGAGGCTATCCTGAAGCCCACGTCTGAAGACAATCCTGACAAAAAGGATCTAAAGAGGGCGACTGAGCTAATTCGAGAATTTCTTACACGAGTAAATATCGAATCTGGGAAAGCTGAAAATCACTTTAACCTCATGCAGCTTAATGAGCAACTTGTGTTTCGACCGGGGGAGATGGTTGACCTAAAGCTTACGGAAGAGGGGAGGCAGCTTTTGTTTAAGGGTAGCTTGAGGAGAAGTGCGTCCCAGGACGGCGGGGGAGACATTCAGGCATTTTTGTTTGACCATGCTCTATTGTTGGTTAGAATAAAGGTCGTGAACAAACGGGAGCAGTATAAAGTACACCGAAAGGTATACCAGCATATTCTTTATTTTTCTTTTAACTTTTCTTATGTTAAAGGCTATAGCTGATGCATAGCGTAGCCAATACCGCTTGAACTACTTGTCATCACGCAAATGGAAGAAGTTCTTCCAGGGAGGGCGGGGGGTATTGCGAAAAGGCCTTCTTCGAGTCTCATCCCTGGAGCCAAGACTGATACAAAAAAGATACCGAATGACTTCAATACTAAAGAGAAAGGATATCCAATTACTTTTCAGCACTTAGGCAAGCGTGGTTACATCTTCCCTCTATTCGCTGGGTCGGTTGTCAGTAGAAGAAAGTGGATTGAACATATTGAAGCCCAACAAACTGTTCTGAGAGAGAGAAGTAACATCTTTACCCGAACAATGCTTTGTGATCAGTTTTTCAATGCAGGCAATCGTGTCAGCTGCCTTGTGCCTATAGGTATGTCGAATATCCGGCCAGAGATGATGTTTCAAGCATTGATTTTTATCAGATGGTGGCCGTAAGCTAGTATACGGTACGGAGAATGGTATCTATATATCCGATCGGAAACCGAAGGACGGATCTATTCCAGTACCAAAGAAAGTCATCGAAGTCAATAAGGTCGAGCAGATTGACGTACTAGAAGAATTTTCGATTATACTCATTCTTTCAGAAAAGACCCTTATGTCTGTCCCTGTTGAAGGCCTCGATCCAAATGATACAACCCTTGCGAATAAACGACCCAAGAAAGTCATTGGGCATACCAACTTCTTCAAAGCTGGTGTGTGTTTGGGAAGGGTACTAGTATGTTGCGTGAGGAGTTCATCTCTATCATCGACAGTCAAGGTGTTAGAACCTCACGATACTCTGGCACGTGGTAAAAGGACACCCGCTTTCCGGAAGCTTCTACAGGGCGGGCAGGATACACTAAAACCGTTTAAGGTAGGATTCACCAATAAACTAATAAATTTCTTATGCATAGATTATTAACTAGCCTCAAGGAATTTTATATTCCATCTGAATCAACATCAATACACTTCTTAAAATCGAAACTGTGTGTAGGATGTTCAAAGGGCTTCGAAGTTGTAAGCCTAGAAACGCTGGAGACGCAATCACTACTTGATCCTGCGGATACATCACTAGAGTTGTTCCAAAGGGAGAACGTAAAGCCGATAGCCATCTATAGGCTAAATGGTGAGTTCTTACTAAACTATTCGGACTTCTCATTCTTTGTCAACAGGAACGGATGGAGGGCACGGCCAGACTGGCAAATCGCTTGGGAAGGTCAACCAACCTCCTTTGCGCTTTCATACCCCTATATTCTTGCCTTTGAACCAAGTTTTATTGAGATTCGAAATGTGGAAACTGGTGGGCTGGTACATATCGTTACAGGGAGGAATATTCGAATGCTTCATGAGTCGACAAGAGAGGTAAGTTACACTTACCTCAGTTGGTTTCTTAATCCACTAACAGATATCAGATCTTGTACGCATACGAAGACGAAGCCAATGGTGACGATGTTATTGCTTCTTTGGATTTCTGGTCCCGGAACAAATCATAACTAGTACAGTGTCTTGAGATTTCTACTTTGTCAGGGAATTTGCATCTTAATTTGGGGTTAGTTTGATAATCCGTTGTATTTCTGTATCCTTCCATATTCAACAGAGTGTCTATTTGTCTTTTATTTTATTGTGTTGGACCTCTTGGTTCTTCGGGATAACATGAGACCCAAACAATTGTTGTCTATTTTTTCTTCTTCTTTGAAAGTAGTAAGATAGGAAAGGGGACGGCGGCAAGCGCTGAGGTTAGAAAGGGTGGCAGGTTTCGATGGTTCACCAACGTGCAACTCGTGGGAAGATTTTAATGATCGTCTATGGCGTTTTTTTTTTAAGGACTGGGGACGTTATTGATTCATATATTGCCTTGTCATAAACTTTTGTGTTTACATTTCTGTTACCATTTATAACATACTCGTATTTTAAGAGATCTGTAGGGGTATTGTTAGCGAAACATTCATTTTACCAATTGACTACAAGTCACCCGAAACTCTGATAACGCTTAGGCACTAGCGACGGTGGTTGGGGAGTCTGTTCGGTTGGGTGCATACAAGCAACGAATTCTGCGCCCAAAAAGAAATACCATCAACATACCCTGTTATCTCTATCCATATGAGTAAATCCTGCTACTGCCCTATGAAGCTTTCCTGTTTCTTTAGTTCTAACACCCGGTGTACAATCCCTAGTTGTAAAGGTGGACTGTGTTGCTTAGTACCAAACCGAACAGACTTTATTTTTCGTCTAGTAGGTGGAGAATAACTTGGGAACAAGTGTTTCAAGACCAGGGGATAACCTTGTTGTGGTTTGGCTCTAATTATTCCAGAAACTCTGGAGTCTGACTAACAGTAGGGGTCGGAAAGTAACCTGAGCAACAAAATGTATGTACATCAACCGCCGACAATCGGGAAAATCCGAATTCAGGGAGGCGCAATTTCCGGAGTCTCCCCTACCAGACCTTGCACTTTCGTACTCTTTTCGGGAAAAGGTACCCAACTGTTATTGCTTGAGGTAACCCCAAGTTGTGTTTCGTTGAACTTCTTCCTCATCCTCATCCCCTTCTCCTAGCCCCCCCCCAAGCATAAAACTAATTGAGTCCTATATCTCTTATAACTTATGATTATCTCCTTTCCTCGGAGTTCGCCCACCCACCCCAGTTCTATAATTCGCGAGGTGCTCTGGAAGGTCCTGAAACAATGACTTGCAGGAGACATAATTGTAGTTTGCGGGTAAGGACCGGTTCTGAGTTGTGATTAGATGGGGCGCTTGGACTCCGACGCGGCTTTTTTTTTCCTTTTTTTCCCTTCTTTCTTCCTGATGGTTAATTTTGCATCTTTCGCGCTTTTTACTCGTGGTTATATATAAGTTGCCTCCAATCGATCGAATAGGGCACACCTGTTTTCTTGTTGAGTAGATTGAGTCCCTTTGATCTTCGATTTACTGCTTGTTTCGTTTGTGCGTTTACAGCATCAGGCCAGCCATACATAACCACAGCGCTCCTCCACTCCAGACACATACCTTCCAACTCATTAAGTAAAACCTCAGCACTATCTACAAGAGGTCCTTTCTTTGCGTTGATACATACTCATATCCCTTCCCCCTAAGCTTCAGAGACAACAAGCCAAAGCCAGACTCTGGGAGGATTGATACAGATTACAAAACCTAAATATTAGCAATGAGTGGAAACGGAGCGTACTACTGTTCGAACTACTACGTAAGTAGGCCCCTTCGAGCATTATAAGTCCCAGACGAAGATTACTGATGGGAATGGGCTATTGCAGGGCTACCATCAGTGTAAGAATCAAGTCCGCAACTGGGGTGAGAAATGTCATCAATGCACTGTACGCTCCCTTATCCTTCCAATCCATCCCCTTCAGCCACCACCTGACATCTTGCTTCACCTATAGGCACAAGGACAAACTACTGCTAGCACCGCTGTACCGGAAGATAAGATTACATACGCCAACCCGTTTGCAAGTTCATCTGGAAAGAGCGAGTTCCTTCTCGCCCCGTGCCCGAGTGAGAAGCTGAACCCTACAAGACGAGGAAGCATCCCAAGGGCAGATTAGACCTGAGCCAATCCTGTTTCTATCAGCCTATTATACTAAGATGGCTGTTTTTTTCTTCCCCCCGGCTCATTGGTAATGGTCATTCAAGGAGATGGAGAGGGGGAGGTTGTAAAAATCATTTTATCAGTTTTTTTTAGTGCATAGGTTGGGAGGCATCATTGGTAGCATAGGAGGGGGTTAGTTGGTTTTCTGGAATCGTTAATACTTTCGTTATTTACCCTGCATCTCTCTAATCTGGATATTTCCAATTCTTGTAGGGTATCTACAGTGGCTGGTTGCGTGTTCTTTCCCCACAAAAAATTTCAGATTTTTATTGTTGGTGTCCCGAGGAGCTGGTACCCCCCGGTGATGTATGTACCCCGGACTTCCGAAACAGGCTAACCGTTATAATCTATGGGTTTTTACTACCAAAATTTTGGGGTCAATATAAGTTTCCCCAAAACACCCTTAAAATTACTCTCGAAAAAAGTGGACCTTGAAACTTATAGTCATACCGCCCCCGCCAACGTTCCAGAGCGTGTTAATGAAGAAAGTTACATACATTATTTTTTTTTTGATTAAAGTCTAATGATCGGTGATGTACCAGTACTACATAACGGGGCGAGACTAATACCCAAAACCTCGTTAAGGCGATACTTGAACTACTACCCTTTTCACCGAGGAGCCTAGACATAACCTTGGTAGTTCTTTGATTTGTTTGGTGATTTCCTCTCAAAAGATCCTTTCCCAGTATTTACTTCTTAGCAGACCCCCCTAGGGAAGGACATCCGCGTCCAATCTACCAATTTCCATGCAAGGTATGTAGGCTTGGTATTATTGAGTCATTATATGTACAGCCTCCGGTAGAATTATTCTGGAAACAGGGATTATCGAGCAGGGCTGCTAGCAAATAATATTGTCCAAACGTTCGTCAAAAACGTAGAAGACCAATTATCTTGCGCGCCACATTTCCACAAATCCTACAGCTTCCGGCAACAAAGATCGAGAAACGTGAGATTCGAATTTAGGGTTTCTATTGGCTTTTCAGTATTGTGGCAAGGATTCTAGCAATTGTACTGGCTGTAGGGCCCCTGCTCACTAACCCTGGTTTCTCGATCTTTCTTGCCGGAGACTGTACCGAGAGCTATACTACGCCTACCGGGGTAAGTCTATTGACATCTGGCAGTGGTTTTTCCTGGGAAATAGCCAATAACTTTAGATGAGGGTTCTACTGTCAACAGACTTACCCCGGCAAGCGTAGTACTCGTCCACCAAGGTAAGGGGGCTACGATTTATATGGTAGAATATCTGTGCCACACCATACAAAACTAACCACCCCTGTTTTCTGGTTCTTTTCCTGGAGGACGAGTACCCTACCCTCCAGCATACATGTAATTAGGATTGGAAGAAACACAAAGGGAGTCGGTTTTTATGTAAACAGAGTAGTACATTATATTTAAAGTTAGGGAAAGCAGATATTATAATAAGCAGAAACCTGCCTATTAAAATCAAGGCGGTATTACACGCAAAAACAACCACGACATCCCACTACAAAAAGGACCAGCCCCAATATTAAAATAACACAGCACATTAATGAAAAACACCGTTAAAATCATTAAGAAAACCGAGAATCGACCTACCCCAATATCTGAGACTCCCTTTTGAAATGTAAAGCAGTCTCTGTACCCTCGTTGTTGTTATAGCTCTTTGTACCAGATCGTTGATCCTGTCTCAGAGTAGAATGACAGATCTAGACCGCCTGATATCTGTACCACGGGCGCCGGACATGGGCACATGGCTAGCGCGATGGACGAACCACTACCAACGAACGCGCTAAGGAGCCAGAAGATGGCGGAGAGAAACATGAAACAGGTAGTAGCCTTCCAGAGAACACTGGTCTAGAGTTTTAGGGGGATTATCATTTTATTCCCTTCCTCTTCCACAAAGTATCTAATCGATCAGGAATTTATTTATAGAAGCAAGTAGCTTACCAGCTTCGGAATCCGAAAGATAATATCCTAGGTACCAGGACGAGTATCAACTGCAGCTCATAGGGGCAATTAATCGACAGCCAAACAAAATTCGACGATCTAAAAGAATTGTTAAAGGGGTTAAGTTACATAGGTTTTGATTCTACCCACCCATAGGGGGGAGGAAGGTTAGGTCCAAAGGGAACAGGGTAAAGCTCGTAGTAAACGGGATCAAGAATGCTGACACAACTAGTGAGAAACCAGCGACAACTTCAGTGTAGGTACATCTGAAGCCTAGGTATAAGTTGGCCTTATCCATATCGTGAAGATAGTCTCCGACATAGACATTAGCTCATTGTTGGTGAGTAAAATTGCCCCTCGTATAATATTTGCATAATACCCGCGACAATGGTGGTAGATGCCAACTCCAACACTCCCAACACTGATGACGGCCCTCAAAATGATTAGCATCTTTGTAGGGTCACAATATATTGACTAATACTAGGACGAGGGAAATTTATTCTTGGCTAGTGTGAACATGAAAGTCCACCTTATGCTACTTCCTTGCTAGATCTTGCGGATGATACTGTGAGATTTTTCTTGCATAAAATGCCTTCAAGCTAGAATTGATCCTATGACCTTAGATAGCTCATAAAATCTTTCCTTGTCGTCTAGGGCTCGGCGTAAAGTTCTCGGACATGTAACACATATTAGAAATCCCTTACAGCTGGTATTTTCGGAAGATCCTGGTGCGATAATTACCTGTGTCATGATATCTCTTGTTGACGTGTGGCTATATGTACTCTTGGTCACTGTTTATGATAAATAACTGGAATATTAAAGGGTGTGAGCGGGTAGGCGATTGCAGCGATCCGGAACCCCAGAGGTACATAGCAACCGAAGTAATTATCATAACTACAGTATGAAAAAACAGGTGAATTTACTGCCATAGCACTACTAAATTTAGTCGCAAACACCAAATTAAATCAGTAATTGAGGTAGCTTACTGTCCAATACCATATTCCTCCCATATCGCTAGCGTATTGGCGGGAGCACTGTACTGATCCCACCCCTCTTTTTGGTACTATATATCATGAGAAGTACAAAATTAATATTAAACTTTTTGAACTACAGCTAGAACAGAATTAAGGTATATATCATAGTTTAGACCATGTCAGGCACCTCTTAAGTATAGTTTTGAGGATTGCTTCAGGTTCGACGGTTGTCAAGCACGTATGGTACATGTAGGTACCTCTGGGTTCTGGATCGCTATGCTAAGTAGTAGTTTTAGGATTTGTATAATAAAATTATATCTAGTGTTACTTACCTTGTAGCGGTTATTTTTGGGTGTATAGTTTCTGGTGGACTATTAGCAATGTTTCGACCCTTTACTAAACGCCTAAGTACCTACCCATAAAAAAAGTTTGGCCCTGGGATAAATAGCAACCAAGCGGAATGCCGAAACCCCCTTAGCCAGCAACCATAAATACAAAAACAAACAGCTACAACTGAGCCATAGAATTTCTTTCCTATTTAATTAAACTATCAATAGAGGTAATCTCCTGTTCTCATGTTTTTAATACTAATTTATAGGGTAGAGGGTCGTTGTGTTATAAGACTCAGTTGCTACCCAGGCCAAACTTTTTTATAGGCTAGTACAAGCCCGGGGTTAGTCAGTTTAGGCTCCGACGTTACTTACCGCCTATTGGAAGTAAGGCGAGAGGCATTTGATGTACTGATCAGCATACGGTTTTACAATAACGATAGGGCTAGGGGCTTTCTTCACTTACTCCATTTTCGATATCAGGTATAGGAAATCTCGACCCCTCTTTCGCCGTTTATAGAGGAGCTTTTCTAAGGCTGTGGTATGTAGTTACATGTAGCTATGCCTTAGGCGTGATACCTTTTCACGTGATTTTTATTATTTCCATATAAAAAGTATAAATAACGGCTTAGTAAAACGGCTTGGATAGTAGAAGTCTAGAATACTTCTCTAGTACTAGGTATATGGGAGTGAAACCCCCGGGTGCGGTCCACTTAGCTTACTAGGGAAATAGATTAAATGCCAATATGGTACAATAACAAATACACATGCATGGGCACTAAGCGTTTTATGTAAGCCTCTAATGGCGGCGGGACTATCGAAACATTTGGAATACGCCATGTCTTCGGCTTTTTCGCGGGTTCTCGTATAAATGCAAGCCCGGCCCGGCTCGGGATACCAACTTTCCGTATGCCAACGTAAGACCTCCACATGGTACAGTCCGGTAGAATTAATGCCACTCAGGGCTCAGAGGTCTGATTGGCATTTGATCTCAGATTCTAGTAGTGGGCAAAACCCTTGCTCGCTAACCCCCTGTTTTCGCAACAATTCTACCGGAGTCAGGGGTGAAGTATTGGGACACACTGGAAAGGGAAATATAACGATTCTATAGACCCATGACGCAATAAAACACAGCAAAACTGTGACCACTCAGATCTGTGACAGCCTGGTCTGTCCCAATAATTCACCCATGACGCGAGTACTATAGTCTATACTCGTAAACCGCTGACGTTTGTAGAATCAGCCAGGTCTGCATATGAGTGCAGATGACCTACCTCAGCGTACAAAACTCCCCTTACCCAGTGTAGAGCCAATACCTTCGCTTTAGATTTTTTCTGAACTGTTATTTGGGCAGTATCCACTGGACCAACAACCATATGCACCCATATGCAGACCTGGTTGATTCTACAAACGTCAGCGGTTTACGAGTAGCTGGCGCGGCATAAGCGAGCAATTGCTACTCTGGTGATGCGTGCGATAGGGCGTAGGTGACACTTATCCACCGATTCCAAATGTTTTTCAATGTGGAAGGGATCAGCGTATCAGAGGCGATGGTGCATGCGCAAGACCGCAGAACACGTGTGGTTGCATCCGGATTATAGCGGATGTCAAATCTACTCGCCTACGCATGTACGTTATTTGTGTACATGTGCCCATGTACAGTAGGTATTTGGCGTGCTGTAGTGCAATTAGCAATCACGAAAATGGGCATCAAGAGAGGGATGTTTGACTCTTGAATTCCTTCAATAGTTAATTGTTGTAGTAAGTATAAAGAGATCGATTCAGAGGTCTCGTTCCCTTGCCCCCCACTTAGAAAGATTATTCACGATATCGATAAATAACGGCAGCCACTTCCCTCGCTAAACCTAACAGCAGCCCAACCTCAATAATGTCAAGAGATCAAGACCTATCAGCTACGATGGTGATTCGAAGTGTATCCCCCCAAATCACTACTCTCTCTGTACCATTCCTCCGTTTTAACCGTTTCAACTTTGGTGGTCGGGCTACAATCGGTAAGTCCTGATTCCTACTCAGCTTGTCTAGCCAGCCACTCAAAAAAAAAACACTAACACTTCCCCTCGACAGTCCGTCTTCAAACAGGTTCTCTTGCAGTGTTTTCCCCTGTTAAACTTACTCAGGAAGCACGCGACACAGTCGCTCATCTCGGTGGTAACGTCTCCTACATCATCGCGCCCGATATCGAACACCACATGCAACTTGGACCATGGAAGGCTGCCTACGCCACTGCGGAAGTCATTGGCCCTGAGGGGCTCCGGGAGAAGAGAGCAGAGCAGGGGAACGAGGATGTCGTTATTGACTATATTTTCACAAAAGAAAATAAGCGGAGCATAAAGCTACCGGAGGATTTTGTAAGGGAGTTTGATGTAGAATACTTCGACGGGTATGATGCCATTTTTCTCTCTTACCGCTTTGTAACTTTGGCTATTATTGTTACTGATTCGAGAGTAGACATGCGAACAAAGAACTCGCCTTCTTCCATAAACCCACTCGAACATTCATCAACGCTGATCTCGTCTTCAACCTACCAGCCCATGAGCAATACTCGAAAACTGGAATTAGTGCAGCATCAGGAATCTATGGAAAACTCGCTAACCACTTCCTAGGCCTACATGGAAAAGGGCAACAACGTTTCATATGGTACGCTACAGCAAAGGACAAAAGCTCCTTCAGTGAAAGTACTAAAGTAGTTGCGGGGTGGGATATCGATAAAATTATTCCTTGCCATGGAGATGTAGTGGAGAGTGATGGGAAAGCTGTTTTCAGGAAACTTTTCGCGTGGCATTTGTAAATAGAAGACGTCATTATAGGTTTTTAGTATGAAGTTGTAGCTATCAGAGAGCTTTCAGCGTATATTTTAGTGTATTGTTTCCTCTTTTTATGTCTTGTAGCTAGTATGAGCGAGGATAACAGTCTGATCAACCTTTCTATAAGTCGTAAGTATTCACTTAGAATAAGCCCTCTTGAAAGCTAAATATCTATGGCATCATACACCCTGATAAAGCGCATATATATTGAGGTAAATTAGGTGATATAACAAAATATCGAATATGTATAAATAGCGGCCTAAACACCCTATCCTTTGCACTCCATCTCCAAATTCCTTTCTTAAAATCAAGAACTTTTCCCTAAAACATCAATAACACCATTTCCGCCATCGAAATTTCTACGGAGACACAGCTTCATCTGTACTAGGTTTCCGCTTCATTGCCGCTCTGAGTCCATCAACGCCTGTAGGATTCTTGGTATCCTCTTTCTTGCTGGGTTGTATACCGTTCGGCTTTTTTGTCTCGCTAGGTGGAGACACAGGGAGCTTCCTTGGTGGTGTCGGCGTTATTGGGACTATTACTGTGGCTGTAGCTTTTACCGGCGATGATGCTGGTATGGGAGCGGACTCGGGCACTCTTCTCCCACTCTCATCAACGATCATGAGTTTCCGGCGTTTTCGAAGTGGTCTTCCGGCAGCGTTCGTCTTCGAACCAGGAACTACCCGACCTCCTTCTTCTGCTCCTGTCTCTTTTACCGTAGCTCCATCTTTTGACTTCTCCGCGCCACCCTCTCCAGGAGCCTTTTCCTCATCACTGTAGAACCCGCCATCAGAGTAATAAGACCAGTCGCTGTGGTATTCAGTTGTATCGTATTCAGCATCAAATTCGTCCCATACGGGATCGCCCTGAGCAAATGCAGTCTCGGCCATGGAGTCGACTAGGGCGGACTATTGGGTGCTGGAGGGATCAGCTATAATACCTCGAGGATGAGATCTCGGGGAGAGGTAATGAGGAGAGTGTGGAAAGGAAAAAGGGAAGGATAAAGACCAGGTCATCATCGTCTTGGTAATCTAGATCATCGTAGAAACCAAAGCCGTCATCAAATTCATCGTCGAAACCGTCGTCGGACATGATGCTTCCTATGTCACGGGGGCAGTGGGACGGATATGGTATTGTGTCAATTTATTAAGTAGTATAGGTACTTATTTACGGTAGATACACGGAGAGAAGGGTTGATGTAGTGGTTGATTACGTTTATGAGTGGTTGGTGATGGAGAAGGTCGCGTTTCTGCCCAAGCAGCGGGAAGAGGCAGATACAGGGTTAGGGCTCCCCAAAAGAGGTTAGTAAGCAAGTTACGGTGCCAATGATAAACTTGGGCAAATATTGGTTACTCCTTTGGTAAATGGAACATAGGATGGTAGATCTGGCGAGTTAGCTGTCAAGTGGGAAATCTATGGTTATTTCTTGTATGATATAGCTCAAGGTCAGATGATTAGCAGGTTAGTAGTATATATGGTGCGCGCAGTCTTAAATGTATCACAGTATTTAGGGCGATATTCCGGCCCCCACAGCCAGCAAAATCACTAACAAAAAGATATGTGGCCTGCTATAGCCTCAATAAAGCTCCATATCTTTTTATTAGGCTTGGGGATGTGTGGTTGTTGTGGAATAAAACTTCATTTTTGGCTGTAAAGTACCAAATGGAACAATTCCTAGAAATACTTAAGCATGATGGATGCTACACATGGCCTAACAAGTAAGAATGGATATACTAGAGGTAAAGCTCTATTACAATCATATATTGAACATACACCTGACCTTGTAGAATCTTTTTTAATTTTTTACATAGCCCAGATTTGGTGTGGGTTGCTGTCTCACCTCGGATTCGGCTAGCACATTTAAGACTGCGCGCACCATATATCATAGGACACTATTTTTTTTTTACTTTTATATCTTTAATTTAAATGCATCATAGGCACTAGTACTAATGATTAATTAATCCCTAATATAGAATCCAGCGTGTCAGCTTGAAAAGAAATATTAGAATAGCTAAGACCTTAAAATAATAATACTACTATATCTTGGATGGGTATTTCGTTCTTTAGGAATTCACATCAGGGTAGAATCGATGATTCGCTAGAAAAATTAAATAATTTCTACTATTACCAATATATACTGTGACCCTAAAACTGCCCAAGACATAATAAACTCAGAAAAGACGGCCCCTTCCCCTGGTGGTCTAGTGGAGTACTTTCGGGTACATTTTAGAGGTTCTCACATTCTTAGTAAAATTGTTAGGCCCGTTCCCATCTCCACTACATGTAGGCAGTATATAAATGAGTTTAATGATGATCTATTTAGAGGGTTGCCCCACGGTTACCTCTATCTGGTTCTTACTAAGCCTTGCTTAGCGTTCCCAGCACCCACCTATTACAAGCACCTATTGCAAGTTTCCGTAGACGCTAGGCACGAGACGATCAAATCGTAATATATATACTAAATTAGGATTAAAACTATTCACTAATATATGATTAGTGCTTAATTTTTGTAAAATATATCAAGTTGAAACAATGAAGGACGAGCGTACTAAATTTTTTAATCTACTTATATTTTGAGGGCCATGCATGGGATCCACAACCCTGGAGGTACATAACAACCAACGCAACTACCATAACCTAACCATGAGAAGTATAAAATTAATATTGAAATTTTTAGACCGCGTATATATAGGACATAATAAAGGTATATATCATACTTTGGGCTATGTCAGGTGTCTCTTAAGTATAGTATTGTGGGAATAGCTTAAAGTTCAACGGTTTTCAGGCACACCTATGGTACCTCTGGGGCTCCGGATCGTTATTATCGCCAACAATACAGGGGGATTCTAGGGGTGGGGTTTGTGTATACGTATTATCTAGACTTTTTCGTGCCGATATGAGTTGCCTAGGGTTATGTACCTACGTACAAATTGATGTAGCTAAGCCTCTTTATAGAGTACTTTAAATACTATTTATGAGTTATCTTGAGAGGAATAGAGCCCCAAAGTACTCAAAGGTATTTACTTTAGGAACCCCAACCTTTCACAACGGAAGCCAGAAGAAAATTCGTTTTGGGTAAGGCATAATTTAAGCAAGGGATCTCCCACCTTCACCAACAGTCCTTTTATATCCATAGACATGTCTTCCCCCCTTCACCGAGAAGTCCTAACTCGACAAATCATTCAATCCTGCCAGAACTTCTACCGGTAAGCATGTATTATTCACTCAATCATCATGTTAAATGACATCCCCTCACTACTCCAAGCTTCTACCAATTCCACTCCGCTCTAATCCCCCTTCACTCTCGAAATAATCTACATGCCCAAAACGGATTGGTGTGCGTTGAAAGAAGACCTTAAGGCCTCTTGAACACCCCTCTAAAAAGTTACGCAGCGACCTCCTTAACTGCTATGAGTTGGGTAAGGAGGTTATGAGATAAGTTTCTCTAGAAGCGTAAGGGAGGCTATAATACCCAAGATACCCAGCCACAATAGACTTTTACTAGCTGTCCTAGCTTCCACACCAACGAACTTGGTTTGAATTCTAGTAATTGGGGGGTAAAGGTTATATTATAGCCAAACAGTAAGTTATTCAATTTTTTCTTTCTAGCCTACGCTGGGCTGGTTTTCGAAATCTTTTTATCTCCGGATGCCGAATCAGAGTTAGTGTCCATGTGCCTAGACTTTTGTATTAAACTAATTGTTGACCTTTCACCAATTATCCTCGTCTGGAAATAGGAAGTCTTAAATCCAGGATCAATTGAAATCGGAGGAATCATCGCTATACATGTAGTCAAGGGCCATGATCTAGCCTAAGAATTGGCAAATAGGTACAAACTTATTTTGGGAATTTGAACGGCGAGGTACACGGATTAGGCTAAGACGATGCAACGAAAAAGAAATGTCAGAAGTATCAACTTGATAATATTGGTCTGGCATAGGTATTGTTCCCCTCTTAACTGATAACATGATTTGTCTGTGTTTACTCACTTACGTGTGCGTCTACAAGACCACGTAGACATATCGATAGGTAGCACAACACAAGAGAAATTAAAGATAGCCCCACAAATATCTTAGTTTTGAGGCTTATACTTGCATGGTCGCTACGCCCATCTAGTCAGATAGGTATCAGACTATACCGGTGTCGAGTATTCCCATGAACCCACCTTCTAACTCCTAAAAATGATATTAACGGCCTTGTGAGTATTTTTTTTCGTAACAGCCTTCCCAAAACATGAATTTAGATTGAAATAGCATATTTCTACACGCAACTGATAACCGTAGTTCTACAAACAAGCTCTTTGTCATCTATAAGTGCTACAGATTCCAGATATATTCCTGGTTTGAGGGCCTCGTAGTAAGAGTCTACTTCAGGGGGCGTGTCGAATTCAGTCTTCGCAACCGTTCAGTCGAACTACAGTCGACCACAGTTGGACGGTGCCCAGCCAGTTCGGCCGTACCGTAGTCAGACTAATTAGGATCACAGTCCACTATTTTCTGTATCAGGGTTGGGGCCACTATAAAAGTGCCTGTAAAAAAAACCCATAATTGCCCCCTAGGACTATAAAAAACTGACATCTCAGCACCCAAGCATGGGCAGAAAATCTGTATTCATAAAGATATACTCCCTTCTTATTGAATTAATATGCTATCAAATAGTGCTGTATAAAATAATATCTGCCTAAAAAGTAGTGGACTGCCGTCTTAATTAGTCTGACTGTGGTCGGATGGCGCCCAGACAGTCTACCAGGTTCAGTCCAGTCTAATACTGGACTGGACGGCTGGCTAAACTGGCTGATGCTGTGTGGGCTGAGAAGATGGAGAGTATATGTGGGGGATTAAGGGGATTGGGGGAAGCTGAGGGTTAGGAAGATAAAGATGAGAAGGGTGATCGAGGTGAAAGTGGTAGTGGGTTTCTACATTTTGTAGGTGAGATCAGGGATAGACGTATGGTACGCGCAGTCTGAAATGTGCTAGCCGAATCCGAGGTGAGACAGCAACCCACACCGAATCTGGGCCAAACTTCCATAATCTGGGCTATGTAAAAAATTAAAAAAAATCCTGCAAGCTCAAGTGTATGTTCAATAGAGAAATAATACTGCCAATATATGATTGTAATAGAGCTTTATCTCTGGTATATCCATTCTTACTTGTTAGGCCATATGTAGCATCCATCATGCTTAAGTATTTCTAGGAATTGTTCCATTTGGTACTTTTTACAGCCAAAAATGAAGTTTTATTCCACAACAACCACACATCCCCAAGCCTAATAAAAAGATATGGAGCTTTATTGAGGCTATAGCAGGCCACATATCTTTTTGTTAGTGAGTTGGCTGGCTGTGGGGGCCGGAATATCGCTCCAAATACTGTGACACATTTAAGACTGCGCGCACTATATATCAAAAACTTGTAATATTGAACGTCGGCCTAAAGAACAGCACCAGGGGAACTCACGGGATATACGTGAATTTATTGATATTATCTAGACTAGAGGTCGGGCTAGACACAAATGTTTTCTTATAATAGACGGTAGAACCGTCCACAAGCTAGAGGGATTCTCACTCGGTTATACGGTCTGTCTAGAGCGTTATAGACTATTGGGATTTTCAAGACAGCTATTTTAATGTTAGTTCTAAGTAAGAACTTAAGAGGACTTGTCATAGGAGAACAGAATCTACCTTCGATAAAATCTCAGTGATCTTCTTTCCATCTGCTTAGCAAAGGACTTACAAGATCTGAGAGTCCAAAAGCTAAGCCTCCAAAAAGAACGTCTCAACTTTGAACCTACCTTTCAAGGGGTATCTTCTCACAAAACTTATGAGTATTCTTCAGCCCAACATTCATAATCACAGCGGGAGTAAGTGCATGTAATACCCCCATCAGTACATCCGAACCCCCGACCTGACACAACAAGCTAATGTCTATAAAGTTAAAGAACAGCCCCTTGGCAAAATATATGTTAGATGATACCTAAGCGTGTGTGTTCCACGTAGTGGCTTGCTTATTTATCCCCCACTAAGACTACTATTATAACCTCAAATCCTTTTGCGACTCGGCCCGCATGGGGTATCTTGCGCGTGCTGTAAAATGCCCTCGCGCGATTTCTTAGCGAGTTAGGGCACTAGAAAATCTCTACTAAGAGTGCTACAGCTAAAGAAAGAAAGAGCGCCTCTCTATACCTTCCACAACATCTGTTTTTACTCTCAAAATTTACAAGCAAGCGTATAGATGTATTACAGATAATGAGGGAAATAGCTATAATTTTTAAGTATCAAATATGCTCAATCGATAGTTCCTAGGTACGTACTTGACACTCGTGATTTTTCAATGTATGGAGGTCATATATACCTATGAGATTATGAGTGCAGACCCCTACTGCGCGGTCGCTTTATGCCAGAGCCTTGTACTAGCTAAAAAAAAAAGTTTATCGCCTGGGTTTAACGAAAATTACCCGGAAATGGGTCACGGTGGGGAAGTGGGCCACGGTCGGCAACAGTACTAAAGTGGAGAGAAAAATTCGCTTATCCAACAACACTTGACTATGAAAAGAAATAACTATGGAGGATATAATATAATGCAGTGAGAACCTATTGAGAGTATATATGAGAGAAGAAACAGATAGAAAGAGTTGTTGTGGTTTGGTGATTGTAGATAATGCCTTCTACCCAGGTGCCTGTTAGAGAAAATAAGAACCAGCGAGACCAGAACTTAGAGAGTAAATCACCCACCTGGAGAGTACAGAGAACAGGTGTACTTTCTATTAATCCTTCTCTGACTAGAGAGTACCTATTCCACTGATCCCCCAAGAGCACTAAAAGTGACAGCACTTTGGACCATTTCACCCCCGCTTCTCCTGGACCCTCTCAACCGTTTCGCGACCGGGGAATTTTCGTCATCGTTACGCGAACGTTTATGTATAAGTCCTAGTACTTGTAATTAGCTAGTAAATAATGTTTGGAGAGGGTTGAGAATGGATTTGAGAGGAAGTTGTGAGTGTGTTGAGTACCTTCCTGTAGCTGAGTGCGTTTGGCTCGGGCTTCAGCAGCTTTCTTCTTCTTTTCATCTTTTTCAAGCCGTAATGTACGCAGTCGATCCAGATCTGTCCGTGTAATGACTCTAGCTTTGCTAATCTGTCTCTTGTCGGTTCTGCTTTTCTTCTGAGAGGAGAAAAACTGTCGCATGGTTTCCTGAGTGATGGACTTCTCGGCAAAAGCAGTGCTTGCAGCAGTTGCAAGAATACCAAATAAGCTTTTAACTTCTTCAAGGTTGTTGGATCTTTCAACTGTCTCCCGCATGCGTTGGATATCTTTAGAACATGATGGAGTGAGTGGAGGTGGACTTGGTGGTTGGATTGATGGATGTTGAAGAATTTTGAGAACCTGGTATCGACGGAAAGGAACAATTCCAGCTGTAGCAAACGCAGATATAATGTTTTTTTTAGTGAAAGCAGACTGCCGTGCTTTCATGAGAAGAGGAAAGAAATCGCCCTTTAAAAATCGCTGGTATGGATGGGTTCGGATCCAAAGGTCTAACAGATTGGAGTAATACTGTGTTAGCGGAGAAAACAGTCCAACATCAAGAGGCTGGAGAAGATGTGTTGCATGCGGAGGAAGGCAGAGTAGGTGGATATTATGATCAAGACAGTATTCGATAAATTCGATGGTAAGATGTGATGAATGGCCATCGATAATAAGGAGTCGGTGTTGAGTTGTAGTTGTCAATGTATCAAAATGAGTTGTAAGCCAGCGGAATCCAAGGTCATCGTCTGTCCAGCCTGATGAAGAGAGAGCAAATGTAGCTTCATCTCGTTCTTCATAATCATGAAGCCCAACAAGATGTGCTTCGCCTTTGTAAATAATGAATGGTGGAAGTACTTTCCCGCGTGCAGAAACACATTCCATAACAGATACCCACTCACGGTTTCCAGGCTGACGCACCCGTGATACTCTTCTTCTTTTCCTTACTAAAACTTTTGCATGTTTGGCTTGCCCGATTGCGAACCCTTTCTCATCAGCGTTGTAGGTATTGTTGGGATCGATATGGTAACGGCTTTTTGTAACGGGGGCACTCCCAGAGGAGTACTGTAAAAACCGATCACCTATTGGGGAACAGCAGGCGATAATCACAAGGCAAGGCTAGTATCGAGAGACTAAGGGCTCAAGGACAAGGTAGGTATGGTAACAATATAAGTTGTTGCGTGAAGAACTAACTAACGGGCAGAGATGCGTCCCTTTTATACCCTTTCAGGAGGGACGCTGAGATCAACAATGAGACAATATGAGACTGAAGGAGCGACCTCCTTCTACATGAAACTATAGACGTCTCGTCCTGCGAGGCGTACTCCTTACATGACCAATGATAACAGGAATCCTACGAGATATGAAACGATACACGAAACAAGGAGATGGACAAGGCAGACTAGAAAATGGGTGTTCTTGACAAGTACTGCCGTACCAAAAAAAAAACCAACAACCTCCCTTTCTGACGAGAAGCTTCAGCAGTGAGGCTTAGAACCGCTCGTCAACACGGAAGGTCGACAGTCCCTAGGCAAAATAGGAATAAGGATTTAATGGATAGATAACTAAAAACTTTAAAAGGCTCTGCTTCCCAGGGGAAGACAAACGTCTTTAGCAAAGAGTATGAGGGTCTCTGAACAACGGTTGTTCGTTGACTAGCAAGAATGATTGTCCTGGGGGGAAAGACGGGTTTAAGCTATGATTTTGATTGCGAGCAGGCTGCCAAGAAGCGGGGGAACAATTCCTCCGTGCTTGGAAATCAACTGAGTCTAGAGCACCCCTAAGAACTAGCGGGGTCGATAGACTAGCGACTAAAAAGCGTCGGTTACTAAAAGCTCTGTAACTATTGCTAATATGGTCCGATTTCAAATCCGATTGCACCTATGGATTCGCAGCACTGTCCCCCATATACCCTCCGAGTTTGGTTCGGTTGGACGAATTTTCCTGACGGTTTTGGGGTTATTTTTGGGGTCCAAAACTTGTCTTTTTGTTAGGGAATCAGCAACTCAGGGGAGCCCTCTCTGCAAACGGCGGGTGGCACAGTGGGGCGCCTCGGGGGTGTTAGAAAACACGGAGTCCCCTAGGTGGGGTAACCCACTGGTGATTCCTGCCATTGCTTAGATTCCTTTCCCACGTTCCTAGTCCAACCTGGGAACGTGGCGGAGAGGTAATCTTGATCCATAAGGACCTTTAGGGCGAAGCACAAGGCATAGCCCCGTATGGTTCGATTCGTGACGCCGCCAGGTTAATTATTATTAATTTTGCTGGCGGCCCTAACTACTAAGCATAGCTTTGCTCTCATTTCATGGCTCTCGGCCTCCCATAAGGTTGGCCATCAGCGAAGCCGTTGTTATTCCTCCTAGAGGAACAGGAGCTTAACTCTGTTCATGGAGGCAACTGCTTCAGTCTCGTTGCACTAGTATTGTCAAGAACACCCATTTCCTAGTCTGCCTTGTCTATCTCCTTGTTTCATGTATCGTTTCATATCTCGTAGGATTCCTGTTATCATTGGTCATGTAAGAAGTACGCCTCGCAGGACGAGACGTCTATAGTTTCATGTAGAAGGAGGTCGCTCCTTCAGTTTCATATTGTCTCATTGTTGATCTCAGCGTCCCTCCAGAAAGGGTATAAAAGGGACGCATCTCTGTCAGTTAGTTAGTTCTTCACGCAACAACTTATATTGTTACCATACCTACCTTGTCCTTGAGTTCCTAGTCTCTCGATACTAGCCTTGCCTTGTGATTATCGCCTGCTGTTCCCCAATAGGTGATCGGTTTTTACACTTTGTTGCGTCTACCCTACGCAGCACCCGATAGTCTTCAATCTGGATCAAAACGTATCATTTAACCTAGATACCCTTTTCGGACCCTTGTTACAGGAAGTACCAGATAGGGCAACCAGCCCCATTACCCCAGATCCCCAATCCAGACCAATAACTCCAGAAACCCCGTTCCAATCCGACAACAGAATGTCTTCATCAGCAGAGACTACCGCAGGCGGTAGCAACCCAGTCCAGATGAGCAATGATGCTCTAGTCCAACTGCTTGAACAAGTAGCAGCAACAAAAAACAACAAGCCACGAACAATGAAAATACCAGACGCCGACGAATTCAAAGGCGAACCCACGAAAATCCGCACATGGCTACGGCAGTGCGAAAACAAATTTACAGAATATACGGACGCCACAGATATGCAAAAACTCATATACGCCAGCAATAAAATGAAGGACCAAGCTGGATCCTGGATGTTCTCGGTCCTCGAAAATAAAACATACACCACCTGGGAAACATTTAAGGATGCCCTCAAAAAAGCCTTTGGCGAAGCAGACACAAAAGAAGCCGCCAAACAGCGAATCAGAAATCTGTGCCAGACCGGAACAGTAAACGAATACTGGACCAAATTCCAAACCGACATGGATTTGTTAGGATGGAACGAAGAAGCATTGAAGGACGAATTCTACGATGGACTAGCCCGGAACATAAGGGCCAAGTTAACCGCCATTATTAATAAACCAGCAACACTACGGGAATTCGCACTACTATGCATCAACCTAGACAACGAAATAATAGCCAGCAAAGTCCGCACCACCAAGTGGGACAACCATGCACCCAAAGCACCCACCACGAAGGCCTATACTCAGCCCTACGTTCCCAGACACACCAACGGAACGTTTGCACCCAATCCAAGTCCAACTCCAACCACCACCACAGAATTACCTCCAGGAGACCCTATGGACCTAGACGCCTCTAGAAAAAAGAAATTCCTTCCACTTACCGACAAGGAAAAAAAGAGACGGTTCGAAAACAACCTCTGCATGTACTGTGGAAAACCCAACCACATGGCAGATAAGTGCCCAGAAAAGACGTGGAAACCAAAGCCTAGAAGGCTAGCCGGCACCTCTTCACAAAATCTCGAAGAATCGGGAAACGAGGAAGACCAGGAGTAAAGAGCAACCTACCCCTGGCAAAAGAATCCCCTAGAGTTGCCAAACCATCACGCTTCGCTCCACTTCAAGACCTCCCCGAAAACCATACGTCATTCAGTACAGCTGGACTATCCTGTTCCTCTGACATCCCGCCAAAACATGCCCTAGACGACCACCTCATCCTCCCGGTACAAATCAGCCTCGGAAACCAAGTCATTGAAACTTTTGCCATGCTAGATAGCGGAGCAACTGGAAACTTCATTGATCGCAGTTTCGCCAATCAAAAGCAATTCCCAGTCCAAGCCAAGAAAGTGGCCCAGCCACTTACCCTTATCGATGGATCAACCTCCCAAAGCGGCACCATCACTCACCAAGTCAAACTGCCCATAAAAATAGGAAATCACCAAGAAACGGAAACCCTCCAAGTCACCAAGCTAGGACACTACCCAGTAATCCTAGGAATCCCCTGGTTCAAAAAACATAACCCAGAAATTATGTGGAAAGAACACCAAGTCAACTTCACGTCCAAAACTTGTCAAGAAGAGTGCCTCAACGTACCAAGCGTCGTTCAAGCCCTTCCTGAGAAGCCTGCAATCATCCAACACCTCAGGACTGCAGACATAAGCCTAGTAGGAGCAGCTGCGTTCAAGCGATCTGCGAAACAAGGCGAAGCCTGCCTCCTCACCATCCGAGAAATCGATCATGCATTAGAACTTTGTGCTTCGGACAAATACGAATACATGAGAAAGGATACTCAACCCCCAGCCAAGTCCCCGGAAGCAAAAAATCTTCTACCCGTCGAATACCACGATTTCCTTGATATATTTCACGAGCGCGAACCTACCGACCCGCCTCCTCGTCGCCAAGCAGATCATAAGATCAACCTCATACCAGGAACTACCCCGCCATTCAAGCAACTGTACTCATTGTCAGAAGCAGAGTTGAAAACTCTACGCGAATACCTGGAAACCTACCTGAAGAGAGGATGGATTAGATCCTCATCTTCCTCGGCCGGAGCACCCATTCTATTTGTTAAGAAAAAAGATGGGTCAATGCGGCTGTGTGTCGACTACCGAGGACTTAACGCCGTCACCGTTAAAGACCGGTACCCCCTGCCACTAATCAACGAAGCGTTAGACCGTCTAAAGTCAGCAAAAGTCTATACGTCATTAGACATCCGAGAAGGATACCACCATATCCGAATAGCAGAAGGGGACGAATGGAAAACAGCTTTTCGAACGCGCTACGGCCTTTACGAATACACTGTCATGCCTTTCGGACTCACCAACGCTCCTGCCACGTTCCAAGCCTGGATCAACGAGATCCTGTCCGAGTTCCTAGACGTCTTCTGTATCGTCTACCTAGATGACATCCTCATCTACTCCGAAGACATGAAGTCCCATGTCAGTCAAGTCCGCCAGGTTATGAAAAAACTTCGTAATGCTGGAATCAACCTCAAACCTTCTAAATGCCACTTCCACCAAGAAGAGATAGAATACCTCGGTTTCATAGTATCTCCCAAAGGTGTGTTTATGGATCCCAAAAAAATCCAAGCCATAACCGAATGGCCCGACCTAGCCTCAGTCCACGACGTCCAGTGTTTCTTAGGATTTGCCAACTTCTATCGACGTTTCATCAGTAAGTATAGCAACATCTGTAAACCTCTAACACAACTCCTCAAGAAGGACGTCAAATTCGAGTTCAATACGGAAGCAAGAAAAGCATTCGACATACTCAAAAAGGCTTTTACCACGGCTCCAATCCTCCAACACTTCGACCCGTCAAAAGAAATCACGGTAGAAACCGACGCCTCGGACTACGTAATAGCCGCAGTAATCTCCCAAACTAACAACGAGGGAATCCTCCACCCCATCGCGTACTATTCAAAGAAAATGAACGCAGCCCAAATCAACTATGAAATCCACGACAAGGAACTCCTTGCCATAGTCTCAGCGTTTCGAGAATGGAGACAGTACCTGGAAGGAAGTCAACACCAAATCAAAGTACTCAGCGACCACAAAAACCTGGAATACTTCATGACAACCAAAGAGTTAAATAGAAGACAAGCACGATGGGCCGAAACCCTTGGAAGTTACAATTTCGTCATCACCTACAGACCCGGCGATCAAGGACAAAACCCGACGCTCTAACCAGGCGATCAGGAGATCTGCCTCAAAAGGGGGACCTACATCTCAAACAAACACTCCTGAAACCCGACAAGTTCCAACTAAGCGCCACCATCACAAATACAGCCACCGATAACACCATCAAAGAAGAAATCCAGAAACAACTCCAAAACGATCCCCTAACACGCCAAGTAATCCAAAACTTGAAAAGTGGTGTCACCAGATCAAAAGACGTTGCACTAGGCTTGTGCTCCATGCAAGATAACCTACTAACGTACGATGGCCTCATCTGGATCCCTGACAATACCCCACTTCGCCTCCAAATCGTGAAACAGATCCACGACAACCTGGCCGCAGGACACCCCGGTCGCGAAAAAACCCTCGAACTAATCACACGAGACTACTATTTCCCGGGAATGAGAAAATTCGTCACAAAATACGTTGACCACTGCGACACGTGCGCCCGCATCAAACCAGTCAGACACGCCCCTTTCGGATTACTCAAACCCCTACAACCCCCTGACCGCCCCTGGCGATCACTATCCATGGATTTTATCACGGGACTGCCGACGTCCCGGGACACGATGCTCTATGGGTGGTAGTAGATCGCCTTACAAAAATGGCACATTTTGTGCCCTGCCAAGCATCCCTCACAGCCCAACAATTCGCAAAACTGTTCATGACACACGTTTTCAAATATCATGGATTACCAGACGACATCACAAGCGACCGTGACCC
This sequence comes from Verpa conica, assembly GCA_033030425.1. Classification (NCBI taxonomy): domain Eukaryota; kingdom Fungi; phylum Ascomycota; class Pezizomycetes; order Pezizales; family Morchellaceae; genus Verpa; species Verpa conica. The sequence continues at coordinate 640,279 of JAUFSD010000021.1, read as the reverse complement.
ACTGTTTACCTCAAACCTTTGGAAAGAATTAACCAAGGAACTCGGAATCAAAAGCAACCTGAGCACGGCTTTCCACCCCCAAACCGACGGACAAACAGAACGAGTCAACGCCATCTTAGAACAGTACCTCCGAGCCTATGTCAACTATCAACAGGACAATTGGGCGGAACTTCTAAACACCGCCGAATTCTGTTACAACAACACAGCCTCAAGCACCACCAAAGTCTCGCCATTCTTTGCCAATTACGGCTACAACCCAAAACACCATCTAAACCTACAAGCCCCCGTCACACAAGCCCCTGACGTCGAGTCATACACCAAACAGCTACAAACACTACATGACTCACTTCGCGACGAAATCCGTTTCAGCCAGGAGTCACAAGCCGAACAGTCAAACAAACATCGATCACCCGACCCTATCCTGAAACCAGGAGACAAAGTTTGGCTGCTTAGACGAAACATTAACACCACACGACCCTCCAACAAGCTGGATTTCAAACGCCTAGGACCGTTCTCCGTACTCGAACGAATAGGTACCCGCGCCTATAAATTGGACCTTCCTCCTTCCATGAAAGTCCATCCAACATTCCACATCAGTCTTCTCGAACCAACAGCTTCTTCAGAACCAATACCCGGTCATATCCAGCCTCCTCCTCCTCCAGTCATCATCAACTCTCACGAAGAATTCGAAATCGATCAGGTTATCGATTTCAAACTCCTTCGCAACAAACTCTACTACCGCGCTCAGTGGAAAGGCTACTCAAAAGAACACGATCAAGAGTGGTACCCTGCCTCCAATTTCGAAAACTCTCAATCCCTCGTCCACGAATTCCACCACCGCTACCCACACAAACCTTCCCCCACAAACCAAAATGTCTCTATACGTCGCACCCGTTCCCGCCGTTAAGGTTACTGTCAATGGCACCTCTATTAGCCTAAGCACTCATGCCCACATCACCCTCCTCCGTACCAAACTAGAATTTGCCAAACGCGACTACGAAGTGGCCGCTCAATCCCTCAAAGCCTTTCCCCAAGCCCTCCGTATCTTCGAGTGCCGGCTACTCGAAGCCACCATGGAAATGAACACCTACCATGCCAACGTACTCGCCACCACAGGCGCTGCCCTGGGGCAACAAATAACCCTTATCAAAGCCAGAATCAACGTCCCTGCCGAAACACCACTCTCCCCACTCATCAAGGAGGACGGAACCCTCGACTACAGCAAACTCGAGGTAGCAATCACTGCTGCCAGTACCCAACCAACGATCCCGATCCTCGAAGACCCGTATTGCGAGGATTGCCAGGAGAGACACCCTGTGACTGCCTCGTCCCCTGCCTCCACCATTCCCGACCACCAACCCACCAGCCCCATGAGCGTAAGCTCAAAACACAGTTGCGAGTGCACAGACGAACACCCGTCTCCCTATGTTGTCTCGCCCACTCCCCCAGCACCCGTATCCCCCCCTCCTGGTCTCATTGAGATGGTCCAAGAGGTTGGTAATATCACCAAAAACGTCTCTACTATCATTTCGGGAACCGCAGTCCTCAACGCCCAGTACGAGAAGCGTCTACAAACCGAGAAAGAAGAGTTACAGAAAGAGAGGCTGGACCTCATCACCCGACTCACCAATCAAGCTGTCCAGGAAGGACACATTACCCCCCGCACCAAAGAAGAACCCCCCTTCTCTCCCATGTTCAAAGCTCACGGGGAAAGAGCAGAACTTGTCCCCCTTGCCTACGCTCCACCAGCAGCTGAGTCTGCCCCCTCCACCGCAAACTCCTACGATTCTTGGGGAAACATCAAACCCCAAGTCACCTTCGAACAATCCGCGGAAGACCCAGACCTTCCCATCCCTACTCCCCAATACCAACGCAAGCTCTCTAAGGGAGCTCGCCACCGTCGTAATATCCAACGCCGTCTCAGGCAACAGAATTAGACTCCGGTCTCGTAGGAACTTCGCCCTTGAAGAGGGACCTACTGTCAAGAACACACATTTCCTAGTCTGCCTTGTCTATCTCCTTGTTTCATGTATCGTTTCATATCTCGTAGGATTCCTGTTATCATTGGTCATGTAAGAAGTACGCCTCGCAGGACGAGACGTCTATAGTTTCATGTAGAAGGAGGTCGCTCCTTCAGTTTCATATTGTCTCATTGTTGATCTCAGCGTCCCTCCAGAAAGGGTATAAAAGGGACGCATCTCTGTCAGTTAGTTAGTTCTTCACGCAACAACTTATATTGTTACCATACCTACCTTGTCCTCGAGTTCCTAGTCTCTCGATACTAGCCTTGCCTTGTGATTATCGCCTGCTGTTCCCCAATAGGTGATCGGTTTTTACAAGTATCTCCCGTAGCTATAAGCTACAGACGCATTACTCTGGTCTCTGTCGCATACCAACGACGGTGAGCTTCACTCCGTCCTAGGAGCTCGCCAGCTTGCTTAGGGATCGGGCTATCATAGTAACGACTTTCCTTAGTATCTATTGACCGGAATAGGATAGCTAGTCCTATCCCTCAAGGGAGATCCTTAGGTGTCTCTACATGGAGAGGTACTTGAGACTAGTCATGACGATGGTTAAATCGTCACACTTTTTACTTCTGATAGTCGGTTAAAATAATGTTGAATAATAGTAGGATTGCTTGCTGCTGCTCGTTCATTATCAATTCGAGCAGATAATCGTAAAGCAATATCAGGATGTCGATTTAAAAACCGTGTAACCCAGTGGTCGCCAATATGTGTTTCTGTGTTGTGTTGTCGATCTTGAAGGATTGAAACGACTATTTCGTGCAAATGTGTAAGTCTTGGTGGAATACCAAAACCGTCCAACCGACTAATCCATGCTTCAATAACATTCTCCTCCTCTTCGGTAAGCAGCTGTTGATTTTTATGAGCTTCAGCTCTTGGTCTTGTTTTATTGTTGTACCGGTTTGTGAGAGTGGTTCTTGGTATACTATATTTCCGACTAGCAGCACGGATTGATAGATTGGTATTATTATTCAAAGCGTTGAGTGCCTCTAATATGCGTAATTCCTCTTCAGAATTCACTCTCTTATTCACTTGTGGCATTGTGTAGCGTAGGACAGTAGTTGTTCTCTTGTAAAGACAGTAAAGGTGGTTGCACTACACCTGGCCCACTTCCCCACCGTGACCCATTTCCGGGTAATTTTCGTTACCTAGGTAGCAACGCAACCACCCACTAAAGTCAAAGTGAGGGATCAACCTCACTCTCCTCCTAACCACCCATCATCACCACATCAAGTCTAAGTGATTTCCATCATTCCCTTTCTCTTCCATCTACTTACATTGATTGCTAATCTAGTTTGATTTTAGAATAAACAGGAGAACCCCAAAATAACACAAACGAAACGAAACGAAACAGTGCGTAAACGAAAAACAATGCGCAAACGGGACGAAACGAAACGATACTGAGTGAAATGATGTGGAGATAAAACAGAATAAAGGTTACATGAGGGGCTTTAAGCGGGATAGTTGTTTTTACCATCTACGCTTAAGCATCTAATCATAATATGTGGAAGTCTATCTATTTCTTGATTGATTCTCTCGACTGTTAAAGCTTCCCATGTTTCGGTCAAGGTTTTTTTCATCTCTTCAACTGTTCTGATCGGCTTTTCTCTTCCATCAATTTCCTCTCTCATCCAGTCCCAAATATGCTCGATAGGATTGAAGTCAGGAGAAAAGGAAGGCTACAATGCTTTGGGTATACCCCATTTGTGTCTCTCTCGGTTTGTATAGGTAGCAGTATGTAAAAACCGATCACCTATTGGGGAACAGCAGGCGATAATCACAAGGCAAGGCTAGTATCGAGAGACTAGGAACTCGAGGACAAGGTAGGTATGGTAACAATATAAGTTGTTGCGTGAAGAACTAACTAACTGACAGAGATGCGTCCCTTTTATACCCTTTCTGGAGGGACGCTGAGATCAACAATGAGACAATATGAAACTGAAGGAGCGACCTCCTTCTACATGAAACTATAGACGTCTCGTCCTGCGAGGCGTACTTCTTACATGACCAATGATAACAGGAATCCTACGAGATATGAAACGATACATGAAACAAGGAGATAGACAAGGCAGACTAGGAAATGTGTGTTCTTGACAGTAGGTCCCTCTTCAAGGGCGAAGTTCCTACGAGACCGGAGTCTAATTCTGTTGCCTGAGACGGCGTTGGATATTACGACGGTGGCGAGCTCCCTTAGAGAGCTTGCGTTGGTATTGGGGAGTAGGGATGGGAAGGTCTGGGTCTTCCGCGGATTGTTCGAAGGTGACTTGGGGTTTGATGTTTCCCCAAGAATCGTAGGAGTTTGCGGTGGAGGGGGCAGACTCAGCTGCTGGTGGAGCGTAGGCAAGGGGGACAAGTTCTGCTCTTTCCCCGTGAGCTTTGAACATGGGAGAGAAGGGGGGTTCTTCTTTGGTGCGAGGGGTAATGTGTCCTTCCTGGACAGCTTGATTGGTGAGTCGGGTGATGAGGTCCAGCCTCTCTTTCTGTAACTCTTCTTTCTCGGTTTGTAGACGCTTCTCGTACTGGGCGTTGAGGACTGCGGTTCCCGAAATGATAGTAGAGACGTTTTTGGTGATATTACCAACCTCTTGGACCATCTCAATGAGACCAGGAGGGGGGGATACGGGTGCTGGGGGAGTGGGCGAGACAACATAGGGAGACGGGTGTTCGTCTGTGCACTCGCAACTGTGTTTTGAGCTTACGCTCATGGGGCTGGTGGGTTGGTGGTCGGGAATGGTGGAGGCAGGGGACGAGGCAGTCACAGGGTGTCTCTCCTGGCAATCCTCGCAATACGGGTCTTCGAGGATCGGGATCGTTGGTTGGGTACTGGCAGCAGTGATTGCTACCTCGAGTTTGCTGTAGTCGAGGGTTCCGTCCTCCTTGATGAGTGGGGAGAGTGGTGTTTCGGCAGGGACGTTGATTCTGGCTTTGATAAGGGTTATTTGTTGCCCCAGGGCAGCGCCTGTGGTGGCGAGTACGTTGGCATGGTAGGTGTTCATTTCCATGGTGGCTTCGAGTAGCCGGCACTCGAAGATACGGAGGGCTTGGGGAAAGGCTTTGAGGGATTGAGCGGCCACTTCGTAGTCGCGTTTGGCAAATTCTAGTTTGGTACGGAGGAGGGTGATGTGGGCATGAGTGCTTAGGCTAATAGAGGTGCCATTGACAGTAACCTTAACGGCGGGAACGGGTGCGACGTATAGAGACATTTTGGTTTGTGGGGGAAGGTTTGTGTGGGTAGCGGTGGTGGAATTCGTGGACGAGGGATTGAGAGTTTTCGAAATTGGAGGCAGGGTACCACTCTTGATCGTGTTCTTTTGAGTAGCCTTTCCACTGAGCGCGGTAGTAGAGTTTGTTGCGAAGGAGTTTGAAATCGATAACCTGATCGATTTCGAATTCTTCGTGAGAGTTGATGATGACTGGAGGAGGAGGAGGCTGGATATGACCGGGTATTGGTTCTGAAGAAGCTGTTGGTTCGAGAAGACTGATGTGGAATGTTGGATGGACTTTCATGGAAGGAGGAAGGTCCAATTTATAGGCGCGGGTACCTATTCGTTCGAGTACGGAGAACGGTCCTAGGCGTTTGAAATCCAGCTTGTTGGAGGGTCGTGTGGTGTTAATGTTTCGTCTAAGCAGCCAAACTTTGTCTCCTGGTTTCAGGATAGGGTCGGGTGATCGATGTTTGTTTGACTGTTCGGCTTGTGACTCCTGGCTGAAACGGATTTCGTCGCGAAGTGAGTCATGTAGTGTTTGTAGCTGTTTGGTGTATGACTCGACGTCAGGGGCTTGTGTGACGGGGGCTTGTAGGTTTAGATGGTGTTTTGGGTTGTAGCCGTAATTGGCAAAGAATGGCGAGACTTTGGTGGTGCTTGAGGCTGTGTTGTTGTAACAGAATTCGGCGGTGTTTAGAAGTTCCGCCCAATTGTCCTGTTGATAGTTGACATAGGCTCGGAGGTACTGTTCTAAGATGGCGTTGACTCGTTCTGTTTGTCCGTCGGTTTGGGGGTGGAAAGCCGTGCTCAGGTTGCTTTTGATTCCGAGTTCCTTGGTTAATTCTTTCCAAAGGTTTGAGGTAAACAGTGGGTCACGGTCGCTTGTGATGTCGTCTGGTAATCCATGATATTTGAAAACGTGTGTCATGAACAGTTTTGCGAATTGTTGGGCTGTGAGGGATGCTTGGCAGGGCACAAAATGTGCCATTTTTGTAAGGCGATCTACTACCACCCATAGAGCATCGTGTCCTTGGGACGTCGGCAGTCCCGTGATAAAATCCATGGATAGTGATCGCCAGGGGCGGTCAGGGGGTTGTAGGGGTTTGAGTAATCCGAAAGGGGCGTGTCTGACTGGTTTGATGCGGGCGCACGTGTCGCAGTGGTCAACGTATTTTGTGACGAATTTTCTCATTCCCGGGAAATAGTAGTCTCGTGTGATTAGTTCGAGGGTTTTTTCGCGACCGGGGTGTCCTGCGGCCAGGTTGTCGTGGATCTGTTTCACGATTTGGAGGCGAAGTGGGGTATTGTCAGGGATCCAGATGAGGCCATCGTACGTTAGTAGGTTATCTTGCATGGAGCACAAGCCTAGTGCAACGTCTTTTGATCTGGTGACACCACTTTTCAAGTTTTGGATTACTTGGCGTGTTAGGGGATCGTTTTGGAGTTGTTTCTGGATTTCTTCTTTGATGGTGTTATCGGTGGCTGTATTTGTGATGGTGGCGCTTAGTTGGAACTTGTCGGGTTTCAGGAGTGTTTGTTTGAGATGTAGGTCCCCCTTTTGAGGCAGATCTCCTGATCGCCTGGTTAGAGCGTCGGGTTTTTGTCCTTGATCGCCGGGTCTGTAGGTGATGACGAAATTGTAACTTCCAAGGGTTTCGGCCCATCGTGCTTGTCTTCTATTTAACTCTTTGGTTGTCATGAAGTATTCCAGGTTTTTGTGGTCGCTGAGTACTTTGATTTGGTGTTGACTTCCTTCCAGGTACTGTCTCCATTCTCGAAACGCTGAGACTATGGCAAGGAGTTCCTTGTCGTGGATTTCATAGTTGATTTGGGCTGCGTTCATTTTCTTTGAATAGTACGCGATGGGGTGGAGGATTCCCTCGTTGTTAGTTTGGGAGATTACTGCGGCTATTACGTAGTCCGAGGCGTCGGTTTCTACCGTGATTTCTTTTGACGGGTCGAAGTGTTGGAGGATTGGAGCCGTGGTAAAAGCCTTTTTGAGTATGTCGAATGCTTTTCTTGCTTCCGTATTGAACTCGAATTTGACGTCCTTCTTGAGGAGTTGTGTTAGAGGTTTACAGATGTTGCTATACTTACTGATGAAACGTCGATAGAAGTTGGCAAATCCTAAGAAACACTGGACGTCGTGGACTGAGGCTAGGTCGGGCCATTCGGTTATGGCTTGGATTTTTTTGGGATCCATAAACACACCTTTGGGAGATACTATGAAACCGAGGTATTCTATCTCTTCTTGGTGGAAGTGGCATTTAGAAGGTTTGAGGTTGATTCCAGCATTACGAAGTTTTTTCATAACCTGGCGGACTTGACTGACATGGGACTTCATGTCTTCGGAGTAGATGAGGATGTCATCTAGGTAGACGATACAGAAGACGTCTAGGAACTCGGACAGGATCTCGTTGATCCAGGCTTGGAACGTGGCAGGAGCGTTGGTGAGTCCGAAAGGCATGACAGTGTATTCGTAAAGGCCGTAGCGCGTTCGAAAAGCTGTTTTCCATTCGTCCCCTTCTGCTATTCGGATATGGTGGTATCCTTCTCGGATGTCTAATGACGTATAGACTTTTGCTGACTTTAGACGGTCTAACGCTTCGTTGATTAGTGGCAGGGGGTACCGGTCTTTAACGGTGACGGCGTTAAGTCCTCGGTAGTCGACACACAGCCGCATTGACCCATCTTTTTTCTTAACAAATAGAATGGGTGCTCCGTGAGGAAGATGAGGATCTAATCCATCCTCTCTTCAGGTAGGTTTCCAGGTATTCGCGTAGAGTTTTCAACTCTGCTTCTGACAATGAGTACAGTTGCTTGAATGGCGGGGTAGTTCCTGGTATGAGGTTGATCTTATGATCTGCTTGGCGACGAGGAGGCGGGTCGGTAGGTTCGCGCTCGTGAAATATATCAAGGAAATCGTGGTATTCGACGGGTAGAAGATTTTTTGCTTCCGGGGACTTGGCTGGGGGTTGAGTATCCTTTCTCATGTATTCGTATTTGTCCGAAGCACAAAGTTCTAATGCATGATCGATTTCTCGGATGGTGAGGAGGCAGGCTTCGCCTTGTTTCGCAGATCGCTTGAACGCAGCTGCTCCTACTAGGCTTATGTCTGCAGTCCTGAGGTGTTGGATGATTGCAGGCTTCTCAGGAAGGGCTTGAACGACGCTTGCACGTTGAGGCACTCTTCTTGACAAGTTTTGGACGTGAAGTTGACTTGGTGTTCTTTCCACATAATTTCTGGGTTATGTTTTTTGAACCAGGGGATTCCTAGGATTACTGGGTAGTGTCCTAGCTTGGTGACTTGGAGGGTTTCCGTTTCTTGGTGATTTCCTATTTTTATGGGCAGTTTGACTTGGTGAGTGATGGTGCCGCTTTGGGAGGTTGATCCATCGATAAGGGTAAGTGGCTGGGCCACTTTCTTGGCTTGGACTGGGAATTGCTTTTGATTGGCGAAACTGCGATCAATGAAGTTTCCAGTTGCTCCGCTATCTAGCATGGCAAAAGTTTCAATGACTTGGTTTCCGAGGCTGATTTGTACCGGGAGGATGAGGTGGTCGTCTAGGGCATGTTTTGGCGGGATGTCAGAGGAACAGGATAGTCCAGCTGTACTGAATGACGTATGGTTTTCGGGGAGGTCTTGAAGTGGAGCGAAGCGTGATGGTTTGGCAACTCTAGGGGATTCTTTTGCCAGGGGTAGGTTGCTCTTTACTCCTGGTCTTCCTCGTTTCCCGATTCTTCGAGATTTTGTGAAGAGGTGCCGGCTAGCCTTCTAGGCTTTGGTTTCCACGTCTTTTCTGGGCACTTATCTGCCATGTGGTTGGGTTTTCCACAGTACATGCAGAGGTTGTTTTCGAACCGTCTCTTTTTTTCCTTGTCGGTAAGTGGAAGGAATTTCTTTTTTCTGGAGGCGTCCAGGTCCATGGGATCTCCTGGAGGTAATTCTGTGGTTGTGGTTGGAGTCGGACTTAGATTTGATGCAAACGTCCCGTTGGTATGTTTGGGAACGTAGGGTTGAGTATAGGCTTTTGTGGCTGGTGCTCTGGGTGCATGGTTGTTCCACTTAGTGGTGCAGACTTTGCTGGCTATTATTTCGTTATCTAGATTGATGCACAGTAGTGCAAACTCTTGTAGGGGTTCAGGTTTGTTTATGATGGCGGTTAGTTTGGCTCTTATATTACGGGCTAGTCCATCATAGAACTCATTCTTCAGAACTTCTTCATTCCATCCCAATAGATCCATATCGGTTTGGAATTTTGTCCAGCATCCGTTTACTGTTTCTGTCTGGCACAGGTTTCTAATTCGTTGTTTAGCGGCTTCTTTTGTATCTGCTTCACCAAATGCTTTTTTGAGGGCATCTTTAAATGTTTCCCAGATGGTGTATGTTTTGTTTTTGAGTATTGAGAACATCCAGGATCCTGCTTGGTCCTTCATCTTATTGCTGGCGTATATAAGTTTCTGCATATCTGTAGCATCTGTGTATTCTGTAAACTTGTTTTCGCACTGTCGTAGCCATGTGCGGATTTTCGTAGGTTTGCTTTTGAACTCATCGGCGTCTGGTATTTTCATTGTTTGTGGCTTGTTGTTTTTTGTTGCTGTTACTTGTTTGAGCAGTTGAACTAGAGCGTCATTGCTTATCTGGACTGGGTTGCTACCGCCTGCGGTAGTTTCTGCTGATAAAGACATTCTGTTGTCGGATTGGAAAGGGGTTTCTGGAGTTATTGGTCTAGATTGGGGTTCTGGGGTAATGGAGCTTGTTGCCCTGTCTGGTACTTCCTGTAACAAGGGTCCGAAAAGGGTATCTAGATTAAATGATACGTTTTGATCCAGATTGAAGATTATCGGGTGCTGCGTAGGGTAGACGCAACAAAGTGTAAAAACCGATCACCTATTGGGGAACAGCAGGCGATAATCACAAGGCAAGGCTAGTATCGAGAGACTAGGAACTCAAGGACAAGGTAGGTATGGTAACAATATAAGTTGTTGCGTGAAGAACTAACTAACTGACAGAGATGCGTCCCTTTTATACCCTTTCTGGAGGGACGCTGAGATCAACAATGAGACAATATGAAACTGAAGGAGCGACCTCCTTCTACATGAAACTATAGACGTCTCGTCCTGCGAGGCGTACTTCTTACATGACCAATGATAACAGGAATCCTACGAGATATGAAACGATACATGAAACAAGGAGATAGACAAGGCAGACTAGGAAATGTGTGTTCTTGACACAGTATGAGCTGGTGCACCATCTTCCATTAATAGAAAGTTTGGATCTTTCTTTAATATCTGCTGACATGCAGGCCAAAGCAAAGGGTATCCGATGTGTTTTACATATCTCCAGGCATCAATTCCGCTTTCACCACCCTTTTTTCGTATCAATTTTTTAACTTTAAACTTTGTTTGGTTTTTACTTTCTCTCCCCGACTCTGTATTAAAGATAGAGTTAGTATTAGAGTTTTGCATGCTTGGTATATGTGATATAAAAATTAATACGCATATGGAAAATACTTACTTTTGCTTCCTGTCTCATTTTTCGGGCAGTAGCCAACTCTCGCTCCTTTAATAATCTGAATTCCTCAGAAGACTTCCATTCAGCTTCCAACTTTTTAGCTTCATCCGCTGCTATTGCATTAATCTCTGCAATAGCAGCGATAGCTTCTATACGTTCAGCTTCAGTTTCAGCCTCCCAAACATGAAAAGGTCCTTTATGATTGTACATAATCATTCCCCAACACATAACTGTACGCCCTTGTGACTTCTTTCCTCCAATACAATCTTCATTCCATTTTTCGCTATCCCCCTTTTCTCTCCAAACACGCCGAACTCCATGTACTCCTCCTACCATCACACCCATTTCGTCTGTAAATCCCCAATGAGACCATTCTTTATTGCTATCCCAATTTAACCGTGTTAAAGCAAATTTAAACCGTTCATTGCAGTGTGTATTGCTTAAAATCAGTTTAAGGTTTTCTTTATAACAACAGGTTCCACTTTCATGAAGAGCATTAAGAATAGTTTGTGATGAAACATGGCAAAGTCCGGCCAATTTTTGAAGACTTTCTAGTGACGCACGTCGGGAAAATCTATCAGCTTTAACTATTTGAATAAGGTGATCCTTATCCTCTTCAGTTAAAACTTTTGGCCGTCCAGATCGGTTTGATGGATCGAGGTTCTCAGGCTTTAAAAGGTCGGTAAGAGGTAAATTTTCAGTTGTACTAGAGTTTAAGAGAAGATTTTTTTTTGCGTGATTGAAGACAGCTTGACAGGTTTTGGTTTTAAGTCCTAGTGTTTTCCCAATATCAGGAAATAGCTGACCCATATGCCGCATAGTTATTATAGCTGCGCGACGTCTAAGGGTAATTTGGGGAGCTTTTGGCATCGTGGTTTGGGTGGGGTTGTGTTGTGTTCAAGGTCACGTCATAGAGAGTTAACATTTGCTGGGTGGGTGCGTTGCTACCTAGGTAAACCCAGGCGATAAACTTTTTTTTTAGCAAGTACATATATCTATTCTAAATATGAGCTTTTTAGTAAGCAGGCTACCAATATCAATGTTCCATGCTCGCCACGTGACCCAAATCAGTGCCTGGCCAAAAGCTCGAAGGGGAATGGCAAACTTAAAAGTCAGGAGCAGAGGGAGGAAATTAGCTTGGTGGATATCGAGAAGGTGGGCCCGAGTAGCATGGGGCTGTCATGGGAATGGCGGGGTTTCCCGAGCGATGGGGTATGCCGCAAGTAGCCGAGCGGAGCATGTCCACATGGGCAATTGATTAAAGAGAAAGACTTCGACTTCAACTTCAACTACTTCAACCCAACCAGTAACGTCTCACCGTCCTTAACAGTTAAAAAGGTAATATATATACTACAGCTTTGCTATTACTTAAATCTAGGGAGCTACTTACCATGTATGCCCGGGCCACTCTCACGAAACGAGTGCTGCAATCCCTCGCTATAAGGAATTCTCGGTCTACCTCTACTATTACTTCCACAGTTAAGCCGCTGACCTCAATCCTAATCGCGAATCGTGGTGAAATAGCTTTGTTCGTCACTTATCCCTCGAGAACCCTAATCCGACGCTAACAATCGTACACAGGCGAGTAAACCGAACTGCTTCACAATATGGGATTCGTACAACTACGATCTACACTGAACCAGATGCGTTAGCACAGCATGCGCTCGTGACTCCACATTCCGTTAATATCGGACCTCCATCAGCTTATTTAGACGTGGAAAAGATCATTAAGGTTGCGAAGGAGGGTGGGTGTGACTCCATTCATCCTGGCTATGGTTTTGTAAGTAATTTAGGTTTACAGCTGGGTACAGGGTTGGTGAGTTTACAGTAAACACTAACACTTATGAAAAAAAATGTAGCTCAGCGAAAACTCAGTATTCGCAAAAAGATGCGCAGAGGAAGGACTAATATTCATCGGCCCACCCTCCTCTGCAATTGAAGCAATGGGAAACAAAAGGTATAATCACCCTATTATTAATTCCTACAGAACTTTACTAACAAGAACTATCTACAGTGAATCAAAGGACATAATGCTCAAAGCTGGTGTCCCATGCATCCCAGGATATCATGGCTCTAACCAATCCCCAGAATTTCTCCTTGGGGAGGCCACAAAAATGGGCTTTCCCGTCCTTATCAAAGCTGTTAAAGGTGGTGGTGGAAAGGGCATGCGTATTGCCCGCACAGCCGAAGAATTCTCAGCCTCTCTTTCATCAGCTAAGTCAGAAGCCCGGTCTTCATTTGGGGATGATATAGTGCTCGTTGAACGCTATATCTCTACCCCGCGGCATATCGAGGTCCAGGTCTTTGCAGATGCATATGGGAACTGTGTAGCGCTCGGTGAACGTGACTGTTCAGTGCAGCGGAGGCATCAGAAAATTCTTGAGGAGTCGCCGGCCCCGTTTTTGGAGGAAGCGGTGAGGAAGGATATTTGGCATAAAGCAAGAGAGGCAGCACTGGCAGTCGGGTATCGTGGGGCTGGGACGGTTGAATTTATTTTCGATAATGATACGGGCGAATTCTTCTTTATGGAGATGAATACACGTTTGCAAGTCGAGCACCCCGTTACGGAAGCTGTTACGGGGACCGATTTGGTCCATTGGCAGATTCTTGTAGCAGCCGGTCATCCGCTCCCACTTACACAAGAACAGGTGGAAGCTCAAATTGAGGGCCATGCATTTGAAGCGAGGATCTATGCTGAAAACCCATCTATGAACTTCACCCCAGATTCCGGCGCCCTTATACACCTCCGCACTCCTACCCTCAGTGATACCGTGCGTATTGACGCAGGTTTCGGCCATGGAGACGTCATTTCCTCCTACTATGATCCTATGATTTCCAAACTCATTGTCCGTGGGCCCGACCGTAATGCCGCGCTGGCAAAACTCCGCGCCGCACTTGAGGAATATGAAGTTGTCGGTCCAAGCACAAATATCGAGTTCTTGAAAAGCCTTACTGCACACCCAGCATTCATTTCCGGAGATGTCGAGACAGGATTTATAGATAAATATCGAGATTCATTATTTGCATATGAAACAACACCACCAGAAGTATTCGCACAGGCTGCAGTGTCTCTCGTGCTTACTCAGAACATCCCACAGAATTATAGCGACCCTTTTAGTGTTCTCGGTGGAGGAGTCGGGTTCACAGGGAGTTTCCAGACGCGAACTCTTGACTTTTTCGAAAAGACTGGTGATATAGAACGTAGGGTCTCTGTTTTGCTAACCCAGATCTCCATGTCAACATACGATATAACGGTCGATGGGAACACTTTTCATAATGTCGTAGTACACCCTTCAAAGTCTGAGCCCTCAAAGGTAATTGGGTTCTACCCACATAGGAGATTAGAAACAACGGTGGTGAGGAGGGAGGATATGGTAGTTGTATTTCAGCGTGGGAAGGAATATAGATTATCTTTACCACGTCCAAGATGGTACGAGAAGGCGCTTGGAGTACCAGAGGCAAAGAATAGTGTCGTTGCACCCATGCCTTGTAAGGTTCTTAGGGTGGAGGTTGAGGCGGGAAAGAGGGTGAAGAAGGATGAAATTTTGGTTGTTATTGAGAGTATGAAAATGGAGACTGTGGGTTCAATTCCTCCCTAAGCTAGACAAAGAATTTTGTGGGTTAACGAGGGGGTAGGTAATCCGGGCTCCACATGATGGAGTGATTGCAAAGATTGTACATGAGGAAGGGGTAAGTCGTGTCATTACACCACTACACAGTTCTTTGCCTTTCTTCTTTTTGCTCCGAGCTGACGAAATCTTGTACGTATAGGATGTTGTTAAGGCCGGAGTCTCACTAGTACTGTTTGAGGAGGAGGAGGAGGAGGAGAAAGGACAGTGATTGGTTTTCTACTTGGCTAGCTAATTTTCATGAACGGAAAGGTATATATTATTTTCTAGTGTACGACGAATATATTGTAGTAGGCGCGCGGAAATTGAAGTATTCTTGAACAGACTAATGCATATTTTTGGCTTGACGTTTGATGTTTGAAATCTAAGTAATACTGTACCTGGCTTAGGGCTCGGGAAGTGTGTGGCGTTTAGCGAAACATAAGACTTTGCTTAAGATAGCCGCGCAGGGCCATCACCTGCACAGTGAAATCACCGATCGGCACATAGGCCAACCAGGAAGCAGCGTAAACCGGATTTCAGAATGGGCATTTGATATTGGACTTTCCAAGGGTCGCAGATACTGTTTTTTGCGGCAATACAAGGATAGGTGCGTCATGTTACGCCTGTAACTGAGTCTTGTTTTGGGACTGGTGGGCTGTGAGATATAAACTAGATGTCCTGCTGATTTCTCTCTTTGTTATTCCTAAAAACAAGTGAATCCAAACACAACAGTGCTTTCATCATCAATCCATCCAGATAGACTTAATCAACCCTTAACTTTCATCTAGCACATTCTCATAAAATAAAATATGCTCAAAACAACCCGCTTCACCTCTCAACCCGAAAAGCCCGGCGGTCTCCTTGGCGTTGTCCTCCGCACTATATTAAGGGCAATTCAGCTAATCATCGCTCTCGTAATCGTTGGTATCTATGGGCAGGACCTACACCATGCGCAGCAAGCAGGCGAACCTACAGATTCACGATGGGTATATGCCGTGGTCGTCGCTGGACTTAGTATCATCACCACGATTGTCTACTTAGTCCCAGCTATCAAGAGTGCAAAGTTTTTTGCGTGGGATGGGGTCTTGTTGTAAGTATTTATATTAGTGCTAAAAGGGGACAGGGAATTTAACATGAACTAATAATTTTGAGGGGCAATAGCTTGTTCTGGCTCGTCCTCTTTGGAATCTACGGGAAGTTATATCTTCCAGAAGACTGTGAAGGAAGCGGTGGCTGCAGGAGGATGAAGACTGCCGCTTGGTTCGATATGTTGGGTATGATTTTCTGGTTTGGGAGCTTTCTTGGTAAGGGCCTATGTTGCCCCACCTCCCACACGAACAAATTATTGACACTTAATAGGCGGTGCATTCATGTTCTGGAAAGAGCGATATAGCCATCCTATGTTTACTGGCCGCGGATCCGTTGTTTAAATATACCCTCCAACTTTCTACAGACCCGCATCTTTAATACCCTACAAATGTCATTACCTTGCCCGTTGAACGGTGCAGTGCTTTTTTCCTTTAAGTCCTTTGAATATTAGAATGATGGATGAGCTACGATAGAACTAGTAATGGTTGAGCTACCTTATTTGAGGATTAATACGGCGTATTCGTCTTGTCTTCTATATCTATTTTAGCTATACTTTTACTTGGGATGGTATGGGTTTTATGGTAGGTCTACTTAATGTAGATACCACAATAAAAAAAATGTAATTAATGAATTAAACAAAAAAAAAAAAAAACTTGAATAAATACTTTTGACGTATGAATAGCTGAATAGGTAGATTAGCCTATGTCTACAGATAAGCTTATCACCTTCCTCATAACCTAAGCGAACAATGCTACAAACATCACTCCATATACATTTTGCATAGCGGCCTCCTACCTCATCTCTCTAGATAACTTGATCCGCATACTCTCGATTAAAGGCCCTCCCCACAACAATCTGTCTCACCTGTGTTGTTCCCGCCCCAATCTCATAAAGCTTTGCATCTCTAAGCAGTCTTCCCGCAGGTAGTTCATTAATATATCCATTACCGCCCAAGCACTGAATTGCATCCAATGCACATTCTGTTGCACGATCACTAGCAAATAAAATTGCTCCTGCACAGTCTTTGGTTTCAATTGTGCCTTCGTCGACTGTGCGAGCCGCAGCATAAGTGTAAGCACGCGCGGCGGAAAGCTTCACGTGCATGTCTGAAAGCTTGGCTTGGATGAGCTGGTTATGAGCGATAGGGATACCAAACTGCTTGCGTTGGTGGACGTAGGGGAGTGTTATGTCGAGGCAAGCTTGCATTATCCTAGAGGGAGATTATTAGAATATGTTAGGGCTAGGGTTATAAATTTAGGGAGTCAGTACCCAACAGGGCCAGCGGAGAGTACTAGACGCTCGAGATCAAGCCCCTCCATAAGGACTTTGACACCTTTGTTTGTAGCACCGAGCTGATTCATCTCGGGGACAAAGACATCCTCAAAGACAAGCTCCCCAGTGTTGGAACCACGCATGCCAAGCTTGTCGAGTTTGCGAGCACAGGAGAAACCTTTCATACCTTTTTCTACTAACATTGCAGTGATTCCTTGAGAGCCTTTATCGGGATCAGATTTTGCATAGACTACAACTACATCTGCATCTGGGCCCTAGTAAGAGGCAATAGTTAGTACCCATCCGGAAGAGGTGATGGGAGACCTACGTTTGTGATCCACATTTTTGTCCCGTTTAGAATCCAGCCACCGTCAACTTTTTTACAGTTGCTTTTCATGGACACTACGTCTGACCCAGCAGAGTGCTCGCTCATTGCTAATGCACCAATCTTCTCGCCTGATATTAACTCTGGGAGGAAACGTTCTTTTACATTAACAGAACCATTGAGAGTAAGTTGGTTCACGCAGAGCTGTGAGTGTGCAGCGTAAGAGAGTCCTATACTCCCAGAGGCCCGTGAGATCTCCTCCATTACTACGCAGTGAGCCTGATATCCAAGCTCTAACCCACCGTATTCTTCTTCTGCAGTGATACCGAGGAAGCCCGCGGAACCAAGCTTCTTCCACATTTCAGCCGGGAAGGTATTGGTGCGGTCGATATTGGCAGCAAACTCTTCAGGGATTTCGCGCTCTAGTTAGAGGGGGTATTAGTTATCATTGGTTTGGAGGTGTAAAAGGAGGGAGGGGGTTGGACTTGTGAACTCTCGGACTCGCTCTCGTAACTCAAAAAGGTCTTCAGAGGTCGGGGGGGTGAAATTTTTAGTGTGTTTTGTGGAGGCAAACCGGGAGCATAGTGGTTTTGAGATGGCAGTGAGAGAGTGAGGGACTGCTCTCCGAGTAAGAAGAGAACGGGATGAAAATAATAGGGACGCCATTATTACTGGTATAGTATAAATGTGACGATAGAACCGAAGAAGAGGAAGAAGAGATGAGTAGTAGTAGTGGTGAAAGTAGATAATACTTGTCAAGTATTATTTTGAATAAGGAAGTTGGAGTCGTTACTCATGATACGTGACTTGGTGGAGGCCCAGGTATCCGGCGCTGTGCGGCTATCGTCGGCGTAACCCCACAATGCCTAGGTATTGGAGACTACCGTCAATTCAGCTCTACTGACTTCTGAAGACAACTAAATCATTTTACTTCTTTGACTTTATCACCATAATCTGAGTACCCAATGCCGCCTCTTCACCAGCTTAAAGCCCTAGCTCTCCCCCTCCGATTGCCTCGATATCTTCCCGTCTCCCGCTCGTTCCACCGACACGTCTCAACTCATTCACATACACATTTTGAAAAGGCGGTTTCAAGTATAATAACAGCTGTAGATACTTCCTCGCCAGACTACAAGCAGAATGTCGAGCAAATGTCGGAAATCACCGCGTCTCTGCGGGGCCTGCACCAAAATATTGCTCTCGGAGGTCCTGAGAAGGCTCGCGAGAAACACCTGGCTAGAAATAAGATGCTACCTAGAGAGTGAGACAAAGCTTCCCTGATCGATAATTTGTGTTAAAGGACTGTATCTTACAAGAATATGGCAATCACAATAGCCGAATAACAGCACTCCTAGATCCAGGTTCGGCATTCTTGGAATTATCACCTTTGGCGGGGTACAAGCTATATCAGGGAGAGGAAGTACCAGCAGGTGGAATAATCACAGGGATAGGCAGGGTTTCTGGGGTAGAATGTATGATCGTTGCCAACGATAGCACGTAGGGCTCCTTCCCCATTCCAACGCCCCCTTGGGTAGTCAATCTCCAGCTAAATCTCCAAGACTTACAGGTGCAAAGGTGGAACTTACTACCCAATTACTGTCAAGAAACACATTCGTGCTCAAGCAGTTGCGCTAGAAAATAGTCAGTCCCTAAATACTCTTTGTTTCCTATAACATCATAAACTAATGACTTGTCCTTTCAGGGTTACCGTGTATCTACTTGGTGGATTCTGGTGGTGCAAATCTCCCGCATCAGGCTGATGTTTTCCCGGATAGAGATCATTTTGGAAGGATCTTCTATAATCAGGCTAGAAGTAAGGAGGGGACATTAAACTACGAAATATATTAAGCTGACAGGCATTAGTGTCTGCCAAAGGCATCCCCCAACTTTCGGTAGTTATGGGCCCATGTACAGCAGGGTGAGTTTCTATAATAAAAACCCGAGTGCTATAGCATGACTAACCGTATTAGTGGAGCTTATGTTCCTTCCATGTCCGACGAGTCAATCATTGTCGAAAAATCTGGCACAATTTTCCTCGCAGGTCCTCCTCTCGTGAAAGCCGCTACAGGGGAGGAAGTAACTGCCGAAGAACTCGGTGGTGGAGAACTGCACTCGAAAGTATCCGGAGTTACAGACTACCTAGCTGTCAACGATGCCCATGCCCTTGTTCTAGCCCGTCGTTGTGTTGCGAATTTGAACTGGCCAGAATCAAAACCTCCTGTAAAAAGCGAAGATGTTCAGGAGCCACTTTACGACCCTAAAGAATTAAATGGTATTGTAGGGACAAACTTGCGTAAACAAGTTGATGTCCATGAGATAATTGCCCGGATTGTAGACGGAAGTGAATTTAGCGAGTTCAAACAAGATTATGGAACTACCCTCGTCACAGGTAACTCTCTACAAAACCCCATCACGAGTTATCACTCACTACCTAGGTTTCGCCCGTATCCACGGCTACCCTGTCGGTATTCTTGGTAACAACGGTATCCTCTTCTCAGAGTCGTCTTTGAAAGGAGCACATTTCATTCAGCTCTGCAGCCAACGCAATATACCACTCGTCTTCCTCCAGAATATATCCGGGTTCATGGTCGGTCGCGACGCCGAAGCCGGCGGGATCGCAAAAAACGGTGCAAAGCTCGTTAATGCCGTCTCTTGTACCAATGTCCCAAAATTCACTATCGTTTTTGGCGCGAGCTACGGCGCAGGGAATTATGGCATGTGTGGGAGGGCATATAACCCACGATTTCTATGGATGTGGCCGAATGCGAAGATTGGCGTAAGCTCTCACATACCCCCATATTCTGGTTTTACCTTAAGCCGACTAATAATACTCCGTAGGTAATGGGCTCCGAACAACTTTCGTCAGTCATGAAGACCGTTGGGAAGACTGTAGATCCTGAACTCAAGGATCGCATTGATAGTGAGAGTGAGGCAACCTTCTCATCCGCACGATTGTGGGATGACGGGGTTATCCCACCAGAGGATACTAGGAAGGTTCTTGGGCTAGGGTTAAGGGCTGTGCTAGGGGGGAAGGGGGAGGATGGGGAGACAAAGTTTGGAGTGTTTAGAATGTAGCGAGGGTTTTACTCCAGAGGACTATTAATTAGCTATGGAGCACTATAATGTGGTTTTTGCGGTATAGCGCATTTAAGACCTGAAAGAGCTATATAAATGACGAATCTTACACTAGGTAGATGAGAATATACTACGAGTTCGAGAAGGATTAAAGGTATGAGAGGAGAAAAAAGAAACCCTTGACCCTGAATTTGTCACTACGCAGTTTCTCAGACACCCATCCGTGACATAAGCTGCTAGTTATATTTCTATCCCAAGCATCTTATCCCAGCTACGGGAATATATCCGATGTCCCGGGAATTTCTATGCACAGACCCAACTTCATGGCGGGAGACTGTGATGTAGTGCTTGACGACGACACCCGTTTTGTATTTTTTGTCTTGCATATCTACCTTGCACACTATACCCGTGCTCTAATCCCATTACTACATTTATCCCGCATATCCTAGCCAGAGTCGGGTAGTAATGGCCGCCATATAGCATAAAGCTATATCTGTAGGTGTGAATTATGAGTAGAGCCCGCGACGTGATGGGCACTATACTCTAGTATCTTGTATGGAAAATGGAAGTATTAGTAGTTGAAGCACTAAAGACATAAGAGAGCTAATACCCCTAGAGAAACAAGTATCTTAGCCTCCAGCATGGGCCCATATTGACATTATGCCTATATCCACTGTTCCCCCAAAGTGGGCTAAGTTCCCATCTGAGCACCTACTTTAATTCCTGGACAAGACCTTAGCTCCTCACCTCCCAAGTCCCAACAGCGTGCTCCAATTCGCTCCCGTCTAAAAAAAAATGCATCTCATCTCGCTTCGTGTGGGTGTTCAAATTGCTGGGTAACCTAGAGCTAGGCCCCAGGCTAGCCAGAGTGATCAAGCGTTTCCGCAAACCGAACTCCTGGGTCCCAGACTCCTCATCTCTCGATTGCCAAACTCAACTGTTCTTATGAGCTACTTCCGTGCCTCCGCCCTGATCTCTAATTAGGGAAGTTGATATCCCTTATAGCTACCTATTCGGGGTTCCTGGGACATATTGCATGGGGGTGTGCGATCTGAAAGTAAGGTGAGGTATAAGCGCTTTAAATCCAATGCGTCTCTTCGGTAGGTGACGTTTAAAGTAGAGCACGGGATTTGAGCCTTTTCAACTGAACCCCAGGTGAGTGTTCCACCTTTCCCAACACCTATCATAGATACCTCTATGGAGAATATACCCATGATTCCCATAACTTTCATGGTATTCCTAGAGCTCCCAGAGCAATGATTTTAGACCAATTGGTGCTTAGTACCAGTAGTAGATTCTGCGACATCTTCCATCCGCAACATATAAAAAATTCTGAGGAAATCTTCCCAGTTCCAAAGCGACCACAATATAAAATAACGAACGCAAATTGAAAAACAAATGGGTAACCCAAATCAAATACAGTCGACGCCAGTGATCGCCAATAAAAAAAAGATGCCCCTATAATCTGCGCCCTGTCTCGCCATTGCCTAACCTTGTCTTCGCAGACTTTCCCTCTCTTTCCCAAATGGCGCCGAAGGAATATGTATATATATACAAACAAAAAGAATAGAAAGGTAAAAAAAATAAGAAGTACTGCTGCAGCTTCTCCGATGCCAGGGAGAACCAAGAGGAAAGATGGGAAGACTAAAAAAGGAAAATATGTCCCGGCGGGGGCCAGCAAAATGGATAAAGTCTAACCTCTAAATCCAAAATCAAAGTGATTATCCCCACTCTATAGGATAACGCAAAACCTAGTTCGACCTTGTCTCCCCCCCGGCACCTTCGACGGTCTCTTCCCGCCAGGTGGCTTCTCCTTGCCATAACCATCTGAGCCTCCACCAGAGTTTGCATCCGCCCTCATCATTTGCCTACACAGATCCAAAAATACTTCATCAACGTTCTGTCGTTTTCTTGCTGAAGTCTCATAAAAAGGAACACGGCCCCATTTTTGCGAAAGGTGGATGGCGCGGTTGCGGTGGACGGCGCGATCTTCTTCAAGATCTGATTTATTACCGACGATGACGATCGGGACAGTTTCGGCTTCTTTGATACGTAGTATTTGGTCACGGAGGTCGGAGAGCTCAGTCAAAGTGCTGAGACTTGTTATCGAGTAGACAAGAAGGAAACCTTGGCCTACGTATGATAGTAGTCGTTAGTTAGGAGTTCGGGACGGGGGTGGTTAAGAACTAAGGTAGGTACCGGTTTTCATGTATATCTCTCTAGGGTGACATTAGTTTTTACTACTAACGGAAGGTAAGAGAGCTTCCTTACCTCATAGCGGCTATCAACAGTCGATATTTAATAGATTAGCTTTCAAAAATTCCTAACATATTTTCCATAGTGATTGGCTCCCAAAAAGACTACTGACTGAATTGTTCTGTTCCTGCTGTGTCTAAACTGTATGGCAATTCGCCGCGGGAGTAGTGGGCTTCATATTAGCCTTTCCTAAAATTTGTTTATGGGTTGGGAGCGGGTTTTTTTTAGATCCATAGAAGGATGTACTGACATCTCAAGTATACATGATCGGCCCTGTAGAATCCACCATTAGTCTTCTGTAAGAATAGTAGGAGCGAGAGCTACTAAAAGAGTCACTACTCACATCGACGTCGATGACCTTCCGGTAGGAGTCTTCGATAGTGGGGTCGTAAGATTCTATCCACTCATTGTGAACGAATTGGGCTATTGACAAATCGTTTAGTCGGGGGGCACGCAACACCAACCCCACAAGGGGGGGGGGGGGTGAACCTGTAAGACAGCTTTTACCAACACCACCTGTAGGAAGGCAGTCAGCGAGATAGGTAGAGGATGAAGGAGAGGGTGTAATGCTTACCGGCTCCTAGTATCACGATGTTATACTCTCGTCTTCTGCTGGACGGAGAGGAGGTTAACCCAATTAGCGGCAGTCCATTTTTACACATGATGTCCACTTGGAAAAGGGGAATGACAGGTGGTGAGTGTGTAGGAGAACGGGGGTAGAGGTGCTAGGTGCAGACCATACCTGTGCTGCATAGATAGATAGAATGTGCACCTGGAACTGTATAGATGTGTTAAACGGAGAAGAGCCGCTTGTATATAGTTATTGGTAGGCAATGTGGGTATGATATGTACGGTGCAGCAGGGAGACAACCAAAACACCACGGTCGATGACGAGTGGAGGAGAATGTCAGAAGTGGGGAGACGCGGAGAGAGGCTGGAACCGAACTTCAAAAAAAAAAAAAAAAAAAACAGTAAGAAAAAAGAAAAATAAATAGAAAAAGTTTCAAACGACTGGAGGGGGTATGAGAGAGAGTTAGAGACAAGAGCCTGAAAAAAATATTAAGAGTTAGAAAAGAGGAAAGTAGAGTAGAGTGAGGAAAGAGAAGTCAGAAACCGGGCGCGAAAATGATCGACCGCGTTCTGGAAGCTTGGGGAGAGCTAATACGCCGGTGCAAAATGAAGAAGAAAAAACTGCAGCTACACCGTTGACCCATAACCACAAAGGTAACTTACGGGTCTAAATAAGGAAAACCGAATTTGGCCCCCCGGCGGCTGTTTGTGGGGGCGCGTGAAGTTCTTCTTCAACGCGCCCGTCCCGGCAGTTCCTTTAGAGCCTTTCGTTTATCTACCCTACCATGAGCTGCCCCAGCACTTGGCCGAGTACAAAAGCGTCAAGTAACTGCGCAAGGCAGTGTGTAATTCTATGTATATATGACACCCAACCACATAAACATCGTATGAAGACACAGGAAACAGAGGTGACAGCTAGACATTTGTAATAAGGAGCTGTTTCGTTTCGAGCTCCCTCCGAAATTAGGCAACGGCGCAAACAGCTTCCTGAAACTAAGCCCCATCTGTAAGGGTCCTAACGCTTGCTACAAATGAGGTTAGATTATAACAGGAGCTTTTAAACGTCGTTGGCTTGGTGGTTCGTGGCCCGAGGTGCTTGGCATTAAGCTTGATTTAACGCGGGTTTGAGTGGACTACTTTCTAAAAAACCCAGTCAATAGCAGATGCCTCTATCCTACAACCCTCGATAACATCTTTCTTAGAGCCAGCAATATCGGGTAATGGAAATACTCATAGAAGTACTGTGAAAGAGAAGGAGCTAGAGATGGATACAAATAACTAGAAAGAGATCAAGATTCATTTTGGGGGGCTTTATTTTGCCCCCGGCCTAGCTATAGCGCAAGATGTTTCTAGTGGTAATAAGACAACAAGCTACTTGCCGAGACTAATAGCTTCTATATAATTTTCACGCGCGTGGCTCCACAGGCTGTAATCTCACAATTTGAGTTTAGCCAGTCAGCACCAATACATGTGTACGTACTGTTTCGTTTTGGTGACCGCTGCGTTTCTGCTTAGAACGTGTGTATATTAAAAGGTCAATTGGGTAGTCCCTCTAAGGTCGATAATAGTGTCGCGAACTATCCCCAAGGAGCTAATGCCGTATTTTGTATCTATATGGGTATTCGGGGGCCTGTATTATGTATGTAAGTGCTACAACGTCTTCCACCACCTGGGCGATTTTTGAAGGGATTTACTCACCTGTTTCATCTCTACATTCCCCCACACATCCAAGATGACATCTCCTTGTATAGATCCAAACACCACTAGCCCTCGAGATACCGGAATCATCACGTTCAGACGTTTTCTCTTTGGCCGTGGCCTTCCAGTAGAGACTCCCCGCCGTAGCAATATTGATATCCCTGACTCAAAAAACCTAGGTTTCGCTATTTTAGACAGAACTCAGAAGGCCCTTGACGCACTGGTTTCTACTTCCATTAGTGGCAGTAAGCAATGCCAATCTTTGTCTCTAACACTTGGCTCGACTACCATTCGCGTTTGCCTTGCCGAGAATAACCAGAAGCCAGAAAAGAAAGTTAAAAAACACTTGGAAGGTATATGGAAACAGCTTACCCCTATTGCAGATCTTCAAGAAGGTTTGCAGCGCCAGAATAACCCTCCTGACTGTCTCGATGGTGGTCAAATCCCTGGACGTTACCGAGGGATATCTACCAGAAGAAAGTACAGTATAATCGTCCTATAAGAATTCAGGTTATACGAATATTTCCATATAAGAACATTTTTAGATTTCTGATAATTTTTCTTCGTATATCTAGGGATGAGTTGAGTGGTATATTTTATAAGGAGTGCCAAGAATACGCCAAGGCTTTGGGGCTGGGATAAATAAAAGCCTAGAAATATATATGCCCTATAAGAATATTCTGGCGCGCCCTAACCATATTCTTATAGGGCGATTGTACTATACAGGATATAAGGATCTGTATGAGTTAACACGGGCTCTGAACAGCCATATCCATAAATTCTGCTTCTACAAGACTAAGCACCGTATTAAGAAGTATCCAGATTTCTTCCAATACTACAAGGGTAATAGGCTAGGGCTAGATCATGGGGAAGTCTTGGGAAGGGTTATTTACTACCTTAATGAAATATATCAGTTGGTGATAGAGAGCAAGAAACACCTTGACCTATCGGGTGCCCTGGACCCCGACTGGGCAATCCCCGATCTCGACTGGGGTAGATTAGTGGACTTGTTTAACGTGCTGACCCGTGAGTACGTAGACAATATGACGGGATTAATCGAACGAGGCCGCTATGTTATGGCACTCTACCTAAGGTCAAAAGTGGGTTCTGAATCTTTAATTACAGGGTGTAGACAATCGTACGCTGTACCAATTTGACCTAGAAAGAGCGGCCCCATGTACCTATGATTAATTCATTCATTCGACCTAGAAAGAGCACTCCAAAAGCTAGTAACACTCAGCTCCAAAATCCGCGATCTAATCAGCTTGGCA
This sequence comes from Verpa conica, assembly GCA_033030425.1. Lineage (NCBI taxonomy): Eukaryota > Fungi > Ascomycota > Pezizomycetes > Pezizales > Morchellaceae > Verpa > Verpa conica. The sequence continues at coordinate 614,367 of JAUFSD010000021.1, read as the reverse complement.
TACTCGCCATGACTCCGACAGATTCAAAAAGAATTAGAGATCGTTCTCGTAGACCCCATTGTGGATTTAGATCCAGAGACATGTCTTGATGAGATGAAGTGTGCTGTCCAACACGCCTTCGCTACTAGTGAGAAAATAAAGTCTGTTCGGTTTGGTACAAACAACAAAAATGTCAACAGCAAAAAATCCCCCTTCTCCCTATTCATATAAATGAATCCTAATATAATATTCTGAAGCTTTGTGGCTCCGATTTGATTTTAATATCGGTTGCAGTGAGGTTTAGCTGTGAGGTCGGCGTTACGTTACAATGTACCGAACCGAACAGACTTTATTTTCTCACTAGTATGACCGAGGACGCCAAGGAACTCCAAAACCTTGGAAAGGAGGGAGACATTATAAGCCTCCCTTAATAAGCAACTCGACTTCGTCGGAGGGGCGATGGAGGGTCAGGCACCACTCATTAGTGTGCACGCCGAGTGCGCGCTCCTGGTTCACCACCGAGAGTCCCAAGCGCAAGGCAATATTTATACTGCCGTTGCAGTATATTCCAGTCAGTAAGCTCTCGTGTTTCTGTTGCTGGTGCACCTACAGCGAGTACTTGAAAGCTACGAACCATAAATTCTTGCTACGAGGATCGTACTCCAAGATTATTCTCCCTAGTGGGTAGCAACTAGTCACTCTTGAGATGATAGGGTGGCGGTGGCTGTGAGGAGGGGCTTGTATTCGAGGCTTGTAAAGTTATCTCATAAGGGTAAAAGTGCTGCCCCCCTTATGTAACAGCCGTGTCTTTTGCTACTATAGTAGAGTGGTAGTCCAGTCAGAGGGGTTTCTAGAGTAGCTTCCCCTAGACCCTCCCCTAACCTAGGAAACCAATCAGGCTCTCATTGGTAGGAGGTCAGTCTATCCTGCTGACATAGCTATGATTTCCCACAGAAAAGGGGCAGCAATGACACGATATGGAATACTCAGTATCTATACTGGTTGGGGTTATCGCAAAATTGCTTGAGTGATGTACTATAGCATCGGATAAGTCTAGGAGACGCGGTTTGGACTTTACAAGTAATACTCTCGCATCCAAGCTAAAAGAGCAAGCGGATATGCATTGGGGTTGATACGGAAAAGTAAATGTATGGAAAGAGATGGAGTTACGATATCTTGTGGCTTTGTCGACTAGCTATACGTCTATAAATATCTCTGACCTGACAAGCAATCATCATGTTTGAACATGTAAATGGGGTGCTGGAAAATGATGTATACTCTCAAAAACAGCGACAATTCCCAACAGCCACAAGGCTAATTGGTGTAATAAACTCTTACAAGGCCAACTACAACGTATGGATCTTGTCTCTACCAAGAAAAGGTAGATTGTGTGTATAACTATTCATCATAATAGCATTTATTATCATAAGTTAATTCCCTAGTGCTATTTCTCACTTAGTAGAAGTCATTTTTCACAAAGTAACACCAGATAACTCATCCTATAATTCAATGGTCAAAATATGCATTATTTTCTAGTACCCCATGTATGTACGTACAGTCACGTTCATGTACTTATGATTAATTAATTCATTCATTCACGTAGAGTCACGTTAAGAAAGTTATAACACCAGCCCCTAGCTATATTGAAAGGGGCTACAAGCTGTGTGATTGAAACCTACCAACGTAACTTCTGGGGATCATAAAAATATGTATATAAAATCTAGCATGTATATTCCTAGATTTACTTTTATTGAAATTTTTTAGGTTGATTGTCTATTTCTATTCGGAAAATGAATCTCTGGTATTATTAGATGTGTACCCCGAAACCCCTGCGAGCTCAACCTTATTGTATTCTTTGAAATAAATCACAATAATAGTTTGGACAATTTCTGGCCTTCAGCTTCCTAGGTGTCTTCAAACCGAGTTGCAATTTATGTTACAGCTAGATAGTCTAAATTTGTTAGTAACGCGGCAAGAAAATGGAGGGTTTGTGGCCGCCTTACTTGTGAAGGCAACTCTAATGTATTTGTGTGACCGCTAGACCTATAGAAAATTTAGAGGCCCCCGGGTAGTTTTATAGGTAAAAGCGTCTGCAAGCTAGTGTTACTCCATAGATACGGTAAGAAAGATAATTTTATCCATAGAATTCCCGGAAGCTATGACTTTCAGGATGAGACTTTCAAAGTAGGGTCATAATACTACTTAGTAATGTAATACTCGGTGAAAATGCTGCTAATGCAGCGGTAGCTTTATATTGTACTTGTAGTTTTATAATGTTTTCGGAGCCAGGCTACGGGGCAGCCACCGACCAGGGGGCGAGGCCAACAAAGTATTGGCCATATCTCTACCTTACTACCTATATTTGCCCTTGATTTCTTTTAGGGAGTCTATGAAAACAGTAGTTGAGTAACATCTAGCACCATGATAGGAAAGAAAATCACTGTTCACTCGAGCTATGGTAGTGAGTACATCCTCACGTAGGTGGCGGTCTCGTGCGCCTGGCTCCGAAAACACTATGAGACTATGAGTATGCAAAAGATCTCAAGATTTAGGGGGGGGGGGCAGCTTCACCGGATTATAGATGTGAATTATATTCGTTAGACGTTTCACAATCCGCTAAATATATAATATTTCCTAGACCAGCGAGATCATTTGAGACCATAGAACTATCCTAGCAAGCGACTAACAACTAATTTTTTAAAAAAATCCACAGCCTTCAGTTTAAAACCTCGCATTTCAGGAACCAAGCCGCTCCTGTCAAGAACAAATACCGTCATTTATTATATATGTTCTGGCCCGTTGGGGGGACGTCCCCTCAACGGGCCAACCTGTTGGAGGGACGTCCTCTATATGGGCCAGCCTACGTCCCCTGTATGGGTAACAACATAAAAAAAACCCTGGCTACAAAAAAACACTCAGAACAAAGCTTCCATCCTCCTACAAGTTTAATAAAGCATAGTATAAAATCAAAAAAAATCACAAATATAGTTCAAGATAGATTTATATTTTCTAGCTATTATTCTTATTCTTTTGAGTGTCCCTGTATTAATTAGGCTATACTTTGTTGGCCTGCCCATGAGTGTCCCTCCAACGGGTAGGGCACCTAACAGATTGCCCGTTGAGGGGACGTCCCCCCAACGGGCCAGAACATATATATCTTCAAATCTATAACTATAAACTATTATAACTAACTGATAATTACAGCATCATAACGCTAACAAGTGTTCTAAACACCCACAAAACAAAGATATATCCTAACCCGCTCGCCAAAAAGCAAATACAAACAAAAACCCAGTCCAGTACAAAACACCCATCCATGAAAATGCTGATCCCTAAGTCCCTAAAAATTATTCACACAGAAATAAAGTGAAGTAGTCCGTTTTTTTATCGCCCTGATTTCTCCGCCTGCTGCTGAGCGTGTTTCGCACTGTGGGCCGCGGCAGAAGCACGTTGACTTGCTTCGACTCTCTCTATCCTCTTCTCCGCGGCAATCCTCCAACTTTCACCATAACGGAAGATCAACAGTGGGAATAACAATCCTAGAGGCAACGCAATGAAACCCATCAAAGAATTACCCCATCCATATCCGAGTTTATCGTACATCTGTCTTCCGAAAAGCGGGAATGCAAACCCGAAGAGAGATCTGAAGAGAGTAGCTGCACTAACTGCAGAAGCGGCGTATCGTGGTGTCATGTCAATGAGGTAAGTTTGGACAGATGAAAAGACAGAAATAAGACCCATCGAGAACAGGGAGGTTCCAATAAGGGGCATAATCCAGTGAAGGCGCTTCTCGGCAGACCATCCATACCAAAAAAGACCCCCAGAGATGAAAATAGCCCCTACGAAGAGAGTAGGAAGACGGTATTCAGGCTTAGCAACGCCACCGTTGGCAGCGGTAAGTTTGAGGTAGGTCTTTTGGAGGGCCGGAGTGAAGGTGGCTAGACCAAGCATGAAGCCGATACCAGGAGCGAGATAGTTTAGACCAGCGATACCAACCGTTTCATGGTATTCACCCTGGAAAAGAAGCGGGAAAGTGACAAACATCAAATACAGGAACCCGTAAGTGAACGCCATGAACAGGCCAAGGGACAACAAAACTGGGTTTAGTGCTAGCATCAAGAAAGGTCTAGTAAGAGCGATTTTAAAGCTAGTCTTAATATCCCTACTGACTTCAAAAACAGTATGAAGGTTATCATTTCCAGTCTCTTTCCTGGCTGCAGCGGCCTTGCGGTTGAGAATGACAATAGCGTATGTCTCATCTTTGAAAACGATGGCGCCAACAACTGCGGTCACACCAGTCACAATAGACAAGACCCAGAAGACCCATCTCCATGAAATGTGTTGCACGATGAACCCAGCGATAATTGGTGCGCAGACAGGTCCCACAAGTGGGCCAAGAGCAAAGAAAGCCATTGCTCGGGCCAAATCGACGGGCGCCCAGATATCAGACAAGATACCAGCACCAAGAGCTAGCGGGGAGCTACCAGCTAGACCAGCAAGGAGGCGGAAGGCAATCATTTGTCCAGTGGTTTGGGCGACGGCGCAGGCAATGTTGAAGATTAGGAAAAGGAAGATGGAGACTTGCATAACCTTTACTCGTCCAAAAATCTCAGACAGCGGGGCAAAGAACAGAGGGCCAAATGCGAAACCAATCAGGAATACAGAAACTGTCATTGAAGCAATTGTGGTATTAGTAATACCGAATTCCTTTGAATAGGCTTGGGCGGCAGGCGCAGCAATAGAACTAGCGAATGGAGAAACAAAGGTGTATAGTGAAACGATCAAAGTGATTGTCCACTTTCTTGCCGTGGCAAAATTTCGTGGATTCTCTGGATCATCTGGGCCATTCCTATGTTGCACAAAAAACGTTAACCCTCTATTCTTAAAAACAGAAATAATTCACGATTTGGAGAGTGGAGGGTAAAGTTACCATGTAATTAACTCTGGATCAATGTCTTTGAATTCAGAGGCATCGTCTGGAGCATCCAATTCACCCTCATTTTCAGTCCGTCTTGAATATACAGATCGAAGTTCCTGGAGTGTCTCTTGCCGTCGGAGATTTGCGTCCTCTATCGAAAGGTCTTGGTATGTATCCTTTTGGGTAGCTGCAGATGAAACCGAAGCTCCCCGTCCTCGTGTTTTGTATACACTAGGCCCACTCTGAGATTCAAGATCGACATAATGAGTTCCACCGTGCTCGCCTTCGGCAACGGTTTTGGATGATGAGGAATTCGATGATCCCGAAGAAGTTGATGTTGTTCGTTCAAGAAGGTTTTCCGGTACTCCGTTTGAAGTGACGTCCGCCATTGGGATAAACTTAAATGTGGTTGAAAAGTGGTGGGTGAATTGATGTCGTAATATCAGTCAACTAACAAGCCTCGAAGTTATTTACTTTAGATTCTTGAATTGACTTGTGGTTATTTGGTTTGAATATGGGAGATCTAGGTAGAGACAGAAATGCCCTATTTTAATAAGAATCTCCCCCATTGTATGTAAGCTATGATTGTGGGCACGGAATAACATGATCCGGGCGAGAGAAACGCCGGCCGATCGGCTCCGAGATATCGAGAGAAATACTGTACTGCTGCTACATGAGGTTACTAAGTAAGAAGAACATGCCGAGGTCAAAGCTCTAATACCGGCATTAAGGTTAGCCATTAGAGTCAGCAAGTTTTGCGCCTGATTAGTGGGTCCGGCGATAGGGATGCCCTCGGAAAAAATAGAGCACATGCGTCTAATTTCCGCCGTCATACTTGTGTGGATACTCGGATAACTGTGCCGGCCGCCACATGGGAAATTCAAGAAATAGGGTTTTTCGTTTATCACCACCCACTCGGAAGCGCACCTACAGGAACGGACTGAAAATTTTTGGACCTTGCACATACAGGCTGACGGGCTTGTTTGCGCTTATATTCCAGAAGTTTCGTGTATATCCGGGAATATCCGGGTCTCTTAAGGTTTAGATTCTAAAGGCCGAGCAATTGGTCATGCAGAATTGATGCTTAGGCGAAACGCAATTAGAGTACTAAAGGATTATGCAAACTGTCATAGAGAACCTCCTTCCAAATATCCCATAGCAGGGTCATGCCTGCTACCTCAGGAAATTTCTTCTACAGGGCCTTAAGAGGCTCAGCTGTAAGTAAGTTACCAATTGGTGCAATATTTAGGTTCTGCCGAGGTTCCCTTAACTTAAGACTCGTCCCATTACTGTACTACATGCACTAGGGAGGGTTTAAACTCCCCTCCTTCGGCCCGGGTGAGGCCGGTATAAGGATCAAAGATCCTCCGGCCTACATGAAGAAGCTTCATACCCTGATGCCATCTTGCTGTCTTCTACCTGGAATGCTTTTCTTGTGTGCACGCGCATGGCAGACGCCCCGTGTACGAATGACTTAATTGGGGCAAGGAACCTGTATCAGCCGAAACATAGACAAAGAGTCAGAGATACGCGAGCAACGTGGTGCGCGCGGCCTTTGCTCTTTTAAATTCATATATGTACAATGGTTGAGCGTTGCTGGCTTCCGCACTAATGCTTAGCAGCAATGGCAATTATCAAGCTGATATCTGATCATCGAACGGTAAGCTAGAGTAAGGTACCCTAGTGGACGCATATTGCTGATGAGTTAAATAGGCCTGTGTTCCGGGTACCTTGGACTCAATATCAAAGAACTAAAGCGGGCCGAATCATAAACTATCACTCTCGGCCGGGGTGGTTGGTTTTTTCCTCCGGGCGACCAGCGGTAAGATCATGTATAATAAATTTACCAGATGGGTACGTTGCTTAGGCTGCAACCAACACAAGAAATTGGGCCAATAACCATGATTTGTTGGCCGGTCAGTACCACCTCACCCTGCCTTTATGACTTTCTCAAATATCCCTAGCATGCTATTTTTTTTGCGTATCCCCGAAAAACTACTCTAAGAGGGTTTTTTATATAGATTTATAGCTTCTTATCCTCCTACAAATTAAGACTATTTCCATAGTAAAGCCCTTAATATAATATAATCTAGTGGTGAATCGGCTACTTAGCGTTCTAGAACATAATTATAGGCTAGAAAATAAGGACTTTGTTTCTTATATTTTTATTTTTATAGGCTGTTGAACTAGACTAAGGCTGATTGGTTTAATTAATTTAGGATTAACTTCTTATATATATAGTAACTATTAATTATCAACTATGTTTCTCTGCTACTCTGTATTTATTTATTTATGAGTACAATTAAACCCATTATATAGATTGACTAGTACCTAAAAAACTCCATAATTCAGAATAGAAGTAGCACTCTATTTTATGATCTTATGTTATTTAAAGTAGATACTATACATCAGCAAAAACAAAGATTCCGCCCCGCTCTCCTGGAGAGCGGGGCGAGCGGGGCGACGATTTCGCAAACCTACCCTCCTACAGATGCTTTACGCTGCACGTCATCTCCGGGAGATCTCAGGGCGGACGCTAGCAGTCCGGGAGATGCCGGGAGAGCCTCAATAAGAGTAGAACAAAAAGTTGCGTCTAGAAGAGTCTCAATTCTCAATTCTCTATTTGTAACGGGAGCACTCCCAGGGGAGTACTGCCGTACCAAAAAAAAACCAACAACCTCCCTTTCTGACGAGAAGCTTCAGCAACGAGGCTTAGAACCGCTCGTCAACACGGAAGGTCGATAGTCCCTAGGCAAAACAGGAATAAGGATTTAATGGGTCGATAACTAAAGACTTTAAAAGGCTCTGCTTCCCAGGGGAAGACAAACGTCTTTAGCGAAGAGTATGAGGGTCTCTGAACAACGGTTGTTCGTTGACTAGCAAGAATGGTTGTCCTGGGAGGAAGGACAGGTTTAAGCTATGAATTTGATTGCGAGCAGGCTGCCAAGAAGCGGGGAACAATTCCTCCGTGCTTGGAAATCAACTGAGTCTAGAGCGCCCCTAAGAACTAGCGGGGTCGATAGACTAGCGAGTAAAAAGCGTCGGTTACTAAAAGCTCCGTAACTTTTGCTATAATGGTCCGATTTCAAATCCGATTGCACCTATGGATTTGCAGCACTGTCCCCCATATACCCTCCGAGTTTGGTTTGGTTGGACGAATTTTCCTGACGGTTTTGGGGTTATTTTTGGGGTCCAAAACTTGTCTTTTTGTTAGGGAATCTGCAACTCAGGGGGGCCCCCTCTGCAAACGGCGGGTGGCACAGTGGGGCGCCTCGCGGGTGTTAGAAAACACAGAGTCCCCTAGGCAGGGTAACCCACTGGTGATTCCTACCGTTGCTTAGATTCCCTTCCCACGTTCCTAGTCCAACCTGGGGACGTGGCGGAGAGGTAATCTTGATCCATAAGGACCTTAGAGCGAAGCACAAGGCATAGCCCCGTATGGTTCGATTCGTGACGCCACCAGGTTAATTATTTTTGCTGGCGGCCCTAACTACTAAGCATAGCTTTGCTTTTGTCTCACGGCTCTCGGCCTCCCCTAAGGTTGGCCATCAGCGAAGTCGTTGTTATTCCTCCTAGAGGAACAGGAGCTTAACTCTGTTCATGGAGGCAACTGCTTTAGTCTCATTGCACTAGTATCTCCCGTAGCTATAAGCTATAGACGCATTACTCTGGTCTCTGTCGCATACCGACGACGGTAAGCTTCACTCCATCCTAGGAGCTTGCCAGCTCACTTAGGGATCGGGTTATCATAGTAATGACTTTCCTTAGTATCTATTGACCGGAATAGGATAGCTAGTCCTATCCCTCAAGGGAGATCCTTAGGTGTCTCTGTGGAGAGGTACTTGAGACTAGTCATGACGATGGTTAGATCGTCACAGCAACTGCTTCAGTCTCTTTGCACTAGTATCTCCCGTAGCTATAAGCTACAGACGCATTACTCTGGTCTCTGTCGCATACCGACGACGGTGAGCTTCGCTCCGTCCTAGGAGCTCGCCAGCTTGCTTAGGGATCGGACTATCATAGTAATGTCTTTCCTTAGTATCCATTGACCGGAATAGGATAGCTAGTCCTATCCCTCAAGGGAGATCCTTAGGTGTCTCTGTGACGATCTAACCATCGTCATGACTAGTCTCAAGTACCTCTCCATATAGAGACACCTAAGGATCTCCCTTGAGGGACAGGACTAGCTATCCCGTTCCGGTCAATAGATACTAAGGAAAGACATTACTATGATAGCCCGATCCCTAAGCAAGCTGGCGAGCTCCTAGGACGGAGCGAAGCTCACCGTCGTCGGTATGCGACAGAGACCAGAGTAATGCGTCTGTAGCTTAGAGCTACGGGAGATACTAGTGCAATGAGACTGAAGCAGTTACCTCCATGAACAGAGTTAAGCTCCTGTTCCTCTAGGAGGAATAACAACAGCTTCGCTGATGGCCAATCCCATGGGAGGCCGAGAGACATGAAACGAGAGCAAAGCTATGCTTAGTAGTTAGGGCCGCCAGCAAAATTAATAATTAACCTGGCGGTGTCACGAATCGAATCATACGGGGCTATGCCTTGTGCTTCGCCCTAAGGTCCTTATGGATCAAGATTACCTCTCCGCCACGTCCCCAGGTTGGACTAGGAACGTGGAAAAGGAATCTAAGCAACGGCAGGAATCACCAGTGGGTTACCCTACCTAGGGGACTCTGTGTTTTCTAACACCCCCGAGGCGCCCCACTGTGCCACCCGCCGTTTGCAGAGGGGGCCCCCCTGAGTTGCTGATTCCCTAACAAAAAGACAAGTTTTGGACCCCAAAAATAACCCCAAAACCGTCAGGAAAATTCGTCCAACCAAACCAAACTCGGAGGGTATATGGGGGACAGTGCTGCGAATCCATAGGTGCAATCGGATTTGAAATCGGACCATTTTAGCAATAGTTACAGAGCTTTTAGTAACCGACGCTTTTTAGTCGCTAGTCTATTGACCCCGCTAGTTCTTAGGGGCGCTCTAGACTCAGTTGATTTCCAAGCACGGAGGAATTGTTCCCCCGCTTCTTGGCAGCCTGCTCGCAATCAAAATCATAGCTTAAACCCGTCCTTCCCCCAGGACAATCATTCTTGCTAGTCAACGAACAACCGTTGTTCAGAGACCCTCATACTCTTTGCTAAAGACGTTTGTCTTCTCCTGGGAAGCAGAGCCTTTTAAAGTCTTTAGTTATCTATCCATTAAATCCTTATTCCTGTTTTGCCTAGGGACTGTCGACCTTCCGTGTTGACGAGCGGTTCTAAACCTCGCTGCTGAAGCTTCTCATCGGAAAGGGAGGTTGTTGGTTTTTTTTGGTACGGCAGTACTCCCCTGGGAGTGCCCCCGTTACAGTCTCTATATGGAGAGGTACTCAAAACTAGTCATGACGATGGTTAAATCGTCACAGGATCAGCCAAGTGGTGTAGTTGATTGTCCCGCTCTTGGATTCGACGGAGAGGGGAAGGTAAGAGACTTTAGGGTCGTAGGGGGTCAGGAAGTCTGGCTGGTCTAGAGACATTTCGGTGTCCTGGGTTTGGGGGGTAGGGTCTTTGAGGGGGGGTCTCCACCTCAAAACTCTCTGCCAAAGCGGAGAAATAGCTACTGCTAGCAATAGAGTCAACTTTAGGTTGTTTTGAAGGGGATGCGGATTTGGAGGGGGAGGCCGCTGTGCTAAAGAGGAGGAAGGTTTGGGTGAGCGGGTCAGGGCGGGAGTGGATCCAGGAGTGGCGGCCATCACTTTCTCTTTGTGCCTCCGCTGGATTTCTGTCTCAATGTCCGCTGTTTTCTGCTAGAAGTAGGCCCAGTTGTTATTAGCAATCTGGAAGACTGTTTTGGTGTGTGTAACACAATCACACACTAGTTTAGTGCAAGCACTGCTCGGCACTAATCTAGTGGATAAATTGTGGTAGGGGGAGGTTTCAGGCTAAGCCTAGTAGCTATCTCAAAGAGATTGACTAACTAGACTAGACTCAGTAGGCTAATATACTGATATGAACTAAAAGTAGCCGGTCAATTGCATATATTGATAACTAACTTAGGTAGCTGAATCCTGTCAATCCAAAACTGGCTAGACACGGCAGGTTTTATACTAAAACAAAAACATACATAAACTAGCCGGGGCATTCCACTCTCCGGTCCAAAAACAAATAAACAGTAATCAAAAATAACCCGGCACAACCATTCCTCCATTTCTGTCATGTTCCTCCGATCCCGGTACCCTAATCTCCGATCCATGCCAGGATCAAAACACTAAAGAAATACTAATTATCCCGATCCTGTACCACCCTGGTACAACAACTGCTCCGCTTCTGGCGGGGTTCCCAAACATAGTAAAATAGAATCAAAGAAACAATAAAGAAATCCCAAAGTGGTTAGTGCCATAACCGCATCCAAAACAAGTAAAACAAAAAACAAGGTAACACAGCAGGAGTGGTTACAGTGTGCTGTTGAAACGTTATTCTTTTCCTCGTTTTCAACATTGCTTTCAGTAGAAAATCGTTGTATTTGCTTAGGAGTTTGTTGGCGTAGGTGTAACGGGGGCCTTGGCGGGGGAAGTGTGTCTAGGTGACGCGGGCAAAAAACTTGGGCACTTTGGAAAACGGGGAGAGCTTGGACGGCGACAATGGTTCTTTGGTAAAATTCTCAGATATAACAAATCTAAGAAACGGGAATTTCTTTGGTAAAACTAGAGAACAAGAGATTGCGTAACGAAAGAAATCTCACCGAGAGAGGACGAAGCCCCCCTCTTATATACCCCCCTGTTTCCCTCCTCGTACAACCCAAACCCCACCCTGTTATCTTTCCTTATTACAAATGTCGTCGAACATGTCATGTTCGACGCGTAAGTCCCTTTTCTATACTACTCCTATACTAAGACTACTTCCCTCCTAACCCCTCCGTTAAGCGTGCTAGCCCCGCTCTGTTTCCTCCTACCGCTTCTGGATTCTCGAGGCTTCCATTCTTCCCAACCCCCAACATCCCACCTGCGCCCGTGTGACGCGATAGCTTAACCAACCCGAAACTGGTTTCTTTCTCGTAATTGCCAAGTTTAAGCCCGCGCCCGGAGATGGTCCGACCTTCTAACAGGAGTGGGGGTAAACGCCACCTTCTTTCGCGCAAGTTGTCGGCCCTCGGAGCTGCCCGTGACAGTAGGAGTCGACATAGCCGACGTAAAAACCGGAGAAAGATATTTCTGAAGGTACGCAAGGCTTCAGAAAGGAATAGATAGTAGATAGAAAGAGACTCTAGTCAAGAGGAGCTTGCCCAAAGGTTTGCGCCCGTGAAAAAGCAGAAAGTGTTGTTGTAGACACGCTCCGAAATATAAGTTGTTGTGTGAAGAACTAACTGACAGAGATGCGTCCCTTTTATACTCTTTCTAGAGGAATGCTGAGATCAACAATGAGATAATATGAAACTGAAAGAGCGACTCCCTTCTACATGAAACTATAGACATCTTGTCCAGCGATGCGCACTTCTTACATAACCAATAATAACAATATGTCAAGAACGACAAATCATCAGTTCTCACTCGGTCACAAATTGTCACTCGACCACCAGTCAGCCTTGCCCGTTTCATATCAGTTTCATGTCTAGTCTCATTTATGTTTCATGTATGGGATGACTTGGCTGGCCACGTCATCAGAATCTCCTTAGTTTCATATCACGTATCATGTTCTTGTTTCATGTAGTCTGACACGCTATGCGTGTCAGCCCCTTCCCTTTCATGTTTCGGCCATACTATAAGTATCGAGCCATTTCCCCAGTTCTTAGTTTTAGTTCTCTATTCTTCAACTTGTATCTACTACCAAGTACCTACTCTAGTTCCAGTCTTTCCAGTCTCTCCAGTCTTCTAGTCCATGTGCCCATAGTGTCCCAGTTCTTTAGACATTACTTGCTGTCCCCACTAGAGCAAGGGCTTGTGTACTTTTTGTGACGATCTAACCATCGTCATGACTAGTCTCAAGTACCTCTCTTTCAAGGGGGGCAGCGTGAGGACAGCGTGACCACAGGATACAACTAACTCGATGGCAAGGTAACTATCCGTTACAAGCAAAATACCAAAGGTTTGTGAGGTAAAAAGTGGTTTCAGCGATCGCGAAGCGATGAAGCAGCAGAGAGGCAGCGAAAAGAAAGCTCGTATTGAATCTAACTGAAGAGACGTTGCGTAAAGAGAAAAGAAAGAAAAACTATTACAGCGAGGGAGCAACGCTCCTTATTTATACAAAAATCCCTGCCTCGCACAATGCCTTTGTTCCCCGCTCCCGACACCTGTTACTCTATCTCCCTCCTTGCATGAGTCACGATAAGGCTCACCCTTGCGTCCCTGATCCCTCCGTGAAACTCTCCATATAGAGACACCTAAGGATCTCCCTTGAGGGATAGGACTAGCTATCCCATTCCGGTCAATAGATACTAAGGAAAGTCATTACTATGATAGCCCGATCCCTAAACGAATGCGAGCCTGTGACAGACAGCGAAGCTCACCGTCGTCGGTATGCGACAGAGACCAGAGTAATGCGTCTGTAGCTTATAGCTACGGGAAATACTAGTGCAATGAGACTGAAGCAGTTGCCTCCATGAACAGAGTTAAGCTCCTGTTCCTCTAGGAGGAATAACAACGGCTTCGCTGATGGCCAACCTTATGGGAGGCTGAGAGCCGTGAGACGAGAGCAAAGCTATGCTTAGTAATTAGGGCCGCCAGCAAAATTAATAATTAACCTGGCGGTGTCACGAATCGAACCATACGGGGCTATGTCTTGTGCTTCGCCCTAAGGTCCTTATGGATCAAGATTACCTCTCCGCCACGTCCCTAGGTTGGACTAGGAACGTGGGAAAGGAATCTAAGCAATGGCAGGAATCACCAGTGGGTTACCCTGCCTAGGGGACTCTGTGTTTTCTAACACCCGCGAGGCGCCCCACTGTGCCACCCGCCGTTTGCAGAGGGGGCCCCCCTGAGTTGCAGATTCCCTAACAAAAAGACAAGTTTTGGACCCCAAAAATAACTTCAAAAACCGTCAGGAAAATTCGTCCAACCGAACCAAACTCGGAGGGTATATGGGGGACAGTGCTGCGAATCCATAGGTGCAATCGGATTTGAAATCGGACCATTACAGCAAAAGTTACAGAGCTTTTAGTAACCAACGCTTTTTAGTCGCTAGTCTATCGACCCCGCTAGTTCTTAGGGGCGCTCTAGACTCAGTTGATTTCCAAGCACGGAGGAATTGTTCCCCGCTCCTTGGCAGCCTGCTCGCAATCAAAATTCATAGCTTAAACCCGTCCTTCCCCCAGGACAATCATTCTTGCTAGTCAACGAACAACTGTTGTTCAGAGACCCTCATACTCTTCGCTAAAGACGTTTGTCTTCCCCTGGGAAGTAGAGCCTTTTAAAGTCTTTAGTTTGCAACCCTTAAAAATCCTTATACCTGTTTAGCCTAGGGACTGTCGACCTTCCATGTTGACGAGCGGTTCTAAGCCTCGCTGCTGAAGCTTCTCGTCAGAAAGGGAGGTTGTTGGTTTTTTTTGGTACGGCAGTACTCCCCTGGGAGTGCCCCCGTTACACTTTTACACAATAATCCTACGAGATATGAAGCGATACATGAAACAAAGAGATAAGCAAGGCAAACTAGGAAATGAGTGTTCTTGACACATCATATTCGGCCAATTGCCGAATGTGACATCCCTAGCGTCCCATGCAACAGTTGCTCCTAACGCAATCTTGCAGGTTTCCTGATGCCTATGGACTAGACTAAAGTTGGACCAGTCAGACTAACTAGTCGGCCACAGTCCACTGCTTGGTGGGGAGTAAACTTGGAATACGTACTCTTATATAATATTATTTTATAGAATAAATATTTTAATAATTAAAGTATGGTGCGCATGGTTTTAAACCCAGACCAATTAAAATTGGGCTTGGAACACACCTATCATGCCTAAAAGCGCCAAAGTATACCCAAGTATGCGCATGTATGCCTAATATTATTGACTATATGTACTTTCCCTCAAAAATATAAACTCTCTTATAACACTCCAGTGGCTTAGAGAGTATACCTCAGTATTTTTAGCATGAAAAATAGCGCTTTAATATATAATACTGAAAAAATATACCTAAGTACATCTGGTCATGGGCTGGGTATAATAGGGAACTGTTCCATAGGACACTTTTCACACCCAAAAGTGAGGTTTTATTCCACAACAACCATAGCCCCTAATAGCCTATAAAATTCTACCCACCAGTTGTGTTGGAATATCGGCTCAAAATGTTTGTCCGGGTTTATAACTGTGCGCACCATATATATTATAATATATTTATATTTTTTACCAGTGTGCTGTGGTGAAGCACAACTAAGGGGTTTGTTATTAACTAGGATCGAGTAATAGAATTTATGTTGATTATATACACCGTCTTGTATTTCAGCCTCGCCTCCTTTAGGTAGCTTTAGGACCTTGCTGCCCGTACATCACCATAGGAAATGATAGAATAAACGATAACGATCAAGACGCGACTCCAATTAAGGCTCAATACCCAAAAGACCCCTCAAAGCGCGATAACCCATCAAGGGCCCAAACCAACAATTCCACTAGAAAAAAAAAAGTATATTTTCCTTGACTGAATCTGTAATCATCACAAAGCCACTCTTATGTATAACATTCACACCAAGACCAGCACTCATTTAAACAAACTTCCTACCACCAATTTCAGGTTTTTTGTTTCAGTGGGTTTTTTCATATCCAGAGCGAGGCTATTAAGGCAAGCAAATTCGGTACAGGGAAGATTCAATCGTAGATGGAATGGAATGAGATAAGGGGGAAAAGTAACGTAGAAAATGAAGAAAAGTGGCCAATAGCTGAATCAAAGAGACAATTGTTTCCTAGTAACCCTCTACTATCCTCAAGCCCAACCACTCCTTAAAGGATCATCTCCTCATCCTCATCCCCCGCGGTCGGCGCGGAAGTTTGCACACTCGTCGTAACAACTGGAGCTTCACTACCCGCCTCCGCAAAATAATTATTCATTTCCTCGTCCAACTCTTCCACGGTCTTTCTGCTCCTCCCGTTTCCAGCACCCCTAGTATTTTCCTTCCTTCCACCACCAGAACCACCTCTATTGCTACTATCCCGTCCACCACGGTTCCTGTCAGCCCCACCTCGTATAGGCTCGTCTACCCTGGCACGCTCACGTCGTCGCTCGGGGGGCACATAACGGTCGATTCCTGGGGGTGTAGGACGGCGCGTCGGATCACGTCGTACGTCGGGTCCAGGGGAGGATTTAGCTTCACGTCGACTAGATCCGCCGCCACTACGGCGCATTGGTTCGGAGCTGGAGCGTTCATCCAAGGATGGGGCCTTAATGCGGTCAAAGAGGGATTTAGAGGTTGCAACAGGCTTGATGAATGTAAGACGAATTGGCTGGCCGTTCGCGTTTGCACCGTCAAACTCAGCGACGGCGCGCTTGGCATCTTCTTCACGCTCGTAAGTTACAAATGCGGTGCCTTCTGAGCGGCCAGCGCGGTCGTATTGAAGCTCGAGCTTTGATACAGGGCCCTGGCGCTCGAAGAGTTCCTGTGAGGTGTTAGGTGTTGTTTGTAAGAACAGCTGTAGGGAAAAAAACATACCAAAAGTTCGTCGCGTCCGAGTTCGTAATGTATATTCTCAACCTTCAATTTCCCTGCACCAGCGGGACTACATTACTATTAGCACACTCCTCCTACAATAGTTGCTTTGAGGGGCCGTAGTTAGCACTCACATTTTTGCTGTCTCCGAAGAAAAACGAGCATCTGCCGATCCGCCGCGCCTGAACGCCTCACCGCCGGAAGCATCGCCTTCGTATTTATCGTGTACCCAAGCACTTTTCTCGCACCATAAACCGTTAGTCATAAATTCCTCAACGCGCAAAAACAAGGGCCAAGGGGTTGGGAGCTCAAACAGGGAATCACTATAGCCTCGCTGATTTCCAGTCTGTCAATTCCCAATGGACGAAGAAAGAGTTTGTATGTTAGCTAGATTGGATCTTTATTCTTTTTGTTTGCGACAAGATGTATGCGGTAGGATGCGTAGAGAACAAATCTTTTTTTTTGCCGTTAATCCTCTCCTGGCCCGTATTGTAATTCTTCGATATATTTTTTCTTTTTTTCTTTTCACTTTTTTTTATCGCGAAGAATCAGGAGGAGAAGGAGTACTAAGACTAATAATAGAAGGAGGAGCGGGAGAAGAGGAGGAGGAAAAAAGAGGAGGAGGATCAAATGAGGAGGTGGTGGTAACACGCCTGTGGCTATAAGATACAAAAGAAAAACCTCGCGTTAGCTTTCGCTGATCACTATACCGCACGAGAATGAAGAGTTGGAGAATCATACCTTTCTAACGCCGCCCCTTCGATCAGTTCTGCGGCGGCTTCGGTTCCCATTCCCATTCCCATTCCCGCCATTGTTTCCGCGCTTCTGCTAGTACCCACATCGTCAGTTCAGTCATCACTTTACTAGGACAGGAGGAAGGAATTACCGAGCGCTCTCTCACAACATCATCTAGAGCTCTATCCATAGTGGATTTTTCGTTGGGGGGGCTGGTTGGAAGAGATTAGGCGAGAAGACGATTAAAAGCTATAAGTGGAGGGAGAGAGAGGGAGAGAGAGAGAGAGAGAGAGAGAGAGGAAGAAAGAGAGAAAGAGAAAGAGTTGATGTTAGGTGTTCTAGAGTAGCCAAGGGATGAGTGGATGATGATGAGGGTGAAGAGAAAAGAGGGAGTTGAGTTGGATTGAGTAGAGGGAGTTGGGTCTGGGCAATCGACAAGTGGATCAACCAACGTTACACTTTACCAAGCCCAAAGACGATCGCCAAGAACGCTGATGCCTGATATAATATGTAGGGTTTATAGGAGCCACAGTACCTTCATAAGGGATCACTCGGAGGAATGCGTTATCATTTTTAAAATTCATCTTGTTGTAATATTAACTTTCGTCCTATTCTCTTCAACTTATGCAGTATCGCAACAATAGACTCGCACGCAGAAAAAAAAAGTTTTTTAATAGTAATAGCCGTGTAATGCCCTCCCCTAAAACAAAGTTCAACTGTGTTCTTACGGATGGGTGTAAACGCCTAGTTAATTACCCACTCTTCATATAACTATCTCAGTATAATTTGCCGGAAACTGTCCTTTCCGCCCATTCAGTTCACCCTCCCACCAATCTGTCACTAGGGTCAGTCATCTCATCCTCAAGTATCCTCGTGAGACAAGAGAAACTCACCATCAACACTCCCTGTCTTCTTAACCACCAAAATTCTCTCACCTTCCCTGAAACTCAGGTCCCCGCCGTCCTGCCCATCAAAATCAAATAGCGCCCTCACCCATACTTGCACAAGCCCTGGCTTCTTCTTCGGCGGCGGTGGCGGCGGCTTTTTCTTGGTACTGGCTATACTGCTTAGATCACTTACGGCGGATTTGTAGCTTGCTGTTGATGTGCCGGTTACACTCCTGGATATTGGCGGTTTTGGAGCAGACCTGTAGCTGTTGTTATTGGCATCATTACTACTGGTGACCCCTAAACTCCACTCGACTTTGGCTAAGTTATTCTGCCCCGCCCGTATCGCAGCAAGTCGTTCTTTGACCCCACCCCCACTGTACGATTCGCCAGCTGAATCACTCTTCCGCCGTGGCATCTCTCCACCAACAATTGGGGATAAATAACCTGCTACTGGTTCCTGGGCATGCCGTTGTGCGACCACTGTGAGTGGAGTGTTGCTCCCGTATGACCTGCTCTTAGAAATGCTTTTATAATCCGGTGGCCCATCGTTTGACTCATAGCTCGAGGATGTGCTACGGCGAGGGTCTGAAATACTCGGCCTTGGCCCCGGGAGGGGCGGGGGTGGTGATTCGTCTCGTGTCTCGTAGGAGCGGGTGGAGAGGTTTGAGTTGGAGGCACGAGAGCGGATGCTGGGCCTGCTTCTTGCTGACGGGGGTGGGGGTGGTTCAGCTCTACCGAATTTTGACGTGAGGCGGCCGATCATTGGCTTATCCTTGCTACTATGTGGCGGATTCGTTGGTGGCGGGGGTGGGGGTGGTTTGTTTCCCCTCCCCATTCTAGGTATGAAGCTCTTCTCTTGTACAATCATATTCATTGGTATTGTAACAGCCTTCCCACGAGCGATGGAATTTATTTCTGATTCGAGTTGTTGTTGGACGGATAAGAATAAATCTTCCCATTCTGAAATTATAATGGCGCCTTCAGGGTCTGTGAAGCCGTAGTCATTTGCATACTCATAGATAGTACTGTAAGTGTTTTGTAGGAGAGTATACTGAGTTGTTACTATGAACTCAATGATATAAGGGATGAATTCGAGAATTTTTGATAGGAGGGGAGGAGCGAAAGATTTGATATGGAGGTCGGCGTTTTCGTAGGCCTATTTTATTATTATTACCATGTCAGCCAACTCATAATAAAGTAACTGGATGCAAGATTTCATACATTTTTTGACCTTTCTGCATCTAGCTCTGCCTTTGAAAGAACCGAATAGTCCCTAATATAATGTTAGCTACATTTCCTAACCGCAAGTGCGCGACAGTGACGGGTTCACCTGTCCGACTTGTTTTTCTTCGCCCGCGAGTTTTCAACTTGCTTGTGGAAACGTTCATAGTCTAGTTTCTTGTGCTCTCTTTTCTCAATTGCCTTTTTTACAGGCTTCAAGGCTGCCTATTCGATAATTCAGTCCATTGTCCCCAATATTAAGACAGCTCGTAGTGATTTGACTCACTTTAGCTTCTCCTAGCCTCTCGACCAGCAAACGATCCACCCTCTCAATTTCTTCCAGCATATCTGTCTTCAGGTCATTCTGTGCTGTATGTAGTGTCGCAGCTCTTCGTAGTGTGCTTATTGGGGTCTCCAATGGCTCGATCTTGGAGTCTCCGGGCATGGGGATAGTTTTGTATACTTCATGGAAGGAGTCTGTGAGGTTGACCTGGTTGACAAGGATATCTGACCAAGAGTCACGCCATGCCTTTGTGTGTTCTAAGAGCTGTTGGTGTGTTAGTTACTAGGTATATGGAGAGGTGTAAGTGATTGGGAAGAGGTTGGGGAGTGGAAGACTTTAGCTAGCAGCGTCTCAGCGTCGTTGACTTCCTTAATTATCATAGCTACACTTGCCTGTATTTTATTTTACTTGAGATTAACCCTATTCTGTACAGTATCAACGTAGGAGCCTTACATCGTCTGCCGACCTCTTCCCCATCTTGCCGATCTGGCGGTGTATAGTCGTCGTCATTTCTGTTCATGCCCTATGTGTTTGACGTATCGATCGAACGTGTCTTTAATTCGGGCAATAGATACTGGTTTTTTGGGGGGGGGAGGGGGGGAGATATCAATGGATAGATCGTGGGGTTGTGTCTACATATGTATGAGGTATGTGGTGGTGGTGGTGGTGGTGGTGGTGGTGGTGGTGGTGTGGGAGAAACACCCTGGTTGTTAGGGTAGGAGCCTCAGCCTCGTCGTTTTCCTAAGACAGGGCAGCTGCAGTCTAGTCCAAGTTTCCCTTTTCATTGACTTTGCCTTGACCTCATCTGGGCAGTGCATGAAAATCCCCTGATATGTTATAGAATATTACAGACGGGGCAAGGTGTGCGAGGGGGAGAGGCCCGGTAGATAATTACCACGGGTGTGCTTGTGCTTACTGGTATTTTAATGTAGGGGTAGCTGATTCTGGGGTTTAATTGTCATGCTCAATTGAACCTCTAACCTCTACTATTTCACGGTATAGTAGAAATTAATATGGGGACTTCCCATCCTAGTATTGTGGGGTCCTCTAAATGCTTCATCTAAGATTTAAAGCACCCTGCCATACTACTGACATTACAGTATCGTCGTGACTCAGCTGGGGAAAGCTTGGCTATGGGCTTTGTATTATTGGTGGGGTGCCTGATGGAGGCGGGACCCATCGTATACATCTGTAGTACATACAAATACAACTACTATCACAGATATAACAACACTATCTCGAGAAGCCAGGTAGCAGGTAAAAAAAATCCCCTAATAGCTCACTTAAGTGTTGTCCTCTATAAAGTGCACCTCTCATCCGGCTTGGCTCTAGCAACCCTCCAGCAGTAACCTCACCTCCTCACCTCTCCTTGCCCCACCAGCCCCGCCATCGCTACGTTTACCTCAACTCCTCTAAGTAACCCGCCATGGTCCAAGAAGAAGACTTCTTTAAGCGTACTATATATGGTTCGTCCCTCTACCTCCCTCCAGCTTCCATCTTCTAATATCCTACATAAAAGTCTACGACATCCCCAGTACCCTTCTCCCAACCCTCATCCCCCGAGTAGGCCAGCCTGCGCAACCACCACCACCACCACCGCCACAAGAACCAGAAGGGTATGCTTCACCAATCCTTCCAGATGCAGAGCCCTCAGCTTCCTCAACTTCCTGCGCTCTCTGCAAAGCTACAAACAAAACTGTCGCAGACCAACGCGCTCATGCCCGTTCCGACGTCCACCGCTTCAACTTGAAACGCAAGATCCGTGCGCAACCCACAGTCACCGAGGGCGAATTTGAAGACATGTTAGAGGGACTAAACGAGAGTATATCCGGCTCTAACAGCTCCTCAGGTGAATCCAATGGGGGAGAAGCTGTAGATCCTCTCGCAGTGCTGCTAAAAAGGAATGCGGTCCTTGCAGACCCAGAGGAGGAGCCACTACAGGTTGCCAGTGGAAAGCAAGGCGCAGGAAGGGCCCCGGTAATATGGTTTTCATCTCCTCTCCTCTCACCTTCAACATCTCTTGGGGTCTACCGTGCTCTCTTCACAAATACCGAACAGTCAACAGCATCATACCTATCCGCCCTCCACGCGAAACAGCTCTCAGCGCAGCCAAAAGGAAAAGAACCGCATATCCTCCTGTGTATGATTGGCGGCGGTCACTTTGCAGCAATGATTGTCTCCCTCTCTCCTAAAGCCTCAAAGACAGGAAACGAACGCACCGCCTCCGTCATCGCGCACAAGACTTTCCACCGTTATACAACACGCCGGAAGCAAGGTGGCGCGCAGTCTTCAAACGACGCTGCAAAAGGTGCAGCTCACTCTGCCGGTAGCTCTTTGAGAAGATACAATGAAGTCGCACTGACAGCCGACATCCGCGAGCTACTCGCGGGGTGGAAGGGGTGGCTTGATACCGCAGACCTATTGTTTGTACGTGCCACCGGCACTGCAAACCGTCGAACGTTATTTGGAGAAGGCGCGCCAATGAAGAGCAATGACCCCCGAATTCGCGGATTCCCATTCAGCACTCGACGTGCGACCCAATCCGAGCTTATGCGTTGTTTCGTCGAGCTCACACGTATGAAAATTTCTCACATCACCGCCTTTACCCTCTCCAACCACTCCGCCACCATCACACCCGAAAATGTACCTAAACAAACGAAACCCGCGCCCCAAAAATTGACAAAAGAAGAAGAATCGGCTCTCCTCCATAGCACCCAACTTAGCGCCCTTATCCGCCGCTCAAAGGCCCCCGCAGTACTATCTTACCTAACTTCCAACACACTCTCCCCCGACTTTATATTTACCCCTGTAAATCACCACACACCTACCCCTCTTCATCTCGCCGCGTCCTCGTCTTCGGCTGCAGTTGTACTAGCACTCCTAACAAAAGCTCACTCAAACCCAACAATCATAACCCCCGACCAACCCCGTACCCCCTTCGAGCTCGCAGGCGACCGTGCAACACGCGATGCATTCCGCGTTGCTCGTCACGAACTTGGCGAAGTTGTTTGGGACTGGAACGCAGCAAAGGTCCCGGCAGCATTAACAAAAGCTCAAGCCGACGAGCGTGAGAAGCGGGAAAAGACTGAAAGTGAAAAAGACGAGAAGCAGCGGCGCGAGAAGGAAGTAGCAAGACTAAAAGAAGAAGGAGTGGCAAATGCTGTAGAGAGTAAGAGGCAGGCAGGACGGGGAGGAAAGAGTTTAGGTGCGACTGTACAAATGCAAATGGGGAGACGGGAGGAGGAGGAACGAGGGCTAACGCCAGAGGCAAGACTGAGGTTAGAGAGGGAGAGGAGAGCAAGGGCTGCCGAGGAGAGGATTAAGAGACTTGCGAGTGGGGGAGGGGGGAGGTGATGTGGTGGGCCATAGACTGTGGGCCCCTTATGCAGTAGATGTAATATGCGAGTGATACTATATGACTATAGCAAGGATGATGTCTTAATATAAGAAACAAGTTTATTATGGGCCTAAAATCTTTATTGTAGTGGCATGCCATGAGATTCTCATATCCTAATGAGACCGTATCTTTCTTGTCTATAAAATAGTAATTCTAACAAGAAATAAACAGATAATTATGTGATAATTTACTTCAGCTCTCAAAGTCTAAACATATGAACCAGGAGAAAAAAAATAGATAAGCAAGAGGAAGAAAAGTCTATGTGCTATGAAGTAGTATCGTCCCGGGAATTACTAAACATGACCCCTTATCATTGACTCCAAAGACTAGAGCTAAAGAAATATCCCCTACAAAGTAAAAACTAACTTAAATATTCCATAAGCGCTAATCAGTACATATGATATTTAAAACACAACACACCAGCAAGACTAATCGTATTCCCTGAGCCGTAGTACTTCCTAAATTACTACAAATCTAAAATAAAAGTCATCTGAAAAGCTACCCTCACTATAACTAATAAACTAGCGGTAAGCAGTATAGGGGGCAAAGCCCCTTCCCCTGCCCCCCCATGGGTCCTGCCCCCTGCCCCCACGCAGCGGCCCACCACCCCTAGGAGGTCCATTATTCCTGCCCCACGTGTTGTTTGCACCTCTTTGTATTGAATCATGACCCCTGGGAACATTGTTTGTGTTTCCTCCTCCAACAACTGGCCATTCCTCGGGGCGTCTACGGTCCTGTGTCGGGTGGCCTCCTCTTCTGTTATCCCAGTGGTTATACCCCCTTCCCCTCCCACTTCCCCTATCATCAATGACCTGCCTATTTTCATCTTCACCCGGCCACTGCTCTTTAAGCTGCCGCCGAGGGGTACCATAACCCCCCCCTTCACGAACTGGCATGTTAGGACCGCTAAGGTTGGTATTTGGGTTGTTTCCGTTATAATGATCAGTCTCACTATAGTTATTCTGGCGATTGTTGCTCTGAGTCTGAGTATAACTATTCTGGGAGTAGTTCGAGGGGTAGTTGTTTGAGAGGTGGCTGTTCTGGGGGCGGTTTCCTTGGTGATTGTTCTGTAGATTATTTCCATGAAGACGACTGTCCTGCTGGTAATTGTCTTGAGGACGGTTGTTCTGAGGGAGGTTGTGATAATCACTCTGGGAGTAATTGTTCTGAGAGTAATCACCTCGAGGGTGGTTGCCCTGGTGATAATCTTCTTGTCGATAATCATTCCGGGTATGAGAACGATTGCTATTGTTATAACTATTGAAAGGCACAACCTGACCCTCAGCTATCTCTGGGAATTCCTCCCTATCTCTTGCAACTATTTGTCGCTGGTTTACCGGTAACGCTGCTTCCCATTCATCGATTTCGACAAGTTTTGGTGTGGCAGTTTGTGGCCTATTGACATTCTCGGGGCGCGAATTGAATCTTTGGTTTTCGGTAATAGCAGTAGGTAGAAGAGGTGGGTCAGTGCTGTGAACTTGGTTGTTGCTATGTCCTGGGTTTGAAGGGAGTTTGTTTTCTGGTTTATTGCCGCATTTTTGACAGACACAGTCTTGCCAACACTGATAGCTACACTGGTGAGTGCAAGAAAGTATTTTATTACATGGGAACGTGCACCGTATATCATCATGCCCAAAACTAATATCCTGTTAGCAAGACTACGTTATTTACGTAAGTATGTAATATTAAACTCACGGATGACATCTCAATATGCAGTTATGGCTACATGGTAGAATTTCCTTGCACCATTTGCGACAGCCTCCATTAATATCAATCCAGTCCATGGAATCTATGTACCGCGACTTATTAGCCCTATAAATGCTATAATGAGGTGGAAGCTGATGAGAGAAAAGAAGGATAAGAACAGACCCTCGATCGTTATCCTAACTTTATGTTTCTGGCATGTCAAGGGGAGAGAGATTCCAATCCTAGATGGTGGCTCATTGAGAATATTTCCGACTTCCCACCATAATTTACTTGCTTGAGTAATAACTGTGGCATTTCCAAAGATATAGAAGCCTCTTCGAGCACGTGATAAAGCAACACAAACACGATTTGCGATCTAACACTAATTAGCTACTTCTCTAGCTTCTAGCTACTATCAGAAAAGCGTTCAATACCTCTAAGAATCCAATTTGGTTAAAATTATTACTCCTAACTAAACTCAACAAGATAACTTCGTTCTCCTCTCCTTGGTAGCTATCCACTGTTTTTACCTTGATATCAGCGTTAGCAATATTGGCGTTCTTTTTCATAAGCCTGAGAATCTCAGATCTCTGCCCAGCGTAAAAGGTTAGAACAGTTATTTTTTCAGGTTTCATTCCATTCAATATGAGATAGTCTGCAAAGTTGACTATCATTTGAGCTTCATTGATGTTCAGGCGTGAGTGAACATCATCGGTACTTTCTGGATAAAAATGTGTGTACCAATAGACCTAGATATAAAGTAAGTACTAGGGGGATATTTGAAGAGGTTGGAAGACATACACTTATATCACCCATTCCTGAAATTGGCTCTCGGCCTAGAACACTCTCATGGTCCACAAGCGTATCTTCGTCTGCACGCTAGTTAGCAATTCTAAAAAGATTAATGCGGTATTTGACTTACAGATTGGTTTGAGGATCTCACGGATCTCCGGTCTCATACCTGTTATTCTCTATTAATAATTTTTCATCGTCTTCAGTAGTAGAACTTACGTCTCTGTGTTTTCAATGTCTCGAACGGTAACTCATTGGTTACCAAACGTTCAAACATTGAGATATCCAGATAGTATGGTTCATCAGAAAGATTACTATCGGAACAGTGACCCCTAAGTTGCTTATGGTCTCCTACAAGGATCAAATGCTCGACACTTGGCATGCACGCGATCACAACAGGTCCCTCCAAGGCCTCTGCTGCTTCTTCAATTAACACTACTTTTGGGTTCACAGCTGCAATGATGCTTCTGTATTTTCCCAACCCTGTTGTTGTCATCCCGATCAGTTTCGAGGTAGAGATGATATGTGCATCCTTTTCCAGCTTCGATATTTTAAGTATTTGACAATATCTTTGGTAGTCCAGGTTGAGGCGTTTGACTTCATTCCAGACCTTATCTATTAACTCCTTTCTGAGTTGGTGGTATAAGGCCGCCCTCATATAACCTTCAAGATCCCAGACATTACCCACACGTCTTGCCTGCTGAATTTCCGCCATAGTGACACCGACCGGCTTATCGACAGTGTATTGGCGACCCATAGGGAACCAGTCACCCTTGAGCCTATCATCTATTGGATCGCCGGTTGTCCCTGAGCCTGAAAGCAGAAAATCTTGTTCGATTTCTTTTCGCTTCTCTTCTTCGATATCGCCCTCTTCGTATTCCCCATCAACAGGGTCCTGGATTTGGATTTCGCGGAAGAATTCCCCTAGCCATTGACCCATGATTCCTCCAGGAATGTCGTTTTCTTCGACTATTATCCAACCTGCCGAACGCTCGGTAAAGCTTTTCGCTTGTACTGCATTGATGAGGCCATGATCATAGAAGTCATCTGGTGTTAGAACCTCTAGTTTGAGAGATTCGAAAAGTTTCATCATCCTTTCCTTAATCTTTTTCAAGTTTGCAGATGCATAACCGTATTGAGAGCCCTGGATTTTAACGTTCCCTTTCTTTCTCAGTTCAAATATCGTATGGTCTTTGATCTTATCTTTATCTTGGGTGCGGCCTCCCATGCGTACAATTTCATCCTCGAATTTCAGGATATGGTTGAGTAGTTGATCTATATTGTATTATTAGAACGGGAATTGAAATGGGCTAGAAAAATAAAGGGTCCGGGGAATTACCTAACGCATGGTTTGTTTGGCAAGCCACAATAATAGGTGGGTCACCCGTATCCATATTATGTAGTAAGATCTTTAGCGCCTGGACACTGACGAATGTTTTCCCTGTTCCTGGGGGACCTTGAACAATCGAGACACGTCTTGTCAGAATGGACTTTAAAGCCGTCATCTGCGTGTGGTCCATGGTGGTGCGAACATCTTGTGGCCATGCATTTATTATATCGACATCTTCGAGGGCCTCTTTGTCCGGTATGTCTGGAAATATAGGGGAAAGGTTGAGGAAGGGTTTTTGTTTGACATAGTCTGGTGGCGGAACATTTTGATCGAGGAAACAGATATGTTCATGTAAGGGGAAACTACAACAGATCAGTAAGGTATAATTTGGTTTTCTTTGAAACGCGGTATGAACTCACGTCTCCTCAGTCATTCTCTGCAATGCCCTGAGAGTCCACTTGTAAGCTTCATAATAGCCATTGCGTGATTCAATCATAAGAAAAACTTTTTCGGTATCAATCTCAAGTTCAGTCTCATGGAACAAAAGGTCAACCTCAGGGGGATTAATCTCTAATCCACACATAGGTCTAGCCGCAACAGTGGCCACTTTCACTGTTCGGAAATTGTCATCCGAGAGGCATACAAGTGTACCAGGTATAAGCCGTTTTGAGTGTTTCCAAGGGATCTTCTTTCCTGCACGGTGTGTGGAGAACGATACTTTGGAAGCGACACCCATTTTCGAAAAGGTTAGGCCAAGCACACGAACCTAGAAAGTGAATTTTTCTCTCAATATCTAAATTGATATAAGGTTGCTTTGTAGATATACTCACATTCTCATAAACAGAAACATCATGTGTGTCAGACGTTTCTGGGTTATCCTTCATAAGCAGAACAGCATCTCTAAGGCCCGCAAAAGCATCTTCCCTTAGGAGTTCATAATGTGTTTTGAGGTATTCATCAACACTATCGTAAGATCCGTCGATGAGGTTTGTTGGGAGATTAACAACATCGCGTAGTAGTTCTTCGGTCGTAGGTACTTCTGGGCGTTTGCGCCAGGCTGCCTCGAAATTGTCTGTACCCTGATTCTCGAAACTGAAAATATTAATTAGTGTTATTCAATTGAATTATTCACAGAAGTAAAATTAAGATTAAGGCTATTATTACTAGGCCACAAGGTTATTCCTCTGAACGCCTTGTGTCATTCCAGTGGGTATTTCCCCCACTCTTCCTCTCTGTATTCTCTCAGCGATATCTGCATTGAACTCCTCTTGGCTAAAGGCAGCTGCATTATCCCTTGCAATTTTATCCTTATAGGGGACGACTAGCCCTGCAATTTGTAGCGGTGGAAGATCGTGGTTTTCTTGCCTTCTTCTACCTCGCTTGAGAATTTTACCTGTATAAGCCGTTTCCCAGTTGTCTCCTTCGTAGGGTGCTACTTCTGACGCTCCTATGCCACCACTTCCAGAGCCCTCACTTGTTGGAGATGTGACAAGGCCTCTGTAGGTATTATCTTTTGCCTCATCTTTAGCTTCTTCAAGGGTTTTATTGAGTATTTCGTTAGGTGCTCCACTAGGAGTTTGACCAGGAATTTCTGTTGGTTTGTCTTGCCTCGGGGTTCTAGTTTGATCTTTTATATTCTTTACGCCCCTGTTTCCTTGTTTCTGTCTCCTTCGACTATCTCCACCTCCAGCTCCACCCCCTTTGCTACTACTGCTGGTGGTTGACATGCCGTTGTATATTATCCTAGGAAAGTAAGGTGAAGAGAGAGATGAGGGTGAGAAAGACGATAGCTGGTGTATATAGAAGCTCGTTATAGACGTAATAAATCCGGGTATTTGAACGAGGGGCAATGTGAGTGTAAGAGATGGATGGATAGATAGATGGTTTGAGGTTTATGATTGCGTATATACATGTAGCTTTCCAGGCATCCAACGACAGCAGACTCCCAGCACAGTAAGTGGGGTTCCTTGGCGTTTTTTCAGGCATCCAGTGCCCTACTGACAGATGCAACACGCTCAAATCTTGCAGCGGTGGATGTTCTTCTCTGGATTTAGGGAGGAGCACCTTCTCTTAGCTTCTGATACATGCGTATAAACAACAGAGACCTTTTATCAAGACCCATACATGTAGTCTAGACCCTAGGGCTACATGTATGTACATACTAAAGATGTAAGGTTGGATCAAAGGATGTGGGGTCGATATGCGGCTCCCGGTAACTGCCGCCTTGGAAATGGCTTGCCGAGAACGCAAGGACATGTACTTATCATATTATTGGTAGTGGGAGATCAGTCAGGGTAAGGGGATGGGTTAAGACCCGGCACGTTATCTAGAGGGCATACCACATACCGTAGGTAAGTATTCACAAGTTCACACACCACTCGTTTGACTTTGTTTATGAAACACCTATCTCCAGGAGGGTCCTGCACACCTACGTAAGATCTACACTTTTGTCTCTCTAGTATCCACTTCTGGTGAAGTTGGCACTCGGGAAAGAAAGGAGACAACAAGAAAGTTACGCGATCAAGGTGGAGCGGAAGAGAGAGCATTAGATGCGCGGCGAGATGGATTCTGATGACGAACGAAACCCGAATGATAATGGTAGTTAAAAGCTTCCTCGTTAAACACCGTATACCCTTCTCCCCGCTTTGTGGACACTACAGAACCTCATAGATGCATCTTCGGTAGCTCTAGAGAATAACTGCTGAATCGGCGGCGAATTCTAGCTTCAAATGCCGGCTCTTCGGACAATGAACAGGACGAAGCCATGGAAGATCACGACCAGGAAAATGAAGACGAATCTGACCATAATTCTGACGATGACGATGATGCGGACGCTGATGCCGATCCGGATGGGGATGATCAGAATGAAGGTGACGAGGAAGTCGATGGAGATGCTGATGGAGATGGTAAACCCTCGGTCTTGTCACGTCTAGTAAAAATCTTAACTTACTTCACCAGATCCCCAGCAACCAGCAGAGACCCACCGCTCGCGATCAAGCTCAAAAGAACCTAAAGATGTCCGGCCACGTCCAAAACTGAGGGAAGGTGCAGGAACAGCTTCTACATATGACATTGTACCTTATGTCGCAGCTCCACAGTCTACAAGCATAAACGCCTTTTGTGCGACACCCTGCATGCGATGGATATTTACGGGAGGGAGCGACGGATACATAAGGCGTTTCGATTGGTTCGGTAGTATCAACGGGAGAGTCCCCTTGACAGTTGCCCAACGACATCCGTTTGTTGATAGTGTTACCAGAGTGAGTTTTTCTGAAAATCACACAATGCAGGTAGAAAATACAGGGCAGTGACTGATACGATATTGGGGTTGGGTAGGCCGGTATTTTACTCTCTTACTGGGAGAATGAAGAGCCAATTGGTTTGTCTACCACTTTATTCAATATAAAATAGGACTATGAACTAACCTTCGTGAAGTTAAATCCGAACACCTATATGTACCAGAAACAACGGATGATCTAAAGCTGAGTCCTGTATATAGCTTGGCAGTCCAAAACCAAAGTTTGTGGCTGCTCAGTGGTTTAGAGGTATTTACTACACTGATTTCTCACATTGATAGTGCTTACCCCTGGCCTTTTTAGAGCGGTGGTATAAACCTTCAGTCAGTACGGCATGACGAAGGAAAAATTATAACTACGCTTCGAAAACACACCTCAGCAGTTAGTGTACTCACGCTTTCCTCAGATGAGAGATCACTTCTATCTGGGAGCTGGGATAGAAATGTATATGACTGGGATCTGAACACAGGGCAGACATCGCGAGATTTTCTCTCTAATGCAGGTCAAGTTTCAAGCATTGCTTTTAGACCCTACATCGACAACTGGCAAGAAATCAAAAAAGACAGCTTAATGAATGGAGTATCAGGGGGGCGGAAGGGGGAAGGAGGGGTATCTAATGGAGTCAATGGGGCCAATAAAGATGATGGGGATGAAGATGCACCGGGAAGCCCAGCAGAGAGTACAAGGAGTTTTGGAAGTTTATTTGGAGATGATGATGATGATATGGGTATGGGGGGGGGTGGCGAAGAGGATGAGATGAGCCAGGCTATTGCCAGTGGGTCTGGGCTTAATGGTGACTCAAGACCCTCTCAAAACGGAAGTGGAAGTCAAAGAGGTGATGATGATGGAGATGTCACAATGAGTGAGAGTGGGACAGCAGGTACAAAGCATGGTGTAAATTCAGCCGGTACCAATGGTGTAAATCATCACGATACCTTATCTACAAACCATATTCCCACAGCAGCAACATCGTCCCCTACCTCAATGACAGACCAAAATGTATTTCTGGTATCTTCTATGGACGGAACATTCAGAATTTGGGACCGCCGACAACACACTCCTGTTGCAACAAGCACTCCGTCAAAAGGTGTTCCGCCTTGGTGCATGGACGCCTGTTGGAGTACGGATGGTAACTTTGTCTATGTGGGTAGACGAAACGGGACCGTAGAAGAGTTCAGCGTTCATAAAGGCATTGGAGAGGCGGTAAGGACAATGAGATTTCCCTTAGGGAGCGGGCCGGTATCTGCTTTATCTGCGATGCCTAATGGCAAACATTTAATCTGGTAAGTTGCCTCTCTTGGTTCTACTTTCTATTATGATCATGAGCTAAGTACTCGAGGAACAGTGCGTCATTCGATAACCTAAGATTATACGATCTAAGTGATCAAGGTACAAAATCAACTGTGCCATTCTTGATCATCCCAGGGCACCATGGAGGTGTCATCTCATCAATATGTAAGCCTTACCACATATATACTTTCGTCTTATTACTTTCTTTTCCCCGTAGTGTTAACATAGATATAGATGTCGACACAACTTGTCAGTATATGATCTCAACTGCCGGAAATAGAGGATGGGAAGGTGCAAGTACAGAAGTGCTGCTAGGGTATGAGATTATAATGATACCTTGATTTAGTTAAACTTTTATTTCTATATCTTCTTTAAGTGGAAAACTAATTGTATACTACTATACTTGGGATGATAACTTCATTTCTTTTTGGTGGCTCTAGTCGAATTTTAGAAAAGGATTCGACGCGCTTATGTTGTACTGTACTTTTTGATAATTCTATGTATCGGGCTAAAGCTTATTTTCGATTATTTAGTAGTAGTCTGAGGTGATGAAATTACTCAAGACCCATCCATGCAGATACAATAAGTAGAGTCTTAATTTGGAGCATCTGCATTTATATTCTTTATATAGGCACACTTTATTTCTTTTAGAGCCCTCCGCGGTGTATGGCCGAATATTACATGTTGCGGTAGCCCAACTTAAGAGGTTACAGAATATCACTCAATACAAGTCCCATTTCCATTGACTTCAGTCCAGCCACTGGATAATCCAGGTTTTATCTACGCTATTGGTTTTATTGTGTATTGTGGACTAGTTTTTGAACCAAGGGGCTTCAGAGGGAGTATCTCTAATCATTCATCTCTCTACTATAATAACCCCTATTAAACTTCTTTTACATCAAACAGGGAGTTAGAACCAAAGAATCACACCCAGTCTCCACCCCTTCGGATATGGGAGGTATTTAGGATCGTGAAATATGCTGAACGTACTAAAGGCAAATAACTATTCATACAGACTAATAGGCAGTTGGAAGGGAAGCTCTACTACTACTACAGTCACTAGAAATACCTGCTCCGCAAAGGACGGAATTCATACTAATATGGAGTGCTCTTTTAATCCTCTAGACCTATCTAATGCGCAACTACTACATTTAATTTCTCATCTTTCACTCCGCACATACTCTCTCTCTACAGGATTATCTTGGCGCCAAGCACTACAACCCACGACTTACAACCTGCACTCCAGCTCCTTCAACTTCCCCCAAGGGAAAAAATGGAAGAATCCCTTTCCCTCGAAGAAACTAATAAACTCCGAATTTCCCTCGGCCTTAAACCCCTCAAAGCCGATCTACCCTCGACTGACATCCCCACTACGACAACCCCCGTCTACGATAACTCAACCGAATCCCAAGACCACCGCGCCGTCGACAACTGGAAATCCCACCAATCCTCCATTAACGCAGAGTCCGCCCGACGTGCTCGTACAGATAGTATTAAAAAGGCTCGTGATGCGGCGAAACGGTTTGCAGTACTAGAAGGGAAGGGTTTGGGGGAGGCGGAAGATAATGAGGAGGATACAACGACGATGTGGGTGCGGAAGATGAAGAAAAGGCAGAAGAAGATGGCAAAGAAGATGGCAAAGGAAAAGGAGGAGGAACTCGAGAGGCTTGCTAGGGAGACCAAGGAATATACAGCTGAGGACCTGAAGGGAGTGAGAGTGGGACATAATCTTGAGGAGCTCACTACTGGGGAGGAGGGGGTGGTACTGACGTTGAAAGACTCAACGATTGGGGAGGATGAAGGTGAGTATATACCACTATACCTCTTTTTAGATTCCTGGAGGATTGGGCTGATTTGGACGGACAGAGGAGGGGGATGAGCTCGTTTCTACCGCCCTTGAGGAGCGTGAACGCCTTAAGGAGCGTCTCGAACTGAAGAAGAAAAAGTCCATCTACAATCCACACGAATCTACCGACGGCGAAACGTCTATACTTGCACAATACGATGAAGAAATAGAGGGCAAGAAGAAGAAAAGGTTCGTGTTAGATGATAGTGAGAATAACGGAGGCATGTCCGAGGCTCACCGAAAAGAGGTTGCTGAGAAACTTAAGGCAAAGTCTATTACACTAGATCTGCTGAGTAAGTATATTCACACACCCCTAGAAGTAGAGAATTAAAACTAATTTTAGGGGTTGGCTCAGGGGCGGAGGTTACATCGGATTACGTGGACCCAGCTACAATCAAGATTAGGAAGCCAAAGAAAAAGAGTACAAGGAGGAGGTTGGGTGATGATGATGATTCACTTGCGCCTCCGCTGCAAATAGATGGCGAGGCAGATGTTGAGGCAATGGATGTTGATGATAAGCCAGTACCGAAACCAAAGAGGATATATGAAGATGTCTCTTTCGTCGACGATGACGATCTACAAAGTTCCCTCGCTATGCAGCGTAAAATAGCGTTGAAGAAACGAAAAATCATGAAGCCTGATGATCTAGCACGCCAATTGCGCGAGGAGAGCAATGGAGTAGATACGGCAATATATGGAGGGAATAATGATGAGGAAGTTGGGCTTATTATCGATGAGACAACTGAGTTTGTTGCGGCACTCCGTGCACCTGTTATTCAGGAGCGGAAGAATTCAAAGCCTATCACTCCTATAGTCACATCTATGGCAGATCCCCCTGGGCCCGAGGAACAGGATATGGATATTAAGATGGAAGACAGAGTTGAAGAGGAGGGGGAAACACATCACGAACTCACCACTCAGGCACCACCCGAAATTTCAAGTACCGGTCTAGATGAAGAGATGACAATCTCCCAAGGTGTTGGTGCAACGCTAGCTATGTTAAATCAACGCGGCCTACTCAAGCGAGATGAGGAGGCAGATCACAAGATCAACCTCTTACGTGATCGTGAGAAGTTTCGTGTTGAAAAGAAAATACGCGAGGTAGAAGCAGAAGAAAAGGCTAAACAGCAGAGGCTCCGTGATAGACAGAGTGGGAAGTTTGACCGCATGTCAGCTAGGGAGAGGGAAGAGCACGCTAGGTGGGAAAATAGACAGCGGGATCTGCAGGAGGCAAGGGAGATGCAGCAGAGGTTTAAAGAGTATAAACCAGATGTTAAATTGAGTTACAAAGACGAATTTGGAAGAGATATGACGCAAAAAGAGGTATATTGCGTGTTGATGATTTAGGTTCCGTTGATATGCTACTAACAAGCATGCCTAGGCATTTAAACACCTCTCCCATCAGTTCCACGGGAAAGGCTCTGGAAAAGCAAAGACGGAGAAGAGGCTCAAGAAGATTGAGGACGAGAAGAAGAGGGAGGCGGCATCAAGCCTAAACAGCACTTCAGCCACGGCAGTCCAGTCTGCTGCGAAGAAGAGCAAACAGGCTGGAGTAAGGTTAATGTGAAAATAGGTACTAATTGCAGTCACTGGAATGACACTGGGGAGGGGGAGACATTGTACCTGTTTCCTAGTACTATAGATAATAGAGTTGCACTTCCATAGATTTTTATTGAAGGTTGCAAGTAAAGTAGCTATACCTCTAATAGCTCGGTGCTGCCCGGCGGATCCCGGTTCTAATCGCTCCTGGGTTCAATAAGTATATCTACACGCAGTTCTAACCAGGCTCTGTGCCTTAGAGCCACGGGCCAGGGGACGAAAACATCAGTCGAATCTGTCACAGGGCCAGGGTTATTGGACAGCCACTTGTAAGGATTACCGTGGGCTACATACAATACAGCGATTGCGTGCACCGCCAAGCTTCCCTGCCCCACCATCCCAATCTTTTTTTCTTCCCACCTGCATCAAAATAGAATAGACCCCACTTTTTCCCACCCCTCATCCCCCAAGTAGTGGGCCTCGTTTCTGGTTTACTTAACCGTGCCATCCCACTGACTGGCCTCCTGTTTCTTTTCTGGCCCAGCTAGGTGATCAGACGAAGGAAAATTCTCAACCACCTGCCGAAACCATGGCTACCGTCGTTTTGGGCAGCCAATTCGGAGACGAAGGGAAAGGGAAACTCGTTGATATTCTCTGTAGAGAGGCAGATGTCTGTGCGAGGAGTGCAGGAGGGAACAATGCTGGACACACAATCGTAGTGAATGGGATTACTTATGATTTCCATATCCTACCCTCAGGTCAGTCATTGGCTCACCTCGTGTAAAAGAATCTCCTATCCCCACAGACAATTCAAAGGCTTTTAAAGGATGTTCTCTGGCTCTGTTAATGATGGTGTACTACTTCTCATTTTTGTTCAGTTATTGACATCTACCCAGGTCTTGTAAACCCCAAATGCCTCAACCTTATCGGCTCTGGTGTCGTTATCCACGTCCCCTCTTTCTTCTATGAGCTCGAAAGCATTCAGAAAAAGGGCCTCGACACCACCGACCGCATATTCATCTCTGACCGTGCCCACCTCGTCTTCGACCTCCACCAGAAAGTTGACGGTCTCGAAGAAAACGCTCTTGGCTCATCAGGCATTGGTACCACCAAGAAAGGTATCGGCCCAACATATTCTACAAAGGCTTCCCGCAGTGGGGTCCGTGTCTACGAGCTCTTCCACTGGGAGGCGTTTGAGAAAAAGCTGAGAGGCCTTGCGGACGGATATAAGAAGCTCTACGGAGACTTGTTAGTATATGATGTTGATGAGGAACTGGAGCAGTACAAGGTCTACTATGAGACCCTGAGACCGTACATTGTTGATGCGGTCCTGTTTGTGCAGAAGGCGTTTGATAACAACAAGAGAATCCTGGTTGAGGGTGCAAATGCCCTCATGTTGGATATCGACTATGGCACATACCCCTTCGTTACCAGCTCCAACACTGGTATCGGTGGTGTAATCACTGGATTAGCTATCTCGCCATTCAAGATAAAAAACATCATTGGTGTTGTCAAGGCCTACACTACCCGTGTCGGTGGCGGCCCATTCCCTACTGAACAGCTCAACGTAAGTTGCATCCATTGACCCCTAGATATCCCATACTCATACCACCTACCAGGAAATTGGTGAGCACCTCCAAATTGTAGGGAGAGAAATCGGAGTCACTACCGGCCGCAAGCGCCGCTGCGGATGGCTCGATCTTGTAATCATCAAATACTCCACCGCCGTAAACCATTACACGACCCTCAATCTGACAAAACTCGACATCCTCGACGGCCTTTCCGAGATCAAGGTTGCCATTGGTTACAAGGTCGACGGCAAGGAGCTTGAGACCTTCCCTGGTACCCCCCCCTCCTTATTAGCAAAGCTACAAACTAATACATGGACACAGCCGACCTTACAATTCTTGAGAGAGTTGAGCCTGTTTACAAAACTTTCCCTGGATGGTCATCACCGACAACTAAACTCACGTCCTGGGATCAGCTCCCGGCTGAAGCGAAGAACTACATCGAGTTTATTGAGAATTTCGCGGGCGTTCCAGTTAAGAATATTGGGGTTGGCCCGGGGAGAGAACATATGTTGATGAAATAGACATCCTAATGTTCTCTTTTTACTTTTTTTATTCTTGACTTTAGATTTTACTTTTTTATATATCCTCTTGCTTAAGACATAAAATCCACTGTACTTTAGAACGTTTTTTCCTAAATGTCCGAGAGTAGGTATGTTTCAGCTATTACTTCTGAGGAAATTAAAAAGGATTTGCTCTAGATTCGCTCGAGTATAGCTATATCAAAGAACACCTTCATTTCTTTTATTCCCCTTTACCTCTTTACAGATTTAGCCACATTCTTTTCGATTTAGCCGACAGTCAACTACACCATCTTAGACTTAAACAGTCGCTACGTGACTATATAGGACTACAAGATATTTAATAGAATTATAAAACTGATACAGTCGTGTTCAACAAGTCTTGGCTGTATAAATCGGTATTGCAGCGGGTTGCGACCGAGTCAAATTAGTCAACTACTATACTAAATAACTTGAGATTATATGTGTAGAAAATCTAGATCCTACTTTGCTATACTATAGAATATTGAGGGTTTTGACAGAGTATTGGCCCTTTGGTCTGCTGAGGCCTTGTAAATAAAAGGCTATGTAAAAAACTAGGCACCTAGGGTGTATAAGATACAAGTCATCACCCAAAAGTGAGTGGACACGTGCAAAACACACCAAAAATGGCCGATTTTACATACTTGTAGAAATATCTGCTTACAATAAATAAATTTTCTAGTGGTGCCAAAATGTCTGTAAGTCCACTGAGACATACCAAAGGGTAGCCCAGATTCTGTGATAGTCTCAATACAGAATTATAAATTTATAAAGGTTGGCCCAGCTAGTGGTACCTAAGATTTTGTATGTAAGCCCCATACAAAAGGTATATCTGTTGACAGTTAAATTTTTTATTTACCTCACAAGTTCTAGAAAACAGCAATTAAAAATCAACAAAAATATAATATGGATAGAGTATGGATTTATAAAGCTTAGCATACCGTTCAAAGAATTATCAATTGTTAGAATGTGTTGATACAGCACTATGAAATCAGTTGTTTTTGGTGTATTTCGCTTGTGTCTACTTACTTTTGGGCGCCCACTTGTATAAACAACCACATAATCTCTGTTAAAAAAAGAACTCCTATATAATAGAATAAAGCCATTTATTCTTATAGCCAAGTCTCTAGAACTAACCAATGATTATCCATGTAATTATTTGTAGTAAAATATGAGAAGCTATATTTGAATACTCATATAGACTATAGGATGAAAACATGCTGTAATAATTTTTAGGGTAGATATATGTATAACATGTAGTCTATCTTTTTTATCCTATTTGTTTTGGATCATTTTTTTCAGGTGGTTGTTGAACTACAGTAGTGTGACGATTTAACAATTGCCATGACTAGGCTCAAAATAGACCCTTAAAAAACAATTAACTATCTCTCTGGGAGAACAGAGATAGCTACTCTGATTCAGACCAAAAAGTAGTTGACTTTACTGCTAGATAATCTATATATTCCTAGGTCGGCAGACTTTGAAACAATAAGTGAAGCCCATTGTCGATAGTATGCAACAGGGAATGAAACAGTAGTCTATGACTTGTAAGAGCAATAAGAGAATACCAGTACAGTGAGCTGGAATAGTTGTCTACAAGCGAAAAAGAATAAACTTCTCTTCTCGCTAAAAAACAACAACCGAACCACAATCAGTCTTTTTTGATGGTTAGAAAGGCTGTAAGTGTCAAGAACACACATTTCCTAGTCTGTCTTGCTTATTTCCTTGTTTCATGTATCGTTTCATATTTCGAAGGATTCCTGTTCTCATTGGTCATATAAGAAGTACGCCTTGCTGGACAAAATGTCTATAGTTTCATGTAGAAGGAAGTCACTCCTTCAGTTTCATATTGTCTCAGTGTTGATCTCAACGTCCTTCCAGAAAGAGTATAAAAGAGGACTCATTTCTGTCAGTTAGTTAAGTCCTTCACGCAACAACTTATATTTCGGAGCGTGTCTGCAACAACACTTTCTCCTCTTTCACGGGCGCAAACCTTTGGGCAAGCTTCTCTTGACTAGAGTCTCTTTCTATCTACTATCTATTCCTTTCCAAAGCCTTGCGTACCTTCAAAAATGCCTTTTTCTGGACACTACGTCGACTATGTCGACCCTTTTGCCAACAAACCCCTAACCGAATATGACGATGATTCAATAAAGTCACTGATTTACGGACAGGCAACCTTGAAAAAGGGAGACTTCCTTCAGAATCACCCAGACAGTAACTGGGAATACTTTCAGCGAAAAACCGCCAATATCAAAGCAGAAATCCAACGGAGGCAAACCGAGAAAGTCATGGCCGCCACTCCTGGATCCACCCCCTCATTCACCCCGCTCACCCAAACCTTCCTCCCTTTTGGCACAGCGGCCTCCTCCTCCTCCAAATCCGCTTTTCCTTCAAAGCAATCTAGAGTCGACTCTACTGCTAGCGGTAGCCGTTTCTCCGCTTTGGCAGAGAGTTTTGAGGTGGATACCCCCCTTAAAGACCCCACCCCCCAAACCCAGGACACCGAGATGTCTTTGGACCAGCCAGACTTCCTGACCCCCTACGACCCTAAAGTCTCCTACCTTTCCCTCTCCATCGAATCCAAGAGCGGAACAGTCAACTACACTACCTGGCTGATCCATAACACCATCTCCCCCCTTTTCAACTCCATTCATGTCTTGAATGACAAAGTCATTCAGCTCAAAGCGACCGTGGCTCGCTTACAGACCAACATCCGTCCACAACAACCCCCTCTACCAGTACCACAACCACAACAGCCAAAGGCCCCAAAACCCGCGGCTCCCAAACCCCAAAAACAAATCAAGGCCAGCTATGCTGAGGCAGCAAAGAAGCCTGCCCAGCCAGCGTCCAAGGCCCTCTCCCCTCCAGCCAAGAAAAAGAAGGTCGAACCTCTCTTCAAACCCCAGTATACGAAAATCAACAGAGAGTTTGTGATAGAACTTGTGACGATCTAACCATCGTCATGACCAGTCTCAAGTACCTCTCCATATAGAGACACCTAAGGATCTCCTTTGAGGGATAGGACTAGCTATCCCATTCCGGTCAATAGATACTAAGGAAAGTCATTACTATGATAGCCCGATCCCTAAACGAGCTGGCGAGCTCCTAGGACGGAGCGAAGCTCACCGTCGTCGGTATGCGACAGAGACCAGAGTAATACGTCTGTAGCTTATAGCTGTAACGGGGGCACTCCTAATGGAGTACTGCCGTACCAAAAAAAACCAACAACCTCCCTTTCTGACGAGAAGCTTCAGCAGCGAGGCTTAGAACCGCTCGTCAACACGGAAGGCCGACAGTCCCTAGGCTAAACAGGTATAAGGATTTTTAAGGGTTGCAAACTAAAGACTTTAAAAGGCTCTGCTTTCCAGGGGAAGACAAACGTCTTTAGCAAAGAGTATGAGGGTCTCCGAACAACGGTTGTTCGTTGACTAGCAAGAATGGTTGTCCTGGGGGAATGACGGACTTAAGCTATGATTTTGATTGCGAGCAGGCTGCCAAGAAGCGGGGAACAATTCCTCCATGCTTGGAAATCAACTGAGTCTAGAGCGCCACTAAGAACTAGCGGGTCGATAGACTAGCGACTAAAAAGCGTTGGTTACTAAAAGCTCTGTAACTTTTGCTATAATGGTCCGATTTCAAATCCGATTGCACCTATGGATTTGCAGCACTGTCCCCCATATACCCTCCGAGTTTGGTTTGGTTGGACAAATTTTCCTGACGGTTTTGGGGTTATTTTTGGGGTCCAAAACTTGTCTTTTTGTTAGGGAATCTGCAACTCAGGGGGGCCCCCTCTGCAAACGGCGGGTGGCACAGTGGGGCGCCTCGGGGGTGTTAGAAAACACAGAGTCCCCTAGGTAGGGTAACCCACTGGTGATTCCTGCCGTTGCTTGGATTCCCTTCCCACGTTCCTAGTCCAACCTGAGGACGTAGCGGAGAGGTAATCTTGATCCATAAGGACCTTAGGGCAAAGCACAAGGCGTAGCCCCGTATGGTTCGGTTCGTGACGCCGCCAGGTTAATTACTATTTTTGCTGGCGGTCCTAACTACTAAGCATAGCTTTGCTCTTGTCTCACGGCTCTCGGCCTCCCATTAAGGCTGGCCATCAGCAAAGCCGTTGTTATTCCTCCTAGAGGAACAGGAGCTTAACTCTGTTCATGGAGGCAACAGCTTCAGTCTCATTGCACTAGTATCTCCCGTAGCTATAAGCTACAGACACATTACTCTGGTCTCTGTCGCATACCGACGACGGTGAGCTTCGCTACGTCCTAGGAGCTCGCCAGCTCGCTTAGGGATCGGCCTATCATAGTAATGACTTTCCTTAGTATCTATTGACCGAAATAGGATAGCTAGTCCTATCCCTCAAGGGAGATCCTTAGGTGTCTCTATATGTAGAGGTACTTGAGACTAGTCGTGACGATGGTTAAATCGTCACAGTGTCGGACGTGTCGGCTGGACCTCGAGCTGACACCCAGCGCAGTAGCAGGCAGCAGACCCCCCCCAGGACCTCCAGCAAGGCTCCAGCAGCCTCCGGGCTACCAAGCGAACAACCTACCGGTCCAGGTACGAACACTCCATGTCCGACGTGTTGACGTGACTCCCAGAGGACCTCCAGCGCAGCAGCAGCAGCAGGACCCCCAGGACCCCCCCCCCAGCGCGACAGCAGCAGCAACACCTCCCCTAGGGCCCTTCCAGGACCCCCAGCAGCCTCCGGGCTACCAAGCGAACAATCTACCCGTGGCGGTACGAACCCCCCGTGTACTACCCCTCGACGTGACCGCCAGACAACTCCCAGCGCAACAGCAGACAGCAGACAGCAGACAGCAGGCAAGCAGGGGGGGCAGGCAGGGGGGGCGAAGCAGCAGTATTTTGTATATAGACTAGAAAATGTACATAGTAAAATAAATAAATTTTTAAAAACTCCGAACCGTGACTCCCAGCATGACTAGCAAGCCTCCCCAGAGACTACTATAGAGTCTTCAGACGTCTCCTAACGCCTCCAGAGGCGACTATGGGAGCCTCCGGGGCTCTCCTGAGAGCTCTGACAGCTAGCCGAGCGTCTCTGAGACAGATCCCGTCTCCTGATCGTCGAATTCCACCAACTGTATCCCAAGCCTCAGATGCATCAGATGCGTCAGAGAGAAACCTTCAAGTTTGCTGATGTACTACTACTACTTGCATTGTTACCATACCTACCTTGTCCTTGAGTTCCTAGTCTCTTGATACTAGCCTTGCCTCGTGATTATCGCCTGCTGTTCCCCAATAGGTGATCGGTTTTTACAAGAGGTCCTGCTGCTGTCGCCTGCATCAGCAAAAGATTTTTACTCCTGGGACATACACCAGAGTCTCTGGGATTCTCTGGGATTCCCAGCGGCCCTATGGGACGCCTGTAGGCCCTAGGAGTCCCAAGGACTCTCTGCAGTGGATCTGAGGGTCTCTGGGACAAGGTTACCCGGCTGTTACCCGGCCCTAGTGTAAAAACCGATCACCTATTGGAGAACAGCAGGCGATAATCACAAGGCAAGGCTAGTATCGAGAGACTAGGAACTCAAGGACAAGGTAGGTAGGGTATTGAATGCAAGTAGTAGTAGTAGTAGTAGTAGTAGTTTTTATTTCCTATCTAGGCCCTCGGCCCACTAAGTAAGTCGCTTAAGCGACCGCCTACACAAAACGTCCCCGATAAACAAAATAATATCTAGAACAAAAGAAAGGTAAAGAAAAGAAAATCCCAAATCGCGTTCTTTCCCGCCTGCAAACAAAAGAAAAACTTCCTCCGCGCAGGTCACTTCCTTTTTCCTATTTTCCTGGTATTAAGCTCCGTTTCGAGCATGAACCGAATGAGGGGATAACAATTATCGTCGTTAACTAACTGATTCCACGAGTGAGTGGGGTAGTGTAAAAGTACACAAGCCCTTGCTCTTGTGGGGACAGCAGGTGATGTCTAAAGAGCTGGGACACTAAGGGCACATGGACTAGAAGACTGGGAAGACTGGAACTAGAGTAGGTACTTGGTAGTAAATACAAGTTGAAGGATAGAGAGCTAAGACTAAGAACTGGGGAAATGGCTCGATACTTATAGTATGGCCGAAACATGAAAGGGAAGGGGCTGACACGCGTAGCGTGTCAGACTACATGAAACAAGAACATGATACGTGATATGAAACTAAGGAGATCCTGATGACGTGGCAGGCCACGTCATCCCATACATGAAACACAAATGAGACTAGACATGAAACTGATATGAAACGGGCAAGGCTGACTGGTGGTCGAGTGACAATTTGTGACCGAGTGAGAACTGATGATTTGTTGTTCTTGACAGGTAGTGCTCATCGATCATGGATTTTCTCTGTTGATGGTAGCGGGGGCAGTCGAGCAGAATGTGCTTGCTCGATTGATTATCGCCGCAAACGCATTTTGGGGTTGGATTGGAGTAAGATGGGTCCAGGTGGGTAACTGAGTTTCTAACTCTCCACATTATGCCTGCCGTCCGTCTATTGACTGTTGCCAGGTGTGGAGTAGGGATGGAGTGTGGAAGTCCTTTGTGTCTGATTCGGTGAGGTAGGCCTTTCAGCCAGATGAGGGTAACCGTGGGTTTGCTGCAGAGAAGTTGCAGGCCGTCTCAATCCAGTTTATCTGCCAGGTCGTTGCCTTTAAGGCCCACGTGGGAGGGCGTCCATCTCGCGCTTACTGGACAGCCTTTGTATTGTAATTTTTGAATAGATGCTAGGGAACTTTGAACCGCCGCCGTTGCGGGGGCTGGGGCTCCCCCCAGGCGCTTTATGGCTAGTTGATTGTCTATGCACAGCCAGATGGGTGTATTGGTGATGTTAATAGTTAAGAGATGATTAAGTGCTAGGGATATTGCTTCTAGTTCCCCGTCCAGAATATCTGCAAAGCGCCCTAGATTGGCGTTGCCCTTGTTTTGTATAGTGCCGTTCGCGATGGAGACCCAGGCTGAGCTGACCGAGTCTTCCCTTGATCCATCGGTGTAGACTCTATAGACTTCCGGGTAATCGGTGACCCACTTTTGGTGTTGTAGGCTTTCTGTTTCTTTGTCCGTTGTTGCGATGTGTATGTGAGTGTGAGGGAGCCAGGGTGTAACGGGGGCACTCCCAAGGGAGTACTGCCGTACCAAAAAAAACCAACAACCTCCCCTTCTGACGAGAAGCTTCAGCAGCGAGGCTTAGAACCGCTCGTCAACACGGAAGGTCGACAGTCCCTAGGCAAAACAGGAATAAGGATTTAATGGATAGATAACTAAAGACTTTAAAAGGCTCTGCTTCCCAGGGGGAGACAAACGTCTTTAGCAAAGAGTATGAGGGTCTCTGAACAACAGTTGTTCGTTGACTAGCAAGAATGATTGTCCGGGGGGAAGGACGGGTTTAAGCTATGATTTTGATTGCAAGCAGGCTGCCAAGAAGCGGGGAAACAATTCCTCCGCGCTTGGAAATCAAC
The DNA here is from genome assembly GCA_033030425.1 of Verpa conica. Taxonomy (NCBI): domain Eukaryota; kingdom Fungi; phylum Ascomycota; class Pezizomycetes; order Pezizales; family Morchellaceae; genus Verpa; species Verpa conica. The sequence continues at coordinate 569,985 of JAUFSD010000021.1, read as the reverse complement.
TGAGTCTAGAGCGCCCCTAAGAACTAGCGGGGTCGATAGACTAGCGACTAAAAAGCGTTGGTTACTAAAAACTCTGTAACTATTGCTAAAATGGTCCGATTTCAAATCCGATTGCACCTATGGATTCGCAGCACTGTCCCCCATATACCCTCCGAGTTTGGTTCGGTTAGACGAATTTTCCTGACGGTTTTGGGGTTATTTTTGGGGTCCAAAACTTGTCTTTTTGTTAGGGAATCAGCAACTCAGGGGGGCCCCCTCTGCAAACGGCGGGTGGCACAGTGGGGCGCCTCAGGGGTGTTAGAGAACACTGAGTCCCCTAGGTAGGGTAACCCACTGGTGATTCCTGCCGTTGCTTAGATTCCTTTCCCACGTTCCTAGTCCAACCTGGGGACGTGGCGGAGAGGTAATCTTGATCCATAAGGACCTTAGGGCGAAGCACAAGGCATAGCCCCGTATGGTTCGGTTCGTGACGCCGCCAGGTTAATTATTAATTTTGCTGGCGGCCCTAACTACTAAGCATAGCTTTGCTCTTGTCTCACGGCTCTAGGCCTCCCACGGGATTGGCCGTCTGCGAAGCCGTTGTTATTCCTCCTAGAGGAACAGGAGCTTAACTCTGTTCATGGAGGCAACTGCTTCAGTCTCATTACACTAGTATCTCCCGTAGCTATAAGCTACAGACGCATTACTCTGGTCTCTGTCGCATACCGACGACGGTGAGCTTCGCTCCGTCCTAGGAGCTCGCCAGCTCGCTTAGGGAACGGGCTATCATAGTAACGACTTTCCTTAGTATCTATTGACCGGAATAGGATAGCTAGTCCTGTCCCTCAAGGGAGATCCTTAGGTGTCTCTATGGAGAGGTACTTGAGACTAGTCATGACGATGGTTAGATCGTCACACAGGGGGCGGACACGTCCCTGGGATCTTCGATTGGGAGTTGATGAGTTGCCATTTGGAGAAGATGTGCTATTCTTTCCAGGCCGAAGCCTATGCTCTTAGTGGGTTTACTGAGAAGCTCGACTAGATCTCGCTTGATGCTATTGGAGTCGGGGCTAAGGAGCGTCCTTACCCCGTAGCCGATTGACTTGGAGTCGAGTAGATTTTCTATTGTGGGGAGTCCCGCTTCGCTTAGTACTGCTTTGGTGGTTGTGCGAACGGGGAGGCTAGTGATGAGGCGGGCCGCTCTGAGGTAGGCCGGTTTAATCCTTCTGACGATGTGATCTGCTCCTGTCCACCATAGTTCTGAGCCCCAAAGCATTGCTGGGATTAGAAGGGATTGGACTAGTCCGTGGATTATTAACGGGGTAATATTTTGATTCTTGGAGAAGCTTTGAATCATGGCCGTAATGGTGGTGGCTCTAGAGGCCGCTTTGCTGGTTTGTTCCCTGAAGGTGCACTTCTGGTCGATGTGGACCCCCAGAATCTTGATCACTTCCTTAGGAGTGATAGGTACTTGGTACAGTGGAACCGTTGCGGTAGGCGGCGTGCTCTTGCTGGTGGTGGGCAGCATGTAAAGTAGATCGGCTTTATCCGGCGAGAATTCCAGTCCTAGTGTGTTCGCTCTTTCCTCTTTGACGGCTAATCTGTCTTTGAGTCTTCGGCTAATGATGTGTTGCGTCGTGCCTCCTTGTAGCATGGTGTCGTCGTCCATATAGACCGTTCCTTTCTCGTTGAGTGACATCCTGGTTGGTAGCAGCGCGTCTGCGTAGATCATGTAGAGAACTGGCGATAGCTGGGAGCCCTGTGGGACTCCTGAGCTGTAGGGAAGGGGTGGCGACACCTCACCGTCGAAGGCAAAGTGAATAACCCGGTTGGTGTTGAAGCTGTTGATCCACCTGCAAATGTAGGAGGGGAATTTTTTTTCTTCCATAATTTGAATGAGGGTTGGGTGGACCACCGAATTGAATGCTCCTTTAACGTCGTTGGCCAGGATGGCGGGTCTAATTGGCTCCCTTCCTACGTCTTTTTTGGCTCGCAGCCACTTCTGCGCTGGTGTCATGATAGTCATTAGGGCGTCCATGCTGGAGCGGCCTGGTCTTGCCCCCATTTGTTGGTCGGATAGCCCTCCGCACTGGGTGCCGTACTTATCTAGTCTGGCCGCCACTATGGACTCCAGAAGCTTGCTTATGCACGGTAGGAGGGAGATGGGCCGGTACGATTTCAGGTCTTGTGTGTCCGTTCTTTTCGCTTTGACGATAGGTACGCACTTGGCCGCCTTCCATTGTTCGGGGTGGATGCCGTGCCAGAGAAGCTGGGAGTAGAGTGTGGGGAGAAGACCAGGGCTGGCCTGCTGTATATGTACTATAACTGGCCACCCTATGCCATCTATGCCTGGGGCCGTCTTGGTATCTCGTTTGAGTGCGGTTTCTACTTCTTCGATGGTAACTGCCTCATAATGGTCACTTATGTTCTTAGAGGGGGGGGCCAAAAAGCCGGGGGGGAGTGGAATTGGGGGGCGTCCATTGTGGGGGAAGAACGTTTCGTTAAGAAGACGGACTTTACCCCCAAATGTGCTTTCACCTTGTATGTCTGGTATGCTGGTTGGGCTCCTACTGCTCTTAAAAGCCTTCCAGACTGCTCTGCTGTCGCGCTTGTTTAATTCTTGTGCGAGGAAGTCCTTTCGTGCGTACCTGACTCCCTTCTTCCAGTCATTCTGGGCCTTGTTTCTGTGCTTCTTGTGTTCCTCTGTGGGGTTGTTTCTGTATGTCCTGGTTGCTGTCCTGGCTACGCTTTTCAGGCCGTCCAGGTGTGCTGACCACCACGGGTGGCCTCCCCTTCCTGCTTTCCTGAAGGGGACTGTCTGATTGATTATGGTATTGATGTTATCGAGAATAGTATCCGTGCTGTGGGCTGTATCCGGGGCCGTGCTCCACTTTAGATGGGTGGGATCGATAGCCCCGACTTTGAGTGCAAAGCCCGTCCAGTCTGCCTTGTTCCAGGCCCTTCTGGGGGCGATTTTTTGGGGTTCCAGGTGCCAGAGTGTTTGGGTAAGGGCGTGATCGGATCCGTGTGACGCGTCCGAGTCCGCGGTCCATCCCTGGACTAGCGAATTTGGCACATTTCTTGAGAAGGTGAGATCGATGATGCTCGGCATGTTTCCATTTCGAGGGTAGTGTGTATATTCGGGTTCGTTGTGCAGCTGAAAGCCTTCCTCCGTGAGCCAGTCTACTACGGCGTCGGCTGACGAGTCGTTTCGAATGGTCGCTGGGTGGAGCGGGGTCTTATAGCTGTACCACCACTCGTGGTGACAATTGAAATCGCCTGTGATGAAGCAGTTTTCCCTGGGTTGAAGTTTGGGTAATATATTTTTTAGGTGTAGGGACCTTCCTGGGGAGTAAAGGTTGTAGAGTTCGACACGAGTTCCCTTAATGGTAACTGTAACTCCCAGGAAGCAGTTGCCTATTTTCATAGAGATGCTGGGTAGGAGGCCCCAGTCTTGCCTGACGTAGGTAACGCACTTGGGATTTAATGACGGAAAAAACATATCAAAGCCGTGTAGGGTGGGTGGGATCCCGGTCTCTGAGATCCACGGTTCTTGAAGACACAAAAGAAAAACATTTTTTTGGGTACTGGTTTTTTGGATTACTGAGAGGGTGGAGGCCTGTCCTTTGGCGCAGTTCAGTTGCCACGCTAAGGCTATGCCTGGCTTGTGAGGAGCCATTTATTCATTACCCATTGTATCGTCCGTTTGTTGGGTTCTCCTTTCTCTGACAAATTCGATGGCTTTGATCTTGGTCAAGCACTTGGGGTCCGATGACTTGTGGAGGCTGTTGTTGCAGTTTACGCACCTAAAGGGAGCGTGAGTGCACTGGTTTCCTCCCTTGCAGTGTTCGCACTTATGTTGCTTGGTGTCGTGGGGTCCAGCGCATACCGCACAGGTGGGGGTCTTTTCTTTGCAAAGTGCTGTGGGGTGGCCCAGCTTGCAGCAGTTTCTGCACTGAGTGGCCGGGCCGTACTGATGATACTCCTCCATGCGGCAGAACTTGTTGCAGATGGCTAAGTACCTGAGCCCCATGTTCTCGAAGGTGTGGGTGCCGTTGAAGGCGATGACCATGGTGGAGTGTGCTTTGTCCTTTCGGTTTTCCTCCTTGCTAAGCCAGTATGGGATCTGGGCCAGTGTGAATTGCTTGTAGTTGAGTTTGATGGTAGCTGCGACTTCCTCGCCGGCTTCCATGGGGGTGGCCCCAATGTTCGTGGGTACTCCGTGCAGGAGGAACTTGGTTGTTTTGGTGTTGGCTTTTACTTCGCTGACGTCCACGCCGCACCTGACCAGGGTCTCCCTGATCTCGTGTTCCCACTTCATGAGGTGGTTGGCATCTTGGTCGAAGGGGGCGGTAACGATGATGGTTTGTGGTCCAATCTTTTTGGCCATGAGGGCTCGCTGCTGCTGTTGTTCTAGGCCCTTGTTGATGTGGTGGAGGATGGCATTATCGGTAATGGTAGTGGGAATGTTGGTGGCCGTCTTGACCACTACTTCCCTGTTGACTTTTGAGAAGGCTGGTTTGAAGAGGGGGACCTTCTTTTTCTTGATGGCTTTTGAGAGCTTCCAGTCTCCCTCAACTGGTGAGGGCTCCCCGGATGAGGCTGCTGCGGCGTAGCTTTGTTTCGCCGGGGCTCCTGCTGGTTGTTGTTGCTGCTGGGGTTGTTTCTGTCGCTGTTGTTGTTGTTGTGCCTGTTTGGGGGCCGCTGGTGCTTTGGATTGGGGGGGGTTCCTCTGGGGGGGCGGGGGGAAGGTTTGTGCGGTGACCCTCATGTTGATGTCACCGAGGAGTCTGTTTGCGGTGGTGAGGTCCGTAGGGATCCTCTGGATGTGATTGTAGATTGAGTTTAAAGTGGACTTAAGGGATGCCACTTCGCTTCTGAGGTTGGTGACCTCGTCGCTGACTGCCGCCGTGCTGTTTCTAATGAGCCAGGCGAGGTAGTTGAATGCTTGGGATTTGGTAATGGCGCTCTCTTCCATTTCCAAGTAGTTGACGTTAGGGTCGAAGACTTGGGTGAGGAGGGGTTCCTCATCTTCGCTGCTGCCGCTGTGGTTGCTTTCCACGTCCATGGTGTCCTCTGGTGCGGGGGGGATTGTGGGATCTGGGAAGGTGGAGGGGGGAACTGTAATCTCCGGGGTATTGTCTGGTCCTCCGACCGTACCAAATGGAAGGGTAGACTGTCTAGACATCTTCGTAGGAGAGCTAGACCTGTGAGTGGGGGAGGAGGCGGACCGCTTAAGGGAGCGCTTCTCTGGGGACAGAGGGAGGGTAAAGATGCGCCTTGGGGGGGTAAGGGGGGTGGATGGGCTCTCAGGACGCGAAGCTGAGGTATCCACGATGATATCGATGTAGTACCTTCAAGCTATCTGATAGCGTTGAAGGGTAGTGTTGATAAAACTAAAGCGGGGTTTGTGTCTGAGGTTATGAAAATAAAAAGTTTTGGTGTGTGTAACCGTCGCTTAGAGCAATACCAGGTGTTTTTGAATCCCTATCGAGAGATGCAAGTTGTTGCGTGAAGAACTAACTAACTGACAGAGATGCGTCCCTTTTATACCCTTTCTGGAGGGACGCTGAGATCAACAATGAGACAATATGAAACTGAAGGAGTGACCTCCTTCTACATGAAACTATAGACGTCTCGTTCTGCGAGGCGCACTTCTTACATGACCAATGATAACAGGAATCCTACGAGATATAAAACAATACATGAAACAAGGAGATAGACAAGGCAGACTAGGAAATGAGTGTTCTTGACACCTAGCCTTGTCAAAAACCTCTAAGTCCCTGCTCCTCTCCATACATATCACGACTGCAGCAACACCTCCTCCAGCAAAGCAGTGAACCCCCCCCAGCAGACCCCCCTCCATATAGAGCGAGTAATCTACCCGTCATGGTACGAACACCCCTTGTCCGGTCCCGGTCTGGCTATGTCTGACGCGTCGATTAGGACTCCACGCGCAGCAGCAGCAGCAGGAGCAGCAGCAGGAGCAACCCCCTGGCAGAGATCAAGCAGACCCCTCCATATAGAGCGAACAACCTACCCGTTACGGTACGTTTACTCTTTGTCTGGCCACAGTCCGACTATGTCTGACGCGTTAATTAGGACTCGAGAAGCAGACCCCACAGGCAGCAGCAGTAGCAAGCAAGCAGGGGGGGTAGCAAGCAGAAGGGGGGCGTGTAGAGATTTATTGTACATAGACTATATAGGATACATTAACCAAATATACTCAATTGCAAAAGTCATGACAAAAAGAGACATGAAAGTGACAGAATCGAGAGTCCTCTAAACAGTCCTATGGCGTTCCCAAGCAGCCCTGAAGTGTCACTAAGACTGTCCTGGTACGCTTCTGTAACCACATATGTGCCGTCCCTGAAACTCTTCTAAGACCCATATGCCCCGTTTCTGGGACACCCACCGGGACACGCATCTATATCCCTGGGGCACCAGCATGTACCTCGGGATCGGGTGGAGTCTCGGGGGTCCCAGGGGTCCCCGGGAGTCCCTGGTAGTACCCGGAACACTATTAGTCTTTTGTTGATAGATATGAAACTAGGAGATCCTGATAACGTGGCAAGCCATGTCATTCCATGCATGAAACATAAATGAGACTAGACATGAAACTGATATGAAACAAGCAAGGCTTACTGGTGGTCGAGTAACAATTTGTGACCGAGTGAGAACTGATAATTTGTCATTCTTGACACGCAGCTCCGAAAAAAGCTTAACCCCCAAAATCCGGCATCTTATTAACGTTCTACGCGACGGCACGGGCCTAAAAGACTTTTTTCAGGACGCCTTTGTAAAACGGTGGCGCTATCGCGCACGCAATCGATTTGATCTCCTTGTGGAGACAATGTCGAAGGTGACCCACTTCCACAGACGCTGGTTCGATTTCGAATCGGTCGCTCTATACGTTTCCCCAATATTTCCAAGACTGCCCGGGACATGGGGGTCTTTTGGAGGTCACATTGACGTGTTGGACATGAGATGCTCATACTGGTACAGCCCCTGAGAAGGCTACTGCTGGCAGTACTATAAGGCACTATTACCAATAGTTAGCATATGTTCATAGAGTGGTAGCAAGTGGGTAGGAAATGCTGGGGGAAAGGGGTTGCAGGCGCGTTAATGTGGTACAGTCGGGTAATACCAGCATCTCTCCAGGAGACTGGAGGCAACGGTCCCTTGCCCGGGTGCTGAGGGGTCGGCAGCGCTCTCCAGAAGAGTGGGGCGAACTTTCTCTGCCTGGGCAACAAAAATCTCCCAGAAAGTTTTTTTTTTTTGCTGATATATGGGTAGGTGATAAATCATGACTCAATTAATACAGATACACCCTAAAAAAATTAAGTTAGTAGTCAGAAAAATATTAGTCTACCTTGAGATATTTTAGAGATTTTTTATTACTTTTATACCATGAATTGTTGCCCCTGGAGATTTTTATATTGTAGGTACTTTTTTGGTAGAAAACAATAATTATAAGTTATCTGATAAATATGGGTGCTTTATAAGCGATGTACTAGGGTAAAATAGCTGTCTACCTGTTCAGGATACGCTGTGTGTCCCCCCAATTGGTAGCTTATTGGGAGAAGGATGTCTTATAAAACTAATTTATTGCTACCCGCTGGGAGGATATTCCTTGAACAGGCTGGTGCATTTACATCAGCAAAAGATTTTTGCTCCTGGGACATACACCAGAGTCTCTAGGGTTCCCTGGGGTTCCCAGCGGCCCCATGGGACGCCTGTAGGCCCCGGGAGTCCCAGGGACTCTCTGCAGTGGATCTGGGGGTCCCCGGGACAGTCTGCAGAGGATCCGAGCGTCCTTGGGACAAGGTTACCCGGCTGTTACCCGGCCCTAGCCTCGTCAAAAACCTCTAAGTCCCTGCTCCTCTCCATACATATCACGACTGCAGCAACACCTCTTCCAGCAAAGCAGCGAACCCCCCCCAGCAGATCCCCCCCAGCAGACCCCCCTCCATATAGAGCGAGTAATCTACCCGTCATGGTACGAACACCCCTTGTCCGGTCCCGGTCTGGCTATGTCTGACGCGTCGATTAGGACTCCACGCGCAGCAGCAGCAGCAGCAGCAGGAGCAACCCCCTGGCAGGAGGCCAAGCAGACCCCTCCATATAGAGTGAACAACCTACCCGTTATGGTACGTTCACCTTTTGTCTGACCGTGGTCCGACTATGTTTGACGTGTCGATTAGGACCCCACGCGCCGCAGCAGCAGGAGCAACAGCAGGAGCAACCCCCTGGCAGAGATCAAGCAGACCCCTCCATATAGAGCGAACAACCTACCCGTCACGGTACGTTTACTCTTTGTCTGGCCACAGTCCGACTATGTCTGACGCGTTAATTAGGACTCGAGAAGCAGACCCCACGGGCAGCAGCAGCAGCAAGCAAGCAGGGGGGGCAGCAAGCAGGGGGGGCAGCAAGCAAGCAGCAGGTGGGGCAGCAGGCATGGGGGGGCAGCAGGCGGGGGGGGCAGCAGGCGGGGGGGGGCAGCAGGCGGGGAGGGCAGCAAGCAAGCAGCAGTTAGGGCAGCAAGCAGGAGGGGGGCGTGTAGAGATTTATTGTATATAGACTATATAGGATACATTGACCAAATATACTCGATTGCAAAAGTCATGACGAAAAGAGACATGAAAGTGACAGAATCGAGAGTCCCATAAGCAGTCTCTAAGCAGTCCTATGGCGTTCCCAAGCAGTCCTGAAGTGTCCCTGGAACTGTCCTGGTACGCTCCTGGGACCACATATGTGCCGTCCCCGGGACCCTCCTGGGACCCATATGCCCCGTCTCTGGGACACCCCCGGGACACGCACCTATGTCCTTGGGGCACCAGCATGTACCTCGGGATCAGGTGGACTCTCGGGGGTCCCAGCGGTCCCCAGGAGTCCCTGGTAGTACCCGGGACACTATTAGTCTTTTGCTGATGTATGGGGCATTTTCTTGATAGGTAGCATCTTTTAGACAGGCCAAAACATATATACTTTAGAAGGCCAGTTTACCCCACTACCGGAGTATTCTGCTAATATATACATCTCAATCATCTAGTGCTTGATAGCTACCGCGACCCGTAGCGCAGGTTTTTAAGCACTTTATAACTACATGTATAGCCGTATTGATGTAGCTATATATAAATATTACTCGGCCTTGAAGCTAATACTGTTAAAATTTCATTAAATCATGTATTATTTTCATTACCCTACTTTTGGGGTGATTGTTTGACTGGTTTAGTTACCCTGTTTTTGGTTACTCTATTTTCGGAGGAATATTTGCACCGTTGGTGTTTACAGATAACTTGTTTATTACTTTTGTTTGTGTTACTTTTAGTTAGTATAAGTAGTTTGGGATTTTACCGGTTAGCAGAAGAATCAAGCGAGTTTCATTAGCTTTACTGCACTTTAGAAATCCAACGAGTTTATTTATTTATCCAAACTCTTCTAGAAATAACTAATTCGCTCATCCACCCATCCAAATATACATGTACCTTAGCTTTTGGACCATGTACTTATAATTAATTTATTCTTTCATCCAAATATACATAAATTATAAGATATCACTCTCATACAGGATTACAAAATTTACTACAAGCTTGTCAAAGCTAGAAGGTTGTAGAACTATATAGGTAATTCGATCAGTACAGCTTTATTTTACTTACTCAACTATTCCACCAGCCCCACTAAGATGAATAATATCAGCAAACCTGAAAAAAAAGACTACTTTCCCCCCTAAACAATCCTAATATATCAGAGTGTATCCTAAAGAATCTGACACAATCGTATGAAAACTCAAAAAAAGTTCACATGACGGAATTCGAGTCTCAGGAGACCCAGGAGAGAATTTGAAAATGTTTGCTAATGAATACCATAGATCACAAAATAAAGGCTTAATTGACAAAATATTGATTGATCTACATCAGCTAACTACCGCTTTCAAGCAGGAAAGAAAGCAGATGCTACGATAACACTCAAAAATAATACAGTGAAGAACTTGACAGTAATAGAGAGGGAAAAATCAACAATAAAACTGCACTGATATACAGGGTTGAGAAAAGGAAGAAAAACCACCCTCAAATTTGTAAGCCATGCTACCAGAAATAAACAGGAATTGAGGGGTTGGGGAGATGGAGGAAGATAAACCCAGAACTACTATATCAAAAGCGCTAGCAGAGTTATGAAGAAGTTGAAAATACAAGGGTGAATGAAACAAAACAAAACAAAACCTCAAATAGTCGCAAATGTAAATCCACCTCTACGTCCCAGATCCGCAAACAAAACCGAACCGTACCGAGCCTCCCATCATGACCACAAAAGAAACAATTCCCATTAAAATAGGAAAGAAAAAAAAACCATACGCAATGCTCCTTACCTGACCAGCAACTCATTTCTCCATTCTTCCTCCCGCTTTTTGGGGGCACCTTCCCTTGCGTTAATCAAACAAAATTAAGAGAATTTTTATAGTACTCACGATGGGGGAGGGGAAAAAAACTATGAACCGTTCTTCCATTCTCCAGCTCCACCCCCAGCCTGTAACCCATCCGCAATGACAATAAAGAAAAAAGTATATAACAAAGAAAAAAAAATAGGCAAGTGATTGAACGCAATAAGTAGAGTAGAAAATAAACCCTTTGCCAGAAAGGAAAAAGTTTCTCCAGCCGATAGGTTTCATCCATTCCGTTCCTCTTTTGCATTTTCATATGCTTATGTGGCTGCCTTCCTCTAGCCGCGTCTTATTGGTGGTACAATAGCGAAATGCTGCGTGTCCCTTCATTCTCCAGGTATTGTTTATCTGTCTTCCAGTAGTGTTACTCTGTATATGTAGGTGAGAGGGACAAATATGGGTTGAAGGGGGGGAAACAAAATACCCGCAAAAGAAATTTATATAACTGATAATAAGAGAAAGACAAACAAAAAAGAAAATAATGATGCCGCTTTGCCGTGAATCACTCCGTTTCCGTATTAACGAGTAAAGGAAAAGAAAGAAAAGTTACACCAAGAAACCACACAAATACTAGCAGCTCAAGAAAATAGAAACACAAGCATTCTGATAACCTTGCCACCGTTAATCCCAGGTATAGAAGAAAAGAATAAAATAATAATAAAATAACGACTTTAAAGGCCGAAAAGGAAAACAAAAACAAAAATGGCCTATTTCTCTTCTGCACCAGATTCATCCCTTCTTTTTCTTTCATAAGTATCCACAAATTCGTCATACAAGTTCCGAAGGGAGCAAGGATGGCTGTAATAAAATCAACTCAACCACCTTTTCGTTCAGCTTCATTAGATAGAACAGCATCTGCAGTCTTCTGCACCAGTGGCTTTCGTCCTTTGCCTGAACTGCCTATTTTTTCCCATGGACTACCCTTTCCACTAGGCTTTGGGCCTAGATTTGCTTTAGTGCCATTGCTTGCTGTCCCACCCCTTTGTTTCGAACCAGCTCCTTTTTGAGCCGACTTTTCAACAGTTGTTGGGGTTGATTTTTCAGAGTGATTATTAGCCCGGGACTTTTGTTTATGGTTACGAGGATTCTTCTGTTGTTTTGGAAGAGGATCACTCTTTTCATCCTTTTTGGCTGGCACTGGTGAAGGTGTCAAGACCTCAGATACAGGCGTAAGAGGAAGACCAAGGTCTTCTTGAGAAGAACTGTAACCTTTAGGTTTGAGAGCGTCTACTGCTGGTGCCCTGGTATTACTCCAAAGTAACTGTTGGGTAGCCGCACGTTGTCGAAGATTTGGAGATAGTCGCGTAGAGGAAAGACCCTCAATATCATCATCTGAAGCCGGCTGGGAAGACTGGATGGCCGATTTTGGTGATGATAAGATGCTGGCAGTAGACATCGGTGCGGACGTACAACCTTCAGTATACTGATGCGCCAGATTAGGGACGGCCAGATCGTCTTCGGGACGGTTACCAGCCGCTTGGGTGTGTACCTCTAATAGTTTCTGAGCAAATAGCCGAGTGTGCCCAGAAACCTCTTTAGATTCTATAGCTGGTAAATCTGATGTTCCATCCGACCCGTGGGTATCCATACTAGGCGTTGACCTATCGTACGAACAAAGAGACTCGGAAGGTGGCGAGATATTTGAAAAAGTAGTGTCTGTGTAGGATGAAGATGGCACCGATATTGAGCCATTGACAATCACCGGACCTCGATCGTTATTTAAACGGTCACGAGAGGTTGGATTATCTAAACATAATCCACCTGATACATCTCGTGATCTTCCTAATAATGGTGGGGGTAGCCTTTCTTGTGATAGTCGTTTCTGTCGATCGACTATACTCTTCTGCTCCAAAAAAGGTTCTTCTTCTTCGTCAACTGAGTCTACGACGGCAGGTACATGTTGTAGAGAACCACCAATAGCGTAGTACCCTACATACTCATCTGGCTCCTCTTCTGGGGGAGTTGAGGGATTCCCATCCGACGAGTGACCAGCAAAATCTTCATCCTCTGACCCAGGCGCTCCAGCTGTCGATGTCCCATTCCCATAGTTTGATGTTGGGTATATATCAGCAGGAGGTTGAGACTGTGACCTTAGCCCTGAATTATACACGTTTTGACGTCGGCCCCGACCATGTCCATTCCTAGCATCGTTCATGGTATGTGAGGACGTTGGTGTTGAAGGGCTCTCAGGATGTAACGGGTTGGGATAATAGAGATTCATTCCCCAGAGCTGAGCAAAATATGCATAAGACGCCAGTGGATGCAAAGCGAGGGTATCTTGGTGATTCTGCGTAGGTCCCAGTGAGTTGATGGGGGTGGTTGACGATTGGGACTGCGACTGCTGACCGTGCATTTGAGCGTGGGCATGTGCTTGTTGAACAGCTTGTACTTGGGCAAGCTGTACTTGAGCCTGGGCACGAGCATGCGCTTGAAACTGAGCCTGTAAAGCAAGAATCTGTTCCTGTGGTGTTTGGATGTATCCAAAGAGATCTGGTGGGAGGTACTGAGGTAACTGAACACCATATGCTCCCCCATTCGAGACTCTCTTGTTCTGATTCGACCCGTTGGGATTGCGCCATCCTCCTCCTCGCCCTCTCCCACTATTTCCATTGTGACCATTTCGTGGTTTCCCATGGCTCGAGTTACTTCTAGAGATAGATACGGGACGGTGCTGTGGTGGCTGTGACTGTAGTGGGGCATGTGGCTCATCAAGTGGGAATACGAAAAGTTCATAGCAGGCAGCTAGATCTGCTTTTTCTGCTAAAATCTGATAGACTCTTCTGAACTCCAAATGTAAACCTCTCCACGAGTAATCGTCTGCAGTGTTACCAAGGTTTCGAGTGGTGTTGAATGGTTCTTCAACGCAAAGTCGATTGTTTTGCTTGAATTGCCACCCTTTTTCCTCTTTTGACAAAAGCCTCCCATGCCTTACTGATATCACGTTCGTATCATAGTCCAAGTCATATCCATACTTCTTAAAAAAAGCAAACATTAGCCCCCCAAGAGTTTCCTTATTATTTAAGCCAAACCCCCTTAAAGACTCAATATCATCGTCAAAAGATATATCCACACCACATATAGGCGGCCTTTTTTTATGCGGCCTTTGATGCAAGGAAGGGAGGATAGGCGGATCTCTAGTCTGAAGAAAATTCAAGATCATGCATATCCATGTGTATGAACTCAGTGTTCCACCACCAGCTGATTCATATGTCAACTCCTGAAGTAGATGTTGAACCCAAAGAATTCTACTTACCAGCGTCATTCAGCGACCGTTGTTTTGTCCAATGTTTAATAATCATCGCTAAAGGGCGAACCCGGTCATCAATTTCCACATAGGTTTTGATCATCTTGGTATTGTCGAGAGCAAGAGTGTTGTTGATGTTCATGTCGCAAGCAACTTCGTATTCCGGGTCCCATACCTTTACGATAGGAACCTTTGCTCCAGGAACACAAACCACTCTTTCCATACCATCTACGGATCGTTAGACACAAATAATACTAGTCTTACAATCACATGAGTACAAACGTTCAGCAAGCGTCCTCGCCAGCCTACAGACATGGCTGAACTCTTTCCACTTTGTTGTTATGCACACGTCCACTGTATTATATCAGTAACATACCCTTTGACCCAAGACATAGGAGTGTGCTCGGTACCATCTGAATCACTCATGCAAAGATGATTTTCTGTCGAGCCAAAAGCGTGCACTTTTATATCATGGCCTGGCCACTCATTATTCAACAGTCCTTCAAGCTTGACCAAAAACCGCCTCCGCCTTTCATTGCTCTCATTATTCGGTTTTAGTACTTCAAACAAGTCCAGCATATCTTTCGTTAGCTTAGCTTCTCGCTCCGGTGCCAGCTTCTCCTGCTTTGGCTTTGCTGGAACAATTTTATCATTCCCAAGAGCATAAGGCATCCGCCTCCGTGCATTGACCAGTGCAGTCTCGTATATACACCCACCAACTGGTGGCCTTGTATATGGAGATACTGTGACGGGTTCTGAGGCTGCCGATCGTGGGGAATCAAGAGGGCAAGGTGGCGAGGGACTCCGAGAAAGCCTATTTGATTGACGAGAGTTGTGATTGGGTGTTGATGGTAATGAATTTGATTGAACAGATGAATGCGATCGGCCATACTTCGTTGGAGGTCGCTGATTTGCTACCGGCTGTCCCAGTTCATTCCTTCTTCCTTGCATGGCTGGTGTGCTATGTTTTGAACCAGCTGTTTGATTTTGGTAGCTTCTCCGCCCATTCCCTTGCCCTGTCCCTGCAGTCCCTCGATTACGCTCTGGTGACTTTGAATTTGGTCGCCGCCGAGTAGGAAGAAGTACTTTGCGAGACTGCTCCGTCGAGAAGCTGCGGGGCTGGACTGTGAGCTCCTGGTGTGGTGATAGCAGGGGGAGAAACTGCGGTGTAGTAGTGTGGAACGTCTGACTAGACGAAACAGCAGACTTGAGAGTTGAAGATTTAGGAGAACCAACTGTATACCTTCTCAGAGGACTAGTTGGTTCAAGAATTTGGGGGGGGGGTGTCTGCTGTTGGTGGAGAGACGGGGAAGCACCCGTTCCAACGTTCAACGTCATAAAACCTCAGGAAGGATTGAGAGGGCAACTTGGGTACTGCCTTGTTGAGAGACTGTGAATAATCCTTCAGGCAACGATCTTAAGGCCAGCAGTGGGTAATTGGATGGTGATGTGGCGTAAGAGTGGTCGAATAAGGTAGCACGACGTAAAAGGTTCCACGCTCAGCTCCAGCAAGGAGAAGCAAAGCAGAGAAATTCGGCCAGCGAAGCGAGGAACGAGCAACAGATAGCTGGGGAGATAATTTTGTATCAATGCCGAGAAGCGGCAGCCGTATGTGCAGAGATGAGATAACGAGGAAGAGGTGAGGAGGGGCACCTAGAAACAGGTTGAAAACAGTAGGGAAACTACGGATCTCAGAGCTTCGAAAAGGCTTGACGTAGTTAAAGCAGGCTACTACAATAGGAGAGGTATAGAAAGGGCAAGGAACAAGGAAGGAGGAAAGAGAGTAGTGGTGGAGGAAGAGATGCGAAAACAATGGGGAGGGTATAGGGCGTAGGGGAGGGAAGAGACAGAGGGAAGGTGTGGTGAGCAACGAGGGCTGCAGGCTAACTCTCAGGCAGACCGAGAGCAACAGAGAGCGAGTGTGTGTGCGAACCAAAAAGTAAAGGAGGGCGTGCGTGCGGGAGTGGAGGTTGTTAGCAGAAAGCGAAGTTGGTTGAACGAGGCAGCACGATGTACCGACAACTGCAGCAAGGAGCTGTGCTGGAATCATTGATAAAGATGTATGTACCCACTACCATACGTATCACCTCTCCCCTTCTTTATATTTCCTGTGTGTCAGAATTGTGAGAATCTAGAGTCATCTACACGTAGCTAGCAAATAGTTCTCTGTCAAAGGCCCCCCCCAGTTGTTCCCTTTTTCTTTTTCCCTATTTACGACCTTGATCTCATCCCCCCTTTTCTTGACCCCACACTTTACATCTTGACTCCAGGGGATGCTTTAGTCTCTAAACGACTCTGTGCGCCCTCTGCTCTTGCCCATGGTTTACAGAAGTTTCCCACAGATACTTGAAAAGAGAGCTCCCTCAAATACCTGCTAGAATCACTTAAAACAAAACTTTATTATTTACGTCACCAAGCCGGCTGAAATAGCCCATACATACACAACAGGAAAAAAAACCAAGACAACGAACAGTACCTAAGGTAGAAGAAGGAAGAGAGGGGAAAGGAAGAGAAGGAAGCTAAAATAAACTACAAGTAAAAAATAAAATAAAAAGATCTTACATCTCCGGACACATACCCCAAAGTTCAGGTCCGGATGTGTTCAAGATTTGAGGTTGACAATTTCCCCGAGAATCGCTGCACCCCGGCCTGCAGTCAGGCACACCCCGAAAACAAATGACTTCCAAACGCAGGGCTCGGTGGTTACTATGCAGAACAGGCAGATAGTGAAGAAGTGTGTGCGCAAAGCAGGAAAGCCTTCCAAAACGGGTATCTAATTATTATCCAAAGGATAGATTCAAAGGCACCATGTAATAGTACTAACAAGTTACCTCCAATCCAAGTACTACTACTAGATGGCGTGGTGTTTTAGGAGATCTCCTGGTTTAATCACAAGAGTTATATACCATGACTTTGAGTGGCCGATCGGCACCAACCCATCTAAGAAACAAAAAGGAAACTCTCGCCGGGTTCCCGGCTACAGACTCACTGAAGCTTGCCAGCTAGGGTCCGTCGATAGGATGCCCCGCCTATAGTACAAACCCCAAAGGCGAGCCCCTTTGCCATCCTACTATATAAAAAGTGATCTAGGAAGAAATTAACACCACGAAAACGTCGGCTTTCATTTGTTATGGCGGCTACAATTCGCTTATATTTATGATATATCGAGTTTCTGACAGCATTAGAACCCGACAGAAGTTTCTATTTTCTATATAGTTATTTCTAGAAGAACTACCCGAGATGACACAACAGATTGGGGTTTTAGTCATCAGCCATCCGAATTGGCCGTCTATTTCTAAAGGATTGCGGCGGGGGACAAGGAACCCATCTCGAAACTACTGAGATCTCAGTGATAAACGAAATCTGATGAGCTTTGGTAACATCAGGAACGCATGAAACGGCTAATTTTTACCCAGTCGGGTAAAAATGGGGCAGCTTCCTGCGGGGAATACCAATTACTTGCCTAGAATTTACACTAGCGAGCCAACATAGTGGAAAGAGGGCTATCTCATGATCAATGCTTCTCTACTGGAACATAAAGGAAAGACACCGCAAAGTAAAAGGCCTCCTAGTGACCCCTCCCCCCGGCATGGACCTACGGCATGGGGTTGTGCGACATGGCATGGCTACTTATCACATATCGTTTAAATACGACTAAAGGCACGCAATGAGGGGAGGTTGGCCGGCCACGGGGTTTTGCAGACCTAAGCATAAGCGCTTACACCCAATGGAAAGGCTGGACGGGCGACCAAGAACCAAACCCTGGGCCTCCGCCTCTCGTCTTTTTTTCCTGCCCCGAATATTATTTGGAACGATAGCACCGACGTGTCTGATCATACAAAACTCTTTCACGCCCGCCAGTTCTCTTCATTCCTAGATACCTCCTCATAGCTTAGGCTTTGCTCCCCTCAGGAACTTCAGCTAGAATTCCACGAATTCCCTTGTGCACCGGTCAGGCTTTAGCTCTCTACTATACATACGGTCGATTACAAATCTCCGTTACTGTCAATAGCTAGACCTGCGTCGCCAAACAGTCAACCCTCAGTCGGGCCTTAGACTTCCTGTCTGTCACTCCATACCGTTGCTAGCCGAATTTTATTGGTCGCAGGACCCCCGGCTTCCCCCTCCGCGGACCAATCGTTCCCGGACTTACGACTTTGCAATTGTCGAAGGTGAAACTGCAGCGTGTTGCTGCTGAGAAATGCTTAATCGGATCATCCGGAATACGTCAATCTGAACCAGGCTAAAAACCCACTACATCATAACCACACGGCCCGCAACGCTCTCTCAGAATGGGGATGACAAAAGCCCAAACCTCCCTCTTCCTCGCTATCTTCTTTGCTACTCTTATTCTCTGTGCTGTCGTCATTTGTACTTGTGCCTACTGCTACAAACCGAGTTATTTCCTTGGTATCCGGGGTAGTAGATCAAGTTCGGATTTCACCAGTAGTAGTAGTAGCAGCAATAGTAGCGACGACATTGAGAAAGCTCCTCGTGGAAGGGTAGTTGTAGTAACAACTGTGAGTTCTACCCTGTTTCTTCCCTTTTATAAACTGTGGCTTCTAGTCGATGCGAATCAGAAGTTAACGGGAGTGTACCCGTAGGAAACTGCGGCAAATCATCCGTCGGACCATTCAGACTACGATCCGGAGGCCGAGGAAGTAGAGGTCGTCGACGCAGTGCCCGAGGACGAACACGGCAACCACCACCATCATCATCATCACGGTCACGGTGAACATATTGATATTATCGACGCCAACCCGCATTAGTTAGGATTAAGTCTTTTTGTGTTGAAGGGAGTGTCAGTGCGGGAATTGTTTTTGTTTTTTGTTTTTGTTATAACTGGGGATCGGTTTTTCGGAGGAATACTATATTTTGTTTTTTATAAGTGGAGTATTCGTTTGATTGCGCCGGACCAGGATGGTACTGAAGCGACTTCGGTATGTCTACATCTGATAATTTACTCCGATCCTTACCTCTCTCTAGTCAAAGTGTATGTACTGATCCCTCGCAGTACATTTACTACTGCCATTAGCGTTTTGGCGTTAGTTTCAAACGGACTCTCAGCTTGCCTTTTTCACAAATTATCGAGCGATGCCTATCGAAGTTCGGATGGCCTTTCATTGTATACATATTTTGCAGCATTCATAAGTTTATTAGGTGTATTTGGCTCCATAAGAGTGAGTTTCCTAGGCACCCAACACTCCTACTCTCACGTCATCCCACTGACATTACATATCAAATACAGCAACACGCCTACACATTATCGATATTTGCGAACTTCTTTATCCTAGATACCATTGTTTCAGCCTTCTCCCGTTTTGTTCTGTTATACATATTCTCGAATTTCAGTCATCACCTCTGCGATGCTGGATTAACTAATACGGGGCTACTTTCTTTAACACTACCCCATGGAACTTTCCACACATCTACCTTTAACCACATCAACGATGTGATTGAAGCTGCAGGGGTAGACGATACTGATTTCAGCTCTTTGGCTCCCTCTTATTCAGCATGGGGTTGCTCAGAGATGATGCAGATCTCAATCATAGTTGGGTGGATCGGACTTCTCACCTCAATGCTAATACAAATGTTCTTCGCTACGATGATGCGACAGTATGCAATGTCATTGTGGATAAAACCGGCCAATTACATACGCTTAGGTGATGGAACACTAGAGGAAGAGTATGCGGACGATGACATCGAGCGATTTCAATTGAGAAGGGCTTCGATTACATCACGTTCGTCGATATTTCTTGGGAAGGTCTGTTAAGCAAGTTTCTATTGGGAAAATTTTCTGTGACTTTTGGATTCAATGATTGGTGAGTATAGCGGCCCTGTTTACGTATGTAAACGTGTCCATGTATCTTGAGGGTAATGTGATGATTGACGAATTTCCTGGAACTTGCCTTGGTATATAATGTAAATATTTGAGTTTTCTCTCTATTCCTTTGACTTGGATGTCTGGGGCGTCATTTGGAGCTGGAGTTCTTGTATATTATTAGCCATCGCCACTTGCGAAATTTCATGACCGTTTTGAGAAGCACATCGAAATTGAATAATGTATCTATTTGAAGACAAACTGTAGTTGAAAATTTATTGTTGAATGGTCATCTATGGCGAAGATCGCTAGGGACTCTGCTGGCACCATATAGAAAAACTTATACCTATTTGTAGCTAGAGCTAACCCGTTGGTATTTAGCAGTCCTCATATACTCGTAGTCTTTAAGAGTCGCCGGAATACGGTTACTAGGAGTGCCATGTCTCTCCTACGAAGTCACTTCTATATGTCTATGTCATTGGCTAATTCTAGCATTTATTCCCTGGCAGGATGAATGACTAGTCTAGATTTAATTTATTCAAGGTAAAACGCCCTGTCAGGTGCAGAGGCAGAATGCGACAGTAGACAAGATATGGCGCTCCCTGTTACAATGCCCCAGAAACACATGAAGACTACGGGTACATCACTACCCAAGCTCCAGGGCCCATTCGGTAGTTCCTAGTGATCAAGCCATGCACATTGACTCCAACTGGAAAGGGACTGATCCCAGCACAGCCGCGAGTGATATAGTATGATTTGTCATCGCCCAGAAGAACTGTTAGTCCCAGGCCGAGCCCAAAAGAATCAACCCAAACCGAGGTTACTATATATGGAATTTAGTGGTATTTTATATGTGCCCTAAGATGAGGGTTGAAGAGTCCATTTTATTCTAGTAAACTGAAGGTGTTGTGGGATGTCGGTCGCTGCGACACGGCCTTCGGCACCGACTACAGCTATCTCGAGTCATACTACATGTACTTTAATGGATATCCTTAATACTACATGTAGCAGTGAGTATGGCTTATGGTTACGTATCTTTGATAGGCCAATTATAAATCTACTAGTGTAAGGGTATCGCAAAGTATTATCAACCACAAAAATTTCCAGTCCTTAAATTGAGGTCGCCTCTACTTGTCCTGATCCCACTATGTCATTTTCATGACTTCAGATTTAGATCTAAGACAGAGTCCTAAGAAAATAATGGTTTATGCGCTAGTTCACACTACCTTAGAAAAACTACTCTCACGGTTCCAACATAAACAGGTACCGGAATATGCCCCCGCGCCCTTTAGATACCCCAAGCCAGTACAGACCTTATAGCTACAGTATGAGTTTCTGGAGGTCCTGTAGTGTTATATAACCCGCCTTGTTAATTAAACAAATTCATTAAGAAATCATGTGTCTTAATATTAATATTACTACATACTACTACATATACTTTTATCTAGTACCTAAATGATCTCGGTCCTCACTGATTTTAGGCTCTATGATATAACCTAGCAGGTTGATTGTACAGTTTGATATCGGATTTTATCGTAAATGGCTGTGGCAACCGCCCCGTTTGCCCTTCCCGTGCAATGACACCCCACACCCTGCCCCACCAATTATTGCTATAGACAAGTAATTTTTTTAGGAGTATGGTACGTGAATCAATTAATGTGTACTATTTTTTTACTCAATTATAACAACAAACCAGATAGAGTTTTTGGTAAAAACTCTCTGTACAGGTAGCTATCCCATGGTCTGTAACAACGCAATTTCGCACTAAATATGGTGCGAATTTTAATGCCCTGTATGCAACTAGCAACCACCCAATAGAGACCACATATAACTTCATGTAACTATTATCAATGTAATTTCCATCAGTTGTAGATTCTCTGATATTTTTCTAGAAATTTTTCCGATTTTTTTTGGCTATAAAATTTATTATAGCAGTAGAGGTAAAAAGACCTCATTTTTTACAACCACAAATCACAACTGTCTAGCAAGAAAGACTACTACATCCCCAATTCCTCCGATTATACTAATAAAGGGCTTATTTTAATCTCCTGAATGTCACCTATTACTCAGTACTATGAAAAATATTTAGACCCTTGGTTTTATTCTTATAATATCTACCCAACTTAACTGATTAGATATTTTATTTCAATTTAGTAGATTACTTCTAGTACAGGTACTATGATAGATAGATTTTCACGCAGCTCCTAGTAAGTACTCTATATACACTAGTCTCTCTATGAAAAATTTTAGTCTCTCAGAATCATAATTCTATTTTTGATTGTTGGAAGTATACATAAAATAGTGAGATTTCCGGCCCAAAAGTTACACCATGACCATATATACCCTGCTGGTATATCTCAGACCGTTATTTTTGCGTGGCAACCAACTTCCTCACCATTCATAAGTGGTCACTCAGTCATCTAAATAAATCAAAGCTCAACCAAAAATGCTCTAAAAAAATCTATACCCAAATAAATCCTCTAATTGATAATTCTACTATTTTATCCATATAAAATAAATACTATTAATCATTGTGGGGGTGCTAGAGTTTTTTACCCTAAAAAAAAGACACTGTAATAAGTGCTAAGCCAGTAGTTTAGTATCAACCAATCCACTAAAGGTAATATCTAATTAAATATATAATGTAATAGATAGGCTCTCTAGATACTTAAATAGCTTATATAATTTTTTCAAAGTTATCAAAGACTGTGGTGGTTGTGGGGGAACAGCTGGAGGAATTGGGCTGTTTTTAGCCCAAATCGTGTTACAGACCATGGGATAGGGTGATAAATAAGGTCTGGCTAAATAGTTTTTGTTGATAGGATTTTCTTCCATGGTGTAGTAAACTTTTGGGATTTTGGGATTTAGGTGATATTCTGGTAGAAACCACCACTAAAAAAGCAAAAGTGTAACATTTTGGGGGGTGAACTGTTTTGCGCAGTAAAGCTGATGAAACTCGCTTGATTCTTCTGCTAACCGGCAGAGTCCTAAACTACTTATACTAACTAAAAGTAACACAAGCAAAAACAATAAACAAGTTACCCGTAAACACCAACGGTGTAAATATTCCTCCGAAAACAGGGTAACCAAAAACAGGGTAACAAAAACGGTCAAACAATAACCCCGAAGGTAGGGTAACGAAAATACCACGTGACTAAATGAAATTTCAACAAACTGTACTGGAACCTCTTAGGTGTAGCGGCAGGACTTTGCACGTGCCTAGATGACACAGAGAACGGTAACAGTGAATTTTTGTTAGAGTTTCAGCAGAATTCTAAGAGAACAATGAGGACTTGGACGGCAACGGTATTTGTATAATAAAAGTCTTAAATATAATATATCCAAAGAGAAAATACTGAATTTCTTTAACTAAAAACTTTGGAAACAAAAAGATTGCGTAACGAATGAAAATTCTCCACGAAGTGAAGTGAAGTCTTGCTTATATAACAAAATCTCCCAAACCTCCTGATCTCAATCTGTAAAAGTACACAAGCCCTTGCTCTAGTGGGAATGTAGCGGCAGTGCTTGGGGAAGGTACCTAGGTGACTGTGATACGGTGAGGATTTTGTTTCGTTTTCAACGGGGCAAAGGAACAACAGCAAGAACTTGGACGGCGACAATGATTTTTCGGTAAGACTTCTTGGAGATAACAGATCCAAGAAAGTAATGGAATTCTTAGCAAAAAACTTTAGGAAACAAGAGATTGCGTAACGAAAGTAAGTCCTCCACGAAGCGGGGTGAAGTGTCAAGAACGACAAATCATCAGTTCTCACTCGGTCACAAATTGTCACTCGACCACCAGTCAGCCTTGCCCGTTTCATATCAGTTTCATGTCTAGTCTCATTTATGTTTCATGTATGGGATAACGTGGCTTGCCACGTCATCAGGATCTCCTTAGTTTCATATCACGTATCATGTTTTTGTTTCATGTAGTCTGACATGCTACGCGTGTCAGCCCCTTCCCTTTCATGTTTCGGCCATACTATAAGTATCGAGCCATTTCCTCAGTTCTTAGTTTTAGTTCTCTATCCTTCAACTTGTATCTACTACCAAGTATCTACTCTAGTTCCAGTCTTTCCAGTCTTTCCAGTCTTCTAGTCCATGTGCCCATAGTGTCCCAGTTCTTTAGACATCACCTGCTGTCCCCACTAGAGCAAGGGCTTGTGTACTTTTACATGAAGCCCCACTTATATACCAAAACCCCTAACCCTCCAAGCCTCGTTTCCCTGCCCGCATTACCTAAAACCACTTCAGCTATTACAAATTCTCTTGGATATGTCATATTCTTCCCCTAAGTCACTTTCCCATACTAATTCAATACTAAAAGTACAAATGTTTCTTCGGGACATCTCTGACATCCTATTCCCGTTCTGTTTTCTCCGACATATGCGCAAACCCTAATAAAGCTTAACTCCCAAAATCTAGCATTTCATCAACGTCCTGTGTGACGGCGCAAGCCTAAAGAACCACTTTCTGAACTCTTTCGTAAACTAGCTGCGCTATTGCGCACGCAATCGACTCGATCTCCTTGTGGGGGCAATGTTAAAGGTGACCCGCTTCTGCAAACGCCAGTCCGGTTTAGAATCAATCGCTTTATACGTTTTCCCAATATCTCTGAGACTGCCCGCAACAGGAGACAGCAGATGATGTTTTAAAGAACTAGGACACTATAGATACATCATCAGCAAAAAAAAACTCTCTGGGAGATTTTCGTCGCCCAGGCGGAGAAAGTTCGCCCCGCTCTCCTGGAGAGCGCTGCCGACCCCTCAGCACCCGGGCAAGGGACCGTCGCCCCCAGTCTCCTGAAGAGGTGCTGGTGTTACCCGGCCGTACCACATTAACGCGCCTGCAACCCCTCTCCCCCAGCACCCCCCACCCACTCACTACCACTCTATGAACCTATGCTAACTATTGAAAACAGCGCCTTATAGCACTGCCAGCAGTAGCTCCCCCCCAGCGGCTGTACCGGTACGAACACCTCATGTCCGACACGTCAATGTGACCCCCAGAGGACCCCCAGCGCAACAGCTGCAGCAGGACCCCCAGGACCCCCAGGACCCCCAGCAAGCCTTCAGCAGCCCCCGGGCCACCAAGCAAACAACCTAACCGTCCAGGTACGAACACCCTTGGTCCGACGCGTCAACTGGACCTCGAGCTGCCCTCCAGCGCGACAGCGGCAGCAGGCAGCAAGCAAGCAAGCAAGCAAGCAGGCAAGCAAGCAGGCAGGCAGACGGGGGGTGGGGGATGGGCAGGTTCTCTCCTATAAAGCGAACAACTTACCCGTCACGGTACAAACCCTCCATGTCCTACGCGTCTATGGACCTCGAGCAGACTCCCAGGCAGACCTCTTCCTGCGACAGCTGCAGCAGGGCCCCTAGGACCCCCAGCAAGCCTCCAGCAGCGTCCGGGCCACCAAGCAAACAACCAACCCGTCCAGGTACGAACACCCTTGGTCCGACACGTCGACTGGACTTCAACCTGACACCTAGCGCAGCAGCAGGCAGTAGACCCCCCCCAGGACCCCAGCAAGGCTTCAGCAGCTTCCGGGTCACCAAGCGAACAACCTATCCGTCCCGGTACAAACACCCCATGTCCGACGCGTCGACTGGACCTCGAGCTGCCCCCCAGCGCGACAGCGGCAGCAGGCAGCAAGCAAGCAAGCAAGCAGGCAAGCAAGCAAGCAGGCAAGCAAGCAGGCAGGCAGGCGGAAGGGCAAGCAGGGGGGGGGGCAGCGGAGCAGGCAGCAAAGCAGATATATTCTTGTATATAGATTAGATAGAACATAGAGAATAGAGAATTGAGAATTGAGACTCTTCTAGACGCAACTTTTTGTTCTACTCTTATTGAGGCTCTCCCGGCATCTTCCGGACTGCTAGCGTCCGCCCTGAGATCTCCCGGAGATGACGTGCAGTGTAAAGCACCTGTAGGAGAGTAGGTTTGCGAAATCGTTGCCCCGCTCTCCAGGAGAGCGGGGCGGAATCTTTGTTTTTGCTGATGATGGACTAAATGAACTAGAAAACTAGGACTAGAGTAGGTACTTGGTATTGAATGCAAGTTGAAGAATAAAAAACTGTCGCGGACAGTTCCGAAGAGGTGAAGCGTTGGTGCCCACGGAAACAAATTACCTTTGCCCCTGCCCCCACTAGAAGATCGGACCGATTGCAGGCACGTCTTTAACTTAGCGTTACGAGAAAGGAACTGATTCTAAAAGGTTTAAGCTATCTGTGTTACACGGGACGTAGGTAGGACGTAGGGGATCGGATGGACTGGGTCCTTTGAAGGTCTTGAACCGGTGGGAAGAAGCGGAATTAGACTGGTGTGCACAATGGAAGCGGTAGAAAAGAAGTAGATTTAGTATGGGAACAGCATAGGAAAGGACCTGCGCGTTGAACATGACATGTTCGACGACATTTGTAATAGTAAAAGAGTAACGAAATGTACGGGGAAGGGATTTGGGTTGCACGAAGAAGGGGAAAACAGAGTATATAAAGAGGGGCTTCGCCCCCTTCCTAGTGAGTTTTCTTTCATTATGCATTCTTTTGTTTCCTAAATCTACTATCAAAGAAATTTTCTGTCTCTTAAATTTGTTATATCTAAAAGTTTTTCCGAAGAACCATTGTTGCTGCCTGAGTTTTTGTCGTTTTCCAAAGTAACCAAATTCCTTGTCCGCGTCACCTCGGCACGCCCCCTAAGCCCCGCCGTTACAAGAACTAAAACTAAGAACTGAGAAAACATCAGCAAACTAAAATTTGTATCAGGAGGGACAAGCACTGTGTCAGGATACTGTAACGGGGGCACTCCCAGGGGAGTACTGCCGTACCAGAAAAAACCAACAACCTCCCTTTCTGACGAGAAGCTTCAGCAGCGAGGCTTAGAACCGCTCGTCAACACGGAAGGTCGACAGTCCCTAGGCAAAACAGGAATAAGGATTTAATGGATAGATAACTAAAGACTTTAAAAGGCTCTGCTTCCCAGGGGAAGACAAACGTCTTTAGCGAAGAGTATGAGGGTCTCTGAACAACAGTTGTTCGTTGACTAGCAAGAATGATTGTCTTGAGGGAAGGACGGGTTTAAGCTATGGATTTTGATTGCGAGCAGGCTGCCAAGGAGCGGGGAACAGTTCCTCCGTGCTTGGAAATCAACTGAGTCTAGAGCGCCCCTAAGAACTAGCGGGGTCGATAGACTAGCGACTAAAAAGCGTTGGTTACTAAAAGCTCTGTAACTTTTGCTATAATGGTCCGATTTCAAATCCGATTGCACCTATGGATTTGCAGCACTGTCCCCCATATACCCTCCGAGTTAGGTTTGGTTGGACGAATTTTCCTGACGGTTTTGGGGTTATTTTTGGGGTCCAAAACTTGTCTTTTTGTTAGGGAATCTGCAACTCAGGGGGGCCCCCTCTGCAAACGGCGGGTGGCACAGTGGGACGCCTCGCGGGTGTTAGAAAACACAGAGTCCCCTAGGCAGGGTAACCCACTGATGATTCCTGCCGTTGCTTAGATTCCTTTCCCACGTTCCTAGTCCAACCTGGGGACGTGGCGGAGAGGTAATCTTGATCCATAAGGACCTTAGGGCGAAGCACAAGGCATAGCCCCGTATGGTTCGATCGTGACGCCGCCAGGTTAATTATTACTTTTGCTGGCGGCCCTAACTAGTAAGCATAGCTTTGCTTTCATCTCACGGCTCTCGGCCTCCCATAAGGTTGGCCATCAGCGAAGCCGTTGTTATTTCTCCTAGAGGAACAGGAGCTTAACTCTGTTCATGGAGGCAACTGCTTCAGTCTCATTGCACTAGTATCTCCCGAAGCTATAAGCTACAGACGCATTACTCTGGTCTCTGTCGCATACCGACGACGGTGAGCTTCGCTACGTCCTAGGAGCTCGCCAGCTCGCTTAGGGATCGGGCTATCATAGTAATGACTTTCCTTAGTATCTATTGACCGGAATGGGATAGCTAGTCCTATTCCTCAAGGGAGATCCTTAGGTGTCTCTATATGGAGAGATACTTAAGACTAGTCATGACGATGGTTAAGTCGTCACACGTCGAATTCCACCAACTGCATCCCAAGCCTCAGATGCATCAGATGCGTCAGAGAGAAACCTTCAAGTTTGCTGATGAATGGCTAAAACATGAAAGGGAAAATTCTGACACATGTAGCATGTCAGACTACATGAAAACAAGAACATGATACGCGATATGAAACTAGGAGATTCTAATGACGTGGCAAGTCACGTCATCCCATACATGAGACATAAATGAGACTAGACATGAAGCTGATATGAAACAAATAAGGCTAATTGGTAGTCGAGTAATAATTTGTGACCAAGTGAGAACTGATAATTTGTCGTTCTTGATACAATTCTCCTTCCATGTTACCAAAAATTACAACTAAGATTTACAAATTCTTTAAATATGTTAAATCTTTTCTCCAAGTCAGTTCCCCCTACTAATCCTGTACTAAAGGTACAAAGGCCCCGTCAAAGCCTTTCAGATATCCTACTCCTATTCAGTCTCCTTCAACATATGTAAAGCTCCAGAAAAAACTTAATCCCAAAAATCTGGCATCCCATCAACGTTCCGTGCAACGGTACAGACTTAAAAGACCTCTTTTGGAACTCTTTTGTAAAACGGCAGCACTATTGTGCAAGCAATCGACTCAATCTCCTTGTGAAGGCAATATTAAAGATGACTGTCAAGAACACCCATTTTCTAGTCTGCCTTGTCCATCTCCTTGTTTCGTGTATCGTTTCATATCTCGTAGGATTCCTGTTATCATTGGTCATGTAAGGAGTACGCCTTGCAGGACGAGACGTCTATAGTTTCATGTAGAAGGAGGTCGCTCCTTCAGTCTCATATTGTCTCATTGTTGATCTCAGCGTCCCTCCAGAAAGGGTATAAAAGGGACGCATCTCTGCCCGTTAGTTAGTTCTTCACGCAACAACTTATATTGTTACCATACCTACCTTGTCCTTGAGCCCTTAGTCTCTCGATACTAGCCTTGCCTTGTGATTATCGCCTGCTGTTCCCCAATAGGTGATCGGTTTTTACAATGACCCCTTCTGCGGGCGCTGGTCTGATTTGGAACTGATTGCTCTATACGTTTGTGCAGTATCTCCGGAACTGCCCGTGACACTAGGCCTCCCCCAAAACTACTTTAAAAAATTGGTAAAAACACTAAAAAATTCCAAAAATTAGTAACTTCAATTACAAGCCAACTGTATAGAAACAGCCTATTTTAAAACCACCTTACTATATATTTTTAAAGAGTCATCTCTAAAACCACTAAAAAATCGATTGCATTATAGCTCAAATATAGGCACACTTTAAAGACTTCTTGCACTATAGTATATTCTATCTAATACTTTCTATACCAACTCTTTGCCTTTATAATAACCTCAATCCTCCTAGGAATGTTTTTTATCAGTCTTTCAAAAAGAATATCAGGTATCAACTCCCAGCAGTGAATAAGAGCTTCTTATATCATAGGCTTTAATACCTCTGGCAATTTAGTATTATCTACCAAGTGGAAATAGTATAGATGGTAGAGCTTTTTGAGGTGTACCCAAACATGCTCAATAGGGTTGAGATCTAGAGAATAGGCAGGCCAGACCTCCAACAACTCCACCCCATTATCCACCAATAAATCCATTGTATGATCTGCTATATGGATCATAGAATTACCTTACATGAAGATAAGCCTTATTATTTTACGGCTTTGCTTGGAGGAGATATGGGGTGATCTATGGTTGCGTGGGTGGGGTTGCGGGTGATTGCGGTTACATCGTATTTTTACGATAAGATCCGACACCGTACTATAGGTAACTAATGAGCCTATTGGTCTGGGTGTACCCCTGGGCAGGCTCTCCCGTAAGAAATATGCAAAGACGCATCTAGTGAGATTAAGGCGATGATAATTCAATAAAGTGAGTATTGTAGGTTAAACAAGACTCTGGTACTATTGCTGGAAGATTTGTTTACTAGCGCCTATGAATACCAACCCCGCAACCCTAGCCCTTGTGTTTGCGGCTCTGCTAATGAGAAGGAAGAAAAAAAAAAGCTTGACAACCAAACACCAAACTACACTCCAGAACTCATAACTCTGCAAAACACCCGCTGGAGAAGATCCCACTACACTATGAAGACCAAGAAGAATACCTTGAGTCTCACAACTCCTAAAAATTCTGGAGATGAGCACCCTTTTTCTGCCGCTGCACAATGGGATCTCGAGCAGGATTACGAGCGGCGACCACGAGCGCTAAAGAAGAGGAAGATGGAGAAGGAGAGTAGTAGACTCCCGATTAAGACTGCTGGTGGATTAGTACAACAACCCCACATTCTAGAGAGAGAAAATAACAGTGGCGAAGAGGATATACATGGCGATGGTGGTGGTGATTGGGTTGGAGTTGCGGAAGAACTATTAGAGGAAGAGGTCCGCCCTAAGATTTCAGAACGGCAGAGAATAGTAGATGCGAAAGAAGAGCTTGCAAATGTTGCAACAAGCCTAAATGAAGATCCAGAGGAGAATGTATGTATAACCATCGATTAGAGGTTTTTATTCGACATAAACGTTTCTCACTGTGATTATCGGGTTAGGTTGGATTACTCCGGAAACTGCGCGAGATATCAGAGGACCAGAACGTCACTATACAGAAGCTAGCACTAGCGACACAATTGGCCATCTACAAAAATATTATACCAGGCTATAGGATAAGACCTTTAGCAGAGGAGGAGCAGAAGGCTAAAGTTACAAAGGAAGTGAAGAAGCTTAGAGGTTTCGAGCAGTCTCTAGTTTCAAATTACCAAGCATATGTCGAAAGCCTAGCGGACTTGTCTCGGGGTGAGCCTCTTTTATTTGAGATCAGAAATAATGGTAGACTAATAAATAGCAGCTTCTAGAAACGACCGCTCACCAAAAACCATTGCCCTCGGAGGGATCGCAGTAAATTGTGCTTGTGGTCTCATATCCGCAGTCCCACATTTTAACTTTCGTAGCCAACTTCTCAAAATCATTGTCGAGCGAGTTAGCATCAAGACGGTAGATGAGATATTTATAAAATGTCGTATAGCACTAGAGGACCTTTTCCGCAATGACGATGATGGTGCAGCTTCATTTGAGGCTGTTCAACTCCTCACAAAGATGTTTAAAGCCAAAAGTTTCAATGTGGACGAATCTACCCTAAATACGTTTCTATCATTACGCCTTCTTTCGGAGCTCGACATAAAAGCTTCTTCGGAAGCGGTTGATAACCCAAGGAAACGCAAGAAGAAAGATCGTACATTCAGGACCAAGAAGGCTAGGAAAATAGAAAAGGAAAGGCGAGTTTCTGAGAAGGAGATGGATGAAGCAGACGCAACAGTATCGCACGAGGAAAAGGAAGAGAGACAGTCTGAGACGCTGAAGCTGGTCTTTGGGACTTACTTCAGGATTCTCAAGGAAAGGCCACCAGGGCTCATGGGCGCAACATTAGAGGGGCTAGCAAAGTGAGATTCACCCCACCTTCATTACAATGGAGCAGTTATAATTAACAGCTTGGGTACGTAGATATGCACACCTAATAAACATGGACTTTTTTGGTGATCTCCTCGTAGCTTTGAAAGAGCTTACTACTACAGCATTAGAAGAGGAGGCAGGGGAGATAGGCGATATCGAAACTCCAACGAAACGCAACTCCACCCGTGAAACTCTTCTCTGCATCATAACAGCGTTTGCCTTGTTGTCTGGTCAAGGTAGTCTCCCCCTTCCTTAACCGTACTTCGAACCAAAGTAGCTAACTCCCAGAACAGGCGAGGGGATGAATATCGATCTAACATTTTTCACAGCACATTTCTACGCTACTCTAATCCCTCTCTCGATCTCTCCCGATCTTGAACTCTCTACAAAATCCCTCCATCTTCCTGATCCAAATGATCCCACACCGCCCTCAAAACGAATCAACGTGTCAACTGAGATCGAGATGCTCATTCGCGCGCTAAATACAATCTTTTTCCAGCAAAATACGAACAAGTCAAACACACCGATCCGAATTGCAGCGTTCACAAAACGACTAATGACTTCGAGTTTGAATATGCCAGAGAAGTCGACATTAGCAACACTGGAAATGTTGAATAAGATGGCTAGAAAACACAAACGGAGACTCCACGGGTTATTCTCCACAGAGGAAAGAGTTGGTGATGGAACATACAAAATGGATATCGACGAGCCAGAAACTAGTAATCCTTACGCAGCGACTATTTGGGAAACAGTTTTACTAAGAAAGCACTACTCTCCGAAAATTGCTGAGGCAGCAAAGAAATTGCCGAGCGTGTTTAAGAATCGGCCTTAATCTAGGACGGACAAAAATCTGTTGGGACCTCTCTGGTGGAATCTGTACATAAGGGTAAGAAAAGGCTAGATGATGTGCTGTAGTTAGGTGAATCATTATTTTTATATAATATCTTTCTCCTGATTGTAATTAAGCAGTAAAAGGTCGACTATTTACTAGATAGGAGCTATTTTTCTCGAAGTTATTGTGGGCACAGAAAATCACTCGACCTCAAAAATCACTTATTCTTTATTCATAGGTAATCACTCGTCACTATCACCCATAGGATACATGTAGCTTTAGTCCTCTTAACCCATTGCTCATCACTCAATCCTGCGACAGGAAGAATAAATGGACCATAGTACATGCAGCCTACGATATGAAGAGGCTAAATAATTTATTAGCGATTTAAGCCAGATCTTGCAGGGAACCCGATACCATGAGTGCAGATGAGAGAAATTCCGTATACGTAAATAGATGTACCCTCGACCGCAGGCGCTCTATTATCATCCTAAGATCAATAATTAAATATTTACATGTTTCATGGCAAACGACTACATATACTCGTGTCAAAGGTGAAGTATTGGGGCCTACTGAAAAGGGAAATATAACGATTGTGTAGATCCGTAGCGCGGTGGTAGCAACAAAGAAAAACTATGACGCTCAGACCCGTGACAGCCAGTCTGCCACAATACTTCACTCCTGGCGCGAGTACATGTATATCTATGTACTCGCGCGTTAATTAATAACTCGGAATCTTCATAGCCACAACACCAAAACACCATCAAAAACACCTAGTAAATAGGCTCCAAATGTAGCTAAGACTAGCTAATATCTGCTTGAAGTACAAATTAGAATGCTATAGGTTCTCACTAGCTTTCTCGTTGTTATTACACCACTATACACATTTTGGTGGTTGTAACCCCATTCCGAGTTATTAATTAACGCACGAGTAGTTATATGTAATTAATTGCTATTTCAGTCTCCACCCCTAACCCTTATGCACTGCGCCAAGGCTAACCGCAAAAACAAGGGTCCATGCGATGCTACCGCCAAGGCTCTGTTGTAAGATACCACGTGAGGTAACTGAACCTTATCGGGCGCTAGCAGTTAAGGCATCATAATCGAAAGGATCGAGAAAAACTTTTATCTGGTACGCGCTTCAGGGCAAGTTATCTACCTGGTAGCCTAGAAGCGCTTGCACCATGGATCACACAGGTGGACTTGAGGCTCTGAATTTCGTTCAGTTTGATCTTGTCGGGCGAACCTTATTGTGCGACTGGTTTCCGAGTCTCGGACGTAGCAGCCAGCAGCTGCCTGTTTCAGGGTTTCAACCTTCATTGGGGTAACCTAATTTTTGTTGTCTGTCCCAAGCCTGGCGTGCTTATGGTGCAAAGGCCAAGTGGGCCCTGAGGAAAATCACCGACTTTCCAGTGTCGGCCCACTTGATCAAGGACCCGTGCAGTCCGAAGGAGTTGCCAGGTACAGATTTTCACGATTGACAGCCATGGGTCTCCTCCCCATCACCACAGGCGCGTGTAGCCACTCTTTATCTAGAGTTATGCAAAGTATAGAAAACTCCGGAAATTGTTCAGGAGCTCTGCTGTTGGTGATGTTTACGGTATATCTGCAGTGTGACTTATTCGACATGATAAATTGCCCACATATTATACGCTACTAGGGCGCGGTACATCCTGGGCTCGTGTCTACATAGGTATTTCTCTGGCAAGCGTAGGTAGTCTCGGTTACAAGGCGTTAACGGGAATTTCGTCTTTTCCGATACCCCGAGAGATAGCCAGTACTGTTCCGGGGACCAGCGGGCGGGGACATGAATAGGCTGGGGAGTCCCAGAGAGTAATATTCCTAAGAAAAGAGGGTGGGAGAAAAAGGAATATCCAAGTATACAGGGAAAATGAATAGCGGTGGAAACCAGGATGGACTGATCCTGAAGGTGCCGGATGAGAGCCCGTGTGAGATGTGACGATGGGCAAACATAGGCTTTCTCTACACACCCTTTCTTTTTTTTCCTTCAGAATTTCTCGGATAGTATGGCGTCACTGCTCATGAGCCACAAAAGAGATCAGCGGTTTCGGTCTGGTTGCCACTTTGTAATTTTGAAGATACCTTCCATCTAGTGTTCTTCGTTGGCTGTTAGGGCTGGGCGTTGATCTCTACGGTTTTGGTGATTGGATCGTAACATATTGGGCGCCGTAATCAGTTGTACAGGGTACATCACGGGATTATGATTCTGGAAAAGAGTGTCGAGGCGAAAGGTAGACAGGATCGTCCTCGCACACAGAAGGGATCGGTGGATTTTCGTACACCCTTGTTACAAAAATATGGTATCTCTTCGTTGAACCATGGGCACCTCTTCAGACATTTTAGGAACGAGAGGAAATAGGTGTTCTCGGGGTATATATCTCAAAACCTGGGGATCTCGGGTTATACCAGCGGCCAGGTATGATTTATCTTCCTCTGGCTTTGCTTTTTTGGTTGCTGCCCTATCGGCTTGATGCAGGGTGTAGAGACTGTTCCTAACCTAGGCTTAAGCCCTCAGAAGTGGAACAGCAGAGATACGCTTTCTAGTTACGGCATGTACATAATTTTGGTGGTGTAGAAGGGCACATGCCTGCCGAGATATCTATGACATCCAAGTTGCTGCTAGCCACTAGGTCCATGTTTATGGGGAGACTCTTCCTATGGCGCGAAGTTGTGGGCTTCCCGAAAAAGGCATTGTTCTTCGCTATGTGCGGTTTACTCTGGATTACCATATTTCCCTGGTGACTTGTTTCAGAACATTCCATACATACGTTCCATCTTATGGACGCTTTAGAATTAGAAATCTAAACTGCGGACCAGTTTGGATTTATCAGAGCAGGGTACGGCGGGATCCAACCCAAGAGGCCACTTTGCGCAATTGAATTTCGACCTTGCACAAATCACGTCCATAGCTGGAGGAGAGAATACCATTATTTGGGATTTTTAAGTCGTGGTCAGGACACGTTCACGGTTGTGGTACCTCGAGAAGGACACGAGAAAAAGGTGGGACTAAATAGTACCGAATGATGCACATTGTACCAAAAAAGTGAGGAAGTGAAGACCCATCACCGAACCTGCCCAATCCAGCGGCGTGAAGGGTCGGTCACAGCATATGCTGCCTCCACTCCACAGGTAGCCAATGACAGTAATTACAGACTGGCACTGCAGCGGCCCAACGCTGGCGGACTGGAAGACTGGGAAGCGTGGAGCGATACCTCCCCCCCATCCCGCACATCGCTCGACCAGACTTGGCCTCCTTACTTGAGGGACCCTTCCTGTCCAGACTGTTGCCTGTCGTGGTTGCCGGGATATCTTCTTTCGGCGTTTGTGGTCGGCGCAGAGGGAGCGAAAGGTCTCCAGTTTTCTAGTTGAACAGTATTTTATCCTCTTTTTGAATCCTAGGGATATTTATATATATTTTTCTTTCCCTTTCTTTTCCCTCTTTTCCCTTTCCTCCTCCTTTGCTGGCTGCTGCACACGGGCCCTTTCCATTTCCCTTTTCCCGCACAACCCCGTCATCACCAGTTTAACCCCAAAAGGCTAACCCCCAACCCCGAGGACTTCCACACCCAACCTCTCATCCCCTCTTTGCTTCTTCTTCCCATCGACACAAGAACTCCTTCTTCCTTCTTCCTCTTCTCTGCTCCTCTGCTCCTCCTCCTCCACCTCCTCCACCTCTTCCACCATCATACTTCAGCAGACAACCCTTTTGTCTGCTATTCATCTGTTGTGCTAGTGGTATGTCAATTTTCCCCTAGCCATTGTCGTTGTCTTGCATACGTTGTTGTGGTGGTAGCCCATTTAGCTGCACTTTTTATGTACCGAAAAAAAGTTCTGCTTCTATCTTGCTGTTCATCCTTATCCCTCGATTCCTCACAATGCTATTGGCCGGTCCAAGAATCAAGAAAAACTTCCTCATTATTTATTCATCGCTAACGATTTTCCTTCCCCACTATTTAGACAGGATCGAAACTCTCCCCATCCCCTCTTTCGGTCATAGTGTGTAGTAGCCATCTAGGCCTTTTTTCACTGACGACTGCATAAAATCTTGTTAATAAACCTTCCCTCGCTTCATATTTTACACATCCAGAGCGTTCAGTCATGTCCTACTACGAAAATCAAGCCCAAGCCCAACCCCAAGCCGCAACCTGGCAAAGCTCTCGTCCCAACTGGGAAGGGCGGGCTGGTACTACTCCCGTCCAGACGCACTTTCCACGTTCTCACGCCTCCGACCCTTCGGATCTGACTGCACGGTACACAGCTCAAATGAAGCCAGAAGACCCTGCTGCTTTCGGCGCCCAGATCGATGGTGAGTAGTTACCTAGGTTATCCCAGTATCCTATTGCCGAATACTAATTACATACAATAGAGGTTGACCGGGCTGTTGATAACCTTGTTAAAAGTGGGAAGATGTTTGCTCCGCAGCGTCGTGACTCGTTGCCAGTCTTGAGCCCCCGTGGTTTCCCTGAACATGGTAAATACTTCTGTAGATAATTTCTATTATATGCCCCTTTTTTTGTGTCTTTATTTAATAGATGGCTAATGTACTCAGATTCGCGCATGGTGACGCCTTTGCCTTCTCGTCACTACTCTGTTCAGGAGTTTGATGTAATGCGCTCTCAATCTGCTGCAAATCTTCAGAACTTTTACGCCACTCAACGTTTTCAGCCGCGCCAGACCGAGGCGGAGCAAATGATGCAAGCGAAGCGAAGATTGGCTGCTCAAAGGGAGCGTGATCTGCGCAATTATCATCAAGAGCAGCAGTATAATAGGAGTATGTCTTCGAACACTCCAAATCTTGGGAGAGACCCAACTTATAAAGGCCCTTTAGCATTGTTGGCCGAAATTTCCACCTATGGAAAGGACCGCGTCATGAGTCCCAGCGCCATGACCGAAGACGAGCGACGTGAACTTATTGCTCGCCAGCACCGTGCTCTTTATGCCGGAAATCCCGATGGTCATCCATCCGAAGACGGCTCCCACATGGATGAGAATAATACATCGCGAGGATCCAATATCCATTCAAATGGGCCTTCGGCTCCTGGTTCTAATGCTGGTGGTACACGTGGTCCGTCTCCTTCATCCGCGTTTGACCCATTTGGGAATCAGCAGAATGGCAGCATTGATACTACTCCAGTTCAAACACCTGCAACTGAGCAAGGCCCTCATGCAGGGCAGTCTGCCGTTGCCTCACCGACGCGTTCTCGCACAAACAGCGCTTCTTCGCCGTCGTCGAAGTCTGCATCATTTAGCTTATTCGATAACGCAGGTGCTCAAGCGCAGTCAAGTCGGACTTCGGCGTCTTCTCCTGGTGGCTCTCCGCCACGTGCGCAACGCGCACCCTCTACACCTGTGACTTCATCAGGGGTTGCCCCTATCGGAACACGCCCAACGCAGGGCCAGAATCCTGCCGTTACCAATAGTAAAAGGTCTACAACACCTTTGCCTTCTCCTCTGAGCTATGGCTTTGCCCAAGAGAATGACCCATTCAATAATATTTCTAAGGAGAGGTCCTCACCTGCACCTTCTAATAACTCCACTCCTAGTGGCCAAGGTGCTGATGGGCTTGGTTGGAGCAAGGTTTGGGGTCCTAGCAACAAGGGTCTTGGAACTGTCGCTAGCGTTTGGGGCTAGGTATTTTTATGTTTTATAGTTGGGTTCTCTTTTGTTTGGGGTGTTTATTCTTGATACTTCGGGGCGCTGTGTCTTGGGAGGACCTGTTTAAACTTGCTTTTTGTTGAGTGTTTTAAGTCTTGTAATTGTTCGTTTTTTTTTCCGGGTCGGGGTACGGATACCTACAGGTGGGCAGAGGGGGTTTCAGTCACAATGGCGAAGGCATTTAAAAGGGGTTGTTGTTTTTCCTGTTATTTTCCTTTGTTTCTTCCTTCCAGTGAAGAGCAAGAGTTTCTGGGAGGAAGAACTTTATTGGGTACAAGCAAATGGGGTTTGGGTTGTTTGCAAAGATGGGGTATATTGGATTTGGGAGGGGGGTGGGTTGGGGGGCAAAATATCGCACGTACAAAATGTGGCATCGGTTGTGGGGTTGGGTCTGTTTTTTTTCTCTTTTTTCCCTTTTTCTTTTTCCCTTCAAAGTCGGCTTCGCTGGGATCTCTTGGACCTGATCGACCGGTGTTTGTCTCACCAAGATACTCGACAGTCTCCACTCTCGGCATTCCCGTATTCAACTGGGCTATCTGGGCGAAGCACGAAACAAAAAAACGTTGGTATCAAAAGAATGGGCTAGGTGCAACTGGTGAATTTTTCTATATGAAAGGATATGGGTTTTTCTTTTACTTTTACGAGTTGTTTTTTTTGTCTCTATTTGTGTATGGGTGTCATTGGGTTGGAGTGGAATTGATTTTTACATCTTAGTCACTTTTTCCTCTTTTCCGAACGCATATTTTATATGTATGCATTCTCACCGTTTCGTGTTATTTATACTTGTGGTGTAAGGTTTGTTTAAGGGTTTCCAGCATGTTATTCCCCCTCCATTCATCTTTTGCTGGCCCCTTTCCCACTTATCTATTGTAGTTTTCTGCCTGCCATTAATTCCCTCCTTGGCTGCTAATCCTTTAGTCGTGGTAATAGTGCCTTCGGTTCAATTCAAAAGACCCGTTACATCCTGTTTTCTGACGCCTAGTAGGGTTTATCTACTTTATCACTTGTCTTTACTCTACTACTGACACATCCTACCCCCCACCTACGTAAAAACTTACCTTATACCTCGGCTTGAGAAAGGAGGTTTGATTTTTGATTAGGTTGCGTAATGTTAGTACGCTTTTTAAATTTTTTTTAGCGCTTGAGGACTACAGAGGTTAAGTCTTTAAGTCTTTTCTGTCTTCGGGAGTGTTTCTATCCTTTTGGTTTTTATTATTTCTTCCTAAGAAAAATTCTCTCTTATCTAGTCTGTTCTGTTGGTGGCCCTATTGACAGATTTTTTTTTTGAGCAATTGGCCGGTATAGATGGAGGGTGATAGGTACATATATAGGTAGCTGAACACAGAACAAGCCTAGAGCTCTTTTAGGGGCTAGACTGTCCATACTGTTAGGGTGTTTCCTGGGGAAGGTGGGGGGTATGTAGTTTGTGTTGAGCTGGAAATGTTTAATGGTGTGATAATGGCTGTCTAGGCTGGCTGGAGCTGGATGTGTCGATACTTCAGAGTTTGTCCTTACTTCTGGGCCTTTATCTTTAAGAGAATAGTATTGTGATTAAGCACATTTCCTAAGTCGGTTTATATATCAGTTTATATATCGATTTTTAAGAAAGACCCTTCCTGGGGGTTTGAGTTTACGTTGGTTTATAGGTTCCGAGCCCCAATTAATGTTTTTCCATAGGCCATCAGGTATATAGGGTAAAGTTCTTGCGAGAGGCTATGTGATGGCTGGCTGCGGTCCCCAAGACACGTCGGCCAGCGGAAAGACTAACTCTCTACTAACTTTGATCAAAAGATGACAAACTCAAGAATATTATTGTCTTCCTCCTGCATCGGAGGGATGATCCTCTTATGGAGGATCACTAGCTAGTGTGACAAAGATATTACGTGGTCTTCACGTGACAGGCTATGTTACTAACCTCAATAATGCCTATTCTATGCATTGAGTAGTGGTTAGATTCTAGTAGGACTCGATTTCATCTGTAATAAGCTATGGTTCTAGTACACTAAGCCCAATATATCTTATGGTCTACCTTGTCTCTAAAATAAATATAAAGAATCAGTAGAAGCGGACTATAGCTCTCGAATGGGCCATTGAATAAGAGTTATAAATAGCAACTTCCAATAGAGAATACTGTGCTGAGAGAATTAAGAAATACTCGCAGGAGGAAAAGACAAAAAATATAGTGTGTGACTCTTGTTACTAGCCGGGCCTTACTAGCGATTGACTACATAGTAAGATCTACTAAGTGGGTCGCCTCTTTTCCGCTATGGAACAATCTCATAAATATCACCAAGGTAGCAGTCATTGTTTATTCACTTCTCTACTTCCTTTTCACTACTTATACATGCTCTACGTTCTTTATCTGTAGTACTTACCTCTTGTTACAAAGGAATTATAAGAGGTACTAATTTTAGTTAGACTATAATACCAATAGAGCTTCGGCGGATTAATCAGGGAACTGAGATTAAGGTAGTACTGATGGAGGGGGAAGAAGGGCTTTGAGATTTTAGCATCTCGGGCCTACTGCTCTCTACCATTATAGTAGAAGTTTATTAATTCACTAAGGTATTGCTTATAGGAAAAGATTACTTATATTTCCATAGACCTCTCTTTGTAGAGAGGCTTATTGAACAACTAAGCCAGAATCTGTGACTTTTACATACGCCAATCTTCAGTGAGACTGGACTGATGACTCATGGGAGCTTTGGAGCTACTACTAATGACAAATCTTATAACCATAGCCCCCCTTCCTGTTCTTACTACATTACTCCTTACCATACTCTTTACAATTCCGAATACCTATAGATAAATAGATTATTATGTGCTATAAGGTGGAAATGTACATGTGTCACCCTAACGCTCAGGTTTATATTGTCTAGAAGTCACTGTGGCTCTATTTATTGAAACGAAACGAAACGAAATACGGCATAAGGTGAGCTACTTTTCATGATAGTTTTGCCTAGTAAGTTAATTCCTCCATCTCTAGAAATGATGATGGATACGACCATCACCAATACTATGGTGTCCTCGCCCACCTTGAGTACCACCTGCGCTGTAGATCACAGCCCCTCACTCACCCCACATCTCCCATCGCGTCCTCATCCACATTCGATCCCTGCGTCTAAGTACGTCCTACAGCCGGACTCCGAAAGCCTTGGTTGACAGGTGTCGTGCCCTGAATCCTAGTCCAACTGCAGTCCATTCCAGGACAGGCCTGTGACGTCATATCTTTACGCCAAGACCCAAGGATACATGCACTTGCGTGCGTGATACGAAGGGAAAAAACATGTCTCGGGAAGGTAAGGTGAGCGGGGTAAAATAAAGTACCAAAAAACCACCCCCCACCAAAGAGAACCAATAGCCTTTCCCCACAGCCCTCCGGAAAACAAAAAAGTGCTGCCGCGGTCGACAAGAAGCAAAGATAATGGGTGGACAGCCAGATAAGAAAAATAAATATGCTTCCCTTTTAAGAGGCGCTCTTAAGCAAACCATGGGAGGGTGTAAGGTACAGACAACACGGAGACTGAGCGGATAAGGTATCTAGAAGGTTCATGATGCCCCCCACTTAAAATGGATCAAGTCGCCCCACTATGTATCTTCCACTCACATACAGAAAATCATTCAAAGCATGTTCGGTTGCTGGCTATCGATGGCCAATACAGGCCCATACTTGCTCCAGGCCCGCACTCTCGAAGGCCAACGACTATTACGGGTTTCAACCTTCGTTCTTTGACAAAATATAACCCGAACCGATGCCGAAACAGCATATATAAGCAGCTGATCCACTATTTCCCAGTCAAGTGAAGAGCAGAACAACCAGGAAAGAAAAGGAAAAAGAAAGAAAAATATCGTCCAAAAATACCTAGGAACCCATGAACCCGGGCCGAACCCACATATTTACCATTTTCAGAAAAGAAAATTCCCCATGAGAAAAAGGAAGGAAAAGAGCCACCTAACAAAAGAAAAATAAACGGACATGTTTCGATCGTTTAATCCGTTTTAAGATACGCATATATTCTTTTCTTCCGGAAATTTCACTGCTCGACACTACCCTGTTTCGGGTCGCATAACCAGGGACCGTAAATAATGAGAATGATGCAAAATGACCTGGAAAGAAAGAAACCCAATGGACACTAAACTAATGGAAGACATAATCCCTTGAAATAATGATAACAATAAAAGTACTAGAAATAAAGCAAATACTCCGGCCCCCAGCTCCAGGTCGCCGCCCAAAAACAAAGACAAATGAAAAGAATTAGAAGGAGTGAGAAGACTACAATTAATCTTTTGGTAGGAAGAAAAAACACCAACAGACACCCATGAAACCCATATAAAAGAGGAGAAAAAGAAAAAACTCATCAGACAAGATAAAACTGCTCATATTTTCTTCCCGTAGTGCTGCTGCCATCGATTTATTTTACTTGATAACATCTCCATCATCTCTAACGCACCTGGTTGTAAATCACCAACCAACATCTCAGTTGCCTTTTCCAACATTTTAACCGTTCCGTTACCATTGATTTGAATTTGTGGTAGACCTTTACCCTCAGGTACAGTGCCTGA
This sequence comes from Verpa conica, assembly GCA_033030425.1. Lineage (NCBI taxonomy): Eukaryota > Fungi > Ascomycota > Pezizomycetes > Pezizales > Morchellaceae > Verpa > Verpa conica. Next base: position 527,938 of record JAUFSD010000021.1, on the reverse strand, counting down.
GGTCGGTGTGACTGCCTTGGATGTCTCTTGCGGTGTGCTAAAATTGGTAACAGGAGTTCCCTTCTCCTCCATCCAGGATAGGTACGCATATATGTCACTCTGTCTTGAGTTGGCCATCTCGATTTGTGTGCGGGTAATAAAATCCGAGATACCGTTTACTCGCCTCTTCATCTCATTTATGCTCATCCTTGCTTGTGGTATTCTGGGTTTTGTGGGCTTATCAAGTATAGTAGTACTAGGGTCGGTCTTTTGGGTTTGGCCACCTCCAGTGGATGAGTGATCTCGTGTCATTGTATGAGGAGATGCAATATTGCCATCATTGGGATCCTCTGACTGGCGGTGGCGGTGGGCTCCACGGCGCCGGGAACCACCATTGGTATGCCCATTACGGCCACCACGCTTAGCTGGCTGCTGAGGAGTATCTGGAATAACTTCAGTAGGGGGTGGTGGGTTGATTGCTTCTTCTACCAAGGGTTTCTGAATGCTACGGTTGTTGGAGCGGGGTGGTGGGTATTCGTCTGAATGCTCAGAGTCTGTGCAAGATCTGTTGTTAGAAATTCATTCGAACGCGCTTTGTGCTTTATTGGACGAGTATGAGGGATAAAGGGCTAGGGAGGGGAAAAAACAACTTTAACACACCTTCTTTCCTCGCTTCCTTGTTCTTTTCTCCACCCCTGTTCCTAGTTGAAGTGCGTTTCCCAGCTACAGAAGAACTTGTAGTGGTGGGGTTGCGGGCAGCCGCACCGCGTGCTTTTTTACTCGAGCAAGGTGCTGCAGCTACCTTGCCGTGCTTTTCGTCTCCTGACGAGACTGCTCCGTTGGTGGGTGAGTCTGGTGAATCCGAAGTTCTCATTCGCTTCGAGTCTTGCTTTGGTCTACCCCAGCATCAGCCATCCGTCCTGCTTTTGAAAGTTACTGTTTAGACGTGGCAGCGAAAACTCACTCGTCGGAACCCTCACTGGTGCCTCGTTTACGTCCTCTTGAGCTGGTTCCTCGCGTAGAACTTCCGGACGCTTTGTCGTATTTGCTTTCTTCAAGAACCTTTTTCAGAAGGGCATCATCGTACTCAGCGTCACGAGAGTTCATGGTAGTCCGGCGTTTGTGAGATTGTTCCTTGCTGTTTAGAGGGGAGGTGGGTTCAGAATGAACAGGAAGGTAAAGGGATGTTCGCATTCTAAGGTAGACACGTTAAAATCCGACCGTCAAGTGCCAATGAAGCTTATAACGATGTCTGATGGAATCGAGCCTGCTTTCAGGATGCATAACAAGCCTAGTGAGCAACAAGGACAATAGGGAAACAGAACTCACCCAGATTTGCTGTGTCCGAGCTTGTGCAATTCTGGTTTACACCTTTCACAGTAGTAGTTATCTGGGGTGGCCGCCTGGTCTGTAATGCCTACACAGAAGCCATGCTGCCAGACATGGCACTGATCACACTGGATAAAGAGACCGTCTGCAGAGTCAGCTTGATCATCGTCACCGCCCTGGTATTCTTGGTGGCCGCAGATGCATCTCGTAATCTCGTCTTCCTGTGAGGTCTCGTCAACTTCCTCATCACCATTACCGTTGGTTTCTGCAGGTGCCTCAGGAAGCGACTCAAACGCGGGCTCTGGGTGGTCTCCGCGTCGGGAGTAACTGGTGTCAATTTCAGGATGGGACTCGCTTTCGAGATGTTTCTGAAGACGGCTACGATTGGATGTAGAGGATCCCGAAGAGGATGAAGAATGGGACACTGGCGCTGGGTTTGCTGTGGAGCGCGCTCGCGAGGAGCGGCGGGGAGAAACCATAGTGGGAATGGTGTCTTGTGCGATGGAGGGGGGGTGAAGAGTTGTAAGAGGAAGAATATGAGAAGCAGGATGAAGGCAAGGGAGAATGAAGGATGGAGTGTGAATAGAAGCAGGAAAATTCGAGGGATGAGGGGCGTTGAAAGTAGGGGCAGCCGAGATAGATAGTGATTGAGTGCAATGGGAGATGGGGAAAGGTTGAGAACCGTCTTAAGAATGGTAGAGAAGACTAGGACGACAGCGGCGAAGGAGGAGGGGGAGAAACGGCAGCTTGTGCATGGGAAGAAGAGGAGTAGGAGGAGTAGCAGTGTGAGGGAAACTGAGCGAGCGAGTGTGTGCGTGCCTAAGTGTAAGGGAGGGCGAGCATGAGTGACAGGAAGCCAGACCAGTGGGAGGAGCCAGCGGAGAGCGGGTAGAAAGGGCGTGTGTGCGTTGAGTGACGAGCCAGCAACGGAAGTGAGAGACTCAGAGTTTCTCAGCAGCGCGAGCAACGGAAAACGACCGACAGCCATAATACCGTAATAGCAGGACAGGACATAAAAGGGAACTAGACTAGAACTGCTGCCGAGAGCCAAAGTGGGCTGGGCGTGGGAGTTGTACTAGCCGGTTTGGGCTACCTGCAGCCACTTCCAATCAGGACAAAGTGATGCTGAGCCCTGGTGTGTGCTTGTTGCCCGCTGCCCGCCGCTTACTTCCTCTTCGCTTCTCCCCCGCCCTAACAGTTGAATGTTAATTTTGAGAGAAAGGTCCATTCGCGTCTTCAAGGACTGATTCGCTGTTCTGGTGCCACCGTCTCTGTAGTTATTTTTACAAAAACCCTATCATGTTGTATTGACTGACGGGTTGTAAACGGAAAGGAAGTTACTAACATCACCGCATCACTCATAGCTGCTGTCTTCCCCCAGCGTCCTAAAGTATAAAAATAGAATAATATCCTAAACCCGATGACCCGCTGATAGAGTAGTTCTGGTAGTGTAGTGTAGCGGTAGTAGTGGTAGTAGCAGTAGTAGCAGTGGTGGTGGCCCGCCTCCTGTAGATCTAAGCAAAAAAGCGATCTGGAGTTAGTTATAAAGAAATCTACTGCTGAGGAGGCGGCTCTGTAGATGGTGTGGAAAGGGAAGGGTTGGAAACGCTGGAACCACGATGCGGCGTGCAGGAATGTCTTGGCGGTGACGCTGTTGAGCCTCGGCGAAAACAACAGAGGTGTGTGTGCAACATGGGCCACAGTACAATAGACTGCATGTTTTATCCTCATCTCGAGCCCAAAGCTGGCGGAAGTCGCTTATGGAGATACATACCAGATCAGACGCAGGCCCCCTTGAAACTGACGTGCAGCAGAGATGGGAGGGTTCGTCTCGTCTCTCGATGACGTCTAGTCCGAGTTCTGAGCGCAGTGCACAGAGCGTCGTTATCCTGGGGATACTAGCGTCGCCTATAGGGATTCACCTAGTCTAGTTCAATAGATGTGATGGGAAGAGAAGAAGGGGCGCTCTTAGAATTATGTGAGGGGACATATCGGGAGTTTGGTCAGCCAGCTTAGTAGGCTGCGAAAAGTGCCCAGTCACCCAGGCCCCAAGGCTTCGAGAATAGGACGGGAGAAGCCACCTGGAGTGCATTTAAATACTATTACACTCGGTACCGTTCTGGTCTGATACCTGGGCTAGGGACCAGATCGGAGTGTGGATAGAGGCTGCAGTCTGCGTTGGACGGAGTCCAAGAGCTCCTATTCGCCACGTTTTATATCCTGTCTGCTGCTCATCTTCTTAAGATTTCCTGCAACTATTCAGTGGTTCCCGATTTGCTTGGGGAGCGGCAGATATCCGCATTGACTTTTGGGTGCGGGGTATAAAAGCCGCATTTCTATCCTCCATCTTCTCACTTCAGGATGGATCTCAGGTATGACAATATTTATGTACGGAATTTGAGGTTCTGTCGTGTCTTTACCTTTCCCCATTGGCTATAGTATACTCCATCCATTGCTTGCAGTCCCAGGCACTAGTGATGGACTATCCCATTTGGGTCTAAATTTACTGAATCACTCAACGTTCGTCCACTCCACTAGAATCGTGACTGCTATGTATTTGGGAGATAGTTTGATCATATCGTTGAGCGGTAAGGTGAGTACGGGATTGAGCCGGTTTAACCGGATTTTGACCTTTGGAAGTCAAAAGGCATCTAGTGTTTTTTATTTTATTTTTACATCAAGTGATTTCATTATTCTGGCATCTAGTGTTACCTTATAGGTTATTATATTATTCAGCTTCCAGTAGAGAACCTAGATGCACTTCTAAAGGGCGAGAGGTAATTGACTGTGTGGGGGGGTATACTTACATGTAGATAAGCACTTATCGTGGTACCAGGAGTTATAAAGTCTGTAAGTGTAGCATTGGATCTCTAGATAGCATGGTTTATAGAAGTAAGAAATATTTTTAGGATATGAATATATATATATATATTCTTAAACACTTCTTTTTAAGAGACGTATATTTCTTTTATAGGTCTCAGTGTCTCTCCAAATGATTCAATATTCCACTTAGACGAGTTGGTAGTATTAATACATGTAGTTATGAAACAACACAATCGAAGGAACTAGAGCTTCGGGGGTAAATAAGGGTATCAGCGTCTTGACTTCAGCCTCTAGTAGGCGAAGATCAGGGCAATTCAAGATTGGATGTTTGTGGAATGCAGAGGCATTGGACGGGGTGTAGGACCAACTTGCCCTATCGAGCCCCATTCAGCGGGTGCCGAGACGCAGCGTAAGGACTCCAACCAGCAAGTCCCACCTCACTCACGCACTCCCTCACGCACTCGCATCCACATCTCACCCAGATATCATCGTCGTTCTCCCATCAATTTCCGGAGTTCAGCTGCTACTGTGTAACTGTCCCTAGGACCGCTCATCTTCTGTGTTGACATAGTAGGTAACATCTCTCCATCGGTGCTGCAAGGCAAGTGCCCCTCGTTGCTTCTTTGTGTGGGCAACAGGAGGGCCATGTGCTGTGTGGGGTCAGTCGACTTTACATCCATATAAACTCTCTCCATTGCCCCCAGGGCTTCGTCACCATTCTCTCAGCTGACTGTTTTTTTCTTTCCTGTAGAATACTTTCATCTAACACATCACTCTCGATCACAATCACCATTGTTGCAGTTACCTCAATCAACCCCCCCACCATCACCACAGCAACAAATATTCTATTCAACGACGCCTTCAATCACGACTTCCCGGCAAGCTCCTTTCACCAATCACGATGTCTGTCGCTGTGGGTATGGATCTCTCTACCCCCCCTCCCCCCCAATTCTCTCTATCCCCGGGAGCCCCTCACACTTATCCCCATACTTTCCCCCAGATCACCATCTACAACAGTCCTATATTCAGTGCATGAGGAAACCAGGACTCAATAAAAGATTGTGAGGAACAGCAGATAGTAGCTACAGTTTGGTGCACGGACGGCCTATCAGGCCCCTTCCGAAACGTCGGCTCCGATCCCGACTGTCCGAGGATGCCAGTACTGCTCTGTTCGGCCCTCCGCAACAACCAACAACCCCACTGTTCTACTTTCCGTACAACAACTATGCTGGAGACACTGCCCTTGGTAGCACCGGTACATCTATTAGGTTTAGTACGGGACATCGCCACATAGGAGATAATCTTCAGGACTCGTCGGATGAGGAAGACAATTCAAATGGGTCGGTTTCTCGTGGGATCGGGGGTAATGCTCCTGGTACGGCGGAGGGTACCGCTGGGCAGGCGGATTCTTATGAGTGGTCGGAGAATACCAATAACAAGAAGAAGCGGAAGATTCCAACCCCTACAAATCCCGGGGGTAGTGCTGGTGGGAATGGGTCCGGTGGCGGGAGTGGGTCTCAGTCTTCTCCGGGATTTTCACCCACATCAGTGTCCACACCTCGGAGTCGTTGGAAGTCGAGTGGCTCTACACAGCGATCGCCATTGTCTGCTATCTCCTCAGCAAACCAGGCATCAATACGGAGGAGTTGTCGACGATATCCGTCTTCACCATCGACAGATTCATTCGTTAAAAGATCCACTAACGGTAAATCTTCTGGCGATGAGCCCATGAAGTCTTCAAGAACAAGGCATCATGGTGAAGATAATGGTGACTTAGTACTGCCGCCGCCTAAACAAACACAATTCACTTTTGTTTGTGAATCACCAGTTTCTGCAAGCCTAGCGTTTTCCACAACTACACTACAAAATTCTGCATCCACTTCTAAGGAGACCTCTGGGGATGGTCCTGGTTATCAAAAGTCGATGCACACAGTCGGAACGCAAACATCTCCAAGCATGTCAAATAATGCGGCCTATCCTCCCATGTCACAACAGGCGAAGAAGAAGTCTAGCAGCAGAACTGCCAGTTCTAGGCGTGATTATGCCCTTCAACAGCAGCGACGACGCCGTCAAGAAGCGATGGGAGGGGGTGGAAACAACAATGGAGAGATTTGGATTTGCGAGTTTTGCGAATACGAGTCAATATTTGGCGAAGCCCCAGAAGCACTTATGCGGCAATATGAAATTAAGGATCGTAAGGAGCGACGAAGATTAGCGGAGAAGAGGCGGCTTCTTGAGAAAGCGAAGCAAAAGGGGAAGAGGAATTCTGGAAAAAGCTCTGGGAAGAAGGGAGGAGGTAATGTGCATCATGGCAATTCAAATTCTGCTCCTCCACCGCCGCCTAGTACAACAGACTCTCAAGGAACCCAGAGCGACAACACACCACTTGCCAGCGCAGCTCAGACTCCAGCGTTGAAGCCACAGCGACATAGCCAGCAAGTACAGACTGAAGCGTATCTAGAAGAGAGTAATAGCCATATTAGTACTGGAAGAGGTGCGGGAGAGGGTGGTGGTGGGGCGAAGGGTGGAACTGGTGCTCGAGGTATTGGGGGGTTGGGGACTAGTGGTGTCCCCTCTTCATAGCATTGTTTCTTCCATTCCTTGCGGTTTCGTTGGATTGGTTATGGGTTAGTTTTATATGATTTTAATGTCATAGGCTATTTTTCATCGTAGGTGAGAAGGGAAATGATACCAGTCATTGTTATGGCAGTCTCTTTCCACTATTTACGCGTGTGAGATTTGGGTTCTTGTACCATTCATTTATTTTACCCCCCCTTTCTTTAATATCCCAAATTCTCTTTTTGCTTGTAATTCTATCATTTCTATTCTTTTATTTTTGGCCCCCTTTGTGTTAATTTTTCTAGTTTGCAATCGTTTGGAGTATCTTCTAGGGAAGACAAGCGTTTTATACTTGCCTTTACTCATGTTAGTTACCTCATATTTGCTTTCTAGTCTTCTAAACGTTTAAAAATTATTTCATTATCATCTCACTGCTCAACCAATTCCCTGGTATTTTGTACCTGTAGGATATATCTTGTCTTTCCTCTTATATCTTGTTCCCTTGGGGAATATGTGCGAGGAAATTTTCTTCCTGCGGTAGCTAGGGATTACTGTTTGAAAATAGTGGTAGGGTGGGAGGGAGGATAGGGATGGACGATATGTAATGCAAATAGGTGAAGGGCTGATCAGATTACGGGGCGATGGAAGGATTTTCTCCTATTGGAGAATCTTGGGGTTCTGACTCCCGTACTTTTTAACTTACTTTTAGTCTCTTATTCTTGCGAGATGAGGCCTAGAACATAGGGCAGACATGGACAAGTGCTTGAAAATGATATGTAGTGGGGTGGCGTAGGGCCTATTGGGCGGTTAGTAATTATATGTACGTACCGGGTGTGCACGTAAAATACCGAGAACTTGATGCCCATAGGCCCGAAATTTATTTACGCCACATTTAGGAGCCAATGCTTTTCCTGCAATACCAACCATTTGTATGGGGAAAAGTACCAAGAACATTTTATCATATCTTCTTTAAAAATCGAAAAAATACTTTGAAAAAAATAAAAAAATAACTACAGGATTGTACTCTTTATTAGCTTCATGATTGTAGTGGTTTAAACTTAGTTTTGGTTATTTATTGTAGCGCAAAGTTGTGGTGGCGCACGTACCACTAAATTAGTAGCCACCACCACAATTCAAAAAGTTCGCGGCCAGTGTTATCCACGACACCCCTCCACCCATCAGTAGTTCAGCCCCACAACATCACACATCACCTGAATTTTCGGTCGAAAGGTGAGTGAATCTGTCTGTTCTTGCTGAAGATACCTTAGACAGCCTATGTAATAGATTACTGACTCTTTGAAAGAAACATCTTCGTAGCTTTTTTCTACCCCTCGATCGTTCATTAAAAACCCCACCTCTATCTGCTAAACTTTATCAATAAAAACACCGTATCATGGCCTTTAATGGACAAACCCCCACGATTATCGTGCTGAAAGAGGGTGCGCGGTTCCTCTCCTTCTTTGTTTATCTCTGATCAAGTTCAATAAAGGAAGAGTCCAGTGAGCTAATTCAGTAGTGGGGGTATTTATGCAGGGACCGATGCCTCACAGGGTCGTGGTCAAATCATCTCCAATATCAACGCATGTCTAGCGGTTCAAGACACTGTGAAGACTACACTGGGACCTTACGGCGGGGATCTACTCCTTGTGGACGCGAATGGACGGCAGACGATCACGAATGATGGTGCTACAGTCATGAAAGTATGCTTACATCTATATAATCCTATCATCTATCACTATAGATCTTCTAAGCAATAATCGTGCTTTTATAGTTGCTGGATATTGTCCACCCTGCTGCCCGGATATTGACAGACATCGCACGCTCCCAAGACGCTGAAGTCGGTGATGGAACTACTTCTGTTGTCGTGTTGGCTGGGGAGATTCTGAAGGAGAGCAAACAGTTTGTAGAAGAAGGTGTGAGCTCGCAGGTTATCATTAAGGGGTACAGAACTGCCGCTAGGCTAGCGGAGAATAAGATCAAAGAGATTGCGGTTAAGATCGAGAAGGGGGATAGGAGAGATACCTTGTTAAAATTGGCGACCACCGCAATGAGCTCGAAGCTTATTAAAAGGAATTCTACATTCTTTGCTAAGAGTATGTTTTACTTTAATTCACGGTGATTATGGTGTGGGCTGGGTTTTATATTCGGTGAAGGCTAACGTTTGGTATGATTAAGTGTGTGTGGATGCGGTCATGTCATTGGATCAAGAGGAGCTTAACGAGAGGCTCATTGGGATGAAGAAGGTACCTGGTGGTGGTTTACAGGACTCACTATTTGTCAATGGTGTGGCTTTCAAGAAGACTGTAGGTTATTAGTCCCTACTTATGGGCCAATTCCGCTATTTAGGGCACTGCCTGACTTAGCCACCTTTTTAGTTCTCTTATGCCGGTTTCGAACAGCAACCTAAGTCTTTCAAGAACCCAAAAATCGTTTGCTTAAATGTTGAGTTGGAATTGAGTAAGTTTGATTCCTAGTGGAGCGTTATAATAATGCTAATATAAGACTCAGAGAGTGAGAAGGATAATGCCGAGATTAGGGTAGAACAGGTTTCGGTAGGTAAATAGGTATTATCTATATTAGCTGCGACTGATAAAGTAATTTTATAGGAATACCAAGCTATAGTGGATGCCGAATGGCAGATTATCTTTCAAAAACTGGAGGCATTGGCGAACACTGGAGCAAAAGTTGTCCTTTCGAAACTACCAATTGGGGATCTTGCTACACAGTACGTATAAACACAGACTTAATAGTAAAATTCTAAATTTGTACAGGTACTTCGCCGATAGAGATATCTTCTGCGCTGGTCGTGTTACCGCAGACGATATGGACCGTATCGTCAAAGCCGTCGGGGGCAGTGTTCAATCTACCTGTTCAGACATCCACGACAAGCATCTAGGCACCTGTGAAAGCTTTGAAGAACGTCAAATCGGTAGTGAGCGCTTTAATTTCTTTGAGGGTTGTCCTGCCGCCAAGACTTGCACCCTTGTTCTCCGTGGGGGTGCTGAACAGTTCATTGCCGAGGTTGAACGTTCCCTCCATGATGCTATTATGATTGTTAAGAAGGCCGTCAAAAACGATTATATTGTCGCTGGTGGTGGTGCATGCGAGATGGAAATTTCAAAATATCTCCGCGAGTATTCCCGCACTATCGCGGGTAAGCAACAACTTATTATTGCTGCTTTCGCAAAGGCACTTGAAATTATCCCTCGGCAGCTGTGTGATAATGCAGGTTTCGACGCTACTGATATCCTGAACAAACTTCGTATGCGCCATCATAATGGTGAGACTTGGGCTGGTGTCGATATTGTCAACGAAGGCATTGCGAACAACTTGGAGAAGTTTGTGTGGGAGCCTACTGCCGTGAAGATCAACGCTATCCAGGCTGCTACCGAGGCAGCTTGTTTGATCTTGTCGGTTGATGAAACTGTTAAGAACAAGGAATCAGAGCAGCCGCAAGGCGGCCCCCCTGTAAGTTATCTCCTTACTTCCTAGATTGCTATTACTAATAATTCATGTCCCTCGAAGATGCCTCGCGGTGCTGCTCAGCGGGCTATGAGAGGAAGAGGTCGAGGGATGCCGAGACGATAGAGAGGTGTAGGGATAGAGGGTATTAAATAGTGCAGAAATGGGTGATCTTGGAATAAAAGTAAATTTATAGTTCATGGGGCAGACGAGAATTCACTGTCATGATCAATCACCATGCACATAAAACCAACCTCGCTTTATAGATTTAGGCCTAAATATCCATGCAAGTGTTATTAGTAAGTACCAACATTTGTGTACGGTTAGGTATGGTTAAAGAGTGTTTTCTGGTTCATATAGTACATAGAATGTGAATTCTGATATTCGTTGGATTCTCCTGGTAAGGTTCAGACTTGTATAAAATTTTATCATGAAATGTATGAAGATAAAACGCTCGTAAAAGATGACTCGAGATAAAACTTGCCAACTGGGAAGCCTTTATTTAATTGATACGCAGCTTATTCGTAGATTAGCGCACTGCACCCCCCCCCGCACTACTATCCCATAATTTTATTCGCACAATAGCGTAATTATTGTAAACTTTGTATCAACGAGACATTGTCACCCTTTAGGAGGATCTGGCCTATAATTTTTGCAGATATTGTATTACCAGCGGTTAGCTAAAGATGAATAGCTACTCCGTCCACGAGAAACGTCTAGAGAAAATAACATACCAAGGTCTCTCCTACTTTCCGCCTCATCTTTCGTTGCCATCTTGACCTCAACCGCGTCGTCGATTACAAGGTTCATGAACTCGTCAAAGCCCTATAAGTGCACCATCAGAAATCAGAGCACAGGAATAAAAGTGATGTAGAGGGATGATTTAGGGATGAAGATGAAAACATACTCTGATCTTCCCCTCGATACGGATACCGAGCTGTTCATAGAGCCAGATCTGCACCGTCGAGTGCTGCTGTAACAGCTTAAAGATGAAGTTAATGGGGGGAAGGAGTACCCTTCTGCCACCTCCACCGCCACCGCCTCGAGACGCCATTTATATCCCAGGTAGTGGAAGTTGTAATTTTAGGTGTTGGGGGGATGAGAGGGGTTTTTTGATCGTTGGCGACTGGCTGATTTACAGTTACGATAGTTGTTGTTTGAGGGATGTCTGTTGTTTGGGGGATGTCGTTGAAGGTTGCACGAGCCGCTAAAGGATAGACGTGTTTTGCTCGCTTAGGTGAAGTAGGCTTGGCGTCTTCGTCATAGGAAATCATTCGGTTTTATAGACAATGTAATTCAAGCTAGAATTAACTAGCAAAAAAGTGTAGGATATCTACAAGATATCTAGGAAAGCTCGGCTTTGTGCTGGTTAGGGTCAGATAGGTACCCTAATTTACGTAGTATTTTATACTGGGGAAACTATGATTCAGGGCTCCTGGTTGATGTATACTTGAAGTAAAAGGTAAGGTAATATACATGTATAGTAGTACGCAGGGGATCCAGTAAAGGCGCTCGCTGAAGGTAATATGAAAATAAACGAAATTCAATTGCATTTCAAACAATTGGACTCCTATACATAGCCGAGAATGATTTTAAGAAATAGAAAAGTGATAAATGTAGTATATTTTATGTTATATATAACCGTCATATTGCCCTACAGCTTCGTCCTCACCGTACTCATACCACCAATCTACAGCCTCCTCCCACGATCCAAAGGATTCAGATTGGTCACTTCTAGACCTGGCGTGCTTAATACGGAATGGGTTTACCCGAAATCTTGACGGGAATTTTTTTTCTAAACGGATAGGAACTGAGGGCTCTACTTCGCCGAGGGTATTCGATCCCGAGCTCAGAGGTCTCGGAATGAGACTAAGTCTATCTCTTAATGGCGAAAAAGTCTTTTCTGTCAAAAATGATGAAGACTTTGGGGCCTCTCCTCGCCAATTGTATGTAGGAGAAGGCTCAGTACTTGCTATTACTATTTGGTGAGTTCCATATGATTAGCTGTGGTGCTCCTCAGCTCTTTTGTGCCAATTGGGGGTGCAGAATTGGGGGAAAAACTCTACCCTCAGGAGATGTATGTAGGAACAAGGGTTTTAGCAAAGAAGTAGGAGAGTGTTGTTGTTCTTGTGACGGTGTAGGAGCTTGGAATTGTTCCTGGGTGAAAGTGCGGGTACTCTGGAAGGAGCTATCACTATGCCTACGTGGGTTGAGTTCCCATTCATGAAGTTGTGAGCTTCTAGGGTCAATAGGTCGAGAAAAATTATATGGTTTGTCAGTCGTATGGGGAGACTGTTCTGTAGCCGGGGAAAAATAATTTAAGTCAGTACGGAGTTTTCCAAAGTAGCTGTGATATAACCCTACCGCATGAGGAATAAGCTATTGCTTTGAATACTTCTTCCGCTGCAAAATTTCTCGGAACACCAATTTTATTATCGAAGGAAGTTTCGGGTAAACTCTGGTGTTTCTTTCTTCTCCTAGCAAATTGAAATCTCCGAGATTTTTCGGTTTTAGGTGATACTGCAATTCTAGAATCTGTATCGCTTGAGCCAGAACTTCTTTGACTTCCAGGGCCTCGGCGCAACGAAGTTTCAGTGGGAAATTGTTCACTTCTCGTGTGAAGGAATGGTTTTTGCGGGGCCGCTGTGTAAATAGTGTACGAGTACCAGTTGTCCATATTGACGGGGAGATTTTTGAAAGTCGGAGTGGGTCATTTGTGCGGGGTCTGAGATGACCATAGGCGAGCCCATGGGTGTTTTTGATGAAGGCCGCCAGGAGAAGGGCAGGCATCATGGAGGCATACTTATTCAAAATCTCTCACATAAACGCAAGGCATCAGAGTAGTATTCGATCTGGCCAGAGTAATGCTACAGCCGCACATACAGCCGCAGAAAGGGCTCTCAGATAGTGTGCTTGCACAAAATATGACCGTCGATTCCCAAAGACTTTGGGGAAGCACATGAGCAATTCTAGGTAAATCTTTTCCGAACCGAATAGTTCTGCCACCGAGGAAGGATGTTTGCGTATATTAAGTATACCGCAAAGAATCACCTTCCAACCAATCAACGCTGTGCCGCTAATAGTAACATGGGGTTGTTTCCGGAGTTCACGGTAGGGATGCGGATACAAGGATTCCCCACTTCTCTGTTCTCTTAACCCCAACCTCGGTCTCGAAGTAATGCAGCCCGGGGTAAGCCCGGGACTGAATTCTTATTGTGCCAACTGCCTAAAAGCGAGCTGAAACGGCCGCTCATGGGATCTCAGCAGGTTATAGAATATAGATGAGCTGATGGCACTGTAGATTGTAGAATTGTTGCTTTGTTGCTAGAGGGCCCCTGGGAATAATAAAGGTAGGAAAGAAATTCACGGGGAATTAGGGCGTTTGGGCTTATAGGGGGTGCTTTTGGATGAAGCAGAGTAAGAGTGCAACACTCACTTTCGTACTGTGTTTTGCGGTGTACCTTGTACAAGAAATCTACACTGGAACTTGAAAATAGTAGATACCCACTAATGTTGTAATAACTCTTTGTGGCCCTCCGAAGCTCACGTACTTTTCCCAGAAAGATATGAATCTTTCTTGTATCTCTTTACAATAGTATAAAACATGGTGGCCGAAGAACACCGTAAGTACAAGCTTCTTAATGCGCGGCTGTAGTAAAACGGTTTTTTATGCATGCGGGCTTCCAACCGGCAAAAAAGGATTTCTTTGCGTTCGATTGGAGTAGCCAGATATGCATGTGTACCATCTGGGCAGGGATTCTTTTTTTTTTTTTAAGCCTGTCAGTCCCCTAGAGGTTGCTGGAGTAGTTGCGATGGGGCATGTACAGCGTACGGTAAAAAAGATCGAGAAACCAGGGTCTGTTGCCAGGGTATTTTGGCCAATCCTATTACTAGAATCTTTGCCAAAAACCTAAAGAACAAATAGGAACGCTGATTCTCGTGTCTGGCGTTTCTCGATCTTTTTTACCGTTCGCTGTACCCTGTCCCTACGGTACGCGTCTCTGGGGTACTAATGCAGGGCCTCAACCTCCTTTTTATACCTGTGACCGACGATCGACAAACTTTGAGTGTCCTTCATTTTTGGATACTCTCACGGAATGTTGGAAGCAGACTACGACAAGTAAATAAACAGCTTTATACGCTTTCATGCAGAGTGCTACGAGGGAGTCAATGGTTTTCAACCTATCTCGGTACCAATGGAATGGGCTGAGGTTGCTTTAAGCCCAATGGAGTGGTATGCACCAAGGCTTTTGCCGAGCAGTGTCCAGCCTGCGTGGGTGCATTGCGCTCTAGCTAGCTAGTCCTACCTGCGTAAGAGTTCCGATGGACTGTAAGCCATTTTATCTGTACTATGATGTAGGTAATGAGTGATGGCTGATGAAAAGCCTTCAGGAATTTTCCGTGCTGGTAATGAGTTTTGCGCCAAGTTATACCGAGATCAACCAAACCTGGTTTAGAAGAGAATTATAGTGGGTTCTTTTAGGCAGATTCATTTTAATATCGATGTTTGGTGTTTTGTGGGGTACATACAGGGGCATCAGCTAGTACTGATCGAATGTGTTACAGTTTAGGGGGTAGGCTCTATCAAGTAATTGGCTTAGAAGCTCGGATTACTCCGAGGATTGAACCAGCGTGGAGGATAGAAACATGTTTTGCATATATAAAGACCAGGCCGGAAATAGCCTTGTGTAATGAAGAGCCACGAGAACAAAACAGGTCTATCCTCTAGTAATTAACCTGGAAATGTACGTAAACCAATAATTGACCCGAGTAAACAATTAGGAGGTTCGTCACTCGGGGGAATATAACTCCTGAGCAATGCCGGGACATCCTCGGCCGGTATAGTGACTAGGTTCCTTCCAACGATTATAAAGCTTCAAAGGGCTTGCGATTCTCCTTTTTGTTTCAGAATCATTTTGTGGCAGGATAATATTTATTGTTCAAGATGTACTTCCGTACCGGTCTTCGTGGCTTCGCTATATCATGTCTCTTCAGCTTTCTCTTCCAGCTTGCAGCTGGTGCAACATTCACAAACCCACTTAAAAAAACCAATGGCAGCGACCCTTTCATGGTCTACACCACTGGCTATTACCATCTTTTGACCACAACGTGGACTAATATTGAGATTACTCGAGCAACCACATTGGAAGGACTGAAGACGGCTACACCGACTGAAGTTTATAGTGATGCCACGGCTTCTAGAGCGGCCAACTTCTGGGCGCCAGGTAGTAGCAGTCTAGCTTTTGAAAGCTTATAGTTATATATTTGTGTTTCCACCTTACTGACGGTTTTTTTGGAGCCTAGAGGTCCACTGGATCGATGATACTTGGTGGATTTATTGTAATCACCTACTCCCGTATGTTCTTCCATCCGTTGCTCTAATAAACTCTCTTAGATACTGCTGGAACCGAAGCATGCTGTGACGGTCAACGCCTACACGTCCTTAAAGGTGGGGATTTTCTTACTCTCCATTGTTTACCCTCGGGGAAAAGGACCCTAACCTCTTATAGGCGGTACGGACATTCTCGGCACATACACCTACCAAGGCGAACTCAGTACTGTATGGGGTATTGATGGAACCGTCCTTCGGTTTACCGACAAGAATTACTTTGTATGGTCTCGATTCAGTCCAAATAGCCTACAAAGCTTGTACATTGCCGAAATGAGTAATCCATACACAATTGGAACGCCATACCTTCTCTCAGAGCCTACAAACTCATGGGAGACCGTTGGGGGTGCCGTCAACGAAGGGCCAGCAGCACTTTACCATGGTGGGAAGACTTTCCTTACCTATTCAGCTTCATATTGCTGGACGACTAGTTATCAGCTAGGGCTGCTTACGTGGAATGGAAGTGGGGATCCACTATTGGCGAGCTCGTGGACGAAGTCAGGTCCTGTGTTTAGTAGTGCAAATGGAAATCTTGGTCCTGGTCACAACGGGTAAGCTAAAATCTATTAAGAGCTCCTAGAATAGGTCTCATGCTAATATTTGGTCAAATAACAGATTTTTTTCGAGTCCAGATGGAAAGGAAATTTGGAACGTATATCATGCAACCCAGGTCACTACTGGGGCATGTGATGGAAACAGATATACAATGGCTCAAATAGTCAACTGGGACTTGGATGGCTCTCCTAACTTTGGATCACCGGACTCTCTATCTGAAAGTCTGGATGAACCATCAGGGGAATGATTTGGGATTAATTGGCTTAGTGTTAGGGGGAAAATCATGTCTATATATATAACTTAAAGGTAGAATATTTTAAAAAAATTTATAAGTCTACATTCACGCTCTTTGGAAGCTTTGGGGGTTCTTTGATAGTCAGAACTAGCGCTATTTGTTTCTCTTCGTAACCTAAGGGAATCAGGGCCACAACGCTGGGTGCTCTGTGAACTATATTTTGTTCACTAAAAAAATAGTATTTCAGCTAGTTTAGTTAGAATATGCTTTTAATACGACATCATGTTCTTATAGGGTAGTTATTCGAATTCTCATAGAATGATTTTGTTGTATTAGCTAATTACTATTAGTAGGGAAAATTTAGCTAATAGTTCTTAGAAAGTTTTCCTCTAGCTAAAGCTAGAATTTTACTTGTATATTAATTACATTCGGTTTTTGTTACTTGTTATTGATACCCAGGCGCTATTCAGTTTATGTTTCATAATAAACAAGAGTCATCTAAATGGTATGAATGAGCCTTGTAACTTAGCCTTAGCCTATTGCTAGGGTACCGCTGGTGTTGCCCTGTATCCTAAGTCTACTGTACGAAGAGTCCCCCCCTCATTAATTATATGAGTACATATACTGGGCCAGGAGTGGTGATCTAGCGCCCCATAATCTTAATCCCACCTCTTGCCCTTATATCTTGCTAGCAAATCTCTGTTATTCTGCTTCTTCTATTTAACAGTTATTCTCCCGTAAAGGCGCCGCTGTAGGTTCAATTATTCTCAGCCCGCTGTTTCTTGTAGCACTAGGTCGCCTATAATCTAATCTATAGGAATTCCATAGGAAAGGGCTATGAAGAAGATATGTATTCATATTCTATAATCCCGGCAGAGGGATGTTTATATTCATTCATAATCTGTTGGTGAGAAAAGAAACTTCGAATCAACTCTAGCTTTGAATACCCAGCTCTGGGTATCGTCGGGTAGTAAAAATACTCATACATTTACATAGCAATATAAAAACTACACCAAAAAGAGCCAAATACCATCAGAGGAAGCTATAGAACTATAATAATAGCTAAGAAAATATCTAAACCTAATTTTATAGGGTAGGAGTACGTGAAAGGTGGCATCCAAGGAATCCTCTAGATACTAGCCCTATGAAGTATACTTAACATCCAATTAAATCTTTACCACAGAATGATTGTACTGATCTCCTTAATCACCACCTAGAGTTTTAGAGTGTTTTGAAAAGAATTGGTTGTGTGATCATCAATTTATGGGAAATGTTAAATTCTGGGATATTTGGTACCTTAATACAGCCTGTAGTCTAGAGGGTCTGAGTAGGTATAATGATTGGTTTCTTTCAAAACAAGTATTGATGTATATTTGCCTATTTTCGCTTCTTTATTGGATCCATATTCTATGTTCTTGTAGCTGATTTTCGCTTATCTGTGCTGACTTCTGTTGCGTTGCCATGCTATTGCCATTGCGCAAATGTACGGGTATTTTTGCTACCTGAAAAGTACTCGAGTGGTATTAGCAGGTACTAGCTGCTTGACTTGTTCGTATCATAGCAATGGTTTTCGAAATGTAAGAGGCTAGCGGTGAATTTGTGTAAGCTAGAGTGAGGTTATATAAGTTGGCCTTTAGGTGTTATGGCATTGTAGCTAGGGGGACAAAAATAACTACGTATTCGCATAGCAACTAAGTTGAGCCTCACGTCTGTCACCCAACAATCCTTTCTCATGAACAAAATACACTCAATATCTAGGATACATAAATGACATGAGATTTATTGGTTTATGGCTTCTGTGTTTTGGCCTTCAAGCCTTTATTAGTAGTTGTGGAGTAGTGCTCGTTGAGCTCTTCCTCTACTAGTAAATGTTGGCTGCTATATATATGTGAATCAGTGGTTATTTTTGTCCTCCTACAATACGTTTAGGCATTTGGTCTTGGGAATAATCGGAAGATTTATTCATTAGTAGGGATTTTGTTACCTCCTAGACCTTTTTTTATTTTATTTGTAAGTATCGTCTTTTATTGGCGTGGATTAATGCTTCTCTGGCGTGCTATAGGATTATTTTTAAAAAGGAGGTGGGTAAATTGATTTATGCTGACGGAGAGTACCGAGTGATAACTTATGATTTTCTACCAACGGTCTTGCGATGGATATATTGCCTGTACTATTATGTGATTTTCATCTAAGAAATTTTATTTAATATAGTTAAAACATAAATTCAGGAAGTAGTAATACTTGGTTTTCTAGTATATTTTTAAGGTAAATATTGGTCCTGTAAACTGAGAAGGTATCTAAACAGGTGAATCTTCCGTGATAGTAATAATGTTGTATATGGTAAGAAAAATACTCGTAGCCATATAATTCATAACTGCTAGTATTTTTGTTGAAAGCCCAACTACCTATTCCCACTGTCGCCTAATAACCGGCCTCGCCGGATCCCAAGGCCCATGGATCTCACTAATCCGCAACGTCAGCTAATAATTCCTACTCCAAGTGATATAATAACAAAGAAGGTACTCACTTTTTATATTTCTGTAGCCCAATCAGCCACCACCCACACCCACCCATGCCTCCCACAACTCCAACTACCCAAACTACCGCCCACCCCCATCCTACAACAGCACCAAGCCCTCCTGCAGCACCCAAGACAAGCACGACAGTTAGTAGCACGT
The DNA here is from genome assembly GCA_033030425.1 of Verpa conica. NCBI lineage: Eukaryota > Fungi > Ascomycota > Pezizomycetes > Pezizales > Morchellaceae > Verpa > Verpa conica. The sequence goes on along the minus strand of JAUFSD010000021.1, from coordinate 508,929 downwards.
GAAGGTTCCATGATACGTGTTTGAGGTAGCGTCGGAATACGGGAAATAGGCCAAATACTTGGATACTGAAGAGGATTAGGGAGAATACGTGGGTGGTGTCGGGGAGACGTGACGCGAGAACGACGGAGGATGTTATAGCTGCATTTGTGGGAAGGGATGCGGGAAACCTGCGGTGCAGGGGTTAATAAAATCATAATAGGGAGGGGTAGGGGGTGATTACTTGACTTCAACGCCGCTGCCATAATCGAAGCCGAGGCAGTTAGCTAGGAATAGCCAGGTTGCTATGGCCCAAATGCTATCGACGCTGATTGTTGTTGTTAGACTCCTGAGGATTGGTGATAGACCGAGTAGTGTGACTATATTACTTTAGCATTTCTAATACGCAAAGTGATACTTGAAAAGGGGCAAGAAAGCTGCATACAGTAAATCAATGCTGCTGACTTCGCCGTCGTTAGCCTCCTCGCCCTCTGCGCCTTCTTCACATATTCCTTATCCGCCTCTGAACTCTCTACCCTGCTATCATGTATAGACCTTATCGTCGGTGACCCCCCTGAACTCTCCACCCCTCCGGGGTATGGTGGGAAATAGCTCCCCGTAGCATTAGAATTCCCATTCCCCGATGGGGTCCTCGAGTGTAACCCCCCGCCATTCCCGTTTCCCGACGGTGTCCTCAGATGGCTCCCGTTCCCCGATGGGGTCCTCGAGTGGGGTCCTCCAGGAATATCTAACCCTAGCCCCATTCGCATATTCCGTACATCTGTCGCCGCCTCCCGCTTTTCATACCCCATATCCCATATCGCCCATCCAGCAACCGTCAATGCTGAGGACGCAACTGCAACTGCGACGGGGGATACACGTTCTGCGGAGATTGCGATAAAAGACGTGACGAATATAACCACCGAGGAGAGGTGCTGTACGATTACTGTTGAATCTGCCACGAGCGAATAGAAATCATAAGGATGGACGTTGATATTGCGCTGGAGCTGAGAAAGGAATGTCGGGTCCACCCAGTTATCAGGATCTGTGTTCCGGGGCTGTTAGTTAATTTTTTAGTCGTTGGATAGGGCCATCTACAGTCTTGTTTGACCCACAGAAGTTTTCGCCATGGTTTTCGTTTTCTTGCCCTTGGATTTGGGCTTGTACCTCGTCCTCCTGTTGGCGCCGCCGTTACTACTGCTGGTACTGTTCCGCGCCCCCACGCTTGATCTTTGGTAGGCGTAGACAGTCGCGGTGGTGATGGGCGGTGGACATTTGTCGGCGAAGGCATATGAAGCTGTGGTGGTGGCGGCATCTTCTAGGCTATATGTGTAATACATTAAAGAGTGATAGAGGTTGAGGTTGAGGCGGCTGTAATTTATAAGACAGATGACGTCGCAACAAGAGTCCATTTATGATAAAGGGGCTCAACAAAACCCTTGTAACATCAAATGTAGTAGCTTCGTGACATATTCTCACCCACAGGTCATTCACCTGTACCTGGAAATATACCATCAAGGCCTTGATTATACATACGTTATACATTCACATCTGCTTAGAAAATACAAACTGCATCAGGACCACGGTAGCTTGCTACGGCCAACTATCAAGAGACCTAGTGCGAGCTTAAAAATGCAAAACCAAACCCCAAAGTAGAACACCCGTCAAAAGATCAAAGTTTATCTAGCCTACATGTAAAGAAGCAGTAATGACAATCAAGAATAGCATTTTATTTATATTTCTTTTATTTCTTTTATTCCTTCGCTAGGGAGACCCATATCTGTGTTTTTTTGGTTTCAAGCGTTGATTTTCTCTGCAAGGATTTTCCTCAAAGTAACAGCATCGGCTGTTCCTCAACAGTCAGCATTTAGGTCTTGGGTACCATTTAAGGAAAGGAAGATGCGCCAACTCACCAGCAAAGGCCCGGATACCATGACTCAACTTCTCAGTAGCCATTTGGTCCTCGTTCAAGAAGAACCTGAACTCAGGCTCGTTATCGATGTAGCTCTTTTTCTCGATATCAAGTTTGACGGCATCTTCTGCCGAGAGCTTTTTAGGGACGGAGGCCTGGCTATTGTAGAGCTCCTCAAGGAGGTTGGGGGAGATAGTGAGGTAATCGCAACCAGAAAGCTCAGTGATCTCGCCGGTGTTACGGAAGGAGGCACCCATGACTAACCCCCCCCCCAAAAAAAAAATTAGCTATAAGAGTAGTTGTTAGTAAAGGGGATCGCCTAACCGATGGTCTTGTAGCCGTGCTTCTTGTAGTAGTTGAAGATACCCTGGACAGATTTGACACCAGGATCCTCCTCAGCGGTGTAAGTCTTTCCAGTAGCAGCCTTGTGCCAGTCTAAAATCCTTCCAACGAAGGGCGAAATTAAGAAAGCACCGGCTTCGGCAGCAGCAATGGCCTGGACAAGCGAGAACATGAGAGTCAAGTTGCAGTTAATTCCATGCTTGCTCTGGAGCTCCCTAGCAGCCTGGATACCCTCCCAAGTTGACGCAAGTTTGATTAGAACCCGCTCTTTGGGAATTCCAACTGACTTGTACAGGTCGATGATGTGGAGAGCCTTGTCAATTGAAGCCTGCTTGTCGAATGAAAGACGGGCATCGACCTCAGTTGAGACCTTTCCAGGAACGATAGCAAGAATCTCTTTTCCGAACTCAACGAGGAGACGGTCGAGGGTGGCATCGACCTTCTCATCAAGTGTAGATCCCTAGAATACTAGTTAATAGAGAACTAGGTGAACTAGGGTTTGTTATTCACCTTAGTCTTTCCGTACTCAATGGCGGCGTCGATTAATTTAGAGTATTCAGGCTTCTTTGCAGCAGCCAGAATGAGCGAGGGGTTGGTGGTAGCCTTCAAAGTGTTTCATTTTAGCATTGGAAGACAGGGACAGACTTGAGACAATGGGCTAGAGACATACATCTTGGGGCTTGTACTTGGCAATGCTAGCAAAATCACCTGTAACAGTTGCATCAGTATCAAAATCTTAATTTTTGTAGTCCCGATGTCATACCGGAATCGCAGACAACAGTCTGAAATTAGCACTATTAGTAAAGAATCTAGGCGATAACATGGAGAATAATGACGTACTGTGCCAGATGCCTTGAGCTGGTCGAGAGCGGAAGTCATGATGTAGCGTGTTTGAATTTTGAAGATATCAACGGGATTGCGGGATGAAAGTAATGACGATGACGGAGAAGCTGATCAGATGGTGACAAGAGCAAAGATGGAGGGGAGAAGAAAGAGGGAGAAGAGGGGATGCTGCAATGCTTTTACGTAGATGATGTACTAGGTTTGGTCATAGGATGAAGGTGGCGAAGCGCCCCAACAGCACGAATTCAGTTTGAGCAAGTGAGTGGGGGAGCTACTGCCCGTTCGTGGTGGGGCGGGGATTAGTGAGGGGTTATTGAGGATGTACTCTACATGTATCTGTTAACCACCGTTCCAAGGAGACAGTCCCCTCTGGGAGAAGAACCTATATGTAGATAGGGAAAATCCCTCCCTGCTTCTTCCAAAAGGTAGCTACGTTCTATCACTCTTCCATATGTTACTTACTTTCTCTTTACGCGCTACTTGTAAAACAAACTTATGTAAAATATGTATTGCTGCGAAGCCTAAAGCCTGGAGCAACAAATAATTTCTTCTTTCCCCTCTCTCCCGTGCTCCGCATCGAGGATATCGATAAAAAAGCCTTTTCCGGAAACCCTCGGAGATTTGATACCGGAGGGTAGGGAATTTAGCCGGATCACTCAGCAACAATTCCGCTTTTTCTCGGCATCAATATACGGAAATGTGTTTGCTTCACCGAGTCCGGGTAAGTAGCTTCGTGGGGCAGAAACAGCTCAGACAGAAAGAGTAGGCCTGGAGGTGCTAGTATGTATATGCGAGTGGACAATTCTCCGGGATTCCCGCGGTGTTGTGTTCCATTATCTAGGGATGAGTTTCCTTTATTCTACCACATTGCTCATCTCCAAAAAGAAACACCAAATGACGTGAATTTTCTTTTTTTCCCCGTGGCTGAGAGGAACGAGCTCTGATCAAGTGGGGGTGCGTACATAAAGCTAGCACTTTACCGGAGAAGCGGGGAGTGGGAGTACATATGCATTTATGTACCCCTCCAGCACAAACTGCAGAGTTCAATAATGCCGGGGCATCGTGAACCATCTACTACATGTAATTCCCTCACCGACTGGAATTACACCGAGATCGAGAGCTTTCTACACTTCTATTCCACTACATGTAGCTTGGTGACGGCCCCTAGAAGTATGTACGTAGGGTTGCGGAAAGTGATGCACATTTCAGAAGACAATGCTAATTCTCAACGACTGCATAAACAATTAATATGAAGAAGGACATGAATATCAACTAGAATGTTTAGAATCTATTTGTGCTAAGAAATTCCAATAATATTTATTATTATCAACTCTATTAGTGTTTACTAGCTTAGGGTTGGTACTCTCATGCTATATTTCACTTAATACATGTGTTTTTTTAATGAAAAAACCAAAAATCTAATCCAGCAGGAGGTTAGACTAAGACTATCATTAAAATCCCTATTTATCTCTGGCTTTTTGTTGTGGTAAAACATAGGTTCTTAGGCGTTGCTAGGTCAAAATGTGCATCACTTTTTTCCACCCTACGTACATGTGACATGCACAATTTCAAAACACTAACTTATATTCTCAGGTTTTACTCGTAGACACCTCGAACTTCACTTATTCATTTACTCTATCCTATAACTTCGTAAATAAATAAATACACGTATCTCATCCCCATTAGAAAACCAAAAAGTAGACCCACAAAACGGACAAACGTTCCCCCGAAACATTTCTCTACCCCCTAGCCGAATTAACCTCCCATAACCCAATCGAGGCCAATCTCTAAACCCTCATGGTCAATCCCACCGACAAACACCCTCAGCTCGGCTCCTTGTCCTATTCCATGACATGCATAGGTAGTTAGGATTCTATCACATTAATACTTTACTAGTATTGACCGAAAGTCTCAGGCTCTCAAGTCTACATAAACCTTTAGGGATATTCGATAAGAGTGAATGTCTTATTGTTCAAAGTTAGGTTGTGTTGGTGTTCTAAAATATTCTGTACATGATCACCATCGTGGTTGGAAAAACATAGCTAAAGTCTAGCTAGCTTTTAGTCACCTATGAAACTATGGAGCTGTATGATCCTAATTTCCTATAGGCTATAATTCCCTGCTATTGTGGGGCATATTTTGTACTAGTTAAATTCTTTGAAAGGTATAAAGGACTTGGGTACGGCGGACGGCAGCAACTAGTCCACCATAATTGCGGTAGCGAAAGGCCAGAACTCTTCCCACACTAATAATCGCCCAAAATTAAATGAGCTAACTGATATACTTAAATTTATTTGTGCTTTAGATATTAAATATACTTCTGAATATCCATAGAGCCTATTAGAAAGAGGGAGGAGAGTAGAAGCAATGTTTTCTACATATAAAATTTTGCCCTGGGACCCAATTGAGGCCCTCTGGGTTTTGCTGGTTTAGAGATCTCTAAGGAAAATTAACTTAGAAATACCTATAAATAATTTAGTAGTATTTATTAACAGTCATTAGAGTTCTCTGAGTGGAAGGTTTGCTATAGGGATTGCAAAACAGAATTCGGCCCCTCAGAAACCCCCCCTTTTGTTAGCCTTGAGGATCTATAGCTATTCAGAAGCGTATCTGCTTGCTAGAAGCCTAAGATAATTTTAATCTATCCGTTGACTCATCGATTTTAAGTGTAGGGGGGTTCTGGCCTCTCACTTTTGCAATTATGGCGGACTGGCTGCTGCTGTCCGCCGTACTGGGTATGTAGTTATCCAAAGTAGTAATAAAAAAACCACAAATGAACATGAAATAAACGAAGAATCTACAGTAAATTCTGTAACAAACATTTATTTATTTGATAAAAGCGTCTTGTAGAACTCCAGCGCCGCCCATCATACCTAGCTCTAAACAGTCTGCGCTCCATATCCCCTAATGTTCTCCGCAAACTTCCAGCTCTGGTTCTCTAGGGTGATATCCTTCCTCCACTCGACATGAACCGTTTCCCTTGCCTCACCGCTCTTAGCAGCCTTCTCTACACCTTCTCCAGTAATGATGGCCATCGAGTATTTATTCAGGGACCTTGCATCACGGTAAAATAAAACCTTCATACACTCCTCAACAACTTCAATTGCCATCTCCCTCGTGATACCCTCCACGGCCGCTTCGTCGGGACAGACACGACGAAGAAGAGGCACCGCAAGATGTGCACCAAAGCCAGTAGCAAGGGCGGGAGAAGAGAAGGTCGTACCAAGGAGATCAGCAGATGCAAGGAACCTGTACCCCATCATCAGCTACGGTTCTAAATATGTATAGATAGTAGGTAAATCTTACGGCTTCCCATCATCCCACCCAGCTACAAGAATTGTATTCCAGAGCGGATCAAATTTGCAGCGGCGGTGGTACAACACCCGGCTCAAATACCTATATATATGACTCGCACGAAGGCTATGTCCGTCATTTTGATACTCCTCTTTGATTATTAGTGAGTCGAGGAGCTTCTCGTATAGATGCTGCATATCCGACATGTCACCACCGGCACCGACGACTGTGTGGGTTCCAACTTGTTTGAGACGTTCAACGTCGGTGAAACGTGCGAGGGAGCCGTAGGATGCTGATGGATGGATGGGTCAGTATGGGCAGGTGCGAGGAAGAGTTTATAGTAGATGGGTATACCTAGGTTATCAGCAGCGATGACGACCCCGCCATTGAACTTGAGTGCGATAACACTAGTACCAGTGACTATCGGCTGCTGCGTGTGCTGCTGTGGATGGGCACTTTGCAGGTAGGAATGATCATAGGCTCCATAGACGTCGTTTCTGGGCTAGAAGGTTGAAATGTCAGTTAGGATGATGCGGCGGAGATGGTGGGGGAAAGCGTACTCTACCCCAGGCTTCAGGAAGGTGGTTCATGGAGGCTGCGGTAAGAAGGTGACAAGTGTGTAGCTCGAGTGGAGGATGAAGAAGTGATGGATAATATCGATGGGTGATGGGGATTGATGATGGATGGATTACCTAGGACAATCCGTGGTTATTGAAGATCGGGCAACTTGAAGCTCGCTGGGAGGGACCTTTCTATTTTGGGCTTGGCAGAGATTGTGACGATGCGTAAACCCTAACCCAAGATAACCGAGTGATTATATGTGACTGGGGTTAGGGTCCCAATTACGAATGAATGAATGAATTTATCATAAATAGGGTTCCAACTATGACTATGTGCGAGGCTACGCGTATCTGTACTGTACATGTATGTACTCCCTTAAAGCTTCAGTCTAAAACTGTAGCGTTGTGTACATGTGTTTTCAGCGACAAGAAAGCCCTACATGTAGTGAACAAGCCATTAGACAAATTCTCTGTAGAGGCAAATTACAAACTTTCTAGGAGGTTTCCTATGGAGCGGCAAATGTGTCAAAACCCATTTTACTACCAGTGGTACCAAACTCTCAAATTCAGAGGTCTATACCACCAGTAGTAAATTCAAAGCCGCCGGTGGTAAATTGCTACCTTTTGTCATTTTATTACCATTAGTAGTATAGATCTCTGAATTCTAGTATATAAAAGGTATGGGAGGTATCAATTTCAGTAGAAGCCTATAGAGGGTTAGGGTGTCTAAGGCTTTTGGAGTACAATGGCCCTCAAATTCATAACTGGTACATTCAAGAAGTATAGGAACTCTTAGATCCAGAGGCTCATACCACCAGTGGTAATAGAATGTAAAAGGGTAGACATTTACTACTGATATTTTTGATTTTACCACTGGCAACTTTTAATTTACCACTGGTGGTACTGGTACTCTGAATTTGAGAGTTTTGGTACCACCGATGGTAAATTAGAGTTTTGACACATTCACCGCACCATAGTTTCCGGCTATATACAATTTCCCAAGGCCCCCCCCGAGCATGAGTCAAAGTATCATATCTAGTAAATCACACTGTCATGCCTAAAGCCATAACACTATAGTGTAACACTCATATGATTATTAGTATATGTATCCCTAGACCACGCTCACGCCCCCGTCAAACCACTCCTCTAAAAATTTAGCCGTATTAATGCTAATGAACCAGTAGTCGGCTATTTATCGGTGCTAGCATTAATTTGCGGTTGTGAATCTATCGTGTGACTTTTGTCAAGTGCGTAATTGACCTACTGCGTAGTCTATAGTCGAAGAAATATTTGGACTTCTGGTCACTAGAAAATATATACTTGTTCTGGCCCGTTGGGGGGACGTGCCCGTTGGGGGGACGTCCCCTCAACGGGCAATCTGTTAGGTGCCCTATGTAAAAGTACACAAGCCCTTGCTCTAGTGGGGACAGCAGGTGATGTCTAAAGAGCTGGGACACTAAGGGCACATGGACTAGAAGACTGGGAAGACTGGAACTAGAGTAGGTACTTGGTAGTAAATACAAGTTGAAGGATAGAGAGCTAAGACTAAGAACTGGGGAAATGGCTCGATACTTATAGTATGGCCGAAACATGAAAGGGAAGGGGCTGACACGCGTAGCGTGTCAGACTACATGAAACAAGAACATGATACGTGATATGAAACTAAGGAGATCCTGATGACGTGGCAGGCCACGTCATCCCATACATGAAACACAAATGAGACTAGACATGAAACTGATATGAAACGGGCAAGGCTGACTGGTGGTCGAGTGACAATTTGTGACCGAGTGAGAACTGATGATTTGTTGTTCTTGACAGTAGGTCCCTCTCCGAGGTTGTTAGTCCCTTAACAACTGGTTTTAGGGTTGCCGTCTGATATGCGTCTAACTTGACGCTTCTTGGTACGCTTGACTTTGCGTTTCTGGGGAAAGTAGTTGGCTCCTACTTTGGCGCTGTAATGTATGAGACATCCGTCATCGTAACAGGCAGTGAAGTGCATACAGGCATGCTCGTGGTTGGCAGACTTTTTGACTTTGTCTGGCTTGGAGGGGAGAGTAGTGTTTTCCTGAGGTTGGGACATGTTGGGGGATAATGGGTTTTCTGGAGTACTTTTTTGGTTCGTAAGACTTTCTTTCTGGTTCCGTGGACGCACGAGAGTTTAGTCTTTTATAGACGTTGGATTGTGAACTGGGCTGTGTGTATCTTGTTGTAAAAACGCAACACGGAATTGAAACAGGGTATGTTTCAAAGGACTGGGGAATGTGTATCTTGCCACCGGGGCTCAACACGGGATGAGACGGAACACGTCTCAAAGATAAGGAGTGTGTATCTTGCTTTGTTTTACAGAGGCTCAACACGGAATTGAAACAGGGTATGTTTCAAAGGACTGGGGAATGTGTATCTTGTTGTGAAACTCAACACGGAATTGAAACAGGGCGTGTTTCAAAAAACAGGGAATGTGTATCTTGCCGCAGAGGCTCAACACGGGATTGAAACAGGAGATGTTTGATGAATGAAGAATCACGAAAAGGGGTAATAGTCGTTCTCAGGTACTATGACGCTGGTTGCTTCTATTGCTTTTTTTGATTCTTGGTGGTGGAGTGGTGGGTTGGTGATTGGCAACTAAAATTTCAAAAATTCTAGGTTTGTGAACCCGTGGGGGTTTTTTCTATTTGTTGGCTTCTTCGAGGGAAATGTTGACTTAATGGTTTGTAGGATGGAGAACTGTTGGCTTTGGGCTATGCTTGTTCCTTTGTTCCGTTCTGCCTTGCTTCATGCAACCAGCTGCTACTTTTACTCTCGTGTAGCTACGCCTGGCTTCATCTTCACAAGACGGTACTTGCATAGTTGAGTTCTTGCTTCCATCCTAGTTTCTTGGCTTGGAGGTTCGGTTTGGCTGAGGCCTTCCTTCACCCCTAGGTCCCTCTCCGAGAATGCTCGTCCCCGAGCATTGGAGAAAAAAAATCGAGTATTGCTGCTTGAATGCAGCAAGACGAGAAAAAAAAAATTTGATGACTGGGTGGAGGCTTGGTGGAGTCTTTTAACAGGGTTTTGCTGGCTTATTCGAGGGCTTTAGCCACTTGAATTTAGGAGTTTGTGTTGGATTTTGGAGAAGTAGGAGAGGCTTGGTCGGTGGGTTCGCTTCCTTTGTTGATGACTGGGTGGGTGTGTATCTTGCTCGTGGTGCTCAACACGGAATCGAGTGTTGGGTACTCGAAATAGTTATGGCGTGGTTCAGTGACTGCACTTTTCATACTACTTTTCTTCAGGACTGTGTCTCTGAATATTGGGTAGGCTTCCAGTGGGTACTGCTTGACAGGATTTGGTAGACGTAGGGATGAGAGGTTAGGTCCCTCTCCGTGAGAAGGACGAAGTCCTTGGTAGTGTTGACTGGTTTGAGAGGTTAGGTCCCTCTCCGTGAGAAGGGCAGAGCCCTTGGTGTTTGTTGACAGGGAGTTTGGCTGGTGGGGTAGAGAAGGAGATTTCTCTAGTTGGTGATGAGACACCAGGTGCTGTCATGCTGGTAGATCCTTCAAAGTGTAAAAGTACACAAGCCCTTGCTCTAGTGGGGACAGCAGGTGATGTCTAAAGGCTGGGAAATTTAAGGGCACATGGACTAGAAGACTGGGAAGACTGGAACTAGAGTAGGTACTTGGTAGTAAATACAAGTTGAAGGATAGAGAGCTAAGACTAAGAACTGGGGAAATGGCTCGATACTTATAGTATGGCCGAAACATGAAAGGGAAGGGGCTGACACGCGTAGCGTGTCAGACTACATGAAACAAGAACATGATACGTGATATGAAACTAAGGAGATCCTGATGACGTGGCAGGCCACGTCATCCCATACATGAAACACAAATGAGACTAGACATGAAACTGATATGAAACGGGCAAGGCTGACTGGTGGTCGAGTGACAATTTGTGACCGAGTGAGAACTGATGATTTGTTGTTCTTGACACCCTACCCGTTGGAGGGACACCCATGGGCAGGCCAACAGAGTATAGCCTAATTAATACAGGGAAACTAAAAAGAATAAGAATAATATCTAGAAAATATAAATCTATCTTGAACTATATTTGTGATTTTTGAGGATTTTATACTATGCTTTATTAAACTTATAGGAGGCTGAAAGCTTTGTTCTGAGTGTTTTTTTGTAGCCAGGGGTTTTTTTTATGTTGTTACCCATACAGGGGACGTAGGCCCATATAGAGGACGTCCCTCCAACAGGTTGGCCCATTGAGGGGACGTCCCCCCAACGGGCCAGAACATATACAAGGCATAGATGACTCGAAGTTGACCTGTTACAGCTGTGATAGGCTCCTAATAACCCTTGGGGGGTTTTGTGGTAAATTAAACTTAGCGCTCTGCATTAGTAGTTATTTGGATGTCTTATTAGACCTTTTATATTAATTAATATCATCTAAAATATTTCTCACTACAGCTGGTGCAACCACCACAGTCCATAAATTGAAGTTATAGAATACACGTTTAGCCTAGCCAGGATAAGACCCTTTCTCTTTACGACCCCCACACCCACACCCTCACCAGGACAGCTGGTGGAACTTACAGCTACATCATAGGAAATCTTCCATCTAGTAGTCCATCCTCGAGAATGCCAGGTCGTTTTTTATCAAAAGTGGATGGGTGTTCATAAAAACCACTCTTAATTACGAAAGCCATTGCTAAAACTCATTCCCGTAACCTAGCTAATTGTATTCCTGCATATTTACGTACAATGGAGATTTTTCCTGCCCGATCCTTGATCTATAATACCCCATTCTGACAATCTAACCCGGTATATACGATATACAAAAAAAAGTGAAAAAATATACTCCGGTTACCATGCTCCACCTATCTACAGTTTATGAGTGACTACAAAGTACGTAACCTGTCTACCCGGAATAAGTATAACATCAAATGAAACCTTTAGAATAGCTCCTAACCCAACTAGCATAAAAACATAAAACATGAAACAAAAGCAATTCAGGCACTCGCTGGTGCTATAGATCTTCTCTTTTTTTCCCGGTCTTCGAAAAACCGTAATATCTCCCGTGCCTTGTCATCCGACTCTCTCTCCTTCAGTGTGGTCCGAAATTTTATACACCGCGCCACAAGCCACGCTATAAATTGCTCATCTTCTTGACTCTCTGCAACCTCCTTAGCCCTCCTAAGGTACCTCATAAACAGCCTATCGGGTATCTCCTCCTGTGCCTCCATTGTATCCACGATCCAGACCATTCCCTTCAAGTCTCTGACCATAGTATACGCTTTCAGTAATACTGTTAACCCCACAATATTCCACTTCAAACCCCAGCGCGTGTTACTGATCTGGTTCATTAAGAATATAGCACCATGTGGGTTTTCGGACTGGATAAGCTGCCATGCAGATTGAATTAATACATAGTGACTGACCGATAAAAAGGATCTGTCCATGAATCTATAGGAGGTATGAATACGCTGTAAGATGGCGTTTAGTTGTTCAGGGGAAGCCTCCGGGAAATTTTGGTCGTAGGATGAGAGTACGGTCATGACAACTTCGTTAACCGAGACACCACGTAATTGCGCGATATAGAGGAGGCGGGAGATGTGATCGTGTTCTGACTCTGGAATTCTGAAAGATGCACGGATGGCGACAGCGGTAAGGAAATTTGTTGGTTTTAGACCTCGGGAAATAATGTCGCTGAAGATGCAGATCGCATCATATGGGCGATTAGCATTGACTGCAGATTCCATTTCCCGAATCTCTGGGAGGAAGATATCATCTTCTAGCAGTAAAGGCTTTAAACGACGGAGGTTTCGGCGGCGTCCGTAGGCAAGGGAGTCTTTAAACATCGAGTCGAGGAGCATGGCTTTGGTCGTATTATCCACGAGATTTGGATCTATATCAGCGGCAGCGTTGTATAAGCGACGGAGAAGAAATGGTTGGACTTTAGCTTTGCGAAGCTCATGAAAGAGGATATTGAAGGTAACGACGTCTGGAATGAACCCAGCAGATTTCATACTGTTGATCCAGCGCTCTTTAGCTTCGTCGTCTTTGGCACGAATAGAGGCGTAAATCATAATGTTGAAGGAATAGCGGTTGGGGATGATGTCGTAGGATAACATTGATTCGAAGAAGCGCTCGGTAGGAGGTAAATCAGCTACCTTGGAATAGGAGTGTAGAAGTGTGTTAAACCCCTCTGTAGAGAGCTTTATATTATACTCCTGCATCCGCCTCATTGTTGTCCCGACACCTTCCCAGTCTCCAGCCTTTGATTGCGTGGAGAGAAATAGAACAAAGGTGTCTGTATTGTATTTCAACCCTTTCGCTACCATCTCTTCTGCGTACTCCCTTGCAAGGCCGTACCGGCTATTATCCAATGCCATTTTGATCATGATATTGTAAATTGATGAGTGAGGACCCAATTTAGTTGTTTTTATCCATTCGAATATCCTTTTCATCTCCTCGAAGTCCCCACTGGTCTGCCTCACTCCGTACAGAAGTATCGCAAACGAAGTCTGCGTAACAGGCCCTTTCAGTCCTAAAAGGACTCTTAATAAGTCCTCCGCTTCCCGTAGTTTCTTCATGGAAATGAAATTTCTCAGGATGATGTTAACCGTCATAGGGTCCGGTTTGACAAGTCTTTGATATTTCTTGAACACCTGAATTAACTTTTTCGGCCGATTATTCAACAGGTATGCCTCCATGCATAGATTCAAACACCGTGTATTGACTGAACCCGAGCCCAGCCCAGCCATATTATGAAAGACATGAGGTGTTCCTCGTGCTCGTTGATTCCTATTAAACGCTTTCATCAAAGCTATACCCAGCCTCTTCAAATCTTGCTCATCTGCACCTCGGTCCTTCGCATCAAGCCATTTTTCCACAGCTTCATTCAAACGTTTTTCGTGAATGAGACGGGAGTTCTGTAAATGCCAGGAGGGGTCAATTCTTTTTTTAATTTGACTTCTTGGTTTTGATCGAATTACTGATGGGGCCCAATGCGTTTTTTTCTTCTTCCGTCTCCATGTTGAATTCTTCACAGCATCCTCCCTAACTGGAGACACTAGCGAAGATAACAACGCCATATCTTCTTGTCCTTTTCCTTCCCCGCCCACCCCCAACACCCTATCGTGAAAACCTCTCTGTTTAGAGAATTCTCCTGCCCAGGCATTCTGAGTTCGAGCACAACTGGCCATAACAGGGCGGAATTCGTAAAGCCTGGGAAATAGGATTTGGCGCAAATAGCGGAGGGTGCTCTGGGAGGGCGCTATGGCGTGCAATGGAGGTCTCATCGTGGTCCGTCATCATCGTCTGCGCAGGGTCGTTATGGGTTGACGTCGCGCATTATGCGGGGGGTGGTGGGGCGGGCGGATAAGATAATTCGGTAGAGGGCAGTTTTTTTTTCTGGTGTCGTCCGATTCCCTCACCCGATTAAGTTTGGCCGAATAACCCTAACCCTAGAATCTGATTTTCCTATTCAACACTCGTTGAACCAGCTGGAGCAATCATATTATAATCTTTCAAAAAAGAGTCATACCCGAAGGATTTATCTTTCCTCCCGAGTAAAGAGTTTGCTATTAAAAAAAGATGATAGCTTATAGGCTAGAGTGTAGTCCATGGTCCGATACACACCGGAAGTCCCGCATCACTAATTTTCACGATATTTTAGATAATATACTTTCGGGGAGATATAAATTCCACCTAATAGACTATTCCGAGGGGATTCTCTTCAGCCTAGATTACTACTTACCTTTTTATAGTTCCACAGTGGTAGACCTGTAGAAAAATATGCCCAGCCTCGATCCTACGCCTAAAGCAGAATCAAATTGGTCTTCCGCGATAAAAATTAATTGAGCAGCCATCTATATACAGCCATGTATGAAAAATTCTGGCACCCCAGGGTATTTTATGTATCAAAAACCGGCTTTTCAAGATAGAATTATGTAGCTAGTTTAGAAAAATGACTCAGGGACCCTCTATTATACATTTTGTATGCAAAAGCATCTTTGAGCAAGTTTTACTCCATAACCACAATAGCTGTAAGAAAGATAATTTTATTTATGGAATTCCCAGGGGCTATAGTGGCTATAAGCTTAGTGTGACTGTTTGTGTCAAGCTTTTGGGATGGGGGTTGTTGTGGGAGATTTGCTTAGGTGCAATCTAAATGTTCGGGTAGATTTGATAACGTATAATATCATGGCATGGTAACATTTTTACCCTGTTTTGGTAAAGTGGTATAAAGTTAGTCTCGTGCCCATCCCCTACGGCGCAGCTTGCTGCGTCACCGTAGTGGCTGCGCAGCAAAAGCAACCATTGGGGCTGGGAACGAGACTAGTATAAAGTGGTATGTGCAGCTGTGACAGAAGTACGAATTTCTATACATATACAATCAAAAAAGATTTTCTTTACAGCTAGTAAAAAATCCCAGAAGAAAAATACAACATGGAAATAGCTCCCTAATATTTTAAGTAGCTACTATATATAGGAGGATCTTTGAAAGAGCACACTACAAAATCACAAACCTAAGTACCTAAAAAGCACCCAAAGTAGGTATATTAAAGCCATAAATTATGTCTCTGGGTGGGGGAATTGACCAAACCAAACCTACCTACATATACACTTTTAGCCTGCCTATTTTAATATATAATTACTGCTTGGCACATCTCTGTTGTATATGGCGCTCACTAATGGGGGATGCCAGGACTTTTCATATGTGGCTGTACGTAGGCTGGCCGGCCTGGTACGCAATAAATATTACAATACAACAGACATTAGTAGGTAAATATAATCTTAACGCTCCAAAGCTAACAAATTTAGGAATCAGACTCCCAAAGTGCAGGGTGTGGTAGCCAGAACCAACCCTACATATATAGTAGTCCCGCCGCCAGAAGCAGCGAGTTAGTTCAGGATATGAGGCTTCTACCAATGGTAGCGCCACGTATAAAGAGCTCCACCGTATATCACGCCCGCAGCACATCACTCGCTCTCGTAAATAGCATTTACCATATACCTAGAACTAAAAATGGCGGTGCCACAGTATGATCAGTATATTATTAAAGCACCAAATTTTACGACCTCTAACAAATTTATTAGCTACTGAGAGTAAATTTATTAGTCGTAAATATCTAAGTATCTAAAATTCTATTTATGGACCACACTAACCCCATGTGCCCCGCTTATATACTGGCCCCAACTTGGTAAATGAGGTAGTCAAGAGGCTTGGGGAATATACAGTGACGCGGGTAATGATAGGCCCTTCAATCAGTCTTAACATGGCACATCTTTTAAGAATAAGTGTTAATTTCGAAGAAGGTTGGAGAATACATAAGACAAATACGATACGCTATTATATAAAATAATATGTAATTATATCAGGTCACTGGGTTATTTCACAGAACAATTTTGTGAAATAGAGAGATGGAGAGTAGGCCGACTGCTTGCTTGATGCTTAGAGGGACCCGGCCCCTAATCCTCTATAGTATATATATATTGCCCCTGATCGACGCTCAAACTTACTACGCCTACTCGATACTGTTTTAGTCCATTCTGGGAACGCTGCTTATCCAAGAAAAATTCTCTGGCGGACTGGTCTACTGGAGAATTTTCCTAAATGGACTGCGCCGTTCCCTGGTACATGATTGACTGAGCTCCTAAATAGACTGTCCGCGCGTTAGAGGGATATATAGTGGTACTTCCACCACCAAAATATTAACTACCTCGCTTAATTGAAGGAATCCTACCAAACTACAAGCACCATCCATCTTTATAGGTAATGACATTATTTAGAAAGACAATAGTGTACTGTCGATTATCGGTAGTACATAGGTTAAAGTCTTTAGGGGCCTAGCTAGTACTAGAGCACTATACCATCATTGCCATAATAGGATGCAATTCAAGATAATAAAAATTAAGTAAGGCAGTCAACAGTTTAGCTGCAGAAGTACCACTGTTCTTCCAACGGACAGTCCATCCAGGAACTTGAGCCCACCATGTACCAGGGAACGGCGTAGTCCATTCAGAAATGTTGCCCAATAAAGCAGCCTGTCAGAGAGCGCTCCCTGTATGGACTGGAACAATACAAACAGGTAACAGGCGAAGTGTGTGTGTGCCTAGTAGTAGAGCGCATTAGTATATACATGTACATGCAAACTATCGAACTATGAACGACCACCAAGAAATAGTCCGGGATTAGATGATATTATAGGGTCTTCATAGTACACTAAGACGATATCCTAACTATGGCGCGCGCAGTCTTAAATGTGATGCAAAATTTGAGCCGATATTCCGGCTCTTATTGTTGGCGATCAGAACGATCCGGAACCCCGGAGGTACCTATAATACCTATGGTACTTATAATGGCAACTGGCAATTAAATTAATATTTTGTATACCATCCATCTGCCTCAATCACTGCCTGAACTCTATCTACCATACTTCTAGCTAATTTTTCAAAATACTCAGGTGTGATAAGCTCCCAACAATGTGTTACCGCTTCTTCAATCCTCTTTTTAATTATATCAGCATCACCTTTTTCCTTCCACATATCTGGGTAAAGTTTTTTAAAAAGCCATTTAATAATAGCCCATACATGTTCAATAGGATTTAAATCTGGGGAATAAGGGCATAATTTAATGCGTTCAACAGGAGTTTTATCAGGGGTTATCAGGTTATCTAAAAACCATATAATAGGAATATACCTATGTATGCCCGCATTATCTTGTATAAAAAAAACACGTTCAGTACCTGTTAGCTCTTTTAATATATCTTTTTTTAACGCAGTTAAATATCTGCGTCCAGTAACTCCACCTCTTTGTGCTAATGGATCCCCATGTAATGGTAAAATAAAACCATTTCCTCGGCCAGCAAAAGCTCCTACCATCATTTGACTGATTTTTCGTGCTCCTTGTGGTGGAATTTCATGCACTGATTTTCGTCCATACTTATCATATTGAGCTCTCCATTTCTCATTGGTATATTGAGATGGACGAAATACCCATTTTGGACGACCTCCCATCCCTCTTTCCACCGACATCTCATCAATAAAAACACATCTTAACCACATCTCAGCCGTCCAGGATTGGTACTGTAATGCCTATTTTATTTAATTAATTTTTATTCCTATATAATAAAGAAATCCTTACCCATTGTAATCGCTGTAATGCATGTTTTTCCTCCAACCCTGGTCTTTTTAATGCTCGCCATTTTTTTATATGTATTTCTGTAAGCCTTCGCTTAGCAGTACTCAGAGAGATATCTGGCATAATTGTATTTTTTATTTCTTGTAGGGATTTATCGGGATTTTGCATGGCTTGATCTCGGAGGGTATTATCTTGTTCAGTTGTAGTCTTTCTAGGTTTCCCGTGGAATAGTTCTGGACTTCCATCCCAATCTGCAGGCGAATTCTCGGCAGCATGTAACGTGTCGTGTAACGTACTCGTGGGAACTCCGGTTATTTTTTGTATTTCGTTTAGGCTGGCACCTTGTATTGTCATTCCCACTATTATACCTCGCTGGTATATGTTTAAAGGCGCAGATAATTTTCGTTGGAAAGGAACTTGGGGAATATTCCTCATCGTGATCTTGAGTGTTGTTAGATAGTCTGTAAATGTGGTTCCTGTACCGGTGCTGTTCTTTATGGTTGCCAAGTACCCCACGTCATATATATGTCACTAGGTACCTCCGGGGTTCCGGATCGTTCTGATCGCCAACAATACAGCCAGTCAAAACACCAAAAAAAAGATATATGTCCTTGTATAGTCCCAATAAAGCTCCATATCTTTTTACTAGGCTTTAGCATGTGTAGTTGTGGAATAAAACTTTGTTTTTTGGCTGTAAAAAGTACTAAATGGAACAATTCCTAGAAATACTTAAGTATGATGGATGCTACACATGGCCTAAGTGAGAAGGGATATACTAGAGGTAAAGCTCTATTAGAATCATATATTGGCATTATTTTTTTTCTACTGAACATACACTTGAGCTTCCAGGATTTTTTTTGATTTTTTGCATGGCCCAGATTATTGAAGTTTGGCTAAGATTCGGTGTGGGCTGCTGTCTCGCCTCGGATTCGGCTAGCATATTTAAGACTGCGCGGCGTTCATTAATATTTCGAAATGAGGCTGCAACCGCGTATATAACCTTACCAGAAGTGACCTATACAGCGTGGATAGTTACAACAACCACATAAGGGGGGAAGCTGTATAGGGTAGCAAATTGAATGGGATCGTTACAGTAGGTGACATTCTGCTGTGTCGCTGGACCGGAGTTACTGCTTTTTTTTGGTGAGGTTACGTGGTTGTAGCCTCATTCCGAGATATTAATGAACACCTAAGTACCTCCACCTCGTATGTGCTATATATATCATATTAATTTTTCCACTTGAGTAAAAGGTTTAATTTCTATAGCTAAAATTTATTTAATCATCCTAAATATAAATAACCACACTTGTTAAAAAGCCTAAAAATTAAAAACGACCGAAAGTATATATACCAAATTCTGCTAATGAGTTTTGCCTCTATTACGTACTAGTGCGAAAATAAAGTCTGTTCGGTTTGGTACATAAATAGTACAAGCAACTCAACCCGCATACATAAAAAAATTAATATACATAATCCCCACTCTATGCACTATAGTTATTGTCCCCATTTACATGAAGGCATTTAGCCATAATTTTAGGAAGCTTAGCTATCACTTTGTTAATCTCCTCAATAGTCAGCGCTTCCCAGGCTTCATATAGAGCCACTTTTGTACCCTCAATTGTTGTAACTCTTTCTGCTCCCCTTTGTGACGATCTAACCTTCGTCATGACTAGTCTCAAGTACCTCTCCATGTAGAGATTCCTAAGGATCTCCCTTGAGGGATAGGACTAGCTATCCTATTCCGGTCAATAGATACTAAGGAAAGTCGTTACTATGATAACCCGATCCCTAAGCGAGCTGGCGAGCTCCTAGGACGGAGTGAAGCTCACCGTCGTTGGTATGCGACAGAGACCAGAGTAATGCGTCTGTAGCCTATAGCTACGGGAGATACTAGTGCAATGAGACTGAAGCAGTTGCCTCCATGAACAGAGTTAAGCTCCTGTTCCTCTAGGAGGAATAACAACGGCTTCGCTGATGGCCGACCTTATGGGAGGCTGAGAGCCGTGAGATAAGAGCAAAACTATGCTTAGTAGTTAGGGCCGCCAGCAAAAATAATAATTAACCTGGCGGCGTCACGAATCGAACCATACGGGGCTATGCCTTGTGCTTCGCCCTAAAGTCCTTATGGATCAAGATTACCTCTCCGCCACGTCCCCAGGTTGGACTAGGAACGTGGGAAAGGAATCTAAGCAACGGCAGGAATCACCAGTGGGTTACCCTACCTAGGGGACTCTGTGTTTCTAACACCCCCGAGGCGCCCCACTGTGCCATCCGCCGTTTGCAGAGGGGGCCCCCCTGAGTTGCTGATTCCCTAACAAAAAGACAAGTTTTGGACCCCAAAAATAACCCCAAAACCGTCAGGAAAATTCGTCCAACCGAACCAAACTCGGAGGGTATATGGGGGACAGTGCTGCGAATCCATAGGTGCAATCGGATTTGAAATCGGACCATTTTAGCAATAGTTACAGAGCTTTTAGTAACCAACGCTTTTTAGTCGCTAGTCTATCGACCCCGCTAGTTCTTAGGGGCGCTCTAGACTCAGTTGATTTCCAAGCGCGGAGGAATTGTTCCCCCGCTCCTTGGCAGCCTGCTCGCAATCAAAATCATAGCTTAAACCCGTCCTTCCCCCAGGACAATCATTCTTGCTAGTCAACGAACAACAGTTGTTCAGAGATCCTCATACTCTTCGCTAAAGACGTTTGTCTTCCCCTGGGAAGCAGAGCCTTTTAAAGTCTTTAGTTATCTATCCATTAAATCCTTATTCCTGTTTTTCCTAGGGACTGTTGACCTTCCGTGTTGACGAGCGGTTCTAAGCCTCGCTGCTGAAGCTTCTCGTCAGAAAAGGAGGTTGTTGGTTTTTTTGGTACGGCAGTACTCCCCTGGGAGTGCCCCTGTTACACTCTTAGTCTACCAATTTTCCTTTTAATAATATTCCATATCCTTTCAATAGGATTAAAATCTGGTGAGCAAGAAGGCCAGTCTACTTTGGGAATTCCAGGTCCCCATGCTTCTCGCTGCTTTGTTGTATATTTACAAGAGTGTGAGGAGGCATTATCTTCCATTAAAACAAATTGGGGATTTTCTTCTAAAAGCTTCACACATGCTGGCCATAAAATAGGACGACCTACATATTTACAATATCTCCATGCATCTACTCCACCACGGCTATTTTTATTTCTTTCTATTAAATCTGGCTTATACTTTAACCCCCGCCAACTTTGCTTAGTTTTTATCTTTTCTCCTCGTGCCTATATAATATTAGTGGTAAATTAAATTCTTGTACTAGGTTAAAGAATATACCTTTGCTGCAACACGATCTACTTTTGCAATAGCAAGTTCATGTTTTTTTAATATAGCCCACTCACTAGAGCTTTTCCATTCCTGCTCTTGTTTATCTGCCTCTGCTTTTATCTCAGTATTTAAACGGGCAATTTCTTTTTCTGCTATTTTTTTCTCTGCTTCTGTTTCTGTAGACCATACATAGAATGGTCCTTTTTTCCCCCACATAATCATTCCCCAACACATTACTGTTGGTCCTTGTCTTTTCCTCGTTCCCATACATGTTTTCTCCCAGTGTTCGGCTTTATCTCTCCAAATTAAAGATACACCATGGAAGGCGCCTACTTCAATTGACATCTCATCTGTAAACCCCCAATTTGCCCACTCTCCTTCTGCTGTCCAATTTTTCCGCTCTGTACAAAAGGCAACTCTGCGCACCATATGTGCTTCCTCCAAAATAAACTTCCATCCCTCATGATAAGCTTTTAATCCTCGTTCATGAATTGCATTGAGAACCGTCTGAGTTGAAACATGGCTAAATCCGGCAGCATTTTGAACCTCTAAAAGAGACATGTGTCGGCTTGTCCAGTTCTTTTTTATTGTAGCAATAAGATGATCTTTATTACTCTCGGTAAGTGCTTGTGGGCGCCCAGAGCGCCGAGAACTCTCGAGATTTTCCGGCCGTAAAAGTATCTCTAGCGGAACTTCCACTCCATCAAAATTCTCTCTTGCATGATTGCTAATTCTCCTACAGGTATCTGTGTTCAAGTTGAGAATCTTTCCTATTGCTGGGTATGGTATTGGTTTTCCTAACCCACTGGCATCTGGATCTCGCATGGTAAGAATGGCAGCTCGGCGACGTGGTGTTATCTGTAAACCCCGACTCGGGTGTACTCTCTTTTGGACTTTGTCTGTGGAGGCTCGTGTAGTCACTATTAGCTGTTAGCGATAACCCCTACAATATCTAACTCGGGGCTCTCACTGTTGCAAAAGGGTTCCGTGTAACGATTGATGAGTATGGGTTGAGCTGCAAGTGAGGGGTTGCAAGTTGGGTGGGGCGCAACGTTGCTTGTACTACCTAAGAACCAAACCGAACAGACTTTATTTTCGCACTAGTATATATGTTCTGGCCCGTTGGGGGGACGTCCCCTCAACGGGCCAGAACATATATATTAATATCTATCCCTAGCAAAATACCCTATTCCTAAGGTCTTTTTCACGCCATAAATTTGTTGTATGCGATATCCAGCTTGCACTTAGAAACTAATGAACCCCCCCCCATAAAAACGAAGAAAGAAACGTATAATCTATGTATATATCCCACACCATCACACAAATAACCAGAATATAATATAAAACACTATATACCCTCCACCACCTCCTCTTCATCGCCGTTCACTCCCCCTTTTCCATCGCCCCAATAGACACCCTCCTTCAAAAACCACGAACACACAAGAGCAAACGCAAAAGTTGAGCCCAGACACACAAAAACCGTCTGCGGGAACCTCGCAGCCGTATATGCATATATCAGGTTAAAAACAGTTGGTGTAATGACCCTCGCCAATGAATGTAGTAGCGCCGTTGCCCCTAACAATTGGCCGGTTTTATCAACTGGGATATGCTTGGTAAGGGTTGATTGGAGGGTGGGTGAGCCAATCCCACCCAATGCGGTGCAAACACCAGCTGCGGTGAATGCGCTAGATGTAGCTGCAATAGAGTAAAAGAGGTATCCTGCCGTTTCGATCACGATACTGAAGCGGATAAGCAGAATGTCGAGTTTGTCGGCACCTTTTTGGTGTGAAGAGGGGTGGTCATTGCGGCGGACGAGGTGGACAATGAGAGGTAAGATCAAGAATAACATAGTTACACGAGCGACGTTGACAATTGATAGGTATATTGAAGACTAGTTACCAAACTTCAGTGAGTATTCGTGTAAACTATCCCTTGCAGTAGAACATACCTCAAAATCACCCCACCCGAACTTCATCTCAGCGAATAGAATAATAACGACCATACCCCCGATTCCAACACCGAAGAGAATAGTGTCTGTTGCAGCGAGTAGCATTAGGTTGAGCCGGAGTCGAGGACTAGAGCCTGGACCAGTGGGGAAGAGAACTGAGAGGGGCCTAACGAGGTTTGTTGGGTTCATTGTATGCATCCAAGACTTCAGTCGGCCACCACGGCTTATCACCTCTTGGGCGTGTTTTTCATTTGCAATCTTCATACGGCGTTTTGATAGCGACTCTGGGAGGATAAAAAATAAGTATAGGATAAAGATTAAATGTGCCCCCTATAACTCATTAGCTGAGCATGTACGAATAGTAGGAAAGTCATACAAACCAAAGCAGCGTAGAAAACAGAAAGGACGTTTCCGGTAGACCTGATCAAGAACCCCCCCAGTGCTGGTCCCAGTGCAATACCCAAGAAAAGACATCCCTGGAAATAGCCAAACGCCATAGCGCGTCTTTCTGGGGATGTACAGTCCGCTGCATACGAATATGACAGTGCCATGCCTAACAAGAAGCTCCCACAAATGCCATCAACTGCCGAGCCGATGAGGAGGATGTTGACGCTGAAAGTATCTGGATATTTTGTGGCAAGGATAGTTGTGATCTCACTGGCCAGCAGTCCGAAGGACGAAAATGCCATGAAACCCCGACGCCCGTAGCGATCTGATAGTGATCCAATCCGCGGTGATGTAAATGCACCTAGAAGAATAAGCATCTCAACCTATAGATCATTGAGACGCAACTAACCAATTATCCCACTGATAAGCCCCATATAAAGTGTAAACTTAGACACGAGGGCCGCTACCTGCAGTACCACGCAGCGTTAGGTACCTTGCTTTGAAACAGCCAGACTGTGTAACTACCTCCGGGTTCCGGCACTGCTCATTCGGGCCCCCAATAAGGATGGGCATGATCGGAGTTACACCGTCAGGCAGGTACTCTTTCTCTGAAAAGAATTCCCGGCATATTAGAGCTAGGATGATATTCAATCGGGGCACGGCGACACTATGCATAGTTAGTACGAAGGGAGCCTGGCTCGAATAGAATCGATATCATACCCTCCAAAAGCTATTGTGAACAAACAGAACGGCGGCAGCAGCCAGAAAACCTAAACGCGTACCCATCAATCTCTCAGCCGTGAGATTATACGGAGTGGGTATCTTACCGATGGCTTCCGATACCATGGTAAACCAGCGAAATCATCGATATCTGCACCTCCACTGCCTTCAGCTCTTAATAACGGCGAGCTTTCATCTCCAACGCTCGAAAGGGCCCCCGTGTTTCTTTCGTCGTCATCGTCATCGCCATCGCCATCGCCACCGCCATCTATACCACGATGCCTAATGACGTCTGTTCCAGACTCTATAGCGATCAAGGGATCACGCTCCATCAAATCTTCGGCCACCTGCAGATAATAAGCTTTAAGGTTGGGTTGGATGCTGCGTAGTATATGTACTTGAGCCGCACGTGAGAACTAAAGAAACGAACTCCAGGGCGATTGCTAAAAAGTGAAGTTTAAGATAGAGAGAAATAGCGAAGATTGTAGATGATATAAATAGGAGATGCCTAAGAAGGCTTTCCAGTAGGCAAACAACCCGGATATGTCTTTACCGGGCCCGAACCTGCTTACTGATGCACGATAGTTTAGAATCAAGATGCAGAATAGAGTACCAAGGATCTTTATGTACACATTCAAGATAGGGGCGCGTTAGTATCCCTTAAAGATAAGGATATCTAACGGTAGGACTCCACCATTTCTCTTCCACTCTGGCTCCCCGGAGGTTGACGTGGGGCTGTCCCATGGCGATGATGATGCTAACTCGCAAGAAGAAGATCGGGACGGCAATCGGCCGAGAGCATGCAAAGCAACGCGCGGGTTATGCTGTACTATACGTATGACGGCACGTACAGTCATAGGCAATAAGTCATCGGACGCGGTTTCAGTGAATCTTGGCGTGTTTTAGCCCATTTATCCATAGCTTTCAAGCAGGAGACTGCCATAGATGTAAAAAAAATCAAGCCCCAGAGCCAATGGGACCAGGGTTTCTTTATATGGGTAACTTTAATCTTATACAGTAATTGAGGCCTATATCTACTCCATTCATTTACAAGGTACACTTGTTCTTCTTACTTCTTTTTAGGTATGTATAGTTAGATAAGGGATAAAATGATAAAAAAGACTTTACTAGGGGTTATAGACCCTAGACCCTATATTCTAAGAGTCTATAGATGCAGTTAGCACACCAATATCTTTCATTATTTGCCATTCTAAAAAAACCATCTTTTACATTGTACAAATTGCCAAATTTAGCCCCAAAAGCGGTGGCATCTTATGGCCTGAATAGGGGGTTAGGGGGGGGTTTCTCCCACCCTAAATACATATAGACACTACTACTAGAACATAAAAAAAGCCCACTAGATAAAGACTTACTCTCTATAAGTAACAGTCTGCCCAAGTATCATGAAATAATAAGAGCGCCAAGCCCCAATAACACCACCTAAAACAGGTCTTACCATGGCTCAGGCCGTCCGATGACTTATTGCCTATGACTGTACCACAGAGTCGGTATGTTTTGTGTAACATGACATTCGTAATCTGCGGTTTACATCCCCATTTGCTGGGGACGCCCTGGGCTATCCTCAAACATCTGTTTACTTTTTTCAAATGCTTACCAACGTTTCAATGTTCATTTGATACGATTAGAAATACCCACATTGACTACAGGCACTGGACCCAAGTTTCTTCAAGGTCCAAACTGCTACACGTATGTACCTTGAAGAAATTTATAATAGGTAACAGGCCTCTACTAAGAACAAGTATTTTACCTAGGGCCCGGCTACTTGAGATCCCTGGCCTACTATAATCCATCCCTGATAACCCAATTACAACTGACGTTGTTGGCAGGCGCTCCTAGGAGCCCCTCACCATAGATATGTAGTATTAAGCCTATATCATACAAGATCACTCGCCAGTCTCACTTTAATACTGAGGTAAAAGGTGCTGAATCGATTGTCTAAAAGAGATAGAGAGATATGACGATATATGCTCTAGCAAAGAGAAACCCTAAAACCTTATAGGTGCACGTGACTCATATATGAAACAGTATGTCGGATCCTTCTTATTAAGCATCTACAACAAATACAACAGATAAACAGCAGTAGCCCAACTACCCAGGCCTTCATACAGCTATCTTTTCAATAATTATACAACTATGTAGTACCATGAGCTATAATTCTAACGCTCATTCCTAGACTATAATCTCATATATAGATAGAGCCGTGGCTTTCGTCCGCTACTTAGCGCCCTTTGTTCATTGGCAGGAAAGTCCCGCGGCTCCTATTATAAGCGAACAAGGCTCTCAAGATGGTACGAATTAGGCTGTTATTCATTGTCGATCGTTTCACAACTCCAATACCTACCTATGTAGTTAGAATTATAATGTGATAAATATAGCACAAGCTCTTTGTTGAGGATACTTGTGAGAGGCTGAGATACACATGGTGGACAGAGATGATTTATCTCAAGAATACTCCATAATTTTTATAACCCAGCCTGAGTAGTTCTATAAACCTATGTTAACTATTGTAGGTTTAAATCTTAAAGGATTTATATGGACTCTCACAATATAGCATGTATTGAGGGACAAAAATAACCACCCACCCACGACAGCTGCAGCCATACCCCAATTCCAACTCCAAATAGGTACTACAACAACAATTAATAAGACCAGAGAACTGAACCATAGGGAGAATTAAGCATTTATTTATGTACTATTAATTTATATAGTGGGAGAAGACATTATGTTAATGTGGGGTTCCTGGTTGTCATGTGGGCGGGTGGTTAATGTCCCCCGACAATATTAAAAGGGAAATTGGTGGGTCTACGGGCGAGACGCCTGGTGCGGTAGGCAAAGTGCAAAAAATATGGCCACTATAGAGTTTGTTAGTTATTTAAATAGAATGTAAGTAGTCCAGCAACTGGCAAGGACTTTGAATATTTATAATAATAAGTTCTTGTTTATTTCCATGTCCAGTACCTGTTATGCAACAAACCACCGCTAAGCAGCACTTGATAAAATCAAAGCCCCTCGACTGGAGAAACCCGCTATACCCACTAACAGGGCTCTAAGAATATTCGTAGTTGAAGTAAAAGCAATACAGACTTTGCGTCCAAAATTTTCTCGTCCCTGGTAAAGAGAAAGCGACCGCTTATAGTCTAGGAGATCAAATAGTCGTTTCGATAGAGCCAAAATGCTCGGTTTCAAACAAGAGAGAAACTAGACTACACCTAGCTTGGACAAAATAGGGTGGTCCCTCTACTAATGTTGGAACTTACTCATTGGTAAATTTAAAGGATTTCTTTGACTATACTGACCTGTATATTGTAGCGAGGCAAGGGCACCATGCGCTGGCACAGTTGCTACTCGAGAAAGGTGCCGACTCTTCACTCGTAGATACAAACAGAGAAATTTTAATAAATATGGCAGTTTGGTGAGGGTACAATGAGGTGATACGACTCTTCTCGAAAAAGGCGCCGGCCCCTTAGCCCTAAGGAAAAATGGTGAAACAGTACTACATTTTATAGCAGCTTAAGGGCACAGTACGATAGTTCAGCTACTACTCGAAAAAGGTGCTGGTCCCTCGGCCAAGATACTAACAGAGAAAAAATACTGCCCTAGCAGTGAGAGAAGGGCGTGGTGCGGTGATACGGCTACTACTCGATAAATGTGCTGGCCCCTCGGACTCAAAGAACGGAGAAACACCACTGAATTTAGCAGAATAGGGATGCAACGATATAGGAACCTAGTTACTACGCGAGAAAGGCGCCGAATCCTTGCCTGCAAATAACGATGGAGAGAAGGCACTGAATCTAGAAGTAAAGGGAGGGAACGATGTGGTGGTCCATGAGCTACTACTCGAAAAGGCGTTGATCCCTCAACCACGAAGTGCAATGGAGAAACAGTACTATATCTAGTAATATAACTTAGGCACCACAAAGTTTCCAGCTATTACTTGAGCGAGATGCCTCACTAGAAAATTTGGGGGATCAAATTGGCTGGACTACTCTACATATTGCAGCGAGGGAAGTGTAGCACATGCTACATACCCCAGCTACTACTCGAAAAATATATCGACCCTCAGCTTCAAAGGACAGTGGATAAACGGTGCTGCATCTGGCACCGAGGTGTGGGAATGATACAGTAGTTAAGCTATTGATTAGGAGAGGGGGAAACTTATCTATACTATATAGACCACAATAACTAGACGGTTTTGCATCGTACGGTCGCAGGGTGCTGAGAGGCTACGTCCGAAACAATAGTGTATTCAGAGGTAATCCACCTGCTATTTGAAGGAGTAGACACCCCGATTAGAAATGCTGGGGGGTTTGATACACGGGGTATTGCTGAAACTAGTGGACTTCAAACTTTTAGAAAGGGCTTGGTCCTGAGATTAGACAGGCTATTTTTCAAAGTCTTATTTATAGCCTACTACACGCTATTTAGGATCTATTTTCTCCCTAGTCCTTTTATTATCGACCTCTTTATTTGTGGTTGTGTAGAGTACTATTTCTACTACAAAAATACGTCTCATTCAAGATTCTCTGCTCAGGATGCCAGGTTTAATGTTGGTCATGTGATCAACTACTGGTATGCTAGCCACGGAAATCTAGCCACGTGACCAACATTAAACCTAGCACTGTCAGTAACTCCGTCTCAACCTCTAGGTATAGTGGTCGTAGGTAGTTATGGTGTATTAGATGGTCCAAGTTAATTTCAATTTATAAGACTAGTACTCTCAGTACCACCCGTATACTCTAGATCTGCAACCAATAAATTAGAGTTAAAAGATGCTAATAAAAAAAACAAAGACTCGGAACGCTTGCTTCATAAAACCATAACGCTCCCACTAGTTTCTTTCCTTCCAGTATGAAGTACAAATCACCAAAAGTCAAAATCATATTATAAAAGCCGATATAATAATAAAAAACCTCATGGGGGGAACGAGAAAAAACCTGAATTTCATGTCATCCACAATAAAAATAAATAAAAGAAAAAACTATAAACGACCATTCCCATCTCCATGTCTCTTAGCCCGCCCCAACCACTTTAGCGGCCTTCCCAATCGCTCCGATAGTTATAAAAAAAAATTAAATAAACCCTTTCCCATGTTCGCCAAAGCATAATGTAAGAAAAATAAACTAAAAACACAGAAAGAAAAAGAGGAGTAGAGTGCAGTATAGTGTAGGTA
Organism: Verpa conica; assembly: GCA_033030425.1. Lineage (NCBI taxonomy): Eukaryota > Fungi > Ascomycota > Pezizomycetes > Pezizales > Morchellaceae > Verpa > Verpa conica. Next base: position 479,341 of record JAUFSD010000021.1, on the reverse strand, counting down.
TAAGTAAAGATATAGTCATACTATGCTGCAATGCAGAGTAAGACAAAAAGTCACACGGTGTAACAAAATGATTAACATAACTAACCCAACCAAATCCAACCTCATAGGAAGGTTCTAAAAAAAGAGAAAGTTATAAAGAGGGTAAAAAACAAATCACACAATTTCTTTTCTTCAAGCTAGGGGGTAAACAGGCCAAACTATTCCAAGCTTTCAAAAACGTAATAAAAGAACCAAAGGTGGAACAGGGGTGGTAAAATACACAAAAGAAAGTTAAAAATGAATGCAGTGGTTTCCCACGAGAGTAAAAGGTTCATAAAAAACCAAAAAGAACACTAGCTTAACCCTGAGAGTTATTGCGTTCATGACTAGAAGGTGCATGACTAGAAGGTGCATGGCTAGAAGGTGCATGATGGTGATGATGGGGGTCAACGCCCCTACCTCGTGTGCTTTGTGCGCTCCTCCGACCTCCTCGCCTTGGAAGCGTACCAACATCATGTTTACCTATTCGAAAAAAATTAGTATATCCCGAATCAAGCAACTAAAAAGAGAAAGGAGGTCATACCATCACAACAAGCCCTGACATTCTCTAGCTTTTCCAAATCCTCACCCTCAATTGGTTCCCTGAGTTCCTCCACGGAATCATTCAATTCACTCTGATCGTACAAACTAGCGTTATTCCTACTACTCCTAGTGCTAAATGTACCGAAGCCAGAAGTAGGCCTAAAAAGACTGCTCAGTCTAGACATACTGCCTTGACGTACTACCTTCTCACCAGGCCGCTTGTTTGAAAGAGAAGAGTTGTTTCTAGCAGGTGAGGATGCTCGGGTTGTTCGAGTATTGTAGGACGAGAGGCTCTCGGCACCACGGACAGAACTAGGTGTGCCGTTGCTGTTGCCGTTGCCAAAGCTTGGGTTAAAATCGCGGACATCCTCAGAGTTAAGACCACTCTCCTCTTCTCCGAGCTCTCCCCCGGTCCTTAGCAGCAAGTATGATAGAGCCTATAAAATCACATTAGTACTAATAACCACACTTTAGAATGCAGATCCATTTACATTAAACCAAGTCTCGTGTCTCTGCCCAGTGGGTGCTGTAAACTTCAGAGACCTTCCAGGTGTAATGACAACCAAACTTTTCCTATGCAATCCCGGCGGCATCGGGTTATCATCGGTCACAACCCTAACTGCCTCGATAGCGACACTCTTGGCCCTCAATTCTGCTCTACCTGCTGTAGTCGGATCCCTTTCACTCCAGTACAAAGTCCTTGTATACGGGTGGACCCAGAAGAATCTCTTATGCCTGCTTTGTGATAGCGATCCGCGCCCAGCGTTCCGTGTATACTTCCACAGGTACTCTCCAATCATTGTCTGGGTGATGGCTTGAATCATTCTCGGGTCGGTCTGGGCCTCCCCAGCTACAGCCTCGGGAGCAATATTAAACCGTGTGTCGAGCTCAGAAGCAAACGAGGATATCGATGATCTCCGGGATGTCGGTGAAGAAACCTCGCTCCTGGTGGTAGTGAACCTAGGAGTGGGCCTCGGTGTAGTTCCAGCCTTAGAGTTCGGAGTTTCGGGCCTAATTACCTTGATGGCGTCGTTGACTGGGGTTTTTGGCCTGAAGGTCACATTGTTCCGCTGTGTTAAGGTAGACCCTGATGGAACTGCTGGTGGTCCCATATTACTAGTCTCAGGCATCCTCTGTTGTGCCGCAGCAATATGCTCTTTATGATCTGAAGGCAAAGGAGGGTGTACTGCACGGTTATCCCTTAGGCTAGTTGCACTTCCAGGACGCTTGATGACACCACTATTTGTTTTGTTCAAACCGAAACTATCGTGGGAACTGCGAGAGCGAAGGCTTGGTGACTTGGTAGCCGACCTATCCCCTCCGATGAACATTGGCTCCGGAGCAGTAACTGCAAATGCTGGTCTCTTGCCCTTATCGACGGTTTTAGCAGTAGCCAGGTTGTCGAAAAACTCGTATGTAATGTCCGTCTGTGCCTCTTGGTCCACAGCCGGTGCTTTGGGCTCCTCAATAGTTGGTACATCAATCAGCCTATCCTTAATCCCATTACCGAAAGTACCGGCCGAGAATGTTCTTTCACTAGCACCCTTGAGCCCTTCAGGGTCTTGGGCTGGGGAACCTGGCCGCCTCCACCCAAACATTGCACCGAAGATCCCACCAGCTTTTTCAGGACTGGGTGTGGTTGGCTGTTGTTGCTGATCTTCCACAGTCTCAGATACCTTCTTTGGTGCTTCATCATCCGAAGAAACAGATGCATCTCTTGTAGTGGAAACTGGAACCGGAACTGGAACTGGAACTGGCAGGGCTGATCGTGATTTCTCAGGCTCGACAGGCTCTGTATCTTGAACCGTGATCTTAGAGAACTCTAGAGGGGCCTCAGGTTCAGGAATTGAAGGCTCAAAATCAGCAACCTTGTCAAAGACAAGTGTATACTCCTCAGATATGATCTCCTCAGGTACGGTCTGTGTGCTTTCAGAAGTGAGCTCCCTTTCCTCACCCATAGTCTGAGTACTCGCAACAGATACAGAAACATTCACAGGAGTAGCGGTAGGAGCCGGCAAGTAGACAATTCTCTCCTCAACAGCAGTCTCCTTTTCGATTTTCTCCAGCTCAGGATCAAACTGGATCGCAGCATCCTTCATGTCTAAGAAGGGGGTTGAAGACACAGTCTCTTGCAAACAGTCTCGCTCCTCCGTTAGGCTGTTACGTTCTACCTTCAGAGTCTCAATTTCTTCCTCGAGTTTGACAATGACTGGCTTGAGCGTGTTAACCTCTTCAAGCGCTTTGGCGAAATCTGCCGCATACTTGTCTGCTGCCTCCTTTGCAAACCTTCCATCCTCCTCAGCCTGTCGAAGCTTCTCCTCAGTCACCTTCCCGCCATCCTCTGCCGCACGTAGCCTATCCGCTGCCAATGCTCCTGCAGCTGCCGCCGCAATCAATTTCGCTGCTGCCACCTTTCCATCCTCCTCTAATGCCGCCAGTTTTACCGCTGCCACTCTTGCATCTTCCTCCGATACAGCTAATCTTACCGCCGTAGCCCTCGCCTCTTCTTCTACTAGTCGCAACTTCTCCCCAGCTGCCTTCCCTGCCTCATCAGACTCCATCAGCCTCGCCGCCACCAACTTCCTGTTCTCCTCCTCTTGAGCAAGTTTCTCTACAGCTAGTCTCGCCTCCTCCTCTACTTGGCGTAATTTCTCTTCTCTCAGTTTTCCACCCTCCTCAGCCAGGCGCAATTTCTCTGCTGCCAACTTTCCAGCCTCATCTGCCACGAGCAACTTCACCGCCGCTACCTTCTCATTCTCCTCAAACTGCAACAACTTCTCTGCCGCCAACTTCGCCTCCTCTTCAGCCTTAAGCAACCTCTCCGCAGCCAACTTCCCAGCTTCATCAGACTCGAGTAATTTTGCAGCTGCAAACTTGCTAGCTTCGTCTGCCGCCAATAACTTAGTAGCTGCAGCTGCAGCCGCCTCTTCAACCTGAGCTAACCTAATCGAAGTCGCATGAAGCTCAGCCTCTGCTTGGTGCAACTCCTTGCTAAGGTCAGGATGCGATGCAGGAATAGGAACTGGAAGTGGAAGTGGAAGTGGGACAGGGATAAAGTTTGTATTTTTCTCCTTCACCTCAGGATCAGACTGAGTCCCAATCTCAACCATAGGCGTCACTGGTGCGGTGTCAGACTGAGTACCCATCTCAGCGACTGAAGCCTCATCAGATTGCGTGCCTATCTCAGTAACTAGAGCTTCATCAGACTGAGTTCCCATCTCCATAACTACAGGCTTTGGCCCCTCCTCGCTTTGGATCGAAGCGTCAAGCATCTCAACCTTAACCGGTTCAGGCTCCTTCTCAGACTGAACCCCGACATCAGTGGTGATTGCTCGCTCCTCGATTGTGTTCATTGAGATTGCAGAAAACGCTGTTCTAGGCCTCTCCATTTCACCAACCCCTAAGAATGCACGAGTACGGTCGAGTTCGGGATGTTCAAGAATCTCCGGGTACGGCTCTTCAGTCATGACACCACAGTCAACCATATCACGCTTAGTGATGAATGGCATAAGTGGCATGCTACTCTTCGTTGGCGTGGTTGGCATCTCCTCCTCTTCAGCAGTTTCTTCATCCTCTTCTGCATCGTCCCCGTCTAGTCCCAGCATACCATCTTCCAATTCAGCGAACAAGCTCTTACGTTCACCAGGTGTTGTCAACTTCTGACGTATACTATTCGGAGAGCCGTTACGTTGGAAAGGGCCGCCTTCGCTTGAGCCCGCAGAGAACGCTCTATCTCTGTTGCTCGAGCCGGTTGAAAATGCACGTTCCCGGTTACTGAACATACTGCTCTGACTCGTCATTCTAGATCCCCTGCTACGAGCTCTATTCATCTTGAGCTTGAGGCGTTGGTTGGCTCCAGCGACAGGAGTCATGAAATCATCATGACGGTTACGGCGGCCATCCTCATATACGTCATCCGAATCATCCTCAGTAGATGCAGAAGAGGCAACACTGTCCCGATGGCGGATCTTGCTGAGCTTGCCAGGGCGTCTTGAACCGCCAAATGATGATGCGCGTGAAGACTTCTTCTGAATAACTTTTAGAAGAGCACCAGATTCGGTTTCGGTGTGCTCATCTGCGGAGGTTGGGTAGTCATTTACAGGACTCTCATTGCCGGTCCTGTAAGCTTCTGTCTCTGTCGCAGTACCATCCAGCTCATTGGCGGTTTCGAAAGCGTCTGTAGTCTCTCTTTCACCTGCTGTCTCGTTTGCAGTCTCAAAAGCGGATTCTTCTGCATCTTCATTGCCATCTGGTGGGCTTAAAGTGTAATCACGAAGAACCATCGACGGGGGGAATGTCGACCTGGTTGGTGATGGTTCATCTTCAGGTGCTTCTTCCCACTCTTCATCGACGTGAAGGTCCTCTACAATGGTTACCTCGTCTTTAGGGCGTCGGGGACCGCCTAATAGGGTTGTGTTAAAAATAGGCCGAACAGACCCAGATTTTATAAATGATGCCTTGCCCTTCCGCCTCTTGTCGGCGCTGCTTGGTGGCCCACCAAGAGAATCTCTCCTCAACCTTGCAGTCTCAAGTTCATCTCTAGCTTCTTGTAGAAGCCGCCTAAGTTCTGCCTTCTCAGTCTTCTCCCGGTTCATGTTTGACTTAAGATTAGTGATCATCCTATGTGCGTGCTGAAGACTAGACTTCAAGGTCTCAGCTTCTAGGTGTGTATGTCTAGGTGTTGGCTTTGTTGGGGAAGGAGGCGGAGAGTTCTCTGGAGTTGTCTGAGCAGGTGCCAAAACGAATGGATCTGAATTGTCTTCCTTATCGGCCCGATGTTCCAGTGAAGCCCTTAATCGAATACTCTGATTATGACTCTCCTCCAGCTCTTGTTTTAAATCTTCTACCTTCTTTTCTAATGCAATTCTCTCATTCTCATTCGTGGCCAGATTCCTCCTCATTGTTGCAAATTCAACTTCGTGGTGTTTGTGCTCCGCCTCGAGGTCCTCAAACAACTTATCGTTTTGATGTTTCCACTCATCAAGTTCCTTGATTATGCCCTCTTTCTCGTGGCACAGTCGTAGGATCTCACTGTGTAGTCTATCTTCGATTTCCTGCTGATCTCTTGCCTGAGCATGCAGATCTTGGTTCGATAATTCAAGGTTCCAGTTCTCCTCTTTGTACTTCTGCTCACTCTCATCGAAGGACCGGACTCGAGACTCCAGGTATTCAGTCTGTTGCTCAAGTGTTGCCTTTTCAATCTGTATGATCCTAAGAGCCTCCTCGCGCTCGGACAGCAACGCTTGGAGCCGCCTCACCTCAACGAGGAGACCTTGACCGAGCTCAGCCGCAAATTCGAGGTCATGTTGGCGTGAGGGTTGGTTTCGTTGACGACGAGATGGGACTGTAAGTTTTGTGGGTGAATTGGTGCCTTGTGCTTGGAGGTTTGAACCTGATAGACTACCACCAGAGAGCTGTAACACAAACTAATTAGCTTCATCTTGAACCCCCACAGATCTACAGATCTACCGAAGCGAGAGATTGAACAAAGTGGGTGGGGGGAGATAAACTAAATCCATACATTCCCAGCCCCATATGGCGATGTTCCACCACCCATGATCTTGTTTGTTAAAACAGCCCTCGAACTCTCCTTTCCGACCTCGTTATACTCCTTCTCCAAATCCATGAGTTTCTTCTTCAGCTCCGGATCCACGGTTTCCCCTCCTTCCTCCAACTCCTTGATCCTCGCTTCATATTCCTGCTGTTGACTCAGTAGCGCTCTTCCTAGGTTCCCAGCTGTCTCGATTCTTTTGTTGACTTCCTTCAGGTGTGCTTCGAGCGTCCTTTTGATTTGAGATGGCGACGATGAGGGCAATGAGATGATGTGATTATCGTGACCCGATGACCGTTGTGGGGTCGTGAACGGGTCCTCCATCTCGGCAGACATCGTGACTGATTCCTAACTAGGGGCCGTCGACGAGCGGTCCAGAGTGGCCGGTGTTGATCACAGAGGATGGTCCACTGGTGCCACAGGATGTGTGAGAGGGGAGGAAATTAAAGGATTAAACAAGAGGCCAAAAAGAAGGAGTGACGAAAGGTGGGACTGATGTGATCCAGGAGAGAGGGAGGGGAATTAATAGTGGTGAGGCAAGGCACGGTGGGAAGAGCTGCTAGATAAGCGTGACTGAAAGTTTGCAGGACGTTCCTGAACGAGGAAGCTAGTGCCAAGGGCCTGAGCTAGTGGGCTTGCCGAAGACAATGGCGATATTGACAACTCCAGTGTCGAGGAAACGAAATATTCTAATGGGAGAATGAGGGCGATGACAAAGAATTGAAGGATAGAGATTATTATGAAAGATATAAAAGAATGCGACCGCCAATAGTGAGGATGATGATGTCAGAACTATGTAGATTACCGAGCTCTGAGAGTTGGGGCCACTTTTATCACGTATCTAAAAGAGCAGCCAGGTTTGAGAAGATGGCTGACGTCGCTGTGCGGGAGTGAAAAGTGAAGGCAAAAAAGCAGAGAGAAAGGAAGGGCCGAGAAGGACGAAGTACGGAGGGACAAATGTGATTTTATTCCTGTTGACCTGTCCACCTGAGATCCAACTGTCTGTCTATCTGGTTGTCCTGCTGGCTCACTGCCTGGCCGCTGGTTGGACACTTGTGAGGCTAGTGAGTAGATGGCAGCCGCTCAGATTCACCAATGCAGAGTTGTCGATGGATGGATTGGGTTTGAATTCGTTTCGTTCGGGTCGGTGGCAAGCGATGAACGGAATGAGCAGCAGCAGCTGCTAGTAGGGGGGGCACTTGGTTTGCAATGGCTCACCCGTATGGCTGTGGGCTCGATCAGTTGTTCGTTGACGCGCTCTAGCGAATGACAGCACAGTAGGAATATGAGACTAAGGCTGCCGCGATCCAAATATGTTTCGATCGTCAACAAATCAACAGCGCGCGCAACCGGATTTGTGAGCAATGATCCACGTGTGTGCTGTGCTACGCAACACACGCGTCTGTACGAATTGGCGGGGCTGAAGGGGAGGGGCGGTGAGAAAGGAAACTCGTAAGAAAAGAAAAAGAAAAAAAAACGCGAAGTCGTCTGTGCAAAGAGTGGGAGGGATATAGAGATTTGCAGATGTGTGGATGGTAGGGTGGGTAGGGAGTGCGGTGCCGCGGGTGGGGAGCGGGCGGGAGAAGTTGAGAGACAGATGTGGAAAGGCGGTAAAGCCAAGTACTAATAATGAGAGTAATTGAAGGAAACCTTCGTAGAAACAAATAAGAAAATTGAGGCACAAGATATGATATAATGAGATATTGGGGGGAGGGGCGACCAAAGGGTAGGGAAGAAAACCCCGGGGGAGACGAGCAAGCGATCTCTGATATATTTTGGGGGGATACCCTGATTGTTTTGATGAACGAGCAGCTCTTACCAAACGGGATGAGTTCCATCTCTACATCGACCCCTGTCAAGTTCTAAACAACAAGTGGTCGTTCTTAGCCAACCAGCCAAGCGATCAATAAAAAGCAGCTCTCGATCGGGACCTAAGCCCGATAGGCGCTGTGGCTAAGACAGGTCCCCCAGTACTGGCGATGCCGATAGATCAGTGGGTCAGGTGATTTATCTTTGGTGTGTAAAGATAATCTCCAAAGATAAGTCACCTGACCCACTGATCATCGCTAGTAGTGGCTATACCCCCCGACACAGAAGCCACTCTTACGCGTGCGTGCCGATTACATACATACGAGGATCTTCCAGTACATCTTGGAAACTTACTAACTTAACACCTATATCACCATCACAAACATCTCCAACATCTCTACCCAATTGCCTATCACTCTCACCACCATGGCCTCTACATCAAAAGATACCCCCCTCTCCCCTTCCTCAGCACCAGTCACCTTCTTTAAACGCTCAAACAAGCCTAAATCTATCCGAAAACGCCCCGCCACCCCGCCATCAGACTCCTCAGACTCCTGCTCCTCCGGCGAAGATACTGCAAAGCACGCTATCAAAAAACGTCGAAACCTCAACCAAAAATCAAACGCCGTAACTGCTTCCTCCATCTCCAAACCACCCGCTACCGATGCCCTCCCCGTCGCCCGGACATACACTTCCGACTCCAAAACCCTAACAGACGCCAATGACGCCACAAAGACAAACTGGCATAACGAGATTAACGGGTATGAAGCCCCCGCTAAGAAGCCCCTCGATAGTGTCACTTCGGCCGCCGATGACGAACCTCCTGTCGTCGGTGGAACCTATAAAGGTGCCTCCTCATATGGGAACTTTCTCAAAAAGTCTGAAAACGCGCCTCCGCGCACAGTCGGACCCATGAAAGCGCCGAGTAATATTCGCTCTATCACTGTGACCGATTACGCCCCAGATGTGTGTAAGGACTATAAGCAAACGGGTTTCTGTGGTTTTGGAGACACGTGTAAATTCTTGCATGCGCGCGAAGACTACGCCCAGGGGTGGAAGTTGGACAGAGATTGGGAGATATCACAAAAGTCAGGTGGGAAGGCCAAGAAACAGGAGGATGTAGAAGATGATGATGAGTGGAAGGAGCTGAAGGATATCCCCTTTGCTTGCGTGATATGCAAGAAGGACTATAAGTCACCCATTGTCACAAAGTGTAGCCACTACTTTTGTGAGGTGTGCGCAATACAACGATACAGGAAGAGCCCAGGGTGTGCGATTTGTGGAAAAAGGACTGATGGTGTTTTTAATGTAGCGAAAGGACTAAGAAAGAAGCTAGACAGGAAAAAGGAGCGAGAGGAGGACAAAAAGAAGGAAGAGGCAGAGGAGGATTAAAGACAAATTTTGAAAGAACTCTTTATATATCTATCTTGTATTATAATATCAGCATTATGAAATCGTAAGGCGTATTTGAGTTAACACCACACAGCCATGGCTAAACCTAATTTATACCAGAGTCACGATACCCCAGCTCTATTCTCGCATAGCACGCAGATAAATCAATTCCCGCCACTTCCCCTTCAAGGATATAGTTTATTGACTCCTTGAAACCCGACGAAATCATCGTGTAGTCACACTATTACCGCTCAATTCATTAAAAGGGCTCTGCGATGAGCCGGAAGAAGCAGTTGTTTTTATTTAAGGCTAGCAAAATTCCCCAGTAGCGTAGAGTATTCTTTCACGCAACAGGTTGTTTTACTTAAACGCCTAGCGGTATGGCAACCCCACCCCTACAACATGAGCCTCGGAAAACGAAGCTTAAGTGGGCGAGATCATGTGAATTCAAAGTATGGATTCATCACTACATATATTTCTTTATTGTCCGCTTATGCACTCCAATGTTTACCTTGAGTGGCCCCACTTCAACTCAAATCCCGCCAACCCTCAAATTTAAGTCTGCTCTACTCTGTAATATTACCTGGTGGTTTCTCTTAGGTTTAAAAAATTAAACCAGCAAGATGATACCTGTAATATGATTTTATTGGTCATGAGTGGTACGTTGGTGATACAGTGGAACCTCGATAGTAGCATAACCTTGATAGTAGCATAAGATATGCGGTTCCCTTTAAAATTTGTGTGGAAAAATTAGCATACCTTGTTAGTAGCATATGCTTTAGATTGTGGCGCCCAATATGCTTAAATTATTACTGAGTCCAGTGCTGTAAACAGTTCCTCCACTCCCATATATAAATATAAGATAGGTATATTTGATAGCTGTAACAAGTTTAATTTTTTGTGCATTTTTTCCATACATATTCCGGTTTTTTGGGGGTTCCTGAAGTTTGATTTGTAGGAGAACACACCCTACCAAGCCATAACTAAAATTTCTTCACTAACAAAAAATATATTCTTGGCGCCGAGCCTACCTTGTTAAAGGCATAACCTTGATATAAGCATACAAAGTTCCGCTCCAGACCGTATGCTACTATCGAGGCTCCACTGTAGTGGTTGGGGTGGCGACTAAGCACTAGTTTAAAAGCAAACCTCCTTTACCCCATACGCCTATCTAGAAAGGCTGGAAGTCCCTACCAACTCAGCTAGAATAGATCCTATACACGTACGTAGGCTTTACACCTTAATCACTTTAGCCACCTTTAGTCATTCAAGGTATATAAGAGAACAAAAATACCCGGTCGCGATCACCAGCATGCATAACACCCTAATGTGATATCTTCCTTCTCCACAACGCATAAGTTTATATAGGTATATGGTAAATAAACTATTAATGTGTTCTTTCTCTAGTCCGATTTTCTGTTTCTTATCTATTATGACTATGCAGTGGTACCCACCCCAGGGATCTAGTTACCGTGTAGGTGACCGGGTATTTTTGTTCCCTACAATACATGTATTACCGCTCTACATACCTTACTTTTTTTTCTTCTTCCCAACTCATAATTTCATTGGTTTCTAGGTACAAGAATATCGAGCTATTACCCTTGTTTATACCCTCCAATTATACTCTCATGGATACTTGTCTCAGGATGAGCTACTGCTAGTTTTACATCACCACACGTCAAGAAGTGCCTCGACGACGGCCGCCACCCCTACCACATATCTAAACACGAAAAACCACCGCTATGAGAGCAACCTGGTCTATTTTTTGTAGTTACCTAGGCCTTGTTCGAGAACATTATCTACTCATACATCCCTAATGAGGTACCACAAGATCATTTCTTCTAGCCTTCTTATCTATTACAACACATAAAGCATGACTATACAGAACTGCAGAAGGTTATATCAGTCACATCTTATGTATATGGGGAAAATTTTAAATTTTCTTTAGGGGGAGTCAAAATATTGACACTATACCTAATTTATTACTGCGGTTCCTTTCCGGAGGTGATATCTGAGTGAATATTTAATTAGCTCAATTTTATCTTTAATTACGATACGATTACGTCCTCTTTGGTTATCCCAGACAATAGTAAATTTTGTCTTGAGTCAAAGAACAGTAGTAGAGTAAATTGTTTCACTGTGAAGCCGATCGCCCTCCTAGAAACCAATCACTTAGCTTCCCTTGGGGGGGGGGATTAGTCTCACTTCGTTGCTGTTACGTACATGTAGTATTGATCTCTGGCTTTAGCTTGGTCCCCAGATATCATGTGATCATTTTCACCATGAAATACTTTATGCATGATGTTTTACTAGTAGTGACCACTATATAGAAAGCCTATGAGATACTGAATAGGCCCATGATATAAGTGAATACAGAAAATGCAGTACTCCCCACCCCCTTATCGACTAGACACCCTCCGGGTTGATCTGACTATTGTACTTGGGATACGTATCCAAGTAGAGGTAAGTATATTTAAGTACAAAGGAGGAAGGAGATTTCAGTTCTGGGAATCCAGGTAGAAAGGTCCTTGATCTCTCTAAAAATATCTCAATGGGAAGCGAACTCTAGCCAATAAAAACCTACAGAAGTAGTCCCAAAGAGGTCATTTTCGACTGAGAGGGGGTACGTATAACCAGAGGAGGACAAGTCTTCGCTGCTGCTGATTACTTAATCCATGTGGGAAGCTCCACGCATGTATAGTCAGCCAATAAAGAATCTCCTACCTCTAGACTTTTTTCTTCGGGCTCCTTTAATCTATCTTCTTTAGTTCTCTTCCCAGTACATAGAATATTCTCTCATTGTTTGACTTCTTTGATCAATTGAGGGACTGAGTGTAAACTCCGGGTAGCGAAATTTCAACAAGAAATAACTTTCAAAGGACTTTGATGAATAGGTGGGGAAACAATAGAAATATTCACTATTGATGAGGATTAGAGATCACTAGGGGTCGTGAGATAACTGAATTCAAAAACTTTCCACAGCAGAAATTTCCGATAGGTAGAAACATTCTCATCACCACCTATACCTCTATATATATATAAAAACTCTTGTATAGCAAGCCCGGTGCCAAACAGCACCCAATCAAGATACGCCCTATAGCCCTTAACTACCAGAAGTCTCTTTAGCCATCTCTATCCGAAACAATAATACTTACAGCAATGCAAGAACTCCACGACTCCATAAAAATATATCACAACAGAAACTATAATCTCCGTCACAATCCCTCCACGATCGTTCCCAAATCCTCCCAGCAACCTCCAATCCAGCTCCGCATCAACTGGTACCCCACTCATAACATTCCCCAGCCTAACCCAAAGCGTCGCATACGCAAGCATATATAGCGTCAGAAAGATCACCTGTTCAATGTGGTGGCTACACCTCTTACCCGGCACCGGAATGATGGAATTGAGAACAAAGATTTCAAAAAATGCAATGATTGTGGATGCGACAGCTATAATAAACTCTGGGAGGACAGCTGGGTACGAAGGGGTACTGGTATTAGGAAGGAGAATGAAGAGGTAGAAGAGCGCTGATGGAAAGGGGAGTGTTGTGACAATTGTGTAGAGGGAGCGGAAGAGGATCTTGAAGACTCGACTATGGGTGATTATACAGAGGATACAGGTGCGGAAGCTGAAGTAGATATGGGGGCGGTAGGGGAGGCGAAAGTACGGGAGTGTCGACCCAGCGGAGATGCTGATGTAGGACCAGATCTGAAAATTAATTAGATGGGGAGTTTGGGGGATATTGATATACAATAATTTAAATATAGAGTATGTTAACTCACAGAAACGAGCCACATGTAGAAACACTGTGTGGTCCATACAACATTCATCAGCCTGAAAGAGAAAATTCTTGCATTTCCAGCACGATACTCGAGGAAGAAATAGGTTCCTAGAATAGTAGTCATGCTAACAGCAAGAACGAGGCGGATGATAAAACCCATCTCATTGGAGATAAAGTCAAAAGGTGATTGGATAACTTCAGTGAAGATATAGCCTTCCGCGGGAAAAGTAAAATCAAGATCATGGCCTATATTTCTGAGTAACAGGGAACTTCGTGTATCTAATAAGAGGTATTATGAAGTTACCTTCAGGGCTCTCTGGACTCTGTTGAATACCCTGGTCCAGCTGCTGCTCCTGTTGAAGTAGTGGAGTGCGTTCACTTGCTTGAGAACTAGAAGGAGTCATTCTAAAGGATTCTCAGATATAGACAGTAGTCGGTAGGTGTAGATGACAGCAGCTATGAGTATAAACAGCGACCTGCCGAGATGGGAGACGTAAAGTATGAGACAGCGAGTGATGCAGCGTGAAGTCTCAAACCTAATGCCGAACCAGAGTCTGTGAGGCTGACTAAGGCCTCAAAGACAAAGCCCAAACTCTGGGGGCCCCGGTGTTTTTGAAGAACCAGTATACCGCTTCTATTCTCCCTAAAGCTTCTCCTCTCCTCACCGTAGGCAGTAGTTGTTTGGAGCAGGAAGGTAGCGAGCTGAGGCGCCTGCCTAGAAGTTATATCGCAATTTCCCATGTTATGACGTCCTCAAGGGAGCTCTCGTGGCTATAAGAATCACACGCTCGGTGAGTGAAGCAGTCTATGATATGGGAAATACAAGCACTCAAGTTACACAGCTACTCAATAGTAATCCAAAAGGGTCCAGGAAATATACCATGATTCTAAACACTAGCTAGCTCCAGCTCCCCTATTACTATCATAATTCCGGCGATGTTTAACGAACCCGGGGCATAGGACTAGATTTGCCTCCCTAAATTCATCACAGACGCCGTTCGGGTCTGGCGGCAGGGATATAGAATATGAGTTTGGGTTGGTTGGTGGTAAGGTTGTGGCTAGATCCGGTAATCTGTCACGCGAGCTTACGGTGGAAAGGGAGATTTGTGATTAAAAAAGGAAAAAGAAAATGCAACACACCACAGAAACCACCGCAGGTTCTGAGGCTGCATCGGTGCAGGGAACTAACTAGGATCAGGGCTCAAATGACTTAGTTTGCTGAGATGGCTGATAACCTGAGAATCTGGGGTTGTTCGAGTGAGGATTTGTGATGGTCGGTCGGCGGAATGCAGATGACTAATCATCACGTGATATATGCCTTTGTGGAATCTCAGGGCTGCCGTTTGTGACGGCCTTTTCGTGCCAAGAAATACAACCCACACAACTTTTCACATCAAACCCCACAGTTGTCGTCCAGAATCTTCAACATCCGCCGCTGACAATTTACGCCCATCGCCAACGACCAGCAACACCAAATCACCTACCTGTTAATTCTTTAACTATCTAAATAGTGAGTGCTCAAAAAGTCCATATTCTTCCCCACACGGTCAATCCAACAATTTTCGCTGTTGGGTGATGAATTTGGCTTCGGGATATCAGTGGTTTAGGCAAAAGAGAGAAGACTAACACTATCAAAATTAGATTCGCCCATCATGCCTGGTGTTTCAGTCCGCGATGTCGATGCCCAAAAGTTCATCGAATCCTACGCAGCCTTCTTAAAGCGTCAGGGAAAGCTTGCCATCCCTGGCTGGGTCGATACCGTAAAGACCGGACACTTCAAGGAGCTCCCCCCCCAGTCGCCTGACTGGTTCTATGTCCGTGCTGCTGCTGTTGCCCGCCACGTCTACCTCCGTAAATCTGTCGGTGTCGGTCGTCTGAGGAAGGTGCACGGTGGGCAGAAGAACCGCGGATCCCGTCCCTCCCACCACGTCAATGCTTCCGGGTCTGTCGACCGTAAGGTCCTCCAGGCACTCGAGAAGATTGGTGTCGTTGAGATGAATCCAAAGGGCGGAAGAAGAATCTCGCAGACTGGTCAGCGTGATTTAGATCGTGAGTTCTCTTTTTTGTTATGGCCAGTGCTTATGCTGTGCCGTTGTTGCTCCCGTCCCCCCTCTAGCCGCTGGGAATATGAGCGGTGTTGGACGAGGGGCTGGTACCGGGGTGGGTTGCTAACTTTTGGCACGCGTTGCCTTGGTGGACAGGTATTGCTCAGACTACTATCGAGGCTGAAGAGGAGGAGGAAGAGGAGGAGTAAAGGGATTCTTTTCGGGAATTAAATTTCAATAAAAGTTTTGTGTCAATTCAGTGCATCTCAAGATACCCAATTTCACTGTGTTAATCTTGATTGCTCTTCCGCCCACCAGTCTACAAATATGCTAGGGTATTGTGATTATCGAATGCCAGTCCAAAGTTAATTTAGCTGTAATCTTATGGAAATTTTTAATTCCAGCCTACTCTTATCACTATTTTGAGCGTTCTAAATATCAAATTTTTGTAATACAGTACAATCGCCCTATAAGAATTCGGGCTATAAGAATATTCACCCTCTAAGAATATGTAGTCCGACCTAGACAAGGATTATTTTATGTGCACCAGTGCTTTCCTATAAGAATAACTACTCTATAAGAATATTATATTGCACAAAAACCATATTCTTATAGGGCGATTGTACTGTAGATGGTCTGAGATCCATAGAGGTGACCTTCATTGTTCTATATAAACCCACTAGTTCTCACGATCTGGTCACCTGACATTCACAACCCTTACCCTAGAACCCAACCACAAAAACCCACATATCAACCTACAACCTCAAACCCCACCAACCACTAATCACTAACCATACTATGGCCTTACGACCTCCATTGCTCCAAAGCACCATTCCGGCTTTCTCTCTAGCCTGGGGGGGCACGATTGCGCCACGTCTCCTTGTCCCCTCGTATATACGCTTCAACACGAGCGACAACCGCCCCCCGACCCCACGTCCAGCCTCTATTCCCACTCTCAGCTCCTTCCTCGGGGATGATCTCCTCTCTCGACCAAGACAGATTTTACGAGCTCCCTCCATTAGTGACTCCATCGGCATTGAATTCCCCTTACACAATGGGGATGCCAGCGGTAATCCAGAGGAGAATATGTTCCGTCTCTGCGTCTACTCGACAAAACACAACACACACATCTCGTATACAAAACCGAACAAGGACACAATTTTAACAATGTCGTGCGGGAATGTGGGTTTCAAGAAGGCCAACCGTGGGACTTTCGAGGCGGGATATCAACTCGCTAGTACTATGTTTGCAAAGATGGAGGAACGGGGACTGAAGCCGAAGAATTTAGAGATTATTTTTAGGGATTTTGGACCTGGGAGGGATGCCTTTACAAAGGTTTTATTGGGAAAAGAGGGTAAATGGATTAGGGGGAGTATTAGGAGATTGACAGATTCGAGTAGACTTAAGTTTGGGGGGACAAGAAGTAGGGCTATTAGGCGTTTGTAGTAGGTGGTTACGGTTTTTGTGGGGAAGCATGGGTGGTTAGGCGGTGTACAGTTCTCCTGTATCATATTTTTTTTTGTCTAATTTCCCTCGAGGCTTGGGGAATATGGAAGCTAGAAGGCATTTGATTGGTATTAAAAAGGTGAAGTTTCAAGCTGTATAGTACATATGTAGATTTTGCCTTTTGATATAGAGTTACCCGGCCTCACTCTACGATAACGATAAAGGTTTCCCACCACTGACAAACACCCATCACTCACCCCTCTACAATGACCTCCCAACCCCCAATACACATCCCTCATACTCGTCACACCTCATCAGCTCCCTGGATCGATATTCCTGATCAACGTATAATCTGTATTGAGCACCCCGCCATAATTAAGAATGTCGACAAAGGCGTCAAAACTCTTGGTGGCGAGAAGGCACTAGTCAAAGTGCTCACCCCACTCAACTCACCCAACATCACTAACTCTTTCTCTTACTCCAGCTTGCGGCAACGAATGGCAACTCTGGGTTAATGCTACGGTTTCGCCCCGAGGACCCAATGCAGCCGCCAATCCAGTCACGCACAGTCCCCAGCAGCAGCGTGCTCATAAAGATCACAATTCCAAAACGCCGGAGGAAGAAGCGACGAGATGGGAAAGAGGAACAGCCAATAGGAGAGATGACTCTGTTGGGAAAGTTGAAAGCGAGTAAAGGAAAATATAGGGTTGAGACAGTAGGAATGATTGAGCGGACTGTTCGTTTTAGAGGTTTCTTTAAACGCTTTCTTTTCTTTTTTCAAACGGTGAACCGTTTATTTTATATAGATACTTATACTGAATATGGTTTGTAGATATGGCGAATTACCAGTTTAATACTTCACGCTCTCCATTTATCGATAAGATTAAAGAAACTGTACTCGACTGCAAATGTCTACTTCTCGTTCATAATAACTCGCCATCTACTAACCCATCATAGATGAAAACCTTCAAACATTCACCCTTGGTCCTGGGAAAGGCTACCAACCCATCCTTGAAATCCTCCCCCCACCGTCTTTTAGCAACACGGTAATGCAACACACCTACTACTACCGCCAGAACCCTGCCATCAAGAAAGCCCTCATCGCCGGCAAACCCGCCCTCTTAAATCTCCAAGCCGCCCCTAAAACCCTCACACCAATGGTCCATATTTCAAACCCCTTACTACCCACAAAACCTCTCGATGTCCGCCCTTACGAATCCCTCGACGCTGCTGGCAAAAAGTGTGTCGACCACCTCCGTGAACTTTTCTCACAGAGGCCCATCTGGACCCGCAGAGCCCTCTTCAACCACTTCCCCAAGAATCTCCAGAGTCTTGTCCGCTTCAGCATGGTTCACGTCGCATACATGTGGCGCGCCGGACCCTGGCGCGACACCTGCGTCGTCTATGGCCTCGATCCACGTACATCCCCCGAGTACCGCCGCTACCAAAGCGTCTTCTTCCAAGTCGAAACTGAAAAGTCACAACGTGGCAAAGACGAAGCCCGGAAGCGAAACAGTCATGTATTCGACGGGAAACACTTGGTCCGTGATGGCCGTTGTTTCCAACTATGCGACGTCACAGACCCGCTGCTATGCCGTCTCATCGAGACGGACAAGATTCGCCGTAGCTGTGATGTTGTCGATGGCTGGTACCGTGCTAGTACAATGGGGAAGATTAAAGCCATAATGAGAGGCAAAATACGAACTCTTGCGGAAGGAGCCGTTCCACAGGACAGTGAATTTGTAGATGTGCTTGAACAAGAATCTGAATCGGAGTCCGAGGAGGTATCTAGGAAAGAGAGAGAGGCGGCGGAGAGGGCGGCGCGGAAAAAGAAACGTGGCAGGGTAGCTGAAAAGACGGCTGGTAGTGATGATACCCCACGGAAACAAGCGAGAGAGGAGGATGACGACCAGGACGTAGATGGGGAGTGGGAGGAAGAGCTAGATATTGAAGTTCCGACTGAAGCACAGAGGATGGATGGCCGTGTTGAGGAGCTGATGATGGAATTGTTGAAGCAGGGAGGTGAACATGCTGGATATGAGGGGTATATGGAGGATGGGATGGGGGATGATGGGGATTTCGATGTTCTAGAAGGGGAGGATGAAGATGAAGATTAGCTAGTTAATAATGATAGGTGATTTTCAGGAGGAATAAATTATTGCAAGCGTCAATTTCAATCACTGGCACTGTACTAATCGAGTGCTAAATCATGACATAAGTGTGGCTTTAATGATGTGGTTCAAGATATTTTTCATTTCTACGATATCATTCTACTCTACCAGAGTCTACCAGAACCAAAATAACAAAGATTCCAAACAGTAAACACAACGCCGTCCCACCCACACTACTTCCTCCACCTCTGTGCAAAACCATGCATCCTATCCATCAACACCGGAAACACACTATTCACACTCTCCTCAATCAGGTTTCTAAAAAACTTTACTGCCTCTTCCTCGCTCATCTCCAAATTAAACCTCTCTTTCACTTTTAGCACAGCTTTATCCGGCTCTAACCTAATATCAGGAATATTCGCATCTACCATGAGCGCAAATAAGTTCAGTATCAAGTTCGCCGATTTCCTCAAAGTTGTATATGCGGTGTAACAGTAATTCTTAAAATTTGCATAGTTCACTGAATTTGCCCCTCCCATACCGTCTACCATCTCCTTACACAACTTCATCGCCGGGGCAAATGGCTTTGGATCACGGCCAAGTATGAAGCCAAAGTCTGCGTGGAAGAAATGGCCATCAGGTGTAAGGAGGAGATTGTCGAGATGCCGGTCGCCAACGCCAAGGAGGTAGGTAATTACACAGTATCCAGCACAAGACTTGACATACGTATCCATAACCTCGGCCTTCACACCAGTTTCTGTGGTTTCATCTGGGTAATTGTTGCGTAGGTACGGGAGTACACCAGCAGCAGGAGCGTGTTTGCCCTCCTCAATGCTAGCGAGAGATAAGGAATCGACAAACTGCACAACCCCAGTATACGCAGACGTAGCAAGGATGCGGTATGGTGTAAGTTTGAGGTCAAGATTTTCTTTGCGCAGGAGCTTATCCATCAATGTGACGATCTGTATGACGAGTTGGTCCTGACGGAGGTCGTCACCAGTCTTGAATATTATTGGGTATCGGGCTCCAGTGTCCGTTTTAAGGTGAATAAGGAGAGGGAAGAGGGAAGATTTAAAGACATTTGAAGCCTCTTTATACATGCATTTATTAGCACAAAAACCCCATCACAGCGAGAAAGGGACCCACCAGGAAAACACCCCACTACGTTAACACCTGGATCCAACGGCAATGGGACCGCCTCAAACCCTATCAGCTCATTCTTTGGATCCGCCAACACCTGTTTCAATCTCTCAACCTTCTTTGGCCTAATCTCTCTCAACCCTTGAATCTCTTTCGAAATCTCCCCAATCATAAACACAAAATCTGCCTGCCGTTTAATCACTGCTCGTTTCTTATCCCCATCCTCCATCCTCCCCAATGCAACCTGGAACTCCCACGCTACCTTACTAAATAACCGTTTATATTCCTGATTCGTATCTTCCGTCTCAACCATTAGATACCAATAAAAGAAGTTCCCCAGAGTAGTATTTGCGCACGCCCTAGAAATAAGAAAGTTCGCCAGCGAACTATCGCGGGATGCATCGGTAGCTGTCGAAGGTTTGATACGCTCAAATTTGAGCGCTTGGACAAGCTGGAGGAGGTACAGTTGAAGTTCATCGTCATCGGCTTTGCGGAGGCGGTCGACAGCGTAAGCCCGAACAGCCATATTATCGAATCCCGGTCCCAGTAACTCGAGAGCATCATCGACATCGATTTCTGTCCATTTTGGGAGGAGCTGCACGGCTTGCTTACTCTCCGCTGCATCACTCCAGGAAACACTCTTAAGAAACTTTGTGAGACCTCTCTTATCTCTTGCTAGCGAGTACCTAAATTTCCATAGTAAGTCTTTTTCTTCGCTCGTTAGATCTTGTGTTGGCGAGTAATTAAGAATCTCATTTAGTTCGTCTCTGATTTTGGCGTTTGGCTTCAGGTCCCGGTCTAGTGGACCATTGCGGTGTGAGCGGACAAGACGACGGTGTTTACTCTCTGCCGGGTTGTCACGGGCCATCTCAGGATCATAGACACGCATTGTGAAGCCGAGTGTAGTTCCACCATTATCAGCATTTGAAACGGGAGTATTTCGATTCGGTGCAGTTGGGGCAGATGATGCCGTGGGGGATATGCTATTGCTGGTTGTATCCCCCTCCAAAGCCGCTTCAGTTTTATAGTCAAAGTCGTTATAAACAACTGGAAAATCAAAGCGTGGAAATTCAATAAACAGATAATGATCATTCTTCCGCTCCGATGATGCTTGTTTATTTATGCGCTCGATTTGCCGGAATGCAAGGTTGTCAAGCCAGTCGAGCCGGGGGAGCTCGCCGAGTTCGTGTTTTTTCAAGAGTTTTTCGAGGCGGTCGGTTTCGCTATTGGAAGAGACAGTGGAGGGGGTTGTCGAGTCGCTCAAACCGTCTGCTTCGACACCAGGCCAGAGCTTGCACTTTTGGCGACCCTTTTTAAGATTGCTGGAGGAGGTTAGCATAAGCTGCTATTCCACGAAGGGCAAGGCACCCACTTGTCTTTTTCAAACATGCTAACTGTTGTCCCACCAAATGGTACTGCTTTTCCGGGACCAGCAAGATCCCATACCGTGACAGCAAGCTGTGAAGATAACGGTAGATTACAGTACTTTACTGGTACCGTGAGCCATTCCATCCATCTACACAACACCTCCATGTTAGCCTTAAGCCCATACACTCTCTTGCAGCGATAGGGTGAGGATAAACCGACGTTCGTTGTGACCTAAAGGCTTTATAAGACGTCTGGACTGGCACTGTTAACGGCTTGCTATCGGCGAATAGCTGCACGGTGAGGTAGAGGTCGGAGGAATTGCTGTCTCGCGGTAAGTTAGCGACTGTGAAGGGTTGCTTTGGGGGTGACATGTGTACCTGGTATTTGATCCTACATGCTTAAGGCTTGGATCGGATAGGAGGGTTGTATATGGCAATGGAGTTCGGGACCCTTCGAGAGAGTCACTGTAGCAAGCCATTAGCTCCAAGGTAGGCTAGTGGGAGATGGGAGGAGATAGTTTACATCCTAACGCTCACCTCCATCTTGAGAGAGCGGGAGCTGGCGAACGTAAACGGCTCCATAACTGGAAGAGCCATGTTAACGAAGAATGAAGATAGCCTTGCGGAGGTGGCGGAAGAGAGTTGCTGAAGGTGAGTTTGGGGAGGTGGTGGTAGGTGAAGTCTGGATAAGATACCTAGCCCACTATCGAGGTGGGTTGCCCTGGCACGTGACAATCCATACTGTGACCTGCATACCTACAGTACAGTGTAAGGTCACATTGTGTATCCGCCAAGGATCTCCCATCCCGACACCTTTCAACATCTCAACCTCCATAAACACACCCCCGAGTAGTTCCACCCCCCCATCAAAGCTTCTCCAACCAACTCCCTCCCAGAACTCCTTGCTATACAACAATGTCCCTCCTTGACTCTCTCGGTATGTCCGAGCTCCGCCGCCTCAATCCCCGCCAACTCCTCTCCCAGGCCCTCAACTTCGCATTAATCCTCTCAACAGCGTTCATGCTCTGGAAGGGTCTCTCCGTCGCCACAAACTCGCCTTCTCCAATTGTCGTCGTCCTAAGCGGTTCTATGGAGCCCGCATTCCAGCGCGGTGATCTTCTATTCCTCTGGAATCGAAATCTAGACCTCAACAAGGATCCCACCGAATTCGGCGGAACGCAGGTCGGAGAAATCGTCGTCTACAATGTAGGCACTGCAATCCCAATTGTCCACAGAGTTGTCCGGAAGCATCAGGGATCGTGAGTACCTCTCCTTCTTTTCCTATAGCAGTATAGGTGCTAATTTGTAGCTATAGTAAAACTCCTCTCAACCTCCTCACAAAAGGTGACAACAACAATGCAGACGATATCGAGCTCTACCCTCGCGGGCAATGGTATATTGATCGTGAGAAGCAGGTGATTGGGAGTGTGGTTGGGTACGTTCCATTCGTGGGCTACGTTACCATAATGCTCAGTGAGCACCCTTGGATGAAGACCGCGTTGTTGGGGATTATGGGATTGTTAGTTATTGTGCAGAGGGAGTAAAATAAATTTGTTTTATGCAAGAGGTGGACTGTCCTTTATACCTAAGTGAGGAGTTGTCTGGTCCTTTCTTTTCTAAAGCTATAGTTTGGGTTTCGCGTATTTAAATTTCTACATTACGTCTCGGGTTTGGAGCTAGGTGGGAACAAGAAATGATTATTTAGATCAAACCGGACATGCAAAAAAAAATCCCGTTACACAAATATAGTACCGGAGACTATTACATGAATGGATACCAAAGATCGTATTATGTACTTGACTCCATCTCACTATGTAATAATACAAAATGAGCGAGCCAAGTGAAGACAAGGAGATGAAGGATGTGGAGTAGCGGTGCTTGTGTGCGCTTTTGTTTTGTTTTATTTGTTTAAGTTCCTTGGTGCTTGTTGGCTTCAGCTGGTTGGGGTATTCCACACCTTTAGGTGAGACCCTACTTAGGCGTTTACTAATATCTCGGAACGAAGTTGAAGCTGAAACTGCGCAACGTACATGTACTTCAACAGACACATAAATAATTGTATAAGAGCAACAAAAGTGAAGAATAAACACATATAGTGAACCTATGCAGCTGTTGTTACATCATGATTACTTTGACAAGGCTATGTGATTGTAGCCTCATTACGAGATATTAATGAACGCCTAAGTACAAGCGCTTTGGATTTAGTGGAGTGCGAGTACCATAGTCTTTGGGCTGCATGTACTTATGATTAATTTATTCGTTCATTTAATATAAAATGAGTACTCGTCCAGTGTACTACTAGGGCCATGGACTTATTATATTGAACAAAGTCACCCTTCTAGCACCGGAACGTGTATTTAAGTAGCCCAAAACTCTTCCCTAGGAAATAGTATCCTAATTATTCATAACGTATCATATAACCCTAAGTGTCGTAAGGTATTGATAGCTAAGAGATAACAATCCAGTATTTTATATAGGATCTCAATATATGCTTATGTAACCACAAGCCACCTACTTAAGAAGCCTTTTCTAACATCAAACAAAGCCCAGCAGAAACCCTACTCCCATACCAGCAGCCGATACCCGACAAAATAATCCAAACTCCCCTCCTGAACATCGTTAATATAATTTTAGAGTGATAATAAGTTGTATGTCCTAAATAATCCGATAAAGCCCACAACTCCAGCATGGCTACTTTGGCATTTCAATAGGTTACTCTGATTTCTACAGAACACCGTACTTCTATACCCAACCTCGGTTGACACAACTACTACCAGCAATAAAACCGAGCATTATAACCAATATCGGAATTAAAACTCGTACAGCCTCCGGTAGAATTATTCTAGAAACAGGGATTATCGAGCAGGGCTGCTAGCAAATGATATTGTCCAAACGTCCGTCATAAACGTAGAAGACCAATTATCTTGCGCGCCACATTTCCACAATAATCCTACCGAGAGCTGTATTAGCCTTGTCACCAGACCCTACTAACTAGAACCCGCATAATATGAAACATCTGTAGTTTATCCCTCTCCGGAGATTTAGTATTGTTGTGGCCAGTAGAGCGAGGTAAGATGTTTCCGGAGCTGCAATCCGCTCGATTGGACAGAGGGGTATGAATATTCAGAAACAGCCCTAGATGGCGCGGCTGGCGCGTCTGTAGAATATGAGATACCTTCCATTAGCTGGTCCGGTTGGGGGTAGTGATATTGGCAGTGGGTTAGGTTTCCTAGCAACCAATAAATCTTCCCTCCCTTAATGACACCGGACTTATTCTTCAGCCATCCTAAAAACTCAAACTTCAGAACGATAATAATATGCAGTTATCTCTCGTAGTGCATTGTTCTAGGATACAAATCCTGCCCCCTCTCTTCACATACTACCGATCATACCCCACCCAGATCAACGCCTCGGACAACTCCCAAGCAGCCAACTGGAAGAAGGAAAAAGAAATTAACCCGCACAGCCAAGGCCAGGATTAAATCAAAAATTAAGCAACCCAGAAGGCCCGAAGACCTTTGGCAGAAGCTCAACCCTCGCTGTGCAATGAGGGTATGTCGCATCCGGAAATCTGGCCTACGTGTGCGCCGAATTTCGTCGCCAGGTAAGTATGAATTTCTTAGAGGGACGCGGGGAAGCCTTGATTATATAGTAGTGTATTTCTTGGCGCCGAGAACTCTCCTTTTGCCGCCTAGGCTGGGGTTTGCCCTGAAGGGCTGGACTGTTCTTTGGAATGTCATGAGGATGCCACTGGTGTGATGTCATGATTGCGGCTCTGGAAGCTTGTGTCATTGACAGCCTAATACTACCTTTAAGCTTACATCATAGGGTGCTTAAGGCAGTAGGAGAGTCTACAGTGAGTCAAGTATAAGTCCCATCAGAAGTTACATCTCCCTACTTTAGCGAAGATGGTATCCCCTAAACCGTCACACCCAACCGTTCGGGACCAGTCTTTCAGCGATATACCCCAACTACAATACCTCTAGGAATTATGCTAGAAAAGTTAGACTGCATTCTCTAAACAATAATCATTATATAAATCGAATAAGCCTACATTTACTATTCCATCTTCATATCCCTACCCCTAGTAATATGACACACTAACACGTCAAAATGACGAATTGATTCGACCAATCAAGCACCTTAGCTAAAGTTAACTCTCGGCACCCGTGGCTTGGGCCCTTTCTCCGAGATAAAGCACGCTATACTATGCCCGGGTACTCCTCCGCTTTTCTAGTCTAATGCACTTTACATACGTGTAGTAAAAGTAAGAATGAGACTACATGCATACACCCAAGTTAGAGCTACAGTCATATTTATCTACATATGTGCCCCCCCGGGGTCGTGGCTACGTAAACACCTAGTGGTGTTCTTCTACCATCTTTTCAATATACGATAATCCCACAATCCTCTAGTTCGTCTAAAATGAACGAAGAAAAGCCTCCAAGAGCCCTCTACTTTGCCTATGGCTCAAACCTTTGGATTAGACAAATGGTCACCCGTTGCCCCTCAAGCACAATAGTTGGAACCGCCACTCTCCCGCTCTACCGCTGGTTTATCTATTCTCGGGGATACGCCAATGTCTCTCCATCACCTAAAGACAAATGCTACGGTGTTGTTTATAGTATTACTGAAGAAGAAATCAGTATACTAGATAGGTATGAAGGTGTACCAATTTGTTACGAGAGAAAGGTGTTAGAGGTTCAAATGTTGGATGATTGGCGGTTGGTGAAAGCTATAGTATATGTGGACCCGAGATCGGAAGAAGGTGTAGTGAAAACGGAGTATATTGACAGAATTAACAATGGGCTGGATGATGCGAAGGATATCCCAGAGTCTTGGGTGGAGAAGTATATCAGGCCGTATATCCCGGCTAGGAATTTGAAGGCTTAGTTATTTAAAAAAAAACTATTTATATCTGGGCCGACAAAGTTCATCTTGTTCCTCTAAATTACTCCAAGTCCAAAGCTCGTGACCATAGTCGAGCGTCACGGTAGGGAGAGGAAGATATTATTTTATCAATGTAGCTGAAGAGCCTTAACTTACCAAAGGACAAATTTACTACTTACCTATCGTCTGTTTTATACCTGGCCTTGGTCCCACTGATTTTATTATTTTGCTCGCGTGGCAACAAGGCTATGCCAAGTACGCCACCTACAGAGCCTCAACCCCCCGCATCTACCTAAAACCCCAACACCATCAATCAATCTCCAACATCCATAATAAGAAGTCATGTCTAACATCGCTGCCAGCAAGATAATCTCCCAAGAGCCACTCATGACCCGTGATGCCAAATGGGTCAAACTAGTCAAGTAAGCCCACTTGGACTTACGCTGTGGATAAAGAGCTAATGAATATAGAACAACATATACCGACCCCAACGGTGTTGAGAGGACCTGGGAATCTAGCGAGCGTTGTACACGCCCTCCAGGAGTTGATTTTGATGGTGTTGGTATCATTGCAGTTCTAGAAAACCCAGGGCAACCACCAGAGCTATTACTACAGAAGCAATATCGTCCGCCAATTGGAAAGGTGTGAAATAATCCCAGCCGAAGATTGTACCAACAATAGTTACCAATGGTCTGTAGATCACCATTGAGGTCCCCGCAGGTCTAATCGACGCCGACGAAACCCCCGAGGAATGTGCAGTCCGTGAACTCTATGAAGAAACCGGCTACCATGGAGTCGTCGAAAAGGTTGGCGACGTAGGTGAAAGGAGCTGCTTGATGTTTAACGATCCTGGTGACCCTCCCTTTACTCCCCTTCTTCGCCCAAGCTAACAGCGCCATAGGCATGTGCAATACCAACCTCCACTTCATCCACGTTAAGATCGATCTCACCGACAAACGCAATAAGAACCCCAAGCAGCACCTTGAAGAGAACGAGTTCATCGAGTGCTTTACCGTGCCCTTGAAAGATCTTTATAAGGAGTGTAGACGTATGGAGGGAGAAGGCTTTGCTATCGATGCTAGGGTTGGATCTCTTGCAGAAGGATTCGAGGTTGCAAGGAAATGGAAGTTTCTATAGAGGGGTAGCTAGATATGAGATATTCATCGGAAGAGGATAGTGATTCTTCGAAATTAGCTGGTAAACCTGATAGAATCCCTCCTCCTCCCTTACCCCCACCACGTAAATCGCAGTAGGGATGACCTCAGAAAATGTGAAACCTCATCATAGGCTGTGTAGAGCTGTCGTATACATTGTCGTAATCGCCGAGTGATTCTTCATGACCTCAAGCCCTTGAGCGCCTGGCTGTACTTAGTAAGTTTCGTGAAGCACATGCAAGTACATGTAGTGTATATACTACAAGGGTTCGAAATGCAGGCTCACATGTGAAAAGCCACCATCTACCCCACACTAATCCTTAGCCTTTCATGTGACTCTAGACTCCATCTATCATAATAAGGTAATTCATGTATATATATCAAAAAAAACGCAGTATCAGAGATCGGCGTCCATAACTACATATATACCATTAACATTAAAAGCATCTAAGTTCTATGCTTAACCTACTCACAAAGCAGAAAAAAAAGAGAAAAAGGGTGATAATATACAAGAAGCATCCATCATAAAAACAAGAATAAAAATCACCCCCTTAACATTACATTATGCCTTAATTTCCGAAAAAATATATGGAAGTAGCACCACACACGCCTTATAAAACACACCGAAGCTCTTCACAAAGGCAACAGGCCAGTTAGACATGCTCAAGCTCGCAAACATAACCCACATACTGTAAAACGCAACTGCGAAAAAGTGGTAAAATAGTACTATCGGTTGACGGATGATACCCGCGAGGAGACCTACCGGACCGTCGATGCATTGGCCACCAACACGGAAGTATTCGAAACAACCTTTCTGAAGGGTTCGGAGACGATCATCTATGTCATGTTAGTAATGTGAAGGTAAAACAACCCAATTAAAACAGCGAGGGGATACAAACCATTGGCAGCGAATAGGGAGTACAGAGCTTGAGCAAGGATATTTATGACACTTGTCAATGATTTACGGTCCCAGTGGAAACGAGACATTTGGCGGAGGACTAAGTTTGTGTCTTCCAGATCAGGTACGTTTGAGGGGCTGAGGAGCTCGGTAACGAGGACAACGTCATTGAAGGCGACTGTCATGCCGCCTCCAGTAAGAGGATGTCGCATGTTCATTGCGTCACCTAGTAGGATCATTCCAGGTGTTGTATTTGTGCTTGCTGGCAGAAACGAGTTGGGCATGCTCGGGAATCGCTCTGCATCCAATGCAGCTTTGAATGATGGCTGGATGCACTCGGGGAGGTCGGGGAGAACAACGTTCATAAGGTGAGCTTTTACACCCCCCTCTGCTGTAGTAGGCATCTTTGGCATGTCAATGAGAGCCCTAGTCTCGTGTGTGCCAATCTGGTAGAGAAGAACAGGGGGGTTGTTCCCCATGATGACGTGACCATGATTGGGGGAGGGAAGGACAGCATCTTTGAGTTCGAGGCCGACAAAGTTGGATCGGACTTGAGGTTTCTTGTTGATGCACTTCTTACGGAAATTTGAGGCATAGCCGTCAGCGGAAACGGTAAGGGCGCCAAAGAAATGTTCCTCGAGGTCGGAACCCTTCTTTTTGCAGACAACACCAAGGACCTGGCCCGTAGCCTCGTTCTTGATAACATCGCGAACAGTAGTTTCAAGGATGGTAACACTATATCGGGGGGTTGTAAGCATGTATTCCCGGTTGTGATCCCTCGTATCAGCAGGGGGTAGCATACTTTGGAGCTCTCCTTGCCGCCTCACGTAGTTTCATGATGAATTTTCCATGATGAAACGACCTCCCCTCCGGAGCCTTCCCGTCAGGTCCCTTAGGATAAGGAATTGTGACTCTTTCGCCATGGTAAATGCACTCGTATCCGTAGACCTTGACCGAATCAATTCCCTCGAGACAATCTGCACCACCGGGCTATCAGCACAAAATTCCAATCGCAACCAACCGACCGAGGGAAGGAAAGCAAGAGAAGAAAAAAGAACCAACTCACCCCTCATCCCCAACTTCTCCAACGCACTCACTCCCCCCGGTTGCAGCAGCTCCCCAACAATCCTATCGGGTTCCGAAAGATCACGTTCAAGCAGCAAAACATGGCGACCTTGCTTCCCGAAGGCGGAGGCGAGCGCACACCCAATTATTCCCGCACCGACGATGACAACATCGTAGGAGTTTTCCCGTCGCTCTGTTTTTGTGAGGGAAGACATTGAACTATGGTATCTAATAGCAGCCTGAAGTGAATGTGATGCGTAAAGTGAATGTGATGCGTAAAGACTGTTGTTTTGAGAAGTGATGAAAAGAAAGGAAAGAAGAAAAGTTTAGACGAGGGGAGGGATGTCTTTATGTGGAAGGATGTTGTTACTGGGGGGGGAGGGAAAGTGTTAGATTCAAGGGGTAAGAGCAAGCCACCGTGCATGATACGGTCTGACACGTGAAAAAACGATGAGCATCGAACCACCACTATCTATATGTATGTTATCGGGTGGACGTCAGACGATTATACGCCTGATGATTAGAGTAGAACTGACGATACCCGTTGGGAGAGGTGCGGACGGGGTGCCGAAGGTGGACCGACCATATGTATACATGGAGTACATATGGTAGGGTTGGTTGACGTGGGCTACGTTCACCGCCGCTGGATTACATAAGGTGTTTCCCCTTTATCTACGTGTATACATGTAATACCTGCTGTCAGGTATCTCACCAAGTATCACTCCCTTGTCTGCCTACATGGACTCACCAAGTATCACTCAGGTTCATGGGTCACCATAGCATCTTTGGCTGTAATGAGCATGCCGTAACCAGAGCTTTTATCAACTCCTGGATTCCCTCCACACCCCCTCTCTACTCCCTCGACTAAATAAGAAATATGGGATAGCCTAGTAAATAATATTACTACAGCTAACACACATACACGACACAAAACCACACAAAGAACAAAGACACCCGCACCCGCAGAAAAAACACTAAAAGGTAAAACTCACAAACAAAAAAGTCGAGAAGCGAAAATACTACAGAGCCGTCAACACTCGTATGCGAGACATATGCAGTAAGGGTATATACTATAACCCGGATATCAAACACAATCCCCTCCTTGTATCTTTTTCTAAAAATCAATCAAGCAAAGGAAGGGTGTGGGAGGTACAAAAAAAAAGGCAGAACTGCGGGTAAACAAATCCGAAACAGGAATCCAAATCCAACAAACATTAAGAATATAAAGAAGGTATCAGGCCTATACATTTTATGGGAACGCATTGGGGGGGAGGAGTCAAAGGCAAAAAATCAAAATCATAAACAGCGGTGGTATAGACAAAAGTAGCATTAGGATATATTGCCCTAGAGAGTGAGAAACGTAACGGAGATGAAACACGGGTATTATAAACAGTTGATAGGGGATGACGTTTTTTCGGTTGGTCGATATTACCATCACATTAACCATCATCAGAATCTAGCCGAGTCGTGTCTGTTTTATCGAAAATTGCCCCCTCCCCTTCCAATCAAAACATACTCTCGATAATCGGCTTTGTAAGTCGCTGTCGAGTTAAACTAGATTACTCATGCAAACCGACAGACTTGTAGGAGCATCAGACACTCGAATCCCGCTTTCTTCCATCATAATACGAATCGTAGACCTCCGCTAAAGACTGCGATGAAACCCGGTTGTTGTTGTTCCCATTATCCACACCCAACTGCGCTCCATTTCCCTCCACCACATTATCACCACCCACACCACCAACTACGCCTCTATTGTTTATCGTCGAGAAGGAAACCTCTCTTTCTCCTGGTACTGCTGCTCATTACCTTTAGGCACGCATTCGAACATAAAGTAAGTTTCAAAAAAATCAAAAAAATCAAGGCTACAAAGCCATCCAAAAACTCGCGCTACGAAAGTAGAAAAAAACTTACTTGGAGAATCCGGGGCATCGATCTTGATTTGTGGTTGCCCTCTTGGGGGGGAAGGAGGAGGTCTGCTAAAATTTTTTCCAGGTCCACTCTGAGACCCGCTACTAGAGCCAGGCGGCGAGTCTTCATCCACCACAGACCCAGCGTCAGAAAATATGGTCATAGTACGCTTAGAAGCGTCAACCTGGATCGGGGCTTTATTACTCTGTATTTTAGGTCCTCCAGATGAGAATCCGTTTAGACCAAGTCCGCTAGTCGGAATATCTGACTCCAACTGCGGGGAACTGTTGGAGAGCGGGCTAGGCGATCGGGGGAACTTGGGCGACTCGGGGGAGCGGGGGAGTTTTGGTGAATCAGGAACATTCAATTGCATGTCCACAGCAACCTCCGGGCGTTTCGCGAGCGGCGCAGGTACCTGGGGGGGCTTTGGGTTTCCGACATCAATGGTGATGACGCTGCTAGTGGCACTTGCGGATTGGCTACCCGTTGACTTTTGACCAAACGGAATGTTTGCTGCGGAAGGTACCAAGGTACTGCTAGACATGTTTTGGGGGGTGGGAGTGCTTGGTCTTGATTGTGCGACTCCTCCATAGAACCCTCTTTCTAGCGCTCTGATTCCAAAAAGATCCCCCTCCCCCTCTTCCCTTTGGTTGAGCGCGATCTGTTCTACTTTCCCCTCTTCATTGGCGGCTTTAGCCTTGGCTTCCTGTGGAGTTTGTTAGATCTCATGGTATTTGTAAATCAATTACCGACATGTTAATTCTTGGGGTGGGAAATGGTTATGTACTTCTTGGAACTTTCTCGTCCTATACAACGAATAAATATTAGTAACACAACCACAAATATATCAACCATGCACGGTAACATACTTTTGTCTGATATAAAATAACTTCATAAATCCAGCAATGAACACCAGAAGAATCAAAGAGAAGAGAACAATACTACAAGAACCTTCAATATTAGCAATCAAGCCCTAACAATAGCACCTAGAAGACAAACTTACGCATATTTAATACCAAGATTGAGATCTCCAAACCAACCCATTGCAAACGGTTTTGTATAAGGTGTAGCTTCAAAAAATCAAAAAGAGAGAAATAGTGGGATAAGATAATCTAGTAAAAAAGGAATTGCAGTCGAATAGTACTCAAATAGTCAAAAAGAGTGGCAAGAATATAATATTCTTTTCGCAAAAGACAGACTTTTTTTCTCAAAAATGACCGAATGAAGAAAGAAAAGAGTGAACGAATCTTGTGCACAAGCCCAGCAATGTGGGAATTGGAGAAAGTAAATAGAAAAGGGGTGTCCTTTTAGTGTTGGACCGGATGTAACCCTAGAACGCTGCCCAACTAGCTTGCAGATGCCACAACCCGGTTCCTGAGAGAATGGATGCCAAAAACGAATGGATGGATAACCAAATATGGTAAAGTGGGAAAATTGGATCAAGGCAAGCGACAGACAGTCTCAATAAAAGAGTGGATAGAGTAGAGTCAAGACAAAATTAACAAGAAAACATCAAGGTGATGTCTTGCTTGAAAAAAGGTGACTACTCTGATACTATTGTCGTCGTCCTGGGCGGGTAAAGAGAGTTGGAACAAAGAGGGAGGGGGAGGGGAGACAAAAGGTAGAAAAGAGGGAGCCAGCAGAAAAGCAGAATTATGTACCT
The DNA here is from genome assembly GCA_033030425.1 of Verpa conica. Taxonomy (NCBI): domain Eukaryota; kingdom Fungi; phylum Ascomycota; class Pezizomycetes; order Pezizales; family Morchellaceae; genus Verpa; species Verpa conica. The sequence continues at coordinate 446,554 of JAUFSD010000021.1, read as the reverse complement.
AAAGATAGAGATTTGTTTCTACGCTTGCCAGGGAAGAGGAAGGAAGCCCGTGACGACGAAACACGCGAAAGGAAAGGGGGAAAAGGTCTAAGAATCATCCCTACTCGCCCTCGCCCTCGCCCTCCCCTCCAGCAGCACACCTTGATTGAGAGATATGAATCAAACCAGGCAGACGGTTCAGACAGGGCTTGGTGGCGAGAACGGCAAGCTGGCCGCCCCTCAACGTTCATAGGTGGTGACCAAATAAAAGTTAGAGTCATGAAAAGTCTCCGTCGAATCAATTTCTTGATGCCCCCTCCCAATATCAAAATCTGCGCGTAACCAGACACAAAGACATACATGTAACCTCGCCGCTGGAAGAGTAGTGCATCAGTACCATTGCAGCACAACCACAACCACAACCACAACCGCAAGCCAAGATCTATACTTACCATTACCATAATATCCAGACGCCAGAATCGCAAGAGCGACGAGGGGGAAAACGTACGACGGCACGAGAAAAGACCACGCCCAGTTTCAGTCTCGGCCACCTATCGCAAGAGTCCCATTGCAGAGGCGGTTCCTTCCTCGTTAGGTTGAGGTTCCTGGCGAGATGCACCGTTTCGGCGTCACTACAGCGATCCGAGCGCAATCCCTGGGGAGATGTTGCAGGGATAATACGCTGGGCATATGCCGCTAAAGAAGGTTTCCTGCAGGGGCAGGCAATACCTAGCCCCCGCCATCCATGGGCAGGCAAACAGCCGGCTGGGGGAAATATCCTGTGGAAAACCAGCTGAACTGTCAGTGGAAGAGTGGGTCTTGTTTCGCTGGGCCTCGGCTACGCGCGAGGAGTCGCAAGAAATCTGCATATAAGTAAACGTCATCCCAAGTACGCTCAACGCCCACCAGGCAGTCGGGCCTAGGTACGGCTTGTTGGTAGAAGAAAGTACAAGTGTGATCTCAAGGTTGTGTGTTATCACTATAGGCGTGGGGGTGGGGGATTCCTCTACCAAAGAAGCGATATCATAATTACTTTAGAGGCATACCCTCTTTTACTCATCACTCTGGCCTTGTCCAACACAAGGGCAAAATTAACTGTTTCATTTGGTAACACATTTTTACGGCTGCGTTAGCGACTTCACGATAATTAAGGGAAGCTGAAATGGTAGGAGTGAAGTGTACCCGCAGTGGCTTTTACTAAAACTCTCACCCAGCAGCAGAAGGCTCAGCTGGGAAACCCGCACCTGTCACTTATAACCTGAAAGCTTATACAAAGATTGAAGAAGGCGCGCACATACGCAGGCATAACAAAGCCGCCCAGAACACAAACCCCTTGAGCCAGGTACGCGCGGCCAAATGGGGATAAACTCAGGGGACGTTAGATGGGATGAGGTGGTTAGCAAGCGAGCCGGCACAGACGGGATGATCTATACGAAGCTACCCTAACCTTATATGGCCCCCATCTCGTTACACACTAGTTGCCAAGGACCCAATATCTTGACTCTCGATTTAGTGGCACTCAATCAAGTATAGCTGCTAGAATAAGGAGAGACTTTTCACAGAAGAACTCAAATATTTTCCGCCCTTACAGGCATAAAACCAGGAGACTGGGACAATAATAGGACCGGTAATTCAGAAGGGTCAGGCGCGGGTACATGTGCAGTATTAGGTTTGGATATATAAAGATCTCAAGTAGTGGAAATTTGTGAGAACAAGCACAGATAATTACGCTATAAGCTATTTCCTAAGTATATACATGTGTAGACCGGCGGGGAATCAGAAAGACCTAGGCTCATTGTCGGGTACTTCTCGGTGACGTGGAATGGGAAAAAATTGTTCCAGCGCAAAGGCCCATACCCGGATATTTGGGATATCTCCAAGCCTCTTTCACAGCGGCTCGCTTTGAAAAAGGTTTCATAGGGTGTCGGGTTTACTCGGAGCCGTGACTTGGGCTATGTCTTTACTTTCTTTTTTCCTCTTCATCACTGGACCTACTTGACGTCGTGATAAGGGTAGATTGGTAGCCACGGAAACCCCCACTAGACGACACATGCATTCATAACCTAGTTCCGATTGCAACGGGAACATAACTAGAAATTAAGTTGTGATGGAATGAGTTGGTCTTTGCTTTGCCTTCTCCTAAAGTCCCTCAAATAGGTGTACTATGAATTAACAGGAAGAATTAAGAGGGTCATGTGATCGACCCACGAACTCTAAAAAGGAGTGATTTCCCACTAAATGCCTAGCTGTTTAGCCGCTCTCCTAGGCCCTTTAACGCTGTCGATAAGAGGCACGTGGTATAATGAGAGAGCGGGGTTGTCACTCCTCAATAATCGCAAAAAGCATATATACTGATCTTGGGAGTCCCCGAGACTTGTATTTCCTCAGATCGGAACGGGCCGTGTAATAAGTCGGTGCTATCCGTGAAAGTCTTTTCCATATTTCCACAAATAAATACGAGGGCTGTGTTGGTGGCCTAGCCAAGGACCTATATGTGAAATATTGATATAAAGGCAAGAAGATGTCGCAGGCGCGACTTACAGAAGGCTTGCGTCTCTCAAGGTAGTATTTTATTGTCCCTTGCAGCAGGGCTGATAAGCCTTGGCTGGCTCCTTGGGCGAATTCAATAACAACCCCACACTGATTGGTTCATGTAGGTCAGTGAAGCGAGCTTCATACAAAATTTTTTAATGAACAAGCATGAAGCGCAAACAGTTGAGGGTGTCGAGGTGAAAATCCAATATGCAAAGACCAGGATTCAGAATCAGCAAGAGATTTGACTGAGCAATGCCCGGCATAGCCGTGGATGTATGGTCTGCATTTCACATATGTAAGGTACGGGCAAGATTTGATTGACGCTAAGTAGCTGTGTCTACGCCAATCAGTCTAAGCTGAAATCCATGCTGCTGCGGCCAGTCCAACCAACCAACCAACCAAAGTGAGACTGAGACCATCGAGCACCGGTAAAACCGGCACGTGCAAACCCCTTATGCCTGAGAGGATCGTTAATCATCGAGCAATCAGAGCGAGTTTTGTGATTACGGTTTAAAACATCTAAAAACCCATCAATGGGAGTGCATACTAGGAGATTTGAGATCTATCTATCCCGCGGGTTAAGGTTTAAGTCACAAGTAAACAGGAAATGGTCAGCGAAAGGTTCTCGTGCACAGATAGGGTATGAATTATCTCAAAACCCCGGAAACGAGATGCCAGTTACAGCAGGTTTCGATCTTACTCTGCGGTCTTAGACAAGGCCTTATAAGGATGAACAATCCCCAAGACAATTCTTTGAGAATTAAGAACTTATTAAAACTTAATATAATAGTATCTAAGATTTAATCTATTTACTAAGCCGCCTCAGCTCCCACACCTAGCTAGAGGCGATCTGAGATAGCCTAGCCAATTCTAGAATACTCATTTCAACCCACTCTTGCATTCTTTTATAGATCCAGATTACCTAAAGACCTTTACAAGATGTGTAGGTGATTTCCCAGGGTGTGGCTAAGACGAGTGATAACTTGTGATCACGATAAGAATTTTGTGTGTAACATTAGCCCCATGCAGCAACGACGAATCAACAGTTGACCACTAGCTCTAAAAACACCCTCTTTATCCCAATAAAAACATAGACAATATCAATGCGTAGGGAATAATTGCAAAGTCATGACAGCCCTGTAATCCCAGTAATCAATAACATAATTACAATATCCTTACGTCACAAACATGCACACGCAGAGCCTCATTCTGTCCCTCCTCCCCCTCCTCCTTCTTTGCCCCTCACCACTATCTTTCATATCCTCAGATACCCCTATGAAAAATCTGTTGAATCCTTTGCGCTCAATTGTCCGTCCCCGCCCCACAGTCTTCAGTAATCCCCTGGGCCGCACCATGTCGACATTTACCCTCCCCTCAACCTCCACTACCGTTCAACTCACCTCCGATATAACTCAAGACCAGCTTCTACAGTTCCGCCCATTCAAAGAATGGATATCGACACTCCAGCATTCTCTCGAGCTTCAGTCAAAAAAGCCGGATCATCCGTTTCACGATGATCCCTACAAACTCGAATCGATTACTATTCAGTCAGTCGACTTCTTTGGTTCTCGTATTGGCTTCCTTAAACTCAAGACTGTAGTAAAGTCTGCAAGCGGAGACTCTCTTCCAGGCTCAGTTTTCCTGCGCGGAGGTAGTGTCGCGATCCTCCTCATACTTGAAGCTGAGGGCCAGAGCGGGCAGTCAGAGCGCTGGGCAGTGCTGACTGTGCAGCCCCGAATACCTGCGGGATCTCTGGAGATGGTTGAGTTGCCCGCGGGAATGATTGATGACTCTGGTACTTTTTCCGGTGCCGCGGCAAAGGAGATTCAGGAGGAGTGTGGGATTGAGATCCCAGAGGATAAGCTTATTGATTTGACATCCCTTGCGCTGGGGGATCTTTCAAAAGCGGCGGATGAGAAATTAGAGGAGGCAGTGTATCCGAGTCCGGGAGGGAGTGATGAATTTATGAAGATTTATGCGTACGTACATAACGTAAAGGAAGGAACGCTGAAGGACTGGCAAGGAAAGTTGACGGGGTTGAGAGACCATGGAGAGAAGATTACATTGAAAATTGTTAGATTAGAGGACTTATGGAGGGAGACGAGGGATGTAAAAGCGTTGAGCGCAATGGCAATATGGACTGGGTTGAAAATGTAGATACCATAGATGAATATCACAACTATTAAGCAGCCATAGGGTTTGATATAGGTCAGTTGCATATTGGGATCTTGAGCAAGTACCTAAATATCGAGCCTGGTATAATATATATATACTTATATATGTCTATATCATATTATTATGGCAAAAAGATTATTATAGCGACTTACCTTAGAGCTATTAGTGATCAGGATCAAGTAGCAGCATACATATTGAAGATTATAAAACGGGGGTATCGGGATAATTTTCCAATCTCTTTTAGATTTACTACTAATTTAAATATGAATGTCACTAACGGTTTTTGTATTTAATTGCGTGTATAAAATAAGAGGTGTCCTTAGTATATATATATATCATATGGGGGAAGGGGGGTGTTATTTCCTTATCAATATTTTTTTTAGATTTTCTATGTTTTGTGAGTAAAGGCGGTAAGCTTACTATCGCAATGGGCTCTAGATAATGATATTCTCTTAAGTACTGAAAAGAAAGAAGGAGATATCCCCGTGCTAATAAAATCTGGTGGAAATCTGAAAGAGGGTGAATATATCGTGGGTATAACGGTTTATCCGATTACCTCACGTTAAAGAATCTATCTCTCTAGAGACTACACATAGTGCCGAGGTACATCATCTAGGAGGTCAATATTTTGGTATGTCCCTTTCTACTTGATTTTTCTCGCGTTGTACCACCAAAAAGCACTCGATAGTTGAGGGAAAGAATATAAATAATCAATGAATTAATCATAAGTACATGGGAATATAAATAATGATACAGGGATGACATAAAGCTTTATTCTTGGCACGCCTGGCCGCTTCTGTCCCTGTCTGTTTTACTCTTACATATTTCATTTCCTTAACATACGTCTATGTATAAATGTACCAATCCTGCCCTCATCTATTACTACAGTACGCCCTCCCTATAAGAACACTGCCTATAAGAATATGCATTCTCGGTTTCAGCTAGACCAGCAAGGTTAGATTTCCTCTATTTATAAGGATATTCATCTTATAAGGTATATTACTAAGGTTCAGTCCCAAGCGTATTGTTATAAGAGTCTACTGTATTAGATATATATTACTAGCGTTATATATTATGTACTATAAAAGCTCTTTACGGAAATAGCCCCCCCGGTATAACTCCCTTGCAATTATACACCAAGCACAAACATCAATTTTCGTTATCCTCAAAGTAGTGCAATTTTTCTTAAGTAGGATTCTAGTATTGCCTAAAACGTAGAATATCTATAGGTGATTTGATTACAGAGTATTGATTTTATGGGTAATAGATGGCTTTCAAGCTAGTTCCTTTAGTTATTGGGGGGGAAAGAGGCAAAACAAAAAAGCTAGTGTCTTTATATGATAGGGGGTACGTATTATCAGCTTTTGGGTTTACAAAAAGAGGTGAGTCAATGTGCTCTAGCTCTTCTATACTACATATGGTGAAATTATGATTCCTAACAGAGCAAGCAAGATAATAAGATTGAGTTCAACATATAAACCTAGTTATTGTCCGGGATAGACAAATTGATTAACATAATGTAGGGAGTCGGAAAATAGTCGGTATTTTTATATATTCCCTATTATTATCAATATTATTGATTAGGCCTTTGTGGCGTCATATCCTCATGTTACATATGATTCCTTTGTATCTTAAACTAGACAAGAATCGCCCCTTATTCCAGCGGAGGGATCTATATTTTTTTAGGGGTAGTTAAATATATTATGAATTAGTCAAAAACAACGATATGTACATGCAGTTAAGTGTTATGTCGCTCACGAAATATATTCCTTTCCCAGGAATCCGGAAAGACGGCGGATATGACCAGCTCAGATACACCCATAGCATTGTGATATTTTGGGGGTCATTCTATAGGTTCAGGGTCCTTAGACTAGTTCTAAGAAAACTACATGTAACTGAAGTCATTTCCCTTCTCTGCGCGCCTTAGTAATGCACCCTCCTCTGAAGTATAACAAACCTCCCTTATGAGAGAAGTGAAATCCATGTGTTATCTATAATCAATAGACTAAATACCAGGGGCCTAGGCTGTTAATCATCTTTTGGGGGTTTTCCGGGCATTTAAATCCGATGCTTACTATATCCCACCCTCCTTTTTCAAGTATAAAAGAGGGAGATAAATCTCAAGCTACACAACAGTTCGGCAAATAAAAAAACAAACAAAAAATAAGCCGGGATCAGAACAGAGTCAGAAGACAGGATCGATGTAATGAGATTAATGAAGCTGATCAAGTCGTACAGCAGCCGGCGAGCGGGGTCAAGACTTTTATGTTCTAGGCCTGTGCCATGTGAGTGCAGTAGCTCAGGATATTTACGTCTGTCACGTGATTATTCATAACCCAGGCGGTAGGAAGGTTGTCAGCTGATCTATATAATATTTAGAAGCTTTAATTTCTAGGTAGATGATTTTTAATAGTAATGATACACATTGGAGATTCATAATTTTCGAGTGATGAAATGTGACGGAGGTGATAGATGGGTAATGAGTTTTAGGTGAAGTACCAGGACCACTGTATGGTAATCCCCCAGTACTTAACTCATTATAATCACCTACCGAAAACCTCCGCCCTGAATCACTTCTCAATTCAACTTTATTCCACATCTACTCTACAACCCTCCCCCATACCTTTAATAAAAGAAAAGAAAAAGAATAGAACAGAACAGAGAAGTACGTACTAACGCCATCAAAATCCAAGTCAAAAAGCAACCCCGACAGAAATAAGAAAAAAGAAGAAAGATGCAAGTTTTTTAAAATACAGATATATATGCACTTATTATCAGTATCACAGTGTATGCAAGAGTAAGTCCACTAACATAACACCCCCTCCCCCCTACCAAATAGTCTACCGGCTCAACCGCGAAAGACTTTAATCCTATCGACCACATTTGCCCTACAGATAGGGCACTGGACGGTCCTCGGTGAAAACTCCGACAGCTTTCGGACTCCCAATTGGTCTGCGCACCACTACTCATTGTTAAAAACCCCATGGCCTAAAGCAGCGTTACGAGGGAGAAGTAACATACCCCACAAAGCACTAAATGACTACAAGGTAATAAAACTGTATCTGCAATCTGCCCGAAACAAATTTTACACTCACAATCCATCACCATAGCTTCTGCCTCCAACGGCGGCGGCCTAGTATCATCATCATCTAGGCCTTTCGGTGGCTCCCAAGTAGTTCTGCCACCTCTGGAGCGTCGAGGACGTCTAGCATTAGCTCTTACCCTGCTTCGGACTTCACGTCGCATCTGTAGAATCCCATCTACCGCTCTATCGATTAAGTCTTGCTGGTCAGGAGTTATTGCGTCACCTTCGAGGTTCTCCCGGAAGCTTTGGAGAAGGGTGGAAGTTTCGCTAGCGGCGGTATCAAGATCGAGGCCACTTTGCTGGGATCCGGGGTCGGGGAGTGTTACACTGACGTCCATGGCTGCACGGACAGATTCGGGAACAGGCGCATCTGGGTCAGGGAACCAGACAGATGCAGGCGAGGGGCGACGACCTTCTTGTTCAGCTTGTTGGCTACGGCTATAAGCTTCCCAGGATCTTTGGAATCTTCCGAATCACGTTAGTCATATATCTACATACCAAAAAACGATAGCTCCGGAGAATACTTACAGAGCGGAAACGGGAGAAACATAGTCCTCATCCTCAACATTCCCCCATACCCGCCTAATCTGCTCCTGTTGTTCCCCCCGCTCCCTCCTCTCCCTAAGTTCTCTCAGTTGCCTTAATCCTTCAGTTGCACGACCAAGTATATCATTGTGATCGTAGCTACCCCCCTGCTCTGCAGGGGTTCGCTGTGCTTGCGCTGCATATTGGCGGGTTTGCTGCTCGAGTTGCTGCGACAAGGATGCAAGTTCTGCGGAGCGTCTAGCAGCACCTTCGGAAAGATGGGCAAGTTCAGTTTCAATATCTTGAACACTATTAGCAAGGGACCAGATTGGTTGAGTCCTGTCCGATTGTTGTGGAGAATTTGTTTGGGTGCTTTGTTCACTTTGCGACTGGCGCTCCAAGATAGGTTGAGACAATACTCGGTCGGGTGTTCGGGAAGCTTGGACTTCCAGGGAAACATTACTGTTATCGGTTGTGGCAGAAGTGACGGATGCAACAGAAGACCAGGTACGTTCTGATTCGTCGAGAATAGAGAAAGCCTCACGACGACTTGGCCTAGCTGGCAGCTGGCTCCCCCGTGGCGGGATTGGTCTGATTAGGACTTGGCTTCGTGGTGTGCTCCAGCGATTATTTCGTTCATTTTCGGTACGCTGTAGCTCCCTGGTTGATGGAGTGTTTCGGCCCCCTAGCATTCGCGCATGTATTCTGTCGAGCTGATTCTCGAGATTTGCAATTTGAGCACGAGACTCAACAAACGATAGCAGATCCCTCGACTGCACTGGCATATCTTGATCATCGGTTGTACCAGTAGTGCTAGCCTGTGCATCCATAGACCCCTCGCTTGAGGTGCTGCTGTACTGTCGCTCTGGGGCAGCGTTCCGGAGAGATTGAAGCCGCTGCTGTCGCCTTATGATATCATCCCGGATCATCGGCGGCTCCCCTGGGCTTACAGGAGAAGGTGGGATTTCCGTAGCTGTATCTCCAATCCTATTAATCGATAAGCTCTGAAGCCTCTGCATCATTCTTGAATTGTCGCCTGGGACCGATGATTCCTCGGGCATACCAGGAGACGATGGGGGGGACACCGTTGCACCTCTAGCCCTACCAGTAGACAAGCTTTGGTGGCGCTGTAATCGATCTTCGAGGCTAGGCGAAGTAGACTGTGTTTCCTCTCGGGAAACCCTACTCAGCCCTAGCAGTGGCCTGTAGCCCCGGGTGGGGCCAGAGAGGTAGTGCTCCATTTGTGAGAATGCACTAGCGAAGGTTCGGCGGGGAGATCGTGGGCTGTCGAGAGTACTTGAGCGTGGGCTGTCGAGAGCGCTTGAGCGGGGAAAATCAGGAATACGGGATAGGGATGCAGAGATCCCAGCGCGGCGGATTTGACACTCCCAGAAAGCTGTATGTATTTTTATTATCAAGCGCGATAGCGAGATTTTAGACGTCAGTTATCATGGAGGTGCAGGGGGGGGAGATAAACGGGAGGGGTTGAAGGTATATATATTTTTTATTTTATTTTATCCTTCTCTTTTTTCTTTCTTTTCCGTTTTCTTTCTGAGTCGCTATGTATTACAAGGTAGCAGAGATAGACGACAGCTCTTTAGAAAAGAAGAGCGAGAGGAAGATGGGGGTGGGGGGGGGTAGTATTGTGGTGGTGGGGAGGAAGGGCAGGGAGAGGGAGGGAGAGAGAGCTACCTTTGCAGTGATCGCAGTAATAGCTGTAAACACGCGTCTGTCAGTGTCGCTCCCTCCCCCTTCATGTCGTCAGGGCAGAGTAAGGGGGAAGACTCACGTCCATCGAGTGCCCTGAGGAACGCTGCCAACACCGTCGACATAGACGTAGTAGTTTTGGGTATGAGGCCTATGATCCGAGCAAGCACAGCACCCCGGGATACTGAGCATACAGCGAGATGCATTTTTATGGGCACATGCCGGTGGTCTCTGACTGGGTGAGAACGAGGCCATGGCCGCTAAGGAAGCTTCCACGGAGCTTTTAGTGGCAAAAAAAAGAGAAGAAGAAAAAAAAGAGTGGTGTAGATGAAGGGTTAAGTCCACTATTGTATTGTAGGTTTGTTGGGTAGAGGAGGTTCGGCAAGCTCTCGTGGATGTCGTGCAGTTCAGTTATGCATGCATTGCAGGAAGAGAGCAGGGGGGAGTAGGCGGTGGCTTATCGATAGATTGGTTGGCTTGCCTACTTACCAGGGTCACAGCTTCTCTTCTGCCGAGATTCGGGAAGGAGAGAACGAGGATTCCCGGTGCCCATGGAAATAAGCATAGTACACTATGTGATACACCTGGGCAGCTGTGGCGAGGGGTTTTTCTATTTCGTTTATATGCGGACGATTAGTTGTAAAGGCGATGACGGTGGGGCTAGTTGTGGGTGGAGATGACCTTCTGGATGGAGATAGGGCTGCGATGATCGGGATGATCTCGAGATGCTCCGCTACGATGGAGGTAATGATTCGCGGGCCATGGGATGTCAGGTCCTAGAGGGAGAGAAGAGCATTTGTCATCTTGTTCTTGGGTGATTATCGCCATGCGCCCGGATTGTTTAATCGATCCTCTGAACGCTCCGTGTGAATATCTACCCCGATCTGAGATAACGTGCATGTCTCGTCTCACAGGGCAGCGAGGGAACTTTGGTGTCACCACATTGTACAACACTAAGATGGATCGAGTGACTGGTAGTGAACCGGTGCTGTGTTTTGCGGGAGCTACCGAGACAGAATAGCAGTGTTTAAGACCTATAGCCGTTTGGAGTGGATTGGTGTTAATCCTGTCGATCAGCCCTTAATCCCTGTCTCGGGGCCATTGCTTCAGGGATGGAAATTGAGTCTTGATATTGGGCATCTCCAGGGCTAGGGTTGGCCTCTACTAGTACTTGTAGTACACTACTGATAATACCAGTACCAGTCCCAATACCACCAATACCAACACTAACACTAACACTACTACTACCGGATATACACACTTATACCCTCCATACGATATCATGATGTATTCCTCCGGAGTATTGATTGTACTGTCACCATTACCAGCACTGCTACCAACCGAGGCGAGGAACAAATAGATGAGGTAAGAGTGGACACAGCGATAAAACCCTCGGGTACAATCTGGTGATTAACGGGCTGAAGTCCCCTATGCAATTCCACCAGCAGTCACCTGGCGCATGTAGCCGCATAACGCCGGCTTCACCAAGGGATGTGCCCATGACATGCTTCTGCGGGCCTGTTTTCAACAAGTCTGAGAAAGCCCCCGAGATTGAGATGCAATAGCCACGCTGCCGCAATAAAAGACATTCTCCATCTCTTATATTCACTTGAAGATGGGGAAGAGTTCAATTGCCAACACCGAGTGACAGTCCATGACCACACTTCCCTAATCAAGACTAGCGTTAACGCGCAGACGCGTAAAACGCTTAACACGTTGTCCAGAGTGTTAAGATTCTTCAACTTCATTGTCAACTCAACCAACCTGTACTCTTCGGGCTTCTCACTCCTTTGTCTGGCGCGAGAATAAATAGATTCAGGATGGCATCATCATCAGGGGCTTCAAAGAATGTAATCGACACCTTGATGCGTGCTCCCGAGTACGTACAAATCTGCCAACCCCCCTAGGATATCTTTTTTCAGGGAAAGCAATTAAGCTAATACATAGACTCAACTCCTCTCTGCAGCTCTGAAAGGAAATATTCAGCCCTCGAGCGTGTCCACTCCGACCATGTACCAATTCCACGGTTCATAATCGAGGACCGAACCTACCAGCAGCAGTTCTCGGCTATGTATTTCCTCCGGCTCTCCAAGCTCAAACCCGCCGTCGAAGAAGCCGCCATAGAAGCCTGGGACGGCGTAGAGGTCCAATTCCCCACATCTCTGTTCCCTCATAGCTCACTACTGACCTCGGTGTGACAGATCTCTGGGGAAAAGGTATCCCACTGCGACCGCGTCCTCGCTGTCCGCCAAGGTGAGATTTGTTGGATCTCTGGTACGGTCTACATGGATATGCCACTCAAGCCAAATATCCTGGATGATATAACAAAGGATCACTGGATTGCGGCGCCGCCTGCTCGGACAAAGTATACAGACCCTGGAACGGACCAGATTATGCTTGAGGATGAGAGTGGGAGGTTACGGTTGGTTGGAGGACCTGGGGGGGCACTGCTGACGGCGAATCTTGTGACGGGGTGTGTCATTGCTGTAATGGGAAGCGAGACTTCGAATGGTGATTTCGAGGTGGTTGATCTGATTATTCCGGATTTGCCACCGCAGGATGAGACACCGGTGAAGAAAGAAGGAAAGAGAGGGAAGGTGGTGTTGTGTAGTGGGCTGGGATTTAGGGGGGGTGTAAAGGAAGGGTTTGAAACTGAATTACTGGTAGAGTGGTTATTGGGTGAGCTGGGAGACCAGCAAGAGCAGGATGGCACAGCAGCAATAGCACGTCTTATTCTCGCTGGGAACTCGCTCGGGGCATCACTCGCTGTCCCTATCGTTTTAGGAGAGGAGAAGGCGAAGAAATATGGTTATGATGCATCAACGTATAACGCTTCCCCGGCGCTCGCGCTCGACAACTTCTTGTCACAGCTTCTACCGTCGCTGCCGATCACTATTATGCCAGGTGAATCAGATCCTGCGAATGTCTCTCTTCCGCAGCAGCCGCTACATCCGGCAATCTTCCCGACTGCAAAACAATACAGCGGGAGTACTTTTGATAGGGGTACTAATCCATGGACTGCAGAGGTTGACGGCGTCAACTTTCTTGGCACATCAGGGCAGACACTTGACGATGTGTATAAATATGTTGAAGGGGATGACAGACTAGGCATGGCGGAGCGACTGCTGAGGTGGAGAGTTGTGGCCCCGACTGCGCCAGATACATTATGTGAGTAGAGGGGCTGGGAGATGTTTTTCTATTTTCCGAAAAAAGTTGCTGATATTAATATAGGGTCCTACCCATTCCACGATAAAGATCAGTTTGTGATTGAGAAGTGCCCGCATGTGTTTTTTGTGGGGAATCAGCCAGAGTATGGAAGTAGCCTGATTGAGGGTAGTGAGGGACAAAGGTGTAGGGTTGTGTTAGTTCCAAAGTTTTCTGAGACAGGGGAGGTGGTAGTGGTGGATCTGGAGACGCTTGATGTGGAGGTTGTTAAATTTAGTCTTAGAGGTGAACAGGGAGAGAATGAGATGGAATAGGTGAGTGATAGATTTAGGGGTATATATGGGTAAAATGTAATGTAAGGAGCTATGGATACCACATGTGGCATATGGGAGTTTTATGGCTTGGGGTTTAAAGGGCTGCTGTAGGAAAAGGGATATATTTTCTCGTTGGGTGATATTATGGTATCTCTGGGTTTCGATTAGAGTTGGGTCTTGCATTAATTACGGTCTATCATCCCGTGCCGAGTGATCTTCGATGATCTATTTTCTCTCTCTCTCTCATTGATTCACTGTGAGCTTCTTGAATACCATTACTTAACCAGGACTGGGTTGATTATCGGAAAAATCTACTCGCTGCGATGATTAGTTGGAGTTGACTCAGACTGGACGTTTAGTAATGCAGGCCTAACGACACGTTGATCGCCACAGCCCTGCAACCCTAAGCCAGGATCGATAAGATATGGAGCTAGGTTGCCTCAACTCAACTCAACTCGACTCCGACTTCGACTTCAACATCAATTGGACAAACATCCTCAATTCGCTCAATTGGATCACAAAATGGCCGGGAGAATACCCCTAAAGCAAATCTCTCGAGCTACTGCTTTCCCTAGTACCTTCTTCTCCCAAAGACTCCCGGCCACCTTCGCCGCTACACGATCCCTAGCCACTTCAACCTCTCCGTCACCCGCAAGCCCGAATTCAAATGGTACAGCAATTGTCCTCCTGAACATGGGAGGCCCTAGTACAGTACCCGAAGTCCACGATTTCCTCTCAAGACTTTTTGTACGCTTCCCCCAGCAATTCCCCTAGTCATCCCCCCAACTAACCAAACCCAGGCCGACGCAGATCTAATCCCCCTCGGCCGACTCCAAAAATACCTCGGCCCCCTCATCGCACGGAACCGAACCTCCAAAATTGAAGCCCAATACTCCGTCATTGGCGGCGGCTCTCCAATCCGCCGCTGGTCCGAATACCAAGCCTCCGAGACCTGTAAGCTCCTCGATAAACTCCACCCGTTAACGGCGCCGCATAAGCCGTATGTTGCTTTCCGGTATGCGGCGCCATTGACAGAGGATACTTTTTTGCAGATGCAGAAGGATGGCGTTAGGCGGGCGGTAGCATTTACGCAGTATCCGCAGTACTCGTGCTCGACGACGGGGAGTAGTCTTAATGAGTTGTGGAGGCTGGCAAAGAAGTATGATCCCCAGGGTGGGATTGAGTGGAGTGTTATTGATAGATGGCCTACTCATAAAGGACTGGTGGACACTGTGGCGAAGCATGTGGAAGATTCGTTGGCGACGTATTCGAAGGGGGATAGGGAGAATGTTGTGTTGTTGTTTTCAGCACATAGTTTACCTATGTCGGTTGTTAACAGAGGTAATTCTACATATGTGAAGCCTATCCAATGTGCTGGAATTTAATGGGTTGTTATATCACAGGTGACCCGTACCCTGCGGAGGTCGCGGCGACTGTGTATGCAGTGATGCAGCGTCTCGGCTTTAAAAACCCTTACCGGCTTGTCTGGCAGTCGCAAGTCGGTCCTTCACCATGGCTCGGCGCGCAGACCAGTAATACCGTTGAGAATTATGTCAAGAAGGGTCAAACAAACTTACTTCTGATTCCAATTGCCTTTACTTGTGAGTTCTGTTCAGTTCTTGGTTTAAATTGTATTTCCTTACACCCCCATAGCCGATCATATTGAAACTCTCCACGAACTCGACCTCGAAATAATCGCCGAAAGTAAGCAGCCAGGTATAAAGCGTGCAGAGTCACTCAATGGTGACCCCATGTTTATCAAAGCATTAGCGGATATTGCGCATGAACACCTCAAAGGTGGGGCTAGGACGAGTAAGCAGTTGGGTCTTAGGTGTCCTATGTGTGTGAGTGAGAGATGTAGGGAGCAAAAGAAATTCTTTTCAGGGCAGAAGGAATTGGAGTAAGGGGTGGGATGTTATAAGTGGATAAAAGCTCTCTAGTGCATAAGAATTCCCACTGAAAAGTGCTAAAGTGGGCTACGTTTCTGGCAAAAATCTTATCTTGAATAGAATAGTAAGATAACCAGCTTGTACGTTTTCGTTTCGTATGTGGGCTATGAAATGCCACCCGGTGCTACTTTTCTTTCCAAATAAGGTAATTGCCGCTCATTAACATGGGCATATATATAAGTAAGCATATATAATCATAGTTGGGTATATGTATCGTGTATATAGATGAAAGTACATGTGTTTGTGTAATCAAGTAGGTAAATGGATATGAGATACTTGACGTCACCACAATCATTGACACCATCTAAGCGCGCCACCCAAGACAAATAAGCGAGTTGCGGCTCAAAATGCGGTGTTCAGCTTAGTCACCAGCACCTCTTCTGTGTCGTCTTTAGGTGAAGATCCTCCCATTTAACATCAACCACCCGAGTCCACCACACAAGTCCCCCTTCTAGTACTATACAACCACAACCACGGCCACCACAACCACAACCACAGCAAGCCTTTAGTCGATACATCTGCCAATCCACCCACCTATCTACAATGCCACCTCCTGACCGTGCCCCAACCGGGAAGATTGTCTTCGTTGGCAACATCCCCTATGGTACGTATCCTTTCTCCCTTCCTAATAAAGAAAGAAGAGAAAAGAACAAACTAACAACTCCCCTCCCCGTCTAGGCCTAACCGAAGAACAGATAACTGAAATATTCTCCTCCGCTGGTCGCGTCCTTTCCTTCCGTCTCGTATACGACCGCGAAACCGGTCGTCCAAAAGGCTTCGGTTTCGCCGAATACAGCGACCAAGAAACCGCTGCCTCTGCCGTCCGCAACCTCGACAACCACGAGATTATGGGTCGAAAATTACGTGTTGATTTCAGCCACGAAGGTAATGCACCAGACGGAATGGACGATATGGCTCCTCCGCCAATGACAGCTGGGGGAGGTGGTAGTGGAGGGGGTGGAGTACCACCGCTGGCTCCTCCTGGAGGCCAAGCTCTACCGGTTTTGCCTTCGGGTGTTGATATCCCTGCTGGTTTGAACGCGCCGGATGCGATTAGTAGGACACTGAGTGCGTTGAGTCCGCCTCAGCTATTGGAGATATTGGGTCAGATGAAGAGTTTAGTTACCACTGAACCCTTGAAGGCTACTGAGCTGTTGCGTCAGGCACCGCAACTCAGTTATGCGATCTTTCAGGCATTACTGCTTATGAACTTGGTTGATACCTCGGTGCTCACACAAGTCATTGAGAATGCGGCCGCTCCCGCGCCGGCTTCTGTAGTTGCTGCTGCACCGCCGCCCCCTCCACCACAACCGCCTGTGGTACCGGTGGCTCCTCCACAACAGTATGGTGGTTACCATCCAGTCCCAACCCCACCGCAAGGATATGCACCGCCACCGCCGCCACCACAACAGCAGCAGCCTCCAAATGTGGTCCACGCTGATCCACAGAAGGCAGCTTTAATACAGCAAGTTTTGAGCTTGACACCGGAGCAGATTGGGGCGTTGCCGGCGGATCAGCAGAGTCAGATTATGATGTTGAAGCATCAAATCTTGGCTGGTGGAGGGTTTTAAATAGTTTTGAAGTTTTTTGTGGGGAAGGGGGGTAATATTGTGCTTACAATGGCGCTTTTGGAATGGTGGGTAAAGACTTGAGTTATTGATGAGGTTGTATTTTTATATTGTACCATGGGCATGCACCTGGTTTTAACTTATTGAAATGGTTGATGACTTTTCTTTCTATTCTCACTTCGCATACGAATGCTCAAGTTGGATGGATAAAGGTTTAAGAGAGAGAGAACCCCAGGATTGAGGGGTGGGACTTGTAATTCTACTTCGGAATGGAAGAGTACACTCACAAAAACAAAATTATATGGTACATCGTGCCTCGGGCCCTTCCCCTGGTACAAAAGCAGTGGTTATTTGGGGCCGAGTGGCCTTAATAAAAGATTTTTGGGGCACCTTCCGTTTACCGAATATACCCAGAACCCAGTTGTCACTCGTTTTAGGGATAACCTTAGCAACCGTTGAGATCAAGCCTTTAATCCACCAGGCCATTGACCCTACCGGAAGCTCTCCTCGAGTTAACAGCTTATTCACAGATATATTGAATGGGTAATTAGAATAAAAACTTGCCCGAGGATTCCTCCAGCTGGTAAGCCATCCTTGTATCGGGGGATCAGACTCTGGGTTTCCAGAGATCTGCCAATCGTAGAATTAGTCCAACCTCAATGCACCAACTTAATTAAAAATCTTGGAGTACATACAGGGCCAATCAATTTCTTCGCTAGGGCTGCTAGGAAGCTTATTGTATCAACTTTCGCATCTCCGTTTGTATCATCCGTAGGATCAGGGAGCTCTTCAATAGCTGTGGTAGTGGACTCCACGACTGTAGTTACTTCAGTATTTCGTATATTCGACCTTAACTTCGTGAGAAATTTATCTGCATCAACCCTCATTCTAACCAGCGTTGTGTCTGCCTCCTCAACTGTTTGAGGGGGAGGTAGTGGTACTATTGGGATTCTAGTCCGTAGAGTGCCTTCTACGCATCCATCGACGACCCCAGCACAAGCTTGGGCCAATGATCCTCCAGCTTCTAATAAACTCTCTGCACCGTCCATCTGCTGCATTAGCAAACTTCTACTATCGCAATCCAGCTCCTTATCAATAGGGTACCATCCATCCTTTCTTCCATACTTGCCGAAATATCGGTCGAAACTTCTACCAGCAGGAGCGTTCATTTCTGGGAACTTTTCGTCTCGATATTCGTACACTTTCATTATTCGTTTAAGCACCGCCCATTGATGTCTCCGTTTATGAGACTCGATAGCAGTACTCCAATTCAGGGCCTCTGAATCGTATTTTTGGATAAGAGCTGTAGGGCATCGTTGCTCTTTATCTATTTCTTTCCTTACCCATTCTCTTAGCTTACTAGTAGCTTCAAAAAAGTCCCAATGCCTTTCACTCCACTCCCACATCTGCTGGAACTCTAGTCCAATTTTTGCCGCACCTCGAGCTGCCTCCTGCCTCCTATAGAAGTCTTGAACCGCCCATGACACACTCGGACCTGGATAACCCCTGAAGAATGTTCTGATACTTGGAAACTCTGTTTTTAGGCCTCTTTTCTTGAAATTCATTATAGACTCATGGAATTCTTTATCTGGAAGGACCTTGTGATTTTCTGTCGGTTCGTTCCCCTTTATCTGGATATATTCCGTGTCTAAATAATTTGTAGGTCTGAGCAAAAGTGGGCTAGACTCTTGGCCCCACTCTAGCTTTGTCATAAACTCCTCATGAAACTCAGCATTCTCCTGTCTCTCAACTAAAAATCGTAGAGATGGTTCCATCTTAGTTTCTGTGTCATGGCATCTCTTGAGATCTTGCAAGTCTCTTTCTAGTGTAGATTTGAGGATCTTGTACCAATATTTGTGCTCTGGGCCTAGAAAATCACCATGTTCTTCGAACTTGGCAAAATCAGAGAGGCTTGATGGGCAACGGAATACCCGTAGGGAGATTCCATTCCAGCTGAATGGTGGGGTAGAGAGTGCTCGATTAATTGTACCAGGGGATGGGGGTTGACGATAAAGAGGAGGTGGGAATTCAGGAGCGACAACAGGGCCAGGGAATGGTGAATTAAAGCTGTGCCTGTTGGGTAAAGGCATCTATTCCTACTGGGAATTGAATACCGGCGGGTTTCAGTGTTCTTGGGGGGAACCAGAGCCAGTAAATAGAGTTAAACGTATCGATATTAGTTCTGTAGTAATAATAAAAGAGATGAAAGTGAGTGATATGAGAATAAGAAGAGATAATAGAAAACAACAGTCGACAAAACGTTTTGGCGGTAATGACACAAGGGCAGCAATAAGGAATGGTTGAAGAAGGACGAGTTACTTAGGGTTGATGATGCTGGTATTTCTGCTATAACGATATAAAAGTAGTGAACGTGTGAAGGAAAGATATGAGGAATTCATCTACATAGAATAGGAACTTACGTTACCTTGAATTTGACATTAATGCTTACCTGGTATCTAAGTCATCTGATGCGACAACTATTGGGATATCTCTCTATACCCGTTACTGCACCTCACTCGGTATGTGCAACGGGGGTAGCTCTAATAAATAACTACTACTAATTAGGCGCTTAAACACAGGGGTTCACACTATTATTCTGATAAACCCGTAATATAAGGTATTATCTTATTGTCACATACATAATGCTCATGATTAGAAAACTCAGCTCTATAAAAGTATAAGGTACATGTAGAACCCAACATTACATCATAAGCCAACAAGGCTCCAATGACCTCCACATAAAAAACCACAGGGTTCTTACCTTTTTAGGTATAGCCTAACACCGTACTAGGTCACAGAATAGCTAATTTTCGACCAAAGCAAGTGATTTTGAGCCTAAATCAAACAAGTAATCCCTATGTCACTAGAATATGTAGCCTATTAAATAGCTCCACTCCATCTTATCCCTTTGTGGTGTAGTTGGTATCACACCCGGCTGTAATTGATTGCTTACCGGTTGGTCACCAGTTCGACTCTGGTCGAAGGGACTTCGCTTTTGTAGGCCTCTCAGGCTGTGGCGAAACTTGATTTCGAACTGCGGTTGGTTTCTAAGGAACATGTGATTCTAGGATGTAGACTCATGGTGTAGTTTTGAATATAAGTATTGGTTGAATTATCTCTGGGGTGTTCGCTTTGCCTTCTCTTACTTATTCCAATATCTCGCCCTAAAGAAATTTACCTATAGGACTCATAAGAAAGTCTTATATTCGAGTTAACAAGACATTAAAAAGTTCGTGTCTCAGTTCATGCTATCCTGACACTGAAATAAAATGATCATACTTCAGAAACACATCCCATTAAACAAGATAACAAGAACCAAAGATACCCAGGATTAAAAACACAAAAGAAATGAAGTGGTTATCTACAAATACAAAAAACAAAAAACATTCTCGCTCCTGCTGAAGAAAAAAGGAGTACAAGAAAGAAACAAAGAAAGAAAAGTATCTAAAAGAAAGTAATTGATACTCTACAAACACCATCCTTTTTTTTCCGGCCAGCAGGGTAGCAGCCCAACAAAGCTCAAAAAAACGCCTCCAAACAGAAAAACAAGAACAGAAACAGATAGCCAACCACACCAACCCAAGATTACGAATATGTCACTTGCTATCCCCACCCTGAGTAGGCTCAGCTATTCTCTAGGGTGCGAATCGACAGAAAGATTATTACCATACCTGCCTCCTCCAACCGGCCTCCTACGAATACCATCCAGTAGCACTCGTCAACTTCTGCTCCTGTGCTCTCGTCGGTATCATACTCTCGGTGATATCAAATACCCTTTTCATCTCTTGCCACTCCCACATTGTCATCGGGAAAATAACCTGGTTCCGAGTTACATTAAGCTTTCTATGATCATCTTGAGAGGGAGGATCAGTGCAGTCTGTGAATATCACTGGGTTAGTACTTTAAACCTAACTCTTGGGGGCTCGCCAGGGGGAAAAAAATACATATAACTGGGAGCCCAGCGTCATTATGTGTAATCGCAATAAAGCCATCCTTGACAAGGAAGGAAATGTAAAATATGTTCTCAATCGTTTGACCGAAAGAATCGGGGTTGATGGCAAATTTAAACAAGTTAAGACCCTCTTCGTTGTATACTGGGTTTCTCCGGAATCTTGTTGTGAGGTCGTCATAAATCTTCTTTACGAGAGTACTCATAGCACTAGCACTGTTCTCAGTTTTAGCGTTTGGATCTTGTATGACCTCGACCGGACGAACCAAGTTCGCATTATCCCGCCTTAACCCTTGCCGGCGAGCTTTGATAACCCTAACCTTCTTGGTGACGGAGAGAGGCCCTAGAAGAAAGTCTATTGTCGCTGGTCGCTTGTTTCCCTTAAACGCAGCTTCCCTCCCAAGGTATGCCCAATCCATAGCATCATCAACCGGGCCATCCTCTTCCTCAGCGTTTTGTTGGTTACGGCGAGCTTCAGAGTTGTTTCGCATGAAGGATATACATTTCCCTACGAATTCATCCACGTCTATTCCGATACCAGCAGTGCCATAGGTAAGGTTTGTGGCCTTTTTGAGAGCGAGGTCGGTGGCTTGGACAAGAAGCCGGGAATCGATGGTTGCATCTGAAGTTTGCTTGACTTTTGTGAAGAGTGTTTCAGCAGCAGCAAAGGTATCGTACAAACCGGTAGAGTTTGGTTGAAGATATTCGGTTTTAGAGTCTGGAAATAGCTCAGCCTTGTTAGCCTCAACCAATCAATCGCACTGAAACAGGGCCATCCGCAAGGCGATAAGACAGGATAAGCGGGGGGAGGGGGAGAAGGGAGATGGTAATCACCATTAAGTTTCCGCTGGAGCTCGCGGTATTGTTTTTTTACCTGTCTTCGTTCTTCCGGGTCTTGGTCTGGGTCGTACGCATCCTTGTCGCCTTCCTCCTCCAGGATCTTGTTGTGTAGTGCTTGTGTTGGACTGAGCTCGGCCAATCCACCGCCATTCCTATCTGCTTCTTTTCCTTTGGCTTTAGATGTCTTAGCGCTGGCGGCAGAAGCATTTTCTTTATCTGATGAGGGTGAGGAGATGGATGAAGATGCAATGGCAGCTGTTCTGGGTACGCGTGACGTACGTGATGGGGCGCTGTATAGGTCGTCATCGCTGGGGGGGTCTTCCTGGATAGGGACTGGGCGAACCATGATGACAGGACAAATGGAGGATGAGGCTGATATAATACGATGGGGGTTTTAACACTAAAGCTAGAGGTGAGGGGTGAGATGAAGAGGTGGGTAAGATTAACGGAGGTAGTTCAGGAGGGGTATAAAGGGTGTGGTGTGTGAAGTGCGGAAGAGGACGCGATGGTAGTTGAGCGCGTCCCTTGAGTCTTTAGTTCAGGCTTCCAACCCAGCTGTTTGGGCAATATTTCTGTGTATGGCCGTCCTACATCACGCCAAGCCCCTGAGCCACGTAAATCTCCTTGCTGGCGGAAGCGAGCGTTGCACAACACGATAAAGTGTGAGCGCCCACCACCCCGTGTACCTTACCCCCGGGTCAAGCAGTCGTCCCATCCATCTTCTGGAAACCCGGGCCTTTTTTTCTTTTGCCTATAAAAAGCACAATAAATCTCTTTACATCTATCTCATCTTAAGATTAACCAACCTTTCGTTTTGTCACATGGCGTTGTTAGAATTCGTTTCCACCTTTCACTTTGACGTGACTGTTAGGGATATCTTTGCTTATATAACAACATCATTGGTTCAATAAGTATTTTTAGGGAAGTAAAGTGCTCTGAGATTCGCGTAGCAACGTAAATCACACGTACTTTAGGGGAATTACGGTTCATATGCTTCAGGAGGTTGAGGCTGATGGCTATAAGATGGTATATGTACAGCTAGCTGCGTCAAACAAGTTTTGGCGATTTCGTGATCCAGCCCAAGCATACTCAACAACAAATTGAGAAATTGAATGCCTAGTTCATATGTAACTTATTTAGATACCAGCAGAGTTAAAACTAAGCTTACAGTTTTGTCTGCCCTTTTCTAGGTAAGTCCTTAGTACCTACCTAGAAAAGGCAGTACTTATGCCAGTACATCTAGCTGCTGTACGTACGTATCCCAAAGGTTACAGAGTAGATTCAAAGACTTGGGGACTATTCGTAAACGAGAATTCCTTGTGTTCTATAAATTTATTAATTTAGCCTTTCCTATGAAAATTTTAGTGGTGGATAAACGTACCTTCCAGGGCCTGTAGCATTTTTTGGAATCAGCCTCTAAGCTCAACCCACCGGCCTGACCCTCCATTATTCTCAAAACCCCACCGGGCCTTTTTTCGATTTTAACAAGAAATAATTTAGCAAGTCATAGAGTACAAGATAGTATGATATTTGTTAGATTTGACTAATTTCTTAATAAATACATCGAGTGCCTAAAATGGATGCATCAAATTGTAAGCTTTGTTTTAACTTCACTACCACTCAAGTATATGGGCTGGGCACGAGACTAGTATGGACTGGGCCTTTGGTTGGATTTTTTACTGGGGCTGATAGGTTGCGCCATAAAAACCGCTAAATCTTGTTGGACGCATGCGCAACCTGCCGCACACAATGTATATATTGATGTATATATACGTATACTAAGTGCATGTACATGTATTTTCCTATCTATTTTTTTAGACCATGCTTTATTTCATGGAATTTTTAATTTCTATCGATTTACTGCGTTTATCGCAGGAATGCCCGGGCGTTTTTCTATAATATTACATAGAAATGATTTTAACAGAGGCATCCCAGCTTGCAATTGGTAATTTCCCTTACATATTCTCCGACTTACAGATTAAATTATGATTAGATAATACATGTACTTAGGATACTGGCAGGAACAACATATATATGCATTGTATGTAGCCTAGTGCAACCTTAGTCTACTTGACGCAACCTAGTGATTGGCTAGTCCAGGAGGGTTAGTAAAGTACATATACATCATTACCATTAACACTACCATTGTCATTATTACCATCATCACCAACTAGCGAAGATGAAATTAGTGACTGATAAATCAATCAACTATCTGAATTCATTATAGATCTCTGCTTGTCACTATATATAAACCACCCATAAGGTCTCTCTCAGATCGATATCTATCCTACCTTTTCGAGGTACCAATATAAAGCAGATCCTCCTCACAGTGCGAATAGATACATGCACTATGGATTTTAAGATAATGAAATATAAGTTTTAGAAGAAGAGAAGAGGTGGATAATTAACATGCCAAAGATACTTATGGGGTAGTGTTTCTGAAAATCTTGTCAAATGATTGATCTTTACCTAAACACGAGTCTTGGAGGGTATATACATGTAGTCTGAGTGACAGCCCAGAGAGGTGGGGCTTTGATTTAATCCATTGCATGCTCATGGGGTATTTATATGTATGGACTCAATGGACATATCAACCTCTATTTGATGGTAATTCCAGTGAAAGACTATCTTAGCTCTATTCTTGATGTTTTTATGCCACCTTCCCCCTCTTCTCGTGATAGATAAATATCTACTAAATGTAATACTGGCCTGGCGTTGATACCAATAATCATATGCTTTCATCCATACAACCTCATGTTTTGTATGCGGTGTGGTATATATACTAGTGTTGTATTTTAGAACTTATCTGGTTTATCTTCTATAGAATGAGACTCCCTTGGAAATAAAATTTTACATTTCCCCTATTATATTATCCCTGCCTGATTTACTAGTCAAGCTAGGGACGTCCTCGACCTTTGACCTAAATTAAAATTCAATTTTGTGTTCTACCTATATACACAAGGAAATAATAAATTAGACTAGTCTCTAAACTGCGGTAAGTTCGTCCTCTATCTTCTTTGCCTTCTTTTTAACCCTGTTGTTGTACAAGTACCAAGTTGCCCCTGTGACGAGCATAAAAGTCGCTGTTACAATCAAGTACGCCCAAAACTCTATTGTAACAGTGACTTTGAGTTTGCGGCTGTCAGTTCTCTGCACGTTTATACAGCCCATTCCAAAAACTGTCTAACAAAAGCGTCAGTAGGACCGAAGACTTCTTAATACCAAGGTAGTACTCACTGCAACAAAGGTCGCTGGAAGGTATACAAGGGTGATAACTGTGATTACTCGCATAGCGCCAGCCTCACTTACTGATCCTCTGCCCAAATTGACCATGTTTTTGTTATACTCTTGTAACTTCCTGAGGTTTCTGAATTCGTGAATCTTATGAATCTGAATAATCCCACTCTATATTAGTAATCTCTAATACGGGAGGTTTTGGGTTGACAAACTTACTAAGTTGGATACCGCTTGAACACGCACCAGCAATGAGCGGGCATTTCCTAGGCTCACCTCGTATTGGGATAAATAAAGATCTAGTGGGTCCCCGGAAATTTGACTGCCGTCTGCGATTCTCATGTCTTGAACCCAATTTGCGTCGATAGCCCAAAATGGCTTGAGTTTCTTCTGTAAGGAAGATATAATATCATAATTCGACTGTAGAGCAGAAATTGCACCCTGGACCTTTTCTTGAAACCCTTGGATTACCTGACTGTCTCGAAAGGTGATCTCAAAATCAAGTTTTTCAGCGTCTTCAGTTCGCTGATCATCACTATTAGAAACAGTCGAATGCACAGCTTTCTCGCTCTAGCCAGTCTCAAGTCAGCAATTCCAGCCAAATATAGTTAGGGAGTGTATGTGTTGAATTCTAGTACCATTTTGGCAAAGGTTTCCTCAAGATATGCAGAATATAGCCCCCAGTTTTCAGCCGTAGAAGACACAAGGAGTAGGTGTACATTTCCTGCCCTCCTCAGGGAATCGCGGTGCCTTAGCTGTGTAGATTTATGGACCTCCTCCATTCTGCTTTTGAAGCCGGAAGATGGGTGAAGCAGGCACCAGGTGCTCTCCCATTTTCGGGAATTGTGTTTTTGATAGATACCAGTTTGTCGCATAGACCAGGGGTCCTCAAGCTGTGGTCTACCGTGACGTTCGACATAATATAATCCATAACATAGCTCTAGTTAATTTTTCAATATTAGCTTCAGTTAACTGTATATATCAATTTAAAAGAGCTAACGTATAATATAACGGTAGGTTTCTAGTGCCGTCCTTGATGAAAATTTGTCTTCTTCAGCTAGGAGGCAGTTGTTGAAACTCCGTCGCGAGCGGTGCTATTACAACTTTAATCGAATACATACCCCAAGAGTCAAATGCAATGCGGGAATCTGTAAAGGTAGGTGTGCAGCCCTCCGACGACTGTTTTCTCCTTCCGAGTTCAAAAACAATGTCTAGGAATCCAGGAAATATCTCTAAATGGCTAAGTAGCTTCTGAAACATTTCCATTGTAATTTCGAGGGGACCCCAGGAATGCCTTCGAGGGATATAGCTGTTTACATAGCCACAAGGTTAGCTGATGTGTCTAAAATGTTCTTCTATAGACGTTACACCATGCACTTTCACCTGGAAATTCGAAAACTTACAACATCCGCGATACTTTTTGATCATCCTATATAAAGAAATGCAATTAGATTACATAACATGGACCGAATGATTATCAGATTTTGTACCTCTTTTAAATATGCATCAAGTTCGCTTTCTGTGTTGCAATTGACAATTCTCGGCCTTCCATTTCCTAAAATGTCATGGTTAACAATACTAGCCTACTCAAAAAAGAAGCAACCACCTGGCTTGCTAGGATTGGAGTACCATCCGCTTTTGCTTCGAAAACACTGAGGGATGCCTTTTTGGAAAAAAGCTTATTGGATGGGTCTTTGAGCCTCTCCGAATAACATTCGCCGTTTTGTTGAAGGGGATCATATGAACGCAAATTCAATGGATAATTCTGCCACCCAGCAAAGTTTTGTTGTTGAGCCATGACAGTCATTTGGGATAATTTACAAGATTGCAGGAGAATTGATTCCCTCTTTATATTGACTTTTTACAACTTGCATTACATTTCGCGTGTATTATGTACGTACAGCCACAAACACGCCTAGCTAGCTGCCTAAAGCCGACCCATAGGAGACCCAATCCAACAGTTTGCCTACTACCAGCGCCAGCGCGGGCCTCAGTCCGAGTACTCGATCAGTCCGGGTATTGGAGTAAGTCTATCTCGTCCTACGGTCGATCGATCTTTAGCTGAATTCTAAGGAAATTGCGCCTGGAGGGAATCAACCTGTGTCATTTCTCTTGGGAGTTTAACTTTGTACTTGTCGCATATCATCTATAGAAACGTTAGTTCTGGGGGCTTTGCGAACTCCAATACAGTCTAGTCCACACTCAGGCTTTTATATCTGGAGAAGCAGCTTTATCTTTTTTCTGTTAGGCTTACTTCAAAATCCCAACCATGTCAAAGGAAAAGATACGAGAGATAGGTCTGCGCACTAGTCACAGGATCTTCTCATAGGTTTCTGATACCGTGTAGAGCAAGGCTGGGTTTGAAGCTCAACCTTTGCAAAAGGATGCCACTGGCAATGCCTGATTGCGGATATCATCAAAAAGGGCTATGCTTGAGGCTTACACATAAAATTTGGTACTTGTCACTCCCGAACAAATCTCCCAAGGCCTTTTCAAGACTCGCATAGTCAATATACCGACATGGGATTATCTGAATAACCATCGGGTTGGTCTTAGTGAGGTATCTGTGGAGATGGACGGGCGGACAGAAATCGTATAGGAGTTAGAGCACATAGGGATGGTCCAGTCTAATTTATATCTCTAAAAAAACAAGAAATTTAAAATACGTAAGCTCTTATCTGAAGGGAGAACTCCTTAATTGTAGAATGTATCCAGGGGGAATTTCAGTTATGTGTATCAGGATCCTCACGGCTTACGATCGTGCGCACTAGTGTGACCACAATAAACGCGTAAACACATGGTGAATAGCTATTGGACGAGCTAGATACATGCGCACTCCAGAACACAGCATCAAAAGCGTCATCAAAAGTGCAAAACTTCCTGGTAATTATTCGCACTTGTACTTACGGTTGAAAGGGCTGACACTCAACAGGTGTACATGTGACGTGGTATTGGTCTTTGCATATATGGGGGTTGCCAGGCTACTCCGTTACCCCACAGGAAACCCACGCGCGTGTAGAGATGGAAGTTAATAAAATTAAAGTCCTAGTTTTCTCTAATATTTTCCTTACTGCTAATAGATCTTTTCCCCCTGTATTTTACTCCAGACGACGCTCGCTAGAGAAATCTTCCCAAAGTAGGGCGTCGTATGCCCTATAAAGGTACGTCGCGTTGTGCTTTCCCCACATGCACCATAGCTTTGAGCGAAAAGGTCTTCCAAGAAGGATTCTTCATGTGATTAAACAAGGGACCGAGAAGCATACGGAGTGACGGAGGCATAAACCTCCAGCACACCCACTCAGAAAATAGATGCACAATTAGTTACTTATGCTTGTTCTAGAACTCTTTTTCACAATTGCTGACAGCCTACCTTCGGTTTAGGCGACACTGCTTGAATTGACTAATAGATGATTTTCCTGGCGTTCATGCAGTGGTTGCCTTGCATATGAGTGTTCATATTGGTGGCATGCATGTCAGTGTCACATACTACATGTATGGGGCCACTCCATCTCCTAAGTCTAAAAGGCTCTCATAAGGAACGTATATTTCACTTAATTTCACTCTAGAATCTAGGATGTATAATCGATGTACACATATATACCTATATAGATCGAATATACAAAGCGTTCTAATTAAAAGAGTATCATCCTAGGGTACATACATCTCTATCAAGGGTTCTCATGTACGTACATGGGGGATCAAACTGAGTCCGCATAATATGCAAACATATGGTATGTAAAGTCAACCCGCTTCATACGCGCCAGGAAAGCTCTAGCTTATACTCGGGGCAGGCAATAAGTACCCGAAAATGCAAGTCTTGGGCAAGGGTGTTTTTATTGGATATGGCAGCCTCTATGCATTAAAATGTAGCTTCGGTTGCTGAATATAAAACTTGCATTTTCGGGTACTTATTGCCTGCCCCGAGTATAGTCCACGAGCTATCTAGTTCAGAAACGTCATTCACTCACAGCTATATGGTAATAAATAAAAAACTGGACTGAGCCCGCATACCATACAAACTACTCGCAACAGGCATAAAGTACCCGGAAATGCAAGTCTTGGACAGGGAAAATCTATTGGATATTGAGGGTCTTCTGTAAAAACTATACCTCTCGATTGGTGAAAATACTCGCCTGTATTTCCGGGTACTATATGCCTGTTGCGAGTATAATAGTTTTGTACTGTATGCAAAGGCAGCCCCCAAGGGTACCAGCGCTACCCTATTAGAGTCCTTGATATAAGTGCGAAAATCTGAGGGTACGACGGATTAATTCCCCTAGATCAAGAGCCAAAATGGAAACCCAAGAATATTAGAACTCTCAAAACTACCGTAAGAAACCGAATCCTTGGTCTTACCAGCATGCACTGACGTGACGCCCAGACTTGAGAGCTCGCTATACTTAAACACCTTAAAGTAACAACTTTAAAAGGACTCTTGATAATTAAGAGTAGGTCGTAAGTACTAGGGCCGTAACCAAAAATCCGGATTGGATCCAAAAATTTGCGGAACACAAGCGAAAACACACCAATAGAGCCCTCTTTTCAGTTTATGTTTTTGAAAGCAATAAAATCTAAATAACCCTCAGTTTTTTCAAAGAGGCTTATATGACCTTGAAATCCCCCCCTTAATTTTCCTAGGTTCACTAGAAGCTATTGACCCTAATAAAGGTCCTCTAAATTAAAAGATACCTTCAAAACCATGACCCTTGGTGGAAATTTGTGATCCAACCAATCCAACAACATTCTAAATAGTCTAGCACCACAGCAATGTAGTTGATTATAGTTATAATCATATATATAGAATTATAATAGACAAGTCTACCTCTTCCCAGAAGCCTATGTGTTATTTAAAGCATTTTGTGAGTGAATGTGTGCATTGGAGTGACCGGTTTTTGGTGTGTTTTGGCACATGTCACCCCCTCGATCCGGGTAATTAATTACAGCCCTAGTACTCCAGCTAACTATAGTGAGAGCTTGAGCTAGATAGAAACTATAGAGCCATAAACCAATTTCATTAAAACAGCCGTGACAATCAACCACCAGGTTATAACCCTAAGTTATTATACAGTACATGTAGTTCCCAAAATTAAAGACTCAAGCTAGCCATCATAGGGCTAGTTAACTTAGCACCCGGTTAAGATGTGGCTATTAATCCCCTAGCTCCATGAATCCCGAGAGAATTAATCGGGTACGTACGTGCACTTAGGGAGGAACATATTATATTATATAACCACTCATCCAGAACTTTATTTTTGAGGAGGGCCGGGGTTTTATTTCGACATTTTAACTAGCTTATAGCTAGGGGTATATAGTACTCGTCTGTAATCTGTCATGCACCAGACCTAGGGCAGTACAGGCAAAGATAGCCCAGGAATTGCTTTACTTATAATGATTTCTTTTTTTAAAACGGGTCACATTGTTAACCAACTTCATGTTTATATTGCCAGTCCCGATTATATTAACGCATGTAGAATCGAAACCTTAATTAATACCCACGTACGTACCTACCGGCATGCATGTATAACCGAATTACCCACTAATTGATTATCGGGTCAGTTAACCGATAGTTATCTTTCTAGCGCGAAGGTTAGTGATATATTATATTTCTCTACAAAAATAATCCAAGAGGAATATTTAACTCATACCTACATATATATTATAGTACCGCAGAAACTAGCGAGTCAGGATTGTGCTAAGAGGTTGAAATAAGAAGTGGCGAATTACCTAACCCGTAAAGGAAGCTTCTAAAAAAACAACAAACCATCTCAGCTAGTGCAGTGGCGAGACCTCTAACGCCAAACCCTTCTCAGTAAGATCTTCTAGCCACACCTTATTTTGACGTCTTAGCGCTATTCCAGTCCTGCACTACAGTCTCCGGCGAAAGTGGGACACTCAAGACCCAAAGTTTTCGCTGACCTTTGATGTCTAGTTCAATGAAGATTCCAGCAGTGAGCGCTGACTGTAAAATCCTTGCTCTTTAACCTTGCTCCCGTTAAAGATTGACAACAAATGCCTATCTTAGCATCAGCCTACAAATCAGAACTACATGTAGTACACCCTCCTGAGAAGCTCGGGACCCCTGTAGAATCAAGATACCGATATGGATTTGGAACTATCTATATGTATCGCGCGGCTTAATGCCTTATAGTTCACATTACTGACAAAGCTGTCTATAATAATACGGAGCCGAATATTGTAATGAATATTCTTGTAAGAGAAGCTCTCTACATGTAGCTAGCCTAGCTAGTCGGGGGTTTAAGCAGCTAACTTTCTCAATACGGTTTAGTGATTCATCTTTAGTATCTTCTACCAAGAATATCCTTGATAATAATGTTTTTATAGCTAGTTAATTCATTTATATATATATACGTAATTTCAAAAGCGGCTAGTATAAGATCACTTAAGGTCGTTGATCACATATACAAATGATAAGGTCAGGGTACCTTGATATACTCATATCGCCGAGGTCCAACTTGATCAGGTGACCAGTTAACCAATGCATTAACCTCTCACGTGATCAAGTCGAATCTCGGCGATATGAGTATACTAATATATATATACAACTGTTGCCTTTATGCCGGAAAGACCCAGCTTAATATATTACCTACCTCTAATATGACTAATGAGTGAACCAGCATCTAGACAACTGGGGTAGTAATAACTTTAGAACCGATAAGCAGAGATTATTCCTAGATTATCTTGCCTGTGATACCCTAGAGCTTACGCTATATTAGTCACCTTACAAGCCCCGGCCACTTGTATGCAAATTTTTTAGCGAATAAACCTTGTACTCTCTAAATATATAGTGACAGCCCCAATTGGTTATATTATCTCATAGGATTATTTTACTAGTAGAATGTGTTTAAAAATCCCCAGCTAGCTAGTCTGTCACGTGTGATAAAGTCAACATTCTCCTATTTAGATCGGTTAAGAAATTCCTCAAACCGCTCTCTAGATATCAATCATTTCCTAGCTAAAATAGGTGCTCTAATATACCTTTCGAGTAATAGTATAGCTAATTTTCAAAGTACAGAACTCGTCTAGGCACTATAGGAGATCGAAGCTATAAAGTATTATTTATACATATATATATATTCCTACAGCACCTCAAAAGCCTTACTAGACCATCTTCAGCTCATTATCCACCCCCAGATCTAGCTAAGCTTGATCTTCATGAGCCTCTATATTATGTACTCTACCACAAAGATTTTCGAAATCCACATTAACGCATTAAGGGGCTGGAGTAAGATCGATGTGGCGCGGCCGGTTAACTTCTCAGGCCCTAAATTAACAGTCTATATATATACATGGTCTATAGGAACATAACGCCATACTCACGATGCCAGGTTTAATGTTGGTCATGTGATCGACTATTTGTATGCTAGCCACGGAAATCTAGCCACGTGACCAACACTAAACCTGGCACCGTGAGTATACATACAACGAAAATCTACAGATAACCACTCTTGAAAGCAATTGATTTAATATACTGCCTTAATTTGTTTGATGGGACGCATATTATCCCAAACCCTTGACACATTTTCAGTTCTCAATAGTTTATATATCAACTTCCATTTAGAGGATTTTAAATTCTAGAACGCCATAAATCAAGTGAGTCAAATTTATTTCCAGATACATGCAAGAGGCTTTACCCAAATCTGATAATGTGAATGCCATTTATTGCTGAGTATCCACAAAATGCAGTGCGCCCTATATGCACGCTCAAAGACAACCAGATTATGGTGACTCGTCCTAGCTAACAAGTAAAACATATAATTACCGACGTCTACTAACAGCACATATTTATAAAAAGCAACCTGGTAAGACACGATGCACCGTATATTCTAGAAACGCCAGTTAATAGTCACGTTGTCTTCACTCTCTAAAATAAGATTTCCGATTTCTACGAGTGCCTGTCAGAAAAAAAATTTTGATTACAATTAAGGCCTACGCACACCACAAACACCTTGATTAGTGATATGGTATATGTTTTGACAACACCGGGGAGTAGCTGAATTATCAGGGATTGATTTTGTTTAAGGCGCCCAAAGATTATATCTTATAAGAGGTATAATCTATTGCAGGTATTTCGCTCCGATGGAAATCTTGGCATTGCGGGGTTCATCACCGTACCTGGTATGCATGGGGTGATCTCAAAAGCTCATTTTTTGTTATACTCAGTATATATCAACCCGCGAGACCTACCATAGCTACAGCTGCCTAGATAGGGTGAATTACAAATCCAATGTGCGACCACCCCAGCGCCGCCTCAAATTGTTTCGAATACTCCCTACCCCATCTTAAAAGTTGTGTGCTTGTAACTACAACCTCTGGTAAAAAAGACTGAGAAACGTAGGGTTTAAATTTAGGCGTTTTGGTCTTGTGGGAAAGGTTCTATCTATTGATTGTACTGGTTGTAAGACCACCATTGTTTCTCGATCCCTTTTACCAGAAGCTGCACGCGTATACATACGTAGGTAAACCCTTTATATTATAGCCTCACAGGCATCGAGATTAAGCTCGATAATAGGGCCCGCATAGTTATATATCAAAGTGGGTACTCATAAGATCGTGGAGCCGCTAGATACCTGTAGAGTACCTTAAATCGCCGCTCGATCTTATTACCATGGGGCCTGAGAATCACTGCAAAGCTGCCCCCCATCCTAGAAAACCAATCTCCTGGGATAGTGTGACGCACACTATAGCTAGATATCGAAGGCTAAAACGGGTGTCTGGGTTTCCCGTTCGCTCCCAGTGCGGTAGGAAATCTTTTGGCCCTAGTCCGCGGTTGCGTGCGCAGGTATGTATTCTACTTCGGGTATTCTGCGCACACTAATGACGAAATCTAGTATCACAGAAGAGGCACAGTGCCCGGGGTCAGCAACTAGGGCCTAGAAGTGCAATTCTCAAAAGCATAGGTTTTCTACAGAGTTGACTTTCCATGCCTAGGTGTTGTTGTTATTACTTGGTGGGCAATTCACTAGCTGCTGACGAATGTTGCAGATAAGGGGATCAGAGCAGTAAAGACTTGCGTGTCTTTTCTTCTCGCCTCGTCCCATATTTATTCTAACGAATCCATCTAGATCATAGAAAATACAGTCTGGTCGGCCCTCCACCTACACATTCTAGCAAAGTAGATTGCATGTTGTACCAAACAACGGATGGAATTAGGGTGATCGGTGCCTATCAGCTTATAACCCCACAATAACTATAAGCATCCATGCAATCATATGGAATAAGGTATCTCAGGTGCCAACTTTAGTTAGGAATTACTCCTTTTGTACCGAGAGGCCAGTTTCAATTACGTATTCCCACGAAACACGGCCCAAATGATGTTCTCTAGTTCGCACACATGCTTATTTTATGTTCATTCTAGAAGTGAAGAAACTGATAAGGTCCCAAAGGTTCTGGAATAACCAATCAAACATAGCCCAGGTCGCGCATCGGGCGAACCAGAAAATTATTGTGCCCGTGGAGTTTGTTTCAGCTAGGCATGATCAACCCATTGATGAGTTACGCATCGCGAGTAATTGTCCAAACCGCAAACCTAGAGAATAAAACCAGGTGATAATTATAACAAGGCTGAAATATTACACATTCTCGAGCCTTGAGGAAGTTTCGGTATTCCAGAAGGACCTAATACGTGGCGGTTTGTAGAGAGCGCTTAATACCGTCATGAGATTTGCGGGCATGAATGACTCCCCCATGGGAGAAGGTACTGGGGTCGTTCTTTTATTAATAAATGCACGGGATTGCACACACACTTCCAGGTCCTTTGTGCTTATCACGAAGAAAAACAAACACGAACTCACGAGAATCTCATTCTTCAAATCTAGCTCACCCGAGTTAGGTTGTGGTAACCCAGGGACACAAACTTCCAACCTTCTTCTTCTCATCAGCTTACTTGTTTCATACTACATATATAGTATTTGAGAATGTCGACTACGATCACTACTACTACAACTGTTGAGTCCGCACCGGTCTCTATTCAACTCATGCCTGATAGATTCAAGTCTCTTCGCCAGAAACTTAGAGGGCTTCAGGTCGATGGTGTAAGAGGAGGCAGTGATCAGCAGAAATTTATACCGGAAGATTCACTCAAATTGGTCTTGACGCGCCAGGAGATCGAGAGAATCATTCACCAGCTCAACCACATCGTCAGTCCTAATATTACTGAGCAAGTTTTTTCCAAAGCCTCAAAGCTCCTTGGGATCTTGATAATGATCGACCGAGAATCGTTATTTTTCAATGATTTCCTCGATAAGGATATTTACGACAGCGATCTTCCGATTCCTGAAGCAGGCTTACGGCACTTAGAGAAGAGTATCGCAGGAGACTTCCACACCAAGCAATACGCTTTTGTGGTTCCCACAAACATACTCGCCGAAGATCCAACTGGCGATACCTTGTCATTTGATAAGAATTACATCCTTCCTTTTTACAATAACAAAGCGATTTGCGGTGGTGAGGGCGGTTTCGGCAAGGTGTACGAGATGATGATCCACAAAGATTACCAAGGGAAAACTCCACAAGTATGCTAATTATCCCATGATTTATTCTCTTCATGGCTGATGTATCATGCTTAGGATATTTATTTTGCCAGGAAGGAGTTCAAACAAGGTCATTCCAAAGACAGATCATTCAAGGCTGAAAAGGAAACATTAAGAGCATTGCGCAAGCTGAAACACGAAAATATTGTACAACTTCTTGCAGCATATATCCACAATGGGGTATACAACCTAATACTCCCACGGGCAAAGCACGATCTCCACCGCCATCTCGAGATAATGGAGTCACCCAAATCGAGTTCCGAAAGACGAGCTTTGTTCGAGCAATTCTCTGGTGTTGCTAAGGCGCTGGACTGCATTCATAATTTTAGCTACGAAAAGATAGAAATGTTTGGATTTCATCATGATCTAAAGCCGCAGAATATTTTATTTCATGAAGATAAATTCCTTATTGCAGACTTTGGCCTGTCTCATCTTAAGGATCCCATTGAGGGGTCGCTAACGACCTGGAAAGCGGGGACACAATCTTATGGGCCCCCAGGTGTAGGGCCCGGCGCCAAGATCGGCCGAAAGTATGATATATGGTCGTTTGGGTGCATACTAAGCGAGGTCCTCACTTTCGCTGTTCGGGGCTCAAAAGGTGTTGAGGAATTCAGAGAGCAGCGCCTCAAAAATCAGACCCCAAAGCCACCCAACGATTGTTTTCATGATGGGCAAAACGTCAAGAAAGAGGTTGTAGATTGGTTTGATAAGCTGGAAAAGGAGTTCCGCGGGCTTAGCGAGAATATTGGCCGAACTCTCCTAGAATTGGTAAGGCAGATGCTGGCACCCAATGAGAAGGAACGACCCCTGTCCAAGAAAGTCGTGAGCACCTTTCACGAAGCCTTATCGCATAACTCCTCACGCTCTTCACCTCAAAGTATGTACTCTCAATATCTTGGACCAAGTCAACCGCCACCATCAGGCTCTCGCCCAAATGGATATCCTCCATACCTGCAAACACCAGGAGTACAAGCAAACTATGGGTCGCCCCAGTATCTTTCCCTACCTAGTTACCCGCAAGCACCACCCCAAACCCCCCCACCAACTTACTCTTACCAGCCTGGCCCACAACCCGCTTATCGGCCCGACCCACCTCACCTAGCCGGTCATCCATACTACCCAGCAAACCAAAACCAGACGGCCTCGGGATATACACAACAACCTTCTGGTTTCGCCCCTCCTCCAAATCCACCCGGCGGACAGCACTCACTTCGCCCCCCTCAGTCGCATAACATGTATCTAGAATCCGATCACGGTCCTCAGTCACCCTACCTATCTGGAACCTATCCACAGGCCCCCTACAGCTCCCCTCCTCCCCAGAGCCCTTACGCTAACCCCCCACCTCAAACCCCACAAAGTCAATATGGGCAACCTTTCAGTCACACCCCATCTCAAGCCCCACAAGATCAATACGGACAAGTCCCCTACGGTTATCCCCCTCAGAACCCACATAATCCATATGCGCAATCCGGCTATTCTCCACCTACCCCCCAGAACTCACACAACCCATACCCACAATCCGCCTACGGTCCTCACTATCCCTCAAATCCAAGTCCATACAACGCATATGCACAACCCACCCACGGTTCTCCTTCTTCTGCACTCTGTCAGAGCTGCGAAGAATTTGGAGATCGCTGTCCAGAGCATGGCGCTGGGAGATACTATATCCCGACACCTGGCTGTAAGGGCTGTGAGATGCTGAAGGACCGCTGCAGAGAGCACGGCACTGGAATTAGGTAATAAAAATAAAAATAGCACATTCTACGGCTGCTATACTATGATGAGAGGTGGAGGGGTTTCTTTTATTCGGTTTTTGTTCTTTTTGTTTCTTTGTTATCTGAGGCTCAACCATTCTTTTTCTTCCTTTCTAGTAACTCTATCCAGTAACCTAGGCATCTAGGCTTGCTAGGCCGACATTCGTATTGTATGATACTTCTTGTTATTTTCTTATCGGTTTCACTGCTGGTGTTATTCAGAGCTTTTTTCATGGGTTTATTCCTAGGTCGGATCTGTCTAGGCGGGGCGTTGTATAATAAAATATAGATATCTATTGTGTGTACACATACTAGATGGTAAACCAATATCTCGAGTGGATCAATCGTAATGAAACCTCAACCTATCTGACCTTGGCTATAGTCCAGTCCACAATAGAGCTATGTAGGTAGATAAATTGATTAAAGACCAAATATTACCTCTAAAAATATCTTTAGCTACGAATTAGATTTTTCTAGTTGGTGTCTTTCATCCAGTTGCAATCTAGCCATCCGAGATACTAATTACCACCTAAGTAGCTTTGTCCTATTCTTACCATTAGGACTAGCCGTTGTAACCCAGCTAATAAGGGACAGCCAAACATCTTCACTCAACTCGAAGGAATTTCTAGCCTATCACTTTCCTAGGGAGCATAAGACAATTTTAATGGTGCTGTGGTTTGGATGTAGCTACATAGCTGGTTGCGAGTAGGCTACAAAGAGAATGGATGTTGAAGATTGAAGGTAACGTTGCAGCTAATATCACCAGCTAGCGCGTCTAGTCTATGCGCGTCACGACTTCCCAACTATCAACCGTTCGTAAACAACAAATTCCTAACACCTATCGCCGCAACCACCTCCGATGCCTCCTCCGAAACGAAAACCTTCTACCGCTGCCGGTGCATCCCTCACAAATACACTTATCCTACCTCATTCGCCCTCAATACGCCGTCTGCTGTCTCGACTATCTAAAGACTCGTTACTAGAACTGGTACTTACCTGGCTGGACCCCACAACGGTGCACCTCTACAACCCAGACTTGACAAGCACCGATGACGAAGATGACGAAGATCTAGAACTAGATGCTGTCCATGAGACCTACGAGGGATATAAGAAATCCCGAGCTGTAAAAGCAAAAGATATTGTTGAGCGAATAATAGAGCGAGAATGGAGATCAGGATTAAATCTACTACAAATTGCAGAACTAGACTACCGATGTCTTTCCTCTCCCTTCCCCCATTTCTTCTATAGCTAACAATTTACAGACCTTCTCGACCACCCAACAGCCCACAAATGGACCGCTGCCATACTTCATCCCCTCAACCATTCCTCTTCCGATACAACCTCTCCTGTCCCCCGCTTCCACGCACCAGCATTCACCCATGCTCTCAATACGACTATGCGGCCATTGGTTACCTCACACTACTTCATCGCTCGTCATCGCACACTACCACTTACTCTTCTTCGCCTACAAATACATCCTCCTGGAACTACTCTTGAGCTCCCAGGCTCAAGAAGGATTTTCTGGCTCGTATTCCCAGCTTCGGCACCGGGGTACCTGTACCATAATATCCCAGCTGGAGGGGCAGACAACCTCCGTGATATCGTCCGAGTAAGCATCGCGAGTGCTATATCACGCCCTCATGCGAGGTTTGAGCTGAGGCCAAGTGCAATGAGTGCGAGGACATTGGAGGCTCTATGTTACTACCGGGGCAGCGGTGGTGGTGAAGGTGGCATGGTTGGTGCATGGAGCATCTACTCTGATGGCACACTTGAATCTGGTCCATTGGAGGTGCCACCACCAAAGCGTCAAGCAGAGGACATTATAATGGGGGAGGCTGAAGATGGAGAGACAGTCAAACGGCGGAAGATTGCAGAGGGGAGGTTCGGGGGTGGTGCTAAGGCTGGCGATGGTAAAGGGTTAGAGACAGTTGAATTCCGAGTCGAGGATAAATTCCCTACACTTCCTACGGGTATTGAGGTAGAGGAGGATGATGCAGATTTCAGACCGACAATCACACTACGTCTAGAAGGGACACACGTATTTGCTGGGATCAGAGGCATGGTGGAAGAAGGGGTGGGATTTGATGGGATAAAGATGCCCGGGTGGATTACTGGAGAAGGGGGTGTGAGTATAGGTACTGTGAGGGATGGAAGATTATTGAAGAAGGGGCGGTAAAGAGTACATCCGTAGCTGGTAAGGAGAAAGTATTTTTGCTTGGGGGGGTCGACTATTTTTCTCTATGGCGTTTAAAAGGATTTGTATTTTCTGTATGAGTATCTTAGTCTAGTTTGTAGGGAAGGTGTTCTAAATCCTTTAGTGTACTAGGACCAAATATTGACTGCTTGCTTGTCGCTACTCCCTGCTGTATTATAATCACGGATTATCACTCGCTGTATCCCTAAACAAGATATGAAGGACGTACTCCTCCTTTTTATGGCAGCTCTTGAACAACTATCTAGTGGTATACTTTACTCGAATAAGAATATGGCAGTTTCTTAGTCCAGCAGCGATCCGTGGGTAATACGTCTGTTTAGTGATCGTCATATACGCTGAGATGTCTATTAGCTCACTATCAGAACTAAAGTACTAGGCCCTGTCCTACAAAGAATGACTGATATACTAAGAAATTAAAGCATCAGCTATATAATGTAGCGATATATATGCACATCTGAGCAATTATTCTAATTGACCTGAGGTTCAAATCCTAAATTAAACAGAAGCTGCTGCGTTTTTTTCTCAGGACGATTTCCCAAACCGCTACCCGGTCCCCATTGAGCCTTATTGAAAGTCCAGTCGTGTAGGGAACCAGTCAGACCCACTCATAGCCTTACTTTAGGAGGGGATATCACCAATCTTTCATGCGGGTAGTCAAAGATAAACTTCTGGTAACACCGCCGGAAAAGACCTCCACCCAATTCTATTAGGAACAGCCCCCTATCCAATTATATGAGCAATAGCCCAACCCAGCCCTGAACCCTCCTCTTAGAAAGCGGCCAAATATTTTCCTTGCCAGGGAACAGAAAATGTATATAACTACCTCCTTCCCCCCTCCCTTTTCCCCCTTCAGAAATCCCTGCGAGGACCCAGCACCCTCCATAGTCTCACAGAAGAGGCCCATGGTGGGAGTCTCTTCTTCGAAGGTAAGTCTTCCCCTTGATTCTTCAATAGGTGCAGATGTCCCTGTGGTCTTTTTTCCCCTCGTGAGCTTGCTCGTGATGATTTATGGGGCTTTTGAATAATCCACGCCTATGGTAATTCCAATGGCAAAAATTTCATTTTTTTTCTGGCTTCTATGCGAGGGAATGAAAATTTTTTTTTGGGTTCATGCTTGTGAGAAAAAATTTCCTTCTATCTTACTTGTGCTCCATATTAAGATTAATTCACTTGTTCTCTATGGATCTGTGGTAGAAACAGCTAGTTTGAGAGCAATATTCTATGATTTAAGTTAATTTTTGGCATCAGTTACTTTGTGTTTAGCAGTGCTGTACCTAGGATTGAAATAAATTCTATCGTTTGGCTTTTTGAGGCCATGTAAAGGAACTTTCATCTACATGCATACCGAAACATACGAATATGAATGACATAGCGAGTGTAGAGCCCCCACAATTTCCTCTAGTATCTGTCCTCTCCTCTCAATTCTATGTGATATGATCACCTATACACCTCTAGCTCTATTGAGAATTGTTTATCTATCACACCCATTTGCTACCTCCTAAGTTTACCACTTCTTTCCCTAGAATTACTGTATACGTATACAAAGGATGAAGTTGAAGTAGCTATAGTATTACTGGAGATGACCCTGGAATTAACTATAGAGTGTTGAATATGTTAAAATATGTTCTAGCACTACACAAAGCTACACTAGACTATAAATTAAACCTACAAATCTCCATGCATATATACTAAACTTAGACCCTTTATAGTCCCCTTGGCGAATTTAAGACCACGAATACGCCGTATTCCAGGATAATATAATTATAAAATTTCCACAGACTCTAAACCTCAATCCTTTCATTCATTCAGTTAAGTTTAAGGGGTGTCGGGGGGGCGATATGAGAGTAAGTTAAGGTAGGTTATAGGAATTGAGTTGACGGAAGTCACTCATGGTGAAGAGTGTTCAGATAAATTGTGATGTGCACGGCACTTTGATAAAGGCCCCAGAACCTAGCCAGTAACCCACTAGGTTGCGCATTGAGACTCTTCGAAACGGAGGTATCCCGTGTGCTGGGAATCAGCTATCAGACAAATACTTACAACCAAGACATATATTTCCCAAGTGCCAAAGCAACAAATCCTAAATCAATGTCACTTAAACTTGCTACCCGATGATTATAGAAAGGACTAGAAATCTCCGTGGTTTGTTACCGTCAGCATAGAAACAATCTTTGCGAGTTCAGCTCTAATCTTGCCGGTGAGACGTGAGTCAACTACACATGTCTCGAACTCTGCAATGCTGAGATTCAAGACAACGTACTCAGATTTCTCACCTTGATTTGTTTCAGTGATTGACGTTCTCTGTCAGTGTTGTACGTAAACAGCCTAGTGAGATAATTGACACTTGTGATTATGCGGGGCCTCATGCATTTAGGGCTACTATGACTGAGGGGGAGAGAGTGAATTCTTAACGGAGAAGGGCGTAATGTGCATGTGTTTTTGTTATATTAGGACATTGTGGGGGTGGGTACCGGGTAAGGAATTAGAAGTGCACTCTATATTACTGACGTATCAAGAAGCTTCAGCTTATGTACAGTCGAGTTTTATCTGTTTCTCTTTTATTTATATGATTAGAGGGGATCAAAAAAGCACGAATTTTAAAATAATCAAATCAATATTGCAATTTATCGTCTAATTAAACAACCGAGTGACAGCCCCATGATCCAAGCACATGTGCGCCACCACCTCGGCCCATCTGGTATTGTGCTTCTTATTTTAGCCTACCAGTCGCCAAAGATCTTTTTTATAGTTTGGTCCTCACGCGTGTGGTTGTCGCGTGTCGTCATGATATCGCCCCGCGGCTGAAAGCTTAAGCCGTAACTAACAAACTAGAGTCTTCCAAACACGCTTGTGTCGATTTCGAATCAAACTAGGGCGGAATTCGAACTCTCGGATCTTGGTAACTAAGGGGAAGAGAGAACGCGGAGTCACGAGAGGACGTGATGGGGAGGGGGGGTGGATTTAGAGTGCCTGTACAGATGTATGTAGGCACACACGATACCTGTAACTAACATTACCCCAGGCTTTTCTCTAAGATATGTGGTTTCTCACATTCAAGTGCAGTTCTGGGTTAGGGTACCGTAATGTGCAGATAATCCTTTCTTTGGCAGGGTGAGGTCAGTGCGTCAAGGAAGGCCCCGACTCAGTAGGGCAATGCAGGCCCGCTTCTGGAAGCTGCATCCCAAATGGGGCTGGAGTACAGGGGACCCTGGGCGTGACGCGCAGGTTGATAAGATTGGTTTTGCGCAGCATGGTGATGCTCCCTCTGGATGCAATTCACCACACCCTCGCGTAGCCCGATTCCTCCACACTGGTGGGGAGTTTGGTGGAGGCGACGAGAGGGAGGGGAGAAAAAAGAAACAAAAAAAAGAAAAAGAAAAAAGCCCTGTTCTTGTTTTGGGAGTTGACATTCCTATCTTGTATACCTCTCCCCGCCGGTATTTATGTATCACTGTAACTCGTTTCCGTGGACATCCCACACTCCATTTTTGGAGATGCAATAATTGTCGCAGATAATTGTCGCCACACTACCACTACGTATGTTTGAAGATCCGGAAGAAGAGCCTCCTTGTATCGGTAGAATTACCAAGGGACTTGTCGTTCATTCCCCTCGCTAGATCTCTTTCTTTTTTTTTTGTTTATTTTTTTTATGTGAAGCGGGTATTCTTCCGTGATCTTCTTCTGGAACACTTCTTGCGGTTGCTATTTCTACCACACCGGGCTTTTTGAGTGGGGTTTGGTTTGATTTGTGGTTGCGTGGGTTGCCTCCGTGCTGAGCTTGTTTTTATCACCAGA
Source organism: Verpa conica (assembly GCA_033030425.1). Classification (NCBI taxonomy): domain Eukaryota; kingdom Fungi; phylum Ascomycota; class Pezizomycetes; order Pezizales; family Morchellaceae; genus Verpa; species Verpa conica. Next base: position 403,215 of record JAUFSD010000021.1, on the reverse strand, counting down.
GTCCGAGCTCTTACCTAGCTCGACGAGACGAGTGACTGACATACGCTTGCTTACGCGACTCCCTTCCGCCTCGCTCGCGCAATCAATCGCAGCCCGGCACAGCCCTTACATCTGGTTTTCTCCCCCAGCTTCTGCCCAAGCTCTCTTTTTTCTTTTCTTTCGTCTTTTTTCTTTTCTTTTCTTTCTTCCGTTCCCTCGGAACTCCTCCCCCCTTTCATTCCCGGTCGGTCCGTTTTTTGAGCTGCTGTTCGTTTGACAGTTGTCTTACTATTTCTGGCAGGAAGAGGTGTTGCCGCTACTACTACTGCTACTACTACTACTGCTGCTGCTGCTGCTGCTGCTGCTCGTGTGCTCTTGGTTGTTGCTCACACCCGTGTTCGATTTGACCCGCGCGCAAAGAAGATCCTAACACGCCAACGGTAGTGTGGAGGAAGCCTCGGTGATAGAAAGACAGAGAAGGAGAGGGCAGTGTTACAAAATAGAGAGAGTGTGTGAGAGTAGGGGAAAAGATACCGGGAAAAGGAGTAGAAAAACACTGCATTGCCTTCCTTTGCCATATCAATCCCCCGGCAATCGGTCGTTGTTTTTAGGTCCGACTGACCGGACATAAGAGAAGAAGAAAGGAAGAGGAGAAGAGGAAAAAGGAAAAAGGAAAAACACCTGCTATAGCGGGTAACGAGGTTGTTCTTGGAGCCTGATCACTTGTCAAAGAGGTGACTTATCAGAAGGTAGGGAGAGAAGAGAGGGACAAAAAAAAGAGAGGATATTCAACAACCACACACATAATAACCATACAGGGAAGGGAATATTAAAGAAGGGGGAAAGACAGACACACTCTCTCTATAGGCATTGGAAGGCGTACTACTCGGAAGAAGGGTTGTCGCCACTATTTGCCTACCCATACATCCACACATCCCCCCCCCATCCATACCGATACCATCATACGCACATTTACTCCTCAGATCTCTCTCGGAAATATTCATCAATTTTAACCCCCCCCCCCACACACCTCACCTCGCATCGTCATCAACACATTCCATCATCGACGTCCCAACCATCTGCTACCTGGCGCCCCCCCTCTCACGCAAGGTGCCAGCCCCATCGCGAATCCTTCCCTAGACGCGCGTTGTCGGCAGCTCGCAGTATCAACAACAACTTAGACGCCTAGGCACTACCGTAACTGTAGTGAAGGCCCCTGCCTGCCAAAAACTACTGCTGGTGGTTCGAGCCTCACCCATCGCGCCAGCCGAGACCACACCATAAGAAACACAACACATCACGTCCACAGCCCATAGCTCATTAACACCCGTTATTAACGAAAAATTACAACTACCGTTATTCACAGCCCATCACCCCCATTGCACTCGTGTTTGGGGGCTTTTTAACCAGGGCGGCTTCAATCTATCCTAGGCGACGGGGAGGAAGGCTACGCTAAGTCGCCGCGCTTCCCTCGTCGTCCGTTTTACCCCCGCTGGGTACATCGCCGACCGACTATGATGGCCTTAACAGTGCCAAATCCACCGACGACGCCGCGACGAGTAAAGGTGTACGAGTTGAGGAACAATGACTGGTTCGATAGGGGAACAGGATACTGCACAGGGCAGCTGGTGAATGTAAGGGCTTTCCCCCTCCGGACTTATCTTATCGCCGCGACGATCATGGAGCTGTTGGCAGACACTTGTAGATTTTTCTGTCTGTCAATTGCTGGGGTTCTTTTGCTACAGTATGGAGTGTCGTTATGTTTTGTGGGTATAGGTGGCTGATACTTGTGGCTGTGTGATGTAGGATGAACCACATATTCAGGTGAAATCAGAAGAGGAGCAGGACCGGATGCTGCTGGAGACGAAGATAATAAAGGACGATGGATATCAAAAACAACAGGGTAAGTATTGATTTTGGTTTACATCACGACGGTCTCTTTAAGGTGCCGGTGCAGAAGGGGACAAGTGGCATGGTTGGCGATGCGCCTTTGGTCTCTTGTGCGTGTTGCTAATACTCGGTGGTGTAGAAACCCTTATCGTGTGGACTGAGCCGCATGGTACCGACATGGCATTGAGTTTCCAGGAACCTGAAGGGTGTGCGGCGATATGGTAGGTCTACTTCTTGCATCTGGTGTTACCTATTATATGGAAAACAACGGGAGGAGGATAATGTGAGGTGATCAGTGCTTACGCATAAACACATCACAGGGAGTTCGTCAGTCATGTCCAAAGTCATCTATTATCCATATCCGGAGCAGGTATGTAGCCAATATCCTAAAGGCGGACTATATGAGCCTTCTGTTTGCTCCCACCAACATCCTCTACCTGATTCGCTATACTATTACTCTTATTCTCGTGGGCACCAGAGGTTGGCTGTCAAATTTCTAACATTCGATTATAGATGAAATCTTATCAGACGACGCAAACGAGTCTATGATAGCCTCCGTGATGTTACCTCCGCCGGAACTGGGGAATCTCATGGAGATTGAGAGTCAGATTCGACTTGCGAGCTCGACGGTACAGGGGAGGGATTCGTTAGGCAAATTCATCCTGAGTGAAGATTACATTGGCAAGCTTATTCCGTTACTAGAGATTGCGGAGGATTTAGAAAGCTTGGAGAATTTGCACCGATTATGCAATATTATGAAGATGATGATTTTATTGAACGATACGTTGATCATCGAGCACATTGTTATGGATGAGGTCGTATTAGGGGTTGTAGGGATCCTCGAATGTAAGTTTGGGTGACTGGGAGGGGGAGGGGGTGGGAAAGCAACATGTGTGACAGTTATGCTAACAGTCTTGCTTGAGTGTAGATGATCCTGATTTCCCAAGCCACAAGGCGAACCATCGTCAATTTCTTTCGGACAAGTCAAAATTCAAGGAAGTGGTGCCGATAAAAGACCTAGAGATCAAGAAAAAGATCCACTGGACATATCGGCTACAGTATCTGAAAGACGTTGTGCTGGCCAGAATTCTTGACGATCCGACTTTCTCCGTGCTTAATTCTCTCATTTTCTTCAACCAGGTCGATATTCTACAGCATCTACAAAGTAACCAAACTTTTCTCAAGGAGCTATTTTCAATTTTCCACACCGAAGGTTCAGAGCCGTTGAAAAAGAAGAATGGTGTTCTGTTCATTCAGCAATGCTGTTCTATCGCAAAGAACCTCCAAGGTCCTGCACGAACCCAGCTCTATACTCACTTTATCCAGAATGGCCTATTCGCCGTTATAGATTTCGCACTCCTACACGAAGACGCCTCCGTCCGGATTGCCGGCACTGACGTCCTCGTAGCCATGATAGACCACGATCCGGCAATGATGCGCGCTTTCATATTCCGACAAATCAACGACAAACAGAAGCCATTGACCGACACGTTGATTGAATTATTGCTAGGAGAGCAGGACTTGGGGGTAAAAGCGCAAATTGCGGACGCTATTAGGGTGCTGCTGGATCCCTCTACGGGACCGCAGATTGAAGGACTTGGCAAGGCTAGTGACATCACAATGAGACTGAACGCGAGAAGTCATACTACGGACCATGAAACTGAGAATTTTTTGAAGAACTTTTACGACGAATCCGCGAAGAAACTATTTATGCCATTATCGGAATTGAGCAAGAGGACAACATGTAAGGACACTTTCGGATGGTAGAAATGAAAAGTTAGATGCGGAGAGAGAGGATCAATTACTGACGGCTTTTACGGTGGGAATTGATAGTGAAAGGATTATCGATAGCAGAGGTATCGCTGTATTCACATCTTGTGGAGACACTATGCTTTTTCGTTCGACAACACGCATTCCGGGGCAAATACTTTCTCCTGGCTGAGAACCTACCATCGCGGGTAGCACAGCTGCTGGAATCACCGGAAAAACATCTTAAGCTCACCGCATTGAAATTTTTCCGGGTGTGTGTGGGTTTGCAGGACGAGTTTTATATCCGGCATATGATCAAGAATAAGCTGTTTGAGCCGATTTTGAACATCGTTATCGAGACTATGCCGAGAGATAATTTACTCAATTCAGCTTGTTTAGAGTTCTTCGAGTTCATCAAACGGGTTTGGAGCCTTTCCCCTTCTGTGGGTATTTTTTTTGTCGATTTTTTTTGGTGGTTTATACTAATGGGGTTCGACTATAGGAAAATATCAAGCAGATAATTCTTCATCTGGTTGAGAACTATCGTGAACGGATGTCAAAGATTACTTACGTCGATACATTCACTGTTCTAATTTTGAGGAATGATCAAATGCATGATACCACTATGCCAACAGCCTATTCTCAGGAGACAGATCGAGTGTCAAGGTTAGTATTAGCTAATTAGCTTTATATATTGTGCCATTTTTTCATACCCAAAAGAACTATTGCTCACTATCCCTGTACAGAAATCAAATCAACGGTGGACGAAGATGGGACGGTGTAAAAGAAATGGATGCGTCCGAAGAGGAATACTTCAACACCTCCGACGAAGAAGACAATGTACCTGCTAGAGAGTCGCCATTGAAACTTATCAACGGGAGTGCATCATCACCGTTACAGAAACCGTTAGTAGATTACCCTGATGATGACGCGATGGATGTTGCTGGAGATGAGGCCATAGTCAAGAAGGAGGGACAGGGCGAGAGTACTGGAGCACAGAAGGAGGAAGTGGCATCAAAACCGACCCAAGAACCATCACCTTCAGCCACACCAAGCCCGGCAACTTCACCATCACCTGCAACACCAAAGTCAGAAGAGCCATTATCTAGTGCGCCTACACCTGAACGACTAGCAGAGAAGAGAAGACGGGAGGAAGAGGATGACGATGAATTGGACAAATTATCGAGAACTAAAAAGCGAAGTCCAACCGGTGGTGGAGGTACTCTTGGTCAAATGGGACTGAACAGAAAGAGGAGCTTCGGGAGCAGTGGTAGCCCACCTAGTAAGAAGATTGCTATTAACCTAGCAGTCAAGACTACTACGACACCTGCTGCAGCTGAAGAAAGTAGTGAAGAAGTAGCAAAAGAGGAGGTAGTGAAGGAAGAGGCGTAAATTGTTGAAAAAAAGGCGGTGGAGTCTTTTTCTCTGGCGCTGTCTTATTCTTTTCTCAATAATTTCCTTTTTTATATCTATTTTATACTAACAAGGGAAATATTTCTTTTATTTTACCACCGCCAAACGCACTTCCTCCTTTATTCCATATCTTTTATCATCGGCGTATCTGCTTTTTTAACTGAATTTTTCTTGTTTCCTTTTCTCGTTTCTTTAGCACGCCCCTTGTGCCGGGTCGATAGGGGGTGAGATACTCTAGCTGGGATGGGACATATGCATACTTGAGACTGCTTTACCGTAAGGGCGCCGGCGGGGCGGGCAGGCAGGTGGATCAATCAATGGTACAGAAGAGGAGGCTAGGGCGAAGATAAACCACGTGAATAGGCACAGTTGTATTTGGCGGGGTGGGGCTGGGGTTGGACGACGAGGTCAGAGAAACAGTTAAGATGTAGAATAAGTAGAGTTTCCCTGCCTATAACTGAGTACCATTAGTCACTTCTCTATCTCTGTGAGCTTGTAGCGTTGTAGAGCTTTTTTTTTTTTTTTTGAAAGCTCTTATGTAATATATGGTCAGCCTTTCTATTGCCCCCCATTTTTTTTGCTCTTGATTCCTACACAATTTGCATATACTTGTGTTATGCCTTCTCCCATTTTTATCATCTGCAGTTTAACGTGAGTGAGTGTAAATGGAAAAAAAGGTACGAAAGGGTGCCAATTGTACATGCGCAGGAGCTCTTTCTAGGCTTATTGTCTCTAATTTCTTTCCTTATGCTCGAGGTCCCCCATGTTCCTGTAAAAGGCTATTGTGTTTTTGCATTACCAGGTTTGCAATGTTTCCTACTGTCGATGCTAGGCTACTAATACCTTCTAAACAGTAGTGAAAACCATTGTCTAACAATAACCGGGTATCAGAGAAATTGCTTGGCTGTGAATAGGATGCAGGCCAGGGGTTCTCAGACGTTAATTCATATATCGAAAATATTACGCTCTGCTTACAGGTAGGCCGCCTATATAAAAGTTAATAAGGGGGGACTGTATTTAGGGCCTAGTAGGCGGGAAGTTTAATTGAATATCCACATTAAACGTAGTACTAAAAGGCTATACAAAGGCCACATATACTGAGGCCGTTGAGACTTTTAATAAATCTTTTGTTAGAGATTCTGAATTTATGCATAGCTTTTTTTTATCATAGCACTAAACGTCTGATTAGCAATACTCCACAAGCAGTTATATATAGCAATCTTTAGCTAGAGGGCTATCTTCGGAATTTATCCTGCTACCTTAGCACCCAAAAGAGTACATACAACTGTATAAGTATCCCTAGTATAGCGTGAGAAGTGACTACGCTGTAGTATAAACAAGGCCAATTATTCTGTAGTCAATATCCTTCGGTTCAGGAAGAGTACCATTTTTATAAAAAATATGATGGGGAAAGGTTAGTCTCGTGCCCAGCCCCAATGGCTGGGCACGGGGCTAGGGAAAGGCTAACTCAGGTTTTTTTGAGCCTTTAATGCCCTTCTAAAGTCTTATAGAATCTATCAGCTTAATAGTTTATATATTGACATCCTATTAATTAAATAAGACTTTCCTGAAAGTCCGAACTGGTATTTCCTTCAAGGACGATTCTGTTCCTTTATATTCAAGTCCTTTATGTTGGGTATCTAAGTTTAATTGAAGACATATTGAATCTATCGAGTGTCTAGGAAGGTCTATCATCATTTCTTAGCCCTTTTATCGCCGGTGTGGACCTCCGGGTAATACCCACCTGAAAAACCGTGGAGGTACCGGGTGGTATCCTCAAGATACCTCCTCATTTCCCATGCTAGATGGACTTGAATGAGGGCGGTAATCGCTAAAATCTATAACAGACAGAATTTTTTAAGCGATATTATGCTAGTCTTATATAATTAACCCATCTTTGTTTCTTCTTGTATTTATTGTTTCCGCTGTCGAGGCTTAAGTGGTAAAAATAAAACTTTAGGACTTACATGCAACTGCCTCGAGTCAGCTTCCTCGATCACAGAGGGGTACATTCAGAAAGAGAGAGAAAGTGGGGCTTACGCTATTAAAATTGAAAAGGTATCTGAGGATCTGAATACTTTGAAGATCAGTCAACTATAGCGGGATTATCTAAAGTGTAACCCCCACTTCTGTACTAATAGTACTAGTGGCAAGTTTTAGGCGGCAATGTGGCATTTTGTTAAACACCAGTGCACAAGGCTGCGGCGCTGCGAGTCTGTAGATGCTTGTGTATTTGTTTGGAGTGGGTGGCCACACCCACTATCTGACTTTATGGAAGTGATCTACACATGATGAACTGATATATTCGCTTCCCAAGTGTGTCTCGCGGTATTTCGGTAATCTGTACTCGAGGGGTTTTTGTAGATCATTGATCTCTAACTGCTAGGGTATAGAGTTTTAGGCCGTGCATTGCGACGTTGTGTCTAGGGATGGGCCAAAAGATTGGCTACTTTGATCTTACGATCTCGATTGAAGTGTAGGAGAGACATGTACCAAAATCGTACCAAAGCTGAACTTGAGCTCCCGTTATCTTGATGTATTTATGTACGTCGGGTAGCTCCGCAACGGGGAGCTTGAAGCCCTCAAGTGTGTGGCCACCATCTGCAAAGTGCAATAGCCAACTGTTCAGTGGTGATCAGGAGAGGAAACGTTCTGGAAGTGAGGGAAACTTCTATACCGCTCATTCGGCCGAAGTGGGATATGTATGCACGTATGTATGTGCCTGTGTGTTTACAGCACGCTAGGCAACACCCGCCTGGTTTAAGTAGGAAGAAACTATCTGTTCCAATTGACGGGAGAGCGTAGGGGTCAGCTCGGAAAGGAATGCCGTTGAACGCCTATACTGGGAGCCATATACGTATTCATGCTGCTAGAATTAATATTGGTCATGTGACCGGATTTGGGTGGCTAATCGGTCAATAACTGGTCACATGACAAATATAGATTCTAACGCCTGAGTAAATGAAGTTCGGTAATGCACCGCAACGTAACGGAAATCGGCTTTTTCACATGGGGGAGAGATGATCGTTCTTGGCCTACAGTTGCTTTCGTAGCATCGCAATATCCGTTTTAAGTATTCCTATACGATACACAAACCAAGATGTATCATTTGTCGTTCAATTACAAACTTCCCCTGGACCCTGTATTTTATAATTATTTTTCTCTAACCTATTGGGTTGGTGCTACCCTTATACAACTTCTACACACGGGGTTCCTGTCAGATCTCAAGAAGTGACACTTTGCCGTGATCGGTAACAAAACTGTCTTTGCATGGATGTTTGGAGGGGTTATGTATGATGATGCCTACACTTTTGTTCGGTCTCCTCTCCACTTCATTCTACGCAATGCAGGGTGGCACAGCGTCACGACGATCATGACCATCCTTATCACTACTGTGCAGACCGGCCTCAACTTCCGCCCGCGGTAGGAAATCTGATAAAATAAACGAGACAATAGGAGGGCAACGGGAAGGGGGGGAAAGTCGACAATGCATTCTCCTTTCCTCCTCACCCTTCCTACCTCTTCCACCTTTGCGACAAACAGGACAGAGTTTTACAGACAAAGTTAACCATGATCAACACGATGAGAACGAACGCCAACACATATAAGCTCCCTGAGGAGATAATAGAGCAGATTTTCGGATATCTAGAAAAAGCGGACCTGGCGCGTGTCGCTGCAGTCAGCATGATTTTTTGGAGGGTGGCTGTAGCGAAGCTATATTATGAGATCAGGTTTGACCCTTATGCGTACCGGGAGAGTCAGTTGAGAGTTTTGAAGAGGTAAGTTTTGAGTTTGTTGCTGCTTCGTTATTTCTTTTCTCGATACAATCACGGGTGGCGAGAGCCATAAATTCGGGTTTTTGGAGGAGGTAGAAGAGGGGGTGAGCTCTTTCTAATTTCCTGCGATTTTGATGGTATTTTTTGGGTTACCAGCTCCATTGTAACCCAAATATCCACCAGGTCGTTGACTTTTGTCAATTTTTGATCGTTCAGTTTAGTTACCTGAATCAATTTGCTAATACCCAGGCTCCCTGCAGCTCGCCACACCTTACCTCCCTCGTCCGCCGCCTTATAATCGATATCGCTCCTCTCAAGCGGGATCCTTTGCAGGACGAAATTCAAGAATTCAATTGGGGCCACCCCCTTCTTAAGGACGAGCCACCGGTTCTCACGGCACGTTCAGCCCTCCTCTCCCTAATCCCGTACCTCCCTTCTCTTGAGTCTGTCGAATGCTACGATCTTTCTGGGGAGTCCCATACCTCGCAGCTAGCGCCGTCGCGCTCCCTGATGCGATGTCTATTCCAGCACTGCCCGCAGCTACGGAAGTTGACGAGGACAGACTGGTGGCGGGACCTCGGTTGCTCCTACCGAGGAGACATTGAGGCAGGGATATATACTACAAAGCTATCGCATTTGACGATTAGTGTACCAGAGAGCTATTTTGCAGTCGATGCAGACGGACTTGTAGGGGTTGACGAAGGTGCCTGTGGAGAGTTACGCGCACTGTTAAAAGCGAGTCCTGGACTATCGTATCTGGATTTTTATAGGGGGAGGGTTTCGATGGGGTTAATTTTCCACGGGCAAAGAGGAGCAAAGAGTGATGTGGGGATAAGGAGGAGTAGACAAAATAGATCTCTATCGTCAGGGTCTTCAGCGTCGTCATTGTCATCTGGGTTAGCACCTTCTGATTCCGGAACCCCGCCGCCAAACTGCCTACCTGTCGTATTACCAAACCTTAAAACGCTCGTCCTCTGGGCCACATTCGTCGAAGAAAAGGCATCTGATTTAGTTAGTGACTATCTTTCCACCAAAGCAGGAATTTTCCCCTCGCTTAGTGGTCTCGAGATGGTGACAGTACGCTGCGGAGGAGAGGGATTATATGCAGCGGATCAAATCGATGGGAAAATGCTTATGGATGCTGTAGTGACACTGAAGGATTACGAGGTAAAGACTATTACTGAGGGGCAGAACAGTGGGGCAGGCACCGTGGAGCTATATGCAAGAATGAGGGTGGATGAGAAGCATGGGAGGCAGAGGGATAGGAGGAGTCGATTCAGGCAGTAGTGAAAATTCTTGTGGGCAGTCGGGGGTGGAGTGTTTCAGGGCGTGTTTTGGAGTTCTGTGCTTTCAATCGTTTCGTCCTTAGACCTAGCTTCTTGAAGTTTTTCGTTTTCTGACTTAGCCGGCTAGGTTTGGGAATGAGTGAGGTACTGAGTGAGGGGTATTTAGAATATTTGCACTTAGCCAATGATTATGAAGTTATGAGACAAACGGCTGTATGATTGTCATGAAAAGTCACTCGTATCTGTTTTATCGTCAACTCTTTAGTTGATTAGATCTGAGTGTTACCTCAAACTACTGTGACTATTCTCTGTGCAGGAGGCTCTGCCATCCATAGAAACAGGATTTCTTGCTTAGAAGTTCGACCAGTCAGCAACGACCACGTTCTAATTAATATTCTTGGGATAAAAATCTGGTTTCTCAGTGGAATGGGGATATCATTTAATCTGTACTGGTACCTGTATTTGCCATTGATAGACTAGAGGTGATATTAATACCAACTGTTTTTGGATTGCCACACTTTACACCCAGAGACCTTTGATGTTCATGTATCCATGTATTGTCCCATCCCTTATTACTAAGAGGAAGGAGGGGGGGACCTGAAAGAAGGAACCCCTTTTTTCGTGCCTTGGTATTTTTATTAAAGATGAAAGAACAGAGCATGCTACTCTAATTATAGTTAGCTAAGGAGCTTTGCTGATAATGAGGAAGGGTCATATACTTCTTTGATAAAGCAGATAGAGGAATAGGCCTCTGGAAACAAGAGCCGATTATAAAGGGGAGACGTCCGGCTTCCCCGGGACCTATACCTCTTCATCTCCGCAGGCCTAAATCAGTAACTGGCAGTGTTTTTCCTTCCTCGGCATCTTGCATGCGGGATTTCCATCAGAAATCACCGGCGCAGACCGAGAACGCCACTGTCATATCATTCAACGGTCCTGCTTTCTTAGTGGTGTACTGGTAGCCGTGTCTGCTTTGATTCTCTCGATTCGGGGTGTTCAGTTGAAAAAATATCTCTCTTTGGTATCCTCAAGAGGCTATCGATAGACTACATCGACTTAGGCATAGGACAAATAGTCTTGGACACAGAGTAACATATCTTGGTGACGTCACCCGATGAAACATCCTCCTGACGTCGTGCATGAGGTGTCCGCTACCCGCATGCGGGAATGGTTCATTTAAGCTTTGCGGCTCTCCTACTCTAGATCTCTTGGCAGTGGGTATAATAGGCCCTTTTATTCCTAATCCTTATCCCCTTTTTTGTTCCTCCTTACACATTACTGGTAGAGTTTTAACTTTAGCTCCACGCCACACTTCAACCTCCCCTAACCACCTGTATTGAGTGTTAGGGAAGGGTTTATGTCTGGAACTACTGAAGAAAATCGCTATGTATTGAAAACCCAGTGATGATTCAAAATGCAATATGACTTCTACATCAACCCTATGTGCTCTTTTACGGCCCTTCTCCCGAGGGCTGTGAGGGAGTGTGGTGGTTAATGATGATTTTCAAAAGTTGAGAGCTTATTTGACTGAGGGAATATATACTTCGTTTGTTTTCTATCTCAGAGAGTGGTTTAGACCTGACTTCCGGTGATATAGGGGGCTTCTGTTCAAGTATCTGTTCCTTGTTTTATACGTCGGCTTGTAGGAGGTTGGGAATTGTGTAAAAGCTATCATTGTTGATCACTCGAGCCCTCTACCTAGAATCCTCCCCCCTTTCTCCTGCTGAAAAAACCGTCTTCCTGAGCTCCTGAGGGAGATTTCTTCCTTTTCTTTTTACCCCTATTTTTCGGTGTTTGAATCTCTTTTGAGCGGTAGTTAGGGTAATTCCGCCAAAAAAAAAGAAGAGAAATTCATCATATCAGACAATATATATATAGCTTAGATCATCTCAAAAAGATCGTAGCTGATGCATAGGAGAAGTTTTACCACATGTACTAGAAATTAATCTATTCTTAGAGATGGTATCCCAAAGAATCATAGGTATCTTATATGAGGCACATTCTACCAGCTTAGGTAAATATAGTAATATTCAACATAATATATATATGTAATCCAGAGTACGGCTAGTCTTTCTTTTGTATGCATGGTGTATGTGCTTTACCACCTACTCATTATTTCATAAGTTAGGACCCTATGGATCAACTAAAACAAGTCTTGAAATATCATGCCCTCTCAGCTAAGATCTCCGTTTCAGTCCCTGTCTCTTCATCTCTTCCTTTAATAGCCTTCTTAGCAGTCCCCACTCCTGCAACTCCTTCCTCCTGGTTATCACCCAGCCACGGCTTCTCGGCTTCTCCCAATAGGCCATGGAACGCAAAGTAGATGATCAGTCCAATAATAATCATCACAAAGGCGACAGGGTATAGCTTCGCAATGGTGTATCCGAATACACGCACGCCAATAACGACACCCCAGAAGTTGGCAGTGAGAAGAGAGATGTTAAAGAATGCCGCGGAAGCCATACGGAGGAGGATAGGGACTACCGAGTCTGTTCCGGTTGTTAGTCACATAAAAAAAGCTATAGGGCCAAGAGAGGAGAGGCTTACAAAAAATAAACAACGCCAAAGTGTACCCGACCATGTACCCGCCAACCTTTTTGTTCCAGTGCGCAGTTCTAAAGCTATCTCTATCAAAGATCCCAGCCTGTGTTCCATTAATCAACATCCCCCAAAACCCGATCTGTCCTACGACCTCATACATTGGCCGTTTCGATACCAAAAATTCCTCAAACACATTACTGAACCCATAAAATGTCGCACCAAGTAACATGAAAAGGTCGCCCTTAACTTCGGTGGGTAGAACTCCACCGACTGGTGAACCATTCATGTTATCACTTGCGAGTAGCACCCCGAGACCTCCGCAACATATCAAGATTCCAAGGATTTGGGTCCATGAGTACCGTACGCGTAGGAAGCAGTAAGAGATGATCACAACGACCACAATAGCCCAGAAGTTTATTAGTTGTGCGCTGAGGATTGTGGTGTAGCGATAGGCGAGGACAACAAAGTAGTTGCCTTCTACATCAAGGAAGGACATTATTATGTCTATAGCGGTTAGTGTTTGCGCTTAGATCTAGGGAAAATGGAAAATTACATCGCCATCCGTCTTTATAAATCATTTTACACCATCCTTTGAATCCGTACTTGTAAATCGTGTAAGAGGTGTACACAAGGTTGAGCAAGACGTAATTAAAAAATGTTTGGAACGCAGGTATCGAAGTCTTCTCATTCCCGAGGAGGCCAGAGAAGGTGTTTGAGGAGGTAATACAAAGTGCCAGTATTTGCCTAAGATCTGTCAGTTCTAATTCCCTGCTGTATATTCTTATCATGAGGAGGCCATACCCTATCAGCAGGACCGCGTAAAATCGCGGCGTCTTGAGATATGCAAACTTCCCCTTTGGCTCAACTGGGGCTTCGTCCCCGACGTGGTTTGCTGTCGGTGTTGGCAGCTCATTTGGCTGTACTGTCATTTTTGTGGAGTCTTTTGAGTCCATGTCGTCTTAGTGATGGGTGTCTGGCGGTGCTAAGCTTATTTATCTTAGCCAGACGTGTAGGCTAGGGGCAGGGTTTTCAAGAGGAGTTCAATTGTCAGGCCGTAGACGACCGTTGGACGAGTGTCTCTTGTTTATCAACTGCCCACCTATCTGAGAATAAAAGAAGAAGGGGAGAGGAAAAAAGAAAGAAAGGGAAGAGGAAAAAAGCAGAAATTCCAGAGAAATGTTATCTAAATAGTCACCATCCTAGTATGCAGCTGCGCGCCTCCCGGTGGTGGGACTGCACTTTATCCCTGGTCAAGCTGTAAAAAAGGTCTACCATGCAACTACCCCTCCTTCAGCTTATAGAGTGCTTGGTATTTTACAAAATTCCTACTGGAATTTAGGCGAACTCCGAGAAGCGACTTGGGCCATGTGTTTCGTCGCCTATCGCATCGAGAGCCCGGGGGCCCGGGACGCCACAGGACTGTCTCGAGGTCGTACCTAGGGTTCATGGCGCACTTGAGGGAGTGGCGATTTGAAATATTCATAGAGGCGATGCTCTACAATCTCAAAATGAATGTGTTCCGAATGGTACGCTAATTGCGTAGTAGTCATACAAGTTAGGTAGCGCAGGTCAGTTTGTGCTTGTTCAAATATCTACTTCTAACCTCGTATAGTTAACAACTCTCTTATTAAAAATTTACATATAGTGGGATAATGCTAATAGTGTTACACCGCAACGAGTTTACGGGAAGAATATCACCGTAGCTCCCGCTATGGAGACGGTGCATACGAAATCCCATGGCTGGATTGTTTAAGGAGATTGCGATATATCAAAAACAAAAAGTAAATGGAAGATGGGGTGGCACGGGGTCTGGTATGGGATCATATAACCCCGTTAAGTAACTCCTGGAATTGTTACCTAAGATGTGCTTTGCGCCTGGTCTGCCATCCTTAGTTGCTTGGAGGTGTCGTGGACTGCGCATAATTCTGTAAAGATTTTACCCGGCTAACTACCATATGATCACGTGTAACGATTAGCTTGATATCAGAAGCGAGTTGGGGCGTTAGTTGGCTTTGTTTCACCCCCCGCATTCCTAATATGTACCGCACTGCATTGGTGACGGGACCCACTAAGTCTTGGAAACGGGGATACCGAGAACCAAACAAATGTTTCACATCTCAAGAGCTTGGCAGCATGGCGCCCAAAGGTGGAGGGTGGTGTGTACCGACAGTAAGGATTCTGGGTCGATCCGCGCTGATATGAGTGGGATGGACATGAGAGGTGCAGTACCATAAGCATAGAACTATGGTGGGGCCTCCCACTAGAAGGCTAGCAAGAGTTTTTATCTGGGTTAATTAAGATTTAATATGGAGCTATGCGAGTGAGGTTCTATAACTACAAATACCTTATCCTTAGGACTAGATACTCTAGAGTCATTTGGGCGAGGCCTCCGTATCATCAAGGGTACATACATACCTTTAAGGATTCGCTGCCTAAAGTGGAGGTTCTCCTGCTTGTATTTGGCCTAGGAATCCTTTGTAGTAGGTATAATCAATCTCTATTCTTATTGATGAGGAGAGGGTTGGATCTGTTCTCCAATCCCTCTCTTATCTAGTGATAAGGACACGTCTACTTCTACACTAGCGTCGTCTCGCTAGCTCTATACTAACTACTCTCTACATCCTTGGTGTATTTCCCTTCTAGGGGTGGTCATAAGATACCCAAATGCTGTCTGTATAGAGGAAACATATTACCGTAGCCTATAAGGAGATCATGGGCGACCTACAGAAAAGCTTTATATGGTAGGAAATGTGGAAACACTTTTGGAAATGTCTATGCACAATGAAATATGTGATACTCTGTACTTCTTTCATATCATATATCTGTCCTAACCCGCCAGAGGAGACATGCCTATTGGGAGACGTCTTCATAATGAGTCAGCCCAAGAGTGAACGGATAGGTGCCCTATGAAAGGGCTACCGGTTCGAGGGATAATGTCTCCTATATTTGTAGGATGATCAAGTATGGCTCAAGTAATATAGGTATACCTCAAATAAGTTAGAGTGCATGTAATATGGAAGAGCATATGTGTCAAAACTCGATCCCCCACCGGTGATAAAAATATAGATCAACATGCTGGAATACAATATAAAAATGGACTGCCTTTCTGGAATACTATGGTGGGTAGTGTGGTCCACGAGGCCGAGCATCTCGGGACCTCGCCTTGTGGTATCGGCCTCGAGGAGGCGCAATGTCAGAGGGGCCACGAGGCCGAGGTACCTCGAGGCTTCTCTCTGGGCTCGCCTCGAGTTGGCTTGAGGTAAGTAATAATAAATTTAAAAAATATCACAGGCTCTAGCAGAAGTATAAGTTAGCTATTCCCACTATGATTTGTCATACTATTTGTGAAAGTACAGGTGCAAGCAATAGAATGATAGTTTGATACTACATACACCTGGAGGAGGGGGTAAGCCCAACCTCATATATGCCTATGACCTCATATGGATTGACCACTACTGACCATTATTTAATAGCTTTTACTTATTACTAAAAATAGTTCTATGTGTCAAGGCTCCTCGAGGTACCTCAAGGCCAGACTCCTAATTCCCAAGGCGAGCCAAAGCCAGAAGCCCACAAAGCCGAGGCACCTCGAGACCACCCCCCCTACCTCGCCTCGAGCGGCCTCGTGGACCACACTAATGGTGGGCTAACACAAGTATCCCACGCATAACTGTCTCTCTAATAACCCCGATCTAGGCCTTACCTTTTCCTTTAAAGACAATGCCTAAAGATCAAGGTAATTATTTCAGAAATACAAGCTTCAAGTAGTGCTTCATGTATTTTGGTTGTTAATTATATAGGTCTCGCCCAAAAGTAGTAAAGGCTTTTGATTTTTTAATTACGTGCCATCATAGCATTCCAGTTTTATACAGTAATCCAGCATGTTGGTCCATACTCTTCCTACAGGTGGA
Organism: Verpa conica; assembly: GCA_033030425.1. Lineage (NCBI taxonomy): Eukaryota > Fungi > Ascomycota > Pezizomycetes > Pezizales > Morchellaceae > Verpa > Verpa conica. The sequence goes on along the minus strand of JAUFSD010000021.1, from coordinate 386,670 downwards.
AAAATTCATTTTGACACATTTGACTCCATATAGGACAAGTTTAGCCCTCCCAAAGTTTAACCTAGAACTCCAACTACAAGAAAATTTTGACCTATCAACCCTATCCTAGATACTCCTACTTACAACTCTCCAACATCTTCCCCACAACCCCCATCAACGTTTCATTTTCCAAAGCACTAGCAACTCTCTCCTTATCATTCAACTGCTTATTAACCTGGTCCCCCGTCGCATGTGTCCCCTCGCGTATCCTCACATCCAATCTAAACCGTGGCGGCAGAGCCTGCTCAAGTCTCACCCGCACCCCTAACCCAATCACTGTAGCAAGTGAACAGTGGTTGATTGTTGGCGTGAGCTCAACAAGTACGCGAGATGTTAAACAAGATGGATCATCAGTAACTTGAATATGCGGGAGATTCACAACTGCGAGCTCGCCAAGTGTGAGGGGGTGTTCAGGGTCTGAGATAGTGGCAATTAGATCTAGTGGGCATTAATTAGCAACTACACGTTATAAATATCGTAGTGGGAGAAACTATTGTTTACCATATATCTCCTGCTCATCAATCTTTTCCACTACCGAATCATCTTCACTTTCATCATCTTCACTAGAGTGTTCAGCTCCCGTGCTGGTGGCGAATGGATCTCTCGTGTACGCGGGAACAATCCCAGAGAGTATGCCTGATGGTGAGGTCTTCTTTTGTTCTTGCCGCCGACTTGGAAGATCAGAGACGCTCAGAATTGTGGGGTTGGCGTTTTGGGTCTCCATTTCTTTAGTGTTGGTGGGTGGATAAGATGAGGTGGTGGGGTTGATGTAAATGTGGTAGTGTCTTGGCACACGCAGGGCTGTAGGGCTCTGAGGAAATAGTCTCCCAACCGATAATACAAAAGAGAAAGATGAAATTATAGCCCGTGTCTGAAATTCGTGAAGTTTGTGCCTTATGCTGAGTACGGAGTAAGTAGCCCTGTTAAATCCAATATAGGAAAAATACCCTGTATATACAAAAGAAATATGTCATAAGATAATGTCGAGTAAATATATGTTGCTTCGATCCCAATATTTCCTTTATTTGGCCTTCCTGATCCAGCGTTTGATAGGCTTTGATACCAATTTCCATCGCCTTTCACCCCTGACTCTACCCGTTCCCGCTGTATTTGTTTGATACGGTAGTTCTCGGGGAAGGCATGGTACCGGCAGCTCATCCAGCTTTTCCTGCAAAATATCTGAGTGTTGCGGGTACGTCCCTATGAGGCTAACGTGTGCTAGAGTTTCCTCGGTGAAGCCCCTAGTAGGCGTTGGTGTACCTCTACTATAGGTGGAATGGTCTGGTGAAGAATTTGTAGTAGTGTTTAAACTGGGTGTCTGCCTATCATTAAGTCCTCCTGGTTGGAAAAGAATTATTAGACAGCTGTTGGTAAGAGAAACTATATAGGGCTAGGGGCCCCTACCACTATCCTGTCTTGTTATTGAGGTATGTTCTATAGCTAGATCTATTACTGCTTGCTCCACAAGCATGTAGTTCTGACATTTTGCGTGGGAGAACCTGCACATTGATCTATGGTCTGTATTTATTGGGATAATCTGCTCATTTGGGATACCTATGACGGCGGAGTCCTGCTGAACGATCTGTAGGGGTAAAGCAGCTTAGCATTATTACTCAAATCCGTCAAACAGGAATGCATATATACCAAAGTTGAAAAAGGAGCGGTGAAGCTCCGCTCAAAAAATGATATTATCGGGAATTGAGTGGCTCTCTGTAGGAATTGGCGCGAGATAATTCTGAGGGTTTCTGAGTTATGTTTAAGATTTCTGAGTAAGTCTGTTCGGAGTGGTCGCGAGAGACTAGCTGCATTTGCAATACTAGAGATCGTGCCTGCCCAGGAAGCAACATCGGAGCCCTTGTGAGGAGTTCCCATAAATATTATCCCAGAGCAAGAGGACAATATCTCTCCGTAGAGTTGGTTTTCTTCGTGTGCTAGAATTAAAGCCTAGGGAATAAGGGGTTAGTAAATATAGTAACTAAAGGGTGATAATGGCTAAGCCTAACCTTTTTCACCACAATCCCCCCTAAACTATGACATATAAAAATGACCGGCCGATCCTTTTTCTAGTTCCCTAGTGTTTTAGTATTATACAGCAACGCTTATTGGAATATGCTAACCAGTATTCGCATGATCCGTAGTCGGACCAAAAGCTCCCTTGCAAAGTCGTCAATCCCAGAAACCGACCCGCTGAATGCGAAGGCTGAATTATAACCAAAAGTCATAATCCGACTATTGGTGATAACCGTAGGAAGGAAGTCTTCGAGCCACATTTTGCCAGACTCCTGATCAGTCCAAGTACCTAACCGGTCCCCATTCAATCCATGGACTGCAACAATACTACTTAGGGTTAGTAACCAGGGAGTATTGCAACTAGAGTTTCGATTTATCATACTCTACTTCGGGGTCTGTAGTTCCGGAAGACGGCGTAGGGTAAAGCACAAAGAGGCCATGTCGCTCCTAGGTAAAAAAAAAAAAATAATCTATATTAGTACTACAATTTTAAACTTTTACCTTCATCTTCTAAAGAACTATTTTCACACCTATACTCCTTATACTTACGTTGATGGTAACATAGTGTGGGTTTAACTTACTTCATTGGCTATACTATAATCACCTGTTGATGAGTTTGTAGTCCGATTGGTACATGCCTGTATACCTGAGAAGATTCTGGTAAATAAGCACTTAAACATTATTATCGAGTGGAATTAAGCAGTTAGGTAAATACCCTGTATTATTTTTTAAATGTTCAGCGCGGGGGGGCTACACATATATACAAATATCTAGCTCATGAACGCGCTGGGGATATTATGAAAAATTCAACTTGAACATGGAGGTAAACTCCATACTTTATATATAGGCCCTTTGTAGTGAAAAGAGTAGCTAGTGTTGGATGCAAACGTGTTCACACTGTAGCGAGGCTGAAAATCTTTAGAGTTCAAAGTCGCCCTGACAGTGACAATCAAAAACTCTAGCTAGGCTGAGGATAACATCCCGCTCGACTGCGCCTTCATACGTGGTACTGTGGTCAAAGCTTATTCGTACATACGTGTCTGTCCTCACAATTGGAATTCTGGCGGCTAGATGAACCGTACTGCGCCTAGTCTCGTACCCAATACTGTATCCGCCCATTACATTTGAACCTTGCTACAAGACACGGAACCAGCTCCGGGTAGAAATGGCCTATGACATGTAGGCAAATTAACTCTTAGGGAGATTAATACCTAGGCTATGTAATTGCTAAGCCTTCCCACACCGCGCAATAAGCCTACTAGTATGTAAGTCAAGCTTGTCTATCGATTCCGCAGCAATCACCCCTCGGGCCATTTTGTAATGCGTCTTTCCCTCTCCACCATTAATACCTCCCTATGCTAAAATTTGTTGGGATATGGCCGACAACTTTCAATCAATGCGGTGTCAAAGCGGGCTTATGCCCACACCCAGCCTCTATCAAACGGTTAGCTCCGCTATGAGCTTCCTAAACATTCTGGGCTTCCTGATGAGAGCGTTGTTGACGCTGTAGGATGAGAGGCAGTACAGCCTTGTTCAAAATTTTGCCTTGAGGACCTGATTATCACAAGTCTCTACGTCACTGTACTGATGTACAGCTACAATCTTTATCATCTATTCTTCTATCTAACCGATATATGTAGTCCATAAAGCACTTTAACCAAAGAATCTTCACCTAGAAAATCCTCGTAGCCTGTACTATGATTAATTCATTCATTCAAAATCCTCGTAGCCGAATGAAGGAGCATCCTTATAGGTTTGGATAAGAATACCGCATTCGGAGGGAGGGTCGGGTAACCGTGTAATAGGTTCATAAGGAATCACTCGAATGTATTTTGTGCTGTAACTTGTTGAATGAATGAACTAATCATTAAATAGCTGTAACTTGTTGATTACGTGAATAAAAAAATGAATTAATAATAAATAAATTGTTGATTGCGTTAATTAAACAAAGAGGCTGTATCTAGAAACAAAAATATTACCCAATTGAAGGCATGAAGCTCCCTTAACCCCGCAGTAACTCTTCTAGCACCAAAAAAGGCTCTATAAAAATTGAATGGATTATTAGCTCCTACAACGGAAGGCCTAGTGTTCAGTAAAATTGCAAAACTTTACCTACGGCTAATCCCGTATACAGCCCCATAGTTTCTTTTACGGCGCTACGTAGCAAAAATAGGGATTTGATCGAGGCTAACCTACAATTTACTATAGAGTAGGCCTTTTTTTTTTTTTAGATAATTGCCTAAAGAGATCGAGTTACTTTAGTGAAGGCCGGAAGGCTCAGAGTGTAGTTTCGGTGCACCACTCTCCTTCACATCCGGCTTGAACACAATGCACTTTATCACGCGTTTTCTTACGGACGGCATGGTAGCCGGCTAGCTCGGAGCATACGGCCAGCGGCTGTGAAAGTGAAGGCTTTGATATCTTGGGTAATCCGTTTGGCAGAAAAAGCGCTCAAATGCGTCATTAACGGGCGAATATACCGGGTAGTAAATGGCATCTGCGGGATGCACTAGTAAAGAAAAGACAAATGGAATTAGAACATGGAGATGTTTAATCGGGGCAGTACACGGGCTGAGGTGAGGAGGGCCAATAAACACTTCTTGATCTACCGAGGGAGATAGAGTTAAGATATTCGTGGCCTTGTCTCCTATCTCTGAAGTGGGGGCTTATGTAGGAAATCGGAGAAACTTTAATGTAAGTAGTCAAGCCCCCGCATAGGTAAGGGGCGGAGTAATGGGGCAGAACTAGAGGATGTAGGAGAGGGCTTATTGAGTTGTAGATTGTTCCTTCCGAGGCATTGCGGCCATAGCCTACGGGACCAAAAGACTGCTATTAGAACTCGCTAGAATACATAGTTCTTCAGCACCTAAGAAGAAAAAACAGATAGATCAGACCAATAGAAGAGATGGTGTTGTTCCGGTGATGTCATCTATATTTGTTGTCTGATATAGCGCATATAGAGCATATATGCATAAGATAAGCGAGCGGGAGGGATCTTCCTGCACATGCCACATGATACCCGGGGAAGACGGCAACTGAATGGTATGGATATGCCTTGTCAGGTCCACAGCGTTGATAGCTACTGTCGTGCCACTGGTGGCCTGCATTCCTGGTACTGTAACGTGATAAACCCCGAGCCTTATCTGATAACGACCGAGTGGATCAATAAATATTGGAGGCTGTCACACAAGGCTGAGTATAATGTAAGGCCGCCAAAACCTCTACTTAGGTACTCTTCTATGACCGAACAGCCTCACTTTCTCCTTCATCCCTCTCTTCAATCCGTTTGTATCTCACCACTCATAGGTTTTCAGGGGCCATAACGCTACAAAAATAAATCCCTTCACTCAAAACCAGATATAATACAAATGAACCTAAACTCTCTATACAACACCCCTCCACTTCCTCCATAGCACATATGCAGTCCTGACTACTCCCTAGAGTTATACCACCTGTCAACCGAACAACCAGGGCACCAAATAAAGCAGAATAAAAACCAACCAGAAAAGCAAGGCGAACCCCCAAATATTTCCCAACCTACAGAAACAACGCCCTCAAGAAAACAGTTACCCCGCAAGCAGGGAAGAAAGAGAAAAACAGATATACCATACATAAACATAAACGGACAAACCACCCAACAAAGCAAAGGGAAGAGAACTACAAGAACCCTATTATGAATAGATGCACAAGATAACAGGTGAACAAACCAAAGAGTCTCTCTACTATCAGCAGAATATACTATAAAAGGCCCGGAAACAAAGGAAAGGGAGCAAATATGAAAGGTCTATCTGTGTAGCCACGGGAGGCGTTTATAAGAGAATGAAGAAAAAGGGAGAGGACTCTAGTCCTTCAGGACGTTCCTACACCTCACACTCACGACTTCCTCTTTCTTGCGACTTATTACAAACGCACTCAATCTCCCTCCACGCACACAGTTTGAATCTAGACCTTTAGAGTATGGTCTGATATCGAGCCCCTTGGCAGCATAATGACCGTAGCTATAATCCTATTAGTGACAAACCACAGAGATATTCACTCGAAAAACTTACACAACAGTGGTATGCTCCCCCTTCTCACGTTTCTCCTCTCTGTTCCATATATCTGCCCAATGAACTCCGTCCTTGCTCCCCTCTGGTAGGGGCATATGGCACCGCTTATCAAGGCTCCTCATATTCATAATCGCATTCGGATCTTGGTCTTCGAGGCGCACACCGTGGACAAGGCCAGCATGGACAACTTCGACTTGGCCAATGTTGGAGACTTTCTTCATCCGGAGCACAAGTGGACATGCATCCAACCACGCAGCTTGCTTCCGACTCAGGCGCCGAGCAAGCTTTTTGTCAGTGCGTACTTGAAGAGTATTCCATTCGTCTTCATGGTCTAAGTCTGAGTCGATCTCTAGTTCGGGGGAGTCGTCAGTTTTTGTGTCTGAAGTGGTAGGACTCGTGGTGGAGAGCCAGTCGAAAGAGGGCTCGTCCATCTCCATGTCATCGAGTTGGTCGGCGGAGTAGGTAGGGAGCTTGATGACTGTGGATTCGGGTTTGCTCTGCTTATCCTTCACGGCCTTACCTTTCTCCCCCTTGTCCCTCTTGCCACCCTTCTTCTTTTTCTGTAGTTGATGGTAATGGAGAAGAATCCGGTCTTCGTGGTTCCCGCGAACACATCCGGCACCATATCTTCGTGCTAGGTCTAGTACTTTGAGTGAATCAGGGCCCTTGGAGATAATATCGCCTGAAAACACCAGATAATCGTTCTCCTGATCGTACCGAACCTTGTTGAGCAGTGTCACCACTATCCCCTGTGTCAGAAATTATCAAACAACTTGAACTATAGTGGGGAAACATACATTCATGAAACATCCCATGCACATCCCCCAAAATAATAACTCTCCCATTACTCTCCCCTCCACCCTTAACCCCTTTTCCGCCAGGGATCTTCTCCCTCGGTACATCTACAACTAGCTTATACCCTAGTCTCTCTGCCAAATTTTTATCGCCTGCAAAATATGGGAGATTCTCACAGCCCTCCGAACCAGCTTCAGACTCTGTGATAACGAGCTCTGCGTCTAGTTCTCCTGATGGTGTATATTGGCGCGGGTAGGATGGGATCTTCCAGGCTGTGTAGAGGAGGAAGAGGAGGACTGTGGCCCTCAAGAGCCGCCATAATACCGAGTAGGTAGAACATGGTTGAGGTGTACTTGAAGGTTCTGGGGGTGGTGGTGGGGGTGTTGATGGAAGTTTTTCGGATAGCTCTTCGCGACAAGAGGTATTTGGAGCATCCATAGTGGTTGGCGGGGTGGGTGGTGTTGGCTCGTTGAGAGGTTCCTTCATGGTATATATGTAGCTAGTATCTATACTCGATGCTACTCCCTTCTATGGACTTCTAGAGCTTAGGTGCTCTAAAACAACGATGAAACGAAAGAAAAAAATTAATCCGAGGATAGGCTTCGCGTCGGTTAGCGAGTGCCCGATTATAAGCTAACATGACAGCGAGCTTTGCAAGGAAAGAAAAGAAAAAAAGTGAGGTCATTTTGTGGGGGATTACGAAACAGTCAGGGAGGGCGATAGAAAGTAAAGATTGGCTCTGATAATTACCTCTGGGATTGTGAGATCTCGTGGTTCTCTCTTCAGCGTCGGGAGGTGTTGTGAACTAAGACGTCACATGCAAGGTCCGTACCTGCTATATGTGATGTATGCGTATGTGGGCTACTCGTACATATATCTCACCCAGAAAGTGAGGGAAAAGGTGAGTCTTTTAGAATTGTCGTCCAGGTGACTCGGGGGGAACGAGGGAGGAGATATATAGAGTTAAAATAAGATAGAAACCAACGGCTGCCCGCCACAAAGGGATGAAGTACATGTAAGTCCTTAGCTAGGGGTCCGTCCCTTAAGAGCTTCTAAGGTTAGGGTTTCCCCCTATGCCGGAGACCCTGCGTGCGGTGTTGCAGCAGATCTCACTAACTTGGGTGGGTGGCCTTCATCGCAGCAACGCGGAGGTGAGAGTCGCTTGTCCTCTTTAGGAAACGACACACACGACTGGGGTCTTTTGCCGTTTGGGCGAATAGCGGCACAGGCCGATGCCACGATGTTCCGACTCTCTCCCCCGCCTAAAGAACTCTATTGACTCGCGGGAGTGGCTCCGAGACCTTCATACAGACAGATATACGACTAGGGAAGGAGCGGCTGTCTTACTAAAGCAGGAGAAATTAAATACATCTAGGTACTGCAGCTTATGGGACGTTCCGCTTGGTAACCCGTATATACATAAATGTAAGTGCTAGAGCAAGAGCCCGCTTTTCCATGAGACAAAACTGCTGCCTCTGATTGGCGCGGGAGTTATCTAATTTCTTTCTACACCCTTCTACGGAACGCCGACAAACAAGCTTTACGCCCAAAGTTAAAGCGGGAAGCCATGGCCAGCAAAGGAAAAAGAGGGGGGAGGGGAAAATGCAACTTTTCTCCAAGTTCCGTGTCGGAATTCTCTAAAATTAAGACTCAAGATTCCTCAAGACGTTCGGGCTCAGCAATTGCGTGCTCATACTCGCAGTAGGCATCAGGTGTCTGAACGTGCGAGTAAGAAATTGAACAACCAAAGCGCGAGACTACGTAACTATTAGTGGGGGGGGACTCTACTTGTCGGAAATATACAGTACTTGGTTAATATCCTGCAAATCACAGTCTCGGAGAGACTACGATCTCCCATGCACGCTCATCTTATCCCAAGGTGCAATCATTTCCTTCTATCTCGCAAATATCACTCGTTCTAGAGCTTCGCTATGTCCGCCCTCTCCACCAACTCGAATCACAGCCCCGTCCGCGCATAGGGGTAATCCGAGCGGTCCAGGGTATAGGCGAGGGTAACGTTATTCGGAAGATTTAGAGGAAAATACACCTACACAAGCTTTCTCTTCACTCTGGTACGATCCACGGATATGTCGGTCCCAGGGTGCCGGGATGTCGGTACCCGGATCAACGGCAGCACGTTTACTTCAACCTAAATATTGTATGTACATACAGAACTCCTAATATACAATCCCGCTATTTCCGGAAAAAATCCTATTCTAAAAGTCTAAAGACATGACCGAGCTAAAAATTAACAAAAACTTTTTGAAACCAAAGGATAATAGTATGCAGATACTACTACTACGTCGTCCTGCATAACTCGTACCTACCCAGCCGGGTGTGATTGGCTGGGATATTCATTACCGTAAAACCCGTATTCGACCCCTCACCACTGACCTCAGCTCACCATTCTTCCCTGGGCTGCACTGCCTTATTACTCTTCGTTTTCATCATTATCAAACCCTCCTTCCTTACAAGCCCAAGCGTCAACATCTATTCCAAGGGGCATGCGTCAGCTACGTTCCACAACGCTCAGGACAGCGGGAAAAAAAGCTTAGCTCTCAGCCAAGAAAGCCAAAGAGAATAAGCTTGTTTCTTATCTACCTTCTAGATTCGTGGGGTGGGGTATTTTAAGAACGGGAGAAAAGGGAGTAACAAACGTTTCAATGTGTCCTTGCTCCACCATTTATTCATAATCCTTAATCGAATTGGCACCAATAATACAATTATAACCGGAAACGCTGGTGCGGCAGGGGTAAGCGTGATCGCAAAGATCCCCGCAGTTATGGCGATTTGTAATAGGGTGTACATGTGAATGCCCTTGTACTCTCTTGTGCCGTTCGGAAGCGATGGGAGATCACCCGTTGGTCTACGCAATTCACAAATCCAGTCAGTATAATCGCTCTCCATACACTACAAAAAGGGAGCACATACGTCAATACATGGAAGAACCTCATTAGGATTGGATTTACACTCAGGCTCTGCTCCCCCATATACAGAAACAACCCAGCCAACACACTCGTGGGTGTCAAGCCTAGCACATGCATCAATGGCGGGCTCACAAATGCGAGTATCCCCACTGCATGCAGGAGGTGGCTCCATCGCTGCTCATAAACCCTTTGGGTCTTCTTATCTCCATCTTCCTCATCCACCTCTGTGTGAAGGAGTGACTCGGAATGCAATGGTGCTTGTGGGAGAAGCCCGTTCGCTGGCGGAATTCCGAGAATCCCACACATTCCGGTGGTGAACCCGAGTAGGAAGACATCCCATGCATAGCCACCAGGCTTTCTGATGTTGTAGCGGGAGACTGTAGCGCACATGGTGGACACCTCAACGTCGAAGAAGAAGAGTGTTGTTATTATCAATCCGGGGACCATGGCAGCAAAAATCCACGCAACAGGGAGGTTCCAGAAATCAACGATGAAGTGGCTTCTCTCTGGAGATGTTGGTCGGAATGATTCTGTTTGAATGTTAGTCAGGGGGAACACATATCTATGATTTAGGGTAATATACTCGACACAGGCAACCGCTGCTGGTCGAGGCTGTCAAGCTCTCCGATCTGGGGCATGCCAATAAAAATTATGATGGAGATTGCGGCAGCATATTCAGCAAGTCCCATTCGTACATACTTGTGGAAGACGCCCCACTTGTTGGCAGTGGAGAGGGTTACGGCTACAAGGAAAGTTCCAATACAGCCAATAATGGAGTAGAGGAATGATGCAAACGATGTATTTGTGTGGGCTCTCTGGAGTTCTTGGACACTGATTAAAAACTATCAGCGAGGTTCTAAACTAGTGAACTAGGGTGTCCTAGATGATACTTACGCTTTATGAAAATAAATAATCGAGTTGAGTAGTGAGAAAATCTCTGTGGAGAATATTGTCACATACTGCATAGTCCAATCATGGGCATTGAAGATGGCAAGGAGCCAATGCATCCAAGCGGAGTGGATACAGGACCAGGCCATAAAGGAGAGAAAGTCAATATGGAAATTCTCATGGCAGAGAGCATATATACGCTCAGAGAGGATGCAAAACGGTCCCGTGACTCCTAGTATGGTAAGAGGTTGGCCTGAGAGCCTACAGTCATAACCCATCACTCATTAGCCTGAACTCCTGAAGGCATGTGTATAGGAATGCTGCATTGTTTGCTTACAGCGCGAAAATTACCCCACATAACCCTGTCGAAAATACCACTTCGATCGTTCCATAATTTTGCCCCGTTAAGACATACAAATCACTCGCAAATGTGATTCCTGGTAGTAGATTTGTGAAAAAAACAAACACTGCCGACGCGAGGATGAGTTGATTGAAGTGCCAATCGGTAAGGTATATCCTCGTCCTACTCTTTTCGCCTATCAAGTCTTTCTTAAGTAATCGAAACGGTGCCAGCGCCCCCTCGCCAGTAAACAACGCTCTAAGCTGTCCTCCTTGTGGAGTCGTTACAAAGTTTCCGCCCTTTTCGGGATCAGAAACACCAGGGATACTACCCCTGATGGTTGTATCGGAACCCATTGCTACAGACAGGTGATCAGGTATAGATAGTAGGGTTCTAGGGTTGCTGTCGCTAATCGGCATGGGCATTTGAGATTGGCTGTTATTTAGAAGCTGTCATTTCGCTATATGTTGTAAATGGTCTTTCTTTTGAGGAGGAAAGCTGCTGACAGAGAAAAAGTAAAAATCAGGTTTGGGACTGATTACGTTGTTGGGTTCTAAAACCGGGAAGATCCTAAGACTAGGCCTCTCGCTTCTCAATATCGGATTTTTTCTGCCTTATAGTCGCTCAACAGCAACAAGATAAATATGGCAAGAATTGAGAGTTTATATGCTCTGGTGGTAAGAGTATCCTATTTTCGCCTCTCGCGTGGAGATTCTTGGCAGAACGCGCGGGTTAACGCCGCATACTTACCACTTATGGTTAGTAATCTCGCAAGGCAGACTCCAAAGGCACTCGCCCAGACATTGTGGAACACATCTGCGCCGGCCCTTTTAGTAGGAAATAGGTAGACTTAACCTTAACTCTCATGTGAGACTAATTAAGCATGCACCAACGCAAAAGAAACACGGTATATGGAAACGACTATATTATAGACTTTAAAGTTATACCTGGGATTAGATCCTCGTTGAATTTTTCAAATTCACTTAATTATTAAAATATAAAGAATATATGGGCACTTCCTAGATATTTAAGCGGAGATGTGTGCGTTGTCTTGGGGGAGGTACCCGAATGACTGCAGGAAAAGTGTGGGTATTGAAAACGTTTTGCCGCAGATTCCACTACATGTATGTACCCAAGCCGCTGCTTCGACGTTTTTTTTCTTGGGAGGGTAATAGATCTGTAGGAGATGAAAATCTTAGGTAGATAGCAGAAGGGGATTACAACCGGCTTCTGTAAAAACTTTCCAATTAGGTACTGGCCGGTGGGTATGGGTGGGTTCGCAAAACACTTGCTGTCCTTACAAAAGCAACTTCTCAAGTATATCCAATAGAGATGGTGGTAGATAGCGAAAGATTACTGAGTTTTCCCGCCGATAATGCAATGTAAGCCTAATTCTCGGCAGCTAGGTTGCTAGTAAATTCTATCCGGTTCCAGTTTTGCAGGTGCGTACCAGCGCATCATCTCTCAAGGACCCCTCTACTTACCCGCACTATCACTCAAGGGAGGAATTACCTTGGGCATCTCTAAATATTTCTGTTGAGTATTATACCTGTTTATGTGCTTAGATAAAACTACAAAAACTAAACGCGGGTATACTTAGCTATGGACCTCTAGCTTGTTTTTGTTGGGAAGCTCGGCTAGTAAACCATACAATTGATAGATATATATGAGGGATTTTCAGGGACAGGGAACGTTCTAGGAGATCTTTCCCGGTACTTTCGGATCCGGTACCATAAGGCCTGCTATCGGTCCTGGATAAGGTGTTATTGGCCTACTTAATTACCTAATACCAGAGAATCACTCGAACCCCGCACGCGTAGAAGTTCGTGTTTTTTATTTCATTCTCTACTAGCTAAGTAACTTCTACAAACTCCTAGAAAGTAGTGAATAGGGTACTGTAGCTACCGGGAGGAACATGCGCAGCGCTCTGAGTGGGCTTATAATGAATAAGCCTGATGAAGCTGTGATAGAAGGATCTGGGAAGACTTTAGCATGAACCCCCTTGCAACTCTTCGTCCTAAGCTAAAAGAGTACCTAGCGGGGTATCTATCAGCTCTTTCGTACCCGAGAGCTACCCATGGGAATCCAACCTGCGACAAGCAAAAAAACCAAATACACATTGGGCGATTTTCAGCCTTGCGGAGAAAGCTATGATGCAAAAAAAATTCGTCTTCGCTACGGTGTACCTAGTGTAATTCACGAAACTCATGACTTCGCCTCGAGGCCTCTCTTTTGAGAAGTACGTGGACAGGGACCAAGAATGACCGAGGCATACTACACTAATAGTCAATAATATCTATCTAGGCGCTATTTCGTGACGTACGAGCTACTAAGTCACTAATTTTACCCTATGGTGTCATTATAACTTGATTGAACATGATAGTATGCTGCGTAGGTACCAATATACTACAAGGTCTCGTTTATTACTACCTTTAGTTCATGTGCCTTGAGAAGGGACAACGCAGAGATCCCACAAAGATGACACAACTCCAGGGATTATCAAAAATTTACCCCGAGCAGCCTTATGAACTATAGTGGTTAACCCCACGATTCCCTGAGGTAGAACCTGGATAGAAAACTGGTTGAATAAAGCTTCTAACAGGAGGTATATCTTGACTGTTGGAGCTTGAATTTATGAGATCTTGATGGGGCTCTTACCAATTTCAGTGTTAGATTAAAATATAGCCGACTTTCTTTTTCACGGACTTGACCTAGTGGGAGAGGCCTAGGCTCATTCCTCACTGCCACTCGCTCGAAATCCCTTAGGATACATTTTGGGAAGAGTCAGCGGACACTAGTTTGTTGGTAAGCTTTATACTAGAAGAATGAACTTACTAAGTCAAATTTCTAGCTACAAGGACTTAAGATCTATGAGCCAAGGATAAGAGATCGACAAAGTATTTTTAGGTTATCTTAAGGATAGCTTATAAACAATAGAACCAACTATTTCCGACTGCTTTGGGTGACCTTTAGGTGATATTTAAGTATCTAATTCCCGATATTTCTTATGCGCTCGCAGAAAGCTTCATTTATTCCTTAATATATTACCACAAATGGTATTCGAAGTACTAGGTCATTCGAGAGCACCACAATAACCACCCTCTCTTCTAACCAGGATCGCTCTCCAATCTCTCGGTTCGAATTTAGGGGTCTGATTTCTATTATGGGATCTTATTAGAAGATGGTTCGAACGAAATATATCTCGAAGTTAAAATCGAATATTTGGCCCTGAAAGCTGATAGATGATAGTAGGATATATAAACCGAATAATAATAATAACCTACAATTCTTTTAGGAAATCCAACATATGATACTGTTCATTAGACTAAGAGTACATTCGTTTCATAATTTTCCCTACAGATAAACTCGTAGTTCAAGCTCACACGTTCTTCTGATATCACCAACCAAAAACTAACCAAGATCTAAAACTGAAATCTTTACTCTGGGTTTAATTGTCTTCATCCGCTCTTTTCTTCATCCTCGCCTCCGCTCTCTCTCTCTTAACTCTCCTTCTTCCTGCACTCTCACTCTCCTCCATACCATCTTCCGCTTTTTTCCACTTCTCCCAGGCATCTTCACTCATATCATCCAATATAAACCTACCCATAACACCACTTCTATATCTTCCGACAATCCACGTCGCCGTTGACTCCAACTCCGGAATACCACCCTTCTTAAGCTTCCCCGTAGCTCTCGCTATTGCCTCAAGAAGCTGAACAATATCATTTGTTGGAGGGTGATATGCAGAGTAGATCGACGGATCAACAAGATTGATATGGTAAAGGAGGAAATCGGCAATTGTGATTAAGGGAAGAAGAGAATTATTAACACAGCCAACGAGGGCAAGTGAGAGCATAGTTCGAGGATTTGGCATATAAGGTATAAATACACCTGTCCTACCACGTTAGCCTAACCACACCCAGTACCTCTAGAAAAAGACCCTACCAGGGGAGTCAATGAGATACACAAGTGGGTCTTCAGAGATTTTCACTCCTGTTGCGATTTTCCTCGTAACGCCGGGTTGTCCACCGGTGATGGCGGCTTTAGTAGTTGAGCCGGTGCCAACGCGACGCATGGCGTTGAGGAGGGATGATTTTCCAACGTTGGGCATGCCGACTATTAGCATCCGAGAGCCAGTCATGTGGTCTGCTGCTATGGCTGTTTCTGCAGACTTGTTAGTTTTGGGAAGAGTAAGGGGTTGGGAGTAAGGGGTGGAAGTAAGGGGGTAGTACTGCGGGCATGATTGATTATCTTTTGAACGTCACGTTTATCTTTGCAATCTGAGAAGAGGACTTTGTGAGGTGCATGCCATTTTCGGAGAGTTTCTTGCGTCTGGTTTGAGGTTAGTTTGTTATAGTAAGTAGTTGAAGGAGTTTGTCAGCGAAAGGGGAATGATCTCTAGCTTCACTAGAGAAGGTAATCACAGAAATAAATAAATAATGAAAGAAAAAATACAACCTTAAAATCCAATACGTCAGCTGCAAGATCCCGTTTGGTATAGACAATAATTCTCTCCCTCCCTTGCAGTGTCGCTTCAAACAGGGGATTCCTAGAGGATAATGGAACTCGGTAGTCACGACACTCGATGATAAGTTCGACTGACGATACCATTTGTTTCATCTTGGATAATCCCGCTTTATGGTGGCCAAGGAAGTAAGACTTGATGAGATTCGCCGGGAAGGGGAATTCTGTCCGTGGTACGAATTCGGTACCATCGATTGTGCTCAAGCTCCGAACGAGTGATGGGATGGTGATGCATAATCGTGGCTGGGATAGTGAGTGGCGCCACATGAGGGAATTACGCACCGGATTAAGCATTATGTGTCTACTATACAGGGTGCGTGTGCCAAACTATAGGGGAGGAAATTTTACTATTAAAGTGGTTAGTAGCCCAAGGAGTTGATACAGTGATTGGACAACAAAGGTAGAGAGAGAATCAATGGAGGAAATTTTCGTCATTGCCAAGAAGTTATACCAACAACATGTGTGGCTAGTGATATGAAAACACCGAATAAGAATAATAAATGTCTCACAGATTTATTATGCCAAATTCATGAATTCAAAACTGGACCTACACCCCTAACCCACCCTCAAATTATTGACAAGATGAGGAGAGTGTTTTCTCAACAAGGCGATCATTGATCTGTCGTTGGGAATATTCGCCGAGTGACTCTACATGTTACGGATGTAGCTCAGATTTCGTACTAGTGCCACTTGGCATCTTGGCGTCTGCATGCGGCTCTAAAAGTTTTCCGACGTCAAGCTTTTCCAGTCCACCATTGCAAATCTACATTCACATATACCCCACAGTGAGCAAAGATGGTCAAGAAGGCAGTGTGAGTGCATTTAGGTTGCCCGTCTCTGCTTGTGCTCCTCGAATTGACAAACTGACTTCTTTTCTAGTGATAAGCGCATTCCAGACCTAATTAGAAACGGGGTCCAGGCAAGTCTCACTTTACTGATTCTTCACACGATGCATCATCGCCGTCGTTTTCAAAACCACTAACTAACACCCTTATAGGAGAAAAAGAGGTCTTTCTTTGTTGTTGTTGGGGACCGCGGAAAGGATGTTATCCTAAACCTCCATTATATTCTCGGGAGTGCCGACCCTAAGCAGAATAAGTCTGTGCTATGGGCCTACAAGCACAAGCTTCTAGGTTTCACTAGGTACGATTTCCGGCCCTAGGATACTCAGAGGGGGCTTTTCTCTGGCTCCTTTAAACGGGTTAGCTAAACCTCATACAGTCACCGGAAAAAGCGCGAAGCAAAAATAAAAAAGGAAGTCAAACGGGGCATCCGCGAAGCCAATACTGAAGACCCTTTTGAGCTCTTTATTTCCCTCACCGATATCCGTTACGTTTACTATAAGGAAACCGAAAAGATCCTTGGTAACACCTATGGGATGTGCATCCTCCAGGATTTCGAGGCCCTCACGCCTAATCTTCTTGCCCGTACTATTGAGACTGTTGAGGGCGGTGGTTTAGTCATCTTACTTCTTAAGACTATGACATCTTTAAAACAGCTTTATACTATGACTATGGATGTGCATTCACGATATAGAACAGAAGCTCATGGAGATGTAGTAGCGAGGTTCAACGAGCGGTTTATCCTCTCCCTGGGAGATTGTGCGAGTTGTTTGGTCGTTGATGATGAGCTCAACGTCCTTCCTATCTCTGGTGGAAAGGGTGTTCAAGCTCTTCCTCCGGTATCCTCAAACAACTCAACCCCTCAGCAGCTCGAGCTCCGCGAACTTAAAGATTCCCTGGTGGATGTTCAACCAGCCGGCGCCCTGGTTGATATTACAAAAACTGTCGACCAAGCCAAAGCAGTAATGACATTCATTGATGCCATTGCTGAGAAAACTCTCCGGTCTACTGTCACGCTTACCGCTGGCCGTGGTCGTGGCAAGTCTGCTGCCTTGGGAGTTGCAATTGCTGCTGCTATTGCGCATGGATACTCCAACATCTTCATTACATCCCCCTCGCCCGAGAATTTGAAGACATTATTTGAATTCATTTTTAAGGGCTTCGATGCACTGGGCTATAGTGATCACCTTGATTATGATATCATCCAGTCTACTAACCCTGCGTTTAACAAGGCAATAGTCAGAGTTAATATCCACCGTCAACATAGGCAAACAATTCAGTACATCCAACCCCAAGATGCTCATGTCCTCGGCCAAGCAGAGCTAGTCGTTATCGACGAGGCCGCTGCAATCCCACTTCCACTTGTGCGAAAGCTTATGGGGCCCTACCTAGTCTTCATGGCATCCACAATCAACGGCTACGAAGGAACTGGACGCTCCCTATCACTAAAGTTAATCCAACAACTTCGCGACCAGTCCCGTGGCATTAGCAAAATTCCTACAGAAGGCGCAGCTGCCTCTCGTGACGGCAAGCCTAATAAACGCACCGAATCTGGTCCTATCGGTGGCGGCCGAACCCTCCGTGAAGCAACTCTCAACGAGCCTATCCGTTACGCCCCCAATGACCCTGTTGAAAAGTGGCTCAACAATCTCCTCTGTCTAGATGCTACCCTCCCATCTAATAAGTCTACCCTCCACGGTACACCTGATCCCGCAAAGTGTCAGCTCTTCTATGTAAACCGTGATACCCTCTTCTCGTACCACCCCGTCTCGGAACGATTCCTCCAACGCATGATGGGGCTGTACGTAGCTTCCCACTATAAAAACTCGCCGAACGACCTGCAACTTATGTCTGATGCCCCAGCACACCAACTCTACGTTCTTCTCCCACCTGTCGAGGAAGATAATGGACGTGTGCCAGACCCACTCTGTGTAATTCAGGTTGCCCTTGAAGGGCGTATCTCTCGTGAGTCTGTCCAGGCCGCCCTTAGCAGGGGTAAGCGAGAAGGAGGTGACTTGATACCTTGGTTGGTATCGCAACAGTTCCAGGACGATGAGTTTGCGGGGTTGAGCGGAGCCCGGGTGGTTAGAATTGCGACGAACCCAGAGTATACGGGTATGGGATATGGACAACGTGCGTTACAGTTGTTGACAGATTTCTATGAGGGGAAGTTTCAACCACTAGGGGAGGATGCAGAATACGTCAATGAAGAGCTAGTCCGAGTGACAGACGAGGAAATAGAAGCTGCAGACTTAAAAACAGAGGCTATTAAAATCAGAGACCGAGAATCTCTTCCACCACTACTGTTGAGACTGAGTGAGCGCCGTCCAGACACACTGGATTATCTTGGTGTGAGCTATGGGTTAACAGACCGCCTTCACAAGTTCTGGGCTAAGAAAGCAAAATTTGCGCCAGTCTACCTCCGGCAGACTGCAACCGAGCTGACTGGCGAGCACACATGTGTCATGATCAAGACATTGCAAGGGAAAGATAATGTCTGGCTTGCGGCATTCGCGAAGGATTTCCATAGGAGGCTTATGCAGCTACTCTCCTACGAGTTCAGGAAATTTCCGAGTATCCTTGCCCTCACAATTTTTGAGAGTGCAACTGCGGGGGCAAAGTCTGCGGGTGCTGTGACACCGCCACTTACGAAAGCACAGCTCGACGAGCTACTTTCTCCGTTCGATTTAAAAAGGTTAGAGAGCTATGCTGATAATATGTTGGACTACCATGTCATCCTTGACATGATCCCACTCATTGCACAACTCTTCTTCAGCGGCAAGATTAAGGCTGCAGTTAATCTTTCGTCTATTCAGCATGCGATCCTCATGGCGGTTGGGTTGCAACGAAAGACTTTCGATGATATCGAGAAGGAGTTGAACCTGCCGAACTCACAGGTGTTGGCGATGTTCCAGAAGATTGTGAGGAAGGTGGCTATGCATTTTAGGGGGCTACTTGCACAGTCTATTTCAGATACTCTGCCATCTGAGAAGGCGGGTAAGGTACAAGAAGTGGAGGATGGGGAGGAGGTAGCGCAGGGAATAGAGCAGACACTGCAGGAAGACCTGGAGGAGGGTGGAGAGGAGGTGATGAGAGGATTGAAGGAAAAGGAGGCAAAGAGGGAGGTTATCAATAGTTTGGATTTGTCAAAGTTAGTAGTTTCTCCTCCTAATCAATAGCGGGTGGTGAGGAGTTTTATCATGGGAATTTACAAAAGGTCAACTCAGTAATTCTTGTTATATTACCTTCACCACTCCTGTTCGTATTATCTATTATGTGTGGGATACTAACTTAAGTTTTCAAGATACGAGATCCCCTCAGCCGAAACAGCAGACTGGGAAGCAGCTGAGAAACAGATTAAGTCTGGAAAGAAAAATACCGTGGTGAGTGTAAAAACAGTGAAGCAGGCGAAACGGAAGGCGGGAGAGACCGCGGCAGAGATATATGAACAGGAGATTGGGAGTAAAAAGAAGAGTAAGAAGAGTAAGGGGAAGAAATAGATACCTAGGTTGTGGGGAAGGGGTTAATTATTGTACTTTATTTCCTTTTACTAAATAAAAGCCCTGTATATTTCCGTGTGGTGGTATTTTAAGGCGGCCAGGGACCGTAGCGGCTTGTTAAGTAACATCAGCTTTCAACACTGTCCCTCATAGTGACTTTACCGTCTCTGATCGACGATTCCAACTCAAAAAAATATATATCTTATCTATATAACCCGAAACTCTAAGCAGTTTTCCCCTAGCCACTACATGTATAGAATAATGAGCTCTTTGAGCCAATATCAACACTAAAGGTATGTAGAGCTACATGTATTAGGGCCCTTAGAATAAATATGATAATCGCCAAGAATCTACGAATGTACGTTTTTTGTACTCCTGAAAGTAGCACTCACCCTAATGTAGAGGTATCAAATATCATGCAATTTTGATTATCGAGATAACTCTAGAAACGTCTCTCACCCATTTCAAACCTATAAACAGCACAATTTATCACTCGATAATACCCTAACCCTTACGGGCTAGAGTTACCCGGGGGTCCAATGCCCTGGTTTGACGTCTGCGGCATCTGCGTCATTATACAGCCTTGTTACACCTCAGCAACCCAGCATCAACATCAGAATCAGGTTCAAGTTCTATCCACAGCCCGGAGATTCAACTCTAAAAGAAAAGTTTTAAAACTCACTCAATTCCAGTTTACTGCAGAGTTTCCAGTTCTGCGCCAGTCTTTACCGGATTCCCCGTTATTTGCTTATCGATAACCTTATCTCAACCCCACAATGACAATGCCCCCGCCGACCCCTGCCTCTCACCCTACAATGCCCGCTCCCCCAACACCCATCTTTAAGTCTCCATCTCCACCAGCAGCTGACAAACCACCCTCAACCCCTTGGACTGAAAATCACAATATCGCCATGACTTGTCCCTATTGCCGCGAGTCCCCAGCGAACCTCGTTGAAGAGTTCTCCTCCGGGGACATGGTCTGCGGGGACTGTGGCCTTGTTCTTGGAGATCGCATAGTTGACACTCGTTCAGAATGGCGCACATTCTCCAACGATGACCAAGGTGGCGATGACCCTTCTCGTGTTGGTGATGCTGCAAATCCTTTCCTCAACGGCGCTCAGCTCGAGACCACGATAGCATACGTTCCCGGTGGTGCTGGGAGAGAGCTTCATAGGGCCCAGAGTAAAAGCACCCATGATAAGTCTACCAAAGGTCTTTTAGCAGCTTATAAAGAGATTGGTGCTTTCTGTGATAGCATACTCATCCAGAAGGTTGTAAGCGATGCAGCAAAGCAATTGTTCAAGATTGTAGATGATAATAAGGCGTTCAAGGGGAAGCCCCAGGAGGCGATTATCGCAGGGTGTATATTTATTGCGTGTAGGCAGTGCAATGTGCCACGGACGTTCCGGGAGATTTTTGCGCTCACAAAGGTTCCCAAGAAGGAGATTGGTCGTGTCTTCAAGGCGCTCGAGAAATTCTTTGCAGCTCAGGACTCAAAGAAGATGGAAGAACTCACAAAATCTGGTCAGTTGGTCGATGATAGTCAACAGTATCGCACAACTTCGTCAACAAAGGCTCATGATTTGATGATCCGCTTCTGCAATAACCTCTCGCTCGGGCAGCTGTGCACAACTATATCACAGGAACTTGCATCACGGGCCGCGAACCTTGGAACCCTTGCTGGTCGCTCCCCAATTAGCAGCGCAGCGGCGTGTATTTACATGGTTTCCTACTTGATGAAGCAACCGAAGACGGCAAAAGAGATCTCAGCGGTCGCGGGGGTGAGTGATGGGACAATCAGGAATGCGTATAAGCATTTGTGGAATGATCGTGAAAGGTTGATTGATGAAAAGTGGTTGGAAGGAGGAAAGGCAGATGTGGCACTGTTGCCACCTTCATAGAGTCGTGATACGAGTGATATTGGTGAATGAGAGTACAGAGGTAAAGGGGGGGGGGGGATTTACAGTGGTGGTTGAGTATGAAAATGCGGGATGCTTTCCATACGCTATTTGATTTACTTTCTTTTACTCAGAGAAAGACTGGCAGGTTCGTTTTTGCTTCCCTTCACGATTTATATCTCTCTTTTCTTCTCTAGTAGTATCCCTTGTTCGACTTGGGCTTCATTCCCCTCCTCCATCATACCTACTTAAATTTTTGGAGGATATGATTGGCCATTGAGGTCTCTAGGGATACTTACGTTAAATTTCTAGAGGCAATTATTATAGGCTTACTGGCTCTATACTAGCGGTGACTATTTTGTATAACGGTGATCGAAGAAATTCTTGATACGAGCACTCCAGCCCTACCTTGTCTTAGATAGGTTGGCTGTTTCTTTACTCATTTCCGAGGATTTGTGTCGATAGTCCTATGTTAGTATAAATCAAAAGATAGTAAAAAATTCCGGGGTTTTTAAGGCTAGTCGGAATGGGCTAGTGCTAGTGAGTAACAAACAGCGAAAGCGTATACTACTAGGACTTTACTACACCAGTCACAACGTGGAAATATACATACTAAAAGGATAAATAAGCACTATAATATGTTTATGTTTAGATTACACCGCTGCTGATACTTAAAAGAATATAATACCTACATATCTCTCAAGAAAATTTAGTCGTATGAATTCACAACTCTATCTAGCCAATAACTATCTATGGACGGGCCGTTGATAGTATTTATCCTGGCCCTTGGCACTGGGGTCTTGATAGGATAGACTTCAACCTTAAGTGGCTTTGATAGCGAGATTTGAATTCCACCAAGACAGGCAAACCTGCGATCAATCAGATACCTTTATAAATAAAGACTCCCACGCCCAAAACACGTCGCTAGTATTTCTTCAACTTCGTCGTCCATTGTCTAGGAGGAGGTTCGAAAGAAAAAACCGTACCCTTCGGCTTTAACGGCCTACCTAGTTCCAAGTCAACAAGTTCTGATTCTTCCAATCTTTTCCTCAGGCTGATCTTCATTTTTCTTGTCAGTGGCCAGAGTCCTCTACTAGGAGCTACGTCACTAGAAGTCTCAAGCCATTGATTAATCTGTAGGTAGATTAGTGATAGCTCCCTGAATATAGAATAAATATAGAATGGAAAGATAAGTAACTAACCGGAAAGAACTTCAGTGAAGCCCAGAAAATAATAGATAGGGCGAAAAACGATCCACCGAATACGAAAGCCCACCACCAATGTGGGTTGTTTTCTAAAATGTCTACGTTCATCCCAAACAGTGACTAAATTTACACGAGATTAGTGACTTATCTTAGTTTACCAAATAATGTAAGTTTAAGGGGTAGTATTGGTATCCTTACCGCAACAAACATTAATGGTAAAAAAATAAACTACAAAGTCATTAACCTCCGTATCCCAAAAAGACTTATGCTGGAACATACAGTTATCCAACTAAGCCGTTTCATGCTCGTGCCCGTTAATTTCGAAGTACGGGCTTCGTAGATGGAAACCAGGTTGAATTCCTGGTGTTGGTTCCCGTTTATTAGTATAGACTAGTCAAATTTATAATAAGAAGCCAGGTGCTTACGAGTTCAATTAAATCACTTGTCTTTTTATCAAGTTTAGAAATCTCATCCGTAACCTCAGACTCCATAGTGTCGATTATCTTAGATAATTCATCCAATGCGTACACCTTCTCTTCATCGTTTGTTCTTGGTGGATTGCTAGCGGTGCCAGTTCTTGCAATTCCGCTAGATTTCAATGCTGAATACTGATTGCTTTCTGGTATAATTTCACCCCTCTGTATTTTTAGTAATTCACATTCCCTCACTTCTTCACAAAGAAATCTCTTTTCCCGATAATCTTGTAGTAAATCCCTAGCGGTGCGCACATGAATTTGTAGGAGAGCCCGGAAATTGCTCCACTGCTGTGCATCAATCAAAAGGTTATCGATAAAACCCTCAGTTCTTCCCTTGTTCAATAACAAGATCTTGCGCTGTGGTGATAGTAATGTTATTGAACTAAACTGCAGAAATTAGAGTATATGAACGATGGCACTTACGCTTGTAGCTAGATGTAGTTCGGCTTTTTCGAAAATAATTCTCCATTTCTCATGTAAGTCGAGAAAAAACAAAATGAAGAAGTCTACCCCATGGTCGGGGATCCAGCCAATATCTATGGTGCTCCGGTAATCAACAGTCTGAAATGTAGGGTTTAATTTTGGTTCTGTGGTATTCTCAGAACTAGATTTCATGTCGACATTCGTTCCGGACTTCAGCATTGTCCAGGAAATCTCGCTCCCCATGGTTTGTGTCTGGAACGATCTGCCCACCATGCACGCATCTGGGTTAGACGCCTCGTTGGTGTCTGGAATATGAACTAAGAACTCAAAGCAGGCGTAGCAAGTCACAATAACTACCCATTTGATGAGAAAATGTGGTTCAATATGAACACCAGATAGGAATAGCCGTACCTTGTCTATCAACTGCGGAGACCAGTTTTCCTATGCTAGGAAGATTTACTCCAGATTGATTCCTTTCGGAGTTTGGAAATATCCAGGACCAACTCCATTTTATCATCGTAGTATTCATCCCGGGCATCCGCTTAATGCCTAGCATCTCGACACTTGGAAAGAACTTGAAGCGGTCAACGAGAGTGTCTGATACACGACCAAGCCCAGCTCCGACAGCAGAGCTCGTGCTAATAGCAGAACTAAGGCCCAGTTAGTCGGCCACTAAAGCAAGGACTAGTAAATTTTGTCACGTACTATAGCCTCCTTGTAAACTTTGAACCATGATTAGGTAGTTCTAATGAATAATCCTCCACAAAATCGATATCAAACTTACGCTTTCTGCCAGCTTGCTTTTCACTTATCAAGATGCTATGATTGGTTACGTCTAGTAACCGCCGCCAATTCATAACCCCTCGACTCTTGATAGAGCAACCGCTATCAAGTAATGCTTTAACTAATTTAATAGAAGGTATTTCTAAGTTGTGGAGCACAATATCCAATGGAGTCTGGTTCTCGTAGTTTTTGGATTCGGTATCTGCTCCAGCTTCGAGAAGAGCAACCAGAGATTCCGCATTCTGAAACCGTACAGCACAGTGGAGTGGAGTATCGCCGTCAAAGTCTTGGGAGTGGATATCAACACCGTTTTTCAATAGTACTTGTATAGACCCGTGATGGCGGAGATCCGCGTGCAAGCAAGTACTGCCATTGGAGTCCTTGGCATTGATATCAACACCAGCACGCAATAGCATTTCAACAACGTCCCCATGTCCTTCTTCCGCCGCCACTCGAATAGCTGTCTTTCCAAACATTTCCTGGTTACAATCAAAACCATTCTGCAGCAAGACCTTCACTACCTCTCGATGCCCTTGTGCAGCCGCTATCCAGAGTGGCTTTTTTCCATAAGACAGTACTCGCATGGAAACATCGCTAGCCTGGATATGAGAAAGGAGCATATTTACGATTACAGCATGTCCACTTCCTGCTGCAGCTCCGAAAGCTGTTTGGCCATGAAACTTGCCTGGGGGGGCATTAACGTCGGCGCCGGCCTTCAATAGTATCGACACTGTTTTAGCATGTCCGTTCTCTGCTGCTGCCTGTAACGCTGTTCGGCCGTAGTTTTCTGATGGGGCTGCATTGACATCAGCGCCTGCCTTCAACAAGATTGAAGCTATCTCATCATGACCATTTCTTGCTGCGGCTTGTAAGGCTGTCATCCCGCCATATCCTGATGGGGCTGCATTGATACTAACACCGAGATTCGAAAGTATAGGTTCAATCGCACCAACACCCCGTACCCCAACTCGTAATCGGTCCGAAATTGACTGGGTATCAGGGCTCAATAACATTAATACTATATTTGTGTGGCCGTTTTCTGCTGCTGCCTGCAATACCGTTCTTCCGTGGTTGTCGGCTGGGAACGCATTGATCCTAGCACCAGCCTTTAATAGAACAGAGATCATCTCAATGTGTCCATTCGCTGCTGCTGCTTGTAATGCCGTTCTTCCGTATGATCTCGATGGGGGACCGTTAATATCCGCACCGGCTTTCAGTAGCATTGATACTACATTCTCATGCCCACCCTCTGCCGCTGCTTGTAATGCTGTTCTCCCTCCGTGTCCCACCGCAGGAGCGTTGACCTTCGCACCAGCTTTCAGAAGGATTGAAACTATCTCGATATGCCCAGCTCCTGCTGCCGCTTGTAGCGCTGTCCTTCCGAAAGAATTTCTTGCTGGTAGGGCGTTGACATCGGCTTTGGCGTCCAGTAGCATCGATACTATCTTCGCGTGTCCACCTTCTGCCGCCGCTTGTAGCGCTGTTCTCCCGCGAAGTATTGATGGATGAGCATTAACTTTGGCACCGGCCTTCAAAAGCATCGAAACCATTTCGGTGTGTCCGTTTTCCGCCGCTGCCTGTAATGCTGTTCTTCCATTGTATATTGCCAGATTATCGTTGACATTGGCCCCTGCCCCCAACAGTATTGAAACTATTTCGACTTGTCGGCTCGCAGATGCTGCCTGCAATGCTGTCCTCCCGTATTGCCCTTGTGCGGGTGCATTGATGTTGGCGCCTTCCTCAATCAAGAGTGAGAGTAGTCCAGCATGCCCGCCTTCAGCCGCAGCTTGGAGCGCCGTTCGTCCACATGCAATCCGGCCACATTCAGAAACCTGACCACAATCATCCCGCTCATTCATTACTGTTATCTTGTCCTCCAAATTCCTGCCACATTTTGCTGGGGGGGCGTTGACGTCTGCGTGTACATTGAGTAGCATTTCGACCACTCTCTCGTGCCCAGCCCGAGATGCCTCTGGGAGAGCTTCAGTTGCATCAAACTTTAGGATTGCTCTGTTACTTGCACGCCTCAAAAGCTCCTCTACCACATCCTCATCACCGTTTCTTGACGCCTCAAGTAGTTTTACTGCTGGAGTCGTGGGCTTCTCGTTCTGACTGGACTGCCTATTCGGGGGGGCACTGGGGCCACCACCGGACGGGTCTACCAAGCCGTTAACAGTATCGCTCTCGGATGAAGTTGGAACCCTGTTTGAATCCATGGCTTTAGGAAGTACTTCCACTATCTGAACCCATCGCACGCGTCGTAGAACTTATAATGAGCCCCGTCCTTAGGGCTGAGTGAGACAGGGTTTATAGGTCAACACCGACAGGGATAAGAAACTCACCTTGTACGACATTAGAAACCTGATTGATTTTCAGACCCTGCTACAGATCCTCTCTCTAGATAGCGCAAGCATCCACTACCATACGTACCGTTCAGCCTATTGAAGATTACACCAGACGACTGTGCATAAAGATTAGTCTTGATGATGACAGTCTGATAAGGGCCAGAGGGCGAATAAACCTACATGTATGTGTCAATATATCACATGACCACTGGTCCTGCACAAAGCATTGGTGGAAACGACCCAGCACTGGGATGACGCGCTAAGAAGCACAAAACCTTCACGGACCAGCTAGTAATGCTAAGGACGTAGTCCACCCGAATAGAAAAATGTTTGCTCTTCTTAGACCTAACCCCTGGAGATATTGCTCCATTTAATATTCTAGTAAATAGCTTACTGCTTGAGACACTATTACGAGTTATCACTCATCTAGACGTGGATTATACACTTAAAGCAAGTACATGTAGTTTACATATATGTATATTTATATCTAAGTTGAAAGAGGGGTTTTACGAAGATGTATTGACTTTTTTTTTAGCTAGAACATCGGCCTAGTGCTGTTATTTCGAACCCCGCCTACTCATGACAGGCAATAAGTTCCCGGAAATACAAGTGGGTATTCTCACGAATAGACAGATATACATTCCACAGAAAAGCCTCCTTATCCAATAGATATTCCCTATTAGAGGCCTAAATTTTTGGGTACTTACTGCTTGTCGCGAGTAGACATTATAGGTCTAGGCCACAACTACTGCTCGTGTTAGGTGGCAGAGTGCTCATCTATGTGGGAGGCCCTTTTGTTGCTGTTAGTAGTTTTTCTTTGCTAGGTATATACTAGTGGGTCATTGGGCTACTAGAATATGTACTATTAAAGAGAAGATGGATTTTTAAGGCCTAGTGGTATCATATCCTTTACTCACTTCCTCCCCCCTAGACCTGACACGCATGTGATTAGCAGGCTCGAGTGATGGTTTGTGTTTAAGGATAAAATATAGAAGTACATGTATCCCTACTATATTTTGACTGGATTCTCTCTTGGAAGTGAGACTAGCCAGATGTTGTTATCAGATCTACGGAATTACAGAAACACTCAACAGATTAGTGATACTAAAGCTTCTGAGTAGATAATATTTTGTAGTTTAATCAGTACTGAAAACTCATCAAATAATAAAGCAGATGTTTTTGTTTTTGTTTTCCAGGTGAAGTAATCGGAACACACTAACGAAAATACCAAACCCATCCCAGTACAATTACAAACAATAAAGCAGAAAAAAACCCATCCCGATTGATACCTGATCAAAAAGCACACAAGGACTACTCAAGCCTGAAAAATCAACAGCAAACAAGGAAAACAAAGCCAGAAAAACCCTGATACTCCCATCCTGCCCGCCCCTCATCTCCTTGTAGCGAATATATAAACTCCCTCGAACCCCTAGCCCCTATACCAGCATACAATTTTCGTTTTTTGTAATATTGAGTTCAAAGCAGCTGCGATGAATCAACGGATACCAGACAGCATAGTAATAGAGTCCACTCGACACCCTTCCCCGAAACTTATTAACTTGCCCATAGAGCTTGTGTCGAGCTTAGTTGTCACTAGTAGCGTTCAGGATGCGGAGGATACTATAGTCAAAAGGTTTTATTAGTATCAAATACCATATAAACTGAGCCAGGGGTACCCACGCTAAGAACAGGTTGATAATATCCAAGTACAAACTAATTGCCGCAGAAATTTCCTCGTCCACATGTACCCGTCTAAGAATCAATTGCGTATCCACCAAAATATAGGCACTGAACAGTAGTGCAGCGACACCACTGTACGCCAACTCGACCCATCCGTTATGCGGGAAGAAAATAGAGATGAATCCGAATAAGACCAAAAACCACAGAGCCCCGTAGAGATAGCTATACCAGCTGCTGAAGTCGTATTTTGTCTGGAATGCGAATAGGGTGAGCCCCGCAAACAACGCACCGGTGATAATAACTGCTTCAAGAACGATCCGGCTATCATAAAAGCTAGTAATGACAGCGATGGTGTACGCTTCTACGAGGGTAAAACCAGAGAGGAAGATGAGATTAGTCGGGTAACTCTTCCTTTTCCAGTAGGTTGCAAAAAGAAGTCCGAAGGAGCCGAGCATGCAGATAATAAGCATCCATGTATTTGTCTGAATCCACGTCTTAAAGGACTGGTTAAAGAAGGAGATGGAACTGAAGATGGCAGTGGAGACGAGCTGAACTGTCAGGATCGCATAGACCTTACGGACGAAGGCGTGGCGGATGTCGATGGTTGCTTCAGCAACAGAGGTAGAGTATTTAAAGTCATCGGGAAGCTACGTAGAACTATCAGCGGGGCGAAGAGATATGATGAAATTAGAATAAGGGGAGGCGAACATTATCCTCGCTACTACGAGGTTCCCCAAGGAGAGGTGACTGGTCGCCGCCATACGCGGGAGGTGGACGGGTGTAACGCTCTGCGTCGGTTCCGTAGGCAGCGGGCTGGGAAGAGGCTTGTGGGCTGGCCATGGTATTTAGTTGTGATGATGAAGCTGTCATAAGTTGTCGAAGAGTTGAAGTAGGAGGGTGATAGAGGTGAAGATATAGTTAGCAGTCGGTGTGGAGAAGGCGGTGGAAGACGTCAGCGATGAGATGCCTGAAACAGTCACGAGACCCGCAATTGGTGGCGTGAGATGAGGCGTTGGGGAGGGTAACTCTTGGCATATACTTACGATTACGTACTAAGAGTTACACGGTACATTGTATACATACATGTACTCGTGTCAGGGCTAAAGTATTGGGACAGACCAGGCTGTCACGGATCTGAGCGGTCACTATTTTTCTCTGTTGCTACCACCGTGCTTCACTGTTTTTACTGCGTTTGATTGCGTCACGGGTCTGTGCAATCGTTATATTTCCCTTTTCAGCGTGTCCCAATACTTTAGCCCTGACACGAGTACAAGGCTCTGGGATAAAGTGACCGAACGGGCATGGGTCTGCCTTAGAGATAAGCGAGTGTAATTTTGTACTATAGCTAAACATTGCGGCTTTCATGAAAAAAGTGAAAAGTACATAAATAATAGTAAAGAGAATTAGAAACCATTTCCACCCTTTAACTATAACTCAATTTCGTTTGGGGGTCCTGTTTTGTGTTAGTATTCTCCAGCTTATAATGATTTTGTGGTTGCGGGTGAAGATAGTACCATCTGGTAAAAGTCCTAGTAGCGAGTATGGCCACCATTTGCGGCTGTCACAGCCGCAATGCGGTCAGGCATAGAGTCAATAACAGAAGCAATCTCTTCGCTTGTGATTGCATTCCACTCTTCTTGAATAGCTACTCGGAGTGTAATATTGGTGGTAGGATGAGGTATGCGCCTACCAATTCTGTCTTTCATAATGCGCCATACATTCTCAATAGGATTGCAATCTGGAGAGCTTCCTGGCCAAGAAAAAAAATAATTCAATATCTCTAGCTCTTTTAAAACCTCTGTAGTATATTTTGCACGGTGGGGAGGAGCACCATCTTGCATAAGATAAACATAATCGAGAATTTGCCGAGACTTTTCTTCCCAAAATGGGTATAGATGAGGACGAACAATATACACACAGTACCTGGGACCATTGATTGTAGAACCCCATACTTTTTTATCCCAAAATACTAAAGGCCCTTTAGTATCACGATAGATACACCCCCATACCATAATAGTATCCAATTTCCGGAATTTAGGGACTAAACAATCTTCTATATATTCCTCTTCTGGTAATCGTGTAACCCATGTGTTCCCTGCAAAGCCACCAACGTTAAATGCACTCTCATCTGTCCATATAACTTTTCGAAAATCCTCGGCACGCCAGTCCTGTACTGTCTGTGCCCAGTCGTATCGTTTAAGTTTTGCTTTAAGTGATAGGTAGGGTTTGATACGAGCTACTCGGCGATGGTAACCCTGGTCTGCAAAGGCTTGGCGGAGCGTTCTTTCATTTACAGAAATACCAATCTCCTCAGCAATTTGTAACAGTGGTTTGCGCCGATTTTCTTGAGTTAAAGTAGCATGACTAATCAAATGCAACCGAACTGGTGCTGTTAAAACTCGAGGGCGACCGGTTCTTTTGTGACTAGGAGTAGAAGGGTGTTGACAAATACTATAGACAGTAGCTAGAGGGATACCATGTGACGATCTAACCTTCGTCATGACTAGTCTCAAGTACCTCTCCATATAGAGACTCCTAAGGATCTCCCTTGAGGGATAGGACTAGCTATCCCATTCCGGTCAATAGATACTAAGGAAAGTCATTACTATGATAGCCCGATTCCTAAGCGAGCTGGCGAGCTCCTAGGACGGAGTGAAGCTCACCGTCATCGGTATGCAACAGAGACCAGAGTAATGCGTCTGTAGCTTGTAGCTACGGGAGATACTAGTGCAATGAGACTGAAGCAGTTGCCTCCATGAACAGAGTTAAGCTCCTGTTCCTCTAGGAGGAATAACAACGGCTTCGCTGATGGCCAACCTTATGGGAGGCCGAGAGCCGTGAGATGAGAGCAAAGCTATGCTTAGTAGTTAGGGCCGCCAGCAAAAGTAATAATTAACCTGGCGGCGTCATGAATCGAATCATACGGGGCTATGCCTTGTGCTTCGCCCTAAGGTCTTTATGGATCAAGATTACTTCTCCACCACGTCTCCAGGTTGGACTAGGAACGTGGGAAAGGAATCTAAGCAACGGCAGGAATCACCAGTGGGTTACCCTGCCTAGGGGACTCTGTGTTTTCTAATACCCGCAAGGCGCCCCACTGTGCCACCCGCCGTTTGCAGAGGGGGCCCCCCCTGAGTTGCTGATTCCCTAACAAAAAGACAAGTTTTGGACCCCAAAAATAACCCCAAAACCGTCAGGAAAATTCGTCCAACCGAACTAAACTCGGAGGGTATATGGGGGACAGTGCTGCAAATCTATAGGTGCAATCGGATTTGAAATCGGACCATTCTAGCAAAAGTTACAGAGCTTTTAGTAACCAACGCTTTTTAGTCGCTAGTCTATCGACCCCGCTAGTTCTTAGGGGCGCTCTAGACTCAGTTGATTTCCAAGCACGGAGGAACTGTTCCCCGCTCCTTGGCAGCCTGCTCGCAATCAAAATTCATAGCTTAAACCCGTCCTTCCCCCAGGACAATCATTCTTGCTAGTCAACGAACAACCGTTGTTCAAAGACCCTCATACTCTTCGCTAAAGACGTTTGTCTTCCCCTGGGAAGCAGAGCCTTTTAAAGTCTTTAGTTATTGACCCATTAAATCCTTATTCCTGTTTTGCCTAGGGACTGTCGACCTTCCGTGTTGACGAGCGGTTCTAAGCCTCGCTGCTGAAGCTTCTCGTCAGAAAGGGAGGTTGTTGGTTTTTTTTGGTACGGCAGTACTCCCCTGGGAGTGCCCCCGTTACATACCAAGCTCGGCGCCAATTTTGCGAAAGGGCCATAGTGCTATAGTACGGAGTGCTCGAACTTTTGAACGAATGCTTGTAGAAAGTTCTACTCTCGCTAAAGGCTTTGTAGGGCAAGGAGGCTGTAGGGGTAGAGGGGACTCGGCATCAATCTCGGCGAAAGACTCGGCAACAGATTTTGGAGTATCGATCTCTGTATCTGAATCTGTGCTGGTAGAAAGCTCAATAAGCTCAGCTTCCTCTTCTAGTGTAATTATTTCCCAACTAGAAGATTCAGACAAAGTATCATTATGGCAAAGGAATTCAATGGTAGGAGCTTGATTCATGATTGCTGTTGTGTTTAGACTAAAATTATTTGCGTGGAATTTGCTCTCTCTTATACTTTTTTCCCTCTGAAGACTTTTTACAAAAAAACCCCGGAAATCTTGAGGGGCATTCTCTAATACCTCTCTTTCTCTTTTGTGTTCTTGTTCTCATAATTGTATTTCTTGTTTCTATGTGAACCCCTATGATGCTTTTAGTGACGAGTTTTTATTTAGTTGCAACAAGATTCTCGTGGCTTTTGTTCACTATTACCTGCCTCCTACCCGCCACTCCATCCTGCATGCGGACCCCGGGTGTTCGGTCACTTTATGCCAGAGCCTTGTATACATGATGTATTCAGTTGACCAATAGAATTTCTTTAGTCGCATAATACATGAGGTCCAATACCTTGATATCCCTACACTAGTATACCTGTTCCAATAACAATAAAAAACACCCAATATTCTACCCCCCCCAGGATAAAAGCTCAGTGTGTAAACAGTATCTCTTGGACCGCTGACGGCCCCGAGCGGACCGGTCTTTGCCATAACTCTAACTTCCCAGCCTCGCTACCCAATCACTATCTATAACCCATTGAATCTATAATGATCACGTTTTAGAGAATGCTCTGGCATAATTCCTGTAATATCTAGAGGTGTTATGGTTGGTTATATAATTGAAAGACGGGTCCCGAACGGTTGCGTGTGACAGTGTAAGGGATAAGATTCCTTCAACTCAGAGTTCGCTCGCAATCATCATACGTGAATATGGTATATTGTTAACAATCAAAGCAATCCGGAACCCCAGAGGCACCTATACGTGCTTGACAACCATCAAATCTGAAACAATTCTCAAAAAACTACACTTAAGAGGCTCCTGATATGGCCTAAGCTATGATATAAACCTTAATCATATTATAGGTGCAATTCAAAAACTTGAATATTAATTTCATACTTGTCATACTTGTCATAATAATTGCTTCTGTTGCTATGTACCTCTAGGTTTCCGGATCGCTGTGATCGCCAAAAATAGATGAAGCTATGTTAAACTGTTTTTTAACTGCACAGGGTCAATAGCGGACCAGCTCTTCTAAAATAGCAAGAGATAATAATAATACTGTGGGGAAAGTGTTAAATCAAAGAGGTATAGGATAATATCTGATAGAGTTAATTGGGGTTCACGGCACGGGGTTCTCCCTTTTGCTAATGCGCACACAGTCTTGTTCCCATACTCACGTTTTCTGCAGAGTATCTCAGGACGCACACATCTCCACGACAGGTAACAAGACGCACGTATATCTATTTTCGGGTACGAAAACACATATAGCACCCACACACGTGCGCAACACACCCATATAAAAACACACACCCATATCCTTACAGTCCACTTACTTATCCCTCCCCCACCGACCCCGATTAATTCCTTACATATATTAAGTGACTTCATGTGAGCACGAATGAACAACGAAGGTAGGAGGGAAACGTTTTAGGATTATGAGGTCTCACTCACAGAGTTTGATATCAAATGCTAGTGAGTCTCGGTAATGAGTAGCAGTAGCACCTTGCAACTCATAAGTACACAGTGATATCTATATGTTCTGGCCCGTTGGGGGGACGCGCCTATCGGGGGGACGTCCCCTCAACGGGCAATCTGTTAGGTGCCCTATATATGGCCTACCTGTTGGAGGGACACCCATGGGCAAGCCAACAAAGTATAGCTTAATTAATACAGGCACACTCAAAAGAATAAGAATAATAGCTAGAAAATATGAATCTATCTTGAACTATATTTGAGATATTTTTGGATTTTATACTATGCTTTATTAAATTTGTAGGAGGCTGGAAGCTTTGTTCTGAGTGTTTTTTTGTAGCCAGGGTTTTTTTATGTTGTTACCCATACAGGGGACGTAGGCTGGCCCATATAGAGGACGTCCCTCCAACAGGTTGGCCCGTTGAGGGGAAGTCCCCCCGATAGGCACGTCCCCCCAACGGGCCAGAACATATACATGTGTGGATTATACTATAGCTCTTCTATCTGCCCAGCTATAACCTACACCACAGACGCGACTTTCCCCACTAGGATTATTCAACTAGTACCTCCTTCATTATTCCCTCATACTGACGTCTTGGTGCCCAATCCTACTTGTACAGTTAGAATCCATAAAACACAATCTACAAAGGCAAAATGCCTTTCAAGCCACTACTTTCCCAATGTCCAACTACCTGCTGGTTAGGCTCCTACATGAAGCTCTCCCTATCTTTCCAGTCCACTGTTGATCAACACTTCCCAGTCTCAATAAATCTGAACTCTAACCCTTCTCAGCTCTTCACGACAACTACTGTACGAGGTTTACCCCGCCACATCTCTATCTTTACTGAGTGTCTCCAAAACTGTACCTAGTCTCATGAAAAGAATAAGATAGTAAATAATCCCCTCTCCCCCTCTCCCCCTCTCCCTCTCCCCCTCAACCCCTCTCTCCAGCCATCTTTCCTATAGTCTTATGCTTGGATAATTAGTTTCTAAGCCCCTACACAGTTAAGTGTGGCCTATAACTTAACCTTTCACATACGATACTGAGATCACTTATGATTCCGACTAGACCTCGATACAGTACGCAATACCAAAGTTCTCTTTTTATAGGCGCTATCATTAGTCGAGATAGGAATTTTACCATACTTGCGCTAAAAGGAATTTATCTCTGACATAACTAAACATTCTCAGGTCTGCGGTATATGTGAAACTTTCTGTGACGTTGCAGCCTTACTCGCTTTACAGTGGCTTGTTCTTCTTACCATTTATTAGAAGACTTCCTAGGCATTAGGCTGCCTATCCATTACCACCGAGGTTTTGCCGTTTTCTTCCTCTCCCTTATCAGAAACATTCCATCAATTCGCCTATCTAAATACCGTAGTTCTGCCTGTGGTTGGTGGCGCGATTATGAGTAAAAAAAAAGCTAGATCCTTCCTACCGAAAATAATAAAAACCCAAAAGAAAATTTTTCTCCAAGAGAATAGCAGAAGGTCTGGGGAAAGATCTTACGCCTCCTAGGGAAGTCAGTAGAAATCCAAAAATAAAAACTCACCCCTTGATAAAACTCCAGCGAGAACCTAGAGACAACCAAAGCCAAAAGCCAAAAGCCAAAAGCCAAACAAACCCAAAAGCCAGCCAAAACCGAAAACCCAAACGAACCCAAAATCCAAGTAAACCCTAAATCCAAAGCCGAAAACCCAAACAAGATCATGATAGGCAAAACAAAGATCAAATCTAACACAAAAATCCCTCACACGCGCGGCAACCAGAAGGAAAGAACTAAAGGAGGAAACTTCGAAAAAAAAACCCGCAAAATAAAAATCAGGTAGAGTTCCTGACAGTGGTAGAATATGAGAGGAGCCGGACGGAAGAGTGTGGTCCATACCCCCGGTTACCCTTGACTCCCCCAACGAGGATCACAGCTTTGGGCCCGAGCGAGGCGACACCCCCAGCCGGAGTATGACCTCCGCCCCGCAAATAGGTTGCAGGAGCAGAAGTGATTCTCCTCCATCTCATATAGCTGATGGTTAGTTGTAGAGAACATCCCTAGAGAATTGGGAAAGAGTCCTGTAAAGGTGCTCAGTGCTGAAAGGCTTTGGGGAAGAAAATAGTGGGGCGGTGGTGGTGGGGCATTTATACTATTCCAGCGAGAATAAAGAAAAGAAATTTGGCCACCCTTGGAATCTTGGCGTCCCAATACAAATATTTAGAAAATTACTAATTGTGGGGGATACAGGAGATAAATCAACAACTAGTATGGTAAACCCTGATATACCATATAAATATAAGTTGAAATTTTCTATTCTTAGTGGATACTTACAGAACTTTAAAATATACAGAAAAGAATAACAGAATTCATCTTAGAAAAATCATCATTAGCTGCTAGTATAGATTTATTGGCCGGTGTTATAATTATCTACTCATGTGCCCACCTTCACGAGATATCACTCGGTGAGTATACAGGGATTATAGCAGGAATGATGATGATGATGATGATTATTCATAAGTATAGCAGGAATGACTACATGTACATGTAGTATCGTGCCCAGCCCCACGTTCAGAAAATATAGAACCGGGAACAAGACTATTAAGTTACATACATTTACTTGTGTATGACACAAAACAAGAGTATTGTGGTAAGGGTTGTAGTGCACGTGATTAGGGTAGAACACAAGTATATTGCTTTCTTAGAGACTATAGGCCTATTATTTCTGCCTAGTTTGATTTGACAGCTAACCACACCCAATTAATAATTATGTGGGTAGATTTATTATTTCTTTTACTATTAAAAATAAGTGAAACTAAAGACTTAATACGACGATCATATAGACGGCCTCTAACTCATGAAGTACAATTATATACTCGCGGTTAGCTTTTATAACTCGTAAGGTTATTAACTTTATAGGATAGACAGAATAAGGCTGCTGCTATACAGCTCTCCTGTCACTTTTACATAAGGTTTAGTACGAGGCTCAACGTTGGGGCTGTACATAGCTAGTGTGCCTACCATGCAACATGGCACTAAGCCTCTATTGTGACCAATTACTACCAGACATAAATTATAGTACTATACAGCGGACGGCAAAAAAGATTGAGAAACATAAGACAAGAAATTCAGGACTTCTATTTGCTTTTTAGATTTTGGCGAAGATTCTTAGAGTTTGATTGGTCACAAGACCTCGTTAATAGATCCTGGTTTCTTGATATTTTTTGCCGTCAGCTGTATATGGGGGGTTTCATCTTAGCGTTATGATTTGCCTTCACCTGATTATTAGACAATGTACTGAACATTATCCGCGCAAGATTGAGAATTATCGCTAGGATATCCTCGTAAATAGAGTGCCGTATGACGTATGTGGAAAGCTCTAGAGACTTTTAACGTATCGCAAGGATATTTCTTATAGCGACTATTTTAACGAGACGCTACTTTATGGGAAGTGCTACTCGGACGAGGTCGATCAGAATTCCGGGACGAAATCCTTGTTAGTGCTTTTAGCATAGTCGTGTCCGGGTGATAGGTCTTCTAGGTACTAGCGCGCTAGGGAATTGAGTAACTGGAATTTGTACTCCGCTTGACATTGTCAACGGCCCCCGTATTCCCGATTGTAACTTGTAAGGCAGACCATGTCCATTTTTAGCGAATCCGGGGAGCCCGCCTAGCTAGGCGTTACAAAACCAACAAGTTTACACCCCACTAAATATGCATGTCAGTGAATTCGGATTGGCTAGGGTGGCTGGCCTATTGTTTCGACTCAATTCCGCAACATCTGGAATCAAAGTGTCTAGTTGGCTACGGTCACTGTGCTTTTGCCACCGAATACCAAAAATGAGGCTCTAATCTACGTAGCTAACTGGTCTACCCTTGACATTTCTTAGTGCAACCTCAGATATCCCACTCTCATGACACATCACACAGCCTGTTTATTGTGGCCGATCGAAACGGTAACCCCCCTTTGGTGACTCCAGCGGCTCTTATTTTATGCGGCTCTGCAACGGAGCTTTCGCTCGGCCGTACCCTTATATCGAATTTCTATTCTTTGATTAGAAGTAATCGGAAAGATCTAGCCATGGTCCTAGACCAGAGGTAACTGCTTACTGAGTAAAGCTGACATTTCTGATCGACTTAATTAAGCACACCTAGTGGTCTCACCCTCAATCCCCCCACACTCTGTTGGTAGCATCTGGGGCCGCGGTGTTATCCATGTCAGAGTGACTTACATGCACTTATACGGTAAATACATATTGTACTAAGAAAATATCACAATCCTAACATAGATATTCTTCTAAACAGGTATACATATTAAAAGTAATTCGCAAGTTCTGTAAGAACCCAGCTAGAGCCCTTATCCTACATATGTGAGCTCTCAACAGAGTCATCTTGATCATGAGACATACATGAGCCGTCCAGCTAAGCTGAAGAGCCATAGAACCCATGCCACCATTCCCTCCGCGGTTCATTGTTATAGTCTCAGTGATTTTACGAACAAGAATATCACGTGTAGCTATAAGACTATGGGTGCGAACAGGACTTAAGGGTTCAGTGGCAAATTAGTATACCTTAGATTCGGGGCCTTAGTTGGCCTTTCACATTCCCGGAAAAGAATCTAGCAATGGTATTGGCCCAAGAACCCTTGTCGGCTACCCTTGCCCCCGATCTTTTCTACCAGAGGCTATGTATATATATCCCCCTGGGACTTTCAGCCGTTTACGGGTGATGGCGAGCCCTGGGTAATGGCAAACACAGTATACTTAAGCACTGATCGAGCTGCCACGTTGCTAGTGAAACCTGGTGGCCTATTGGTCCGAATCCTATAATTAACCATCGCTTAGTATTTGCCATTACCATGTGGACAAATGAAGTCAATAAATCGTTATGTCACGTTTCGCAGTGTAATGGGATCTCGCCTGTTTACATTGGTCTCTTTAGGAGTCCTTGAACTGCAGGCCAACAGCCGACATTTACACAGGTTCTACTACCCAACTCCCTACTATAGGGACCTAAGGCACCATAATTAACCGCAGGAGATATATTACGGGGAATTATAGTTCCCTGTATCTGCTGCCACCAAATCAATACCAGGTGATAGAGTCAGCTACAAATACTATATATATTACAGCTCAATAGTAGTAGGTCATTGGGCCTCGTAAAACCCTCTGGGCTATATACCTGTTCTTGTTACTTGAATAATATCTGAAGAAACTGACGCAGATCTTACACGCGAAATAATTGCTGTATATATATATCAAAGTCCGTTTTTTTTTAGCGTTATAACGTTCGTACTTGCAGGTGACAAGCCCCTCCCCCCGCCCACAAGCCGAGATCGAGAGAGGTTTTTTTTCCCCTCATTAATTCATTAATAAGCCGAGAGTGATATTTTCATTATTTCTTTATTAGTCCATCAGATAGAATACCCTCACGATTTAGAAACACAACAGTAAAGCAATTCAGCACTATAGATAAGTAATTAAATATATCCTAAGGCTCAACACCTTTTTAACGGTAACGTCACAATTTCTGGCTCTATATAGCTATATGGTTGGTATATATATATATATGAATGGGTTAGGGTTCAATCCCTTGTATGGCCTGGTGTAACGAAGCTGGAGTCGCTTCGTCACAAAACTCCGGTGTTATGATACATAAATGTAATGTATCTACGCCCTGGTACCCTTTAACTCCGTGAAAATGATGCCCCATCAAAGTGGTGGTGATTTAACATATATAGTGTATAGTGAGTGACCTATGAAAAGAGTATAGATCTATGTCTAGTCATCCCACGGAAGAAGAGTAGCAATTGCAACATAAGCCGTGGTGTTTGCACTGAGCTGATGTCCGAAAAGGAATGTTGCCACATAAGCCGAGGGCCGTATGGGGGCAAAACTCTTCGCACTACGCACCAGAGCACACATAAATAAAAAGTCTGTGGTACTTAAGTTGTGCGCATCTATCCTGGGGGGGGGGGGAACCAACCTTGTTGAGTTGAAAGCGAACCAGAAACCGCCTTTTCCGCCCGGAAACTGCGCACAACTATGTGTTTTTTGGGCTTTGCGAACCACCTTTAGAGCCTCAAAGCCTGGATTGTTAAAACCCCCCTCAGGTCCCACCCACCGCACAAATGATCGGTGCAAAGCTTTATCAAACCACCCACAAACGACGAGCATTTATATCATTACCACTGCTTCCGTAGTTGTGAAATTACTGTAGACTAGGACTATTTCAGAGGCTCACACGCAGAGCTATTTACAGCAATAATCTCTATCACCAAGCTCGCACGCTCACGTCTTTCCCTTTCTCCGTGATGCCATCTTCTCACTTCTCACTTGCTCCTAGTAACAGGCCAACTAGTGGCCACACAGCCACTACAACGCCACAGTTTTCCCAGCCCGTCGCTGACAAGTGGCTGCATCAGCAAACCCTCGAGCGGGAGTACAAGGCGCTCCAGCGGGAATTCATGCAAATAGCCAACCCAGCTGCCGAGAGGGCTGTCACCAAAATCGACTTCTCCCCGCTTATGAGACCCACGCAATACCACTCCCCTAACCCTACGCACGAGAGCAGCGGATCACTCTTCTCTGCAGCTCCGCTGGAGGACTTAGATTTCAACCTTCGAAATTTCCTGACTGTCAACCCAGTCGAAGATCCAAATGCCCTTTACGCAAGAATTGCTGTAAAGGGGAGTCGTGTCGCTCCTGGTCATTTACCCCCTTTCCCTCCATTCACTAGCGAACCAATGAATACATGTAATATCATCCGACCTCCACACCTTTCACAGCCCTACGCCGACCAGTGGCTGAGCCAGCAAGCCCTAGAGCAGGAGTATGGGTTGCTCAAGGTCAGATCCATGCAAGTGGTCGATCAAGTAGCCGAGAGGGCTGTCACCAAGGATTTTTGCCGATTCCCCCTTGCACTTAGCCGCTCTTCCAGCCCTACGCACAAAAATATCGGACCTTTTCTGCCTACAGGTGCCCAGTCAGAGGATTTAAATTTCAGCCTTCGAAACTTCCTTGTCGCCGATCCGGTCGATGATCCAAACGCTCTTTATGCACGGATCGCTGTAAAGGAGGGCGCCATCCCTGGCTATGTGCCTCCTCTCCCACCTCCAACAAACGAAAACGGGAGCTGCAAGGCCTACAGAGGTAGCCCTTGATTGGGAGGAGCAGGAGCTTCGTGGGGTGAGTTCTGATTCGTTACTTTTAATTTCTCTGTGGTTTAACAAGCTCTTTTAGGACACCCCACGGAGAACACGACGCAGCGCCGAGACCACTTGTCTCTCTATTAACCTTTTAGGAGTAGTTTTTATTAAGCCTCTTGAATAGACACACAAGTAGGTTACCTGAGGCCTGATAATCTCTAGAAATCCACGCTTTTAACACTCAAAGCATAGAACGGCTGCCCGCATAGAAGACTCGCTAGTCGCGACACTAGAGCGAACCAAAAATCTAGCGCATAAGCTTTGTACTGTGTGTTTTATCGAGGGTATGCCGCTCCTTTAATTACCTAATTACAAACCGCTCAAATTAACAACTCACCCTAGCGACAAGAAGAGAAATGAAAACGAATTAGGATTTAGACTAGACATTACTTACGAAGATGTTTTTGCTGCTTTTAGTACCATGACTTCAGAGAGACTAGGGTTTTTATTTAAAATTATTTTCCTAATTATTTTCTTTTTATACGACTAAGAACATATCCAGCTAGAATCTCTACATTATTAAATTATTAAACAGTCCTTTTGAAATTATTGTGGTGGTGGGCTCCGGGGTGGAAAATCATTTCCCCGATTCCCTGTTGCCCTAGCAACGACTATTGAAAAACATAACAGACCCCACAGCTCCCTAAAGCCAGCCCAACATCCCCCCTCAGAAGCTGCTTGTATCACCGGAACTCGGCCTCCTTCTATTATTCCCATTGCATTATACTGTCTTTCAAGAGATCCTGCCCCACACAACATGAGCCGCCTCCCGTTGAGGATTGCTGCATTGATCGGTACGTGCCCCCGATGTTATCAGAATCCCTAAGACATAGCTAAACTAGTTCTAGTGTTCTTCTTCTCATTCCTACTATTCTACTCAGGATGGGTCCTACAACAGAGATCATTAAATGCTATGCAGCAGGCTCTTAACCCACACTATGCAAAAAAGTCGTCTTCAAAATCCTCGAAATCGGGGTTCCATCTGATGGACCAGACAGATAGTAAGAAATCACGGTTATTCAGCAGCAGTAGTAAGAGGAAATTAGCATACGTTCAATACGTCTCAGAAAAGGAGGAGTTATGTAATTCAATCATGATTTTGGCCGAGCTGGATAGGCTGGGGACTGTGGCGGATAAGGTATTGATTTATCCGCACTCCTGGATTGCGGATGAGAAAGGGAGGTGGAATCGATTATTAAAGGTTGCAGAGCAACGGTATGGTGTTATTATTAAGGCAGTAAGCCCTTTATTTGAAGGTCTGCCCCCCCCTCTTCCGCTAAACGACCTCTTGTTTGGAGAAGGTGAGTTCTGACTCCAGTGGTAGCTGAGGGTGCGCCAGCTGTGTCTTTACTACACGCTTTCGCCCAGACAGAATACACGCGTGTTCTACACCTGGACCCCTCTGGAATGATTCTTAAGAACCTCGACGAGTTGCTTTTCAATGCCCCCTCTGCCCCTGTTGCAGGCATCAGAGCATACTGGCGCTCTCAGAAAAAGCAGGCTGAGAACCCACTATCTGACCATCTCCTCCTTATAGAGCCCTCTGACCAGGAGCTCAAACGAGTGAAGGATGCTTTGAAAAAAGGCATAGCAAAGTCTCCAATAGAACTCATTAATACGCTCTATACTTCCCACGCTCTAATTTTGCCGCAGCACCCTTATGGTACGGTTATCTCTGAGTTTCGTGCGGATGAGCATGACCGGTATGTGCTGGGTGAGAAAAGTAATTGGAGCCCAGGTAAGATACGGGAAGAAAGCTACTATGTTAATTTCGAGGATGATGAAACCCCGAAGCCATGGTATGCAATACCACAGAGCATATTAGATAAAGTTAGACCGAAACGGTCGGATGATGAAAGGGTGTGGAAATCACTTTATAACCTTTGGGCGAGGCAGAGGATGGATGTTTGTGGGTTGGACTTGGAACCATTACCGGAGGGGTTCTAATGGGTATGAGGGTTAATAGGGCATCATATGGAGTTCTTATTTCCTGGTTGGATATTGGGGTTTTTTTGGCTTTTGAATTTTTTTTGATATGGGCTTTGTTTCGTTCTTAAGCGTTGGTGTTAATGTTTTACGGGAATTATGTTTGTATGGAGACTTGACGACTAGCATTTTCAGCGAGGTAGATTGGATGATAGCTGAAACAGCTATAGTTATAAACGAGATTTGAGTGAATTAATCATAAGTACATGGAGTATAAATGAGTTTCAGTTCTACGATAGTAGATTGAATAGCTCGAGGGGGTTATGAAATTAATATGTATAGATATTTCGCTACTAATATCCCTACACAAGGATGAAAAGTACCTTTGCTATAAGTACTGCCCAGCTAGTAATATAAGTCTAGCTTAGGATTACCCATAAGTGCAACTAGTCATTTTTAGAAAATGAAGATGATTTAGGAGGCGTTTGATGACGTGACTTGTCTTATAGAGTTTTAGCTAGTTCTAAATACTCTGAAATCCTATTGCACTACTTCTAAAATCATAGGCTGTTCTGACATATTCTAATATAGTATCCATAATGTAATTCTATAGGTGAAGATGCTTCGATTTTTTCTGTCCCTACGAATCACCTGGCTTAACACTGGCTCGAGTTTATACTACTTCGCAACATGATCAATCTAAGCCTCACTATG
Source organism: Verpa conica (assembly GCA_033030425.1). Lineage (NCBI taxonomy): Eukaryota > Fungi > Ascomycota > Pezizomycetes > Pezizales > Morchellaceae > Verpa > Verpa conica. Next base: position 342,545 of record JAUFSD010000021.1, on the reverse strand, counting down.
AATACTCGTAATTGCTACCAAGCTTACCAGATTAGATATATATGGGTGGTAGACCAAGCACACCTGGTACATAGTTAATTTAACGAGTGATATTTCATGATGATGCTACTGACACTCTTTCCCGTGAATTATCCCATAGCTTGGTAAAGAAAGTCACCTTTGAAAAATACGTATATTCTACGTCTCAAATAAATTTAAATACTCCACAATTCATCCATATCCCTAGTTCTAGCTGAGGCATCAGTAAAAAAGCTCTCTCCAAGAAAACCTTATTTATGTAGATTCTTAACCCTTAAAGTCGGCACCTGGTAGGCTTAGTCTTCGTAAAAAGCACAGAAAGATCCCTGAAGACTTTTAATTCTGTCAGGAGATATATATATAGAGGGTCAATTTCTCGAAAAAATACACCTAGTGCTCTATGCTCTCTAGCTAGAGAGCTTTAGGCGAATATCCGTTTTTACTGGTTAGGTTAGGATTTCATACTTTTTTATGGGATATCAATGCATGAAGAGGTAATTATGGTTTATATAGTAGTCGCGTATATGCTGAAAATCGTTGAAATAACCTAGCTGTACTATATAATCTATTAATTATGGCGATAGTTTCAACTCCGCTTTTATTTATTTTATCATTCTCATACTAATACCACGATACTAGCTACCGCCAGGTTACGTAGGCAGTAAGCATTAGATGTATACAAGTATTTTGAGGTTTGAGATGGGAATTTGTAATTAGTATTAATTAGTGCATGTATTTATAGGGGTAACTGAAGGCCAATATAGGTTAAGTTTGTTTTGGAGGGGTTGATGCCATACGCTATGACCAAGGGGCTCTATTTTATGGTTATAGGATATTTTCCAAAGCTATTGGCTTTGTATTTGTGCTCTCAAAGGACCTTCTTCAAAACAGTTCTGCTACTACAATACAGTCCTATGCTGGCTGGCTGGCTTGAAGGCAAAGTCTGTCTAGATTGATTTGGTGGTACAAGTGGCCCTCTAACAGTTCATCCGTCCGATACTAGAGAGAGAACAAAGCCTGTCCTACTCGGCGGTACAGCAAACTTCCAACATCGTATTTACTAAATGAGTGCTGGTTTGAATATGTTATAAATGCACGGTTGTATTAGAGGGTCAAGGTCTTTTTCTAAATATGGCCTAGCGAAGTGACTCCTAAAGCTTTCTAAGGCTACTGGGGAGGAGTGGCTTGCGTCTGGCCTGCCTGTACTCGGGGCTAAAGTATTGAGACATCCCTAAAAGGGAAATATAATGGCGAGATAGGCTCGTGACGCAATACAGGGCTGCAATTTCTAGAATTGCAACTTGCAGACAGTGTATCCATTTGCTAATTTTAATCTTGACTTAGCAAAGTGTATTCTAGATTTAGTACTTGGCCTGAATTCTCTAATAAAGCGCAGCGGGATAACAGTACAATGCTGGCCGCTCAAATCCATGACCATTCTATTAAGAAGATTTGCTCCGCTGCGGTAGGGATTGCAGGCTCTGGTATAAACCGCCTCCTGCTCAGAGTAACGAATTTTCTTAGATGCGCTGAGGCCACCCCGCGCACGTGCGGGCGCATATGGCAGGTCCAACAACGTAGAACGTCCAACTGCTTGCTTACTAATCACTGCTTCAACGAGTGATATCTCAAGATGCTGCTGCCTAGTATTTCACGCCGGGTAACTAGCTGCACGCCCACATACCATGAATCATACGCACATATGTTTAGTAAGCCCACACCCTGTAACAAAAGTCGAGAAACGTGACACTTCAGATTCGAGACTTTGATTGGGTATTTGCCAACCAACCTACTTCATGTTGGCTGCAGTAAGGCGCAGGTTGTAGAGTATTCTTCACAACTTGCGTCTGCAGCCTCTTGCCTCACTTACCACTCTGTGATTTCACTAAACTGCTCCACCATAGATTCCCCTTGAGTATATAAGACCTGTGAAACCCTCCTCAGCCTCGAGTCCAAAACTACTACCACTACATAGCCCTCCATACCACTAGCCTAGCATGTCGCTCATCTCCCTCCCCCCCGAACTCCAACTGATAATAGCCTCCGAACTATCTGTTTGTGACCTTCTCCACTTTCTCTCGACAGCCCACTACTTCTACTCCCTCCTCTTCCACCTCTTTCTCAAAGCCGCCGTAGAACCAAAAGGCAGGCATCTAGTTCCAGCGTTAATCTGGGCCACACGGCGAGGCTATGAGCCGCTAGTACGCCTACTACTCTCGAATGACCTGCCAGAACGCTATAAAACAGACGTAGATATCATCGACGACAGCAAAGGAAAGCACCAGACAGCGCTCCACGTTGCCGCCGAACATGGCCACGAGTCCATCGTGCGAGTACTTCTCGAGAAAGGCGCAAACGTAGATGCGCGGAATAGCACATGTCTCACACCACTATATTGTGCAGCCCAGTGCAGAAGTACCACCCCTGGTGTTATCAGGACACTCTTGGAAAATGCAGCAAGTTTACAGCACCCTGGTGGTGCCGGCAACACGGTCCTTCATAATGCAGCTACTTACGGCCGGGCAGATGTGGTTAGAGTACTAGTGGAAGAATTAGGCATAGATGTTGATATCCGGGACCAATTTGGAAAGACACCATTGATGGTTTGCTTAAGCAACGACTATAGGGGTCTTGAAGATAGTGAAACCATGGCAATAACGCTCCTTGAGTTAGGCGCGGACCCGAGGCAGAGGCCTCGTATATCTTTATTAGCCAAAGCCCACTCAAAGTCTGCCGAAAACCTGATTGCGACACTATTACAGAAACTACTCCCTCTCATATCACCGTCGCATAACTGCTCTCTCACAGATAATGAGGAACACTGGAACATGGTCCAGAACGATGGACAAATTGCACTTTGGTGGGCGGCGTATCTGGGCGATATAAAAATGGTTCAATATCTCCTCTCAGCCGAATTTTCGCTTATCCCCAGTGAGACACGCCCCAAAAACAGAACTCTAGGAGCCCAATGTAGCCCCAACAGAGTACCCATGTTGAGCTACTGGCCTGGTATCTCGGTTAACCAATCTATAAAGGGTACAAACGCACTTCATAGGGCTTCAATTGCCGGGAATGTGGATATCATACACCTTCTCCTGGATGCTCAAGCTATCGTCGACGCGCGGGACGATACTGGGTGGACTGCGTTACATTTTGCTGCGAAGGGTTTACATAATAATGCTGTTGCAGCGTTGTTAAGAAGAGGTGCGGATGTGAATGCTAAGAATGACTGTGGGATCACCGCGCTACATTGGGCGGTTCAAAATGTAGGAGAGGATGCTGTAAGTCTTGTTGACCTGCTAATGGTGAATGGGGCAGATGTGGGCGCTGTAGAAGGAGAGGATACGGTTTTTGAATGGGCATTGAATCCTGGGGGTGATGAACGTGTGGTTAAAAGATTGTTGCACTGGGGGATATTTGGTGAGATGATCCACGTATCGTGAGAGGATAGACGTGATTGTACTGCTTTTTGAGAAGCTGGGAGAAATTATGGCGCAGACAGACGCGTAAGACTGGGATGAAAGGGTATTATATAATGTAAATTTATAAAGCATTTTTCTCACAAGGTGGGCTATTTTTATATCACATAAAACCTTAGAGGACAAATACTCCCCATTCCCTTGTATACAGTTTTCCCAAGGCAAAACATCGAGAAATCATTATACTACCCTCTACCCTAGTCTCGTTCCCAGCCCCAACGGTTGCTTTTGCTGCGCAGCCACCGTAGGCCCTACCCCTTCTTAGAAATTATACCAGGGTAGTAAAGTCGGTCACTAAACTAAGCTTATTTTCGACCCAAATTTAAGACCAAATCTAGATTGCTAATCCAAAGAAACATATAACCGAACCGTACAACAGAAACCAAGATAAAATCTAGTTAAAAGCATGCTTTTGAGGCCCCGAGATTACACCAACATAAAACCCACAAAAAACACATGACCCTATAAAAACTACCACTAACGGCAGTGGTTAATAAGTAGCCCAGGACTCCAGAATTCTCTCTCCTACTCTTATACAAAGGTCAGCACATACAATACAACACATCTACCGTAATAGGAATAAAAACGGGTTGGCATGCAGTGCAAAGGTGCCAAGAATAAGTATAGTTTATGACTAAGTAATCCAGATACTCACACGAGGTCACCTGACCTTACCCGGAGACCCAACGTTAATCACGTGACACGTGACAATGTGGATCTACAATACCCTTTCTATAGCAGTCCTACCAACAACTTTTTTATATAATCAAGTACAGCTTTTCAACTATAGCACTTCCTAGATACCTTTGCTTCGTTCTATGGAATTTCAGGTAGAGATATTAGAGAATATTATGTAGGAGGCGTAGCCTATTGAAAGAACATCTATATAGAGCCTACAATGGAATCAATTAAAAGAACTCCCCGGTCAAGCAACATATTTGTGGCCTATTTACTCAATAGGACTGTTATAAATCATCACGAGTGATATATCATGATCAGAAAATAGGCTTGGTCATAAGGTATCACTCGGCGTCAATTTACCACTTGTAGCAGAAAAAAAAGAAATTGCTCCTATATCCCTATGAAACATTTTTCTAAGAATTTATAAATAGATTGCCACATATTATCCCCAAAAATCTCAGTGCGGAACTCTTAGGGCCCAAAAAATTTAGAGGTATGCACGCCAGAGCTAACAGAAAAAGACCATAATCCCAACTATATACTTTTCTTGATCTTGGTACATCAATTCTTCAGGCCCCCCCTACCAACTTTATAAACTCCCCACCAATAACCCCCCCTCACAACCCCCAAATCCCATGCCATCCTAAGACTATCTTGCACCAAACGCACCTTACTCCCACCAACCTCGTGCCACGTTATTGGTACCTCAGCCACTGGAATCCCCTTATACATTGCCAACAGCAGCATTTCAATATCAAATAACCAGCCTTCGGTGTGCATGTATGGAAAAATTGCTTTAATAGCTGAACGCGAAAGGAGCTTAAAACCACACTGGGTATCGCCAATGTGTCGGATGCCGAAAGTACGGATAAGTGTATGGAAAGAGTGCATAAGGAGGTTACGGATGAAGGAGCGCTGTGGGTTAGGGTTAGTTAGGACTAAAAATAGAATATAGTAATCGTAAATCCTATAAGTAAATAGAAAAACGTACCTTGACAACCGCATCAGTGTTAACCATATGTGCCCTACTCCCTACAGCAATCCCATACCCCTTAACTTCCACCTTCTTAATATCCTTGAACAATGCTGCCAAATCCTCAAACCGACTCGCCCCATCAGCATCAGCGAACACCGCGTATTCCCCTCTAACATGCCTCATGCCATGTGTAACTGCGCCCCCCTTTCCACGATTCTTGGACAAAACACAGACCCGGATCTGATCCTCTTTAATGTCTTTATGCGAAGCCATCCGCTTGCGCGCCCATTCAAGCGCAACGGTAGAGGTAGAATCAGTAGACCCGTCATCGACAATCAGAATTTCCCAGCTATTCGGATGAACAACGTGGAGGTGGTCGACTGCCTCAGCCAACATCTCAGGGATGCGCTCGCTCTCGTTATACGCGGGGACAACGACGGAGATGCGAAGTGTCGCTTTTGAGGCAGTGCTGAAAACATCTGGGAGGAGACGAGAGGAAGAAATAGCACCAGCGCTTGTAACGGTCTTATAGAGCTTCTCATCAGATGTTTCTAGGCGGGGTGTGTGTGCGACCAGTAGAATGAGGAGGTAGGACTATTTAACTCCGACGAATTAGAGAGGTAATAATAGCTAGCGTAGGAGAAGTGGACTGACAGCAAAGACCCCAATTACAAGAAGTCCGAGTATGCCAGTTAAGACTACACTCGCAGATGCCTGCCTTAGAAACTGCAGCGCGCCGAGTGGGAGCGCCATAGGGGGGACGAAAGGAACGGATTCGCCCATGATGGGCGAAAAGGGGAATCCGAAAGCTTCGCCGTTGTGTTAAGGTGGAGATTGCGTATAAATAGAGATAGTAGATGTTTATAGAGAGTGTATATAGGTGGGTAGACTAAACACAAGAGAGAGTGGAGGAGGGGGTGACTGCGGGAGTGGAGGTCTTGGGCCTGAGGAGAGGAGAGGTGTTAACTTTAGGGCCAGCTACCGGAGCCGCATGCCTTGGCGTCTTGGCACGGAAAGAGCCCGGGTGGTTGGCCGGCTGCTGACGACTCCAAGCTGCGTACCACATACTGTACTCCCTGCTATATTGGGTGTGTGGGGTCTTTCTTATGCTGTTGATACAGAATCTCAGCTCGGTGTATTATTTGTTATCCCTTTGCTCTTTCGTAGCTCTTAGTTAGGCTATGATTAACTTTGCTTCGCGTTCCTGACCCTTCCGTACTGAGATTATTGCTGCCGTCTTGCCGCTCACCCCTTGGCTAGTCATGGAATTTCACTCGATCCTTTTGACCCCAAGTCCCTCTCATAAACCAATAGTTCTTTATATATATGAACCCCCATTCGATTGGCCCATAGTACTGAATTCTTCCCAGAATAACTATTATGAATTAACCTCGCGCCAGATATTCCATTTTACCCCCCTTCTAGACCCCCAAAATGAATCAAAGAAACATCTGCGTCCTCTCCCCCGGCCCTCCAATTCCTCTCGTCCCTTTTTGTCCCTTTACAGGCACCCCGTGCTTCTTGACATAATTCTTCACATCACCATCCATCATGCCCCCCATAAACAACCACACAACTGCCACAACCCACGACATTATCGTATCCCACCACCATGAACCCCTTGGGCTCCCCCCCCAGCTTGCCCCTCTCATCGCCTCCCCTAACAAAGTAGTGACTACTAAAGTCTGACCCTTCTCTAACCTCGTGATACAAGTCTCCGCCACAACATCTGGTGTTTGACCCTCATCGCTCCCCTCTAGAATCTTTGTCAACTCAGGCTTCGTCTGCTGCTCAATTTCAAACCCAGGAGAGTAGATTGTCCCTGGAAAACAACAATGCACATCGATATCATACAAAAGACACTCCTGCCTAAGTCCATCCGCCAGCGTCCTGATCGCAGCCTTAGCAGGTGAATAAGCGTTATATCCCGCAATAGTATAGAACGCCATCACCGTAGACGTAAAAATCAAATGTCTTTGCGGAGCACCTGCTGGGAGTGGAGATGCAGTCATCATATTAATTGCAGCGTGGGCAGTATGCATAACCGAGAAATAATTCGTCTGCACCTGTCGCTCGAGAAGATCCGAGTCCATATCCTTGAAATACCCCGGAACCGCAGCACCCGCGCATGTCCATACAATATCCGGTACACCTCCCCACGCACGGATCTCCTCCAACATACGCCGGCATTCAGTACTACGAGTTAGGTCCGCGCTGACAAACATAAATTTCTGTTCTCCGGGCCGTAATGCGGCAGCCTCGATCTCCTCGAGGGCGCGGGCTAGCTTTCCAGCGTCTCTAGCGACTATGGCAATATTCGCACCTTTCTTTGCAAGGATTTTGGCGGTGGAGAGTCCCATTCCTTGGGAACCACCTGTTATTACGACTAACTACCTCGCAATGTGTTGTTAGCATTTAGCTCATCTCACTCCCGAGCGAATAGGGGGACTTACTCGCCCATCAACAGGCAGCCTATTCTTGCTCCAGAACATGTTGAATACGGTAGTAGGTATAGTAACAGCAGCGACGGTAGCAGCGGCAATAGTTAGTGGTGTTGCGGCGGGGAGTGAGAGTTGCATCGGATTTTGTCAGGTGTGTGGGATGGGGATGAGAGAATTGGGGATTGACAGGGGCGACGTGTATCTACGCGAAATTTCTCGTGTCACGTGAGATTGTCCTCTATAATCAGAGTGATATTGTATGATTTAATTGAACTTGTTTTATTCAATACTGACTTTATAAGACATCCTGACCTTTTATTCACATTACTCTAATAGACCTAGCTATTATAATATTTTGTCTAGCTCTATACCCGGACATAAAAAAGTAGCAGGTGAGGTTAGCACCTAATGCGCCTTCAGTCTCTGCAATGACCCATAGGTTAGACTTGGGGGATATCACTCGAATCATGATTTAGCCTAAACTTCCAATTGCATAACTAGATTTCCCATCGGAGATTGAAGTCTTTTTTTGAGGCAATCCTCCTCCCCCCAGATAGACTTCTATCACTAACTTATGTATGTTGGCCACTCTAGGTCTTGCAGGAAGATACCTAATACCCACCAAACCTTACGATGTATTGCCTAATCCTTCCAACTACTGTGTCCTTATTTATATCCCACCCACTCCCCGCCAACAAAAAACCACCAAAATAGGTCTAGCGCCATAGCCAAAAATTATCTCCATATATGCACGAGAGTGGCACAGCAGATAAACACTCATACCATCAGCACTACATAATGCGGGGGATTTTCCCCATCCCTCGGAGATCCTCCAGTTGCTGAAACCGGAGACCAAACGATCCCCTGACTACATTAACAGCGAGCATTGTCAGTACCTTACAACCTGCTGGGCAGATATCGTCCATGGCCTACGAATCCATTGGTGGTGTAAAGCCGAAGGATACTCAGGACTTTGTGGATGAGTTTAGTTCGCTTATGAAGGTCCTCATTGCTTTGCGAGACTATGTCGATAGGAACCCACAACCAGATATGCTTTACAGATTTCATTTATCTCTTGATTTATCTATTATCTGTTCACAAATACTACTTCCCTACCGTTATTTCACAAAGCCTAAAGATATAGGCTGATTAACTTCCGGACGACTAGCCAGAAAATGAAGGGTCGTTCTCAGCTAGTTATGCTCAGAGCCAATAGACAAAGCACCTAGACATCATCGGGAGAAGGCAAGAAGGCACGGAAATGTGGCTTTTCAAGAGACAGCAATTATTTACGTCCCAATTCCATATTTATCACAGTTGATAAGAAGACCCGTTTCTACTACAGTCCTATTGTCACCCAAAATTCCCAGGATAAGGCAAAAGAATCAAATCACAGAGCCGCTTATATATACTTTGGCTTTAAAGAAAGGGATCAACAGAAACCCCTAAACGTTCTTAGAAGCTTAGTAAAAACAACTCCCATGCCAAATACCCAAACTTCCCGTCCATATTAGCATTATATATGACGAGTTAGTGCCGAAAAACAAGGAACCTAACCTTGAACAGTTATACACTTGTCTACTTTCTGTGTCAAGGCCGTTTGGCCAGACTTTCCCCCCCCTTTTGATACTTAGATGAGGCCGATCTAGAGATTTAGTAGGGTGAACCTCCCCCTCTATTTCATCTTAGGATATGATGGCCCCAGTGCTTTCTTAACTAACCTGCCACACCCAAAAGATATCCAGGACACTTATTGCAATATTACAATATGGCAAAAACCGAATTGCCAGCCCAGGACGAAGATTCAAGAATTTATATCAATAAAGGAGTCGCTAAAAACCCGAGACCAAAGTGGTTCCTTCAACTTTGATCAGCTAAGAGAAGAATCACCACCGATATTACTGATTATGTGGAGGGAATGTATGATTCTTATCATCGAGGACAGCCTTTAATTTATTAATAAGGAATAGCTTTCTACTTATTTATTTCTATATCGAGTACCTCCGTCAGTAGATAAGTTCAAAACAGACACTTGCAGTGTTAGAAAAGATTAAGAGCTCCATTATCGATGAGAGGCCTCTAGACCCTACATACAACAGGGTAATAGAAAATATTCGCGGCCAGCCCAAAGGTTGTTCAGATCTAGCAATCAAATTCCCGAGATAGATTATGAAGGCACGACGAGTGCTTACCACCAGTAAAATTCTCAACGTGGCTTCACTGGAGCCGAATCGATATGAGTTGGATGAGCTAGATGAACAACACTGTTAGATGTCTGTACTGGCCTTGTGACCATCGAGAAAAACACAAACACCGTTCGCCTGGCCTATTTTACCACGAGGATTACCTTAGGCAAAAGGCTTTGATCCCCAAAGAAACTGAATTTGAACTTTCAATGGTTTTTAAAACTTACCTTTCCCCCGATGTATTCGTCGAAGGTCTCTGCAAAGGCTCTGATGCTTTTAAAGATCAAAAACAAATGCATCCTTTCTAAGCTACACATTATGGGGTTGGGTCCTTATCTTGGATCTTGTTAAATATTTGAGAAATTCCGGAGGCCTTAAATCTTATCACCAGGTTAATGAGGGCTCGAATGGGGAAGACATTGGCGATACCAAACCATATATAGAACACTTTCCGCTTCGCACAGCAGCATACTTAAGACACACTAGAGATACTCAAATACTCCTTGAAACTTATGATATAGAAGGAAAGGATTATGAGGGCCGAACACCGCTACACTATACAGAAACCCCTAGGATTTTAGATATGGTACGCTTTTTAATCAGTAAAGGAGCCAACATTAACTACAGAGATAAACTTAGGCGTACATCTCTAGAGGGCGCATTAGGCCAAGGCAGAGAAGAAACTATTGGATTGCTAGTTAAGAAAGGTGCCAATATATTGGCTCAAGACACATACGGAGTCACATTCTTGGCTTGGGCGGCAAATAATGGCAATTTGAATGCGATTCGGCTCTTAATTAAGAATAGGGCCGATATTAAGGCAAAAAATCACGTCGGGTAGACCCCCCATACTAGGCAGTCTTTTTCGACCATGATGCATTCCGTGCCCTTAAGAATAGGGCGAACATCACCAGTGTTGACTTTTTTGAACAAGCACCAATTGTTCAGGCGGCAGTAAGGGTGCACGAGAAGATATTCAATTTTTTTTCTTGAGAGGGAGCTGGTATTTGTGTCGTTAGTAAAAATAGATACAATGCAGCGCACAGAGTAGCTGGCGTCGAGAATGTGAATATACTCATAGAGCATAATAGAAATCCCTTTGCACATACCGCTAATGGAAAGACACCATTATCTATAGCGAGGGAGCTCAGACATATAGAAATATATATTCAAGTTAATAGAGGGGACTCTGAATACATGGGACTAGGTCTATCCCTTACATTGTCTATTAGTATAATCACCTTTCTCTTCCATTTCTCTTTAGTTTTTGATCTCCCCAGAGATGTAGACCGTCCTCTCAAATTGTCTTTACATATTTCTGTACATCTTTTAGTCTTGTCTCTCTCAAAGCATTTCTTTACCCCTTTACTTACAAATATCAAAAAAATGATAAAAAATATCATTCGTATCCCTATCTAGATCTATTCAGGGTTTAGCTAATATAGCTGACTTTGATGCTTTGTATCTCCAAACTTCTCCAAACCTATATAAGGTCGTAAAACAGAATTTTAGTAAAATAAGATGATCATGCATACGCTCCTAGTATTTTATGTTCTTTCCATTATTCAATGCCTAATCAATATTTAATATATAGAAACCAACACGAATTCAGATAAAGAGAGTATAATTTTTACTAAGAATTATGAAAAATTCCCTCGGGTCTTCTTAATTAAATGTAGGACGACTCACAGAAGTCTGGGATATATGGGATTTAAATACTAGTGAAGGCAGAGGGTACTAGTAATTAAGTAATTCTAGGGCTCTTAATGGGCGAGATGAGCTAGTACTAACTTTCTTAATTCTTCGATCTATCCCGGGACCATGCCTCCTAGGTACAGACTTCTACCACAAGCCTAAATAGCCATAAACTGAATGTTTTGAGAGTTACTACAACTCTATCAGCTTATTAATATAATGACTTCCCTTAGGAAATTTATATATCCCCACAACGGCACAAATGACCATTTACCGAACCTCAGAAAAATACCGAGTGATATACCATGTCTAAAATACAACTATTGTTTCAGCTCGATCTTATGATAACATATTCCCCGCCTCTCTCCTCTCAGCCGTCCTAAAATAGAGCTTTCCCGTATCTCTGGTACCATTGGAGGAACTAAGGAAATTTTAATATGCAGCCATGTCACTTGACAGAATACAAAGTACAGGGATAGCCAAGACCAGCTGGCTAGGGCATTCTGATGAACATCTTGAAAAAAGTACCTGATCGGAATCTAAAAAGAAAATACGCGTGCTCCCCTCCATTTCCCCCTCATTTGATTGCTCGTGATGCGTTGGGGGCAGAGATTGCGGCACTGCAGTGCTGCAGTAATGGTTTGATTGCCAATCCTATTCTTCCTTTTGCCAGCAGTTAGTTTTTTTTTCCGAGTGGGGAGGAAATAGGGTTTTGCCAGTTTCGAAAGAAAAAAAAGCGGCAGCTTTTTGTAATCGAAATTGGGTTAGGCTAACCCGCATTTGCCACCTTCTTGAGACGCACTGGGTAGTCTAACCCTAAAACACAAGCTGAAAGACGTATTGCTTATTTCCACATTCCCGATATTATTTCACATTTACCAATTATAACAAGCACATGAAGAGCTGTTCCTGCTATATCATATGCGCAGTGCCCACCTCTATATATCATCGGCTATAATAAACACAACGATCAATTCCCAGGGTTAGGTTTTAAAGTTAGCTCATCTGTACGAATTCAGTATCCCACACAGTATCGTCACACTCAAAGACTAGGGTAATATGTTTGCAGACAATTAACTTTTGAGGTGAATTAAAACCAGCACATCTCTCCCCGTCAACGTTATACAAAAATTACCCGGTGTATAGCTCCCTAGAACCACTCCAGGGCAAACAGAACCATAAATCAAAAAATCCGTCCAAGCTAGAAATAAATAGAAACATTATTATAAACCCACCCTGCCGGTAGGAAATGCCGCAAAGAAAAATAAAAGTATACCCGCACGTATATGCTCGCTCAAGGATGCAAAAGGGGAAAAGAACAAAACATTCAAAGCATTGTAAGTCATAATCATAACTGTCATCATCATAGCCGTAGTAAGTTCGTTAATAATCGTTTATCGTCATAATCGTCAATCGTTTTTTTTTTTTAATTTTGAGTTTGGGATCGTAGCTCGAGTCTGTATCGTGGTGTTTATCGCTTATTTCCCATCTCCCTCTCTGCTTCCTGCAGCCGGCGTCTGCGGAACTCCATCTCTTCAGGAAAGTTCCCGCTCAATGGAGATGTAGGTGCAGTCTCTGGTATCTTCGTCTTCTGCAGTTGAGTTCGTGGTTGGTCACTGTCCGTCTCGTTTACCTACCGATTATATCAGCCCCCTCGTCCCACCAATCAGCCCGTCGGTAAAGTATACATACCCACGAAAACACATCCTTCACAACAAGGCTCCTCACAACTTCCCGCTCATCATCATCAAGGTCACATGCCCCTCCATCCTCCCACCTGTGCTCCAGTACCTCCCCTGCAGTCCACGCCGTCGGGGGGGTTGATGACGGAAGTACCCATAATAGACTTCCACTACCACCGCTAGTGCCCCGTGCACGGTTCGGTGAATACGATGCCATTCCGAGGGCCGTGGCAGCGGCTGAGAGTGAGAGTGAGAGGTCAGCGTTGTGGGGTATTAGCGCAGGGCGACGACCACGGGACGCAAGAGCTTGAGGCGAGGGTACAGAGGGTGGAGAGGATGATGGCTGCTGTTGCTGCTGATGGGAGATAGTGGTCATTGTAGCGGTGGGGGCTGGTCCAGGGGTGAGAAGTGGAGTGGAGAATGGTGTCCTGGGAGAGCTGAAATGAGGGTGGTTTGTAAGGGGATTACTCGTTATAGGTTGATGGCTTTGTGTAGGTTAAATGATGTTGTTACGAGTGCTGGATATTTGGTCGATAAAGTTAGCCCATGAAAGAAAACCAAAGATTTTAGCAGGGAGAAAAGAGACAAACAGAACGTTGATGAAAGAAAGCTGGCAGAAGGGAAAGTAGCAAAACAGAAAAATTGGAGCGTGGAAATAGATGAATTAAAACTCACGATGACCAGACGAATTCAATTCAATTCACTCACACACTCACACTGGGGATGGACTTCGATGGAAGGTATTTGGAACAAGCTTCTATGGGAGATCAACAGTGACAGTGACAGCTCAGGAGGAGGAACTGTCAACAAACAAAGTATGTACAAACTCCGCAAGCGCGTCCGCCTCTGCACGGTACAGGATCGAGTCAAGCCCAGTATGAGACATCCCGCGGTTACTGGATTAACACGCTCGAGCGTCACTTAGCCCCAGGTGTGGCGTAGCTAGTGGCTTTCCAAACACTCCCAGCACACTTGCTCAAAGGCCAGTGGTGATTGAATACTCGATGAAGCTTAGGAGCAACAAAAGCTTTGATGTTTCCGGAAGTACTGCTGGTAAGTCCCAGACAGACGGGACAGAGCCGTAAAGCCCGGAGATTATGACTGATGGATGACAAGGTCCGGTTCGCTGTTTAGTCGAAGCCACTAATGTTCACGGGCCTTCCAGCAGTCAATTTACCCGTCGTCTAGGCAACAATCACTGATCGCTAGAAGTCAACACTGGTTCTGAGTCTAGATACGTGGGGAGATCGCGTTTGCTTTCGAAGAAAAAAAAACAAAAAACAAGACTGCATAGCTGATGAATGCATAAAGGATCTGGGTGATCTAAAGTAGGAGGCACCAATAAGGATAGCCCATAAGGTGAATTTGTATCGAGGTGAAAGATGCCACAGAATAGTGAATTCTGGGACATTAATACAATTCGAGGAACTGGGTTTGTTAAGTGGTTTCTAACCCTAGGTAATGACTGTTTCGCTGCTTAACAACTCCTGCGGCCTATGCAGGGTATATCCTAGAAAGATGACGACGACAATAGCCAGGACACCGAGAACCCTCTCTGCATATGTTTCGGTTTCTTGGAATCACATGGGCTCTACTGTACCGGCCATCACACTCAAACGGCTCTTATTTCGGCCAGGTATATATCAATGTCCATTTGGGACTGGGGGCCGGCCGTCTTGTGCTGAGCTGCAGTTTCCAATCGAACATTATAGCATGCCCGTTGAGCGTAGACCCGGCTGTGTTTGACCGAATCTATCACTGTTTGGGCATGACACCTAAACCAGACTTCTGGAACCCCTGCTTTAGAGCTTGCGATGTCCCCTCTCTCTGTCAATCTTTGCCAACATCGCTACAGGCCATCGGTGTCGAACTACCTTGACGAGGCCCGCTTTATCTTGATAAGCTTTCTACTATTATAGTTTTCAACTCCTGATAAGCCTCTGAGACATGACTGTAAGCCCTCTTTGCATGGGGATTTACTTATAGACAAGTTTGTATAGTGACAAGACAAGGCTGAGCGAGATGAGAAATAGTGTGGATACTAGCGACGAAGGATAACTCCCGGTATATGATAGAGACTCATATTGTTGCCGCCCCTACGAAGCCCAAACCGCTCATATCTCGCGTTGGAGATGCTTAGGATTGAGTCTCGAGGCCCTTAGATCTTCTTTCTAGCCGAGGCATTGATAGAGCTTGATTATTTCTCTGTAAGAGCCTTATTTCTTTGAAGTCGTGCATCTATACGATTGTTTTGATGGTATAGTTGATGGTTGAGGATAGCTAATAACGAATGATAGCTTTCTGCTGTAAGCTTGCCTCAATAAGCACTGATAATTGTTGCTAATAGGAAGCCCAGTTTATCCTTACAGTTCTTTTTGATGAAAATCGACTCAGGCTAGAATTTTCTGGGTGATGTTGCGGGATATCGTAAGGAGTTTGTGTTTTCTAAGTGATGGCTAGAGGCTCTGGTTAGTCTTCCGTATGAGGATCCCCCAGACTCCCTAAAGTTATATTCCATATAAACCACTTTAACCATAGGTGGGTATTAACGATACATAGATCTATTAACCTAGGATTATCTTGGTAAACCCGCAGTTCCTATACTGGTGCTGTGTACGTCCCGGGAGGGCTGAAGCGCGTAATATTCTAACTAAAGAGTTTTAGCCTGGCTTGATTCTTAAGGTAAGATGGTTTTTATTACGTTCATACCTTTCGATAAGACCACTCTACTTGATTTCCCTAGAATTATATGCTAAGACCGAGCATGTACACGATGGCTACTGGTATAGGAGCTGTGTCGATGCTAAAATGGTTGAGGAGCCGATCAAGAGCGTGGAAACTGATAATCCAGCTTCTACTTTAGGTACGCCCTAGACTGTTACTACAAATCCCCGTTCATGGTTTGGGGTTAAAGGTGTTGAGGCCTTGAACTTAAACTCGCATCTCCAGCCAAAGCTGTGGGTAATGCTAACGAGTCCTCCTCGGCTGGAGAATTAACGGGGATTCGATGAGCTCATTCCCCAAAGATAAATTCACTGTTTAAGGATCCAAGTGATTCTAGAAAGAAGATATGGCTTCTACCCTAGATGTACCCAGGAAATTTATATTCACTTTTCTAAACCTTGAGCCTATAGTTCACCGGTAAACGAGCTACTATTAACATTAACAGCACTGATAATACTAGTGCTTAAAGGACTAGATACGTATATGAAAGTGCTGGTGTCGAAACAGGGCGGCTGCTACTCGCCTGGTGCTTTTTGAATGCTTGTACATATGGAAATTTCTTCGTATAGCACCCTATCCGTGCCTTAATTTGGGGTACCTATATACTGATCAGGATACGTTTTGGTAATGTAAATACTAACGGAAATACTGACGACGAAAAAACAGCTTCTACCTTAAGCGTGCATTAGGAAATATATATCACCATCACTACAGCAAGCCTGGATCTACTAACTATCAAACTAGCGTTACCAGAGTACTCAGATCAATGGTAATTTGCTGTATTATGCGGAGTTTGAAAGACCAGGGTCGTTAACCCGGGTCTAGGCAGCTGAAAGAACCTGTTATACTTATTCTAGATCCTCAAAGCTAGTGGCATCGCGTTTAAAAGCTTAGGCTCCTAAGCACGGCTAACTTAGCTCATGGATGTACCACTGCCGGAGGGCCTCTAGAAACTCATTGCGCTACTCTTATATAAGAATTTCATACCCTAATAGAGATAAATTTTTCTATAGGCTTACCTCAGAAAGTTCTTAATACTACTGTGGAACTTAATCTCGAAGTATCCTAACCTAAACGCTCACGTTTTTAACAGTGGCACTATTGGTCTTGAGTCAGCCACGATGTCAACCCAGCGTTTAACGCCTTCCCTTTGCTCTAGACAATCAAAACAAGAGCTCTTCGTTAAACGGACCCAAAAATCGTCTTGATCTTAGGCCTCAAGTGTTGACAGTGTTACTAGCTATTGGGCCCTTTAAGGAGTTAGAACTTTGGTGAGTCTTATCTATGCTCTGGGGTTAGCGGTTTCTGGGCGATAGGGGCTGATGAAGAGCTGATGCGGACATAGGATATAGAAGATAAAGCAAAGCGAAACGCAAGACCACTGTTTATTGAGCTAAGCCTACCGTTCTCGGAACTCCATCTTATCATCAGCTCAGTCAGATCAGAGCTCACTACCTTTGTAAATCGATTATACCTTGCTAGTTTTACCCGAACAGGCGACTTAAGTTTTCGGTCAGAACCTAGGGCCCCGACAACCAAGGAAGCTTCTTAGAGAATATCCACCTCCTATGTTTAACCTGTTTATAGGCCTAAGCTCCTAACAAGCCGGCTCGAGTTTATATCTTAACGAGTCAAATCGCCCTAACGACACGGCCTAATTAAGCTCGCCGACTATCCCCGCTCCATCAAGTATAGGAATTCCCCTATCTAAGGTCTAAGAAGACTAGAAGATATTGGCCGATCGCTGTGTGTATGATTCCACCCTAGTATAAGTTATTTAGATCAAAGTAACTGAATCTATATCACTAAATTATAGTACCCTGGCGGATTCAGACTCCACAAAACCTACATTTTGTACAGAATACGAGAAGTAACGCAGGACTTAGCGTACTACATACCCCTCCTAAATCATTAGATCCTAGTACATCGGTCCTTACTCTTACCCCGAGCTACACTACCAATGATACTGGTCATAGTCGCCAATCTACAACTTCTACTTCAAGAACGGACCAAAAATCCTAAACAGAACCTGATATCAGGGTATAGAGAGGCTATCCGTGCCATGAGTTCTGCTAAGACCAAAGGATTTACTAGGCTAGACCTGCGACGAGGACACGGTATATTAGACTAGATGGGCCGCTATGATATCTTCGATGCAAAGAAGCCACTACTTAGATGAAGGTATACTGTTAGGGTTAGATTTGAGGGTAGTGGGTACTAAAGTATCAAAGGTAAGTATTGGTATTGTTAATAGGTGTAGCGCCGATAACTGATGTGGCCAAATATAATCTTTCAAACGCATTTGTTGCGGTTTCCAACCTTATGGACTATTACATTCTGAGATAACAAGAGATTTCGGCGGGTTTTCTTGTGGGAATAACATCCTAAAGAATGCCACTTCGGTATCCAAAGCGTTTAGACATGATATGTCATACTGAGAGCAGCTCCTACACACCTCTCTTCTCTGTTGAGGCTTCCCACACCTAGGCCCATATTAGTCTTGTTGCTCGTTTCATATTCGACTCTCGTTCAAAGGACAGGGAATACCGATGTCCCGCGCAGTATACGATAGAGTACGGGTAGGCCAATGCCTGGTTCATGTATTCCAATAAAACTCCCTAGGCCCGAACCCCAAGGAGCTCAGGGATAACAAGACTTAATCCCGCCTCAGAATTGCTGGCCCAAAAATCCTGCAAGATCTATTTCAGTGAAATTGGGCGAACTCTTTTCCACTGACTCATCCCTACTTATACTGGCGTTACCTACCTACATTAACTTCTGGTGATTAAAGCTAGCTCTTTGACATAGTACGTCTATACGAGATGGACCTACTTAGGTCTTGGATAACGAATACCCAACCTATGTCGCCGACAAACCGTTTAGTGGTTAAGCATCTAGAGTTATAACTCAGCAGGACGAATACATTTGTCAGCCCGCCAAATACTGTGTAGCAGGCAACAGTATCTTTGCGACTCTGGATAGACTCTATTAGGTCTGTCTAGTACTCCTTTATTCCCACAAAATTCAGAGACACTAATCAGGCCACTTCTATACTTAAGCCTCTTATTGAAGACTTAGAAATTATAGAGCCCCATTACCAGTCGGAGCCTCAAGATATTTTCTAGTCCCGAGTTAGTCGGCTCTTACTACCATAAGTACCGGCAAGAGCCCCTTTCGCCCACAACCGACATGTATTATACCGGTACGACGAGTGTCTTATTAGATCCGACTGAGTGTGCTTTAGGCAACCAGTCTTCGTATACAAGCAGGTAATAGCCTACCAAGCCCCTTCATTTAATTTTTCCTTGCCTAGCGCATTATTTGTGAAAGCGGAATTTGCTAATAACTTGGGCCTAGCAGCAAGGCGAGATTTGATGGGCGAGGTAACTTGTAACTCCTCCAGTAAGCCTTATAAATGACCTTTTCAGGGATAAGGACTTCGGCCTTGTCCGATCGGATTCCTGCGATACCGTCGACAGCCTCAAATTACGTGGTCTTTTGTCTGCTGACATTTAGAGTAATCCCCCATGAAGCGAGAATACGAGGTTGTACGAAGAAGTAATCAGAGGTCCATATCTACCATAAATGCTGACGTTAAGTAAATTAGTTTCCAGCTAATTTCGATCTCCTACCTTCATTGTTGATCGATGCGCCTTCTCTCATGGCTTAGGTCTATGTAAGTAACCTCGTTCAATTGTGTTTGTCCTGTCCATAGGAGTTATGCGAGAGTCTTATTGATCATCGTTAATAATCCGCTTTGTTATTGCATAAGATAAATTCCTGATTCATGAGATGTTGATTTATAAGAGTATGCAGTTCGAATATCTTCGTTATTCCTTTAGGAATATTTCGTGTAACCATCGAAACATCTTAGTAGTGCTGCTAAAACTTCAGTTTCTACTGCTAGCGATAATATGGTGTCTGTTGCATGGTAGTTGATGTCTTGGTTCTTGTCCCTATATTCAACTTCTAACTTGAGGTGTATATATAGTAACACTGCTGACCAAGAACTAGCGCTATATTTCCGAAGAGCTTTCGACAATATTCAGCAGGATATTTATGGTTATAGCTGGTCCTATCCAGTTTATGAAAAAGCACCTACTACGGTTTGTTAGAAACCAGGAGCCTCTCTCATGAACCATCTGTGGGCCTGACATGTCCATCTCCCCACTTCTCCCCCCCTCATAAGTTCTTCACAACCTACAGGATTGTCCCCAGAACTATAAAAAGTTCTTTTATCCCTACTAACTTACAGCATAGGATGCTTTGTCCCGTCAACGTACCTTTCTCCCTTCTTGTTCAACCAGTATTCGCCTTAATGCCCCCAACATCGAGATAGCGCTTGCACATGAACTAGCCACCAAATTCTAAGCTTTAGCTTCATCGAAAGAGCCATAGGCCAAAATACGGAGACGATAAAAAGCGTAGCGAGACACGGGTATATGAATCTGCAGCCTGTAAAGCTGGCTTGCCCTCAATGTGGTGCGGGGCCAATATTTTATATCACCTGTCATCGCCACTACAGCAAGTGATTGACGATCTCCACATTAACCGGACGGAATATCCCATAACTTTAAGCGGGATTGTGAAACTGATGCATCTGTTCTACTCCGCCCAAAGCGCTCACGTCTACGTCGATCTCCAAATCTTCCGCTTCCGATTCCCGCTATCGATAAACGAATGTGGAGCAAAGTGGGTCGTGAACCTTGTGTCTAGTGACGCCACTTTCCTGATATGTCCTATGAGGAATAGAACACCGGCACTTCCCTCAAATTCCGATGGCAGTGAACGTTCAGATACAACACTTTACATTTTTATTTATTTTTTGTCAGGGCCCTGGAGGTTGTCTTGTCTTACTTTTCACACGTTGCGATATCATCCACGTTCGTATATATATACGCCACCTCTTGTCCTTGTTGGCAGAGAACTGATATATTTATCTCCTCTAGAATGTCAGACCTCACCTTTCCCGAACCCCCGCAATTCTCTTGAGTTGATTTGCTTATGGTAGGAATCACGTTTACGGAATCACAAGCCCTTAACCACGACTTGTAAATTTCGATATGCACGAGTACTAATTATCCATCACTTGAACTTTAAAGTGGCTTAAGGCTAGCCCCGTTAGGGTTGTAGCTACATAAACGAACATCAAGAAGCTAACTTGTCAGGTAGGTGTGACTTTGCTGTATCAGAATGTATCACGATGAAATACTAAACAATTAGATGAAAGGATTACACCACACCCGCTCAGCGGTAGATTAGCTTGGACAGTTCCGCGATCGCGTTTTTAGCCCTAGCCGTTCTAATACATTACAAACTCCCGGGTCAGAGATCGATCTAGGACTTTCGGACAGAATAGACCTTGCCCCTGTCATTGATAACAGACCCCACTAGAACGATTCCCGGATTTCATTACCCCGAGGCAATTGATTATTCCTTTTATAATCTCTATGCGTAATCATCTAAATCGAGGTTATCTGAGAATGGGTTGATGGTGACGAGGATATACTAGCCTAGGGTTGTTACAATGTTTTTGTTTATCTTCGTAAGCTACGTTACAATAAAAGGATGCATGAGCAGTAGTTTATATCATTAAAGTCCAAGATGCGCAGGCTACTAACGCCAGGCGAGAACTCTCCAATAGATGCAAGTATATTCACACCCTAAGGCTATCTAAAAAAGCCTTGTGCCTGCCCAGCGCGAGACAAACGCAAAACAGCTGTTCTGCCGCGGTCGATCACTGGCAGGCACGGCTCATTGTAGCTTTGACACCCAGTATACGCGCAATTGCGATTGGACCTTTCTTAAAAGCAAATTCTTAATCCTCGAAGACTGCGAGCGCACACAGTCCTCAAAGTTCTGTTGCTTTGACCGCGTTTTCATTTAAATATTTTTGTGGACACAACCTTAAAGTGCCAGTAAAGTTCAAGATATTAGATCCCGAGCACTTTAAGGTAATTGTACAGCCTCCTCCAGCCAGCGGAATAAACATGTAGCCTTCGTGATATCCTCAATGGCAGACATATCTTGACGGAAAGCTTTTCAGCACTGATAATTAACGCCTGAGGAAAAAAATCATATTCAATAAGAAACTTTTATTGAATATCAAGTTTTCATGTTGAGCAACGTCTGGAATGCCCTTGGCCCCTTCTCTACCTATCATATATCGCCAACTCAATCAGCTCCTCTAATTCGTTCTGGGTAACACGCGTTAGGATGACATACAACGAGTATTTTGTCTATGCGAGAATTTTGCCGACCAGAATACCTGATCTGGGGATGCTGGAAAAGATGTGCTGTCGACATGTCTATTTTACAGCATTGGGGCTCCCTTTGTGTACTGCCCGTTTAGATGGTATAGATGCGCCCCCCCCCCCCAGCTGTTATGCTACAGAAAAGAATAGTTAGATTAATTCCCGTAAATTTAGTGTTTGGTTTTGAATTTCCTGAGTTTCGAGGCCGGTGCGTTAATTCCTTAGCCCTTGAACCTGGTGGGTCAGATACATAACGGCATCCTCCCGACCCTCCCGCCACCGCTACCACACCAAAGCTGAGTATGTACACTTGACCACAAGAATAGCATCGATTGGCTTGAAACAGGGAACCTTCTGTTCCACAGCATGTAGCAAGAGACCGATGCATTTGTTGACATTGGTGCGTTGGGGTCTTCGCCCGTGAAGGCGCTTGCGCGTTTGTGATAGTACATCCTTAGAACTTGCCCGACGCCATCTTGCCGTCACATCGCCTTTGCACGATCAGTATCTGAAATGTTCCATTTCCCCCCCTCTTCAGGTTTGTGTCCGTGGAGATACCTACCATTTTATTGGGCGTGATTGCCTAGGGATCGGGTTTCTTTTTCCTTACTACCTACCCCACACGACAACTGTAACCTTACACATCTCAGTACTGCACTTTGTTTCGAAACCTTTCGAGCCAGCCGCCTTTAAAAAGCAATCGACGTAATATTTAAAATAAGCTCTGCATATACGGCTCCTGCTTCCACAAAACAAATTCATGTTGGGCGGCACTAGAAACCCTCCCTGATTATACGCCTTGTCAGCACCTTTGAGGCCTCAATTCTCTCGCCTTCTACATACTTCTCTGGCGGTGAGAAAACTAGTAAAAGCCCCCCCACTAACCCTTAAAAGGCATAATAGCCATATCTAGATTGTGAATCTTATTGGTATAAGTTAACCTTTGGTGAATGTTAATATATTTGCTCAAACCCGAAATTCTTTTTTCTTTCTTTTTTAGCACCTCCTTTCTTGTACTAAGAGGCCTTGTAGCTACAGATATCATTATACGTAGATAAAAAAACTTTGCACTTATATGTACCTAGTAAAAAATATACGTGTCAATTTATATGTATGCTTCTCCATAGATTATATGCAAGCGTGCGTAAGACATTGACCCCCATTCCAGTCCGTCCACCAGGTAAGCTACGCATAACCTCGAGTGAGCAGTTATAATCTCGCTTATCGCTGAGATTCTATATTTGAATATAAGATTACCTAGCCCTAGGTTGCGGGAGTATCTTCCCGGAGCTACAGAATTTTATCTCAACATCCCCCCAGGAACCAAAAATCATGCGTAGTTCAAGCAAGCACTACGTCGCTGCCACCATAACGGCATGTGCTGAAATCTAGAACATCAAGATTACCAGCTGAGGACTCGATAAAGGTGATATCCTTGCTTTTAAGAGCCCCCTCCTTAGGGAGGCCTGCAGGACGTATGTGTTGTATTACTTCCTAACAAACAGCATATCGGAGAAGTGATTTTTTATATGTGCACTTTAGAGAAGTAGGTCTATCCTGCATAGTGCTTTTCGTAATTTGTTTTTCTCCATCGTCAGGAGCGGGTAATCAATAGTAGGGGGGGAAAGAACTGGTGGGGGGGGGGGGTGGGAATCTGGAGACAATACAGTTATCAAACAGGGCTCTCAAGGTTGGACCCACAGGTCTCAGACTAATATTTTTTCTTCTTATGGCGGGTAAGGTCCCTATACTAGCAATAGTGAATAGTGTTCTTAATCATTTTACAGCGCTATATACCCGTAATCACGGGGCTACAAGCACATGAAGTTCGATGAACCAACCCGATTTGATAGAAAAAATCTTGAGTTAACACAACCGGCAGTGAGTACCCACCCAATAGTATATTATTATACCCTGTTGGTAGGGGTAAACTGTGCCAGATATGTATAAGAAACTTTGGTGTCAGATAACAGAGAAGTACGCACTATGATGGTTATCTACCTCTAGGCAGCAGCGTGCCCTACATCCTAGAATGACGCTAGGGGGGGGGGGTTAAGGGGTTGTATATTCTAGAGTAGAAAGATGAGGCTCTACATACTTTTCTGCCTGCTTTTATTTTTGCGGCTCAAGTAGGTGGGGTTACGCAGCCCCCTCACGGCCATGTTACTCCAAGATATGCCTTATGGCCCGAAACCCCTTGTGTGCGCACAAGACTGTGCGTAATTATGAACATAGCTCGGCAAGCGGAGCGAAAATTTGATAGACAAGAACCTAAACATGTAAATCTAACTTGCTAAATCACGCATATACTAAGTCAAGACAAATCAGGAGTCGTTACCAAAATTTATGTTCGGGTTTGCCCCTGCCGGATATCAATGAAATCCAATCGGCTATTCGCGTGGCATGCACGCAACCTGAGATTGGTGATATACATATGTCTAGCAGAGAAATCACCAATTTCAAGACCTTTGGTCAGAAGACAAATGAGGGTCATTAAATGTTCAGAGCCTTGATTTTGTATAGTCTAGTCTCTGTGGTACAAAAGATGTCAGATGAGCAAAATATGATGTGAGGTGATTTCTACAGGCTATGGGATGTCTAAGTCTACTATAATAAGGCAAAAATAATAATAATTAGACTAGACCTAACGAATAAAGAAGATATTAGTGGAAAAGAAAATTTTTTAAAAAAAATATATTTTGTCCTTAGAGTATCAAGGCAGAGGTGAGGTGAGGTGTCTCCTGATAGTAGACTACACGTCTCCTAGCTGCTCCACATTATTATAAGATAATCCACTCCATTACTTATGTAGGCGTAACCATAGGGTAAACGTGGTGGCCTTCCAGGACAAGAAATTATTCCATAGCTAATTCTTGAAGGCGGTTTTATATCTCCTCATTAGATGACATCCCATATCTCCTAGCGGGGCTATAATAACCTAATGGGCAAAGGTTTCCCTCCTCCGAGAGTATTACGTTTCTGACTAAACTAGGCACTTATAAATTGACTACGGAATATGCCTTGGGATGAAACAGTAACATCACCTGTGGGGATCCACTCTAGTCCTGCCCATAGGGCAGCTGTGTATTAGCACGCCTAAATCATGGCTACACATTCTATTTCTTGGCCAAAAGAAAGAAAAAAAGCAAGGAATCGCCTATCAATAGAGTACTCATTCGGTATAGAATGCCGGCAACCTCCAGGGAAAAAAAAACCGATAACTCTAATAGTACTATGCTTTGAGGGGCGCCCATATCATTGCAGAGATCTCAGCTCGCACAGCCGCTATGAAACAGAATTTGTCAATCAAAAACGTCTTACGAATGAACCTGGGCGTTCGGATCTAATATAATCCCAGAATAGGGGGTTTGAAGCGGGCGGCGTGGCGGCTATGCAAAACCAGACAAGTGCGAAATCAAGGAAGTCTCATGATTGATGTTGTCACTTGAAAAAACCTTCCATAGTCCAAGTTTCGGGCGATGTGAGAATTTGTTGTGAACTAGTACGGGCATAATGCGGTTTCGCTCTCCCCGCAATTGAAAACTCCTAAGTGCCATCTGCCAGACCCGGTACTTGCAAAATATGTATGTACCATGTACCGGATCCCTAATCAATTTAACTTAGAGCGTAGCCGGTGTGGAGATAGACTTTGTTCTATTTGATGATCGGCTACGCCTCATTTATGCTATCGTTCCGGAGCGGGAGTACCGACCTTATTCCTAACGCATCTTAATCGTACTTCTGTGTTCTAAAACAATCCAGGGGAAGCACAGTTATATACGGAATGCATGAGTGTCAGCTCTGAGGTACTCAAGCCCCCTAGAAAAGAAAGTTTCCGAGGCTATAGCCGTATTCCGTACAGCCGGTCAGTCACCATGCAGGTCCATGAATCCTTGGATTATAAACCTAACCCTGTGTGATTCAGGTAAGAATTCCTGATCTACCTACCGGTAAGTTCCTTAGTACGCACTTAACGCTGGGGTCCCAAACCTCCGCGGTGGGTTCCAGAAGCAAGCCACTTATGTTCCAAGACCCCCCACTAGTTAATCAGCCGAACACGGAGAGGCAAGAATGACTTTTGTTGGTAATGGCGTCTGGTTTGTAGGTGTACAAGATATAGTTGCGCACAATGTCAGCTACGCATTTTTCCAAGTAAAAAAGTAGATCGGTCAAAACTGTACCCCGCAATAATAAAGCTTAGCTTCCTCGGCTCAAGCTGTCGAGAGTCCTTAAAACTTTATGATCAGCTGAGCCCTTGTACGGCCAGTCTGTTTATTGCTCTACAGGTAACCCGCTTATACCCGCTTTCTAGGCTGCAGGATCTTTGGGCTACATGTATATGCGAGTTTAAGATCTACAAGAGACCTGTTTAACAAAAACAGCCTTAATCACAAAGGAAGTTACATGACTCGAGTATGTGCCACTGTATTTCATTCAGGGCTTTGTTAGAATAGAAATAAATACGGGAGCTAGGTAAAATAACAAATACTTTCCTTATCTCCTATACTAGTTGCAAGTTTCAAAATCTGTTAGGAATTAGCAACAAAACCGTATATGCGCGTTACACGTATTACCTAGCTAGGGAATACCACCTGCTTATTCGACCAAGCGAAGCGAGCCCACAACAACCATAAATCGCCATGCCCCAAGTTGCTCCAAGTTCTTTGTGAATTACATGCTGGCGAGTATTGCTTTTTCTGATCAGCACCCGAGCGAGATTAGGCATAATTAAAGTTTAAAGTTGTTGACCATTATAGCTGATCCGTGCGTGCGCAACAAGCGAAGCTCTAAAACTCAGGATTGTCCCTCAGCTGGTGTTGGATTACATACCTTGTGGATAAATTCTGCGGATCGCCCTTTACTCCTTACATCCCGTGTAAGGGGCTGACGCAGAGTACCGGGTGAAACCACTAATATTACTACATGCGTATATACCTGAGAGCAAATTCTCAGCCTAGTGTACGTTGGCAACTGCAACGTATCTGAACGTTAAACTTTAGAGACTCAACAGTAGCGTAGTAATTAGTTGAGAGATTTCCCAAGAAGGTATGTAGTGTATAGTCAGACCGATTGTTAAGAATTCTACTGGTAGCCTATAGCTTTAATAGCTAGGAAATGAACCATGCAAGTTTTCCACTGATTAGGCTTCACACAACAGAGTCACCTGTATGTAGTTACCATATATTATTGCACCCCGTACCACAATAGCTGTCAGCAGGTTTCCTAAAGCATAAAAGAAATAGTATGCGTTGCACGAAGTGTAGTTGGAAATTAAGGCGAGTAGATAGTACTACAGTTAAGGCCTAAAAATTTTCGATTCCGATGCTATCGATGATCCTAAGAACCTATCTATGATCGTAAGCTCTATAATTCACTAAAACTGTGAGCTGTACCCAGTACTCTTTCACTAGTAGGGCTGAACCCTCCAATAGATACTACAGTGATATAAAATATCCTAGATCTAAGAGTCCTGGATCGCCTTATCTGTAGGATTTACAACAGGGCATCATGATCAACATAACTTACTGAGATAGCCGATCTTTACACCAATAAGAAACTTGTATTACAATAGCCTCCAAGCCAATTATAGGATAGAGATACTGAGTTGTACTAGACCATCTGTTACAGTCGGTTGCTGACAACTCACATAGATACCAGTGTCTATTAAACCCCATCCTGTGCGCAAAAGCATTATTTAGCCGAGTGATTAGTCGTGTTCGACAACCGGCGGATGGTTCTCGAAAGTTCCTAAAGGCTCTCTACCTCTACAAGCCGTTGGTTGTCGTCTCGGGAATTAACGCATAGAATGTCGTCTACAATATAGCCTTAAGCTCGTGCAGCCGATTCTACCATTGCTTAACAAGATGTCGATGAAAGGAGGTGCATCGATTCGCACATTGGCCGGGTATGATAGTCTAGAACCAAAGCCTCAGTGATTTGGGTTCCAAGGATATAGCCGTGCATGTAAGCTAGTTTTAGTCGGTGTTTGAGCCTCCACACGGGATATATACGGCAAATGCATGTGACGTGACTGTACGCCATTCGAACATCATCTGTAGCATACTCTTAGAGAGTGCGCGTCGCCAGCGCATAGCCACGTGACGAATCACGGGGACAAGACCGGTATATCTAGTTACCTGGGAGTTGCTTGAAGTTAATTGAAACAAGTACCCGGGTCCATGTTTCGTATTTTATCTGCCGTGGGTAAATACTGGCGAGGCGAACGACAGCCTGGGCCATCACCGGTGTAGCGCGGGGCCTTCCGGGGCCGCCCACGGGATTATCCAAGATGTATACTCAAAGAATATTGCTGTGTCCGGCGCGGCTCACCAAAGCATTTAGTATCATTTTGACTGTTATAAACTGTCTCCACAGGCCTTTTCTTCATAAGTAATCTTGCTTAGAATACACAAAGTCTATAAAGGTTTGAATTATGTTAGCTATTTTTAATCTAGATTGAATTGAATATGACTTACTAGGTGTATATCCATAATTTTCTAATTGAAATCATCCTACTTACGGGCTTGAGTATGTACATGTAGTTCTGTAGCCCTAGATTTGAAAGTGGGTCTTCGAATAATAAGGTATTCGGGGTGCCGTAGGAAAATTCGTAGAAACCGCGTTAACATATGAGGGGGAGAAACATTGCTCTCTCTTATCGAAAGTAGGTTCCCTCGGTGGTGGTCCAAAAGGCGAGGCGTCTCCAGAATATAGCGAACCAGTTTTTTAGGCAGGAAAAGGCCAACAACGTGACCCATAGATTGTTGTAAGTTTCAAGGACTAATGAACTATTGCCCTTGCCTGGTCCTGTAACTAATCCCTCGGTCTGATGCTACCAGCTTATAGTGGGTACATAAGTAATATTTCCGAAGCTAGTACCGGTTTGCAAAAAAGCCTATTATGTCTTAGATATTTAAAGTAATATGTTCGACACTTTCCGGTATGAGAAGGCTCGGTGTAAGCAATGCTAACAAGGCTGCAGTGTCGTTAGACCTTTGGTGCACAAGTGGGCGACTGTACTTGGTTGAAGTTGCACATTGATTGCTGTCAGAATAGTTTTTAGATATAGCTGTGCTTTTTGTATATCAGTCATAGTTGTAGAGCTGTGATAAAACCCCTTGGTACTATGTAGCCATTTTAAGTTGGGTTTGTCATTTGGTTCGTGTCATTGTGAGTGAGTAAACGCGGACTCTAGCCCTAGGGGCAACAGCAGGCTGCCTAAGGGTGATAATGAGAGAATTTACCAACAAGGTACTGTCACCGGGCCATACACTTTTCTTCATTGCCAATTTCTTTTAATAGTCCCAACCTCCATTAGAATTGGTATCACAACGTAATCTGTAAGTCATCATCCGGTTCGGCTGAAGTTGTGGGTTAAAGGTCAAAGAAGGCTGGGAATCATTCCACCAGTGAGGGATTCTTACACCTGATACTGCCTTATTATAACTCGATTAAACTCAGTGTAGATGCATCGTCAAGTTGAAAGAGCCTCATTATCATGCCTTCCTAATCGGATCACACGCCATGCATTTCGCACTGAGCCGCGCGCTGATCTTGAATGTTGCCACATAAGCCGGGGGCCGCATGGGGGCAAAACTCTTCGCACTGCGCACCAGAGCGCACATAAATAAAAAGCCTGTCGTACTTAAGTTGTGCGCATCTGTCCCGGGGGCAGTGGGAGGGAGAGGAATCCAGCCTTGTTGAGTTGAAAGCGAACCAGAATCTGCCTTTTTCCGCCCGTAAACTGCGCACAACTATGCAGTTTTTGGGCTTTGCGAACCACCTTTAGAGCCTCAAAGCCGGATTGTAAAAACCCCCCTTCAGACTGCCAGATGTGACTCATACTTCCCCCATCAAAGCCAGCAACAATCAAACCTTTTTTACATCTGATACCACCTTTGGAAATGCTAAACTGGATATTCTCATAAGATTGTACTTGTTGAAAAAAGGAATCGGGTGATACTCTGCCCTTTTAAAAAAAAAAAAAAAAGCCCGTAAAAAAAAACCGGAAAACTAGTAAGTGAGAGGCCTGAATCGCGACCTAGATAGATAGAAATTCGCCATATAATGCTTACATGAAATAGCTCTACGTTACGTGAGGTCATCCGAGGTTTCTCAGAGAAAGAAGGCCTATTCTCGACACCTCTACCACCACCAAACCAAGTTATCCCGCTACAATATCTCACTATGGGAACTGGCTCTACAGATATCGCCCTTCAAATCACTCGAGGGATGCGTAACCAACGTAACGCTAAGCAGGAGACTTTCGAGTGTGACAAATGCCCCGTAGTTTGCTCTGGAGAAAAGCACTTTTGGCATCACCTTCAAGAGGCTCACCCAGAGACACTCCCCCAAGACGACACTAGCTTGCAAAAACATCGAGTCTATAAAAGAGATTCTTGCCGGAAGCGAGGGTACAACATGCCCCACGACCCAGTCTTGACATGTTTGCTGACCTCTATCAACCCAGAAACCCACCAGATCCATCTGTAATACGTCCCAACGAAAGGCTAGAGGCGACCGACACCACGACACGAGATAGCCCGCCTCAAGATCTTGGGGGTGCCCCGTATCTTCAGTGGCAAACAAGGGACCTGGCAGGGGCACCGCAATCCCCGAAAGCCTCAAAGAAACCCGAAACAGGCTCTACGTGGTCTAGGGAGCATGGTGAGCTCACAGGTACAAGAAGCCCCGGAGTTCAAGAAATCGAACAGAAAACCTCAGGTATCACTTTAGAACACGATTCGGACATTCGAATGCACGATGTAGACCAAGCCCAAACAGCGCGTTCTCCTCGAAATGGCCGTAAACGTACAGGTGACTCTGCGATGGAATCTCCTGTTCAGCAGATTCGCGAAAGCCACGCAACACAATCCCCAAAAAGAACACGTGCGCAGGCCCCGAAACGATTCGAGACGGCTGGCCGGAGCATTGGAAGCCCAGGTATGAATTAAGACTCGAATATTCATGAAATGTGCTCATGCTAAATTATTGAAGCTTCGCGCCCAAGAAAAAACCAACAGCATGTACTTGATCCAGAGTTCGATCGATCTCGGTATGAGTTTGAAAATCCTGGTGAAGGTGAAGATAGCGGGGTCGTTAGAGCAGCACCACCGCAACAACGCCGTTTATTTGACCCACAAAGAGATTCGCCGGGTGCTTTCAGGATTGAGGAAGACCCTTCAAAGCGGCTCGAAGATGCTGCTCCCGCAACACGATCGCCACAGAATACGCGTCCAAAAAGAGAACAAAAGAAGAAGGGTGCTAGATTATTCGATCCCCGAGCACAGCCGCAAAGAAACGCCGGTGCGCCAGCTCAGCAGCAGCAGCAGCAGCAACAAATTGCTCAAGGCAGTCGTGAGGGAGGGAAAATGATGATATTAAACAATGTTCAAACCCAGCAGTTTCAGCCAAACCCTACAGATGAAGAAGAAGATACCCCGCGTATGGTTGGGCAGCCCGAGACGAGGCCTATCAGCTCTGCGCAACTAATAGCTGAGGTAAAAGGGATCTATGCTGGTCTTGTGATGGTAGAGGCGAAATGCTGTGAAGTTGATGCAAAGCAAGCTGCAGCTGCTCAAGATCCTGATGGAAAGCACCCAAAGCTGAACAATGAGCAATGGCAAGCGCTAATAGCCTTGCATCGCACACTTCTGCATGAACATCATGACTTTTTCTTGGCCTCGCAACATCCTAGCGCAAGCCCTTCCCTGCGGAAGTTGGCTCTCAAGTACGCTATGCCGGCCAGAATGTGGCGGCATGGTATTCATAGCTTCTTGGAGCTGTTACGCCACAGATTGCCGCATTCTCTAGAACATATGTTAACGTTTATCTATCTAGCTTACAGCATGATGGCTCTTTGTAAGTCATTCTGTGGATTCTTGTGTGTTCTACCCTAATTATATTTTAGTGTACGAGACTGTGCCAACTTTTGAAGATACATGGGTCGAGTGTCTCGGCGATCTTGGTAGATATCGGATGGCCATTGAAGACGATGATGCTCGCGACCGGGAAGTGTGGGGAAGAGTTTCCCACTCCTGGTACTCTAAAGCAGCAGATAAAACCCCATATGTTGGACGCCTGCATCATCACCTAGCTATCTTAGCTCGGCCCAATGTTCTGCAGCAGTTATTTTACTACTGTAAGAGCTTGGGCGTGACCCAACCTTTCTCTTCGGCTAGGGAGAGTATCTTGACACTCTTTGATCCCATTTTCGCACCTGATAGTGGGTTTCAGAAGACTCAGCCGGTGGATGCTGGATTCATACAGTTGCATGGTATCAATTTCACGCACATCGACCTAGAGAAGTTTGACGAGGCGCTTGATGACTTTCTGGATATCTTGGACAAACATATAGGAGATCCTAAGTTCAAATGGAAGGTTTGTGAATCTACGCTCCTTTCAATTTTGAGGTATTAAGTTTAACTGGTTCCAAAATAGGTCCCTGGGGCTTATATTGCTGTATGCAACATTACTGGTCTATTCCAATACGGAGCAAAGGACAGTCTCCTTCGTCAGGCCTGGCGGCAAGGTCGTAGGGTCGAGGAGGTAGACGATGCATCTTCCGCAAATACATTAGGAGAGGGTAGCAATGCCGCCGAGTTTGATGGTCTTCTTCCACCGCTTCCTAATGAGGCTAGTTGGGAACATGCCACCTCCCTGCTTCAGCCTCGATCTAGAGTTGCGATGCCTGCTGCAACGGGAGCTCGCGACGGTTTTACAGCTCAAGAGATATCACTGGATTATTCGAAGAGACTTGCGTACGAGATTCTAACAATTGCTCTACAACGGGTCGGCGATGCCAACGTTTTGCCGCATCTTCACATCTGGCTTGTTTTCATGATGAACATCAGGTTTTCCGAGCCAGCCACAAGATTGCTAGAAAATGAGTTCCCATGGCAATCCCTGGTAATTATGCTCAATTTCCTTACCAAGAATTTCGACAACGAGAGATTTGAATGTGAAGGATTTCCAGTTCCTGAGAAGGGTGTCGGAAGACCATTACCGGAAGACTACACGCTTCGCGGACTTGATTGGTCTAGATCTTATTTCCCGGAGAAGTGGTTTGAAGATGCACAAGTGGATGATGAAGAAAGGTCGATGGAATTGCCATCTATGGCTAATATTCGGATTGAACGGATATTATGGATAGCTACAAGAATTGCTTCGGTAAGTTTGGAGTCTTGTTATAGAGTATAGGGTACAGCAGCTGATTTGATAGTAGAGTGGTGATCATTTGACATACAAGAATAGGAGCTTTTCGGTCCACCCACGCCTACTACAGAGAATCGAAGAGTCTAAAAGTGTCAAACTTGCCATGACTTTGCCTAGTTATTTGCTGTCCGAAACTCATGCGCCAGAACAATCTGTTATGCAAGAGGATTCTGATGTCGACATGACTACGGCGAACGATGGCAATGAAACTGAAGATGATGGTGATTATGTTGTTGTTAATCAATCTGAAGAAGTACGCCGTCTTAAAGAACAACAACGTCAACTAAAAGCACAATTGAGGTCTGGGCTTTCTGTGGATGTGGCGGATGAGGTTAGACATTCTGTGGTAAAGGGGCCAGAAGCGTTAAAGCCACAGTACACTGTAAGCAATCATATTCTACTGAATATCTTCTTAATTTACTAATAGCACATAGGTAATTATTGTTGATACAAATTTGCTTCTGAGTCACCCTGAGACCTTTCAACTCATAGTTTCATCGAATAATTGGACAGTTATTATACCTAATTGTGGTATGTTATCGGAAGGAAAAAATGAGGAGCATATCCACTGACTTAAAATGAAAAGTGATTACCGAGTTGGTCGGACTTGCAAAGAATTCTGGAACTGTACGCGATGCCGCTACCACTGCGATCAAAATTATCAATGATTATCTGAGCGAGAAAAGAGATATCAAAGTCATCACGGCTAAGGGTAGCAATGTAACGAACACCGGGTTCTATAAAGAACAACTTGGAGGGAATGGTGAAGATGAAATTCGAAACATAGATGATATCATTATTAAAACAACAAAACAGCAAGGGGATATACGGAGGCAGATTCTTGGCGAGGCAGGAGGAGCGGTGCCGGCTGTGCTTATCACCGAGGACCGTAATATGCGGGTCAAAGCGAACGCACGTGGAGTTACGGCTATAGCAGCATCTGTTGTTAAGCGGACTTTATCTCCTCAGAGAAGCGGGGAAAGAGAGATATCCGGGGAGCGTACAAGGGATTCTTCTGCAACATCTAAGCGTAAAACGTTTGGAACCCCGGTGATGAAGCAGCGATATTCTGACTGGCAAGAAGATGACATCGCATTCACACCATTAGAATCGAATGGAGATTCAGATATCACCCTCGCGCAAACGAAGCCCAGTGGAAGCAAGAAGCGACAGTACAAACGTGGGAAAATAGACATCATTTCTGGCTAGACAGATACTTCTTTTTTGACGAAGTAAAAAACAGTCTCTTGAACCAGGTTCCAACTTTGGATCGCACAGTCTTTCCTACGTACAGGTTCGTATGTTGCTTTAGGGTATTTTTATTTCATTTCTCGGCTGGTTAAGGGGTGATCTCAGCACCTACGCCCGATACAACAGCAGTAAAGATAAAACTTGTTCACCACAAGCGAGGAGTGGGGTTGTGCATAATTGGGGCCCTGGAATCGAGTTTATGCCTCATAATTTGTGATGGCGATACAGTTGGAGGACATACAGATCTCAATTTTTTTTTGTGTGGGTGGTTGGTTTGCAATTTTTAAACGGGATTTTGTTCGTCGGCTTTCAGGTTGGTGGCTTTACCTGGTGAGAGCATTTTTTTCGATTCCTCCTTCCTCCAGGCTGGCCGACTCGAAAGGGATACCCTTTCCCTCTCCCTTTTGTTTAGTTATTTATGTATGGAAAAGTCGTGCTTGGGTTTTATAAAGATTTTCATGTATTCTCTACTAGCTGATTCGTTTTAAAAAGTCATTCTCTATACATGTGATTAGTTAGAAAAAAAGTAATTTCCCGGACCATCAAACGTAATGAACGAATTGCTGGAGCGACTTTTAAACATATACTAATTTGGTACGAGCCGTAGTTACTCCAAGACTCTCGCCGGCAGGATCCATGCTTCCTACAGTTCCTCTTCCCTCCGCGGGAAGGCCGGATATAGCTTTGCATTATGCCTAATAAAATTAAGTGGAGTGAGGGGAGGCTTAAGAGAATATAGGAGTCCTAAAAATGCCTTGATATGGGAAGAACCTAAGTTCAGTCACACTATTCGATTGGTCTGAACTACTCTAAGCCCGACCCTGGTTCTTGCATACCCGGGGGGGAGGGTGTCTTCTAAGGTAGGTATCTATTCGCAATTCAAGTTTTTTTTTTTGCTTTTGCCAGCCTCGTTTTTGTTGGTTGCAACCATGCTGCCTCGCCTTGCGCCTCACTCTCTGATATTCCATGTGGGGGCATCCATCCTCATCGGCTGTGATACCTACGCAATCGCCTTACCCCCCTCTCCGGGATGAAGTGTGGTAAGAATCTGTCCTTTCATTTTGTTTCTGGAGCCAAGTGTTCCGGCGATTATCTTTTGGATTACATAGCCTAAGGTTCTAACAACAGTTCTTGTGTAACCTGTTATACAGTATTGTGTGACAGTGACAGTGGTAGCGATCGTAACGGATAATATGTGCGGAGGGGAGGTGAAAAGGAGGCCCGAAGTTACCGATTATTAGAAGCTTGGGTTGCATGCGTTGTCGTTTATGGTGGGATGACAAAAATACCCTTTCTTGCATGCGTTGTCGCTGATGTGTGGCATGGCGAAATATGATTTCTTGAGATGGTAATTGATCGATTGGGTGCGGTAGGCTGCATTCTGCTTGTAAAAGTGGCGTGCATCCGAATGGATACAATTGGTAGCCTTAGAGAGAAGCTTTTATTCGAGGAATGGATTGGTATGTCAACTCCCAATCATGGACTAACCTTGAATCTCCCCCCCTATTGCACGCAAACAACAATGTACTTGGTCGTTTTTAAGAGAAACGTGGTCAAAGAAACAGCGAATATTTCGAACTAGAAGTACCAAGGGAAGTCAAAACCGGACCTGGTGGTGCTTTTGATGAACGTAATCTGACCGTGCCTGCAGGGAAACAAGGAACACGAGTCAATACAATTATGGATGGAGAGCATTAGATCTAGAAGACTTGGGAGATGACGAAGGAAGTGTTTCGACTGTGACTCAGGCATCTGGAATTCAGGCAATTGTTTATGGACAACAGATTATTTGGAGGTGTATGACTGTTACTGGAGAAATTTCGACCCCCAGCATTGGACGAATAACGACATCATACGTAGCGAACTTTCCAAAGGAGGAGGAGATGAAGGGATACTAGCGGTGCCGATAGATCACTAGGCCATCTGATCTTATCCCGATAGATGTACTAGTTTCACTATGAAAGGCAGATCACATGGCTTATTGATCTATCGATACCGGCCTAGACAAATAGAGACGAGCAACACCTCACCTGGCTACTGTTGGAAGGGATCATACTTGGAGGTGACAGGCGTCTCGGGGAAAGATGGACATACTGGCATTAGGCGATCATCGATGGGCAGTACTGTATTTGGTGGACCTTCCAAGGCTGTTGGAAAAGGGGCTGGTGGCCTGGGTGATGATTCGGGATGAGATAGACACCTGGTGTTTATGTAACAACGAACGACACTTCATTTGGGGTTTAGAATGGATGGGCGGTCCAAAGTTTACTGGGGGAATGATCACCACTTGGCTATCGAACCATTACTTCGCGAGGACTAATATTATTCGACAAAAGAGCGGAAATCTCGGATCAGGAAGTCTTGGTTGAGCAATGTGGTGGAATTTGGAAGGGAATAATGGTGATTTTTGCCTGAGGGAGCGATGGATATCTTGTGGGAGGGGTAATTCTCGACACCTGGCAAATTTTAATACACCTGAAAATCTTGAGAGAAAACACCTCGGTATTTTGGTCTGAATGGTGGAAGGGAAGCTTTATACCTAGTAATATCTGAAGGAGGACAAGGCTAGTTGCACCAAGTGAGGAAACAGATATTCGAACTTTCATCCAACTACCTGCGGAGGGAGTAGGCTTCTTGGCCTCAGGAGATCATCGACAGGTATTGCTGTGTTTGAAGAGATTTTTGAAAGGAACTGATACTCTGCCTGCTACCCGGGGAAGCAACCCACGTTGACTGTAGACAGCAACAGGGTTTTACTGCTACTTATTGGAAATGTATGAAAGCTACGAGGATTCATCAGATTATTGGAAAAATGGCAGATATCCCATCTGAGAGTCTATGTGGAGGAAGATTTTAGAGGTGTTGTGGGGAATTGGACTGCAAATGAGTAGGGACTTCGGTTTTCAGCGATGAAAGAATTTTAAGAGCTGGGGATCGCTTTTAGGAGGGGCAAGCATCTCGGTTTAAGGCAAGAAGGGAGAGCTATGATATCTAGTTTTAAAGGGCTCCCAAGGCGCAACTGAAATATGGTCTATGGCAGAAATATAAAATCTCCTGGAATGGCCTGAAGCTCTAGTCTGGAAGATTGCTAGTTCAGGTGCCATTAGGAATTAATAGCCATATTATCCCGGATGGGGCGATGGATTCAGCGCTATTCAGAACAGTATATGCCCTAGGAGTGGACCCGGTCCATCAGGATTTATCTACGGATTGGAAGCGGTTTTCTCAGGGTTCCAGAGGATTTCCGGTAGCTGTGAGAGGGTCAAAGGGTTTGGGCGTATTTAAGAAGCGGGTATAGAATTCCTACAACATACGAACGTAACCAAGCAATAAAGACCCTCCGGCCTTAAAAGAAGGAAGAGAGAATATTGGAGGGGGGCTTTTGAACATAGCATATAGTTCTCAATTCCTAGCCTTTACCCTTTCTGGGCCACGTGTCCTACCTGGATACCGGAGCTGGATACCGGCCGAATAGGGAATTTTGGCTACTTCCAGTTCTTAACTTTTTAGGCTCTGGTTTTATATCGTATTAAACGATTTTTTTTTTAGGAATAAGGCTGTCGGATACATCGATCTCGATTTCGACTTCGAGACGTAAATTATATTTTAACGATCGGATATCCCCCTTTGGCTCCAGGATTCCAGCTCAGGAATATCAAAATGATGCCTGCAAAGCTAATGTATACTGAATGTATAAAGACTGCATTTATTTACCCAACAAGTTTCCATAAGGACATTTCGGAGCAACCATTTCGGTTTTTCTTGATTTTTTCAGCCCACTGATTTCTGGTTATGTTTGGTGGGCCATAGACTAAGAAATTACTTACTTGAATGTAGATTTCTCTCAGCTTCTATGGGGTTTGGTGCTGCAACAAACCTTGTGTTTAAGATTTCAAACGATTTAAGGTTGTGACAATATAATTTCAATCTATATCTTACTATAGAAGGTAATATATCACGGCTCAAGAAATGTCAGTTACCTTGCAGGTAAAAAGTGCACTTCGATCAAAAGTGCAATTAATCTCGTGGGGAAAATTCTGCCAAGTGCGCTGCACCTACATGCCACTATGCATGATAAGTACGGAACTGCGCAAATAATTGGATGTGAACAGTCTCTAGGAACCGCACGAATAACATTAAGGCTACAGGTTATAAGCCAGAATAATCACACTCAATCACTCGGGTATATTGGATGGGTAGTCTAAATCAGGGTTTATTTTCATTTCAGAATAGACATAAAGCCCAAGAGCTATGATATTGAGTACTAAGAAAAAAACTACCAAACAGAATATAAGTTATAAAACACAAAGGTTGGATAGGATGCAGCAAACCCTAGTAACACCAGGGCACAAGAATCAAAATTATAAAGCCAAAAATTTCTAACCTATATCACATTAGTTATCCATTGGGTATCTAGTTTTACCTAATATGATTAGTATTCTGGTTAGGATACTATTGATAGTGGTAGTTACCACTATTCATAGGCCCTTTATAATCCCTAAAATAACTAACAAATTTGGCTTCAATACAACGTACGACTTTTCTGGCAGCGTAATGTGGTGGAATACCTTCTAGATACTGTAAATGGTAGCTTTGGAAACGCCTCTAGTTGCTATGGCTTTAAAATTGAGCTGTAGGCCACCCTGCTCTTGGGTCTGTCTATAAACACTATTAGGGCCGTCTACATTTGACCTGGGGATACTTTGGTGGCGCAAGCATATTGCCTATGGTTAACACAAGCGGAATGAGGGTGTACCTGGAACTGACGCAGGAAACTTACATAAATGTTGCGGCGAGGCGTCTTGGATGTTCCGAATTCACCCCCGTATACCCGCATTATAAGTACCGAAATTGCTGTCTATCGATCTTTTCCGTTGAATACATGGGTCACTGGACCTAGTATAGTTAGTGGAGAATAAGTAGTATCTGGGAGAGGAAAGTGTAATGGGGAAGGGTATAGAAAAGTAGGATGACGAAAGTAGACTTCGTTTGGCTTGATCCAAGATGGTTTTGTATACGAAGTTGCTAGGCTAATCTATTTAGGTTAGAAGTGGAGTTTAGCTTGCTGAGGTCTCTAGAAGCTATAAGATCAGTAGGGAACTAGGTGAGTTAGGTATTGAAAGGAATTACTGACTAAACGTATACCTAGAACTCCTGCCGCCACCTCCACCTTCTTCATTGCTACTACCGTATCGTGAGCTAGAACCACTCGGCTTTGTCTTATCAGGCTGAGTACTCGAGAAGGTTCAAAAAAGGTATTTATCAAAAGGGTGACTTTTTCCTCTTCTAGGGGCCTCAGACTTGCTCTTCCGCATACAGCGAATTCGTAAAGTGCTGACATTTCTGGAACAGACTGCTAGGTATGCAATAGCAGTCCATTCTAGAAGCATCAATACTTTATAAGTCTAGGGTTATTTTACTCATCTAGTTCATCGGTTGCATAGGTTCACTAATACTCGTTTCAGACACCAGCTGATACGCTTCTACGATGAGATATCTGCTCGCCTCGTATAGTAATCTGTAGGCCGCAATCGTACGAGTTATCGAGTGATCAGGGTACTCGACTGCATGGCGGACCAATTACAATCTTGAGAAATGTTTCAGCTTTGTGCTTTCTCTTCAAGGGGTATTCGAGACCTGCAGATAGTGTGCATGCCCCCATCTAGTGTTGGGGGCTTGTTGGGGTCATAAAGGACCTACCCGCAGATGGCAGGGAAGTCGATTATAAAAGACCAGTTGGATCGAAATCGGATTAGACAACTGAACCGCTGTTGGTGCGTCTCACTCTTCGATCCCCAGGGCATATGTCGGCAACACGTCGCGTGCATGATAACCTTTCGATAAGGCGAACGAATGGTCGCCTTGCTTGCTATATCTGCCGATCTTATGTAAATGTTGGCATCCGCAGGCATTTTGAGCTGACCGGTTGTAGCGTTCCACTAAACCCTACTACCACATAGTCAGAAGTTCTGTTGGGGATGTGAGAGGGTGGGATCGATCAGATAAGATCGGGTCTACTATTGGCCCAACTACAAAAACATTAATTGGTAGACCAATGAGGAGATAGTTTCCTGTATCGATAAAGTCTTGGAATATAAGGTTGGAATATTTCTAGCTAATACTTACAGGGCCGTAATATATCATAAAATACTGGATATTCATCATAGAGCGGTGTTGATATGAATTAAACTTCAAGCATCACTCGGCATTCTAGATAACGAAGCAAAAAAAGAAGATACTCACCCTCTCAGCACCCTAAATACAAAACCAATTACTCAACCCCTATATATCAGCCCTACCGCAACCCCCTACTAAGAACCAAGCTCCATATTCAATCTCAACCTATCAAAAAATCAAAAAATCAAAAAAGCACTACTTTCCACTCCCTTACAGCCTCTGGTAGAATTATTCTAGAAACAAGGATTATCGCGCAGGGCGGGGGGAAGGGCTTCTAGCTAAGGCTATTTTCCATACCTTCGTCAAAAAAAAACGTAGAAGACTAATTATCTTGCGCGCCATATTTCTACCGGGAGCTGTATAATCCCCCCGAGTGACATCTGATGAATATTACAATCCATCTAAACTAGATCACGTGAGATCTGATGAACTCAACCTCTAGGAATGATCACGTGACCCATAGATATCTTATATGCAGACTACCCTTATGCAGAACTATAATTTAAGCTTGATAAGGGAAGTACATGTATATACTCGTAGTCATTAAGCGTTTATAGAATAGGGTGGGATCTATAAAAAAAATACATGAGGTATAGGATAAAAGGGGCTATAGTGATTTGTTAAACTGGGGGGGGGGGGTTAAAGAAACGATCATCCTTAGATTTAGTGAATGTAAAATCTCGAAAGCTCACAATGTGAGCTGGTAAGGTAAACATGTCGCTCTTCACCTATTACTATATTTCGGAAACGCTCGGTGACTATAAGTAATGAGTCACACAAGTAAAAAGAAAGGAGGGGGGAAAGCTAATACGAGTGATATATTATGACTAAGACAATATTTACCGTATTGACTCAATAAATTGGCTATGCGGGCGCCGCCGCCACTTCCTATCAAATGCAAACCTGCTATCTGATTGTAAGGAT
This sequence comes from Verpa conica, assembly GCA_033030425.1. Taxonomy (NCBI): domain Eukaryota; kingdom Fungi; phylum Ascomycota; class Pezizomycetes; order Pezizales; family Morchellaceae; genus Verpa; species Verpa conica. The sequence continues at coordinate 300,843 of JAUFSD010000021.1, read as the reverse complement.
TATTATCATGAGCTAGCTTTAATGGTTTTAAAGGAAGCTCAAACGAGTTTAGAGAACACTATTAAGCATAGGTGGCGTTGACGCTCGCATAGCCAATTTATCGAGTCAATACAGTATATTGGTCCTCTGTGAATGAATGAGGTATATAGTCACTTCGCACTTGGGGTCTAGTTGTTCTCTGAATCACTTTGATAAGAGTAACCGTCTAGCTAATCCGTATTAAGCCTAGCATAGCCCTTCCCCCTCCTCTGCGAGTCATAAAGGTATGTATAATATAAAAAAAGAAGATTCACTTCCCATAGGAGTCTGGGCAATAAGACAAGATGCATCGATTATCTACTAACAAAAACAATCTACCTGAACACACACACAAGCACAAGCACAAGCACATTCACAAGCTTCAACAGGGACTAAAAAGTACTACCAGCCAACCGGCTCGCAGCATTCTTAGCGTCCAATCTATCCTCATCGCCCATGACTCCTTCCTCCTCTACTTCCTTAATGGCGCTTCCTGCTGCCCCATTATTCAACGTAGTTTCCAACCCTGGTCTATTGACGCCTGGGACCCTCTGCACGCCACTCCAGGCATCACCTGAGGGTCCCTGACTCACACGTAAGCTTGCTCTCCTACTCGCTGGGGGGGCGTCACGGCCTAGTCTAGATAATCCACCACTAGCGTCGATAGCCCTAATGTCAGGTCTGACTGACTCAAGTGTTGCAAGTGTGCGGCGTTCTGCTTCAATCTGACGTAGACAGTAGTCACGGATGCTATTACGGGTGTCTTTTGCTGTGCGTGCGAACCACCTTCTACGTTCTAGGATAAGGTTGCCGGTGACGCGTTTGACTTTGCTTTCGAGGTGTTGTTCCGAGGCTCTGGCCTCTTCATGGGCTTGTATTGCTTCGTCGACTTTGTCATGTTTGATAGTATTTTTTGCTTTCAATACTTCGACGGTTTGGAGTTTACTGCGGGCATCCTTTTTAGCGGTTTCTAACTCGCGCATTAAGATTTGACGGTTCGTAAGCGTTTCCTTCACGATAAAGGCATCCGATGAATGGTAGTTTAGAGGGTCGCCGAGCGTGGTCGCCTCGGCGGTTGCTTGGGCTGCATGAAAGTCACCAACCGATTGGATTGTCTTGCCAAGCTTTCTAAAGGCATTCGACATGCCTGGGTGAACCTCAGTCTGAGACAGTGCAAAGAGGCGAATCCCGAGTTCCGATTCAGCAAGCCCGACACCCCGACGGCTCTTGACGACACGATCAACCTTCTGACCGGTTTCCATAGTGCCGAGGTAGAACGCCTTTACGACGGGCCGGGCTTGCTCGAGTTCGGGAGTGTCGTCTGGAGGTGGTGCAAACTGTTTGATGACTCGCCGACGAACACCGGTTGCAGGTTGCTTCCGCCGGACAACGGGACTGTACCCAAAGTCGGACTCGACAAAGAAGACGATTTCTTCATCCCGGATCAGGACATCGTTGGAGCAAACAGTATTGAGCCAGCGCTGCATGGTTGCCCGAACGCGGATTTCGTCCTCATCTGTGCCGACACCGGCGGAGGTGGAGGATGGCGGGACTGCAGGGACTATACATTCAGGGTTACTGGACAGGAGGTGATTTGCGAGTTTTTGGAACTCAGGATGGGTGCGGCGGACATCACGGAATTGGGTCGTACGGAATTTTGGAAGGTTTGTCTTGAGTGTAGTTAGTATTGTAATATACGTCATTGGAACTTTTTATATAACTTACATGGACATCGAACTTTAAGATTAAATCTTTCCGGCCAGTTCTTTCAAGTGCCGTAATCTTTGCCTGTAGCTTATGTTGGGGGGCCTGTCTTTGCTGCGGTTGCTGTTGCTGCTGTTGCTGCTGATCCTTAAAGCTCCCTTGAGCTTGTGTATCTGGCTGCTGATCATCCTGGTGCTCTTCCTCTGGATGTTCCTGGGGGGGTGGGATCCGGGGACTCGCTATCGACTCCCCCGCAAACCCGGGACTCCTAAACCCCCCGGTGTCCTCTTCATGCTGGTGAATAACCGGGCTTCCAAAGCCGTGGTCATCGATATCATGACTGGGGCGGATAGGTGTGAAGGGACCCGGGGTGAATGGAGGTTCAGTATCATCACCCAGTGTTGAGTGAGGGTATTGAGGCACTATGTGCTGAGCGAACGGCTGGTCGGTGGGGTCGCCGAAACCACCGGTGTCAGAGGCAAGTGCAGAGTAGTCCATTGTGTGGAGGAGGAGGAGGAGTTTCGGGGGGTTGTGGTTGTCTGAGATGTGGATGTGGCGGAGGTGATGGTGATGACGGGGATGCCGGGGGTGATGCTGGAGTGCTGAAAGGGATCGACAGAGACTTCCGGGTCTATCCCACGATGGTGATTCTGTATTTGATTGCTTCTAGAGGATGCTATTCTCTTCTTCAATCCTCAGGTATTTGATCTCTTCGGGGGAGTGTATTGAATACATTCATCTGGAGGCTCTGCAGTGGTGTTGAGATGTGGCTAGTCTGTGCCACAGTGGGTGGCTTGTTCCTGGCTGTGGTGATCGAGTGATTATCTGTGATGTGGTGCTGTTTCTACATATCTGTAAGGTTAAGTGGTGCTATATCACGTGAAGATTATATAATATTTTAGACACACTAGCTCATGATCCTTTTAAGAGCATCATGTGTCACGGGACGCTCGGATCACGTGGCCCTTGGCATATATGTAGTTAGAGTATCTCTTCTCCTGCTCATCATGATGATTCTTCTTTCACTTAGTTAGCACTTACCAATATAACATTGGTTCCTTTTCCTCATCGAGTCATAGGGACCGACGGTGGACATTACACCATGCCTCTCACGGGGGATAAACCATATACTTTATCTTTTCATCTTTTGATTGAAGATAGCAGGAAGCTAGCCTTTCAGCCGGTGAACGTGTCTTAGGGACCTACCCAGATGTTACAGGTGGGGTGACTGACTGGCTGACAGTAGAACCTCGTTGAAACAATCTGTATCCATCTGGTGAGGGCTATGGGTTTTACCGTACTTCATTACAAGAGCTGAGGGTCTGGGGTAAATAATATGATTCATTCATTCTGAGGTACATGTAAAGATGAGGCCGTAGAAGTCTTCAGGTACATAAGAGCCAACCGATAATCCACAAACTCTTCAAGACCCCCTCTCTAAGCTATTATCAGCAAAGGGACAAACATCTCAGTTGACAAAGGACTCTACAGAACTTCAATTCAATCCTCTCCAGCAAGTGGCCCACCACGACCGAGTGATATACAATGATGCAGCCATTACCCGGCCCATCCAGGTCCACCAACAATTAAAACTTCCCATCCAACTCCACCCCCAACTTCCTCTAATGCCTATACCTACCCACCCCAGCATCTACTGGAGATGTTTCTCTCTCACCAGGACTCTCCGTCTCCCACTTCCACTCCCATTGCGTCGATGCTACACCACCTCAGCAGGCGACAAACCCGTCCCATTAGCTCACACTAGGAACATTGGGATTATAGCACATATCGATGCCGTGAGTTTTTGCACAACACCACCCATTGACAATCAAATACTAATTATAGTAGGGGAAAACTACCACCACTGAGCGAATGCTCTACTACAGCGGGTTCACGCGGCGAATAGGGGGTATAGCCCTTCTTAATACTACTATTACTATTACTATTACTAATTTGGATAGAGGTCGACGAGGGTTCAACAGTAATGGACTATCTCCCCGCTGAGCGATCCCGTGGTATCACAATCACCTCTGCGGCCATAACGTTCAACTGGACGCCCTCCACCCCCGGCTCAGCACCACACACAATCAACCTAATCGACACACCTGGACACGCAGACTTCACCTTCGAGGTCGAGCGTTCAATCCGTGTTCTAGACGGCGCTGTGACGATCCTGGATGGTGTTGCGGGGGTAGAGGCACAGACTGAGAAGGTGTGGCGTCAGGCGGAAAAGTATAATATCCCGCGAATAGTCTTCGTGAATAAGCTCGATAGGGTGGGTGCGAGGTTTGGGCCGACGGTGAAGGAGGTTGCGGCGAAGTTAAATGGGTGGCCGGCGGTGTGTCAGTTGCCGGTGTATGAGAATGATGGAAGGGGTGGGGAGGATGTATTTAGGGGGGTTGTGGATGTGGTGGAGCAGAGGGTGTTTATGTGGGGTCTGGGGGGCGATGGGCAGAAGATTGAGTTGCGTGATTATGCGTGGTTGGAGGTGAATAGGCCGGATCTTTATAGAGAAGCTAGGACGGCTAGAACTGCCTTGGTAGAGCTGTTGTCGGAGCATGATGAAGACCTGGTGGAGGTTTTTATGGAATTGGAAGATCATCATTTGATTCCAGCAGCGGACATAAAGAAGTCACTCAGGAAAGTGACTCTTAAAGGTGATGGTAAAATCATCCCTGTGTTTGCTGGAGCTAGTTTCCGAAACATCGGAGTACAGCCACTCCTTGACGCCGTTGTGGACCTCCTACCTTCACCGCTCGACACACCAGCAGTCGAAGTCTCCTACAACCACGGGAGGCACCGAGGCGTCCTTGATATCACAGACCACAGCAGAGTCTGCGCTCTAGCTTTCAAAGTGGTCAACGACCCCAAGCGCGGGGCAATGGTATTTGTCCGTGTCTACTCCGGAACCCTAACCCGTGCACACCACCTCTACAACACCAACCTCGGCGTGAAAGAAAAAGCCCACAGACTCGTTCGGATGTATGCAGACGATGCAGTCGACATCAACGCTATTCACACTGGGCACATCGGCGTTATAATAGGGCTGAAGCACGCCAGAACCGGCGACACACTAGTCTCCGAGACCCCCGGTACCCCCAAGCACAAACACAAGCACAGCAAACAATCCGCCATGTCGACCGAAACACTCCAACTCCGCCCAATTGAAGTCCCCCCACCGGTATTCTTTGCCTCTATCGAGCCCCAATCACTCAGCGAGCAAAAACCCCTCGAAGAAGCCCTCGAGATGCTCCTCCGCGAGGACCCAAGCCTCCACATCTCCATCGACGAAGACTCAGGCCAAACCCTCATCTCAGGAATGGGAGAACTCCACCTTGAAATCTCCCGGGACCGCCTCGTCAACGACCTCAAAGCCAAAGCCGAAATGGGCCGTATCCTCATCTCCTACCGCGAGACCGTCACACCCGGGCCAGCATCCGAATACCTTCGCAAAACCTTCGACAAAGAAATCGCCGGCAAGCGCGCCACCGCAGCCTGCTCAGTATCAGTAGAGGCAATCGACACCCTCCCAGCCGGAGAACCAAACATCGACGGCAACACCATCGTCGTAACATTCAACACCTCGTCGATAGTAGACGAAGCAACAGGCGAGACTACTGAAGTCAAGCTCCCAAAATGGCTCGATGAGACAGAGCTCGAAACAGCGCTGGTCAACGGTGCTACAGCTGCACTAGGGCGTGGTCCTGCGCTCGGCTTCCCGGTCCGTAATGTATGCGTTAGAGTCAGAGTCGACCTAGCACACGACATATTTGGCGTCGAAAGCACTCTCGCGGCGTTCTCGTCGGCGGCTAGACTTGCCACTACCGCTGCACTCCGCGAGGCTGCGAACGGAGAAAACATACTCATGGAGCCGGTCATGGATGTTGTTGTTACGTGTGAAGAAAAAGACCTGGGTAAAGTCGTCGGTGATATCTCTGGTGCGCGGGGAGGACATGTGCTGGAGCTTGGAGGGCTCGATGTGGAGGTTGGTGATGACTCTGAGGTCGATTTGAGGAAGGTTTATGCGCCGGGCGTGGGGGCTGCTGCGGTGAGGGATGAAGGGGGTAGGAAGAGGACTGTCAGGGCTAGGGTACCGTTGAAGGAGATGGTGGGGTATTTGAAGCATTTAAGGTCTATTACGGCGGGGAGAGGGACGTTTGTTATGTCTTTAGAGGGGTGGGAGAAGATGAATGGGAATAGGGTGAGGGATGTGGTTCACGAGATTAGAGGTGGGTAGTATATGAGACTTGTAAATATTATTGGATGAAGTGTATTTTTATGGGATAGGATTTGAAGATTCTCAGCTTAAGTGTGTGTGGGGTCTGAAAGATGGGTTCTGTGATCGTCGTTAATATTTGAATACTCAGTACTAAGTTAGGTGAACTGAATATTATTTCTGCTCAGCTACTTCGGATATTAGACATATTTAGCCTATCTTGAAAGAGTCTATATTATACATGATTTGGTTCTTTTTATCATCACACATAATTGAGAAAAGAAATTAAACAATACGTGTATATTCTCGCTTCTAAATGACTATTCGGTATCTTTGAGACTATATTTACCGTCCATTATTTTAATCATAAAACTAGCTCCTATTACTTTCTTAAATACGTCCAAGAACAAACACTGGTCGTTAGTCTAACTTGTTCACATACAATAACTATCATAAACAGTAGCAATATAAATAAGCGGTTGAGAGACTGTATTGAATTTCTAGGATCGGAAAGAAAGCTTGCTGGCACATAAATCTTCGGAGGTAGTCGCGGTTGAGGATAATGGGTCTAGCGCTTCGATCGCGATACCGAGTGATTGCGCATGATTGGGCCTCTGGTAGTTTGTGAATAGTCGATGTGGAGATGTATGCTTTCCAGTGAGATATTATCAGATTATAGATGTAGTAGGAAATGCCGGTAATTGTAGTTATTCTTGCAATACCGTATTGGGTAAGTATCTAAAATAGGTGTTTGCGCTATGAGAATAAAGACTTCGTCTTTATTCGTGTGGTAATAGAGACTCTCCAATAGCGTCTTTCTGGATAATTCAGGTCTTTATTTATGTGTGGCTCACATTGTTTGTGGTGTAATGTCTAAAGATAGTTATGTTGCGCTAGAGTGTATAATGCTTAGTGACTAACCTACTTATCCTCACCAACAAGTAGTAAGCTAGACCATGATCGTTAAATAATAAGTCTGATTTTATCTTCGTTAGTCGTTTATATGATAGATTATGGCTCTAATGAAGACAATGTCAGCTATTTTATCATCTAAAGTAGGTATAATTGTGACTTACCTCGGCCTTTGGTGAATAATCTACTGTTACTTAGGTAAACCGATCAACTCCTATTTTCATTTCCGTTTCCGTTCTCTTTTCCTTTTCCTTCCCAACCTCAGGTTCCATCTACTCCTGCATGTTCTGTTTTTCAGGTTCATATCAATAGTAGAGCTTAGTATTTACTAATGTCGCTGCTAGCCACTTCATGGGAGTTTCTGTCGTGTACTCTAGTAATGCCTGTCAAGAATGTTATAGCCTAGAGTATTCCTTGGGATTCTTCTGTTGTTAGGAACCGGTCCTGGAGTCACATTTCTACTGCTATAAAATGTCTCTTTCGGTTGATGCACGATGTAAAAAATAGCTTTTCCCACGGGATTTGGTTTAATTAGCCGAAATTCTATAGGGGGAATAGTTTCGGGTTGGGTAGTTGTATACTTTGTTAGTTTATCTAGGCCCCTGTATATTGTGATCAATGATATCACTGATCTGTGGGTTTTTGTGGCATACTCTGCTGATAGTCCTTCAGCTGCGTCTAGTGGAGTAGAGTTTTTACAGAATCTCAGCAGCCTAAATCGACGGGATTACTCGTGGGTATCTTGTGCATGCCCGATGCGTGTTTAACTAAAGTTATAGTAAAGGTTAGATAAAAACTGTATAAAGGGCTTAAGCCGGGAGGAGAATGAACAGAGAAGGGGAATTACTATGTGTGAATTACGGCCCTATTGATAGAGATATCTCTGTGCTTTTGCTTATGTTCGTGTATGCTAGCCTATCAAATCATTGTATTTTTGCATTTCCGGTTCGTAGGAGCCGAATGAAGGGTTTTATGTAATTTATCTTGTACTGCATGGTCTGTTGAGTAAACGACTTTGGCTATTGATATATGTACGTAGTTAGAAGAGCTGTGATGTTAGATAGGTGATAAAAAGAGACTAAGGGGCAACAATGAAGAGAGAGGTAAATAGGGTTTACTGCTAGATAAGCTCTTGAATGTATGGATGGATTCAGGGACTGGGCCGTGGATTTCTTAGTTATAGCTGAATTGCGTGTCGTAAAATTCTTTGGACACTATTGCAAGTAGATAAACCATGGATGGGCCTGGAATATATCTCTCGGCTTAGTAGAAGAAGTCCCTACATCAATAGTGCAATATTTCTGGGCGAAATACATTTTCTTAGTTTTTGATAGAAGATTTACGATAGAGTGGCCCCGTACTCTTAAAAGTGGGTGCAAAAATGAGATCCTGGTGGCGTTGATACCTGCTGTAGGTCTTAATAGACCACAAATGGTATAGGATAATTCCCACACTGTGTTTTTAATGGATCCTACCTGCCTGATTAGTTCTGCAATGCTGAGGGGGCTAAGTATTGGCAGGAAAACATACCAGAAGGAAAGTAAAACTTGTTGTGAATGAACCGCAGAGACCTTCTGAAAACTCTTTCTGAAATAGCTGTAGAATAAGAGAACAAAGGATGTAGTTGACGTTGAGTGTTGACCATGACTAAGATATGCCGAGTGATGGCGCCAGTACCGCCTGACGGGTGCCCGTATGTGCATCTATGTACAGTACATGTGTATCACCCTGAAGGTATATGTACCTGTATATTATATAAAAGATGGGGATATATGCGTGTATTCTGGTCTTTCTCCTTCTCTACATATCTTTCCCATTCTTCCGTTCATCCCATTCTTTCTTGTTCACTTCTCATTGGTTCTGTTCCTGTTCCGACGGACTCTCTTATTGGAGCTTTCCAGCTGCAGGTGTGACGTTCTTCTCTCCACAGCCAGAGGGGGCTTTTCCTTCAAGATTCACAGTTAAATACATGTAGTTTTGTTCCAATTGCTGGTTCTCTCGTTCCCTTTCTTCTCTATTCTCTTCGTAAGGGGTTGGTCCCTTTCCCCTTTCGTCCACCGCTTGCACCGCCGATCTCACCGCAACGGGTCCAGCCTCACCATCACCTCCCGAGTTTCAACCCACCAACACCCCCCATCGCATCGCAGGAAGTTACCATACAAACTCCTGCCATCGCGACAGCCACTCCCCTCAAACCTGCCGCAGATCCTTTCGTGGTCTGTGCGAAACGAGTCGTGGGAACTCCGGTGATCGTCGCTACGTACATAAGGGTTGTGTCTGGAATACTTTTTGAGTCGCACGACAGGCAGGCAGGCAGCATAAGTATAAGCTGAAATCAACTTCACGGAGAGGGGCTTTATTTCTTTTCTTCTTTTCTTTCTCTCTCTTTTTTTCTTTTATCAACACGATGGACAACCGACGTCAATCCTCCGGTGGCCGTGGCGGTAGTGTCCCTGCCAACAGCCCTAGCTTCAGCGGAGGTGCCGGTGCGAACATTGCTGCTCTCGACTGGGCCATTGGTCTCCGGTACCTGCCTCCCACTCTCTTCCACACCCCACTCTCTCCCCACTAACTTGACCCCCCCTTCCAGCGTCCGCGTCCATACTATAATCGACGATACTTACGAAGGCACGATCTATTCCTACGACCCCCTCACCTCTACTCTCGCACTATCACAGAACCCCACCTCCAACAGCCCAAGCTCACCAGCCGACTACCGGATCCTCAAGATCTCGTTCCTGAAAGAGGTGACAGTCCTCGGTAATCCCAATAAGCAGCAACGCACCAACACACCATTCACGAATGCAGAGCCAAAGATCGGCCCCATCAACCTAGGCACGCTGCAGGGAAAAGAGAAGGAAACTGCGAAAGCGGAGGCAGAGAGAGTTGCTAATAAGGGGGTTGGGGTCACTGGTGAGGGACAGGATATTTATGATGCTTTGGCAAGGCTGTAGGTTTTTTCTTTCTTGTATTTCTTTACTTTACGGTGCTGATACGCTCCTAGGATGCCCTGCCGATGGCACGAGAAGCAGATTGTGGTGTTGGAAAATGTGGTTATTGATGAACCTTACACACCCGATAGAGTGAGGTCGCAGGATAAGAACGCCTTGAATCGAGTCAAGAGGGTTGTAAGTATCCTCTCCCCTACTCCCGGAAGGAGTACTGGCTGACATAATCTAGCTCGAGGGAGAACGAAAAAAGCTCGAAACAGCTCGGAGGTCCGTTACACCAGTTTCGGGAGAGAGAAAGGGCGGGTAGTTTATCAACTTTCTAGCGGGGCCAAGATTCACGACCAGGCCTGATCTTTTTTTGGTGGGAAGGGTTGGGATTTGTGTCTGGTGGTAAAAAAAAAATGGCGTAGGCGGCGTTAGACGGCTTACTACGGTAATTTATAGTAAACAATCTACAGAAAAGTTGCTGAATTTGGGTTTTCTTTCTACTTTGCATGTGTGGGGGAAGGGGAATGGGGAGGGGGGTAGGGGGAGGGGGTGCATTGAAGACGATGGGGTTGGACTTTTGTTTCTGTTGACGGATGTGGGGAGGAATGAATGGTATGGATGGATGGGACGAGATAGGCTTGATACCAATTGACCTCAAGAGAGAGAGAGGCGGGGGTTCATCAAACTGGTAAAATACGTGGTCTCTGTGACATATCTCAAGCGATAAATATTATTTGTCGCTAAAAAAAAAAAACTATTATGCACACCACTCAGTCTGGGATAAAATAATATTGTGACACCCCGCAAGTACTTCACGCCCACGACCACATTTTGATTAAACTGCAAGTTGTACTTGCATGTTAGTTACCCGGCCTCCTCTCACGTGATTAGGGCGGCAGGTGTTTTTTTCATAAGTGGTCACTCGGGGAGTAAGGGGTGGAGGTTGATGATGATGATGATTATTCATAAATACATGGAGCCCTAGGGCTAAGGTAAAGGGGTGGAGGTTGAATGCATTAGTCATAAATACAGGATGGAGTTTGAATGGGTGAATGAGTGAATAATAATATGTGGAAGTAGCGGTTTATTTGTCAATAAAAATGAGAAGGCAGTAACATTTATTCAATGGACTGGTGAAGTAAAGGTAGTACGGGAAATCGAGAGCAGAGGTGACAAGAAGAATAAAGAACCCCTAACATTTAGGGCTCTTTAAACTCAGGGCTCCTAGTATATTCTACCTTGTTATAGATGTTATTCTCTCTATGTAAATATGTACATGAGGAAGGCCCTTAAAGATCCTCTCGCTCCCCTCCTTAGATCCCAGCCATCTGGCAAACTCCCCTAGCTCCTGATTAGACCACCGTTCTCGTGCCATGGCTAATGTCTGCTCAACAAAGTCACCTTTCTCGCCCACTCTTCAGCCACATGACTTGCTAACACAAGGCTAAAATAACAGTAAGATGTGTTCCCGCCCCCATGTCTCACCGTTTTAGGTCAATCAAACCCACTATATCCTACGGAACTATATAATGCATCCTAAAAAATGCGAAACATCGTATGTAACCCTGTCTAGTTCGGATATCTGCACTATAACCTGGACTAAGACTAGTTTTAGTTCTGCGGACTCTTATAGACCACTGGATTTTGGGGATAACATATGTACGAAGCTGCTATTGAGTTCATGTTGTAACATAAGCATATTAATATATACCATATGTAGGACACATCACGTGATGACTGTTTCCTTCCGAGGTTAAGAAAAGGTCTAAGGCCGTGCGAAATGTGTGATAGTTGACTTTGGTGTAATCGAGGTAGAGGCAGAGTGTATTGACGGTGGACATAGGTATTATTATCCTAAATATTTTGAGTATAATTCTTAAACCCTTGAGTATAAGTGCCTCTAGAGCTTACCTTGGGTCATTTGTGGGAGTGCCGCAAGTGTTCGGCGGGCTCCGGTACTGGTTTTAGTGATTTATAAAATGGCTTTTGATTTTTGTGTGAAATCACTCATGCCTAGACGGATGAAGCATGGTATTGGTCGTTTCTAATGCCTGGATACTTATAGTTGGTGGACCTCTTCGCTCATAGTGCCATAGACTACCAACCCAATAAGCAGTGCTATACTCCTCCGCCACCAGTATCCATCACAGCCACCGAAATATACTAGTATGACCCCAGGGTTGATTATAGTATATTATTCCATAACACATTGTCCCTCTAAACCTTACGAAGGATGAGGAAGCCAATTTTGATGTTTTCTCTAGGTTTTGATTACTTAAATAGTTAGCGACAAACAAGTATCTCTTCTAAAAGGTCAGACAATAAGATATGCCCTTGATATATTACTGAGATATGGTGGCTTAGAGCAAGATTGGGTAGCACTGATTAACAAGTATAAGAGGTTTGTCGGGAAATATAGTCTGAGGGAGATAAAATCTTTGATAGGGAAGATAAACGTCATTCCAACTCGAATGTGTGGTCATATGCCAACATAGGCTCTTTGGTGAAAGAATCCTGCTCAGTACTGGAATAGAAAGACCCATGTTCATGCTTGATGTAGATGTCCCAGCTGTGTTACACTCATAACTGTTGTGTGGCCCAACGACCGGGTAACCAATCCCGCTCTGCATAGCCCCACCTTCCCTATCAGCCCCACCTCATCTCAAATCATCTCCCAAATTCGAAGCTCCCAAATATCACTTCCCCGGGCATAAACTCCACCTTCGATCACCCCGACCAAGCCGAAATTAAAAAACAAGAGCTAAAACTATTCGAGGAGAGGAACTAAAGACCAAAAATGGCAACTACTATTCCAGTAAATAGCCCAACAGATCCAGCATCAACAATGCTCCTTCTCGCAGCAACAGATCACAACATCCCCGTCGTTGAATCATTGCTCAAAACTACATCTGCGAATGTTTTTGACCCAGAGACGCGACAGACGGCATTACATGTTGCGGTTGCGTCTTGTACGCCAGGGGATACGGAAGAAGAGTTGAAGGCTGCCGAGGAGACGCTAAAGTTGTTGTTGCAGAACGGCGCGATATGGAATGATTTGGATGTGAGTGGCGAGACGCCAGGGTGTATTGCAGACCGGTTAGGATTGACGAGCTTGTATGAGATTATGGTAGAGGCTGGTGTGAGAGCTGAGTTAATCCTGGGGAGATTGGGAGGATATGAGGAGCTTAGTGGGGGTGAAGAGGAGAGTATAGAGGGTGGTGAAGGTGGTGAGGGGGGGGATGAGACAGAGTTGGTACAGGAGACTGTAGGAACACCACAGACAGAGGTGACGCAGCTGGAGCTGGAACCGGAGGAGGTGAAGGAGGTGAAGGATGTGAATTCGAAGGATTATCTAGCCTCAAGGTTGACATACCATGACGATAAGCTGCTTGACTCGGATAATAACGGGGTTATGATGGAGTGGGAGAGAGGAATTATGGAGAAGAGTGTGGCAGCGCTTGTTGGAAAGGCTGAGGGAAAGAGGATTCTGAATATTGGATTTGGGATGGGGATAATAGATGGTTTTTTCCAGGCGAAGAAACCGAGTCAGCATGTTATTGTTGAACCGCATCCAGATGTGCTGAAAAAGATGAAGGAAGATGGGTGGGATAAGAAGGAAGGCATTGAGATTCTTGAAGGAAGATGGCAAGATGTATGTGCAGCTTTCCCCATCCTATTTTATCGCTCGATTTCTAACTAGCAGCAGGTTCTCCCGGGCCTAATAAACAAAGGTGTAACATTCCACGCTATCTACTTTGATACTTTCGCCGAGTCCTATGACGAACTTCGTAACTTCTTCAGTGAATACGTGATCGCACTCCTGGCTCCCGTGGCGGAAGGCGGTAAATTCAGCTTCTTCCACGGGCTAGGAGCGGATCGGAGGATTTCATATGATGTTTACACTCGCGTAGTTGCGATGGACATGTTTGAGGCGGGGCTAGAAACTAAGTGGGAGGTTATACCTTTAAAGAAAGATGGCGAGGATGAAGATGACATGGAGGAGGGTGGTAAAGTGTGGGATGGAGTCAGGAGGAGATATTGGGTAATTCCAGAGTATAAGTTGCCGATTTGTGAATTCCTAGGGTGACAGAAGGAATGCGGAAGGTTATGACACTAATAAAACTAGCGAAGCGGTGTGGATATATAAAGACCGAGAGTCTTGAGGGTTTTTGACAGGCGGATATTGTGTATGGATAGGAATAGGGTAGGTGATGAATGGTATATATCACTGAGCACTATGGCCTTGGCGGGTTTTGTAGGTATACTCGAGGCCAATTGGTGGCAGAGCTCTTCTGGAGACTGTAGAGCAGGCCTTATTGCCTTTTTTGTTAGCTGCTCTATATACATGTACATGTTCCTATATAGCAGAGATTATTATTATTATAAGATTATTGCTGGAATCCTTACCTCATGACTACCACTAATAGAAGATATTGAATTGCCCTTAGAGCTCCAATTAATTCATTCATCCATTCAATATTGCATTGCGTTGAGGATCCTAGACGAGTGATCGGATGTGAAGCAGGTAATGTATGTATCTAGCCGGGTTGGGGATCCGGGTGGCGCATTAACCAAGGTGATGGAACTGGGCGATAACGGGCTAAATATATGTGGCTGCTTTGTTCTTTGTTCCATGCTCCGGCTGGTTTGTTTCCGAGCCGCTTTGTGGGGCCTACACGTACGGCATATCGAAACAATAGTATTGATAAGATATTTTCCATCAATCCTCATGCATTCCTAATTACAAATTATGACGTGCATACAGAATGCGTCAAATCTTATAAGGTGAACCGAGATCTCAGGTTGCTAAATACCGGAGCCCTGTGTCACGAGCAAGGTAGTTGAATGCGGATAAGGTACCGTACTGTACTCAGGGTCCAGGGAAAGTTGTTTTTCTCAAGTTCTGGGGTACATACATGTAATAATAATTTCAAACCGGCAGAGAAAAAGCATTCATGATCACAGGCAAACTGTACCTATGTATGTACTCTATCGGTGAGTGCGACATGAAATCAAGAAAACTAACTGTTGTCGTGGTATTGCAGGTCCGAGGAGGGATTATGCAAGTGCCCAGGCCACTGATCGGAACCGAGACATTGGCCAATGGCTGCGTTGTCATCTCCCCTCCCTCTCCCCCCCGCGCAGGAAAGTTACGCACCAACCTCAACTTAACATCGCTGCTCGGGTTCCTTCCCTGTAATTTTTTTGCCTCAGAGGATCTCTTCGCAGCCCATAAAGTCCACCGGATCTCTCCCCCCCCCACTCGAGTATATCACGACTACAGCCTGCAAAAGAAAGAGCCTACTTCTGAAAATTTTCTCTCCTCCTTTTCAAACAGCCACCCTTGACCAACCCCAAGTTGGTAAAGTGAAGATTTCCCACAGATAAAAACTGCTCGAGTCATCTTCCTTTCAATTAATACAAAGGAGATCTCTTGCAATTGAAAGTCGCCCGTATGCGATTTGTTCCCTCCGTATTCACTTCACAGGTATGTGCATTACTTTGCTTCCATGAAGTTCTGGCCCACACTAGTTCAGTTTTGCATTGCCCCTCCTCCAGCCGTGTGGAGTAGAATGGCTTTTTGGCCCTATTTGTGGATTTTATTTCCCCATCAGCTTTTTGCCTCTTTTTTTTTACATCAATCCGTTTTTCTTTTGATATCCATACGTCATTAATTGGTCTGAATTGCGTGCTGATTTCGTGTTTGCTATAGGATTATCTCTCAGGTATGCAGGGGAAGGAAACCCCCATTAAAATACCCCCACTCCACCCCACCTCTGAGGGAGCCTCAAGTATTTGGTGTGCGGGGCTAACATAACCTTCTTCCTGCCTGTAGATCACATCTGGAAGAACAGCTCCTATTAAAACAAGCAATCACATATAAACGAAATTACATCATCTTCATACAGGAAACACCACATATCACTATCATCTCCGCTGCCTAGGGCATTCCTTTCTTCCTTCACCTGCCGAATAAAATCACGAATATGTTTGCCCGTCAAATCTTTGCCAAGGGCCTCAATGCCACTTCCCGCTTCAATGGCTTGAGGCAGGTCAGGAATCTTGCTACCGTTACTGGAAGCGCTGGGAGGCAGATGCCACAGCCGGAGAGGAAGAAGAGCACTCCTGTCAGCCACGACAGGGCAACTTTTACCATTAGAGTGAGTTTTCTTCTATCTCGAACGTCTACCTGATCAACTGCAGCCCAATGACTCATGCACGCTCCCATTTGATTCCCGGTACTGACTGAGAACCCCTAGAACGGTCCTATCTTCCACGGAAAATCCTTCGGTGCACGATCCAACACCTCCGGCGAAGCAGTCTTCTCAACTGCCCTCGTTGGGTACCCTGAAGCACTCACAGACCCTTCTTATCGTGGTCAGATCCTCGTCTTCACCCAGCCGCTCATTGGAAATTACGGTGTCCCCTCTGATGCACGTGACCAAGATGGCCTCCTAAAGTATTTTGAGTCTCCTCATCTCCAAGCCATTGGTGTTGTCGTTGCCGATGTCGCCGAGAAATACTCTCACTGGACTGCAGTTGAGTCCCTCGGTAATTGGTGTGCTCGTGAGGGTGTTCCTGCCATCACTGGTGTTGATACTAGGGCCATTGTCACGTACCTCCGTGAGCAGGGTTCTTCTCTCGCAAGAATCACTATTGGAGAGGAGTACGATGCGGATCAGGATGAGGCGTTTGTCGATCCTGAACAGATCAATTTAGTTGCGAAGGTGTCCACAAAGGCACCGTTCCATGTTGCGAGTGCTACCGGTGACTGCCACGTTGCAGTCATCGATTGTGGTGTTAAAGAGAATATTTTGAGGAGTTTGGTTAGCAGGGGATCAAGCGTTACTTGCTTCCCCTGGGACTATCCTATCCACAAAGTTGCGCACCACTTTGATGGTGTTTTCATGTTTGTCTTCCCCTCCGTGGTTTTTCTGGATAATGAGTCATTGACATTGTAATATGTAGCTCCAACGGTCCCGGTGACCCAACTCACTGTGCTACGACTGTCTACCATCTTCGTAAGATGATGGAGACCTATACTGGCCCTATCATGGGTATCTGTCTCGGACACCAGCTTCTTGCCCTCGCTGCAGGTGCCAAGACCATTAAGTTGAAGTACGGAAACCGTGCCCACAACATCCCTGCGCTTGACCTCACCACTGGACGTTGTCATATTACTTCCCAGAACCATGGATATGCTATTGATATGTCCACCCTTCCTACTGCTGACTGGAAGGAATACTTTGTCAACCTTAACGATGGGTCTAACGAGGGTTTGTAACACCTTTCCCCCTGCTACATACAATATTAACTCTGTGCCACAGGAATTATCCACACTTCTCGACCTATTATGTCTATTCAATTCCATCCCGAAGCCAAGGGTGGCCCCCTTGATTCTAGCTTTCTCTTTGATGACTACCTCAATCAAGTCGCAGCCTTTAAGGCAGAACAGAGTGCCTCCGCCCCTGGAAGGGTTGGAAGGCCTAGCCCCCTCTTGGTTGATATCTTGAGTAAGCAGAGGGTTGGTGTTGCGCCAGGCCACGTTTTGAGGGAAGTTGAGAGGAGGGCTGCGAGCGCGAAGGCGGATATTGGAGCTAAGGAAGCTGCTGCTGCTGCTGTCTAAACTGCACTTACGTGATGGGAGTGGGAGTGGGAGTGTTTTAAGGGATTCTGGCTTTTCTTTCTTTCTTTCTTTCTTTCTTTCTTTAGTAGCATGAGCTTTTTTTTGTATATCAGAGAACCTGGCCGAATAGGAAATTGAAATTGAAATCGGACATTAATAAGTCTTTGGTGCTGTAACATTGACATGGCTTGATGTGGTGCTGGCACGAGTTAGGTGTGGTTGTGAAAGGTTACCCGAGTGATATTTGGTGTAAGAACCTAACACCTAGTGTCATCAATACCCTAGAGACGGCAGCAAAGAAAACCATTCCCCAGCAACGCAAATCAAATGAACGATCCTACAACACAAAGAGACAATCCGGACTTTATATCCTTTGTTATGATCAACAACGTATTAACAGGTCATCAGCCGGCGAGTAATCACATCTACCCTATCGTCTGATTCCATACATGAAGGACACTGAGTATTCTGGCATTGTGCTCTATAGAGGGCGCCTGGATAAAACATAGAGGGCACCGCAGAAATAGTCACAAGCTTCAAGAGGAGATCATTAGTGAGCCATTACCGAACCGAAAGGTACTTGGGCAAATTTTTGGGGTGCCTATCAAGGTACGTAATACTATACCAAGTACGCCCTTAGTGCTTTTGATGGACACGCTGACGCTGATGCTTTTTTTATTATAGTATTAGAGTTAATATTTAGTAAAAGAAGCATACGGAGCCTGTTATATGATGAGCTGCGCTTGGCTTGTCGATTTAGGCAGTATCCCTCTCGATTTAGGTTGGGGGATGATAAGGAAATTGCGTTCCGTTAAGGTTCCCGCTCGGGTTAGACTGGCGAAGAATCATATAGCTCCGTGGAAAATAACATTGATTTATTGTCCGATTCCCTCAGATACTACGCATTTAACTAGACATGATCCCCCGGGTAGGCCTAGTTATTGTATAGTGACCGGTCGAGGTAAGTTAATGTGTTTATACTAATCTAATCACTACTGCTTAAGAGTTTACTAACAGCAACATGTGAAGAAAATAGGGCCTTGAAATATTTGAAGGCTTTAGGCACTCCGAATAGTAAAGTACTTGAAACACGAAGGGCATATAAGATGTACAAACCATTTTGAATATCGATCTAAGGTACATTCTTAGAAAAATACCTTCATAATACAGGATTTTTCGGCAGGCCTTTCACAGAACTAGGAGAGATATCTATGAATGCAACGCTTAGATACAATAGTATCGATATGCATATTGGTATGTGTACTACCCTATCTATATAATAGTATATGGATTTTATATCTTCGGTTATACTAACCATAAATAGACTGAGGAATATCCACCATATATATCCACCTTAATGAAGCTCTGCTCCAGTCCCTTAGGGGAACACTGTTTATCCAAGAAATTTCTAGATAGACCAGTCAGCCAGATAATAGCCCTTTATATCGGAAACGCCACCACCACTATTATTTTGGGACGCAAGGAGCAATAGTATGGCAGCAGCAATTCACTCCTAAGATAGAGAACGATTGTGTATTCAGCTCCCCTAACTAACTATCTACAGCACCTATCTGGAAAAACTAAAATACCCAAAAATACATAATCTCTTCCGGCAGCGTTCCTGAGTAAACTGGAGCATTCCTGAATGGACTACCTCTCCTCTGGTGGGCTAGTCCAGCAAAGAACATTCCTGGATAAGCGGCGTTCCTGAATCGACTAGAACACTTCTAAAGATATGCCTATTTAAGCACTCAACAGAACTACCAGATCTTTAATACAGGCACTCAAGAAACTGTTCAACGCAAGGGTAACTTCTACACACGGGTTTAAAAAGATATATAGAGAGGTCAAATAGTCATCGTTGACTCTAAACTAGGGGTTTATATTCTCACAGCTACGATACGCGTATAAAAAATACGTCTATATTGGGCTACCATATAGTAGTAAGTAGAACATGACATATTTCATTTATATGCTTACTATCTATTATCATCTATTGTTAAAAATATTTAGTTTGCGCTCTCTAGTCGTAACCTTTGGCCGCATAAGTAAGTATTTGTTTCCTTAGGTATACTGTCCTTTACTAACACGAGAAATAACTAGAAATTTCCTCATAGAAGTGACTGTAGTATTAATAAAGGACTTATTTACCTATGATCTATATCTATCTAACTGTAATGGAGAACCCAATATTCTACATGATCAATAGGTTGTTCATTATAGAAATTGTATAGATGGAGAAGATACAGACGGTAAATGTGATCACACATGACAGTCGATAATATTCCGGAATAGATGGGAGGTGGAAAAGGTGGTTTTGCAACTACAAGGCTAAAAGAAAACTCAGCCCCGGGGTCCCAAACACAAAGTACAGACCCTACAGTTCCCATAAAGACCTCCAATTAGTCTTTTGGAAAACCGCTTTCTCAGCACTTAATTGTATTATTGGGTATGTTTCCTCTATATCATCTGCCCTTGTCTTTTAATTTGGACGCACCCTAATCAAATTGTCTCTTAAGGGATAACAATAATGTTATTATTAGAAACTTCCACTGAGCGTTAGTTATACAAGTACAGAGAGAATCGGTGGCTTCTTCCGTATTGTTCGAGGTTTAAAATATGTGGTATTTGTTCGCTGAAGCTGCAACAAGAGTGTGAGATATTACATAGCTGGCCAAAGAGGATATCTAGCGTATAGAAGATGTGTGATAAATGTGGAGCTTTTAGGCCTTGTATAAATCGTGGTAGGTCTTCGAGTTAATTATTTTAAATTTAAGGTTTAGCTGCTAATAAATGTATTTGGTACGTGGATAGAATTTTCTAGCACATCTATAAAGTTATCAGAGTCGAATAATCGATTCTCCTGATGAGAGTAGTGTTATTTTATGTTTATTTCCCAGAAGGATATCTAGGAAAGACTTTAGGATACGAGAAAGACCTCGATAAAGTCTACAAGTTCATAGGTGGCCCTCTACGGAGACTCCCATTAAAAATGAAGACGTTGCCCCAGATACTTTGGTAAAGTCAAAACGGGAAATGGAGAAAGGAGTACTCTATTTCCGTATTACTAGGTGGATTTGGTTGGCCCCAGATGATAATTTTATGACTAAGCGATGTTGTGATTCTGAAATATACATATAGCCATAATGGTCCTAGTCATTACTAACCCAACCTGGAGCGCGTCGACATACCTAACATAACACGCTCGGGGAAGAGAGCGGCCATTATCACCATCCCCAATCCATTGATTTGAACAATTTCTGGTGGTATAATATCCCGCCCAGTTCTGTTATCACAGTTATCCGCTTCCTCTTCTTACGCAGCCTTATGAATAATATTGCGGTTCTCTTCAGGCACAGATATCCCCAGGTTTGAGCCTCAAACAAACGGCGGCGGGTTCCCTCGTGTCACTCCAAGTTAGGCTTAGCGCACTTATTGACGCAACTCCCCTTCCAGCCTTTCCAGCCTCGTCCTCTCTCAACAACACAACAGCAGAATCTCTCCCCCCATCAACATCACAACAAAACCAACAGAAAAAGTTGCCACATACGACCCCCCCATCAATCCCTCATCCCGATCTAACTTAGTATACCCGACTCTAGAAATACCTGCTACAACGTGCAATTCGCGCGACAGCAACAATGCTCGACCCAGCAACTCTCTCCTCGCTCAAGGTCACCGAGCTCAAGGCCGAGCTGAAGAGGCGCGGTTTACCGGTCGGAGGGTTGAAGCAAGCGCTTGTAGAGAGACTAGCAGAGGATATCTTGCAGGAGCGACAGAAGCAACAGGAAGCAGCTGAGGCAGTCGCGCCGGAGGAGGAGCAACAACCAGCGGAAGAGAATTCTGAGCAGATCAACGGTGGCGCAGTGGAAACGACAGTAGAGACTATTGATGTCGCTCCGGAGGTTGTCCCTGAGCAGCTGGTCCAGGAGAGGTTGCGCGAAAAGACGCCCGAGCCGGAGCCTGTCCAGGTTCAGGAGCCGGTAGAAGAACTGGAGCCAGTACAGGAACAAGCGCAGGAGCTAGTAGAGGAGCCTGAGCCAGTACACCAACAGGTACATGAACCATTAGAGGAGCCGGAGCCAGTACAGGAACAGGCGTTACCAGTCGAGCTAGTGCAGGAGAAACCACAGGAACCAGAACCAACACCAGTTCCGGAACAGGTACAGGAAGAGTTGGCAGTGGAGCTACCGCAACAAGAGCAGGAACATGAAGCTCCTGCTGTTGATGTAGTGGAGGAACAATTGCAAGCTACTTCTGAGCAGCTTGCGTCTGAGCAGCAGGAATCGCCTGAGGAAAAAACGGAGGAAAAACAGGAACCGGTAAATCAGGTGGATGAACCAGAGGCCCTAGTTGAAGCAGATGACATGCAGGTTGACATAGCACCTGAAAAGACTCCCGAGGACGCCCCAACTTCTATCCCTGATGAACCTGTTGCCAAAAAAGAGGAGGATGCACCCATGCTTGAAGCTCCAGTGGAAGCTCCAGTGGAAGCCCTAACGGAAGTTCCAACAGAGGTTCCAACAGAGGTTCCAGTCGAAGTTCCAGCTGAAGCTCCAACTGAAGCCCTAGTCGAAGCTCCGATCGAGCCTACAATCACCCCAGCACCTTCATCCTTCTTGACCTCTACCGAGGACGAGGTCACAGCCGCACTTACCTCCCAGGTTGACCTCGCTGCTCCAACCGCCTCCTCCGAACCAATGGATACCCGTGAGGATACCCCCTCTGATCTCCGTAAGCGGAAGCGCCGCTCCGCCAGTCCGCCTCCAGCTGAAGAACCCTTACCCGCTTCAGCGGAAGTGCCTGACTCAGAAGAAGGAAGCGTTTCTAAGAAGCCGCGAGCTTCTTCTCCTGCTGCACCGAAGCCTAGACAGCGTGATGCACGGTTCAAGGGGTTGTTTAATAATGGGGACACATCCACACAGGACCATGAGACTACTGCCGACACCTCCGCCGATGCGGCCACTGCAGCTGCAGATGACGATGATGATCCACCAGTCCCACCCTCTATCCACCCTGCTACCCGTGCACTCTACATTCGCAATCTTATTCGCCCAATCAATGAGCCTCTCCTCCGCTCTCACCTCTCTACTCTTGCTGGAGCCACAGTTGGGGAAGCAATTGAGTTTTTCTTTGTTGACTCTATCAAATCCCATGCATTAATGATTTTCGCATCTGTTACTGCTGCGACTAGGGTACGTGTAGGGGTCCATGGGAAAGTATGGCCGAACGAGAGGACGAGGAAGCCATTGTGGGCAGATTTCGTACCCGAGGAGTCGGTGGAAGGGTGGGTTCAACGGGAGAAGAAAAGCCGAGGCAGGTGGGAGGTTGTCTATAAGGAGGGCGAAGGAGAGGATGGTGGGGTGAGGGCGGAACTGGAAGAGGTTGGCGCGGGTGGTGCGCAAGCGAGAGGGAGAGGAGCTGCAGGTGGAAGAGGAGTAGAGCTGCTTGGTGCCCCAACAGGACCGAGGGGTGCAAGGGAGAGGGTGGTGGAACGTAAAAACAGTGGTAAGCTCATTCCGGCCCCGGAACAGAATTTTGGAAGGGTTTTTAACCTGGGGGATAAAGTACTTGCAGTTCAGAAAGCGGCTCCTACACAACCACCCACCGATACAGCCGCAGCAACAGGTGCAGGGCCAAGACCCACAAGGGTTGTGGACTTGGACGACCTGTTTAAGAGTACCTTGGCGAAACCAAAACTGTATTATATGCCCGTGAGCGAGGAGATTGCAAGGGAGCGATTGGCTGCCAGGGCGAGAGATGAGAGGAGCAGACATTAAAGTAAACTAAGATGGATATATATATTTTTTTTGGAAATGATTTTCTCTTTTTTGACGGTGAATTCTACGGGTTGGATATCTTTTTTCTCCTTTCTTGACTGGTATTACTATGGGAGGCATTGCTGGTATTAAGGGTAATTAGGCCATGGGCAGAAGGATGAGATCTAAATTGAAGGGAGGAAGAAAAGATCCAAGATAGAGAGGTGAAAAATGATAGTAAGGGAATTAAGGTTGCTATTTGGCAGGTTGGGTTTAATTCTGTAGAATATTCTGGTTTTGGTTAAGTTTATTTGATAACGGTTCCCTGTTTGGGAAGCTGAGGGTAGTTGAGGTAATAATCTACATATGTTGGCTGACTCAGCGGTAGAGTAGGTGAGAGCGGGGGGTTCATAGGTCCTCACTCGTCTCTATATAGACCTCCAAGTGTAATAAATTCTTGGATACTATTTTCTCTATATCACACCTTGGAATTATCCGATTCTGGTGATTGCTAAGAGTGGGGAATAAATAAATAAAATAAATAAATGACGGGAGTAGAAGGTGGGGTGTTTGACATTCACGTGACATGGAAGTACCGAGTTAGCCCGTGACATTCAACTCCACGCCGAACTTCACAAACCTCACTCAACCCCACGAATATCACCAACCCGCCACGGTCAATTGTCACCTCACAAACCGGCAACAATGACCACTCTTCGTATTCTCGTCCCAATCAAGCGGGTCATCGACTACGCAGTCTGTACCCCACATTCACCCTCAATTCCCCCCCCCCTACCACCAGCCACTAACCAACCACTAGGTCAAACCCCGCGTCAACGCCGCACACACCGCCGTCGAAACCAATGGCGTCAAGATGTCCATGAACCCATTCGACGAGCTCTCCCTCGAAGAATCCATCCGCCTCCGAGAACGCCACTCACCCACCACCGTCCCAGACATCCTCGCATTCAGCGCCGGTCCCGCCAAGTCCCAAGAAACACTCCGGACCGCCATGGGCATGGGCGCCGACCGGGGCCTCCTCGTCGAGACAGACTCAGAACTTGAGCCGCTCGCGGTCGCCAAGTTGCTAAAGGAGGTGGTCAAGGCCGAGGATAGGAACTTGGTGTTTCTGGGGAAGCAGAGTATCGATGATGATGCGGGACAGACCGGTCAGATGTTGGCTGGGCTGTTGGGGTGGAGTCAGGCGACACAGGCGAGTAAGGTTGAGTTGTTGGATAGCGGGAGGGTTAGGGTTACGAAGGAGGTTGATGGTGGGGAGGAAGTGGTGGAGGCGGCGTTGCCTTTGGTGATCACGACGGATTTGAGGTTGAATGAGCCGAGGTATGTGAGTTTGCCGAATATTATGAAGGCGAAGAAAAAGACGCTGGAGAAGAAGAAGTTGAGTGATTATAATGTGGAGTTTAAGAAGCGTTTGGAGACTTTGCAGGTTGTTGGTATGTGAAAAAAAAATTTCTTTCTTTCTTTCTTTCTTTCCCCTCCCTCTTTCGTTCTTGAGCGCTAATTGGATTTTGTAGAGCCTGCGCCACGTAAGGGTGGTGGTAAAGTTGAGGATGTTGCTGGGTTGATTACGCGTTTGAAGGAGTTGGGGGCGTTGTAGGATTTGTATTCAAGTGGTGTATTAAACAACTTCTAGCAGGGTTGTCTCCAGTAAAAGCGCGAACAACTATGAAATAAAAGTCATTATATAGAACTTGGATATACCGCTATTGACACCTGTAAGTTATAAGTGACTGTGAGGACCATGAGTAACAGCCCATCACCTATCCCTCATCTAGCGGCGCCAATAGTGGTTATACACAAAAATTATCATTTTCATCTCACCTATACGATTTCTCAGTGTATTGAATATTTTTTTAGCGCACAATATGTGGTCTCTTCCAACGCAATTTTTAATGTGGTTGTTAGGCCTACAACTGTACTCATTGTAAGCCCGGGTATGTTGAAGATGCCTATATAGTTAAGGCAAATATTTAAATATTGTGGGTACGCTGTGAGATGTGCTTATTTAGAAGACATCGGATTCGGGTCACGTGTGGGTTAATGTTATCGATTGGAGATGATATATCCCTATAGTCTCTGTGACTTTTGAAATTACTAGCTAATAGTATCAAAAGTTATAGGGGTAGTGCGGTTCCGTAATTTTATTATTGAAGCGAAGAATTAAATATAGAAAGAGGGTAGTAAAATGACTACATAGATAATGATTCCACTTGACTTCTAGAACTTGTATACTGGAAATAAGCAGTGGTCAAAGATCATCTCATAGTACCACAGCCTCTTGATATCTACAGGTTTAGTAAATCTAGAGAAAATAGTTATTAGAGTTTAGGAGTTTCAGGTTCTAGGCAGGAGATAGGAACCCGAGAATGCAAGTCGCAGCTAGGGCATCCTATCAGATCAGAGACAAAGACTCCTAGTGGGTAGAATACAGACAGCAAGCATGTCGTGGGAATAATTCTTTTTAGGAGAAGTCTCCAGTGGTTAGAAATCAACACAAGCTCTGCGCAACTACCCAGAGATCATTACCAGCTGCAACTGTTTCACCGAGTGAGAAACCATGTCTCACTGCCGCTTAGTCAACACCCCTAACCCTTCTGAGGCTCACCAGGGTTTCAGCCTCAACACCAACATCCCCCACGTTTCCCCACCAAGCTCTAGAGCTCCCCCCACCAAGAACTCAAGAACCCAACAATCCAACACCACTCCTCCCATCCACCACTTCACAGACAGCAAAAATGACAAACCCGGAGAAACTTGGTTCTTCAAGCGAGGCTAATTCACTTATCTCTTCGCACCCTTCGACCTCAGGACTACAGATCTCACTACATCCGTTAGCTCTGCTCACCATCTCCGACTACATCACCCGCCACACCCTGCGTAATGGCACTGGCCCCATAATCGGTGCTCTCATGGGCACGCAGCAAGGCCGCGAGATCGATATCGAACACGCTTACGAGATCCTGTTGCTTGTCGACCAGGATAAGGTCAGTGTTGAAGAGTCCTGGTTTGTCGATAAGTTGAAGCTCTGTAGGTTCCCACTTTCCATAGGGTAGTTCTCATGATTACTGATATAGTGAAACAAATAGTTAAAGAGACCCACCCAGCACTTGATCTGCTCGGCTGGTTCACTACAACTTCGTCTTCCACGTTTGCACCTTTGCCGTGGATGGTCCCGCTTCACCGACAGCTCCTGAACCACAACGAGTCGCTCATCCTGCTATGTCTCAACCCGTCCCCGAGCGCTTCTATCGGTGGTGGTGGGAAGCTCCCGCTAGCGATCTATGAGTCCATCTTTGAAGCGGACGATTCAGCAATTGCTACAGATGCACCTACGCAGGAGAGCAAGAATGAGCTGAAACTGCTGTTTGTTCCTCTGAACTATACGATCGAGACTGGGGAGGCTGAGATGATTGGTGTGGACTTTGTTGCTAAGGGTGGTTTCGGAAATGCTGCTGCTGAGCTGTCGGGGTTAGAGGGAACGGGTGGAGAGAATAGTTCGAAGGATGGAGCGAAGAAGATCAAGTTGGGAGAGGATGAGAAGGGCAAAGGGAAGGATAAGGCTGATGATAAAGATGTCGATGTCCCAATCAGTACTGGGACTCAGAATGACGAATGTAGGCCAGGGTCGTGTGCTGAATATATAAGGGTTGATGTCGCTAACTGATTAATCTAGTGCTTGCAAACCTTACAGCTAAGGCTAATGCGATCCGCATGCTCCACTCTCGTATCAAACTCCTTACAACATACCTCTCTGAGCCACCACATGAACAGCCGAATCACCAGCTTCTCCGTTCTCTGAAATCACTCACCCACTCGCGTCTCCCGCTATTAACACCAGCAGACGCTAAAGGTTTCCGCCAAGAGCAATTGTCAGAACAGTCTGATGTGCACCTCGTGGCGTTGCTTGGGACTCTGACCAAGAGTATCGAGGAGGTTCGTGGTGTAGGCAAGAAGTTCTGGGGAATTGAACAAACCGGAAAGGCAAATGCTGCTGGGAGAGGTGGTAATAGCGGTGGCGGGATGAGTGACTGGGGTGAAGGTGGGAGGAGAGAGAGGAGGAGTCATGGTGGGTTTGGTGGGTTTGGGGCGAATTTTTAAGATTGATTCTTTGGGGAGGGGGTGATATTATAAAGGAGATTCAAGCTGTGGAATAAAATAAATAAATTAGGCGTTCCTCACAAGTACTATTCTCATGCAGTTTTGGGGGGAAACACCTTTTGATACATCTCAGGTAGGAAATTCGTAAAGTGGGAAGCGTGACTTATAGGGGTTAATGGAGTATTTTATTGTCTCTATGAATAAGTCAGATTGCCTGGATTAAGGAGGGAAAGAATTACTAACGATTTAGGGATGGGCTTCGAGTGATGGTTCGTGCATTGAAGGGTGTGGCTTGGCATGGCTTGTATCCGCCACACTGCAGGAAAGAAAAAGAGACGTTCATCATTCACGACTCCCCAATGGGATTTCTGAATTTCTGGAAATATTGATTCCAAATTAGCTCTACTAACTAGAACACAAACCCGATAGCAGGAGTTTGTACCTGACTGGACTCTGTTAGCCTTTCGAGTTACTTGATTACACTTCTGGGTCATTTCCTTCTGGATTATCCCTAGTACATACCCTCTAGGTCTCTCTTGATACTTTATGAGTGATGTATCCTTATTATCGGACTTTTATACCCAAGGACCACCGAGTGAGTTAACACTAATTATTTATATTACCACCTAAGATCTCCAATATCTGCGACCCGAGGATCAAATCGCAAGGCAAGTCGTTAGGAACACTCTTAGAGTCTTTTAGGCGGCGGGATTGAATTAATTGGGTGTATTGTGGAGTTAACACTCACTTGACGTTAGGTTGCATATCCACAATGCATTGTTTGTTCATGCAAGTATTCAAGATCACGTGACCTTGAACCTCAACTCTGAAATTCTCTTGATGCTTAAAGAAATCCCCCAACGCCCATAGGAGGAATTGAGTATCACAACTCCCTCGAACTCTCCCAAACTCCCCCACAGCCACCATGCCTCCCCGAATACCTCTCCCCTCATCATCAGCTCTTTCCCGCTGCTTATCAAACCTCCGGGTATCCCCCGTCTCAAGTATGTACATTCCCCCCCACCAGGAGGACCCCACTAACACCCCCCACTCCAGCACGTCTCGCACCCTTCAGCACCACACACCCCGTCTCCAAAGCCACAAAAAAACACAAACACCGCTCCACCGAATCCATCGCCTTCTCCGAAAAGCGACGTCTCGGGAACCTCGCCCTGCAAGAAGCACTAAAACAAGAACGTCTCAAGAGCGCCGTCAACCCCGTCACAGGGCGCGAGACCCCCTTCCTCAAATCCCTCGAAACGCCATCCCCGCTCCTCCCCCCGGTAGACTGGGCACTCACCCATGACATAGACCCCACAAGAGGCCACGACAACGCACTTCACATGAACTACTTCCTCACACCGCAGGACCTCCAGACGGCGATAGAGCAGAGCAAGAAGCTGACCGCACCAACAAAGCCCATCTCCACAAGCGGGGTGGTGGATACTTACATCTGGCCGGAGAAGATCACGGCTCACGAGGAAGAACACAAACATGCCGTGGCGGCAATACAGAGGATTGTGAGCTTGAGTATTGGGAGTAGTGCGGATAGACAGAGGGTTAACACCATTCGTTGCATTGATACGTTTGGTCGCCATGTCACCGATGATACTTTGCCACCGGATCCGGACGCTCCAAAGAGACAGGCGGATGATGGGAGGCCGGTCAAGACACCGAGGGCGGGCCCGGATACGGGGAGTAGTGAGGTTCAGGCGGCCATATTGACGGTCAAGATAAGGAACCTGGCAAAGATGTTGCAGGCGAGTGGGAATAAGGATAAGCATAATAAAAGGAATCTAAGATTGCTGGTGCATAGGAGACAGAAGTTGTTGAAGTATTTGAAGAGGAAGGAAAAAGGTGGGGTGAGGTATAGGAATATTATGGATGCGTTGGGCTTGGATGAGGCGGCTGTCATGAAGGAATTGAGTATTTGAGTCTGCTGTGGAGTGGGGGAATTGTATCTATCTAGGGTTGGACATGTGGGGTAGTTTCATGGTCGGTCGTGGTGTGTAAATAAATGTTATCTCGCCCCCCCCCCCTTCTCCCTGTCTGGAAGAGGTTGGTTTCAAAAAATTTAGTTCGGTGGAAATCGAGCTTGTTAGAATAAATGAATCCATACAGAGTTGAATCACTTCGGCTCGTGGGTTTCTAAAGAAATAACAAGAATGAGGTTTATCAGTGGCATGAATGAGGAGCAGATTTTATTAGCTCACGGTTCGGGGACAAGTACCTTTGTTATACCCGTGGTTCCTGCATTAGAGGCGCTTCAATATAACTATTCATTAGTCAGCGGTAATCACTTGGTCTCCAACTATCCGACACAAGCCATCACTCGCATAATATGAGCCGCTTACTCGTCGATTGTTCCTACTCAAAGCGGCCTAGTAATATATTCTTAAAAATATAGTCAAACACCTAGGATTATCGGAGAGGATACTAGGGACTAAAGCAAGAAGTCACTAGAGTACAAAGTAACCAAAGGCCTGAGATGAGTATCACTACATAACCACAGTAGATAAGAAACAGAAAATTCGACTAGAGGAATGATACACTGATAGTTCATGTACTATCTACTTACATTAATCTATGGGTTTTTGTGGAGGAAGAAGATTTACTCTCGGTTGCTACGTGAGTGACTGGATGTTTTTGTCGCCCCCCCCCCATACGTAGGCTTGTAATAAGGGTCTAGAAGGGCTACAAAATATTTTATTATTGTCACTATTATAATAATCGCTTCTTATTAGAGATATCCTTCTTAATATACTCTGCGCATTTAGGGGTACAACAAAATCTCAATATAAGAATCCCCGATACGGGCTGAAAACCCTATTCCTAGCGTCTATAGAAAATCCACCTTGATACAAGCATAACTATGATATAGGCATATGAAATTCCTATTCCTGAAAGCATGCTTATATCTAGGCCCCACTGTATTGGCTGTATAAAGAGCTTGTGGAACCCTGAGTAGTACGTAGTACTATTGCCAGCCAATTGTACTCGCGCATCATATCTTCAGTACAACGAATTTAAGTGAGGGCTTATGTCTTAGTAAGTTTGGTTACACTAGTCTGAGTTTCTTTAAAGACGATACTAGGTTGGTTTATAGGAGCCTGTTCCTAATCTGAAACAATATCAGAAACATTTTGTTATAACGCCTTAGGGAGATTTTCTGCACAATATTATCTCTAGGGAGATGTTTAAACTCAGATAGCTCTAACAATTGTTTTTATTCGGATAAAAATATCTGTGTTCTTGTTCTATGTAAAACCTAGTGGTGTGAAGTGTGTTAGAAAATATATTTCTCTAAGGGGTGTTTTTGTATTAAAGGTTGTATTAATATACTAAGATCTCTCTAGAAAACATTACATATGAAAATAGCGACTTCTAGACCGAGGTTATTCTTAGAACGAGAGCCTACTGTTATAGAAGCACAAATCGGTCAAAGCCTGATTTACCGTTGGTGGTAAATTCAAGTATAAACATACTGGATTCTAAAGCCTGTACGAGCTATTTGGCTGAATCCAGTACTTTGTACTTATATCAGGCACTCCTAATTAGTATTAATAAACTTATTAAGGTGTAAAAGCACTTTCCCATTCATATCTAGGCGACCTAATCATCTGTATTAGTAAATGTATTTTGATTTAAGTACGTAGTGCTGGACCCAAGGTAAATAGCGCATATGGGCGCTGGAATCTAGCGTTTCTGTACGTGTTGACCGGATATTATCATAACACACAAGTACTTATTGCCACAGAATAGGTGGCGCAGTGGTAAGAATGCCTAGAAGTAGCCCGGGGATGCGTGACCCGTCATCTCAACGATCGCAGATCAAGATCAAACTCGACGCAGTGAGAGGATGAACACACCTGACTGATGGAGAAACGGGATGTCACATTGCGACTCAAGTTATGTCTCACGCGGCTTACAACAATTAATCGTAACGGACCGTGTGACTAGCCCCGCGTGTCCGAGAAAGTGCCGTGCCGTGAGGCTCTGTTCACAGACACCTTGATATAACTGGTTAGACGTGACGCCCAAATAATACGAATTAATTACTTGCAGAGCGTTAGTGATCCGTGACTTCTGTTATGTGGGGGTCCTACCTCCGGTGCCACGGCCTGATCCGTTACTTTGCCCGCTTGAACTTCTACTCTTGTGATTGGAGGGGCCAAGTTCTGTGGTCTAGATTCTTGTTATGATACTTGCACTTGGTGTGAATAACCTACTTGTCCTTTAGAACCAGAAAACAAGGTCACAGTTTCTATTGTGCACAACGCCGCACTACCCAGACCGATCCTGACCCTCCGCCTCCTGATTCTATCGACACAGTACCTAACAGGAGCAGGGGTATAGTGGTACAGGTCTTACATAATTTGTGTTATGTCTATAGAACGGATAATCCCGCTGTCCCATCGTCATATCTATGACGCGGCCGAGTGAGTTACTATGTCCTACTATATACCCATTATCTCTAGTACTTTCGGGTAAAATTTCACTCAATGTACTACTACCACAACATTTTCTAGTATGGATCTATCATGGGAAAGGGTTATTCTTTACCTTTCAATTCCATAAGATCAGCATTTCCCTTTCTGTCAACTGCAAAGCCACTCTTTTCCCTTCAAGTAGCTCATATAATAACCGCATCATGTATGCGTAGGTGGTCAAATATCTTTAGGGCCGTGCTTTGTAGGCTTTATGTTTTCTGGTGTCAGGGCTAAAGTATTGGAACATACCAGGGTGTCATGAATCTGAGCGCCGGTATTGCGCTGCTGTCCCGTCGTGTTATATTAGAGAGCACCAAATACAGAATACAGTTTGTCAAGTCCAGATTGAAATTAGTCAACAGATACACTGTCAGTCGCAATTCTGGAAATTACTACACTATACGGAGCCACAAACCTATCTCGTCATTATATTCCTCTTTTCAGAGTGTGCCAATACTTTAGCCCTGACCCGAGTATATACACTTGCGTCAGGGCTAAATTACTGGAAAATATAACGACGAGATAGGTCCGTGGCGCAATACAAAGTAGAATCAATACAAAGTAGAATTTTGACTTGCAAGACACTGTATCTGTCATTTATTTAATGATAAATTTATTCATTCATTCAGTGTATCTGCCGACCGATTCTGATCTAGACTCAACAAAGCGTGCTTAGCCTAAACTTTCTAATAGAACACAGCAAGATAGTACAATACTGGCCGCTCGGATCCGTGGCATTGCGGTATGTCCCAATAGCCCTGACCCGAGTACGTACGCTGAAAGATTTGGTGTCTTAAAAGGGCCCTTCTACTTACTATGTCATCTGACTGATTGATTGGTTGGTTGATTAATCATAACGCATGAAACCCTGAGGTTAAGGTACTACTATGTCATCTATTGTTGTAGATATTTCCCTATAGCTTTGCCTACGTGGCCGCGCGCTGTCCCGTGTAGAGATCCGGTGATCCAAAAAGCCATTTCTTCTCGTATTTCATATTCTAGTGCCACGCCTAGGAGGGACCAATGAGCAGACAGCCATTTAGTGATTTTAGTGGGTTTAACTGAGAGTATATGTAGTTTTATCCTGCAAGACTTTGCATATGTAATAAAAAGCCATTTTAATCACTCCGCGGCATGTTCATCATATGGACTATAATCTTTATGTCTTATGGTGAAAGACTGGTCCCGGGAAACTACCTCAGGGGGGGCCACGGGATAGATCACTGAGTCATTGTAATTTTATGCAGGATTTTTTTTATTTTTTATTTTATTGCGAATCGCTATGCAGGTCTGCCGGGAATGATTTCTAAAGATGGTGTACCTTGAACCCGTCAGCCGAAGTCTTCTAATTGAGTAGTATATTTTATAATGACTGTGCATTAAACAGACTTGAAATATGGCGTTATTGAGCGCCGAGAATATAATGTACTCGGGACAGATAATAAGTATCTGAAAATGCAAGTCTCGGGCCCAGGTAAAGGCCAGTGCGTAAAAAAATAAACTTGCCGATTAGTGAGAGCCAAATATGCATTTTCTTGAACTTACTGCCTACCCCGAGTACATTAATTAAAACAGAGACAAAGAAAGCTGTAGTAAAATATCAAAACCTGATAGCTTTACACATACCACTAGATATATCCAGTGTACGGGCAATCAGCCGGCGTTTATAAGAGTGTGAAATCCGAGGGGAAGCGATGATCGCCTCGGTGTTGATGCCGGTCATTTTACAGAGTCACCTGCGCAAACCAACGCCAGGGTCATTGGTCAAGCCCTTGCCGTGTCCGTGTATACTGCATCCCCATGACCAAGGCGAGGGGCGGCTTTCGCATTTGACATTAGAATAGACCAGACTGTGCAAAAATACAAGATTCGGTAGTCGGCCTAGAAAATAAAGCACGAACCGTATAATAAACTATTCGTATCGTAAATGCAGCTGCACGGGAATATATCCTGCCTCTCTAGAATATAGTAGAGATATGATTTTGGGGGAGACTATACTCCATAGGTAATGCCGCGGTAGCATACCAGTATAAGAGATCATCGGAAGTCTCCCAGGACCAGGTCGCTGCGCATATTCAACTGCCCGGACCCGTAATGTACATTAATTGTAGCCTTGTCTCCGGGATTAGTGGAGCGAGATCTCACCACCCTCACACCCTTAAAGCCTTGGGATATTGAACCGATTAAGATATTAAGCGAGAAAGCAGCCCCAAGTGAATATTTTTAAAAGAGCATACCACGGTAACCACCTTTGTTCCAAGATTTAACCCTAGTAGGCCGGTGATATATTTCCACCATTAGAGATGTCACACCAAAGGACCCCTTCCCTGTAACACTTGCATATGACTAGGAGCTTTTGCCTGTAATCTGCATGCACCTGTGCTATATGATTCTCAGACACTCCGCGGAGGTCCAAACAAGATTAAGGTTAGAAACTGGAACAACCTCGGCCACCCAAGGCCTTCCACCAGTTAGATAGTCCGCATTCATCCCACGGCCCCTAGCCAATTCACATCACGAAAAATCTAGTCCTGTGGCTCTTTGTGTAGCGATCAGGGGGCTCAAAAAGTACAAGGGTCCAACTAGGAATCAGTAAGGACCAGAGGTTGTAGGCTGCAGAGTGTTCTTCAATACTGAACGAAGACCAAACCGATAAACAAATAGATCTTTCCTCAAGCGGGATGTTTCTATGTTATTTTGGTTCTAAAGAGGGATGGTTTATATATGTTGATCTATCTCTCTCGGAGGACAGGTGTCAATGTGGCTGATGCCACTTAGCCTTGTATGCTAGTGCCACAAGGCTCAACTACTAGCTTCTTTAGTATTTTAGAGTGTCTCTCGTGGGGAATATTTACTAAGTTATCAGGTATTAGACTACTTGAACCCTTCAAATAAGCTTTATAACCTAGACCTAAATCATAGTACCCCCAGTCAACTATTTCCCCGATATTCAAAGGTTTATCTGCGTAGAACCTCTTTACCGGATCAAATTTGGACATGTAGGGTCATATGTTTTTTTGGATACCTGGGAAATAATGGCCCTCAACCAATTCCCCTGTCTGAAACCTACATCCTCTAGGATTTAATTTACATATGTCTTATAATCCACCTTTCTACTATGTACTCGTGTCAGGGCTAAAGTATTGGGACACGCTGAAAAGGGAAATATAACGATTGCACAGACCCGTGACGCAATCAAACGCAGTAAAAACAGTGAAGCACGGTGGTAGCAACAGAGAAAAATAGTGACCGCTCAGATCCGTGACAGCCTGGTCTGTCCCAATACTTTAGCCCTGACACGAGTACTTGCCCACCTGCATAAGATCCCGGAAACAGGGAGCGTAGTTTTTCTTATGGAGTAGCGTCACGTCGTGCACTGATATTTTGCCATACAAAAACTACCCCCCCTGTTTCCGGGTTCTTATTCTGGCGGACAAGTAGCATAGATATTAGGAGAAAGTCTCTTGAACATGTGCTCTAGGTAGCGACAAGGACGGTTAGCAGAAAAAAACAAAATACCAGCCCAACACCTACATCATGTAGTCTGGTTTTAAATTGCTTAAGTGTATATGTACAACCT
Source organism: Verpa conica (assembly GCA_033030425.1). Classification (NCBI taxonomy): domain Eukaryota; kingdom Fungi; phylum Ascomycota; class Pezizomycetes; order Pezizales; family Morchellaceae; genus Verpa; species Verpa conica. The sequence goes on along the minus strand of JAUFSD010000021.1, from coordinate 265,479 downwards.
GTTTTAGAAAGGCCGTAGAAAAATCGCACGATGGATATTGGCTAACCATGCATGAGGACTCTCTTTTCAGTTTAGTCGACAGCCTCAAAAATTAATGGTCCTATCGTCATATCCTCTCTAGGATAAGAGTCAATGCCAGAAAATAGATTCAGATTCGGACATTACATAGAGATCTGCTTATAACTACTCATGACCACCTATTGCTCTACATCAGATCCGATGATAAAATAATCACGATATTATTTTTCAAGCAGAAGTCTATAGCTCTATTTAGATTTTAAAAATTTACATATTGTATTAGGGTATTTTTGACAGAGAGGTAATTAGGAAATACATCGCCTATGAAACCACTGTTGTAGCCCCTAATTGAGCTTGGCAAGGGTCCCCGAATAAAAGAGAACCTGGTAGAAGCTTCACTACCGAATGTCTCATATGATCCCGTTCGAAAGTAAGGCGAAGTGAAACAGCCTTTGGGGGAGGGGGGGGGGGTATGATAGGTAAATTAAGGAGCGGAAAGTGAAAAAAATCATACAAAACCATCTAATCTTGCATTTATGGCCGGCTCGGCCCGAGAAGGAAAATATATGACCTAATAGAACCCTTCGGACGGAAGCTAGGCCGGCCACGTGGACTTGGTTCGCCGTGCCCTGCCTTGCTTGGGGCACCAACTGTCTTCTACTGTACAGTCAGTGCGTCCAAAGTCTCAGTAGTTGATTGCAGATACGGTTATAGTTCTTTTTTTTTTTAAAGGGTAATATGCCGTATGTAGGGTCGAATCTGTCTCGCGGACCCGCGTAGCCCTCCAGGAATTAGATCATACCATGCGAGTTCATAATATAACCTATACTTTAACGAACACAGAAAGTGGGACAGTCAGTTGTCAAAAAGTCTTTAATTGTCTCAACACATAGAAGTGTCGTTTTTGACTTCATTACACAAAACTGTGCTGAAAGAAATTTGTCAGTAGAGAATTCTGTCCCACCCTTTCTGCTCGGTACAGTATTGTGCTTAGATTAAAGTGATATAGCTAGTCATTAACGACGTGTAGACTTCAGTACCATACCACTTCATATAATCTAGGGACTGCAATAAGATGTAATATATATACAGCCCTCAATAATAATCACTTGTAACTGCGAGGCTTGGTTTAGTGCGATATTCCTCTGCCCGCATTAGAATTAATTAGCCTATGGATATTTATCGAGGCTCTATATATCATGTTGAAGTAATTATCAGTTATATATGAGTTATGGGGATCAACCGTTGCTACCCGGGTAAACCTATTCAGCAGCAGGAATTAATCTAATGTTATGACATCGAGTGATCGAGTGTGATACCACTAACTTCATACTTCCCTTGCAACAAGACACACAGGTAAAAGGTATGTGAGTAATAGAAAGATGTGGTACCTTAAATCTTTCATATAAAACAGGCCGGGGCCCCATGTTATGCATAAATGCACCCTCCTATTCCTGGTCTTGGCGATTTTTCTCCTCCTTCCCTTTCTTCCGACATCATGGTTAGGGGAGACTTTCTAGTAGTAGAAGAGTATATTAAAAATGCTTGAGTTGTATAGGTTCTCCTAATTTTTGAAGCGCGAGAGCCTAATATAGCTCTGTGAACCCTCTAAGAGAGCTTGCTCCAGGCTTCTACACATGATCTTTGTTCATAGAGAGTTTGGAGTTTTATATTTTGAGTAGCTGTGGACGCCCAAAGGCCACCAGTGGCTTCTGGGGATGTTCAGGCAAGCTCCTGTATGGTCGCGTGGCTCTTGTTGTCTCACCTGGTCATTTCCAGGGCCTTCTTTTCCCCGTATTCTATTATTTAGGGACCTAGCGCTACGACGACTATCCCGTGGAAAGACAGAGGTAGGCCCCCCACACCTACGGTGCTGCTCAGTCAACCAAAGCTGGAGAGGGAAATGAAACTGGCCTTTCCACGGTGTTTTTAGCTAGATCCCGGCTTCATGGGCCAAACCACTAGATTGGTGATTATATTGTGGAAGGATTCCTCTTGTTAGAGGCCACAAGGAGACGCAATGGTGCCCTCCATCCCTCCCCGGGAAAGAGCCAGAAAGAGCCAGAAAGAAGTGTTTATGTGCACGACGGCACAAAATATAATTGAACCTCGATCGTGATCCCCCTGCAATCCAGCGCTTCCCCCCCGGAGGATGAGTGCCACACGCATGAAGGTTTTTTTTTTTTTTTTTTTTTTTGGTCGCCTTGTTTGAGAACGCTACTTTCAATGTGGATAAAGTGCTTCTAGGCCCGAAATTTATGGGGACATATGCCGAGCCCGAGCCCGTTTCAGAATTCCTTTGATCGCTGATAACGTATTTCGACAACCAGGGATCCTCGCGTATGTGTAGTTAGGGCTGTAAACAGGAGGGGCAAGTGCATCCTTCGCACCGCAATGGCTGGCATAGCATGGGGCGCGCACACGGAGACGAGCCGTGATCGACAATCTAGACACATATGACAATATACACCTCCCGCCGCCGCCGCCGCCGCCGTCGCCACCTAAACGGCTACGTTCTGCCACTTCTCTTATCGTCATTTACTTTAATCTATGCTGGAAGACCTGAGAGACTTTGCTGGATTCATCGCATTGTATGGTCATAGCCTGGGCCTGAATTGTATGACTCGTGCATGCAATTACCTTAGCCTGAGGGCTCATGTACTCAAGAAGGAAAGGGAAAAAAAAAGAAAACTCGTACATCTAAATTCCTCCCCCGCCACCTATCGCATGATTTCAATTTGACAGAAGGGATTCTGCTATCTCAAGTCTTTCTCATAAACCTTAGGATTTGATTATTATAGCCTGCGTGGTAGCCATGCGAGAGTGAGAGTCTATGATTGAGGCACTTCTTGAGACTAGAGGGAGGGTTTATGGTGTATCTCCCCCCTATCATATTTGCTCTAAGCTCATATGTAAGCTATAGAGACTCTGTCGCTATGCATATGTGTATGCTCAAGACTGTATTACGTGGTAGGTACAAAGTTGTCGTAAAACCTCGAAGTTTACAACAGGCATCTATACTCGAGTCCAGCATGAGCAGCCAAGAAAATAAATGTAAGTTTTATAGACCATAGCGCTCATGTAGGTATATACAAATATGGAAAATTAGGTATTGTGCTAAGTAGACTCGTGTTCAAATTTATTTTATGGCGGTAAGCACTAGTGGGGTACGTACGTATATACAGGATTTCGAATATTCATGCCATTGGACGTTAAGCGAGGGAAAGAAGACATCGATTTACTCGAATTTTCTGGCACTTTCTCGATAAAGCCATACTCAGGCCATCTGAGATCTTCATAAAACCACGGTAGCATATTGGACAGTCCGGGGAAGAATACCTTGGGGGATCCTGCTTTTTAGGGGAGCTCTATTTTAGCCAAGGAACAACCTAGATATGATCTCATGCATAAGATTGTTTTTTTTTTTCATAGGGATTCAGGGCAGCGGAAGTTTTGAGCCCCTAGAATCATTCCCGGAGATTATTCTTCCTTTGAAAACGAACCGGGCAACCCCTATCTTTCATGTTAATTCAACTGTTTATTTTCTTTGTTATTATTCGGTACTTGACAGCCTGCTATCCCTCTATTTTGAGATCTCAGGTGGTACAGTTGCACAGCATGAGGCAGTAAGGGACGTGACAAGGGACGGGGCTGCAAACCAGTTCTTGTAAGGAGATGGATCTCGTGGATTTCCGGAAGAAGGCTAGGGCTGAAAATGCAGTGCAGGGGAGTGTAACGGCGGGGTATTGTGGCAGCTGAAAAACCTTAGCATTCTATCTATCAACCTCGTATCATTGGCGGAAAAGGTCGATTCCAAACATGAGCTTTACTAGAACGGGCGCCAGCAAGTCCGGTCCAATATATTCAACCCACTTCTTCTAAAACGAGACTTCAGACTCATGTTACGGATCACCATTATAGGAAGACCGCTAGTGGGGGTTTTTAAACAGACCGTTATAGGCTCGTACACCCTAGGCATCTTTGGTGGCTGGTTAGTCCGCCGGGGCGGACCTCAAATGCCTACTTCTTAAGGCAGATAATATGCAGGAGTAGTGAGACTAAACCAAGTCGGCGTAATATACGCGATCCAATACTCTGTACGTATCGGCACGTGGAAGATTATCTCCTACCCAATCATACTGACAAGGACTCCCGGGATCAAGTTTTCTGTCAGAGTGTAGATGTCAGGAATCCTGCCGGCCAAGAGATGGGCTATCGGTTGGCTTATGGGCTGCGAGTGATTAGACATGGGATTATTGGTCTGAATCCTATAAAAACACGAAATTTTAGATATATATCACCAGAAAGTGTATACAATAGCGGAAAGGTGGGTGTTTTCACTACCGCATCGGTGGGGAATACGATTTTAGGTTGGAAGTGCTACCGGGTTGGTCAAAACGTCCTGTAACACAGCCGACTTGACCTAGCATTCTTCAAAAAACACCCCGCTGTGGTTTGCGATTGTGGCGGTTGCGGACGGCAAGGGTACAAACGGCCCAACAAAAAAATCTGCTGGCCCCCCTGCAATCAATGCGCCTCAACTCTGAATTTCAGGGTGAACACCACACCTGGCGTTTGTTCTTTTCTTCTCGGAAATTAAGAATGGGTGGGAGTCCGGCCCTGGGATAGTGCAAGAGGTAGTTGAGTACCAGGTCACGACCTACGCATGCGAGAGGTACACGCCCCCGTAGGGAGGTGACCATCTATGGGAAATATTTTCTTTAGCGGAAAGCAGTTAACATGATAATATGGCTATATTGTATTACACATAACAGGAAATCAGGAGCTAAGAGTTCTCCGCATGAGAAATAACATCTCGAAACATCAAATCTCACATCCACGCACCACCTGTTACAAGCAAGTCTACCTCGCCAAAAAACTAATCACGAAGGCAACAATAGCATTAAATACCCAGATTAAATATTCCTGTTAATAGGTGTTACCGGTTAGACATGTATATCTCGGCCATCATCGAGGAAAGACTAGGAGAAGGCCTTACCATAATAATAGTTCTATTTTACTGTGTTTCGCTTTACAGTCTTCAGGCTTTAATCCTCTAGAGTCCGAGGGTAAGTTAGCTGCGCTATGGGGCAAGAGCTGGAAACAGGCAGTAAGAATTATACGAACCGATGATAACACTCCACCGGATCTGACTCCAGTCAATAAGGCGCCCATAGTAATGCTGTTATAAGTAGGTTAGATTTATTATCAAGAACAGAAAACTTGACTTCATGACTTACACCCCCTCAAGATGCTTGATGGCGAGCCCAAGATCCCGACTAAACCCCTCGCAATTAGCTTTCTTGAGGTCTGAAGTAGTTTCATTGAAGCCCTTGAGCATCTGCGTGATGCTCATTCCTTTGGCGTTTTTGAATCCTTTCAATGTCTGATCGTCTATGTTTTCGTGGTATTCCTCATTCAACCACTCGATATCCCCGTAAATCTCCTTTATGTATCTCAATTTTGTGTAAATATCCTTCAATGTTTCCTCATTCGGCGAGGTTGCTGTGCGATTGCGTGATTCATGTTCTACCCTCTCAATAATTGCATCGATTATCTCCATGGTGCTTATCTGGCTGCGTGGGCTGTGGATGGTTCTTGCCAGGAGTTATTCGGCGGACCAGCGATATTTATACTGTTCTGTTGATTTTCTCGGTTGAAAAGCGCGTCGGTGCTGACCCGGGCGGAGGCTAGATCAACATCGCTTTGACCTTTATTTCCTGCCGAGTTGAGGAAGTACCAATCGGTATCGTAATGACGTGCAAAGACTGATGTGTTCGGTAACTAGACTTGCTGATATTCTAGGATCCCACCCACACTTCTTCCGCAGAAAGCGCTTTGTCTCAATTGTCAGTAAATTGCTTCGCTAAGAAATCTATCAACCTCGGAAGCTAAAAGGAGAAATAGTTTTAACTCCATGCACTGTTTTAAAGGTCGGGAATATGGACGGAGCAAAGTTGGGATTGAAAGAATATAGATCTCTGTTAATCTAAGTGTATGGGGGAGGATACGGTAATGTTCATTCATCGCACTTGTCTCCCCGAAAAGCACAAAGAAAATATTTGTATGGTTGAATATCCGAGCACGACGCCACTCCATATAACTTGACTCCGGCAGTGACCCCTGTTTTGTGGTTGTATTTTCAGCTAGAGCTTATGGACTGAGGGTTACATGCACTCAGTCTTTGGGTATGGCTGACAGTGAATGATACCCGTGACAGGTCTAGGCGGGTGTAGTAAAATTACTAGACCATTCCGGAGAGGCCTGGGCAGGTAGTACAGGCAAGGTATTGGCCTTCCCTCACGATTAGAATTTTTCGATTTGAAAACGGCAACAGGTGTATTTTAGACGAGTTATAGGAGTTCGTGTACATTGGAGTATAAGCTATTGATCGCTCAATTTGTTATTAATATATTAGCTGAAGTCATACTAGTAAGGGAGCTTAGTGTTCACTTACTATGATAATTTATGAGATTAGCCTAATAAGCAACAAGAGGAAAAAGGAAAAAAGAAAGTACATGAAGAATCAAACGTCACACTAACTAGAAAAAAAAAGAGGGAAAATACACTTCCACTATAGGATATATACCCATTCCGTACCCGTTCAAAAATTCGTTACAACTCCCAGTACTTTATGCCATTTCTTTCACCTTGACTCTCTGTAAGTCTGCTCTCGCAGTGTTACCTTTCGAGGTAGCCCCAAGTTGTAGTGTGGGCGGTTCTGAAGAAGCTGCGCGCACCCAAGGCTCGTAGCTAGTATCGATCCCGGAGGTCGGAAGCCGTATGTAATTTTTGTAAGTTTTTCTTTTACCGCTACGGCCTCAATAATAATCTCCCCACGTTCCAATATCAATAATCTGCTTTTTTCCTTGTTCGCTTTTATCAAACTAGCCGTCTGCTCTGTTTGTTCGGTATTTGCCAGGTCCGCTTCTATCATTATGTATTCCACGTGTACCCTCTCGAATTCATCTATTAGTGCCAAGAAAGCTTTGGTTATCTGGGTTTCCGCTTGCAATAAGTATTGTTCGTAATTATTATAAAAACGCTTCCCCTTGGACCTCTCGCCGCCTTCACTGTTGAGACATTCTTGATTGTAAATTTCTTTCGCCTTTGAGTATGATTCGCTGGCGCGCTGAATCTGTTCGTATGCACTTGGGATGTGTTCTTGAGTATCTATAGTACCTAGAAATTAGTAAATATTTCAAAAAGGGTACAGGAATACAGGTGTTGCCGATATTCCTGGGCTAAGTTCGTAGGCCTATGCATATAACAGGGTGCTGGAATTAAAGGCTACATACATGAATATTTGGTTCCGCTTGCGGACTGAGTCATCCTATGAAATCATATTATCAGCAAGGGGGATTTCTTAATGAAAGTAATGTTTTCATACATAACTCCTCCTAACCCTATCGTATCCAGGGACCACCGAGAAATTCCCAAGACTCCTCCATGCTCACGACCATAAAGCTCAAGTTGCTCGATTGTACCTCTTGTACGTGGGACTGGAGGGGCACCAATGATTTTTTTCGCCAATGTCCTCACTCTTGGTATGTTATCTTCGCGTCTTAGGAATCTTTTAGCAGATGATTCAAATATGTTTGACTTTTTCCAATCTGTAATCTTGATGTCCCCGACTCCATCACCGACATTCAAGCGGAAGAAAACCTCCTCACCCAGGATTTTCTTGACAGATATAGTTTGGTATTCACTGTTGGTAGTCATGTCCTTTAACACTCCTAGCAATGAAGGAAAATACCGGAAGAGATTTCCCCCTAGCCCCCTTGCTTTACGCTCTCCAGTACCTAAACTGAGAAGAACTTCAATTTTCTTTTGGGGCCATATTTCCTCCGCTTCCTCCTCGGCTAAATGCGCTGGATTATTGAAACCGCCAGTAGCAGCATCGATGAACTGGTGTTTGTCTATTTTTATTGGCTTAAAGACGAGTGGTGCAGCGGTAGTTGCCCGAATAGCCTGCCATATTGTGCACCTTTCACCATACTGCGTAGATGGCGAAGAGTATGTCCTGAAGTGAATTGCTGCGCCTTTACCAGTTACATATTCCTCCAGTAGCGTAGTCACAAAACTATCTCATATGGTAGATAAGTAGGTATTTGTTACTTCCAGGGACTAAAGGATAATGCAACTTACGTTCGGCAACAATTATTTCTGGAATCAAACAACGGCTCATCATCTGGCAAACCCCGCTCCCTCAATACCTCCTTGACTGCATCGACTACGTATGAACTCCGGAATCGGTAGCGCCTAGGCCCATATTTCTTTCCTTCCTTGAAAATCTTTTTTCCTAGTCTTTCGAAAGCAGATATACACTCAGGAACGGTCATCCTGAGTCTTCCAAGCATGATTGCTGCGATCCTAATTTTTGTATTAGCAGGCATTCTAATAACATTAATTAATGAAAGAGGAGATATATACCCTCCTGCAGATGTCCCACATATCAAGTCGAAGTATTCACATGGCTTTATATCAACATCAGGTGTCCCATTCAACACTCCTACTTCTTTCATCAATCCGTCGAGAATGCTAAGGCTAGCCATTACTCTAACACCTCCCCCATCTACAAAGCAAGGGGTCAATACTCTAGAGTATAATTAATAAATAAGCATTGTTTTGGACTTACCAAATACAAGAATACGAGGGCGCTGGTTTGAGGCTTCAGTCATTTTTGTTAGGCCTTTGTTATTGGTAACGAACACCTTAAAAGGATATTTGATGGTAGAGAGTTTTACTATATAACTTTCATTTGAGCTAGGCCCGACCTCCCTTTTAGAGGGGCCTCAAGGCTGGCCTCCATGCACAGAGAATGTGCTGCTCTGAAATGCACGAAGAGCATAACAATGGTGGAGTTTTGTGCAGTTGTGAGTTAATGCAGCTTCATAGTGATATAGATAGACCAATGTGCCTTGCCGTTGATAGCTAAGGAGGCCGAGATTCCCGAAGAAAGGACAGCACAGTGGTTGATAGAAGCAAGATTCAAAGCCGCATGCTATTTCGTTTGAACATTCCCGAGTTGTGAGATATTAATGGTGTAAGCAAGGCTTCGATGAACTGGCAGATGAACGGTTCTAGATATCTTCTTATGGTTTCTTTACGCGCTCGACTGCTGTCGCGCCTCCGAGGCACGACTCTTTTCACAGCTGACGTAGAAAGGTGGTGGGGAGCGAAATATTGACATTGGCTCTCGGTCCAATTTTCCATCCCCAAGAAAAACCCAGAAAATACGGCTACTTCGGAAACCGTGATGTAACACTGGTTAAGGAGTTGGTTTAGGAGCTTTAAGGCCATGAGCGGAATATGTCTAGATGGGTAAGCTAGTCCTTTTAGTGAGACCAGAAAGGTTCCAACCTTGAACCCTTGTGGCAGGGGCAATGGACCAATCGTTGAGAAACTATGGAGAAACTCGATTATCAAACATCGGTGAACTACTCTTGCAAGTGGTCCGCCACATCTTCTGCAATTTTGCGGGGCCGTCACCACTGGCTGCTCTATCAGAGATCCACGAAGCAAACCGAGGTTCCAAGCGAGATCGTAACTCTCCAGCAAAATCCTTCAGCGCATCCCGTTACCGCAGTGTAAATAACTTTATTTCCTGGTAAGAAGTTTTCTCAATCGATTCTCTTCAACGTCTTAGAGTCCGATCTCCGAATTTTCCGGATGTTTGTTGTATCGGTTCTATTCTAAAGCTGCCTGCCAGCGATCAGATGAAAACATTTGCAGACCAGGATGTCGTGTAACACTATCCGAAGATGCTTCGACTTCTTGCAATTCGTTAGACAGAAACCACTAGCCATAGACTCGTAGTTGTTTAACACTTGTAGTTGCTAGATCCCATAGTATTGTAGTTGCTATTGAACTAGACGCAGCAGAGGGCCTGATTTGTGTTCTGTGATGCTAAACTTCAGTAAAAGATGTTTCTCTTGAGAAGTACAAAAAGAATTCTTTGTGTCTCAATGGGGTTGCACAGAAGTCTACAGCGGTTAGGAAGCTGGTCATAGGTGCGGAAGGATTTTGAATGCGGACCGAATTAGTAACTTAAGGCAGTATGCAAGAATGTGGCGTACGATTTGTTTATCCCTTTGAGGCCCCACATTTCATACCCACTGATGGTCATGGAGCAATAGAGGCGCGCTTCCTTGAGAGCCCTCAGCAATGTCGTTTAGATCCTGACACGTATGGGGGCGGTATCGTCCGATCTTAATCACACGTAACGCATGATATCCGGCGAAAGTCTAGCCGGCGCATGTCTCTTGTGACGTGCGTTAAACTTTGCATATGAAAGCATAGCAGGTATGAGTATATATCTGCATTTGCATGGGGCTAGGCTGTCACAATAGCCAAACCAGTATCTAGTATTCATTGGTATTCATTGGTTATCCCAGCGAGTGATTGTGGGTGAATATATCGAAAGCCTAGTTTGCCTGTATTATTCACAGCCTTGTCAAATGTGAACGTCTAAAAAAGAAAAGTCTTACAGGGAAGTACGTAATACGAAGGATTAGCATGGAGATGCACACTCATGCTCACAAAACCTTGAGATATTATGATAAGCGTACTGTCAATCGATCGATAAGCCTGCCGCCAGAAAGGCCAAGTAGTGGATTCGTCAGTAATTGTCAGGTGATATAAATCTATGGTTTTGACAGGACATCTTATATATAAATGTGGAGAGAGTTTGTACTACGTTGGGGCGGAGTTGAAGCCCCGTTATGCATTCATTCTCACCCCTTCATATACGCAGCTGCAATATGAACAACAAAAGAAAGTATGTGCGGCTGCAGCACACCAAGCGGAAGGGTGTACGGGCACTGGAAATTAAGGCAAGTTGTTCTCTTAAGCATATTTTTCTGCTCCAATGGCTCTTGAGGGAGTTTAGTGTCTCGGATTTGCTGGTGCTGCTGGAAGAAGGTTGGTACTTGGGTTTGCAAACAGGCCCTACACAAATATGAGTATCTTTGGTTTAAAAGGCTCTCATAAAGTCTTTGAGAGGTGAGAGTCTTTAAAGCTACTCCTCCCTTTTAGTGCTCCAGGTTTCCGCGGAGAAAGTTGTCATTACATATGTAAACTACTAACAGCGTCCAGTGATGCGCAGCTTTAATCTACATGTATATCTTGCCTTCTAAAGTACATAGATCTATTTAAGTTTCCTAAGCCGTGTCTTGGGCGCGGCTTGCTACCCGAGAACCCTAACCCCATATGGATATATTTTACATCAATGCTAAGTTAAGGGGAATGGTGCCGTTCATAATTGAGTTATAGGTAATTGTTGGAATACTAAATAGAATACTAGTGAAAAAACGCATGGGCTGTTTGAGGGAATTTAAACCCCTTTTGGGATGTATGTATTAGATTATTGGTCCAATCCAACTACGCCCAGCCAGTCTACAACAATAACGCAATAGATAACAAAACACCTACAAAATATCTACCAATAGCCACCCATTGGCTGTTAACGAGCTGCTAGATCTATCACTCGAGGCTGTCACATTTGAGCCCTCTATTGTAACATCCGAGCTTCCAGCGTCTATAGCACTCCCATTTGTGGTTGAAGCCGTGCCCGAGACAGCAGGAGGCTTAGTCACAAACTACAGTATCGTCTCCAGTTCATCGTTAATAAAGCCACCATCGAGCATGACTTTAGTTGCGGCCCCATTCCCGCTATCATGCAAGTTAGTCACATCCTACATGTCATACAAAGGTTTATAAACTAAGTAACTTACTTACCACCTATAACATTTGATACTTTTGTCATAACCTCATAGGATCCTGAGTCAGGTATGTATGTATCTGCCTAGGCGGATGTGCTCAGATCCAACAAGAGCGCAGAGTTGATCTGATGACTGGAGTTACCGGTAGCGCTCAAGACTACAGTACAGAAGTCAGCGCAAGGAGCTGGAGCCGGTGATGTTGACGGGAGGGTTTTCTTATACCACTTTGACTTCTTAATGCTATAGATATCGATTTCTGACATTGGTGCCTATGTGAAATTCTCAGATTTTTCCTTAGGTATTTGAGAGGGAGAACATAGGATCCATTCACTGTCCCGCAAAACCTAACTATGACATCGCTATCGGCCGTCTTTAGATGTGTCGATTTAGCACCAGTCGTATCAATAGCCTTAAAGAGTGTTGTTTCGTTTATCCAGGCATCGTTTCCAAGTCATATACCAGCATATATCCAATCCCGGCACTATCTTTGTATCATTCTCGGATCAGGGACCGTCATATACACATTTCCACCTAGAGAGTACTCCTTATTGACTCCAGGAACCCATAAACTCTGATAGCTGAAAACCGGCAATGCTGGCGGTGTTGAATCCCAATGTATAGTTGAGTCAAGGGTAATGTTAACTGAAGTACAGGTTCCAGTGCTTATCTCATAGCGTATTTTCTTGCTACCGTCGACGAGTGCCTGCGAGCCCAAAGCGCTTTATCCTCATTTATGGTCTCTCAAGAAGCATTTCGGTATAATCCGGCTCTGTGTTCCACCATACGGGCCGAGAAACTCGAGAGACAATGTCAGGGAGATTATCAGTTTTGGCATGATTTTCAAAATCGTCCGTGGTCTGGAAACGCGTTTCGAGGTTAATAGATTGTAGGTAGTTGTCTATTGGCCGATTAGCATTGATTCTATCGGGGGATACTTAAGAGCTCTTACTTGGTCTGTATGTAGTATTTGTGGACCATAACATCCATCCTCTAATAATTTATATTTTATCATCCGTTTTTGTTAATAAATTCAAAAGCTTCATTAGATCAGACCCCAAGAGAATATAGTCGATGCAGGAACATACCTGACTGCATGCTTATCGAGTAGAAATATGCACCGTTGGCTTTAGGTCCCGGGCGCTGGATACTGCTATTAGCGCACCAAGACATATCCCGATTGAAGGCAACATCCTGTGGTTGGGCTGATACACATAAAAAGAAAATTTAAAGATTTCTGAAGAATCGCGAGGGAATTGACTCTTTGTGTATGTTACACACAGGGGTGCTGTCCCGATATGAAACCCTTTAAATGATCCTCCGGCAACAGGGGTTTTAGCTCCTATGATCCCTACTAGTGTGAGTGAAGCTCAGTGGCTGTAATCTATGCACAAATAGGTGGGGAGCAGCAAAGATTGTTAGGCCCAGGGTTCCTCGCATACAGGAGCTTTGGATCTAAGGTACAATATTGTCGAGTACAGAGGACAAATCCCAGAAAAATCAGCCACAGTACCTACTCCTCACACGATATCATGTTTTTCTAGATACTAATCTTCAATAGTTGGAAGAATAATTACCACACCCACCTTAAAATTAAAAGACTCTCCTTATATATTCATGTATGGTTTTGTGCTTTTTTTTGTACACATACGGGATTAAGCGAAGTAGATGCTCGCACATAGCCCGTCTCTCTATTTTAAAACTAATCCTTTTATTTGTCTGCGTTATTTGGCAACTGTTGGTATGTAAAGACGCTTTGCCTAATTACCTAATGCGCTTGTACATACCAAAGAAAACAAGGTCTATGGGGGCCAAAACTCATAGCTTTGGCTTGTCATCTGGTCATCTGGTCACTACTCGTCACTCGTTGATATTGCTGTGGGCACGGCTCGAGGTAGTTGTTCTTGCCAGAGTCTAATCATCCCCACCACCTTATCTCTCTCATATTTATCACCAGATAGGAACCCCACTCAGGAATGACTATCATTCGATCCCACCAGCATCTATTCATCATGAACTGACCCTTCCGGATCACGGAAACTCTAGGGCCATCAGGGAGGTATGTTATACTGCAATCGAAAGAGACTAGGGAGCCTTTCAATGATTTTAGGTTCTTGCTAATCACTCGGATAATTACCTAGTCAGCCCGTGTGGGCAACCCATTTAAACGATTTAAACTATATGGTAGTTCTACCTTCAGTTCACAGGATACTGTTTAAGGGGCTGTTGCAGAGCCTGTGTCATCGTTTTACCACTTGGTTGTTTTGGGTAAACCCTTTTGCTAGAAGCGAAGCGAAGATCAGTGACTAGTTCTGTGGCCGGACAGGTAAACCATCTTCACATGATTCAACTCACATCATACGTGCGGCATGGCTGATATTAGTCATAGGAATCTATTCTTCTTACGTGTAGTAAATACATGTAGTGACCTCCAACGCTCTCTATTGGCCAAAATGTCTCCCACTACCCTTTAGGTCCTTATCCAGTGGCGACAAGGGTAGTAGTGCGTATGAGAAATAGAGTATCAAATGTCTCTTTTAAGTCCTGGTTTTATTTTGTCGATATCAAGGCCAATTGGGCTCGATATTGAGTACCTTGCAGTCGAATTCATGGTCGAGTGATTTTGTGTGGAATTACGCAACCCTAAATTCCCTTTTTTCACGCTTAACGTATATTGGGGATAGAATTATTGACCTTAGATTTAGTGTCTTTGCCCGGATACCCACATTTTTTATTTGGTTTATGAGTGGCGGCGGGAATCTGATCAACAGCTTTGAGGGATTATATTCTCAACAAATAGAAGTGGGTAAGCGATGACTATACTATACTGTGCACTCTGGATCTAGTAATGTCTCATACCAAAGTTCACTCTCGAAATACAGTAATGATATCTAGTTGGCTATGTTTACTGACACATGGTCTTATATATTAAGGTTACCTAAAATTCTATGCACTGAGAACTGCCCTAAGTGCGGCACTGAGTTATGCATAATACAAACTCTTCCTAGGCTGATCCCATAACTTTGGGTATCGTGGGGCTACCTCTAGCTGATTGGCACTATTTACAAAGTTTAATAATTTATTTGAGAGACAAAGAGACTGAAAATAACTTGTCTGATAACTATTCTTGGTTTATCTTGGCTTATGGTATTGTTGAATTAGTTGGTCAACCCCACACCTTTGATTTCGTGTTTATACCCGTATCGACGGCTGATAAGAATGATATTCTAGAGTAATTTAGCTGTTGTAATGCTTTGGTCCCCTGCTTCGTCTGGCTACCGGCCAAACACCGCTACTACAGTTTATCAATCGATAAAAGCTTTGGCTGACCTCGAAACTCTTTTAATGTCGATCAAGATAATTGCTATGCATTACCCTAATAAATAGCCAGGTCTAGACTAAGGCTAGAAAACAGAGATGCCAAAGTGAACCATCGCACCATCGGATAGGGGACTAGGTGCAGTTGCAACTAATGCGTGGTGATCCGATAAGCGTTCTTAGCTACCCAGTCGCAGATCGACTTGGCCAAAGTACCGTGTACCTGGCTACCTAGCTCCTTAGTTATTCCCTAGCTGATGCCTATCCATACCTAGAAACGAGTTTCAGTAGGAGGGTGAGTCTGAAGGCTTGAGAGTTCTCTTAAAACAAAAAACCTCTAGAGCGAAGCTTAAAACAGCAATAATGTGGGAAAATTTTCGGCTAAGCGAAAGTGACATCACCGCGTGCCTATGGACGGCAAAGAAATCCGGAGGTATTGATTGGCTATGGTTGTATGAAGTTGCGACGGAGCAACAGGAAGGCTTGGGATTAAGGCAATCCCAAGGACAAAACTCCTGGGAGATATAATTCAAGGGAGCTTTGATCAACGGTGCGGGGAAATTACATATATAAATCCTCTGCTGGCGGTGGTACTCCTGGGTCATGAGCTCTGAGTAACCGTTTTATAACTCTACTTGAGATTTCTCTACTCTCCTAGACTTCTATATTATATCTGAATTAAACTATATCATATCGGTAGATAATGCCTTGCGGTGGCAGTTCCCAAGTTTTCGCCTTTACCACGCTGTCTCCAAGCTCCAAGCTTTCTCTCGCGTCATGTATGACTACTTCCTCACTACTCGATTTCGCTACCGCCTCTCCCGCGTTTATGGTCTTTCTTCGTACCCATTGTGAAGAAATAGTTCTCGCCGCCCTACGTACACAATACGGGTATATTCCTGACATATCTTCCTGGAACTGCTGCAACCTTCTCCCTCTATATACCAACCTACCTCACATTCCCAATACGCACGAACTAAGTCACAACCAGACGAAGACCCCTGTAGAAAGACAGCACAAGCGTGGAACCAGAGATACAACTGAGCTTCTTCAAGAGCTGCCTATTCTACAATGGTTAGTGGATGAAGAACAACTCTCAGAGAACGGCCGGAAGCTCCTCGATATCCTTCCACAGTCAGAACATAGTCTAGGTTTATACTATGCTGGTGTCCGGGGGCTGGTAAGATATTGCCAAAAATACACTGCGCTCTGTAGCTCCCTCGTTGCAAAACGGGATATCCACGAACAGATGCAAAGGTGGCTACAGGAGCGATACACCCCTTGGGGGATTAACGAGATGTGGTTCGTTGTTGATGCTTTGTACTCACGTATTGACGAAATTCTACCATCACTACGGGATGATCAGACACGGAGGGAGCAGTTACTAGGTGCACTTTTGTGCAAAATGGATATATTACGGGTGTGTGGTGGATATAATACCTTTTCGATTCCCCCATCCGCCACCGCCGAGGAGAAGACATTACAGCTACTTCTTGATAATGGAATAATCGAACTTCCGTCCACCCCCACAAGAGTTCCTCTCTCCGAGCTCCAGTGGAGAGTCCGTGATGGGTCTCACTCGCATTGGTTTACAACACCTACACAAAATGTATTATCTGGAAGATCAACGTCCTCTCACTCTTTATACTGGTCTTCCGAGCCTTCATCAGCTGCAAATTACGTTATTAGCCATGGTAACCATACTGGTGTGGGGCTTGAGCAGGGTGATATTGATCAGGCAAGCCTAGACCTAGCCAGAACACTACGCAATTGGCACGATATTAAGAATATGAAACTGATGGTGGTGGGTGTAGCTGCGAGAGCAAGCAGAGCCACGAGAACCAAGACCATCGGTCTTCGGCGTGGCGTGTGAACCAGTCGAAAGGGTTTCGTTGATTGGGGGATGATTGGGACTTAAGACATGAAGGCATTCTGGAGAGCGTTCTTGGCAGATGTCGTTTCTTGGTGATGTCACAAAGAAGTATTCGGTTACGATGAGGTCGGAAACTTGTTTGCGTGAGTGGTGGGTCTGATTTCATATATATGCTTGTTCTAGTGATTTGATTTATTCATTGAGTGGGTGGGTATCGATAGGTACATATATATGTATTTTACTCTAAGGAGCTATATCAAGGTCAGTAAGCAATGGTAAAAAATTAAACATGCTTTTATTTTCTAGTCAACCCGGTGGAACTATTAGCTACCAATTATATTTTATTAAGTAAAATATACTCTACATAATTTCTAGCTTTAATTATGGTCTAGTTAGGACTGGCTAATAATTTACGATTTGTGAGCTCGCTGAAATAGAGTCCACTGAGGAAATAAGAGTTACTATGCTGTGGTCTCATTGGATTATGCAAGTAGTTTGTTGATTTGTCATCAAGGACAACTCTAGATGGTCGAAGAAATCGATAAAAACAAGGGAGAATTTCCTCCTCAGGTTGTGGTATTTAGCTAGAGGCTTGAGTTTAGATCTTCTATCTGCCTTCACCGGGCTTTTACCAAAGATTTTCTTTGTTGTAGAATTCCGTAAGTATTTCTACAAGGGAAAAAGCAAGCAACCTCGCGCTCATAAGCTAAATCATGATGCGAAATACTAACTTGGCAATTTTTAATAGATTGAGACATTAGTGTTAAGATAAGACTTGAAAGCAATGAACTAGCTCGGGGCCGTCTATAAGAAAAAAGTACTAAAGAATTTCGTATTTCAACTAGAGAAGAAAGATAATTTTACTCTATAAATCCCTGATCTTGTAAGTTATCTATCTGCAACTAGAGTTGCCACTTGAAACAGTTAATGCTCCATGATTTATAAATTACGGACATCTTGCAACCTTTAAACACATCATAGATATCCTTGACACAAAAGCCACAGCACTTACAAAATGGATGATCTTACAGAAGCACTCAATGACTCTATGAGAGAGGTCGAGTTAGAGGTTGACCAAATGCTCATACACGAGCATCAGCTATACGTACAGTTTGTATATCTTGAGTTGAAAGAACGGGAGCTTGATCAATACATCATTTACATGCTCGGTAGCCCGCTAACACTCGATAACCAGGTGCTTATTACAGTTGCGGTTGCAATCCGGGTGAAGCTACGTGCGAAAGTGTTTGATGTAGCGCAGAGGTTGGCTGACTGTTGGGCGGAGATTGATGGTATGCATGCCGCATTGGTGGAGACGAATCATGATTTGTTTGGTTAGATGCAGTAGTAGTAGGCTGGTGAATCTGTAGTCCTTAGCTTTATCTTCTAGTATTTTGTAATCTCAGTAAGTTCCGTATTCAGTGCCAAGAACTATCTTAGAAGTGCATAGCAAATATAAAGTCTAGTAAATCATTCACCGCTTCCCTACAGCTGCGGTATTTCTAAATCCGACATGAAGTAGTAATCCTTGGGATCCGTGCGAATAATGAGAAACTGACAGCTGGAAGGAGTGATTGGTGGAAGTTTTGAGGTATTAGTGCGGGTGAGCTAGGCTGGGGTTGGTGGGGTTATTGTGAGTTTATTCTATAGTAGGAACTACTGGTAGCTTAGTTCATCGACGCTCTTTAGTAGAAATATTTGATTTTAACTGTTGTATCGACTCTTCCGACTCGTAATGATTCTACGGGACTATTGTCGAGTGGTATATCTTTACTTATATTGTATCAAGCTTAAATAGGAGGATCGAGTAGCTATATTGGCTCCTATCAGAGAATATAGCAGCTTATTATCATGATCAAGACATAATTTTCAATGAACCCTACCTTTAAAAAAAACAAAATATTACCTACATTATAATCATGGTATCTCACTGCATCTATAACTTTAGAATATGTTCACTACACATTGATTCCTAATCCTAGAAACTATGTTTTAATTCTAGATCAAAAATTTCAAACATTGCCAAGACCGTAGTCCAGTCCTCACCTTTATCCCCTTCTTCACTTTCCTCAATCGATACACCTGCTTGATACTGCTCTTTCAAGATCAAATTTAAATGGCAGATCTGCTGATGGCTATATTCAAGCTCCCGATCAACTACATCAAGTATTGAATTAACACAGTCATTGCCATATTCCCGTAGCTTATAAGATTCTTCGGAGAGTATAGCTAGCAAGCAATTCATGCCAGTAACACGGTCTAATTGGAGTTTACTGGAGTCGATGTGGCGTTCTGTGTTCTCTACTAGGAGTGTTAGTGACTCTATGTAGTTATTTGTGCTTGCTAAAAGCTCTAGAATTGCATTAGTAATTGAGGTGTCTATGGCTGACTTAAAGGATGTCATTGTGATTAACTCTGGTTGTGGTAGTGGATATATTCTGGCACTGTGGATGTGTGTGGAATCCGGTGGTGGGGATATTCTACGGAGGGTTACTATGAAGCTATTATAGGAATTTCAAAATCAAAGGGTTCTCGGGATGTTGAATTAAGCTTTCATGTGTTGTACAGCTATAATCATTCAAGTGTCTTAGGAACAAACTTGAGACAAGCAGTCTAGATTCATGAATTATCACTCATTAAAGAGGTAAGTTTGTCTGGCTACTTGCACTGCTAAATATAAATTATATATGATATGCTGAATTATGTTTCAAAAAGGTTTACTAAATGTGATATATGGGTTAATTACACAAGATTTATTCCATACATATAATTTATAAGCGAATGTGAGATTTATAGGCTCCCCCCAAAGTGGTTTATATTATTATTGGTAGCATAATTATAATAAATCGCGCCTAATTATACATATGAAACTAAAATTTGGATCCGGAAAAGCTAGATACGACGGAGAGGAATTAACATCAAGTGGAGAAATATACCTTCGGACTATATAAAAAATACTAAGTCTTTAAAAGAATAAAAACTATACATAGAAGGTTTATATCGTGAGGTAGAAATCACCCCAAAGGTGCCCATAGATATCTAGTCCTCAGAATCCTTGTTGACGTTTCCATTTACCCTTCCACCCCTTAAACCATGGACTATCCTCTAACGTCGAAACTTGCCACTCCTTCTCGATCAACCCGCTCTGCACCTGCTCCTCACTCCATTTATCAAACATTGGCAATAGAACATGCTCAATATGCCAGGTATTCTTATAATCCATCAATCCCTTCTTTCCCTCCCTTAGTAATTTTGACACGATCTGTGGAACTCCCGGCTCATCCTGAAACTCAGTAACTGGAGTGAATAAGGCCTTGAAATTGAACAAAATGGCGCCAGATAGTGGGAGTCTGCGTAGAGTTTGCCAGTCTACACGGAGGTGTAAATCGGACAGTGCCAGTCCTGGATCTTGTGAGAGGCGGTGGAGCTCAGACGGGTCCCCGGGGGGTGCGAAAAGGGGCTGTCCAACCTCAATTCCCCATGAGCCACGCTGGATTGGTGCGTTTGGGAGGATTTTAGTAAAGTACCTAGAGTAGTTAGCATAAAGTAAGAAGGAAAGATTTTCAAGTAGATATTGGAAGTACCGATCTAGTGAGAATTTTAATTTCTCCTTATAGTCAGGGACAGGAGCATGTATCTCAGCCAAAGTCATTCCTATTTTTGTCCCCAGACTCCATCCTATGCTACTACAGATAATACCAGCCTTAAACCTATACTGCCCAGTTTCTGTATCCGGTAGTGTAATCGCGAAATCTTCCGGAACGTTCTCTAGAAGAACGATGAGAGGGCTCATTTCTCTGATGCGGAACTCTTTATCGAGGATCCTATTGACGAACAAGTCTGGTGCCGACCCGGGAATTGTGCTTATGAGGGAAAAGTACCGAGGGTATCGAGCAACCAGAAATTGTAGGCACATTTCCATCGACTCTTTGCATGCTGCTTCTGTGCCTGGGAGACTGTCTAAGATCATTCTTCCGTGTAAGTCGAACAGCTTTTTTCGCTGGCGGATTCTCTCAATGTATGTATTTTCGAGCTCAAGCCACCAGTCGGGTTCCATCTTCCAAAAAGCTGTCATTATCATCAACACCACTCTGTAAATAGATAGGGTATATTTTGCCAACTTTAGGCGTTATTGGGATACTATGAAGGAATTCAAGAAGCTGGGGATAACATTTGTTACTTGGGGTACGTACCCATAGTTTGGTGGTATGTCCATCGAAAGGGTCGGTAAGGTCTGGGTAGCGCTGTTTCGATACGAAACTCAGGGTAAGGGTGCGGTAGTCTAACCCCGCTCAATCCAGCATAGTCTGGGAAATCTCCAAAACTCTTTATCTCCTCCGCTGATCGATTTGTGATGGGTAATTCCCCCAAGGGCGTATCGGAGGTAGCTGTTGAAGGTGAAGCAGTGGATCCGCGACGGGATGGTAGAATGTTTGTTATTAATGCAGCTATTGAGGGTCTCCGCCGGCTTGGAAGATCAGGTGGTGGTGGTGGTGAAGACTGAAATGGTATATCGATGGGAGTAGTCCTCTTGGTGGAGGGGACTGGTTTCTCGGTGATCAACTGTTCAAAGCTACCACCCCCCTTTGAAGTAGGGCTCACAGATCGCGGAGGAGTATCCGCAGTAGAAACAGGTCTCCTGTTGCTAACCCACTGGCGCTCGAATGGTAGATAAAAATGTACGACAAAGGCCAGGACTATTAAAGCTGCAAAGCAGGAATAGAAAAGTGACCCATCAAGCATTGCGAAGCTGTCGACTATCCTCTCCAAGCGGACAGTTACTGGGTTAAATTGAGATAGGAGGAATAACTCCCTGTAATTAGTTAAATAGGGATTTTGTGCACGTGGCTTGATGGGCGGGGGTGTACACTCTCGGGCGTTAAAAGGTTTTAAATGCTGTTCCTACTTGTGATATTCAGCCACAGTTAATAATTGGTAATTTGGTAGGGAGTTTAGGTCGTTACCTTGCCGTTCTCAAATATCACTTCAACTCCGCGGAGAATGTGATATATATATATAGCTGCCTCAACTGGGACCTTTCTACGCGATCAACGGTATGTGTATCTATGCCCTTTTTTGATGCTATGGGAATCATGAGGGGGCTCTTGACCGTTTCGGCGTGATACTATTATTATTCTCTCTATCTTAAGAGTGTACAAAAAGTATAATTCCTTCTTATTTGTAGATGGCCTTTCCGTCCCTTCCGTAATTTCCTTAGAAATTCTTCTAATTCAATTATATTGGGGCTGGCGGCAGTTCTCGTCGTGCAAGCCCAGCTAATAGAAGTTACATGCGCTAGGCAAAGCGACACGGATGAAGAATGAGTGTGATAAATCTTATACTTGCATGGCTAAGTTCATGCCCTTCACTAAAACGATGTAGTTCGGCGCGCCACGGGTCGTCCGTTCTTCAGGTGGGGCAGCTATTTCTTTTTCTTCTAGAGGCGGAACACCGACGACGTCGGGGGTCCACGAGATAGGAAAAAAGATCACCCGGTATATCTTATACCCAATAGATGACCACCTCCAGTATTTTCTTTGACGTCGACTCTTATGTGTTTAGCCTTTTCAACAAATCTCAGAGGCGCACAACATTCCTTCTATTTGTTCTCCTAGGAAGGGAGGTGTATGCTTCTATGTATAATTTATACCTTGCTTTTCCTTTCTTCCAGATCACCATCGATTCGGATCTACCCTGATAAGCGGGCGGGGAAAAGCCTTGTTCGTGTGGGAGACGAAGGGATTATTTTACCCAATCGGGAATGTAGCTCCCTGGCTTGTGCTTTACTTATTCGCTTGAGAAGCTTGGGGCGGAAACGATAGAGAGTAGCCCAAGAGAAGCGACAACGAGCGAGCAGCTTGTCAGAACTGTATTTCAGAATTGCACTTTGAAACCGCTTAACGATTTAGGATTCTCGGAAACGTTCCCAATTGCAAGGTATCAATCAAGGTTAATTTCTTATCGATAAGAAGCGTATAGATCAGTTCTAGGCCTATATTACCGACAGTCTGGTACACCGGAATTACGATAATATGTACAAACACAGGATGAAACCTCGTAGGAAATAAGGCATTGTGCCTCTATATTCGTCGGCCCGTGGTAGGCTCTCTGCTGCGGTCCCTATGCTCCCAGGCACGAGGTACTGGCATGGGACATGTTCGAGCCGGGTGGAACCTCCAAGACCCTCTCTATGTAGGTAATGTAGGTAATCATCAATACTCAAATACCTAGGTTTTTCGGGTAAAGGTTCGGCACTTTGCTGTTGTAGTTTATGTTGTGTACGTAGTAGTAGATACGTGTTTGCTGTTCGCTCTAATCCCCCGTCTTGGCCTGCATAGAATTACTATTTCACACCTAAACAATATAAACGAAACTCTAGATATCGTAGCGGCCCCATTAACCATACTGGATTTAGGCGTCAATTGAGTTTTAGAAAAGCTGTAATCACAGGTGATACCAAATCGTACGTGGCTCCGTCTAAGATGACTGTGGTGTGATGCAACGAGAGAAATGAGAACTAGAACTCAATAGTCAACGATGGTTGATATTTTGTGTGTCGCCTGGCAAGTGGCCGCAGCTTCTCCGGGTATAGCCTGATCATATAAGACGTTTTATCATTTTGTGAGTCTCAATTTCCGAGATAGTCCCGTAAATGTCTCAGGACTCCGAGCGTCAATGTCTTAGATTACGAGAAAACCCGCTGGGAGGTTCTGTAGCATAGAGAGGCTTGACGTCATGCATATAGGTAAGGATGTCGCTTGGGGAGTATCTTTCTCCTTACTGGGGGCCTTCTTTTGTGAAGAGTTAAGGATATCTAGAGAGGAAAGTGAAGCCGACCTGACCCTGTTTTAGTCAATGCTTAATTATACTCCTCTGAGCCATGATAAGGCGACAGTTTCTTACCTTTATTCTTGTTGATCTGGATCTTGGTTAGAGATCAATAAAAAATTTGTTTTTCGATGCGCTTTGATGATCCGAGGTTAAATAAGGAGCCCCTCACCCCTCACTACTCTATTCACATAAAGAGGGGATTTGCGGAGATCAGAGCCATATTGCGCGAGAGTTTTGTATTCTTCTCTGGGGGAGATTTCGATGGTTTCTAGAGTTCCACGTATCACCAGGGCTGGGTGGCTGAACTGAATCATGGACAGCTAGGAACTCCGCGAGGTGAGGTACATATTAGGAACAGGTGATTATCAGTGGAATTAACCTATTCCCGCAAAAAACTCAAAAACTAATAACATAATAGAGCCTAAGGCTTACGGGATATACATCGGAAAACATATCGCCCTAAAAGCCTTACACGATTGCCGGAGTTCTTCTAGGTAGATTAGTAAATATGGCTTTCAACATGGAGCGCCCCTATCCGAGTGATAAACCATGAGTCAACGCTGTTACTGCTGGGCAACTGGGGACTTCGCAGAAGTAACCTAGCATACCTCTAGTTATCTTACTCGACTCAGTAGAAGAAGGGCGAAACCCAGATACTGTATTCTCCAGCTTAGCACCCAGGACACTCGATTATGAGGCTGACTAATCTTAGCCCCACCTTACAGCCTCAACACCACAACTTCAATATTCCCACCATCGACGTCATCAGTTTTTTACCAGAAAATAACCAATCCTTTTTCATTATCATCATCAAAGCAGAAATTAAAGGCCATGGCTTCCACAAACGAGCTCCCGCCTACATTACCAGAACTTCGTGAGAATCTCAACGCCATCCTCTCAAACCCGTTAGAAAACGAGCTCGATGTCCGTCTAGTTGAGGCTTTCACAGCTCAACTCACTGGTCAGCTTTCTCTAATCACTATATTTACCTCCTGTCTGTTATTCCTGACGATTTAATAATATAGAGCAACACTTGAGTCCCCTCATTTCTACTCTAGTTCCACTGGTGGCGTCTGCACTGGCAGTGCTTCGCCAAGACCCAACACCTATAACCAACCTTCTCTTGCGTCTGCTCTCCGCAGCTGCTTTCACTGAGATCCTTACTTTTGCCGAGCAGGAGAAAACAGTTCAACTGCTATCAGCTCCTTCACCATCGGTTCGACAGCTTGGGCTATGGATTATCCAGAAGGCCACCTCCTTAGCTTCTGACGTCAGTATCGTTGCTACTTGGTCTGACGTCATCAAAAAGCTTATTGAGGTACTGTTGCTGGATGATGATACGGGTGTTGCATCAAAAGCTGTGAATGTCCTCATTGAATTGCTATCAACGGATTTACCACTAAAGGGGGGAACTGGTCTACTATGGAGACGGGTTATGGAAGACAAAGGAGTGTATGAATTATTTTTCAAGATCTGTTCTTGGAAAGGCGATGAACTACCCGGAGGCAAAAAATCAAAGACACAAGGGCAAGGGAGACTTTTGCAGCTTGTTGCGAAGATGGCGGCGCTGGACTTCGACGCTGTTGCAACTTCAGCGTTTCCAGAAATCGATTCCAAGTATACTGGTGGTGAAGCTTGTAAAGGACTTCTAGAGTTTGCTGCACGATATACAGTGAATAGAGAAGAAGATGTCATGATGCATATGGTATTACTCGATTTCTACACTGCTTTACTTCAGGAGACCGGTGTCACTAGCGAGACTTCAACAAAGGCACTGGATTATCTAGAAGCTTCAGGGCTTCATGGGTCCACTGCAGGGCGATATCTCGCTCCTGGTGCATATTCAGATGATATGATTGATCAACAACTCTTGGAATCTAAAGCAGCGGAATATATCGCGACTTTTGCAAGGCTACATCCTGTACAGCTCCTTTCCTCGCCTTCACCTAATATTCCAGATGGAAGGAACCCGAAAAGACGAAGGATGTCATTAGGAACGGGTCCACCAGCACCGGCAAAATCCCTGGTTGATTCGCTCCTCGATAGAATTGGGTCTATTCTTGAGAATAACCTCCAGCAGCCACATACCCCTTCCCTTGATATCCTTTCCTCCTTCCCTACCTCGGTACTTAATACCAGTGCTGGAAAACGGGTTATCGCCATGATACCTATATCTCCGCCATTTCCAGGATACATCAATACCTTGACGGATGTGATCTGCAAACAAGGTAGTGACAGAGAAATCTATGACCACTACGCTTCCGCTCATCCTGACATGTGGCAAAAAATTACTTCCTACATATCTGCGCTTGCACTGCGTGATGTAGTCCTTTCCTGCATGAATTTCATCGAGAAGCTCATCATCGTGCAAGACTCGACTGGGGCGTATTGGGGAGTGAAAGAAGTTGTTAATGCTCCTGGGGTTATGACGTTTTTGATTACGCCACCGCAGAGGTTTGCGGGTTCCGCTAGAGATCCTATGAGCGCTGCATTTACAGTTGCGACGAGGAAGCTAGAGGTTTTAGAGACAGTATTGAGAGTTCTGGGGAGGGCAGGGAATGAAGTTCCTGGTGGAGAAGGGTGGAAGGTAGTTGTGGAAGAGAGAATTAGAGTTGGGTTATGGGGAAATGCAGCGGGTGGGGAGGTTGCTACTATGGAGATGTAATGGTTTCATGCTCATAGTTTCTTACAGTAGGAATAACGTCACTAGTGGGATCTTATCTTGGACTTGACAGATCTTATAAATATATGCAGGCGTTGTAGGCTTCTAGTATGTGTTAACCATGTATTTTAAAATATCTATTACCTAGTCCCTCTCAGGTGCTATGTGCAGGAATGATAGCATCTAACCGTTAAGTAAGCTACTCGTGCACATCACATTCCATAGTAGTTATTTGCTTGCTATCTAGTAGGAGAAATATACCAAGGAAACGTTATTTATTTAATAATTTTAAGTTGCTGGATGTCAAGTCTATGCCACGGGTGATATGTTGATGGAATATAGCTGCACTGGCTGTGTGCGGGCGTTCCATAAAGAAGGCTTGGTCCGCTGGGCATTGGGCTGCGGGAACTCAGTATCCCTTAAACCGTCACACCCAACCGTTCGGGACAGGTCTTTCAATGATATAACCCAACCACAGCTCCAATAGATATTACAGGAATTATGCTAGAAATTTAGACTAAATATTCTAAATAATTATCATTATAAATTCAGTGGGTTATATAGCTAGTGGTTGGGTAGCAAGGCTGGAAAAGACCAGTCCCACTCGGGACCCTTGACGGTCCAAGGGATACCTTAGTAATAAGAATGTCTTACAAGTGACTTTGAGCACCTTCACTCGTAATCCCCACAGTATCCAACCACTACTCCTATTTGGTAACCCTACTTTGAGCGATTGAGCGAGTAAAATCCCATTC
The DNA here is from genome assembly GCA_033030425.1 of Verpa conica. Lineage (NCBI taxonomy): Eukaryota > Fungi > Ascomycota > Pezizomycetes > Pezizales > Morchellaceae > Verpa > Verpa conica. The sequence goes on along the minus strand of JAUFSD010000021.1, from coordinate 238,302 downwards.
ACCAGGGATATATGTGTTTACGGGGGTAATAACAGTAGGTCTTAAGAATAGCCAGAATTTTGAATACGAGGGGACGCCACCCCCCATAAACCTCCGGCAGACATGAATGCTGAAAGAGTCAAGTGCAACCTTAATTCAAGTTCGATGTTGTACTAAGTATGACCGCGTTGTCTCGAGCCCAATTTCCAGGTTAGATGCTGTGGGCGTTGTCTTAAAATCCCACATTTCTCTTCAAGCAGGCTTGTACTTTACCTAACTCGCTAAGCACCGCATATGCTGTGTAGGCCAGTCTCACATGGGGGGAGACACCCATGCACGACCTGTACTAGGGGTAGGGGGGTGAAGATGGGACTCCACTCTATGGGGTCACCATAGAAAAGTTGTGAGACCCGTTCCATCTTCACCCCCCTACCCCTAGTACATCTATCACGAAGTCTTCAGAGACCTTTTTAGAGATCCACTATTTTGTGGTGGGGCTGCTTGTTTACGTAGCGGGAGGATTAGTTGTGATGTATTTGCCACCACAATAGATGTATCCACAAATCAGTCATGCGGTGTACAAGGCTACTGATGAGGTCTAGTTCTGAAATCACCATAGCTGCTTTTTTTTTTTGCCAGCGCAAATCTATAGTAGCCTTAACCCTCCTCCCCCTCCTCCCCCGGCTGTGCGTTTTTGATGTTCCGTTACCCAGGCATGTAATGTCATCTGGGTACGCGGGCATAATTTCTTAGGTAAAAGGCCACCCAATATAATATAGTATACTGGCTTTTTTATAGTTTTAAATATTTGGAGTCTGGTAGTAAGCTCACCTTAGGCCATAGTTTATAACTAAATGCTAGATTTTATGCCTAGAAATAGAAAATAAAATTATATGGTTTTTTTGAAAAAAAGATAGTAAGTACCCTATGTAGGATAATGTCACTTCACCGAGAATTATCAGCCTTATATCTAGGCGGGGGAGGGGGGGTTGAACATTGCTGCTGAATGAGATTTCTATCAGCATGTGATATCTATTGAATTTATTTTTCCGCTATATACGTATACCTACTACTCTTAGGGTGAGATATATATTGTGCTGTGTGGCACTTACTATTCTTAATATTCTCAGTTATATCATAAAACCTTTTATAATCCCACCCTATCAACGCTCTACTCCTATCAAGTCTCTAGGGGACCGAGAGGGGCTATAGGGGCTTAGAAGCTAGCTAGCTTAATAACAAAGTTTCTTACCTAGATATTTCTATGATCTTGGCAAAGGTATGGAATTAAGAAGGTAAGGTTTATTGTGGTACTATACCAGGTCTTGCAGATCTACCAGCATACTGGCATAGGCGATTTCGGTTCTGACTGGGTTTTAATTTATGTTTGTTTGGTAGCATGATTATAAGCGAGAGAGAGCAAAAGCCTGCTTTCAATATTATCAGGCATTGTATGCAGAATATTACCAATGGGTGCCTTATAGATTCAAGTTTTATAAGGCAAGGCTCAAAGATATGCGGAGTAACCCCACTTACCTTTGAGCCTTGGCAGGGATTTAGCTAGTAGCTATACTCTTTCCGAGGAGTAATCTGCAGTGGCCGCGATCTGAGGATTTAATTAGTTGAATGAATGGTTGAATTAACCACAAGTACATGGAGCCCAAAGGCTAAGGTACATGTACTCGCACCTCGCACTAAATAACAAAAAGCAAAAACAGAAATAACAAAATGTAAAAACACAAACAAATCTCTACTACTAGTCTAATATGCCTTCTTCTTTCCCTCTCATCGCCCTCTCTCCTCGTTCTCTCTGATCATTAGATTTTAGGTATGATGATTTTCCTACGATAAGTATAGTACGTATGTAGTAGTAGATAGCTCGCTTGCCACGCCACCGGCAGACTGGTAATAGGAGTAGGGGTGTGAAGCGGAGATCTCCACTCTATAGGGTTACTATAGAGAATTGTGAGACCTGTTCCATCTTCACCCCCTTCCCTAGTACTAGAGTAAAGCACCAACCCTGCCGCCTAACAAGCCTTTCTTATACAGTCGTTTAATTTGACCTATCAGTTATCCAAGGATAAACCTGCAACTTAACGGATCTGAACCATCACGGGCCGCGTTTTCCACAAGCTAGATCTTGCGGGTTTCCTCCACGGATCGGATAAATGTAGGGGGAAGCACAGATATATATATATGTCCTCCTACCTGGGGTGGGGCATCTTTTTAGTTGTCTATCCTACCTTTGGTCTTTGGTACTTCACATACCTTTACGCCATAATGTTGGAGCTACTCAGCACACAGTCCCTGCTCGAGCAATGGAGTTTACTTCAGATCACTGGAGTATTCCTGTTTATCTCTCTTCCGATCTATTTGGTTTACTTGGGTATCATGAACCGTTACTTTCATCCACTCTCGCAGTTCCCGGGACCTTTCTGGGCTAGCATTACGCCTCTCTATCACATCTACGTCTTCCTCCAGGCCGAAGAGCACATTTCAATTGAGAAGCTTCATAAGAAATACGGTAGCTCTTCCTATTGTTGTGTTTAAGATATGGTATTTGGTAGCTGATCGGTGCATTGACTTCCTTCTCCCCTTTTATTTCCTTCTATAGGCCCGGTTTTTAGATATGCACCCGATTTATTGACTTTCGCGGATCCAAAGATGATACCGATCATATACCATAGATATGCCGATAAGACTGAATACCGTGTGGATATTCCTGGCGAAGCGATGCATGTGCTTGCCTACGAAGGTCATAAGGAGCATGCAGCATGCAGGAAGAGGATTGCTGGTCCGGTAAGTACCGAATACTACTTTCCGAGCAGGCCCATGGTGCATGAAACTTATATTATAGAATGTATTCTAGTATAGTATGAGCGCTGCTAGAGAGATGGAGCCAATGATTGATGATCGCATCAGGGAGTGGAAGAGTAAAATAGATGAAGGATATGTTCAAACTGGAGCTAAGTTGGACTATGCGAAATGGTCTCAGTACGTCTTTCTACCCCCCCACTCAAGAATAATTCTAACATAGCCGACCTGGTTTTAGATATTTCGCCTATGATGGTGATTCCTCTATAGCTTCTGGTGGGATTATTTATTGTAGAAGGTGCTGATGAGAATAATTTTCGTTTAGTGATTAGTGAGGTTGCGTTCGGAAAACCTTTCGGCTTTATGGCGACGGACTCCGATGTGAATGGCTTGATCAACGCTTTCCATGTTGGTTTCAAGATTTTAATTGTAATAATTCGATGGGAAAGTCTCAAAAAGCTACTTGGTCATCCGTTTGTGGCCAAATACCTGAGACCGGATATGAATAAGGAGGTTGGAATTGGCCATATGATTGAGGTAATCGCTTGTTTTCACCAGTTTATAGTGGTCACAAAGGTAGAAGAATACTAAAATCTATACGATTGGACTATATAGGAGCGCAATAAATTAGTTGATGAACGGATAAGATCAACAGAAACACTTCAGAGGATTGATATGATGCAACAGTAAGGATACACTCGACACATTATCTGTGACCAGGAACTAACCAACATGTCCACTCTACAAAGTTTCTTAAATAACAGTAAGACCGAAGGAGGCATGACTATCCCAGAAGTACGGTCCGAACTTCTCAACATAATGTAAATCCCCCCCTCCCCCTCAAAGGCCTACATGCCTCACTCCATACTTACCTTCATAAACAGGTTCGCAGGCTCCGACACAACTGCCGCAACACTCCGAGGTATCTTAATAAACGTACTCCTCACCCCCGGCTGCTACGACAGACTCATCGCCGAAATCGACGACTACGTCAACTCGCGGCCCAAATTCTCCGTCATCAGCTACGATGACGCGCAGAAGCTCAAATACCTAACTGCCTGCATCAAAGAATCGATGAGATACTCGCCGTCCTCCCCCACTATACTCCCGCGAGCGTCGGTCAAGGGTGGGCTTACTCTCGGGGATGGACGCTATATCCCAGAGGGGGTTAAGTTGACTTCGAACTCCCATGTTAGTCAGCGGAATAAAGAGCTCTATGGGGAGGATGCGGATGTGTTTAATCCCGATAGATGGTTGGAGTCGGATGTGAAGGTGAAGAATATGGAGAGGTATGATTTGCACTTTGGTGCTGGCGCGAGAGTCTGCTTGGGGAAGAATATTGCATATTTGGAACTGTGGAAGGGTACATTCGAGGTTAGCTCCCCCCCTCCATGTAGTTTTGGTCTATTAATAAGGAGGACTGTTTAACTGACTTGGGTATTTGTAGTTTTTCCGAACCTATAAAATAACTTTGATTGAGCCTGAAAAGATCAAGTTCATAAACATGGCAATTTTGACCCATGAGAACTTATGGCTTAATCTCGAGAAGCGGGTTTAGTGTTTGGAATAGTGTTTATAAGCAGATAATTCATATTTATTTTTATGTGGTGATTTATATAAGGGCAGAATTGATTTTGTAGAAACGTGTTTTGAGGGCTCGTTGGAAGTATAAGACAATTGAACTTGCGGTATATACCCCTGAAAGGTAGTAATTTTGGTGCTTTTCATCACACTAGCTAGTAGTGTTCTTTCAGATTACATTTGTGGTTCTAGTTATCTTTTGTATTTCTATATATGGCTATAAATATATATAGAGGGCAGCTGGCTAGGTATACATGGAAGAGGTAAGAGAGGTAAGTATAGATTTATCTTATTTCTTTACTTATGAGTTACTGTACTCATATAGTATCATTACTAGAGCTTCGTTCATATCCTTATGATAAACCCTGGTTGGCCAATAATGTCTCATAAGTTTACATCTGCTTATTCGCTACTGATAAAATCCCTAACCCTGGATATAGCGAAGCTTGTGCCACATCAGAAATGGGTTGCCTAAACACCGCCATCGGCCACGTTTGTGTATTTAGATTGATTGTTATATGGATGCGATAAACGTTCTCCGTCGCAATACCAACGATAAAATGGCCCCCAAAGTCCTTCCCACTGGTGCATACATTATTCGAAACAAGGCAAAGGACAAAGTCATACATATCGCCAAACCCAATATAGCAGCCACTACAGAGTCTGGGGAGTTGGAGCTTACAGACCGCGACGAAAACACATATCCAGAGCAGCAGATATGGTGGGTCGAGCGAATCCCCGAATGCGAGCACCTGGATGATCCAATCTATGTAATCACAAACCCTGCAAGTGGGAAGTATCTTAGCGTCTCGGAGGAATTTGATCACACTTCAATCACCCAGTATAATGGAGGAATATTGCAGAAGTGGAGGCTTCTCGAACCAGATAGTAAATATTTGGAAGAAGGGGGGTTAGTTTTATTTTAGCCTAAAGCAAAAGATATTCAGTGAAGTGTATCCTGAACCTTTACTAATGTCTTGTCCTGGAGCTTAGGGCATATTATGTTATAAGTGACCTTACACGAACGGATTCATTCGATGGGACAGATATTACAGCGGGGCTATATTCCCTTAATACTGGTGAAGTGGACCAGTGCTGGGAGTTCATTGAGCCAGAAACCAAGTATCCCTCTGGGTGGTTTGAAATCACTAATTTAGAGGCTGGAAGTGTTCTCAACCATACATATCTTACATCACCCCCTCGACTCATATATCCTCCAGAAAAGAACAAAGAGTTCAAACTGCCGATGTATCGCGAGCGATGGGGAACTCAGTGGACAATCTCCCGATACGCTACCAACTGTACCGAAACAAGAACCGAGAGTGGGGATGCATCATGGATAATTAAAAACCGACTTACTGGCGGACGGCTTAGCCTAGATTATTCTATGCGTGTAGTTGCTGGGCAGTACAATGGGTCGGTCGATGATTGTGAAAGGTGGATGCTAAAATTTCGGGGTGATGAGACTGCTTGGAGAATCCGAAATAAGGAGAATTCTTGCTACCTTGAGCAAGTAGAAGAAGATATGACTATCAATGGCATAAAGGTGGTGTGTAATGAACCGAATTGCAGGAGGTTGCCAATGGACAAGCATAAGAAGTGGTGCTTCAGGTATGTATAGTATTCTCTAGTGTCTCAAATAATACTTAAAGCTAATATTAAAGCAGGCGACTAGGTGATCATACATGAGAGTATTCAGATGAAGCCTTTGATTATTTCCATCTTTCACCGAGTTATACATCTAGCTAGAAGTTTTCTTTTTCTTATATTGTCGATTGAGTACTTGTGCGGTTTATGTATTTATAGACATGAGCCCGGCCGGCCCATGACTCGACTCTTGAATATTACGGCTTGTAAAGCCCGAGCCTGACGGTCAGACTATAAAGAAATTACTGAGAGTCAATGACTATCACGACTTAAATTCTGAACGGGGCGGTAGACTGAATCCTTTCTTGAAAACAAGTCCAAAGCCTGCTTTCATACTTAGGGTATATCCTAGTCTCGTACCCAGCTCCTGCGTGGTGTTGCGTAGAAAAAACGCCTTTCTCATGGGCTTTGGATCTCTGTTCTTCAATTGACGTTTATCATGTTAAACGGTATATATAACCCCGCGGATAGTTATAACTAATCCACACCGTTGCCAAGACCTCTTCCTGCAGCGATCTAATTACTCTGTCCATGGGAGCGGCTCTTGCTTGTAACAGCTTCCCATTTGCCCAGTCATGACTTAATTGAGACCTACGTTCCCAGGCACCTTTACACGCTCCGAGTAAACCATCTAGAAAGTACACGTACCTTACTGTATATATACACTGAAGAAACAAAAGATTACCAGTCGAAACAATAACTTCAGTCCCTCTCTCTAGATAAAAAAGAAAAGGTTCTTTTTTTCCACCCAACCAACTCCCAAGATTTTGTAGGCTGACTTGGCAAAAACCAATAATCCCAGACTGCATGTTGGACCCGGATATTCGCTTTCATCCGACCCCGGGGGGGGGAGGGGGATAGTCTATTACAAATCTACATTCACCAGTTCTCGGGACGGATGCCGCACTATGCGATTACCGTCTTATCTTTTGAGTAGAGAGTACATGTATGTAGAGAGAGCAACCTATCTACCTCTACTCTACCTACACTCCCCCCTTCACCAACACTTCTCATAACTCTCCAGCTCGGATCACCAAAGAAAAAAAAAGAGAATAAAGATAAAAAAATAACAAGTAATGGCTCATTCACGCCTCGTTGCAATGGCTTCGGCCTCTACTATGAGTACTTGCTCTACAACAGCTATCGAAGAAGGCGCGCCCGCAGATCTTTCCCATCACATCAACTCGGTCAGCCGCGCACGTAAGCCGAATGAGATGAAGAGTTTGTACAAGTATTTTATGCTTCCTGGAATGACAAATTTGGCTGGTGGTTCGTATAGGCTTCTCGTAGCTATACTGTATAGTTACAGTCCTATACATTGGATAATCAACTAATTGTCTCAAGGTCTTCCCTTTCCCGGATACTTCCCCTTCGACACGCTCGAATCAAAGATATCGACACCTACACGTTTCGTATCCGAGCTCGCCGCCCAATTCCACTCTCTGCCCCCAACAGCGCCCTCAACACCGTCCTCCCTCCTCTCACTCTTCTCCTTCGGCGGTAAGCCCACCCCCGTACAATCACCCTCAGAAGACGCCCACAAATCCGACCACTTTTCAATCCCCAAGTTCTCCCCCCACTCATCTCCCGAGACCCGGATCGATGTCGCCACCGCACTGCAGTACACCTTCGTAACGGGTCTGGTACCACTGACGAGCTTCGTCAAAGACTTCGCACTGAACCACCTGCACGGGGGGAGGATCCCATACACAAACCCTGGGCCCGAGATCGCGCTCACATGCGGCAACACCGACGGTCTCGGTAAAGCGATCTCACTCCTCGGCGAGCGGGGGGACAACATGTTAGTCGAGGAATTCACATACCCAGGCGGACTGCAAACGGCAGCACCGTACGGTATCGGCATCGTCCCGGTTGGAATGGACTCGGAGGGTATGCGTGTGGAGGGTAAAGGAGGCCTACGGGATGTGCTCGAACACTGGGACGAAAGGATCAACGGGCGAAGACCACACCTCATGTACACAGTCACCATCGGCCAGAACCCAACAGGAGGGACCCTCTCCCTAGAGCGCAGAAAAGCAATCTATGAGCTCTGCGAGAGGTTCGATATCATCATAATCGAAGACGACCCATACTGGTATCTCCAATACACCGAGTCGTCTCATCCGGACCCGGAGGCCCCGTTCAAGGACGAGAATGGGAAGTATGCGTTCTTGGAGGCTATGACGCCGAGTTTCCTCACTATCGATAAGAGCGGGCGTGTCATCCGCCTCGACACCTTCTCAAAGACTGTTGCGCCGGGATGTCGGCTCGGGTGGATCACTGCCCAGCCAGAGTTCATAGAGCGTATCACTCGCATCACTGAAGCGTCCACGCAGGCTCCGTCTGGGTTCTCACAGGCGATGGTGGCCCAGTTGCTGAATGTGTGGGGAATGGACGGGTGGGTCAAGTGGCTTGAGAACCTACGCAGGCTTTACGAGGAGCGAATGGTGTTGATGTGCGACGCGCTGGAGAAGCATGCTAGCACGGTTGTGTCTATGTCTGATGAGGTTGACGGGGTTGTGGTCGAGAAGGTGCGCATGTATGACTTTGAGATCCCGATGGGTGGGATGTTTGTTTGGGTACACGTGCATATCACCTCTCACCCGGCGTACAAGGAGTATACTACTCGGTTTGGTCACACGAAGCTGGACATGATGATGCAGCTGTGGGCGTATGGCGCCGAGACGCAGCTATCCTTGCCGTGTCCTGGGTGGACGTTTGCTCCGAATGATGAGATCAAGGAGGGCTCGTCGGCGGAGAGAATGAGGTTCTGCTTTGCGGCTATTGAGGAGGACGATATTGCGGAGGCGACTGAGAGGTTCGGGAAGGGTGTGGAGGCGTTCTGGGGACTCGGTGCGGATGATATTGAGGATTGGGGTAACAAAAGCGCGGAGAGGAGGATGAAGGGGGCATTTACGGGAGGGGATGTTAAAGCCGTGGGATGGGCTGGGGGAATCGTTGGCGGTGGATGTTAGTTTGTGGGTACATACCACTGACAAAAAAGTACTGTATATGATGTTTATGAATTACTGATAAAATTTGTTCCTTTGTTTTATGATAATCATGGCTTTTCGTTCTAGAATACTAGGGGATCTTGATCATCAGAATTAGTATTTGGTTCAAGAAAATAAATGATTCCGAGTGATCACCAATGAAATCAATTAACTCTTCGTGTGTCTGTGCTGGGGTATTTCTTGTCCTAGAGTATTTTGACTTGGATTATTCCACTTTAGGATCTGTCGGGCTGGATTCCAACCCAGTTAATAGAGTGTGGCCACCAACACTCTCCCCCCAGAGATCAATACCAGGTTTGCTCTCGGATACATGCATAACGTTCCCGGTAACCCGCAAGCCCCCAAAGAGCCTCGGGAGGTGTAATCTATTGTATGCAGTTTGTTTATAAGATTGAGTCCCAGGCCCCCCCTCCGGAATTCCCCTATAGAGAGCTTATGCTCTGACCCGTTTTTAAATCCATTAGAGTGTTTATTATGATCTGAGAAGAGAGTGTTTTACATATTTACCTGGTATTTACTGGAAGGATAGAAGAAAACGGTTTGATCTTTGATATAGCATAAGGCTCGTGCAGATGCGATAAGGCGTTTAGGTTCCAGAAGCATCAAGAAACTGAATAGTTTCTCTCTTTTTTTTCTAGTATAGTCTAGGAATCAAGATGTTTGCCGGTCTGTCTAAACGAGGTCGTAGACTGGTCAAGTCGTACTACAATGCAAGTACCCGGCCAGCCAATTGTTCTCCTGGGGATAGATATTGAACCACATTCGGGAAGCTTCTGTAGTAGAAATTGCTATCAAGTGGTACACAGGCCATCTCCGGAGGTCTGAACCGTGGAGCAAATAGCGGTAACTATACAACGGGGTCAGAGAAACTATCAATGAAGTCCACGATAGACCTACCGCGTAGTTGAAGATGTGATAATCGGAGAGTCCACAGACCTATATTCTCTCCTACTAGAGGTATTAATCACCCCCCGGTAAACAAACAACCCCCCAAACCTACCAGGAATTCCTATCAACACCACAAACAGAAGTGTGCAAACTAACGAGAACCCTTCAGAACCAAGTCCAATAGCTTCTATAAGGAGCCGTCATCGCTTGCTTCTATGGCTTCCTATCCACGGCCCTCGCGTGATCCTTCAACTTTATAGAATTTAATGCCAACCCCTAGAGTTCATCTCGAAGAACCCCGGAGATGAATGAATACAACAGATACATGGACAAGCTACTCAGAGCTGCCACCAGAGATACGTCAGACACCGACACTAGTGAACACAATGTGAGCTGATACTCCCATTACCCACATACATTATTTCTCCTACTAACGAGAACAACCTGCCAGAGCCCCGAGGCCCCCTCTATCGATGATACAAAGATGGGTCCAGATAGGTTATTTAATCCTAGAGAAGGTCCTACGGTAGAAGTCCACCCCTAACCCCCCTCCCCCCACTGCATAGAAAGGGGTAGGAATATCATTTACGTTCTAAGATCTCGAACCTGCGTGAGCTGACTTATGGCCGATAAATAGTCATCTATCGGACAGGTTTCTCAGAGTGAAATACCAACAGTAAGCGGGACTTGTAACGTTAGGACGGAAATACCTGTTATTGCCGCTCGTACACGCGAGATAATGAACCTAGAGCAAAAGCCGACTATGGAAGAAGACAGTGAGGAGTATCACGACATGGAGATTGATAAGAATGACGAAACGAGTGTGGAAGACGAAGAAGAGGATGATGAAAACCAGGACTCGTCCGACGGTGAATATGAAAGAGAGACGCCAAAACACAGTTTCTTTCCTATTCTGGGCGTCGAACTCCCGAAGCGCAAACGGGTAGATGATGAAAGTGATAGCGAGGACGAGACTACTGAACCAACTGTAGTAGTGAATGGTAGTGATGGCGCAATCAAGGGCAATAATGAGGTAAATAAAAAAGTTCAAAGAGTATGTTTGTCCCCTCCCCTCCCGCCACACACACAACTAGTTGGTTGATAGAGACTGTACTAAAACTTCAATGATAGCGGGTTATATTCCGACCAAAGTTAAAATCATTTGAGCCGGTTAAAAAGAAGCAGAAAACACCATCCGCAGCTGAAAAAAAACATGTGGAGAAAATCACGGTTACACAACAGGTGCCACCAAGAGATGTGGAGAAAGATGAAGATACCGCAAAAGAGAGCTCAGCTGATCTTGCTATTGAAGATATGGATACAAGTAATAGTGACGATGGCAAGAATAAAGATGAGGAAGACGAGTATATTGATCAAGAGGAAGAGGAAGAAGAGGAGGAGGAGAAGCCAAAGAGAGGCCGTAAGAAAGTAGCTAAAGCAGCTACACCAAAGGTAAGCCCAGATTCAATCTTAGCCTTTTACTGGTTGGTAAAATATCAAGTTGCCTAAACTCTAATTAACTCACTGTATAACGTAGAAAAAACCGAAGCCAAAGGCAAAACGCACGCCTACAAAAAAGGTAACCAAAGAGCCGGCTCAAGCATCTTTAGTTACCAATGATGGGGAACTCATGGTGTCAGAAGGCGGCAAGTCAGGTAGCAACTTGAAGACCTCCAGAGGCCTCTCATCGGCGATGAAAAGGTCTGAGATGGAGATTATTTTTGATGCTGCAAGCGAGAAATTGGATTGGGCAAATATTGCGAACAGTCTGAACTCAAAATCTAGCGGGAAAACGCACATCTCGGGAAACTTGAAGAAGCATTGGGGGGTTGTTTTGAAGAAGAGGGTTTTGGATGGATATGCTGATTAGCATCATCGAAATTTTTAGGTGGAGCGGTTGTCCTAGGTTATAACTTCTAAGGGTTCTATTATTGCTTAGTATTATTAGAAATATATCATTCAGTAGTAAGAATTTGCATTATTGAACTAAAGCTCTAGAAGTCCCAACGCATAATCAAGCATGGTTAATTATTATATCGAAGGAAACGCAGGTGTGAATCAAGTACTCTATGATCATTATCATGTGGAACCCCTTACTATAACTCAACCTAGGTTTGATGTTTGTACTGAGCTAACATTCCGTGGCTGGTTGTGTTTTCCAGGAGCTAGCGGCGAGGGTGGTAGAGTCTAGAAGTTTCACCCCATCTTACATAATTTATGAGTGAGGATTCTTATAATATAGCAGTTAGGAAGCGTCATGGTACGATACTTTAAAGACCTTTACTGCTACTTGTGCTGCGAGTACGTGCATATATATACCGACGTGTACTTTAGCCAAAGTTTGCCCCTGTTTATAGTTTAATCCGGGGGGCACAAGATCCACAGTTTCTGCAGAAAACTTCGAATCTACTATCCCGGGTTGCGTCGGGTTTATGCCTAAATTAGCTATACAAAGATCTTTAAGCTTATTTAATATCCACAGGTGTCCGCAGAGCAAACAGCAGTGCATGCAGGAGGACAGTAGGTAACGTTGTCGGATCAGCGACCCATTTTTCCATTCAAGGACTAATTTTGGAACGCCTGGGTTACTTTGGTAGAGAAACTTCAAAGCACAACGCATTAATATCTGGGGGAGGGGAGATATCATCAACCAATAGCTGTGAGGAAACACTAATTAGATTGGTAGGGCGTTCTCTAACAGTACCATCACCAACTAGTGTGATTCAATTCCTATGCTACCAAGTGGCAAACACCTCCAAGCCCCCAGCTTGGCGTAAGAGGGCGGCAACGAGCAGGGCCAATATCATGGATCCAATCTATGCAGAAAGACCCGTACTACCATAACCTTGTTCGACTTTGAGGTATTCCCCCCCACCGAATCAGAATGCAATTCTCAGATGGGATTCTCTGGGCGATATGACCAAGAAAATCCTATTTTTGTCGGGAATTGGTTAGTTCTCACCGATTAGCCTCCTCCTCCCCGCGTAGTGACAACTGCCTCGTACTAAACCGAAGAATCCCGGGGATGCGTAAATCTGGTCATGTAGTACAGGAAGCATGACATAAACGCGCTACTCGCTTAGCTTATGGAACCGCCTCGTTCGATTGAGGCTCAGCAGCCAGTGCGCGCCTCACATACCCACCTGCGCCGCTGGGAACAAAAGCCCAGAGGTCTTTAGCAAACTTTGAAATAGGGATTCCTTGCGTTGCCGGGGTGGTTTTTCGTCTACGGTTTGTAGTTTCTTCACGATTACCTGAGTATTGTTATTAATAGTACTTTCCAGAAGGAAATATCTGAAGAACTGGGAAGTAGGTACCATTGCTAGTAGGAGTGTTTTGCCGAAAAATAATGCGAGAGTACATTGTGAATCTAATGACTGAAAAACTGTTAGAGGCTGAAGTGCTGGAAAAGAAGCAAAAATCTAGGCGTTGGAAGCCATGACTGCATGTAGCTGGAGATGCAGGGACAAGCGAACGCTTTGTAACCTTAGGTGAGCCCCACTTTAACTAAAGGCTATATCTAATAATATTTATACCTAGTGTGGTTACATACCAGGTGGGGCCCAGAACTTGAGCGAGTATATTATATAGGAAGACTCCAGCTCTTGATCTCAGGCAGCTTTCCTGCCACTTTCAAATACTGATCTAGTAACGGGGAAAATCCCATCATTCACAGCAATTTGATCTTAGCCCTTTGCTTCTTTTTTGATTACTCATTATTGAAATATATATTCCTAATGGCAGAACACGTACCGGATGTGCCAATATCAGCTGAAGGGCTATTAGGCCTGACATGGTCGTTAAACTTGCTCGTTCTGATTGTCATGACTTTACGGCTATGGCTTAATCGTCGACAAGGCCTTTCAACTCCGGCTATCATAACTTCCGATATTTTGGTAGTCAGCTCATGGATATTCGGAATTGGGGCAATATCAACAGATGCGTGGAAATATAATTTAGAGATCCAAGGGCGAACTCGCACAATTGCGCCAAGTAGGGCTTCAATGGCTGGAGAGGTTTCCATCCCCGAATCAACCTCTTTTTTCGTAGATTGCTAATTCCGCTATTCTAGCTTTCATATATTTGTGGATTTCTGGTTTTCACCGCGATGTGGCTCTCGAAGGGTGCTTTTGTAGCCTACTATTATCACCTATTTCCAAATCTATCACCAAAATTGAAGAAGTATCTGTTCTTCGTCACCGCATTCACGTGTAGTTCATACGTTGTCGTCTTACTTATACACTCATTCTGGTGCCGTCCAGTATATACGAACTGGTTAGTCCACTTTAGACCTTTGATATGATTATCACATCTAACACTCCCAAAGGAACGGAGAATGCAATGCAACAGGCAATCTAATAACACTCCCATTTTGGAGCTTCCTTAACATCGCGACAGACATCTTCAGTGAGTCTTCCCACCCACCCTCAAGCTATGAAACGTACAAATACTAATACTCCCCCCCCCCTGAAAAGTCCTCATACTACCACTATCAGTACTCCGGACTCTGCAACTCGGTAAACGCCAATTAGCCGGCCTAGCCGCCGTCTTCTGCATCGGCGGTTTATCAATCTTTGCAGCATTAGCCCGCTTCATCGTCATATACCCCAAGATCCGCAAGAACGAGAAAGCATCAATCATCCACACATACGAGCTGTGGGCGTTGATCGAGATCACGATGAGTCAGTTGGCGGTTTGCTTACCGGCTTTACGTGCCTATCTCAGACACAACAGGGATAAGAAGTCGGGAAATAGCTGGGATAACTCAAATTCGAAGTCGACGAGATCTACTGATTCTCCGCAGATGAATGAAACACCCTTGATGAGAGGTAAATATAATGGTACTCCGGAGTGTTAGTTATGTTGTAGTGGAGTTGGAGGTGTTTTTGTGCTTTTTTTCTTGCGTGTTTTTGCGGGGGTATTAAGTGTTTTTGATTATTATTTTTTTCCTTCCCGGTTGTTTTTGGTTTTCGTATTTATCTCTTTATGATATACGTGTAGCTATATATGTACATGTGGAATCAGGTTTCGATCCGTATACATGAGCTACGTAGCGTGACTACTTCAACACCTATATTTCTTACTTATGTGACCATGCCCTCCAGTTGTCGGTATTGTTATCATGCAAGCGATAAATCAGGTTCGAGAAGTTACCAACCTCTTTATCAAAGATATTGAGAAGAATTCTGGCATGCTAAAGGTCTTTAAGGAGCTATGACTTGGGAGAGGATGAAGTGTGTTTGGATCCACAAGTATGCCAAAAACTATGGCTGCTACATGATATTCCTCGATGTAGAATTCGACCGCCTTCATGATGTAACACCTGGAGATTATTCATTGAGTTCATGGCAGTAATAAGATATTGAAGGTTATAACTTTCAAGTGCAATAGCCCACGCGTGAAAATAAACGTGACGTCGATAAATCAACCTCTCAAGAAATTCCCTAGACCATCTTGATCCCCAGAATAGTCGTAGCGATGGTATTCTAATTTAGATTGGAGTACCTGGACTAGTCTTTACTGTCTGGGTATTTTGATCGGTGTCTTGAGTATCCTAAGCTCTGTCCTTATTTTGATACCGCTGTATCCTATAAAGGTTTAGCACATGTGGAGTGGAGGAAACACTAAAGGTGGCACTTATCGTTGTTTGGGGGTGACTGTTACTTGGAGGTTAACATAGAGCGATTTCAACCGCCAAGGGCATCAGCTAAACAACTTTATCACATGAGTGCCCAGGGTTATCCCAAGACTTCGAGGACTAGGCCACTCATCCCAAAGAATCAATGACGCGTGTTATTCTCGAGGCTTTAAGTCGTTCTGAGGAATACATGCACTTTCAAACCCTCACTATCCTAGCATTGCCAGTTATCCAGCTTAAGGCAAGATACTGGCATTTGAGGCAGAGTCTTTCGAGAGTACATTAGTCCTTGGGTTCCATGTACTTATGATTAATTCATTCATTCATAGTCTTTTGAGCCAGGACACCAATTATCACTCTACAAGAGTCCTGCTAGGTAATATCACGTGATGCCAAGGATTGCGGGGCTCACTCATCATCATTGCCTAAGCAAGCAAAGACCAGTAGATGTATCATTTTTATTGGTTAAAGTATAAAATTCCTGGAGTTAAGACTGATTTGAAACTTTTCAATTGGGGAGAAGATGTTTCCTAATTATGCAATGCAATGACAATCCAGAGCATGAGTGCATGGGGGTGTGGAAGGACTGTTTTTTTGTTTTTTTTTGTTTAATTCATTAATGTGGAAGGACTGTTCCGGCACCACATGATACCAGACTGTAAAAGACAATATTTTGTATAGATTATATACCAGCGAGGCCGCAAGGTATACTGGTCACGTGGTTCATCTTTGGTGGGAAGAACAGGATCGCCACCAAAGATAGATCATGTGACCAATATACTTCTCGGCATTGTTAGTATTTACTGAGGGATGAAATACCTATGTATAGATATAAGGATTCGATGGCTAGTCTATTAGTGTAATTCACCTATATAAACACTAGCGCGGAGATAAATGTAAGAACCGGATAGACACCCCCGCTAAATAAATCGGCCTGGTTTGTGCTATAAGCTATAAAAGCAGATAAGTAAATTTTATCCTAATGAGAAGTTATGTTTATTAAGCTGAAAGTATGAGTTGGTTATGTCTATATATTTGTAGTACGAGACTAGTACGAACCGAGTATTGAGAAGCTACATGGGGTGGTCATCGAGTGATGTACTATGATGTTCCCAAGCATCAGCGACTTGGTTCGGAAATAACAGGAATCTAAGCATCACCAACTCTACTAAGTCAGTAAATACTTTTAATCTAGGGGATTATATATAACGGAAGTAAATTTTACTTTGAGGCTGCTGCGGCTCGCTCATTTCCAAGCTTTGGTGCACACCTTTCTATGGGATTTCGATCGGCCAAATTTAAAGTTTGTCTGAGTTTTGAGCCTGAGCTTCCTCACTACTCGCTTTCCTGCTCCTTTCCTGCTCCTTTCCTCCCCTCCATCACTCTACTGACACACAGTCCCCCACAGCACCTTTTCATAAAGAGGTGCCTCAAACCCACTTGATCTTTGTTCCTTTGAATCAATCTTACATCGTCTATCTATTATCAGCACTTGACATATCAATGTCTATCTCATTGTCTGCCTCCCGTATCAGCCGGCTCAATCCAAGAAGCCCACCCTTTGTTCTAGAAACAAAAGGAAGTCAACATCAGAATGATTTCTCCCTACAGCATCAACCGATTTCGAATAAGGGTACCAATACCACGGATGCGAGGGATGGAAGAGCCATTGCTGTTACTGCATCCGCTGCATCCGCTACAAAAAGCTCTAGAGCTCAAAATTCTGCTGCTCTGGCTTCAAAGAATGACCCCGCTCCGTTAGCTACAGACAGCTTACCCGTCATCACCAAAGACCCAAACTACATCCCTTCACGCATGATTAGTTCTTTTGACTCTGGCATAATCTATGATAAAGAACAGTTTAGCGGCAATCAGTCTTCCTCTGGTTGGACAAACGAATCTGGAAATGGGATGTATTTCTCTCTTGCGCTGGCTGAGGGCAAGAATAAGCACCGTAATACCGTAAGTACTCTTCAGGGCTGTGATTTCCATTCCAAAAATCTGACCTCGATGATATTAGCTCGCTAAAAACGAAAATTCACCAGAACCTATATTACTAAAGAGCCCTGATGCTACCCCCGAAGGTGCACAAAAGGAGCCAGTTTGGGGCCCTATTCATGCGGCAAGCCCGTATAAGCCAGAACCATATTCGAACACGTCAGCCCCACTCAGACAACAGCTAATCTTTGAAAATTATAATTCAATCATGAAAAAATGGGCAATGGAACGTGAAGCTAATATCCCCCCAAGAGCACTTCCTATTCACCCCGCTGGCCATGGGAGGGCAGCTACCAAGCTTGTTCCCTTACCTCATAAGTCAAAGCTAGTGGCATCATCTGACGGGTCTTCGACTTCCTATAATTGGGCCAAGCCACAGCATAGATGCCCTTCTCCGAAGGTTTTAGCCAATTCTCTTGAAGAATACTATGCAATGAGAGACGACTCCTCCCATATATCAGGTTACGTTGTAAGTCTTTTATAAAATCTTTAGGTATATACCACTAGCTAACTCACAATTTTAGGATCTTCCTGTCCCTGGGCCAACAAGCAGTGCCTCCGAGAGAGAAAGGCAGAAACATCATGTATTTTTCCCCTCAATTTATATTTTTCTTTTCCTTCAAGCTGATATAGCTCTACTTAGCGTCGTAATATAAGTCACCAAGAGCCGCGTCATAAGCGCGCGGAGTTACTCCCCACCGCGCAGAATTCTCGACGGGTCACCTACCAACAAGACAACCCAAGCAGGCCCTACAGAGGCAACTACAATAACCAAATACCTCATTCATCACGCATACAACAGACCCATCAAAGACCCCATTTCAATCAACTGAAAGTTCGTACAGTAAACTCGTCTGAGCCAGAAAGAGACTTTAACGGCGACCTTATGCGTAAGGGAAGAGGCTTTGATGGTACTATCAAACATTGGAATGTTCCATGCGTTAATCAAGATCACGTCGGATTTGCTGATGTATTTCTCCTAAGAGTTCCAATATGCGGTTAGGCCCGAGTACTAACAAGCCCAGATCAATGCCATCGCATCTGATTATACTACCGACTGCGATAAAGATTCTCAGGACCCAACTAGAAGGGTATGTCTGCTAAATCAACCTACTACTTAAATTAGTACATTGATTCGAATTATTTTCTAACTTCTTATGTATAATAGCCCACGCCCTTTGCCCCCCCACCACGCAACACTCGTGGTGTCAAGTATACTACATATGCTCAGCTTCAAGCCCGAGTAAGTATCCTTCTAAAGTATGACACAAAAGTACAATATACTAATCACATCCTGTATACATTTAGTATCAGGCTGATACCGCACAGATGCTTGAAAAGAAAAAGGCTGAAGAGGATGCTGCAGAAGAAGCTGAACGTCACATAGTGCCTGTTGGGTCGGACGTTTCCAATCTTGCCAGGCAAAGCACTCTTCTTGAACGCATTAGCTATTACCTCTCTACTTTGGATGCCGTAACCCCAGATATCCCACTAGAGGACGAGCTGGCCCCCGAGGATTATCCTTTCTGTTATCCGTTAGACCCAGCCACACTTCCCCAAGAACCAATGACTATAATTACCGCGACTATAGCTGAGGCCAGCGAAGAGGAAGATGAAATCGATATCGAGTCTCAAGAGAGACCTGACTGGATGCCTACCGATATTCACAGGCCAGGGCCCAAACCACTTAAGAAGAGTCAAAGAAAAGAATGGGTCAAAACAAAGGATGGTGAGTGGAAAAGTAGGACCCCGAAAACCCCTAAGTACCCAATTAGTAAATATAGGCCTGGTGGTGAGTGCGAGTGGGATGAGGTCCCATATCGCGGGAGTTTGCAAGAGATTGAGAGGCAAATAATGGCTGAGGAATAACTTCAAGCGTTGTTTTCTCGTTTCAGGGGAAGTGTCCAAGTTCTTGGGAGGCCCCATTACCGGGTATAGAAATTATAGGCCTTCTTAAATTTTTTTGATAGGGCTTGATGATTTCTAGGCCTTTTTTGAGAGTGAAGTGTAAAATAAAGTATATAATATCGTGGGAATAGTGTGTAAAGAAAATAGGCGGGAAAAATATAAAAAAAATTAGAATAAAATACTGTGGAACGTTAGTATACTAAGATACACCGTAGAGAACTAACAGTCTAAGTTATATCCTTAACTCTAGGAATTTTTTAAAACAAGCCAAGAATGTTTAAGTTTTGTGTGGGGAGAAATACCTTCATATTCGCATAGAAGCACACCGCGGCACAAAAGAATTGATCTAAACAGCAACCAAACAAAAAATGGATACTAATGGATACTGAAAATAGATAGATACACATAAATTTCCAATATCTCATTTCAGGCCTTACTTCATTAACCTTTACTAACCCTCGGCGATTATTTTATTGTGTGAATGTACGGTGCATGTACTTCTGCTTACTACCTCTTAAATTGCTGGGGAAAAAACATAAGACTCAAAGGTCCGACAAGCGGTGGGAACTCAAGGTGATTTGAGATTTACAACCTTACCAATCATTTACAGGGAGGGGGGCTCTTTATTTGTCGCTTGATTTTTCTTTGTTGGGTGTACCTTCATCCCGCGCTCACCCGCCCATCCACCCGTGCCAAACACAAAATTTTTGCCGCGGTTTGTGGGGGCTAGAAAATACAGGTATTTATGGACCTCAATAAAAATCTACTCTGGGGATTGCAGTGGTGGATTCATACATATTAGTGATTATAGATTGTGGTGGGTGATAGCCATTAGGATGATTTTGTATTTTAGATCTCTCTCATGCCTCTAATAATAAAATCTTCGATTTCATACCTACGTGGATCATTTATTTAATATACGTGTTAGTTGTAAATTATCAACATGGATTATCACTCGTACTCAGGGTTAGGGTAAAACACGTGAAAGCAGTCGATTTTCTTTTACCCAGTCAGAACATGCAACTTCTCGGCTATGGGACACGAAAATTTTTCTATCTCGCCAAGAGAACGTAGACTTTCAGTCGTATTACAATTATCAAAACACGAAAATATTTATCTTTCATCTTTTAATAGGCGATGGGTTTTTATCCTGATAAAGGGCCCGTAGAACTATCATATCAATACTAGAGTAAGAGCATGTTGGTTATAACTAACAAAATAGACATCCCCTTCAGTGTCATATAAGTAAATAAGCTTATTTTATTCCTGTGAAGCTCCTGATTTACCCATTGTATGTGAGACGGCGAACCTAGAGTGATTGTTAGCTTTATCTCTATTACCACATCCTCAGAAAACCAGTAATTCTTTACATCCGTAGGTTTCACATCCTCTTGCTTCTTAGGATCCCTCTTCACCATCCCACGTTTCTCGTATAGAATCAACTTCGGCTTCTCCTTTTTCGGCCCCTTCACTTCTTCCCCCTCTTTCGTAGTTTCTTTACCGCTCCTGGTGCTCCTGCTACTCGCAATACCGCTTCTAACACTTCCCACCCTACCTCTGGAGCTCCCCCTAGCTTCCCCGTTCTGCTCAACCTTCACATTCTCTCCTCCTCCAAGCCTCTCTAGAATTCTCTCCCGCCCCTTCGGATCCCCATACTCTTCGTCAATCTTACACAGGGCTCTCTCATGCTCAACAGCAACGGCCTTGGACGCAACCAGATGTCTAATCAACTCATTATCACGATCAATACCCTGCTGTAACTCAAGGATCCTCTCATCGTAACATCTGATATCCTCCTGATGCAGAAAGGTACGAGCAGAACGAAAACCGTTGTCGGTCATCAGAGGGTGTTTGTCGTCAGTTTGACAGTGAATAAGTGACTTTTTTTGTTAGCTTAGGGGGCTATAGGAGGATACGAAGGGGGGGATTGATCATACGAATGCTTCAGAGTCTTGTAGGACTTCTGTATCTTCTATAGAGAAGTCTGAGAATACAGAGTCGATGGAATCTGATGTCATGATCTTTGTGGTTTGGAAGGGGGTGTTTGGGGAGGTTGGTATGTGGTTGGTTGGTTTGTTGGTTGGTTGTTTGCTTCGATAGTTTTTTGTGGGTGGGGGAACCCTATTTGGAGAGCTACATCATAGTGCGGCTCTGCCTCGAGTACGGGTATTTTCTTAGTTCATAAACGAGATGTAAAACAATAACTTCATCTTAATCAGGCTCGGTACAGCGTGCAAGTATCTGCCTATCCTAAATACCATATATCAAAACTTAGGGAAGAATGACGTTGCGGTATCAGACATCTTGTGTTAGTCTATAGACACTATGAGGCCAGTATGTCAGCAAAAAATTAGGGCTGGCCTGATATATAGTCATCCACTCGAGGGTTACCTTGGCCCTTCAAACAGCTATTAGACATGAGTCTCACGTGATTAGTCTTGGCACTAGTGCCATCAGAGAAATTGCTTTGATATAGTTAATCACCACCTTTAATATACTCGCTAATGTAAACTCATGCGTCATTATGTCTCCATACAGTGCCTTAGATCACATATGTCTTCGTTACTAGTGAGGAGATCAATCGACCTATTTCCAGCGGAGGTAATTTAGCACTGGCGTATGTTCTAAGTCCCGTGGATACTATGACCGGTAAGTATAGAGCCCCATGTCTGGTTAATTTACAAAAGCAACACAAGAGGACAACCAGGATTGGCACCTACCCAATAGTCCTGTCACGGTCGAAAACTAATTGGAGTTTTCCGTTACTTGATAAGAATTCACACGCGTACAGAATATGAAACCCATGGATATAGTTAACTACTCTATTCAAAGATCCATATTCAAGACGGAACCTCCCCATACCGTACGAGAAAAACAGTGCTAGAGAACCAAATAACTAGCCAAGAAACCACAACACCAATTGAACAGAGGGCACCAGTATGCTTCTATTCATTTACGAGAAAGAAACCAGAAAGAACCTCCTACACCATAATCAACCATAAAAATCACTCCGGATGACTTTCCTCCCACTCACGCATCCAAGCATTGACAAGGGCATCTACCGCCTCACTCGTAGCAGTTTCCCCACTCACAAAGAGGCGATTTAGAGCTTTACGTTTATAACTACTCTTTGCAGCTGACTTTTGTACTTTTCTTGGGTTCTCCTTTCTCCACCTTGCTGCTGTTGCCCTCCTCTTCTGCTTCTTGAGAGCAACTGGTATCATGTTAGTTTTTTTTATTATCAGGGTACTAATAATTCTCTGTGAAACTTACTTGGGCAGGTTTCCTCCGGGATTTCTGTGGGGTCGAGAATTGGGAGATGGAGCTTTCCAGTGTTATCACAAAGGGTGCCTTCAGTGTCTTTTGCTCTGGGTATAGCTGTAAGTGATGCCTTTTCTAGGCTTTTGGATTTTTCTTGTGCAGTATCTCCTCCGCCTACAACCTCATCGCTATTCTTCTCATTCAAGACCTACGCGAAATTTTAGAAACGGTTTCCCATTGCATCTGGGATCTGTATCTTACATCTTGAATATTTTTAGGAGCATATTCCTTAGGTACCTCGCTAGACTCCTGCGTCTTACGCTTCTCTATGTCCTAAAAAAAACATTATTAAAAAACTCACAAAAAATCAGGACTCAATCCTGGGCTCTAGTTCCACTAACCTGCGCCACTCCATGCTCTGTATCTGATACCTCCCCACAATGACCCGAAGTACCAGACATTAAATACCTATTCATCACATCATTCACAGTATTACTGCATAGTATATACTGGCTGATTCTACGACCTGGAGAGCACTTCCCTGTAACCGAAGCACCACTCGAACCTTCTATTCCTCTCGCAGAAACACAATCCGGTCCGGAATTCTTCTCGTATTCGGAAACAGCAGCACGACATGCTGTGAGGCATTCAAAACGTCTTTTATCACGCTCAATCTTGACCTGGAGCGCTGCGATCTGGTGGTTGTATTCTTGTATAGCGGTTGGGTGAGTCCTGGTGGCGATGGTAAGGTTTGCAAAGTTGATGTCGTCAAGTTCGTCATTACTTCCATATGTTTCGAATAACATTTTACTACTCTTTTCAGGAAATGGGGTCTGAGTTTTCTTGTTAGTAGTTGGGTTTCCGATTAGGAGGAGAAACTTACTCTGTATATGTTAGGTGGGTTAGATGTCATGTTGTTCTTAAAAATAGTGTATTCTTGAAGGTCTTTAGTGATTTCTACAGTCTAGGTGGAGGTTAGTAGATTGATGTAGATTTTGGGAATATTTATAGTAATATACATAGTTTTTGTCGAGTGACTCCCCGTGACGTAACAAACATCAGCACGGGTTTACACCAGTGAACTATTGAAGGTATGCTTTACCACCATTAACAGCAACCAAAGGATTCTACCCATAACATCTAAATTGAGAAATTAGAGCCTAATCATACCGGTGTTATAAGAAACCATAAAAAATACCTTTATTTGATGATAGTACGGCATTTATTATGTAAACCACACGTGATCAGAGTGATTCTCTATGACACAGTCCCCAGAACGAACTTAGTACCGCGTAAATATCCTTTAAAAACAACAAAGATATAATTCTAAACCTCCACTAAATCAAATACTAGATCTAAACCTGAACACCAATAACCCTCTTAAACTTCCTATGACGCTCAAGCGAGGCTTCAGGACAATCCTCCCCGAGTGCTCCCAAGAAAATAAAATGCTTCGTGTCTACCCCGCCAATACAGTCAGTAACCTCCAACACCAAACCTCCACCGTCTTCACAAATGTACATACACGTCATGTTCTCTGTATCACCCAAAGTCCTCGGGAAATACCGCAGCATATACCCCGTTGTCACACTAACCAACGGGGTCAACGCATCCTCGGGGGCCCTACACCGACTATTCGCCAGCCGACTAGCAGCATTCGTAGACCTACCGGAACTATCAGTCTTTGTTTCGTAGTTGTGTAGGATTCACTTACTCGATGGAAGAGGTTCTGTCAATGCAGAGAAGCCTGTCTGCATCATCCACATACTCGCAGACCTGACGATCCATCCCCGAAACGAGAGCATAGAGCTCCAGAATCTGACTTTTGGCTTCTTTCCAGCGGGAGTTGACCTCGTTTGTGGTTTGTGCGAGGAAGCCGTCTCTGGCTGATAACGCGGTTTGGATGGCGGTCATTTGGGTAGTGACGCAGTTTGCGTGTGTTGAGATGCTTTCGCAGTTCTCTGAGAGCATGAGAGATTGGGGCTCTCGTTCTACCATGCTTGTTGGGGGAATTGATGATGGGAGTAGGATTGTAGTATCGGTGGAGATGGAGGCGGAGGTGGAGATGTTTGCTTCTATATACACAGTACGTGAATAACTAGACCTGGGCCTACAGTCCCCACAAACACACCACCGGAAATCACCGACATCATATGCGGATAGCAACACAAAATAGGACGCTTTAATGTCGATGTGGGGGCTGAAAAGGATATTAATAATACTTTCTCTTTACCTCCAGCTTATAACACCGAACAAACACCTGAGAGCTGTACATACCTGATGAACCCCACTACCTCAACATTACAATCCAATCCGTTTTCTAAACCCCCACTTTTCATAACAAGAAGACCGATACCCACAACTCCCTAAGCCACTCTAAAAACCAAAGGCACCAATAAGTTTCTTCATCCCCTCGCCTAAGGCCAGAGAGACAACGAAACTAGGCCCGTGCAGCCTAATTTATGGAAAAATCCCTACAGAGAGTATACCACCCATCGGGGGTTTCCTCCTGTAGCGATAAAAAAACCACGGTAACAGCGACAGATAGGCATCTCTCCACCCATACGGAGGGGTATTGAGAGATCAGGAATCCGCTGTGCGTAGCAAGCGTGCGATCACTCCTGATCAAGCAATGGGTGAGCTTGTAACGGTAGGATGAGGACCAGGACACCGAGTGATCAGTTCATAGTCCCAGCAGTTCTCATTCCGAATCCCAAGCCCGTGGTTGTTAGCCACACGGAAAAAAGAAAAAGGTATGGAGGGAGGAGGGTTTATATAGAGATTGGGAGGAGGAATTTGGCCGCCGTTCTTGGCGGTAGATGGGGGTGGCTCTTGGTGGAAAGTCAGCGGATTTTACTGCTTCTATCACGCCATTCCTCTCGCTCTTCCCCGTGGACAGAAACTGACAGAACCAGATTGCTTCTGAAGAATCAACACGCTGAAACCTCCCGAGATTCCCATAGTTATCAATCGGTAACTTAATCAGCCTAACGGTAAAAGAAAAAAATTTCCAGCCCTAAATGCCTCTAAGTGACTTTAAAATCATAAAACCCTCCAATATATATAGAAATAAAGTCTATAAAGTCTATACTATAGGTTTCTCCCCAAACATCCTTTATCCCATTAGATACCAGGTCAATAGGAGTAAAACATGAGCACCCGTTTTCATAAAATCTTTCAATAATTATTAAAGCAAGTATGAACTACTTTACAATACAAAGAATAAGAGAACAAGAAACGATGGAAGAAGAAAATAACTAAAAGAGAGCCTTTATACTAAATAAAACATAGCGTCATGACCAGTACAAGGCCAACATTTATTCTCTTCAAAAGAAGGCATAGAAAACACCTGAACTAGCCCACATGTAGGTACCTACGAACCAGGATCTCCTGGTACAGAAGGATTCTAGGCCCTCATAATCTTCTTCCATATTCATACAACCCCAGAGAGATTAAATAATGCCCAGACCCCATTATAGTGCCGGAGTTCTTCCAAATACCCGAGTGTACCCTGTCTGCGCTCGAGAGATCTTCGATCGTTCCCTACGATAGGGACGCCTATTCAGAACAAGCCTAGCATTCCTATCATCTTAGCTTTACCTACTCCAGTGCTAGAGTAATTAATCTTTATCAGGATTCAATCGACTAGGCTCTAGAACACTATGTTACAGCAAGATGAGAGCCTCGACCCTAATATACAAAAAAGCCATTAGTCACCTATATGAATTAAAACCAGATGAGCGACCCGTACCTAGAAGAGAATAGATCAATTATAATGATTTCCTCTTGTGTCTGCTGGTTGAACAATGAACGTAGGTGCCCAAAGGCTCTTGTTCCTTCATATAGAAGTCTAGGAGCTACATAAGCAGATACAAGACCAAGATCGGTCTTTTATATACTCTTCAATAGTCTCCTCAAAGTTATGTATACTCCTTGGCGTAGACTTAGTCAAAATCACCTTCAACCCAAGTCAGGACTTGCTAATTCTCGGCAGGGTCGCCATAGCCGGCGTGTATACCTATAACCATATCCTAGAAACAGGTAAATTGCGCCTTGTAATCCTGTACATGACATTCTTCTAAGCTCCAGTGCCTTTTTGAAAGGTACCGAATGTCTCACGGCCGTTTTCTAGAATATCTGTCTAGATTGCCAGAGTATAGATTCGTATAGCGAAATCAACCTGTCAAAATAACGGAGATCCAAGAGTTAGATTCAGAACCAAACACGACAGTCAGGATATTTCCAACATACTGAAACCAAAGTACCCTTGCCTTAATTTTGCAAGCCAGGAAGTGCCTTTGAAGACTGTGACTAGAGTAAATTCAGCACATACTTAAGTAAAGGATCGGTGGAGCCATACGAGCTTGAATTTTACCGCTCTTGCCTGTTATTTTTGAACGCTATCCTAACCCAGAGGCTTCCCCGGCAGGTCTGAGGGAAATCCCAGATTCTATAAAAATCTTCAAGATTCTGTTCTATGATTTAAGTACACGTCCCTAGGAACAGCTACGTTAATAAAAAGTAACCGAGGACAGATCTCAGGCTCTAGTACTTACTGACTCAGACCATAAAGTTTTAGCCCTGTCATGCATATATCTCCGTTGGGACTTGAATAGTCCCATGGAGTGATGATGGATCTCATCTCGATACCATCGGACCACCGACTGTCAAGGAATCCCAACTCGATATTTGGCCCGCAGAACCCCATCCTACACATAACAGCGTCAGTATCTCAAGATCAGCCAGTTTCAATGTCCTAGTTTCTTTAACTTACAATCGATGATCCCTTATGCGTATCACCCCGTTTATGTCTTAGTCGAATTAATTTTGTTGGCCCCCCTGGTCCATACATGCGCTCTTGTATCTATCCCATATCTCACCTGATGCGAGGTTGAATTGATGATTGGGACGCCTTCATACTTCCCGGAGGTATTCTAGTTGTTTGGAGCATGGGATACATGTGCCCTCACTTCGATATGAGGTGGAAGTTTTGTTGATAAAAGGATGTGTTTAATGCAATGTACTGAGAAGAGAAAAGAAAGCATATGAAGGGGTGAGCCCCTTCTTATAGTACCATAAAAGGACACCTGGTGCTAACCACAACCACTAGTACGTACAGCCACTAGTGTTTGTGACGTTAATCGTTTGCTCCAAAAGTATTGTAGGCTGTCTAGTGTTGTTTACTATCAGAAAGTCTAGCTGTAGAAAATGACCTCATTCGAATAGACGGAAAACCAAGGATGATATTATGTAAAATAGAACAGGAGAGGAATTATCTAAGGTAGGACATGACTCTAAGAGGACTGGTGTCTATGCGGCTAGTAATATTTAGCCTTGTCTGCTAGTGTGTGCCACAGTGCTCTACTTGTTTAGAGCGTGGATACATGTGCCCTCACTTCGGTATGAGGTGGAAGTTTGTACGGTAGATTGTGTATGGTAGGTTGTGTTTGTCTACTGACCACAGACCTTCCCCTTCATGCATAAACAGGTGAAAGCACGCTACATGTAAGTATATATATGTTCAATCCGATTCAACATAAAACAAAATAGCTAAATTACACATATAACAGCAAATAACATTCTTCTGTACTCTAGTTTCCATATTCGTGCTATCAATAAATCCCTTGTTAGCGGCAATTCCACTGTTTGATACTGAAAAGGTACCTGCCGCTAAAGGATTCAATGGAGATCGAAATAAAACTTTTAGGGCCTTCAATTATCCCAACGCTCGTGCGCTACACGAATTTCTGGTCTTCTTGTGTAGTCTGGAGCACTGAAGGGTATCCATGTATGATTAATTCATTCATTCAGCACTGAAGGGTATATAAAAGCCCCGATGATGGTCCGAGTTGTTTTTACGGTCAGCCTTGATATATAATTGACGAGAGAGAGATGCGATTGTAAAGAATTACTCCACAGTTTACACACGGTCGATAAAAAAGTGTATCATATCGCTTCACATATAAATCAAGAAATAAACCCTGCAGTATAATGACGACAACTTCCTACAACACCCCCCCTACCCAGCTACCATAAAAGGAAAGGCTCGTGAAAAAATACCCAAGATAGCAAAGAAAGACCATAAACACCGGCCAAAGTTCGGTTTTGGTAGATGTTGTTTATAGTGATCTACCTATATGGCACACACATACAACCCTGGAAATAAAATCCTTCGCTATATCCTGCCACTTCCACTCAATACCCCCGAAGGTTAACACCGAGGAGTATAGACCCGAATTTAGAAATAGACGTCGCAGTTTATATACGCACCCGGAAGAATTTGTAATACCCCCAATATGCAGGTAAACCAGCCGACCCGTGTTAATTAAACAGTTAGAGTTACCAAATGCAGCCTCTTCCTACTACTACTACTACTACTACTTCCTCCAATTAGTAGCTCTATTTGATAGGTTTCTCACAGCCAGTACATCACCTTCTATTCCCAGCGACCTACCGCAGCAGCGAAAATACAATGAAGCAGGCTGAGTGGCTGGCTGTCTGGCGCCGTGATGCAGCCTCTTTCCAAATCCGTCTCATGCATGTAACTAACTCCTCCGCAGATTACTAAGCTAATACCACGCGCGCGCGCGTGTATATCATCTACTATCACCACTCATCACTCACTATACAAAAGCGTTTTCATAATTACCACAATTCGTGGGGTTGTTGGGGAAGGGGATACATACCTCAACCCTCCACGTGACCAACTCACCGCTATGGCTTGTCTTGCAAAAATCAATAAGTCAAAAAACAAACTAGCTCATCCAAATACCACTTTGGGGAAAAGACATGTCTGATACATATGACATAATTGACGCAAACAAGAAGAGAGGGAGAGAGAGAGAGAGAAAAAAAAGAAAAAAAAAGCCCCATTCCCCAACCTTCCCATTCCTTCTCCAGAGACCCGTGACCAACGTCCATGCACCCGTTGAAGAACTCGACTAATGACGCCCCTCCCGTACTCATCTCTCTCTCCCCCGCCCTCTCCCCCAACAACGAGCTAGGTGCATTGCATCCCCCCCTGTAGAGTAGCTTAGATTGATATCGTGAATATAATTATCATTAATTAGGCATTACCTTCTCTCGTTACATATTTCGAGAGAATACTCGATAGCTAGATAAGTGCTGTACAGTAAATCTTCGTGACATCCGGATCCGTAACAGAATTAAACAATAAAAAACCCGTTTCCACCCATTACCGCTCCTCTGCCCCTCCCCCCCCCTTTTTCCCAATCAACAAATTAAAATTTTAAAAAAAAAAAAAAACGCCAACCAAAACAAAGGGAATAAAAAATAAAAAAACCACCCCCCAACAACCCCCCTCCCATAAAAAACCGAAGGAGATGACCCATTTAACAAATGAAACGTGATGTTAAAAAAAAAAAAAAAAAAACTCCAAAAAAAAAGCCAAACCAACCCAAACGTACCCCCCCCCCCCGAATAATTAATCCATCACGTACTAGTTAGATTATCGCATAAAGCTTAGCTATAAAGCCACCGCAACCGGCATCGGATACGCTAACACAAACACAACATTAGCCCAACTCCCCACCCCACTCTATCAAAAAGGCAAGATAGGTAGATTATATATACCAATTACACCCACATCCCTCTGCAACCCAAAATCAAACCCCGCATCCACCAACTGTACCATCTCCCTCGGATGCGGTTGCGAGTGCGGTGGTGGCTGCGGTAACGGTAGAGGAAGCGGAAGTGGAAGCGGAAGTGGAAGTGGAAGAGGAAGAGGGAGGGGTTCCTGCACTGGCCCCTGCTCTTCATCTCCCGGAAGTGGTGGATCCAACAGGTTCTTCCAAAACTTTCGAATCCGCGCCGATAGTGGTGCGAGAGGTCTGTAGACTTTTAAGACGGCACCTATGGCCGCGAGAATGAAAGATAGTACCAAACTCCCGCATAGGAATGAGATGATGACGGTTTCTGAGTTTGGTGGTGTGGGTGGCATCGAGTGCGCATTTCTCTTTTTTTTTATTTTTTTTTTATTCTTTCCTCCCTCTCTCTCTGGTTGTTCCTTTTTTTTGGTCTTTTTTCTTTTAATTGTTTGAGCGTAAAAAGCGAGATTTGAAGGGTTGAAGAGGGGGAGGGGGAGGGGGGGATCGAGAATGATCGAAGGGAGGGTGGGTGTGTGTTTCGTGGTTTAACCTCTCTCTTGATCTCTCTTCCTCTTTCTCTCTCTCTCTCTCTCTAGCTTCCCCCAAATAAACGAAATGAAATATATATCCTAAAAGGAAAGAAGAAAAAAGAACCGAAAACGAAAAGGGAGTTGTAGTCGTGGGGTTTTTATCTATGGGGGGTGTTTTGATGGACGGGGCCTCCGGAGGGGGGGGGGGGTGTGTAGAACGAGCCAGAGCTAGAGTTAGCTAGAGAGAGGACTGAGGGGGAAAAAGTAATATGAGACATTCAACTCCAAGGGGGATAAGACATGCGCCACGCGCGCGCTGAAGGGATGAGACTTCTGGCACTCAGATATCCGGATGTGAAAAGTACATAAGTTAAGGTTTTTTTATTTTTTATTTATTCTCGCGCTACAAGGGCACGTACATATTTGTTGGTAGTTTATTCTCCCTTTAGCTACATGTACCCCGCGAGTGATTGCGGATGAATTGAGGAAGGTGGGAGAGAGAAGTAAAAATAAAGATAAGACGAACTCAAACAATAGTCAGTCAGTCGTTTCGATTCCTGTACTCCCCTTGGTTTCCTCCAGGGAATTAATCTATAGTTACAAAGTATTGTTGCCTGCCTGGCCTACTTTCCCTGCGTACATTACTATATAACAATGTTCAACGTTTCACAAAGAGCCGCGCCCCATATATAAACATACAACCCATGACATAAGAACACGCACGACCAAGAACAAAAAAAAAAAATGAGAGATAAAAAAAAGGAAAGAGTTTATGGGAATCCCCTTTTAAACGAATGACTCAGAAATTCATCTCGACCCAGTCCGCGACTCGCAAACAGTCGTAGTATGATGGCGTCCGTGATGTCCTCCTACAATGCTCTCCTCGCTCCCTTTACCCCTGCCAAGCTCCAGATCAAACCCCGATTTCGCCCCGGACGCCGGCGATGTTCCTTCCTCAATAGTGAACGAGAACCGCTGCTCGATCTCTAGTGTGACTTCGGTGCTTTTATTGATCCGCTCCTCGCTCCCGGCAAAAGACGTGATTGTGCTCTTCTTTTTTGACAGGTTGCTAAGCGGCTGCGAGTCGCTTCGGGCATATTTTTGGCCTTGTGCGCTCCGGTCCGCAAAGGTGCCGAGCTTGAAGGCGCGGCGGAAGAGCGGCCAGAGCATAGGGAGATTGGATACATAGACTGCGGTCGATGATTCGCGGATGTACCAGAGCATGTAGATCGTCGTGAAGGGGTTCGAGAAGTTGTAGTATTTATTCAGGCACGCGGCAAGGATCTACGGTGATCGCTGGTTAGGATCTTGTCATGTTGGTACAGGGGGGGGAGGGGGGAGGGGGGAGAAAGGAGCCGGGGGAAGAACTCGAAAACTCACCACAAAAACACCACAAGAAAAGATACCGACGAGAATGATCTTCCTATAGTACTCGATTTAGCGATCTTCCGGTGAAACCCGTGGAATAAAAAAAGGGGGGAAAGATATACTTTCTGAGGGGAACTTTAGCTTTCATTAAGAGTGGAATCCCGACGGCGAGCATCATCAGATCAGAGGTGATGTTGAATGTGGCTTGGGTGATTGAATAGTGTTGATAGGTAGCACATTGTTCTAGGGGGGGGGTTCTCCATTAATAGCCTTCCAATGATATCAAGAAGATACACATACCCATTGGAACAGGCAAAGCCCAGTACCCGGCGAACGGCCTACAACTCAGAAACCAAGCCAATTCGCAAGCGATGAAGCCGAGGACAATGTAGACGGCGATACCCTTGATGACGACTTGGTGATTCAGACGTGATGTCAAACGATGGTACATGAGAACCATGCAGCCCTATCCAAACCACGTTTTTAGCATGTTTGTACCTGCAGATGAGTGGTCGTGTGTCTGTGCTAAGTGTTTCGTTCCCTTACCTTGATGCCCCAAGTCACAATCAGCATTGACTGTTCGAGCAGAATGACAATCTTGCTCCCGTAGATTCGTAGCTCAATATCCTCCGGTGTTAATGTTTCGAGTTCTCCTGGTAGTAAAAGGTTTGTCGCAGTCCTGCCCGAAACGTTGATGCCCGCCATAAGCATTGTGTACACAGCCTAACACCCTCAATTAGTTTTTTTGTCTCATATCACCACCTATATGTCGTAGGACTTATATACCGCATTGAAAATCATCAAGAAATCTTCTGCTTGTAAATTCCTAAACGACCCTAATACTAATCGACGAGAGTATCTATTCTAACTCATTAGTAAAACACATTTTCTGTCTGAGGGGGGGGGGGGAGAAAGTAAAGTAACCAACATTCTCCCAGCGATCAGGACGATCCCAATGCTGTACATAGTCCATGATTCGACCGTCAATTGGTGTGGCGAAGGAGATTGCATCTTTTTTCAAGTCCAAAAATATCGTGACGTCTTCGTCCACCCAAAACAAAACAAAAAAAAAAAAAAAAAAGGATTCAACACCTTTCTCACACACTCTCACTCACTCACTAGCTCTCTGTGTCGTATTTTAATAGTTCATGCGATTATGTATGACTGGCCCAGCTAGCTAGCGGGTATCCCTCCATTCTTAAAATCCGGGACGATGCTACAGTTTTATTCCTCGCCTTCTTTTTTCCCCCCCCCTCTCCCCACTGATTAATACTCAAGCATAAGAGTACGTACCAAGGAAAATCACTCCATCCCCAAATTAAGAAAAAGTCCGGACCACACGGAAGAATACAATATACCCGGGCTGGGGGGGGGACGGACGGGGCAAGCGAAAGGTAAGGTGGGAAATAGAAAATGGGAGGAAAAAAAAACAAAAGTAGGATCGCGTCTTTCACCTTGCAGGCATTCACAGGCCACTAGTTGGCAGCTCCAGCTCTACTACGGAGAGATAATCAAGATCAATGTCTTAGCTGCAATTATCCTATTTCTCTCTCTCTTTTGAACGCATGCAAGGGACGAGAGAGGGTCTTGCCCGGTTTTCTACTAACTCGCGTGGTGGGTTGGTTCCCGGGGTGTGGGATGGGGAGTTGATTACTTTTTTTCCCTTCTTTTCTCCACTTTTTTTTCCTACACTCCACTTTTGTGACCCAATTGGATAGTTGATGTAATTCTAGATGCTTTACCAGTATCCTGGATACCCCTTGGAAGCTGCGTGTCGACGCGAGTTTAATTAGGTTCCGTTGCGTTAGTATCCCATACATACACGTAATTAACTTCACAGGGTCCTGTGTGGGATGTGCGTGGGGTGGACTGATGCCATGTCGGGGTTAGCCACGCATCAAATAATCGACGCAGTTCGCCTGAGATACTAGGTACATGTACAAGTACTATATACTATATATCCGAGACACTGACTAGTTGGCGAGAGAGAGATAGCAAGAGAATCAGTTCAGTTCAGTTCAGTTCCAGTTCCAGCCAGTCTCGTTTTCGACATTAATTCCCTTGCCCATCCGAGGAACCGATGGGGCGGGAAATACAGTTGCCGTACCATACAGCTGCTTACTCTGCGTTTCAAAAAGGTCGCCAGTTATAAAGGTGGCGCTTCTTCGGGTTCGTCCGAAAGGAAAGAAGAGAAGAAAAAGAAGAAAAAGAAGAGAGAAAAGAGAAAAAAGAAAAAAGAAGACTTTTTGTCACTATAGGGTTAGGGGATTCTCATTCGACAGGAATCCCAGTAACCACTATTTAACGATATCCTCCAACTTTGAAAGAAAAGCCTTTCATCTTTTTTTTTGTTACTCTTTTGCTTCACTTTTTTATTTTTATCCAAACACCCCTCCCCTCTCTCTTATCCCCACCTCATCGTACCATAAAGCGCCACTCTGAACGTGCTAAAATTAAAATAAAAAAAGGGGGGGAGTGTTCATCTTCTAGTCTGACGGGGAAAAGAGAAGGGAAAGGGGAAAAAAAGATAACATGTCGAGCGAAAAGAATTTGGCGGTAGATAACAGGATGAGTGTGGATAAGACCTCAGGGCCGGAATTGAGCGTGGAGGATCGAGACGCCCTGAAGCTTGAAGCTGCCCTGGGTCACAAGCAAGCTCTAAACAGGAATTTTGGGCTATTTTCGTTAACAAGTCTGGGAATCGTTATCGCAAAGTGAGTTGTTTTGCATCTCCCTTCCTCAGATCTTTGTCTGAGTTGGTTACGAATTACTGATCCTCGGTCGCAATAGTGCATGGAGTTTGACGGGTGGAACTATTGTTGTAGCTATCTTTAATGGAGGGCCTATGGCGGTGTTGTACGGATTGTAAGTCAAGCTTGAACCAGGGGTGGGCGAGGGTCTCATCTAACGAAAACATGTCGCAGGATCTTGGTCACCATATTCTACACCCTCATATCTGCATCACTTGCCGAACTCGTCTCGTCGATCCCCTCTTCAGGCGGTGTCTATCACTGGGCATCTGTAACTGCGGGTCCGCGGTACGGCCGGGTGGTGGGCTGGTTCACGGGGTTTTTGAATCTCTGCGGCTGGCTTCTCTCGGCAGCTTCAATCTCCTCTACCCTTGGGAACGAATTGGTCGCATTGTACCAGCTTGCCCATCCGCAGGTGGAATGGCACTCATGGCAGGTCTTCATTGCCTTCCAGCTCGTCAACTGGATCTGCTGCTGCGTTGTCATCTTTGGGAATAAGCATCTGCCGCTCATCAACACCATTGCGTTCTATCTATCCATGGGAGGGCTGGTGGTGACCGTGCTGGTGCTCGCCATCATGCCCCGGGGACGACGTGCCTCGGACGGTTTCGTGTGGACCGAATATAACGATCTCACGGGCTGGAACAACGACGGGCTTTGTTTCGTCCTGGGCCTTATCAACGCCGCATTCGCAGTCGGAACACCAGACTGCCAAAGCCATGTCGCAGAAGAGATTCCAGAGCCTGAGAAGAACGTGCCGAAAGGGATCATGATCCAGATTGGTTCCAGCTTCATCACGTATGAGCTGTTTCTCCTTCTACCACTATTCTACCATAGCTAACCCTGACATGCCCCACAGTGCATTCATATATCTTATCGCACTCTTCTACTCCATCACAGACCTCGGCGCTGTTCTAGACTCCCCCTCCAAATTCCCCACCTCGGAAATCTACCGCCAAGCCACAGGGAGCACCAGCGGCGCCATCGGGCTGACCGCCGTGCTGTTTATCGCCACATTCCCAACCCTCATCGGCACCCTAATCACCGGCGGCCGCACGCTCTGGACACTTGCCCGCGATGGAGCCACACCCTTCAGCGGCTTTTTCAGCGTCATCTCGCCTCGTTTCGGTTCCCCCCTTCGCGCCACCGTGGCCCTCTCTGCAATGACCTCCTGTCTGGGGTGTGTCTATGTTGGCTCCACAACTGCCTTCTCGGCGCTAATCACCTCGTATATCGTGCTCTCGACGCTCTCGTATGCCGGCGCAATCCTTCCCCATGTGCTCACCGGCAGGAAAACTATCGTCCCGGGCCCGTTTCACCTCGGTAGGTGGGGGTTTGCGACGAATATCTTGAGCTTGGCGTATATTTTTGTGATGGTCGTCTTCTTTTGCTTTCCCTTTGTGATGCCGGTTAGTGCGACGAGTATGAATTATACTAGTGTTATTGTAGGCGGGTTGGTCATCTTAATTACGGCGTGGTGGTTCATTCATGGGATGGGGAATTATCAAGGACCGGTAAGTGGTATATGACTATCATTATTATTGAGTTTTGTACTAACTTTTGAATAGAAATATTTTAGAGAAGCTGCAGAGAAGCTTGCTGAGGGTAATGAAGTTGAGATCTAGTATAGAGGAGGTTTTACTTTCAACGTTGGTTATTTTTATTATTATATTTTTTGTAAGCATTTACCCACGTGGAAGACCAAAAGTAGTAGGAGGTTATATCTATATAGCCAATTAAAAAAAAAAGAAATATAAATAAAAAATCATTTTTAATTTCTCTACCTCGTACGAGCCCAACTTTCAATCGCCTCAACAACCTGTCTACACTCCGCCGTAGCACCAAATATACCCCCTTCGGTCTTGACCATCTCCACTGCCGCCTGATGCAACTCCGGCACACTAGCCCCACACGCATCCTCCACCAGCAAACAATCATACCCCCTATCATTCGCCTCCCTCATCGTAGAATGCACACACACATCCGTCGTGACTCCCGTGATGATGATATTCCTAACATTCCTGACCTTCAAGAGGAGTTCCAAATCCGTATATATAAACGCGCTTTTGCCCGGCTTATCGACCACTGGCTCGCCAAACAGCGGCTTGAGCTCATCGATGATATCATGGCCTTCTTCGCCTCTCACGAGTAATCTGCCCATGGGACCTTCGTCCCCAATACCGAAGCACGTGGAGTTGTTCCGACTGCGGAACCGTTCGCGGGATGGAAGATCGGACAGGTCGGCGCGGTGCCCCTCCCGTGTGTGGAATATTGGGAATGAATGCTTTCGCGCCAATGTGAGCAGTGTGCTGATCTTGGGAATGACGGCGTTGGTGGGTGAGAGTGAGTACCCTTGGTTTGCGAGGTATCCACCTGGTGCACAGACTGTGTAGTTGTAGTGTTGTTAGGTTCTTGGCGTGGTGTGTGTGTGAAAGGGAACTACTTGCAGTCTTTTTGCATGTCTATTATTATGAGAGCGGTTGTTTCTGGTGAAATCGTACCATCGTGAGGCCAGGCGTATGGATTTGATGTAGGGATTTTGATAGACATTTTTTTTGGAATTGTGTTTTTTTTTAGTTTTTTAGTATTTCGTTTTTCGTTTAATATAAATGGTATTGTAGAGGGGTGTTTACTGCTTTCTTATGTATACCTGTATGTAAACCTTTTTTTTATTCTTTTTTTTTTGTGTGTGTGTGTGAGAGATGATCTGGGGAATATAGTTGCTTTGCTTTAAATTTTAAAAAAAAACTCTTTACGCGGCTAGGCGGATCTGTTCATCTATCGCAGAACTAATCTTCCACAACCCCTGGTGGGATCTCGCATATATGCCCGATTCCCTTTGTTCCGAGGTTTAGATAGGGGGGATGGGGATGGGGGGGGGGGGCATTAGGGCTTAAGTTATGTTACTTTGCCAGAAACAGTAATTCCCTCAGAAGCTCTCCGGTTGGTTGATAGAAAATATAGTCGGGGAATAGCGGCATTCCTCCGTGGGTCTAGAAAGCTAGGTTATCCTAAAAAAGGCTTGTGAAAAAAAAAAAAAATAAGCTGATCGATGGCTAATTAATATATTCATCTAGCTTACTTGAGAGCTTACGAGTACTGGTGTTATTCTCTGTATCTTACAAAGGTTCTTGCGCACAGATACTCTCTCTCTCGAATTGAGCGTGAGGTATTTTGCAATTGGCAGCTCGAGGAAATAATTCCCACTTGTGGGGTCGGTTACGCTCGGTGGGGTGATGGAGGCTTGGGGGGGGAGGTTATTAGGGTAGCATGTAAGTTTCGTGGTGGGTGGCGCTACTAACAACTGATTAGTAGAGAGAGAGCTAGAGGCTGTCCTATTTGGAATGGCCGATTGTTTCCTTGGGCTGTAAGACATAAAATGCTTCTGTCATATGAGAATCCCCTTTTATCTAAGAGATAGGACCTCGCTAATGAATAACCACTCCCGCTTGCACATGGGCATCAGCTTCTTTTCTCCATTGGATCGGCTGCTGAGTGATGCGACGACCCTCCCGCGGAGCTATCCTGCAGGCTCATGTGGATTCCAGAATCTCGTGCAGTTCCTTAGAGTTTATCTGTATGCGTCTTAATGCCAACGCAGTGACCATGGCCATGTGCTCAAGACAACCGAAAGAAAAAGAAAAAACAACTTGCGGTAATGCCCCCCACGAACTCTCTCTCTCCATCGAATCACGTTCGCTTGCTGTGGCTATTGCGTTTATGATATTCGCTAACCATTGGTTCGTGATTCCCAATCATTCCTACTCGATGCCTCATCGCAAATCTTAATTGCGGGCTGGGTTTTTGCGAACGCGGGAAATATGAGGCAGTGCAGGAGCGGGAAGACGAATTATATATTTCGAGTGAGAATTTATGCAAGTTTTGCCGGTACCGCATATCCCACCTCCTTTTTTTTTTTTTTAAATCCAGATTTCTGGGTTGGCGAAGACCGGGTATACGGTAATACTTTGCTGACTTATAAAAACTTAAGGACCTGGCTAAACCCACGTGTGTGTGTGTGTGTGTGTGTGTGTGTGTGTGTATTATCTCTTCTGGCAAATGGGAAAGCCCTGCATAATCAAAATCTAATCCGATCCAACTTCCTGAATCGTCATGGTTGTACGAAATGTCTATTAGACGTTACCCTCTGAAAGAACACACGGACCATATCGGCCCCGTTTGTAATATGTCAAAGTATTTAGTATTGGAAATCTTTGACTATCTTGAATATCGTTCATGTTCCTTTTTCCTGTCCCGAGTAGGTTTCGCTGAGTGCCCTCCCCCCCCCTCATGTCTTGTCTTGCCTAGGTACTGGGGAAGACGGGACTCTAAATTAACATGCTTTTTTTTGACCCGGCGAATGCCGGGCGGGAGAACAAATGTGGCAGATGTCAAGAGTGCAAGAGCCACACCCCTGGGTCTATGCAGGGGCAATTCCTGAGTGGAATTTCCCTAGCTGATGAACTCGGTACTTTATGATATCAAAGATCATGATGACATCGTGCTGTAGTCTATCATGATTTTTGGCTTAATTACATCACAGCTAGGGGAGAGAAACGTGTTTCAGCAGAGTATATATGCTTTTTATTTCTAAAAGAAAAAAAGGAAGAAAAAAGGAATATTAGCTTAACGGTCTAGGAATTAAGCCTACACAGCGGGTCGACGACGCACGGGATAAGTAGCGGCTGAACCAACGGCATCCCAGGAGGCTGGACACTGAGCGGGGATACCGAGTTCCCGGGTAAGGGACGGGACCTGGCATTTTGAAGGGGAGAGAGAGACATTTACCATTATGTTGGATTCTTCCTTTTTTTTTGCTTTCTCCTTTTATAGATGTGGTTCGAAACGGGTGGGGTTTCGGCCCGGTGATTTCTGTTTCCAAAAAGCTGCTGAATCTGGAAGGTCTTGAAAGACACGTAGCAGAGATTTCGCCGATAATAACGGGTAAAGAGCCTAGAGACAATAGGCGATTGAGATGGTATAATTGCTAGCCGAGTTGTCGGTGCCGAGGGTTGTTGGAGTTTGAATCAACTGCCATTCTCCCTCCCCCCTCCCCCCACGCTTAGGTGACGAAGTGTTTTTTTTTTTTTATCTGGTACTGATGATTGCGTTAGAAATTACGTACTCGAACAGATCTGGAACATGTTTCAAGAGTATCAGAGAATCGAGTGATATTTAATGTTTATATGTAAAATATAGAGATTGGGTCAAGTCTCAGTCTGGACTCACTTATATTATCAATCACTCTCCCCCCCAAATTGCAAAGACCCAGCTCCTACGCCCCCGCTACCACTATACCATAGTGATTATTATCGTATAACTTGGCATTGGGAGTGCATATTTTCCCACCCTTGCATTAAAGCCGCGCCTATAATTTCATCAACGACTGCACAATCCCCTAGACTCTCATACAAAACCTCAATATCCTTCTCTAAACTACTAATAGTCTTATTCAGTACACCCATCTCCTCGGAATTAGCAATATACTCTTCTTTTTCACGAGGGGATTGCTGCGCCCGTGGTTTTTTGGGCTTCAGGATCGCTGCTAGAACCTGATCACGACGGTCAGAGGATTCTTGCAGACGGACTTGTGATGAGAGTAACTCGTCAATTACTGATAATGCTTTGGCTTCAGTGGAAGTGATTTTGTCCTGGAAGTACTCGAGGCCGTTCTGAAAAGGGGGGTTTTGGGCACGCTTGGGAGTATTTTCTGGGGGACTTGGGGGTTGTATACGGTTACGCTTTGTTGCGCGCGGTGATGTGGTGGTTTTCTTGCGTTTATTCGTCATTGTGGGTCTTTGGTAGTGTTGAGTAGGTTTTGCGGGGGAATTGGTTTTCTAGATGATATGTAAGTTAAGGACTAACAAGGTAGTTTGAGGGGGATACAGTAGTGTGGTGCTGTGGAGTGTAGCTGAAATATATATTTAACGTAACTTGAACGTCTTTTCCCCCTCTAATATAAGGCTTGAATATTGGAGGTGATTTCGTTCAGTTGAAAAAAATTTATCTAAAGAAACAGATTCAAGAGCATATATGGCGTAATACTTGAATTGATTTTGTAGTCAACATGGTAACACGGAGAATTTAGAGTCAGATGCGGTATAATCTTACAGGAGTATTCCTTATAGAAAATACCAATTTTGATTAAGTTATCTATGACCAATCAAGAGGACAAGACCTCAATACACAGGCCGGCGGTAAGGGTTTTCCAGGCTTGGTATGTCACACCCTATGTGGCATGCGAGCAACTTATTTTGCCGCGTTCATTCGTCGGGTACTCTTATTCAGAGTTGATATTAGGTTGTTGTGCTACAATAGGGCGTTAGTTACATTTGAAGCATGAATTATCACTCGCTGTAACACGTATTTGAACGTTTACGGTTCTACTTCATAACGCGGCTGAATCAACACCATTTTTACCACTGACGTCCGACCTGTTTTAACAAACACGATGACCTCACCCAAAGATCAACCCTCCCTGAAAAAAAAAAAAAAAAAACCAGATATGACCACATACTTCGGAGAGTTGGCCGATACTCACTAATGTAAAGAATTGATCACGCGAAAGATCGTGCATATCATAAAGAGAGTGGCCAGTGTCTGCTGACATTGAGAGACAATACGACGTGTATCTGGATCGGGATAAACATCAACGTGATCACGGTGAAGTACACCGGGAATCTGCTCCTCGGTATGATTTTTTGCTTGTTCGAACTGCCTCGTGATCGCGCGAGGAGGCGGGGGTTTCTCGTGTCTTATGCTTGACCACCGCGGGTTCTGAGACAATGTCTTGAGTGGGATAGGTTTTGAGACATCGCTAAGGACAGGGCTGGGGAATCCTTTTCGAGTGATTTGGGGTGAATATGTTGTTAACCAGCGGGGCATGTAGTTGGTGAATAGTTAATTTGACCTGTATCATGGTGGTGCTTGGGTTGGGTTGTGGGGAATTGTATGGGTAAAATCAAGCACAAGTTCGATAGGAGTTACATGTAGTTTTTCTGGTAAACGTAAAAGAAACTTTGGGGGCTGTGAGCGCTGTAGAAAAGGCATTTGTTTTGAATATTTCCTATAGATATTAGGGTAAGTGTAGGATCCTGGGCTAACCCCTATAGTCTACCTTGGTGCGGTTTCGCGTAAGTGATGAAGGACTCGAGTGAGAATGATTCCCGAGAGTTGGGTCTGTAATTGAGGCCATAGGAGGTGTGTAATGATGAGAGTCTAGCAAAGGTATGGGGGACATGCAAACAGCTGGTTATAGGTAAGTACTTAGTCAGCATACCTTGTGTTACATTACGGCTGCAACTTCCATCTCCTGCTAGGCACAAACAATAGGCAAGCAAACATCACACAGGACTCAACCACTTTAAGCCAATTTCTATATTACTATCCACTATCTCAATTGCTATTTCCCCCCCCTTCAATATCCAACCTAGTTGTGTGTTTTGCCGCAAACCCGGTAGAGATCTCAGCGACGCGTCATAGGATAGGAGGTAAGGAATACCCCGGCCCTACTAGCTACAGATTATAT
This sequence comes from Verpa conica, assembly GCA_033030425.1. Classification (NCBI taxonomy): domain Eukaryota; kingdom Fungi; phylum Ascomycota; class Pezizomycetes; order Pezizales; family Morchellaceae; genus Verpa; species Verpa conica. The sequence continues at coordinate 195,791 of JAUFSD010000021.1, read as the reverse complement.
ATGTACTAACCTTGATAGGTTTTATTGAATATACACGTCTCAAGAGCCACTCCCTTGCTTTAATGGCTACAGTCACCCACACACCTCCCAAGACACTAGAGGGTACCACGGATCCTACTCTCAATCCACAGGCCAAGGAGGGGGAGGATGCACGCATGGAAAAAGGTCAAGAAGAATCGACTGAGTGCCTGGTACAACCTCAAGTTAGTTTCTCCGAACCTCAAAATATACTCGTCGATCCTCCCCACCCGGGTTGTGACACTACTCCTGTTATTATTTGTAATACTGAGGAGCCCGGTGAAGACGGAGAGATCCAGCCGCCTCCCAAGACGAAGAAAAAGAGGAAGATAACAGAGCGCGGAAGAGAGAGAAATAGACGTAGATCCCAAGCTCGGTGGCTACGGAAGGAAGCAGAGAGACTTAGAGAGATAGAGGAGCTTGAGGAGAAGGCTCGACAGCAGAAGAAGATTGAGGAGATTGAGGAGAAGGCTCGGCAACAAAAAATGGAAGAGGAGAGAATTAGAGAAGTAATAGAGCGTGAGGAGAGGGCTCGACCACCGTTGAAGTTTAGTGGAGAACTGAGGAGAAGACGTCAAGCGATGGAGGCTAAAGAAAATGCGTATAGAATGCTGTCAGGAACAGTCGGCCTTAGTAGTTCTGATGTATATATTTTTCGAGAAGAAGCGAAAGATAGAAGTGTATCTCCTCCGATCGTTTGGGAGTGGTGGCGACGATAGTTTTAAGGTGATAACATGTATAATTGGTTTGCTCTGCATATGTAGACGAGTACACGTATATAAGACATATTTAGGGTAAGCTTTGCACTACGGAACGGGGAAGAATATTTATTAGGATTTAATTAAACTTTAATTTTACATTATTTACTTCTCTGACAAAACAGGTGTTTATATTCAGGATTTCGCTCTCACTAGTTTAGTCATGAGTATAGTTATATGTAGTTTCGTTAGATTATAGTTGGTGTGGGTCTTTAATATTTCTTCAACTAGAAGAATAAGTTGATTGAAAGACTAGGGTTGAAATATATTTGCTTATATTCTATTTCCTGGAGCGCTTGGGTATCTACAACGCTAAGGAATGTGATTCACGAAACACTCAAAAGAGCTCTACCAAGATCAGTCTTGAAAAAGGTAGTCGAACAACCTTCTGCCTGTCCTCAGCGAGAGTCGAACTCGCGACCTTCGGATATCTAGATCTAATGATCTAGTCATATTATGAGACCGACGCTTTAACCAACTAAGCCATGAAGACATGTTTCTGTAGCTACGATGTGGGTAGTTGGGGCTAGGTCGAGCCTGGAACAAAAAAGTTGATAGCCTTGTTTATAGCTCAGAGAAAGGAAATTTATTGACCGACACTAAAGTCGTGGGGGTCAAAAGATAAAGGGACTAGTGAATATGCTAGCCTGGTGGTTGTAGGTGAGTAAGGTTGGTCGTAACTGATATAGAAGTACTTAAAGAAGCGGCAACTACTTTAACTGGGTAAATCCCATGTTAAGAATTTATTGGTAGCACTAATCCGAGCCAGGACCACAACTGATGAGAATTCGGGAGTACCATTTGTCTGAAGCTTGCCTGAAAATGTTCACTAACAAAAGATGCCGGGTTTTTTTGTTGTTTCATTCGTACTCGTATGTAATCCTCCTAAAAATGCTGCTCAAAGACTACTGAATACGAATAATGAGCTAATCACATCATTTAGGCTAGGGTTCTGTTATGAGCGCGGGCCTGCGGTATGAGACAATAGGTGAAAACGCGTAGCATATTATACACCAGGCTAGGAATTATCTGACTTGATTTCTCTTATTGGGTACATCAAAATACGTGCCTACGCGGACAGGGATGCAGATAAATTATTTCAAGTAGATGGGGTCATGGTGCCTCGTTATAAACCCTAACCCTGGGAACAAAGAAATCGAGTAGGGTCTGAAGGTGCATATTGTGAAAGAAATCACCAACGGAGATGAAGTAATAGTGGATGTATAAACCCGATTATCGGATAAAAATAAGAAATAACAAAGTGCGTCTAAATAGATAAGGGAAATGCAGACTGGCCTAGGAAGTAGGCGGGTTATGCCATACGGGTAAAACGCGGATTCATGCAATATTACGGTTGTGGTGATTCACGGATAAGAAAAGTAGCATATTACTACTTAATAGCTCCTGGATATGCATATAGGTTGTAGGTGTCGTTTGTCACTGCACATGCCGTAAGGGTTACTATAGACAAAGTGGGCAATGCCGGACTACTAAATCAACATCAGCCTGCGGTACTGTAAAGTCTTAAATATCTTGCTGTCCGCAGCCTGAAAATCCAATCTAAATTCGTCTTCAGATAATATCTCTAGCTACCTATTACCTTAGGCATCACTATCAACCACTATGTCCGATTCACTATTTTTCCAGTTCCACAACCACCCAAATTCGGGGGTGGGGTTTCAAACCAACTTCAACTCCGGTGACCTAGAGGTCTGCACAAACAAGAACTCTGCGCTCCAAGTGAAACTTTCAGACTCACAGCTAAGAGTAGCTGTGACCCCACTCGTGGCTTCAACACCACAGACGACGATAAGAAGTTACTTTAAGCCTAAAAATACCTCCCCACCTCCATTGCTACTATTACCTGCTCCGGAAAAGCAGAAGAAAGCACGAAAGCACGAATCTTCCTCCTCTGTCGTTGCAACTTCTCAAGTTTATTACCCAACCGATGTTGCAAAAATAGGAGTACCTTCGTACCTATCTACCGGTTCCTCAAGGAAGTATCCTGGTGGATTCAACCTTCATGATACGAACCGCTCAGGTCGGAATCGCCATGAACCGAGAGGGTCTGGGAGTGCTGAGACGAGGGTTCTTGCTAGTCATCCTGAGGACCTGTATCACCTTGGTAGGTATCAAGGTAGGGATCAATGGAATATTCTTGCCCAGCGTATTCAAGATCTGGATTCTGTCTCTGCTTCAACTTCAGATGATGAGTATGATGGTAGAAGGATTGGGCATGGATCACGTTGGTACTATAATGATGCCGATGGTTATGGGGGGTATCGAGAACAAAGATATCGGGTGCGGAGGTAGATACGGAAGAGGGATGGGTTCCGAGAAATATTTTCTCTTTCGGATTTTATGTAGCTTTAGCTACACTCTTCTAGCGATATGGGAGGCCAATTCTTGTAGTCCCTTGTTGCTTGTTAAAAAGAGGTATGCATAGTTGATTGCTTGGTTTAGTAATGATTTTTTATATCTCAAATATTTAGCTTCTTTTGTAGTTTTCATAGCCTTTTGGCAGCGTGAGGGCTCCTAACTCTGAACTAGAGGTTAACACAAAATCTTCTAGCTTTAAAATTCCGCTCTTTGTATTGAGAATTACTTTACCATTGGTCAAGAACATATGTAGGTATTATAGATACTCATCCGGCATAGCAAAATGGTTAGACGCCCATACTTCTGCTCTTCAACATACCCATCGTAAAGACTTGGGTGACCATAACTCCACGTGTCAATATCCCAGCTTTTCGAGGCAGCTCCGGCGCTTGTCTCTAGGGAAAGCCCACCTAGATCATGGTAAAGGTTTGTGTAAATATGTGAAGTTTGTCGGACTAGATATGACTGGGTTTTCTATTGTGACTCCTTTACTATAACCGAAGGTCTCACTAAAATGGGGATAAAACTATGGTAATAGGAAGTAGCGACTGTGGGGGTAGTCTTCAATATTTTTAGGGTTGGAGGGTATGGTTAAACGGTTGGTGATGGCTTCGTCTTAGATGTAGTATATTATATTTTCGGCCTATCTTGTATCAGTACATGTAATTGTTGAATTAAAATCTTATTAAGTTGTCGTAGGTCGTGCTTAGTCTATTTTATTTAGGAACCGAATTAATTGTTTGCGTGGTGTTGAAAGTTATATTAATAAGGTATAATTCTAGCTTCTGACTGCCATCTATATCTAATCAACCGATGTACATCTACTGTATTAAGATTAGCAGAGCTCCTCATAGAAATATATTTATAATGTGGAAGAGTAAAACTGACAAAATACACCAAGTTAATTTCATTATTCCTAAAGGAAAAGCTGTTTATGGGCCCTATCCATCGCAAGATATGTCCCAAAGCTTAATCCCTAGCATAAAGAAAAAAATAGCACCTACACCTTGTACCATCCTTGATCACTTTAGTTTTCTCTTCTTATTCACAGTCTTAGCCTTTTTATGGATGAATGTCTTCTCGATTAGTGTTTCGGCAGCTCTTTTCCGAACATACTTAATTTTTGGCCCCGTTCTAGGAGTTGCATATCTAGAAGTTGGGCGTGGAGCTGGGAGACTTGGTGCTTTATACGGAATTACCACAGAGGGGCTTCCGAGGCGTTCTAAGTGTTTCGGAAAGCACTCGTTGGTATTCTCCCGAGATTCAAGTGAGGATTTAGTAGTTATAGATGTATCTAGTGGGAGACCTTTCGTTAGAGAAATATTTCTTGCTTGCAAGATGGCCTCTCTGAAAGTACTTCTAGGTGTTGGAATTTTTGGGCTGTACAATGCCGCAATAGTTAGCGATAAAAACAGAAGCAGGAACCCAGGACCTGGTTATCCTTACCGTTTTCCTAAACAGTCAACACAACCTAAAACCTTGAGGCAACCACTCCGGCCGCATTCTCCAATGAAGCCCGTATCCAAATTCCTTTCCATTATGTCATTATCTAAGTGTAGAACCTCTCCATCACTCTCATAATGGTATTCAGGTTCTGGAGATTGGTCTCGCTTCTCCCAAGTACCGTCTTCTAGTTCAATCATCACCTGAGCCCGTGGTGGCTCTTGTACTGACGATAAAAGCTTCTGCTTCTGCGTAGTAAACATCCACGCACTTTTATGTGGTATGTCAAGATTTGCTCCTTCTGCAATAACAGCATGTTTTCCGTAAGGTGGGTTGATGAAAGTATCGGGCTCAGTTCTAGAAGTGTGTGGATAAGGAGCAAGGATCTGGTAAAGGGGACGCTTGAAGCCGCCAGTGATGGTCCTCCTAGATAAGAAAGAGGTAGGGAATGAGGAACCAATCTCGATGGAGTTAGTACGACGCATTATGACTGTTGGGTACGATGGTGACGATTTGTAAGTGATGATTACAGCTGTAGATATGATTGTGGTTATGGTGGTGGTAGATGGGATGTCAACAAGAAACAAAATTTGTATGTGGTGTTTTATTGTGGGGGAATGAATATGAAGGAATCGGTTATCCCGCTATCCTTGGCGGGTGGGGTGAGGCCGCATGCCCCTTTGACCAATCATATTGATAATTTATTCACATGATATCTCACAAACTGCATAATTTTCTAGTTTACCTTAGGGCTTGCTTAAAAAGGTTATCCTTTTAAAAAGCTATATATACCGAGGTCACAAAGTCTGATTTTTGCGCGCGTCAACGTAAGAGAACAAAAACAAGACCTTCAATATCAACTTCGTAAACAACATATATTATTTGGTAGACTAAACATAGGGGTTCTTTTTATTTTTGATGTGGGATATAGGTTTGGCTCATGCTCCATGTGAGAATCATGTAGGAGCCATGTCGCTGCTATTGGAGATATTACTGTAAATTATGTCAGATTTTTTATTTATAGACGTAGTGTATACCATCTTTCCGGCCATTTGCTCAACGTAGATATGGTTAATATCGTGTAGCCCAAGGTCCTTTAGCAATATAAGTTTCTATGGAAGATTGTGAGCAGGAGAACTACATGACGTAACACCTGGTATCGATGGAGGTCGGACCCTAGTCCTACGAAACTTCTAGTAGTTCACATTTGGAAAAATATATAAAACCTAGCGAAAATTTCTTCTACGCATAGTGAAAGTAATTGAAAGAAGCTAGAATTCCTATAAATAGTGTAAGGGATAAGAATAACTAGGTATTATCGATATGATTCAAGGGTATTCAGTCTCTTTGTGTGTGTTTTCTCCGAGTAGCGGGGAAGGCTCGTTATTTTAATGAATTAAACAAAACAAGAATAAAAAATCAAAATGGCATCTAAGACTGTCGCGTGATATCTCGTGATGGAACTTCGCCAAGACAAGGGCTTGGCATAATGATCTTTCTGCCTTTATGACCTATGGTGAATGAACGAATCAATCAATCATAAGTACATGAATACGGCCTATGGAACTTAAGGGAATTGAAGGAAAAAGGCCCTAATAACAGAGATAATATAGTATATAGTGTGTGGGATAGTAGAATGGTATAATTGTAGCAAGCTCCGGTATCTGGGCCATTGGGGTGGTGACGTTGCACGCGTTCTATTTGGTGGTGCCACATGACCTATAACTGCGTAGAATATTCATTCATGGTTCTTATCTCTCTCAAGGGTCGTACTAAACTATCAGTGTCATCTCACAACAGCCTACAGTTTCGTCATCTAAAGCCCTATAGAGGTGGATTCAATCTAGAACTCTATCAAGTAACATCATGCAGATCCAAGTGGTTATACATGGCTGTGGGTTTCCTCTCTCATAAGCTATACTGGGTGAGAACAGGGCTAATTTTTCTAACACTAGTGGCCGATGAGTTGCGTATCGACATTGATGACCAGATAACAGTCGAGGACTTACACAAAATTCTTGAGGATAGAGCTGATATTCCGACAGAAATGTGGGATTTGAGCTTTGGTGTACACAGAATGGCCCTCAAAGCACCACTTAGTGAGTACGGAGTTGAGGACCAGTCGACATTATGGCTGCAACCAAGGAAATATGAGCAGCGAGTGGAGGAACAACCATTGACACTCATCATTAAGCAAGTTGGGACTGAGAGGACTACCCAGATGAAGTTTAATACCGGGTATACAATTGGTAAATGCAAGCAGGAGATAGAAGCTACTCTTACCGTACATATAGGTGCATGCTTTCTGAGAAAACATGGGGAAGATGAGGATTTGGATGACGATCAGACTTTGGGTAATTATGATATTAGGGATTGGGCTACGTTGGACTTTGGCTATGTGGATAAAGATAGCAAGGTGATAAAGGCAGGGAAACGTGTGGTCTCTGAGGTTAAGGGCTATGCTCATGGATGGAAGCTTCGGCATATTGGAGAAAATCAAATTGGTCGAACGGAAAGAAGGTAGGATATGTGGGAGGATGCCTTCACAACGAGAGTATCTTCTGTCTCGTTAAAAATTAGCTTAAGATTGATTAAGTAGTTCATCTCCGGTTTCATGTCATCTATGAACTGTTTCCTATAAGTCTTTGCTATGTGAAGTTCAGCTAGAAACCTATAGGGAATATTAATCTAGTTTCTTTCGAAGTAAGCCTTTAAGGTAATTCACCAGGAACTCTCTATACTGTGAATAGGGCTAAAATATAGCTTCTTCTAGCTATAATCCCTAACGATTTTTGTCATAATGTCCTTACAATGTGAAAGGTTCTCTTACCGGGTACATGTAATCTTTAGGCTGCTTTTAAAGTTATGTTATGTAATTATAGCTAATTTTTATATATATTGATTGTGCCTATTTAATCTGGGGCTATAAGTACGTTCGGTTATTAGCTCATTAGAAATAGTTCCCAGTTTTAATCGCTACTGATGTCGGACTTATTTCCTATTGAAAGACAGGTAGTTATGTATGCCGATACTAGATGGGTATTTTTCGTGGCGGGCCGATTGCGCAAAGTTACCGAACAGTGATTTGTATCTCTCGCCTCATTCGGGTGGCTAGGATGGCTGCGTGAAACTGGCGTGTTGATTTCGAATGAGGTGATGTAACTGCTTGGTGGGGGGGCCACGTATCGGTGATAAATTAGCGATTTTCGCAAACAAGCGAGATTACCTTTGCGTAATCAGCGATCCCAACTCCAATCGACCTTTCAGCAAGCTTAAAAATCTATAGAAGTCCCGGAACTACTAAACTCTCTAGACTTGTTTAAGTACAATCTGCATCATGGGCCCTATGAAGGACTGTGTCCTAGGAGGGGCACCTGACGACCTGACAGTGAGGGGTAATCTCGTCCACACTTACCACTATGGTGAAATCGGTAGGATTCTTGTGCCAAAAGGGTACTGGGAATTTGTTAAGGTGCCTGAAGTTATTTGTCCGCTCTAGTATCGTGTTTAGTTTCAATAGAGCTAATTTGTGTTCATACGAAGCAGGCAAGAAATTATAATGAAGCACCTCCCATAGGTGGGGGCTATCAAACGAAAATTTCGTTCAGTGACCTTCAATTTAATTTGGGAGCTATGGCATACTTTTTAGCAAACCGTGCTATTGACATGTTTGTACATTCAAAAGTCTATATTTAGTGTTTACTCACTGATACTGGAAACAGAATCTATCCTTTACCCCCGGTAGAGGCAGCCCGTCGAGAAATACCTGAGTTCATTGCAACCTTTGCGTTAAATATTATATACGACAATGGTCTACAAGCTCGGGTAATCTTCCTAGGGCTAGTGTATCTCCAAAAACATATGAAGAGCTTCAAAACCGAAAAACAGCACATTTCGTGGGATTTCGTGGCTATAAAGCTTTTAGTCGCCCTTAGACTTGCATATGATATTTTAACAGATTCTGCATTAAAAATTGAGTATTGGAACTGTGGTAGTATCCAGAAAGGTCATCTGATTAAAGAGAGAGACTTGTGGCTGAAACAGGTGGATTGGAGGTTGCACCTTGATGCTGAGACAGTGCGTTCCACGGATGAAATCGAGCAAGAGTGGATGTGGCGCTCGAGGCGAGGTGGCTTTGCCGTATCAACAGAGATATATCAGCGTATGAATGAAAATCGATATTGCGTGGGGTATGACGCAAGGTAGCGGTGGAAGTTATGTATTAGATGATTCTGGGTAGGAAAAACATCGAGGAAAGGGTTTTACGGGATTCGGTGTTTGGGCCATTTGAAGAGAGGTTGCATGAGAGTAATTCCATAGCGAAAGAGGATCCATCGGTATGGACTATACTAGAGTTGGGTTGTATTCGCTGATTTTGGAGGGACTCATTATATTTAAGCCATGGCGGTAAGTACGTGTATGTTCACTGAACCAAGACGCTTATAATAGTGACTTGATGTATCTTGAGTTAATCAAATACCTATCTTATTACCCGCCCCGGGAAAGGCTCTATATATAGATGAGTATACAATAGTTATTTAAGCTTATATGTTTCATTGAGTGTTCATCTTTTAAAACAGAAGGTGGTTCATGTGATTTCTTTCATGGCCGAGTACCATATACTTGCGTCATAGACAAATTCAGAGTTGGCTAGGAAGCATTTAGTAGGGAGTTTTTTAATGGTTAGTGAATAGGGGAATTCTAGAATTAGGTATGAATGAGAAGGTAAAGAGTTAATAAATGTTTCAATAAGCAAAATCCCTTCCACAATAGAGGAAATCTCAGCTATTCTTTTATTCTTTCAAGATCGTTGTAAGCGGCTTTTCTTAGACCTCCCCAGTACAACGTGGTACTAATAGGTTGCCTTTCCGGGCTCGGTTTGCTGCCGTTTTATTTCTTCATCCCTCCTATCTAATCTCCCTAGCCTTCTATAAGTTGAAATGATGCTTGATCGCCTTGTTGATTATCTATTGTATCAGAGATCCCGTGAACGCCTTGCAGAGTTATTGAGTAACCAGGCAATACAGGCTCGAGAATTCATCCGGTACGCTGCATCAAGTGAAGTATCGCCATTATTGTTCCTCGCATTAATAAAAGCTCCACGGGCAGTAAGCCAAGTCCCTGCAGCCACTTTGTCTTTCGTGCAGGCCCAATGAAGCGGTGTATTTCCATTAAGATCTTTATAGTTAATATCCGCACCTGCTAGTACCAACTCTTTCGCAATATCCAAGTTATTAGCGGTGACGAGAGTCATATGAAGAGCAGTCCCCGGGATACGATCACTCTCAGAGTTCGGGTCCGCACCATGCTGCAGGAGAAGTACTACCATAGTAAGGTTATCCCAAGTGGCTGCCCAATGTATTGGTCTAAGACCACTCTCGTCAGAGACTTCGGTGTTTGGTGAGTACTGGATGAGTGCAGTGAGCGAGGTGAGCTCATTGTATCTGCACGCGCGGAAAAGAGCGGTGCTTCCTCCCTCCATCTCTTGTTCGATATCATGGCCGGCTGTAATAAGCCTTACGATCAGTCTTCCATGGCCGTAGAGAGCTGCAGCATGTAATGCTGAAGTGCCTTCGTAGTCGCTCTGCGCGGTCTTCCATAGCTCGTCTTTGGCTAAATCGTAGATTTTGTTGCATGTAGAAGAGAAGGCGGCTAGCTCCTTGGTGCCTGCTTCTTTAATGATCATTTGTATGATCTCGTTTGGGAGTGCTGTGAGTGTTGATATTTTGGGCATAGTGGATGTCTGTTTTAAGAAATATAGTGTTAAATATACTAAAGGTAAAGAGCAAGGGAGAGCTGAGGAGGGGAGGTATTTAAAGCCTTTAGGTTAAAAGTATAAGTGAGGTTGTGCTTGAAATAGGAATTTTGCTTGTGGATGTTTTTGTTATTAAGGCTGTAAAAAGGTGGTAGAAAACTTCCCAGCATTCAAGTTAGGTAGCCTGTACCTATTTTCAAAACAAAAGTTTCATAAGTTCTATGTCTCCCGCAACTTGGGTGGAGAAGCAAAGACAAAGCATTGTATTTACTATCAGAGGTTTAGACCACACTCTATGCGTGTCTATCTTTTCGCGGGTACCGCTCGAAAATGTTAAGGCTGTTTCAATAGCTGTCTTTAGAGAATTTGATACCTTAGATTGAGGATTCTTTAGAACCTCAGACAGAGAATTGATATATAGAATTTTGTCTGAATTTTTTAGTATGTTAAGTGCAGGCGACTTTGGAACTCAATATAGGCGATTAGCTAATATCTTTGAATATGTGCTATCTATTCCGCATGATATGATGTAACGCACAGCCAATGTTAGGTAAGATTTAATCTAGAGTCGTCTTTACCGCCAGATAAAGTGATATCTCGTGACCCAGGCTTCCTACACTACACATTATATCGATTAGCAATATTCTTGCTATTTCTTTAATAATGATTGCGATGTGCAAATCAGGTTGATTGTCTCGGTAGGCACTAAAATGACTAGGGGAGCTCAGATTTACTATATTTCAAGAAGGATAGGTTATACACAAGCTCGGTATGATAAGTTCACATGGTGTCGACCCGCCGAACAAGCTAGAACCAACGTTCCGACAGCAAACAAATATTCCCACTAATCTTTTGCCGACAGCTAAATTTCAATGACATCCGTCAAAGTGTATAAAAAGTTCTCCGTCCTCTTATTATTGTTCTCTAAGCACCTTCATTGTTTCTGTTCCATCCCATTGCTCTGTCCATGTGCTGGGGTGACTGACGGGCCGTTGCGGCTATTCTATTGGGCTCTAGTGTGGGTGAGGATATGATACCTCACTTATTCCTATATATTACTAGAAGGTTCTCTCAGCGGGGCTGGCTCTGAGTCCCCCCCCCCCCCGTATGAAGAGCTCCTTCTTTCCCTTTACTCTCTGGCTATTGTGTGGGAATGAAGAAAGTTGAGTTTAGCTTAGCTTGAGTGATATATGTAGGGAATTGAGGGGGAAAAACAAATCAATTATTTGGGCAATTTTTAGTGCCTTTCTCGTTAAAACTGGTGTTGACGCGTTTGGATACACTCCAGGGTTGCGGTCATTCCTATCTTCAGGAGTTCAAGGTTTGTCCTCCATCACCATCATTACCCCACCACCACCAACACCTACAAACAGTCAGACTCACAAAGATAATACAGTCATAGCTAAAGATGTCACGTCCATCAGCCTTTGAGCAGCAGCAAAACTATATTGCTAAAATTCGCTACACTAACGAGCTTGATCCACCTCCATGCCCACCAAAAATGTTGAATATACCTGGTTTGCCGATGGATTCGATGACTGATACCTCATTTATCTCAACTTTAGCCAGAACGGATTCCATCACCGTTGACTTCGATGCAGAAGGGGGGATGCCGTTGAACGGAAGTCATTGGCCGGGGGTGTTTGATGGAACCAATGCAGGTAAGTCATCTTGTTTATTATCACTGCTGCGGCTTGTCAAACTGTGCTATCATGAAAGCCACTAAATATATCCACTCCTACAGGTATTCCACCTATCCCCACTACAGAACGTCCAGCAATTCACCCCACCGATCGCCTTCTCTTGCGTGCTCCAAATCAGCTCCATAGATTCAACCCTCGTGGACTTAGTACGCCTAGAGCAACCTCCTTCCTCCGTCGTACTGAGTACATCTCTGCCGACGGCCCACGAGTGGAATTTAGTAGCCAGAAGGCCTCTAATAACCGGTCAACTAGACTTCTTAATTCCAACCGTGCCACACGTACTGCAAGTGAGGTAGAAGACAGCGACCCAGTTCGCATACTTCAGGCTATCATAAGAGGGTTTGATACTGCTTACCCAGACAATCCGAAGCAAGCAGCAGCCTTTGCAGTAAGGGACGAAGTCTCTGCAGAAGCGGAAGAAAACTGGAAGGACCTGGAAGACATGGAGCACCCTGGAAAACCAGGTTGCTACGCGGTTGACTCATTTCAAGTCCTACCAGATACTCAAACCAGTAGTGATACAGCTGGATATATGGTTTTCAAGTTTGCTACCAGTCCGATTGCGAATGAGGGTAAAAGGGACACTAGGTTGGACGTGGGGCTTCTGAGGCCCAATGAGGTCCCAAATGGTGATGATCAAATGGACCCTGGAAAGCAGATTTTTGATTACTACCTTCCAATCAACAAGTCTATTTCGAGAAATGTGAAGCATAAATTTGCATCCTACAACACCTTTGATCATAGCCCTGATAAAGTGTTCCCATACAAATACATCCGCGCGTATGAAACTAGGTCTTATACACAGCAGCTTTCAGACAATCTGGAGGACGTCGCACTTATCTTTCATAAAGGTAGTGACGGAAAACAGAAGGCACTCTATTACTATCCGGTGGTAGCAAGGTATGTTTTGCAGCCGCATAGGACAAACAAGTTCATGGCGGGGATGCCGAGAAAACATGGGCAGGTTGAGGTTGAGAGGGAAGAAGCGGTAGAGAGATTGAACGTTTCTATTAGGGAGCTCAATGATGAGGAATTGCAAAGGAGGGAGGAACTAGGAATGACTGGGGGGCTTACATGATTTATCTAGTTGCTGGAGTCAACCAATGTCGGTCATTACTGGGGCGTGGAGTATTTACCGCCTGATTTTCCTTCTATCTATGTACCTCTAAGCTTGAATAAACTAGTAACTGGAAAGGTTTGTAGATGGAATCAAGCTATAGAGCCACTACGAATTATTATTTTCTTCGATAACAATACAGTCAATCCTGCTCGGGCTTTTTTATGTGACTAGCCTCCCACAATGAACAACAGTATAGACACCGGTTTAAAACAGAAATATCCGGTATCAGTCGCATCATGTACGATACTAACACTCAAGACGGATTTTAAGCTCCCGATTAACCGTGGCAATGCCGAAATACTTTTCGACATCACCATTATCCCCTTCTTTCCTAGGCTCATCGACTGCCATCTTCATTAGAAAAGTACTTGTAGAATATGTTGGGATGTGTATGGGACCTACAAGCACTGAACCAGAAATATGGGATGCCCTGGGCCAGTAGTGGACACACAGTGTCTTTCCAGTACTTCTGCTGATTTTCAACTGATGTCATAGCAGCTCCAAATGCGGGGCCCGCGGTGGGCCATCCACTTTCTCCTACCATAATAGGCTTATCTGGAAAGATATTTCTGACACTGGAAAAATCTCTGCCAAAAGTACTCCCAGCATTCTCAATGGGTGTCCCCTGCCAATATGGAAATCCATTCGATAGAATAACCTAATAAACTCTACATTAGGAGAAACCCTTATTAGCTCTCATGGGACAAGAACTCACATCAGAAGCCTCAAGAACGATTCTTGCGCTGGGTTGCACTAGCCGTGTCCAAGTATCGGCACAACCAACCGCAATATGAGGAGCACCAAGTGTATTATGAACCAAGTTCTTCACTTCTTCGATATAGCGAACCAGATCCTCTGGAGTGAGCTTTCCTTGATATAGATGCTCTGATCCGACATTGATTCCAGCCAACCAATCTGTTCCCCATGTTCGGATGGCATAATCAAGTTCGTCACGCTCTCTATTATATTTACTCTCTGGAGTAGCCCAGATAGTGACCCAGATCTTGATATCAGTGGCTTGAGCAGCGGGAATAGCATTCTTTAGATTGAAGCAGTCATAGGTGGAGAAAAGCCTAGCTGTGGTGATTTGAATACTGTCGTGTGACCAAGACTTGATTGCATTGAAGTCACCAATCCAGTCATCTGTAGTTTTACAGTTTCCATCGGACTATGTAGAGATGTTAGGATATAGAACGTCGACTATTACAATGAAAGTGGGGGAAGTAGCCCTACGCGTTTATGACCAATGTTGAACCCAAGGTTACCGACAGTGGTAGCAGATGCAGAGATAGTCACTACTGCAGCCAGAAGAATGATTGTAAAGATGCTTTTCATCATGGTTTTTGAGTAGAGGGTTGATTGATTGCAGTAAAAGCAGAAACTATCTGTAGTAACTATTGGTGTGGAAGAAGATGGTCCTTTGAGGATTATGATATGGGTAGGGTGAATAAGGTGAAAGCAAAGGACTTATATACTAAGGCCACGAGGCCACCTTCCATACTAGTTTATCAGGCGGTAAACGTCTCACAAATCACCAGATACCTCCTACGGCACAATCTAGAAACTAATATCTCCATGTCTTTGTAGGTAATGCTTCTCCCTAAATCTCATACGCTTGGTAGATAAGATATACCCTTGAGCTTTTACTATTAATATTATCTATTGATTTTAGAGGTCGGTGTTAATATTGCTTCCGATCTATCCCCCTCTCACCTGATAGAGTTCCCAATACTACAGCATAGAAGAGTGAGACAGGCCTGAATAAGTTACATAAGAGGACCTAGTACCATAGTACTCATCTCTATGTAACTACCGAAACTATGCTATATATTTCGGGTTATCCTATTGACTTTCATATGATATCACTCGGCGGTTCCATGCGCTTAATTTATCATTGGTTAGGGTTATTCCGTTCATTCTGAGGGTTTATCATGATCACCTTCTAGAAATTTCTCGCAAATCCTGTGTAAGACTGAATAACACCCACAACACCGAGTTGAAACTTTGAATATTCGTCCTAGTTTCAAAGTACCATTTGAAAAAGAGCCTTAGGGAGGTATTTATATACGGGTTGAACCTTCTCACTATCAGTCTTTAAATATCGGACTAAAAAGACAAAACTCTACTACTAATATGCCTTTTATAACACCAAATAGGTCTTTAGACGTGAATAGCGCCGATGCTAGCAAAGGCCAAGAAGCAACCTCTAGTGATTTTTTGGATACTCAAAAGTCTGTACATGGAACAACTTCTCTAACTGATAAACCCATAAGTACCGAGACCTTCGATCAGTTTATAGTCAGGATTCTCAAGGACTGCCCCGTAGAAGGAAGTTTCGACACACCACTCGCAGCCTTATATGAGATGACAAAGATGATTGCGACTGGCCTTGATGAGCGCATCTCTTCAATAGGTGGCGAGTTTGATAAAGCAATTCGTGACTGCTTAGAGTGGGTAAAGGCCAGAGAGCCATTGGAGGAGGATGACTGGGAAGGTTTTGAGGTTGCAGCTGTTGTCCATTTAAATATCCTATTGGAGCATAATTTTGGCTACGCACATTAACTATAAGCTCACGTGAATGGATATTTAGTCCGGAGCGCGGGGGTCCTATTTTGCACATGTTGCTGGTAGAATAACAGACATACCCATTTGGGCTTCTAAATCATAGACTAGATGCAACCTATAGGCTATGTTACACCCTCTTGGATAGTAGAATAAAATATAAGTCACCTGAAATTTATTTGTTCTGGGGTGCCAAGAACCCCTTGATTAGTATAATTAAGAACCTTGGGCGTACCTTTCAGCATAGCAGCACCTAGTCACGTGCATTCGTGTCCCGAATAAAATTACTTTGATGTAGCTAGACCATTATCTCTATAACATTGTCAATAGGGAAGGAAAATGAGAGACTAGACATATTAGTAAAGGCTATTCAATTCGTAATCATAAATATTGTACAATTTAATCGTAATTTTATACTCGCTTGACATTACATGTCTCAGGATGTTTTGCCCCGGGTGGGCCCATATGAATTTTATATGGTCCCGGGTAGGGAATTGGTATTGAGAAAATATAATTTTCTACGCCTATATATATATTCTATCCCTCCGAGAACCCAAACTGATTCCACCAGTACGCGCGACGCGCCACCTTCACTTTCCCCTCCAGTAATTTAATAGTTGGTATTAGTCCCTCAAGCTCAGTCATACTCCATTCTAACTTCTTGAAACACTGGTCAGCATCCCTAAGACAGGATTGTAGCTTGGGTTCACAAAGGTGGTCGTTAGTTCTCCTGTGTTTAAGGTTACTTCCTGAAGTAGACAAAGTCTCTTCCGTTCTTACCCTCAGCGCAAAAATCTCCTTCTCAAGTTTGCGCTGTGTTTTCTTTGATTTCTTGATCTGTAATTTTAGCTTGCTTGCCTCGTTTTTAGACCTAAGAAGTTTCATTTTAGCGATAGCGAGAATAGTGCCATGCGAGCGACGAATAGCATCTGGGAGGACTGGTTGATACATCTTTGATTGTACTCTTATCCGGGGGCGTAAGGAGGTTTGTTATTGAAAATCACACTGAGTGGGTAAAGATGATATCAAATATTGCGTTGTTCTCGTTTTATGAATATATGTGATCAATGACTGCTGGGTCATGGAAATATTAGTATGATGAGCTCTCGCATAATTCAAGTGCTAATGATTTAACTATTCTATATTCAGGCTTTTTGTTTCATCTTGAATGTTTCAAGGATCATCGGAGTAAGATACACTTGTAATACAGATTTAGGAGCTAAAAATACTAATCAAGGAGACAGTCAGAGTTTAAAACCTTAATTGTGCTAAACTCCGTGAGCTACAGCCGGCTTCTAGGGAAAGACAAACGCCCCCGCCTGACTTCCGAACCGATACCACCTTTCTTCCTATGAAGGGGGATGTTTTCTTTACTTGGCTTAAGCACCTAAAGTTTTTAAATCACCTTTTTTGGGAATAGCAGGCCGACGTAGTAAGCTATTGGGACTTTTGTATAAAGAGAAAGATTTAGCGTTCCTAATAATACGCTGCATTCTGAGTTATACCGAGTGAGTCAACCCACCTGAGCATTCCGGAATATTTGGGACTACTTTCTTTATGATTATTTCACTAGGGTATCAAGCAAGTTATCAGGTGCAATATATATTTTATTGCTTTTGTTAGATCTCTTTTGACTCTATTCTTCTACATATGACAGTAACATTAAGATGAGTCCAAAGCTCTGAAACATAGAGGTCAACCGTAATAAAAATAAAGTTAAATCCCTAACACATATACTTGACATAGAGAAAGCTGTCTAGTTTAGCAATCCTATCCCGGTGAGAAGAAACCCAAATCCTAGTGAATCCTAGACCAGTTCTGGGGATATGCTGGCTTCCAAAGCCCTCATTGCCGGGAAATTAACAGTCTCACCTCTTCCCTAGTTGGGGTCCACAACAGAAACTTCTCAAATGTACCATTAAAAACAGCTGGCTGAGAAGTAAGTAAGTCCGTACCTTCACGTGTAGAGCTAAGCGTAGAATTACCGCTTATCAAGGGCTGAGAGCACTCAGCGTGGAACTGTGATTTGCTAGCCTCAAGTGTAATCTCCAGGCTAGTCAGTGTCTCACAGTCATTAGCTAGAGAGCGCTCAAGTATAGCGATCCTCCGCTGGAGTTCCACCTTATGGTTATTCAAGGTGCATATGCTTGCGTTATTAATCTCTCTAGTAGGAACAGACCCTTTGCAAATAATGCAAGGGTCCGAGTGAATAGAATTCTGCGTGGAATCTTTTCCGGGTAGAGCATCCCCTAATAGGTTTCTGTAGTATATTATCTCGTCCGTCGTCTCACTACATTGGATAATAGTTGTCGAGATTAGAAGCTCAAGGGAATCGATGGTCCTCAACCAATTTATCGATTTTTGTGACATGTTAGGTGATGGCGTCTATTTTGAAGCTACAGTTTATGGGAATCTTTATTCAGTTAAATAAGGTACCTTAGGCCTGCTCTGTGGCTTTAGAAAAAATTGCTGAGGTTACTTCTTATAATTATAAGTCTCATAATGAGATATATTCAGGATGAATGTCAGGTCCCAGGGTATCTCATGTATTTCATAAGCCATAAGCGTAAGTTTGAGAGTTTTCAAACTAGTTGAAACAATTTAAATTTTTCAAAGACATGTCACGGGAAGAGACCATAGACTAGTCTTAGCGATAGTGTCATAATAGCCAACGCTCTCTCGTTAGTTAGTGATCATCAAGATGAATTTTATCAATCTAATACACTTTTCATTGAGTCTTGGGCTGTGACATTGATTATAGGTTTACATGGTAAAGAGGATTAATTACTTACGAGATTTGACCATATTTTCGCTACCATAACCTCAGTTCCATGATTTATATCTTTACAACTATTTGTCTATAAACGATATGATGTGGGGTTCAGGGAGCAATAGTGGATCAACGGCCATACTTCCTGTTGTAGTGGGGATGCAGCTCAGGGAATTAATGCGGCTCCAGGAATCCTTGAAAGCCCTGTAACTAGACCAGTGACCTGGATATATTTCCAATACTATCCAGCACACATCATTAGAGCAGGACACACAAGTGCAGTACACGTAGCTTTTCACAAGGCTCAGAAATCAGCACTGACTGGTTGATACTTCAACTATGAAGTCAGGTTTTATCGCATTTCTTATTGATAGAGAAGCTTGAAATTCTATCTAAACACTCCTCAGAGGCAGCGAAACTCACAAAATTATTGAATATAAGCAGGCTACAGTTAAATCCAGCATACTTATACAAGTTTTACAAGTAAAAACCCCTGAATACCCATACATAATCCCTCCTCTAGTGATTCTCTCTTAACGAATAATGTCCTAGATAGGCTCCTAATCGTTAGATACACGTGGCAAGGCATAGATTTTTTTTTACCAGGTACGAGAAAGCTCTCTGACCTTAAACTAATCTCTAACGAGATTTCGTTCGCAAGCTCAGTGCGACAGAACAATACTTTTTTGTGAGCTGCGCCTCGATCCCGGTACTTATCATATAAGCAATTCGATCTACATTTGCTCCTTCAGCAGTACCTGGTAACTTACCCGGAGCAAAGTTAGCCCAGCAGTTTATGTTCGGGTGCTTGAACGCAAAGTCCATCTTGTTCCTGCCACCCTTATTGATATGAATACCTGAAGTTTCCGCCTGATATTCAACTTCAGTGTCAATAATCCAGATAAACTCTCTGTAATAAAGATTTTGCGGTATATTATCCAATCGGAGGATTAATTGCTTCTCGACAATCCGCAAACTACAAGACACCGCCCTCCACGGGTTAAAAATCTGCCGAATCTCCCGTGCTGCTAGTGATTTTGAACGTATGACCTCCATACCATCTGGAGGACTCAAGAGGCTACTGGCGTATCGTTCTGCCTGTTCATCGTCTACGAAAGTAATCCATAATTGTTGCTTGGGAAACTCATAGGCCGGGGCACAACTGATTATCATACGTCCATACTCCGCCTCATTTTCAAAGATATTGATAACTTCGTACAAATCAGAAGCCAAAGGAATACCTTTGATGAGGATACTTTTTCCGGGCGGAATACGCCTGTCTTCTTGTCGGTAATAATATGCGAAGATAGAGGAATTTTCCAAGTCATATGTCGTGGAATTGTAGCGATTGCATAAGATCTGTATTGCATCGACACCCATGGCACCGCTGCCTTCCGGCTGAGATGTATCTGCTGGCCCCCTATGTGCCTGAGCCATTTTTAGGGAATATTAATTATCGATTAATGATAAATGTATCTTGCAAGTTAAATATTGAATTTGATAAACAAGTAAGGATGTACGTCTTCAATAACAAGAGGCGACACCATTTATAGGCGCCCCGGAGTGAACAGTGAGGGGTTACGTGTCTATAGTTACCTTAGGGTTGACGTGGTAACTTTGACTTTGCTTAAGGCCCGGTGTTGTGACACTATGGGCTCTCGATTCCGTCTATCGCGCATGGGGGAGACCGGGTTAATATCAGCCATAATTATGAGCTTAGATTTCATGTATACATATGAGTACCCAATAATATAATTAAAAAACAGAGATTAAGGATACTGGAACCCTCGCCATTTAGAAAATCTCAGTTTATTATAGAGATCTATATAACTCTCCTTATAACATGACATCTGCGCATATAGTCCATTAGAAACAACCCCCGAAATGAAATGAGTTACCAAATAGAAGGATAGAGAGAAATAGCGAAATAGGTAACAGAAAAAGTAGTAGGTGTGCTGGGACTCGAACCCAGATTTCTGCATTTCCGGGCATTTCTAGTCACTCAAGGCTTCCTCAACGTTCACTTTGAACTGGGCCATCGGTCTCGGCCGTGCCCTGATATTGGACATCCCCGACCACCAAGGGACTCGAACCTTGGACAATAACCCCAAGACTGCAGCGCTTTACCATTAAGCTACACACCCTAGAGTATATCCAACTCGAGCATTGAGGATGTATTTAGCCAGGTTGTCCTATTGGGAGACGCCGGGTTACAGTTCTATCTGGGCGCGAGATTCCGTAATGTGATATCGCAATTTTATTTGACTCAGAGTGAGACAAGATCGACACTACTGCCTCTCCCAATGAGATATCGGTGCCATATATACACTGTAAATGCGTAAAACCTAGAATATATAATTATTAGTCCTTTCCACCCACTCAACGGAAAGAAACGATTGTGTAACATAAGGGCAAAATTTCACCTATTAGTATTGATTGTTAACATTTGGTAGCAGCGTGCTCTTGTCTGAATTTCAGAGGGTTATCGCTAACCATCCGATATCATACCGTCGATATATATGTAGTTACGTGTAACCCAAGTTAGGGAAACTTGAGTACTCCTCCAGATCCGATCCGATAAGGAGTGACTACTGTTTAGATATAGCTGTGTTTGATGATATAGTTACTGGTTTTTCCAATATAGATATACCTAATGGAAGACATGCTATACACACTTGTTTACAAAAACGTAACGTATCGCAGCTACTTCGTTTAGGTAAATTCTTGTATATAAATAGGAGCGTCTTTTTCCACCGCTCCCACAACCAAACTTTTTTCGGATTTTAAGCCCATAAAGATCAACACAAATAATAAATTACACACCAAAATCATTTTCAGTAATCCGTACCAAGTAATAGCCTCCTTAGGATTAAAGAATGAAGATAATGGGGAACACTTCTTTTAAGCTTTACGAGCAGTACCTCATGTATGTTGTAGTTCGGTTACGTATTTAAGCAGTTTCCGATCCTTAATTTACTTACTGAGACCTATAATCATGCACTGCTGCCATTCAAAAATCCAATGTTACATAGGTGTCCTAATGTAAGAGTATATATACCTACATAGCCTATCACATCAACCACGCCTGACATTATTCTTCCACGATTAGTTTTATCTACCCCTGGTATCCCCTTTATCGCAATTTAAAATAGATAAGCTAAAGATACCCTAGACGATATTCCAATGAAAATACTTATCAAGACGTGTAAGTTGGCACCAAGTATCTCATACTCAGATATAGCTAACCTCCATCACCATAGTCAACAATGGGACAACTACAATTAACACCCATGGAGGTCGTACAGTTCGAGAATTACAAAATACTACCGAAAGGAAATTAAACATACAACCCGGTTTAGGATATTTGAGCTACCAGTCACGAAGACTCTCCCCAGATGCACCGATATCCGAATACAATATCGGGAACCATTCGACAGTGTGGATGCGAATGGCGCACGAGAATCCCTTGGATATCAATATCTATATCATTGAAACGAATCGTACAATCAATCTTGAATTTCCCTCGGCAACTAAAATTAATGAGATCAAGTTCAGAGTAGCGAGAACTCTACCAAGTTTTCCTTTGAATAGTGGAAGAGAAATATTGACAATTATGAGCGTACCTGGCGAGCTCCAAGATGATCACACTCTGAGCCAGTGCGGGGTCATAGATAATTCAACGCTAATCTACCGTATTGACCGTACAAGGGTTGATAAACTTAAAGAGGTTCTACCTATTTGGCTAAGGAAAAAACGTAAAGATATATGGCAAAGAGATGGTGCTACTTCTTCGTAAAGATACCGTAATCCATCATGATTGAATATCGCCAATTACTAGATGTGTCTAGTAGATACAGTACAGCACATTAGGTCGTCAGAGCCCCGTTCCCCGTGTTTGAGGGCCTATTGTAAAGAGTACACGATTGAAAATAACTGAAAATGAATTGTTATTGTTTGGGCTGCCGCAAGGCACGGAAGTTTTATGTACGATATAAATACCTTAGAGAACTAAGATCAATCGTATGAGAACTAAACCAGTTATTTCATAAAGCCTCCCCAGTCCCTAATCATGAGTGTTCATTTGTAAAGTCGTTCTTCAGTTAAGATATCAGGTCCTTTCTCATGTAGTTTTCATAGTAGTCACTTTACCTTATTATAATTACAATGCGTTTGATGCCTTTGTAGGGTTATAGTTCCGTAAACTCCGCTGATAGAATATAAGGATACACACAGATCAACCTTAGTTAAAACCTATTAGGTTTTTGATATTGATGTGACGCAAAATTACCCACCACGTACCTCAACACTTACAAAAAAGCGAGTGATTGCCTGTGAATACTAATAATCAAGATTTTTTGTAAGGACACGTGGAATATAACGACCAGGAGATCTCACCCCCCAGTTTAACACAATGTAAATCTAAACAAGTTCTTATAGTTTCGACCTACTACATGTATCTACACTTCTCCGGCTATTTACATTTATTCTTAACGCCTCCTCAGCGGTTAAACCTTTACCAGGATCACAAAACGCCTAAGTCGGCTCCCGATAACTCAGTACTTAGGTTCAACCAGGCCCAAAATAGCGCAGGAAACCCTGAGGGAGAGGACTTTGGTCTAGCCACGAAATATTTTGATTCGCAATGATGGAATCCACATCTATCATAACCGACCCCGGAATAAGTCTCAAGAGAGTGAATGTGCCAGAAAATACTACCTCGCCTTGTTCTTCGAAGACAGGTAGGGTTCTTGATGTAGGAATTCCTAGCCGCTAAAGGTTCTTGGATACAGCTAATAAGACCCAGTGGCTACAAGAAACAGCTCCGTCTATCATTTTGGGTCCAAAACAGTCCTCGATAGGAGTATTAATAGACCCTACTGAACTATCAACCTGCCACTCTGCTTCACTGCCAGTAGATTCATTCACAGACAGTATGAACTCCTATAATCTTTCCAGTGATTTCTTCTGCTACGGGCCCGTGAGGTGTGTCGGGAAATGATAGTCCAGCTGACTTCTAGGGTTGTAGTGATCCCGCAATTAGTTACTATATCCGGTGTCGTCACCCCCGCTACACCAGTAAATTCCCTCATTACATCACAAACACTGAATCGTACATATGGACCTGGAGTCGCTTATGCCAGCAGACCGCTGGTTCGACCAGTCCGGCCTGTAAGACAGCCTAGTGCGTGTCATGCGACATATGTATTATCTTCCTTGGATCTTCCTCTCTCCGAGAGGCGCTACTTGTCCTCTACCGAGCTTAGTAATATGTTGATGGCAGCAGGTCGTGTTTATGTTAGTTATGGTTCTGGTAGCACCCGCTAGGATAGGTTAGCTAAGGTAGAGTAATTAAAGGGCAAATAAGGTAGTCCTTAAAAGGCGAGAGCGACTACAGAGACATTTTAGACCATATAGAGTATACCCTCGAAAAATTCAACAGGATTGCTGTCTAAACCGGCTATCTCCGCTTTTCCAATCCCCTTCTTCAAATGCATGCTATGGAAGAAAGTTCCTTGCTTTTTACTACGGTTGATGAGCTCCCATTATCATCTATAAGTTCTTGTCAATAGAATAATGTGAAATGAGTCCAGTATAAAAGTTCGCCTAGCTCCTTGAGCACAATGCTTATACTAATCTCCAGTCGCTACCCACGCATATTTGTAGACTGAGTATGAGGGAAATGCGTAAGAGCTTCAATATGGTGCAGAAGTTGATTTCTTTTATATTGTAAGTTAAAATTCTCTATAGTTATGGGAATAAACCCCGTCAAAAATACATTTGAACTCACTTTTATTGCCAATCACCATCCAGTCCCTTAACTAGCTCGTAGGTCAGAGTTGTGATTATATCGGACTTTGTAGGAAGAATATAAGCAGGTATTGCATAGATGCCAGAGCATCCAAGACCCCAAGGCGTTAAAAAATTTCATCCTCAGTGGTTCCTGTGTTCCTGGGGGCTTTGAGCACACCACCCACGCAGTCACCGAAGCACCAATCATTCGAGATGAATTCTGAGAGCTACCGACAAAATAAACGCGGTGTCAGCTATTAAACCCAGCCCGTGGAGAACTTACCTTACACAACTATTCCCCAACACTTTTGGACCAACCCGTATCATCAGCAAAGATCCTCCAACATTCACAAACATGAATCGCGACATGATGGCGATGAAGGCAATGGCCAAGACGTCTAGTGTCAAACCCCCTTTTCCAAACATTGGCCAAGTCCTTATGGATAATGATACCAGCAATATTTCTTCTTTATACGCCTCTGAATTACGTTTGCTGGGCTTTGTGTTAGAAGAGCCTGATACTATGGGAATTCAGCAAAACTCAGCCGAAAATCCTGACTTTTTCAACATCAGAACAACCACCGCAAATGAAGCCCAAGTAGGTGACTTTAGGATTGAATAGTGCCTTCGCTGTCCTTGCTAAAAAAGTGTTTAGAATGCCGCAGTACGCAGATGCCCGCTTAATAGCGAGCCCGGAAGTGTCGCAAGCATCCCCGCCAGCGCCGCAAGCTTGGAAGGTCTGTATTCCAGCTAAAATTCAAACATGTCCCATCACTGCTGGGCCTCATCATGTTAACCGAACTCTAGGGTCCTTCTCCGGTGCAGCTTCTGCCATATTTCAAGTCGTCTCCATCACCCTGGCCCCTACCGTTTCTGCCTGTACCCCGATTATAGAAGAAAAGGATCATGAATCCAATCCACCGGCTACCCCCATTATTCAACCTGTTCAATTCCGACCTAGACTTCGCAGGAAGCGCCGAATGGGGCCACCTCCGCCTTATATTCCCCCAACAAGTTCCGCCCCAGGCAGCGACCTCCCTCTGATAGCTCAAATTTCCAGGCTGAGAACTTTGGCCTTATTGCAGGGGCATGCCAGGTATCTAAGATAGGTGGATCCCTACAAGGAACTCAGTGTTCTAGGAGAATGTATCTGCGGTTGTTAATTAAGATATCCCCGGATATTTAGCCAACTGCAACAAATAAAAAGAAAATTCTATTTTGCACGGAGGGACCCATCCGTTTATCCTAGATGCTCAAGCCAGAAACGTCCCTAAAACGAACTTTGAAGTAGAGTCTACCTTGAAGATGTGAAGAAATATTTTGGCCGTTTCTGGTGAAGAGAATTCCGATGCCTGTAGCCAATAAAGCCCCCAAATCGTGGCTTCAAAGCTGTAAAACCCAATACGTTACTGTCAGTAGAAACACACGTCCACCTCACTAGTAGTTGACCTAGAGCCTCCTTCAGAGTGGCATCCAGAGTTTCATGCAGAGTTCTAGGGGTTTAATAAGCCAAGCCATAGCCCTAAAAATACCGATGATGATAAACTATCACGATGTCAATATGGTGATTCAAAGAATACCTACCGAGGGTACTGAACAATAGATTCAGATATATGTATACACATGAGGTAATGTTCATTTTGCGCTCCGTAGGTCCAGACTTCATTTTACCAAAGACTCATGAGGGTTAAATGCAGGTTACCTTCCTAAGAATGGGTTTTGGGGATTCTTGTGGGAAAGAAGTGATTGAGAAATCTGTTGATGGCATGTCGTCAAGATATATACGCTAAACTACATCTAGAACCGGACAGGATAAGATTCTCCATAACCGAGACAACTCTGAGTCCTTCTTTGTTATGACTAATACATATTTACAACTTTACATGCAGATATCCGCGAAGGACAAAAGTCAGTGCTTACTAGAGTAATTAAATGTAGAGGAGACAAACGTTTAGTGTTTTCCAAATGACAAAAACAAAGTATATCTCTAGAACTGTATAACAATAACTCTAGCTCTGGCTAAATCGTGGGAAAGGGGCTGAGCTGGAAATAAATTGATATTGCGAGATTCCCACCTTTACGGGGACACTACAATGTAGTAATAGAGCCGCAAAAAAAGTCCCTACATTAAATGAACTCACTTCTTTATATGCTAAAATTTATAAATAGCTCTTTCCCTAATAATAACCATTTATATATAAACGGCTGTAGATATTAGGCCTATGGCAAGATATTAGCATAAATCACCCGTCATACATAAGTATACTGGAATAAGCTTATGATACCTTCAATAAATTTCGTTATTGCAGTAGAAAAACTATTCATATAGCAGAACACCTCATTTCATCCTCTCAGACGTTTCGTACAGTGTGACAGTTCCCGCGACTCGTTCCAGCGGTGTATACACCAGAAGGAATAATTTATGGCATGAAATTACTTAAGTTTTTAGAGCCCCCATCCTCTAAATTTAAATAGATCTGCCTCAATCCCCATTAACCCCTCTCTCATCTCCCATCTCCTACCTAC
The DNA here is from genome assembly GCA_033030425.1 of Verpa conica. NCBI lineage: Eukaryota > Fungi > Ascomycota > Pezizomycetes > Pezizales > Morchellaceae > Verpa > Verpa conica. The sequence goes on along the minus strand of JAUFSD010000021.1, from coordinate 168,967 downwards.
ATCTTGTAAATATCACCTCTGATGCCTCCAACTAACCGACACGAAGTCGTTATCCAAGGACTCATCGATAAATACACCAAATATGCTGCCGAAGCTGTATACGAGGCAGCTGGTCTAGACAACCTCATAGGCCGCATAATGCCTCGCACGATAGTTTCTCCTACAATGGGAGACTTCCTTGGTTATCTTCTAGCAAACTATTCCGAAATCAAAGACCGTGGAGAGGCTATGATCTACGGCATGAGCACGGAGCGGGTTGAAGACTTCTATAGCGTGGGATTAATCAGTAAAGACTACCTGGTGGCTTTTTTGGACAGCAAGAAAACCTACATGACAAGCATGGCATCATTTGAACGAGCCACACGTGATTGGTATAATTTGACAACTAGGACCAATAACGCATGGTAGAAAAATAAATCCTTTAACTCCCCTGAAATGATACTGATTTATTCACTGTCTTCTAGCGCTCTCAACTGGTTCCATCGGCGCTTGAACGCTCGTGGTGGGATCATTTTTGCCCTCCACGATGTCCAAACCGCCCTTGAAATTCCTAACTTCCCAATGTCAGAGGGTGAGATTGACCGGATGAATGGTATAGTTCAACCCACTGCCATTATCAACACAGGCTATGAAGAACAAAGTCACTAATGATCTACGTTACAATAGGCCAGTCGATGAGAAGGATCCTTGGCGCGCTTGAGCTGCCTTCCCCCAGAAGCCTGACTGATCGACGCGCTGCCTTAAAGCATGCTATTGGAATTAATGGTTAAGATGAGGGGGTATGTGGGCGGAGAAGAATTTCTCTAGTTTATTTCACGATAGGGAGATTTAATGAACAGATATTCTATAATAACGTCTACTATAGTCCTATATGGCAAATAGTTGAGGTTATTCTCTCTAGTTAGACGTACGGAAAATAAAAAATCATCTTTCAAAATAGATTGGCCTCTTTTCGATTATACAAGTTTTTTTTTCTGCCACTACACTGTGCCCTGAGAGGAAAAATATCCTTTCTCCTACCAGTGTATCCAGAAACCCCATCAAGGACCACCGAGGGGATTCTTGGAATCCTATGAGTGAAAGTAGTGCCTCGGGTATAACTAACATTAAATGTCCACGCTGCCATTACACAGCCTCTGTTGTTTTAAAGACATAAACACGACCTGAAACCCAGATGACCTATACCCCTCCAGCAAAGATGAGCATGCTAGAGGAAGTCACGTATAATATTTTTACACGTTTAATAAACCTCGCACTATTTTTGCGATACCGTATACCCGGAAATAACCCTTGGGCGGAGCCATCTTGGCTACCAAGACCTACCTATCTCCATCAATTCATGCCAAGACCTACTGTCCTAAACCGCAAAAGTCGCCAAGAACGAGTGACCATTCATGACCTTGCTTCCCCCTCCGGTATCTTTGAAAATAAGCCATAAATACTTGCTTCACAAGAAGCTCCTTAGTATTTAAAGAAATATCCAGCGGTGTTAGTGTGAAAGCGAGTTGAAAGCCAATGTGCATATTCAGTCACGATGGCGCACTCTACAGAACAGTCAGATGCAGAAACGAACAGCTGACTCAGAAACTGAAACAGTCTATCAGTTTAGCATGCCCTTCGAAGCATATTAGTGAGCTATCTTCACAGCCCAGATCACCGCTGGTGTAAGTTTAGTCAGGTGCCAAGTTGAACGAGTGGAAATAAAGATTTTTTTCATTACTCCAAATCTATACGATCTGACCAATTACACAAGGAAGAAACCCTTTCCCCAAAATGTAATGGGTTTACAAAGGCCGATTGATGTACTACGACCTGCCCCCGGCCCAAAGATACTACTGAGCAGCGGACTAGAAACCTGGCTGTTCAAAATCATTTGTGTATCAACCAATCAACTAATCTCCTCTGAAACAATGCATAACAGCACGAGAACCATACACTGGTCCGCGAACAATACACTAATCTAGTAGTGACACCTTACTTCCTATACGAGGCCCTAGGCTTCCTCCCAGGGCTAGAGGACCCTTTTCGGGGGTACCTCCTCGGTCGAACCCATGATTCAAGTGGAGGACGGAAGGGAAGGCGCAGACCAATCGTGGACTCAAAGCATCTCCGTAGTGCACCTCTAGTGGTAGGAGGGAGTTCGCCGAGAGCGATTAGCATCTCACTTATCGAAAGGTCTAATTCTAGTGTTAGACATTGAGGTTACAAAGGGTTTATGGGAACGAATGCAATCGAGATATCCAAGTTAACCTCCACTCTGGCATCAGTTTTAATTTCGATTTTTTTCAAGAGGGGACTCACCACTCATTGCTTCAATATCTTCTACTTTTCTTGGGAACCCAGAAAGCGTTTTGCCAGTGATATTATCGTATAAAGCGTAAAGACTGTCAGTAGTGGCAGAGAGACTGCTGTTCTGTATTTTGCTTGCACGGTTGTTGCTAAACCATATCGTCAGCGAGCTGATAAGAAACTCCATCCCAAGAGTACTTACGCCGCTATGATCATCGCCCTCCTTTTTTTCCAACTAGCTCTCTCCGCTTCATGAGCCTGCTGTAGCTGCACCCCCAATATAACCTGTTCATCGCCGTTCTCTTTCAGTTGACACTTGACTAGATCTAAATCATTCGTAAGAGTGGCAAACTTGCTGGCTCGAGCAGCGATTACGCTCATCGGAGTTCCAGTGTAGAAGGGCGATTCTTGGGCGATTCTCATCTCCCTGTGTGCTGAGGCTTTATCCCTAGGTAGACTTCCAGGATGCGAACGTTGCGGAGTTAAGGACGTAGGAGCAAAATTATTAGGCATAGCTACCGCTAGATGAATCAAGGTGAGCAGTGATAATAACAGAGGATTTAGAGTAGCAATGTGTTTTTGGTGAGTTGATAATGGGATAGGGTGTTTAGGTGAAGAAGTTAGTGTTGCCAGGCACCCAGTAGCGAGGTCGACGACAAAAGCTTAGCCAGAGACTTCTTTTATCCCTCCCTTAACCTCAGCCCAGTGGATGTTAATCGGATAAGTCCTCCTGGTGATCAGCTCTTGGAAACTACATGTATCCTTTCTTCCCCAGCTGTTGAGGGCAAGATGAACCCAAAGTATCAATCACTAGAAATCACTCGCATAACACACCCCAACACCTAAGACTAAAACGAATGTACTTGCCACACTTCTCGCTGGTATAGAGGTACAGACTCATTGACAAAGATTCATCAAAGATCAAGTGAGAACCTTTTATTCATATTTAGCTTTACAGCGATTCCTTTCCGCTCATATTATAAAGTCAACCCCAAGGCTTCTTTTTCGCCCAGGAATTTGTCTACTCCCAGTGCGAATCCCATACTCTATACTCTCCGTGTTATCAGTATTTAGGAGATGTACTAAATCTTTGAAGTAAATTCAATCCAATGCTCATTATAGGACTCAAGGAGTTAGACAAAGAATTCCAACGCTAAAAGGTATGTGAGTGATAGCTTATGAAGCCAAGTATTAACGAATGATTTAATCATAAGTACATGGGCAAGGAGAGCCAGGTGTGGACGAGCAAGCTAAGGTACTCATGAGGCCAAGTTAGGGTGGGCTTTAAGGGGTAGAAGCGCTTCTGGCTTGGTCTTCTATCGGTGGAGATGACGTTTCTTGCACCTTATCACCAAAAGCCAAGACATAGCGTCCCCCTATCAAATACACGCCACCCCATTTATGACGAAACAACCTGCTGGCAAAACGCTCGTGAGCCAGGTATTCCTCTTATTTTACGCTTAAGTTGTCGGTCCGCGGGTTGCACAGATGCGACAAGGATATCTTGCGTAAACAAAACGGTGGGCTAGGCAACGCCTAGGGCCTGGCAGCCCACAGATGCTCATTATCGAGAAAGTGGTAATCAAACCCCGGTGCCCGACTAGAGCTATACTCTACGCTTGGACTGAGCAGACGCATGAGCCTCTTAGGCGCAGAACTGTGTTCTTCTCGTCTAGTGGGGCTCTATACACCCGATATTCACATGCACACTACTTTGGCGTGTTCCTTCAACGATCGCGAGCTTTTTATCATCTATTCCTTACCGCTCTAATATAGAAGGTTCGGCCCACAAATACTATATATCATCTCATCTTATAAATTAAATATTAAAGACTATATATCTTCTAGACCTCTGATATAACCATCTTAGAACCACGGAAACCCACTACCTTCTATTTCTGACATATCGTATCCTGAATCAAACCCGGATACGAAGTTCCACCCCAGTTGAACCCGGCAATCTTATTCCCCAATTCGGTTTCACGACCAGCATTCAGAAGGTACCCTATTTGACGGAGGGGAAAAGGAAAGAGTAAGCATTCTGAATATCTTTCCATAACCGGAGTAGTAACTATACCTTCTTCCGCAACATAGTAGTAGTCGCCCCTCCTCTGCGCCCACGGGAGATTCTCCGAGATGATATCACCGATCCCGCAACAGCAGTACCCACGTGGTCCGCCACACCTATCGCGGAAGGTCGCATGCTTACCCCAGCTAACAAACACCTTTGGCATTCTCTGATTGACGCCATCGTCTGGGACCTGAGTGCGGTCGTCCGTGCTAATCCGGGTTATTAGCCTTCCCTCTCATAAAGCCCTAATTAACAAACCCCTCCCCTCCCCTCCCCCAAATAAAATAATCACCAAGAAAGAGATTGGTTTAGTACTTAGTCGTCCATATCTCATTCCATTTATATTTATTATACGTCCCATGATAACTATACGCCATATTCGACGTTGACCAAGTCGTCCCGTTCTTCGTCCAGGTGACAAAAACACGTTCCCAATCGTATGCATGTCCTGTTCCACCGTGTCCCCATCCGTCTTTTGGAAAGAACAGATTATACACAACCTAACCAATATCTTCAGCTATGATCTGGGGGAGGGGGGAGGGGGGGTACGATATTAGAGTTTCTTGAACATACCCTTAACTCGCTATCGCTGCATTTACTAACTGTGTAGTACGTCGGGAACGGATTACTCCACCCTGTAGAGCCAGGGTCAGAGCACCCCCCTTGCGTCTTGGGCCAGTACTGTAGTCCCGCAGCAGGCGACTGCTCTCCTGCTGGGGTCACCGCACTTTGTGGATAACAAGTATTTTGTTTCAGGTATCGCGCGAAATGCCACACTCTATAGATATCCAGTCAGATATTATATAGCGAAAAGAGCAAGGTGGTATGTAAATAACTAATTAACAACTTACGGACGAGCCTGCCAGGCGATATTGTAACCGCCATTACTATTAAAATCTTCCTGAAAAGCAGCGTCCTCCATTCCGAGATCCTCGGCGAGATGCTCGAGTGATGTGATGTTTTTCTTGAACTCATTGTTGTTTATCCCGATGTTAGTCGCGTACAGTGAGTCGTCGGGTACAGGCGCCGCAGTCTCATTATCAGGCAGCTGAGCTAGTGCTGGCGGTACGGATTGCAGAACTTGAAATGCGGTCCAGATAACGGCTGTGCAAAACCAGGGTAGAACCATCTTGAGTTTTAAAGCTTCTGTTAGGAGTGGAAGAACTTTCCGATGTTGTGCCGATTCCGAAGGCGTGGGTTGTTCCTAATATTTCATCCTGGACAGACAGACAGACAGACTGTTGAATAAGGGTCATGGGGGTAGTAAATCAGGAGAAGCTTAGGGAAAAAAATAAAATGATGCTAGTTTTTTTCTTCTGATATTACAGCTAGCTCTTAGATGAGGATTAATAGTGTGAATGGTCAAAATACTAAAAAAAAATAATGTTCTAAATTAATTAGATGGGTGGCATGAGACATCATTGGTTCAAGCTCCTATTAGGGTCAAGGTGTGGCGTTAATCAAGTTGTAATTATGTGTGCAACCCCACAACCCTCAAATCACAGCAGATTTATTCCTTCACGACCATGTGGACTGAGGCTCCATGCATGTTTCTTGTTCCTGTGATGAATTCCAGACACGTATCCGTGACTGTTAGACATCCTGCGGGCCGGATCACGGAGACGGGGCTCTTGAATAGTTGATTATTAATTAAAGTGTAGGGATCCAAGATCTCAGGCGTGACGAGAACCAGACCTGTGAGTGGTTGGATTACGTATCCGAAAAAAAATAAAATAAAACACTTGACTATTGTGGGTGTAAAAGGAAAATAGTATTCTAACTTCTTTTAATGTTGTTTCTCCCCCTTTATTACTGAGGTTAGTACTGGTACCTGTTGACTTGGATGATTACTAATATGAATCTTTTTTTTTTTGCAATAGCCACAACCTAGTATATATTACATCATAATATTATAAGGGTTTGAGTGGGCATTGTAAAGAGGGGAAAGATCTTCTAGTAGCCACAAGACCATTGATTACTATTACATAAGTCAGACAGGTGAGCGATAGGATTATACCGCATAGAGACCACCTATTTTTGAAAATCATCTAGACTGATGCCTTTTATGCTGAGGATAAGTATGACTAGAATAACCGGCTCCCAGGCCTCTTGACACATCACTCGATCTTTGGGGGATACTAGGAAGAAGTCGATCCCTCAGCTCCCATTGGTTCTCCCCCGTCTTAGGCGAGCGACTATCACAGATTAGATATGTGAGATAAGTGCAGTTCTTCAGCGCCTAGAGACGAGACTAATGACCATCATTCAATGGTTCACCCTACCACTACGTACGCCATACCGACTGACTTCTGTACCGAAGACTCCCACGCCATATAGAAGGGCAATAGAATGTCGCAGCGACTAAGTGCATTGCATAGAACCTGTTAAAATAAAGTTCAAGACACAGACAGCACGAGGGACTAAGAATACACACGCATGCGGGATAAGGGCAACGTTGCAACGCCCAAGACACTGTAGCCTCCCCTTTTACCAGTACCCTGGTTCTTTTCCAACCCAGACCACTCCGCGTGCAGATTGGGATTTCTACTATGTATTAGAGAGGGAGTTGCAGATAGCCGCTGCCTTTTGAAAAAAAGAGGGCTGTTTTCACATGTATCGTCTTGCATGTGTAAATACTGTGTAGAAACCCCTAACCCGCACGACTGGCCTATGGATAAGCCCACCAGAAGGGGGGCAAAGGCATTCTTTGATGACCGCTTATCACTCGTTTCAAAAGGCATCTTCGGGTATTCGAAGGATGTGCTTGGCAAGGCTAGGAGCACTCGGGCCTCTATCGATCTGCCCAGGAGCAGTAATATACTGACCGCGGTATCCGCACCACGGTTCGGGAGGTACCGGCACCCCCTGGGCACTGTTGCAATCCCACTTGTGATACTCAATGACGAGGAGCCCGATCAATAGCAGGATATAAGTCACCTATAGAGCCGTCTACCCTACACGACAATCGTGAGAGGGCTGGGTTTAGATCAATGCGCCCGACGCGCGGTAGCTGTAACAGCTAGGAGTGGTTCAGTCCGCCAAACCGAAGAGGTAATAGGTTGCACGTTGACGTGCGGAGAAATATAATAGATTGGATGATATTAAAACAGGCCTTTGCAGTCTTCAATAAGATGCGATATGCGAGATCGGATGAGATAAGTGCAATTTTGGATGAAGACCAATCGCCGCTGGATCCCAGGCGGGGAGATCAAACAAGGCAGGCCAGTAATAATAAGACGACTCGGCATCCACGGAACCCTATGCTCACGTTCAGAAAAAAGCCCGCGGATCGTCCATTCCTGTGATACCGCAAGATCTCGCAGCCCCCCGGACCTCGCCTGGGAGGGCCAGACAGTGCCCGTTTAGTCCTCCCCAGGCCGATGAATTTCCGCTTCTGCTTCGATATTAACCCATCGGACGAACAGGGCCCTTGACGGGGAAATTAGTTAACGGCCATCGCACCCAAATGCTGAAACGCGACCTTGCAAGGTTCCCAGCCAACAGCGACTCGCTTGCCGAATTGCAGGCTGGATATACTAACCGCGTTCACCCCGCGATGGCCAGGATCCGACGCCATGCGGTCTCAGTGGGCCTACCATGGTCCCCCAGGGCGGTGAATAATGGTGAGATGGGGGGATGGATCAGATCACCAACAGGCTCCATCCCCTATTTGTGCGAAGGGGGGGGCTTATGTTGTTATAGAAACCCTTGGTCCACCCTTTCTTGTTCTCTAGCCTTTTGCAAATATCATTCGTTTTGTGTTGTTTTTTTTTGTCATTTTTGTTATTCACCGGAAGTGCTCCTTTGTTACGCTGAGCGTACACCTTAATACATATATACGACTTGGCCCCCCTTCGTTGAAGGCTTGCTACACGCTTCCCAGATCTTGATCAACGAATATTCACAGCTACCGCAATCATGAGGCAAAGAGCTTTCTCTAGACCAGCACCAATAGTAAGTACATGTAATTGTTCTCCTCTCGTGCATAGCTAACTTGCATAGAAAACCCAACTACCAGTGAAAGCAGGGCTCCACGAAGACGATACAGACAGCATCCCTCCCCTCCCCTTGACGCCTCTCACTCCACGAACTGAGTTCGACCTGCGTCGTGCATGCAAGGCACTCCTCACTGCCCCCGCGCCATCCCCCAACCAGTACGTCCCGTCGAATGCAGCATCGTCATTCAACCGGACCACAACCCAGACCTTCACATCCCCAACAACCTCAGACGATGACGCGAAAAAAGCCACCCTTCTCGCCCTTACCTCAAAGCCTCACCCTGCCCCACCACCATTGGAGCCTCTTTCCCCAATTATGTATGAATTCGCCACCACTGCAACCGCACGGAAGTTCAGCGTCATCAATCTTCGTGCCTCGAATGCAACTCTGAGAAGCACAAATATCACCCCCTCCGGAGCTACGGCTAGCCCGGTCTTGTGCCGACGACCAACGGTTATTGATGTATCTAACCGACCAAAGACTGCCGATATCCGCTCTCGACGACAGGAGAAGAATCCTGGACTTCACGGAGACCGGGAGAAGCTTGCATTGTTCCCTAGACCGAGTACATCCCATCAGAGGCCGAATACATCCCATCACCGACCAAGCACCTCGTACAACTCAAAATCAACCATCGACTTGAGTGAGAGGCCGTTGCCGCCCTTGCCGGACTTTATCAAGCCTGTACAGAGGAGCAAAAGTGATAGTGAGGTTGTACTGAAGAAAGGGTCACTAGGGAGCTTTGGAAGGAAAATCACAAAGTTCTTTGGGAGAGGAAAGAAACAGGAAGCTGCGGCAGCGGCGTAGGGGGGTTTGCTTTTGGTGGAGAAGCAGGCTAGGGGTTTTTTGGAGCAGTAATGGGTTGCTTTTTTTTATTATTATTATTGTATTTTAGTGTCTAGTACGTGTAGTGTAATATTCCTCTTGGCACTTTGGCGTTTTGATTACAATGGTGTTGGGCTTGTATGCAATCTTAGACGACTATGTCTCCTATCTCGGGTTTTTTTTTTTTTTTTTTGAGTGTCATTTTCTGAGGTTTATCAAGAACACCATCTCTCGGGTTTCGATTCTTTTTTTTCTCCCCTTTTCTCCTTCTCAAGCAATGTTTTTTTTTTTTTTTTTTGCTGTTCCGAGTCTCCACGCAATCTCACAATAGAAATCGATGTTATGCTCTCGCAGTTCGTTCTTTAGTCTACAAAAACAGCTGTTCACGCGAGACCCCTATAAGCAACGAAGCTGGCACGTAAAGAAAAAAAAAAAACGCGAACCTAGAAACTCCCCAGTACTTTCCAACCTCCACGGGGGGTTTCTAACAGACTTCATAAAAAACAACTCTACACCCCCATTCTCCACACCGCGATAAAGTAAAGACCATAGATCCCCCCCCCAACCTCCCTCCTCTCTACCTAGCTAGCTTAAGGACAATTACGCCCCCAGATCACTCGTCGCTAAAAAACCAAGGGTTAGGGTTACACATGATATAACAGACTAGGAAGTTGACAGTGTAACAGATTTATTTATTCCTTCTATAGTATATATGCCCGCTAACATTAATATCCAAAAAAAAACAAAAAAAAACACAAAAAAAAAGGAATAATAATATTAATCTCTTGTGGGGGGGGAAGAGAGTCTATTTATGGTTTATAGATGATATTATCCGGAGAATATCAATGATATATAATTTCGGTAATTAAAAGTCCACTACCTTACCTTACCTTACCTACCTACCTACCTACCTACCTACCTAGAGCTAGTTGTGCATATGTATCTTTTTTTCGCGATCGATGATCTGTGTGTACCTTGTATGTGCCAGGGGGAAGTGATTTTCCCGAAAATCCCGGTTGCTAGGGGATGGGTGGAGTGTTTAGGCGCGTTTTTTGACTTTTTTTCTTTTTTGGCGGTGTAGGTTATGTTACTATGTTATGGTCGCCTGGGTATTTATGGTTAGTGAAGAGGAAGCCATTACGAAGGGCATGTGTGTTTTCAAAGGTGGTATTTTAGGGAGTTTTGGTGGTGGGTGGAAGTCTGAGGTGGGGAGGTGACTGGGATTGGGATCTGAGTATGGGTATGGGAGTGGTAAAGCTCTTTGTTTTGAAGATGGCGGAGGAGTTAATAGCGAGAGAGTTATAGGATAGCTAGGGGGTTCTGGATAAGATTCAGGCGGGAAAGGGGGGAGAGGATGATCTTTATTTAGCTCATTCACCAACCATATACTAATACTCCCAGTACGCTACTTGAAGTATTAATTCAGGGGGAAGGTCAATACGTTTTTTTTTTGCGTTGATTTACTACACCTGGTTGGGGTAGATGTTTCTTGTTTGTGTAGCTTTTAACTACTGTAACTACATGTACTAACGTAGTCAAGTATCTAACTACTACTCAAGAAATCTAGGCTCCCAGGGGGTGTGTTGATAAACAAACGGCGTTTCACTCGTGCTTGAAAGTATATACTCCTAGAGTAGTTGGCTATGGGAGCTTTTTTCGATACAAACTTATGTAAGCTAGAGTAGTTCTGTAATATAGGGAAGAAAGCTAGGCATTGTTACTATTCTCACTAGCTAGTTGTGGAGATCAGTACTGTCTTGTGATTAGAGTAGTATCCAACGCTTGTTGAAGCTAGGCTATAAAGAATTAACTGTAAATGACGCTAAGAGTAATGATAAGACTAGTTAGTTATTGCCCTATCAGGAGGCGAAGAACTTGTAGATTCACAGTAGACAGTAGGCCTTCCAATGGGCCGACCGATGTTTGGGCTTGCCCGGACCGGAAGAAAATTTTGCTAGTTGGGCTGGGCTGGGCTGTAGGAAGCATAAGCCTGAGGAAATTTTTTAATTGGGCTGGCTGTGAAATCTGTAGAAATTAGGTTGCCCCAAGGGTTGGAATCCTCCAGACTAGTGGATATTCTGTTCTTTAGTGGTCCTGGGTTTTTTTGAACAGTATTAATTCTTACTTGGGCTAATTGGGATTGCCTAGGGTTTCATCTATCAACTTAGGCCAGGCCGGTGGTATTTCTTGTCCGGGCTTGACTATTGGAAGGCCTACAGTGGACAGAGATGTATCGAGTTCAAGCAGTAACTTGTTTAACTAGCAAAGATGGACATAGTACAAACACAAAGAAAGACAGCATAAAGGAGAGAAAGGAGTATGGAAGAACGAGGAGAACTGGAAGAACTGGAAAAGCAAGAGAGTCAAGAAAAACAACAAAACCTCCCAAAAACAAGAAACACCCCCTTAAAAAACAGAACGAATCCTAACACCACACCGAATAAAAACCACCCGTAGCCCATAATCTACCCACTAGAGTGGGGACAGATATAATACAGAAATGGTTGATAGATAGACTGCGCCAGCGCCAGCCTGTCGGTACAGAACCAATAACATAAAACGTAACTAAAACATGGAAGAAAGGAAATATCAGCTCGCGATACTATAGCCGTTCTTGTAGTCGCTCATTCGACTTAAGGGTTTGGTATAGAAATATCTAGTTCTTCGATACTGTTCGCAAAGGTTGGATCCCATATATAGGTATAGAATATTGATATGGAGTGTTGACTACGGTATGTTTTTTTTGTTTTTTTTGTGAAAAGCGGGCCGAATATTCTCAGATATAAGCATCTGCCATGCAGAAAGATCAAAAATTCGAAAGGATCATCTCGAACGAACTATCCAAGGTAGAAAGCGATCCCGAAACAGTGTCGTCCCCCTGGTTGACACAATCACTGTTCAAAAAAGCGTTCAAACCCAATATCACAAACCCAGCACTCACTTCCGCACCACTCTTGTATAAAACCTTGGCAGTATTCGAGAAATCTGGTAATTCACTGAAAATAACACCTTGGGTTGCAGGATATGTTCTGGTGCTTAAGGCACCGAGGGTCTCGATGAGATTTCGTACGTCGGGGACTTTGCAGGGGGAAGAGCCTGGGGCGTCGCAGATGACATTGAATTGACCCACGGTTGTATCTGGGGCAGGTGCGGAATTGACTTGTAGGGCGAGAGAAAGGAGGAAGGATATGAGAAGAGTGAAAGAAATCATAGCTAGTGAGGTTTGGTATGGTATGTACTTAAAATAGCTGGATATAATGATTTTTTGTTTGGTTATAATTTATTCGAGTAGTAGGAACAGAAGGGTTTGAATTGCACGTTGATATGATAGGGATTCTATGTAGGGGTAGGCGGGGAGGTAATATTTATATAGAATTTGGAGTCTACTTCAAGGCATAAATGGATAGCACATTATTCCGTTGTAGACACTTCTGACTTCAAGGTCAACAGTTGTACCGCGTATAATTGGAAACACGAGGAACAATTGTTATGTGTCAAATTCCGTATAATATCCCAAGTGTTTGCGTTTCAATCTAGACAATAAAGTCCACCTGACTCCATAGCTATACTCTAGCTACTCGACAAAGCAACACAACTAGGATAAAACGAACGATACGGTCTATAATTGGGAGCCAGGAGATCAAAGTAACAAAAACGGGAAGTAGAGAATCCCCCGTTCCTATAGTTGATTTAATCTATAGGGCTGTTGATCACCCCAGCCAATCAAAACTAGCTACACGGCTAGAATTACGCGCCGAAAATAGGCGCAGCAACAATTAACTAGGAAAGGAAGGTTTAATGAAGTGGCAAGGCTCTAACGTAGTTTGTGCCAATGCCTTTATGGGTTCTGGCAGCGGAAACGACTCCTAAGGATCGGACTGTGAAACGTCGCGTAGCACTTGGCGCAGCGGCTAGTCGCTTATAGAAGAAACTCTAACCTTCCGATACTGCCCTTACCCGCAAGAACAGCCTAGAGAAACAGTTAGAGCCTTGTCCACACAATGCATTGAGACTTACCAGTTAGAAATTTGGTACTTGGGCAGCCGAGTAACTATTTATACAGCGCAGGAGTTGTTCCTAGTAATACTAACACACGAAGTATATCGAGTCGAAGACTAGGATAGGCCAAGGTAGACGTACTAATGTTTCCTATACCCGAGTGGTCAACAGGGGTTTTGCGCCTCACTCGTTCTAGACCATCAATCACTCTTTTCTACGGCAGGCGCGTAGATTCCTATTCTCCCTATTCTCCCTATTTGTATATGAAGTTACTATATACCCCCCATGTTCTCCCCTATCAATGGGCTCCGGTAATCTGTATAACTTGCTATAAATCAAAGAGAGCTGACGTTTCCTCGGCGTGCAGGTCTAGCGATTTCGGACCGGGAAATGATAGGAAATGAACAACATTCTTAGTGTGCTACTAGCCTGTTTAGCTGCATCCATAACAACAATAAAAGAAAACTAACCTACCGCTGAGATACAGGTTGAGTTGGCAGATCTCTAGTTGTCATAAGGACCCAGTGAATTAAAAGATAGGGATCCACCGTAGAAGTTACCTCTGCGGCCCAGTGTTCGCAACGGGGCAGTCCGTCCATCCTGAAGCTAAGAACGGACGCCCTACGACTCTACAGTCCGTCCCAGCCTCTCTTCGGGGTGGTCCAGGGCGTAAGGAACGGGGAATATGGACGCCAAGGTTCCAGGGCTAGGGTTTATTTACCCAAACGGCTACCTACACTTGTTTAGGCTGCGATTTCCAGCAGATGTTCCATGCCTTTTTCCCTAGAACGGCGCAAAAAACCTCTTGGAAAATGTTTATAGGGCCCGGTGGGGCCCTAAAGTCCTCTTAGTCCTGGAGAATGTGGCCCGGGACGGACTATGAGCGAATAGTCCGTCCAGCCCTAAAGTCACTACCAGGCCCCGGACGGTTGCGAACACTGGGCGCAGTCCCCGCTGGAGGCCCTCCTAAGCAGCCTGAAATCCGCACCGTCAGTGAGACCTTCACAGTGGACCGACTACGGCCCGATAGGAGAGTATTGAGCAGCAGTACATCTCTAGATCAATAGACTATCGAGCTCTCTTCACCAAATACTCTCTATGTCTTAGGCTATACCTCAAAAATAGACTGCATGTGTAGTCGTAGTGACGATGGATGTGGGAGTGAAGGGCTCAACCTCATCTCTAACATTGTAACCACCGAGCATGGCACTTGGCTTTTGCTTGAATGTAGTGACTTTGCTGCTATTAAGTGTAGTGGAGATTGTGATGGAGGCTGTCTAGCTTGTGCTTCCCTTAGGAGCCCTCGCTGTTGAAGAGTTTTCTAGGCCGAGTGATACTTTGAGACGGACTTTTTATGAAGGGACTCTTGGCGGCCTAATCTGCTGAGGGTGAGAAGGAGCTGCAGCAGTCTTCAATACTTCTGAAGTCCTTGCCAAGTATCTGAATCTGTATAAGTCGGTCTATCCACAAAATCAGGACTAAACAGATAAACCCCCACAATTCCTACACACAACATCTTTGATTCCCTAACAGCTTCGGGATCCGTTTGCAACAGCTACAAAACCCTCAGTCTTACAGTCTTCTTAGGTTTGAACTCCCTCCTTCAACAGCTTCTGCCCTAACAGCTCCTACTTCTGGGACAGCTTCTAATACTATCCTGCCCTAATACTGCTTCTACCATAACACATATACCCTTTACATACCCTTCGCTCCCTTCATCCTCTCCATCTCCATCCTCTCCATCTCCATCCTCTCTATCCTCCCAACCACCCCCACCATCTCCATCATCTCCATCATAACAACTACAGAGTGCATCAACGTCCACATCTATATGATATTAATTCGTATATCTTATTTAGTCATCAATAATGGCTAATATGAAAATTCCGATTGAGAGTGCCTCATTCGAAATCATTCTCAAAGTCGGGGAATATCTATACCCGTACGAGGTGTCAGCGTTGATTCGAACCTCCCGTCACTTCAGTAATACTCTTCAAGAATCGCTCAATAAAATCGGCACCACTGGGTTCCCCGAGCTTTCTGCTCTCAATTGGGCTTGCCAGATGGGACACCTCCCCCTTGTTGGGCTTGTTCTCGACAGAGGTGCACCCATCAATGGGGCTGCCGAAGAGACGCCTGCAATTATTATTGCCGCGGAAAAAAATCAGGATCATATTGTTAGATATCTCCTGCAGAGAGGTGCTGATCCCGATGCAATGAATCATTTTGATGAAAATTGCTTTGATATCGCCCTCCAATATGACCACATAAAGGTGGTCAGGGCTTTAATTGATATGGGAGTTAATATAAACTCGAGTACCCCAAACCCACCTGGTAGCCGGCTGGTCGTTTTTGCTGATGCCAGGCCACCGTTGGATCGTATTGTACGCACCAACCGCATTTGTGCGAGCCTTGAGGCTATTCAACTTCTCTTGGATCGAGGAGCTGAAGTCAATACGATCGAATCTGGTATTTCTATGCTACATTGGTTAGCGAAAAATGAGAGCCACGGTATAGGCTATGCCTATGGCAGTACTTCCCTCTCAATGGCTATCGCACCACTTTTGCTCAGAGCAGGAATCGATGTGAACGCGACAGACCACAACAAAGGGTATACGGCTCTGCATTACGCAGCAGCCTTACCATCCACAGATTTTATGGTTCTTCTTCTAAATTGGGGTGCTAATGTCAATGCATTTGACTACTGGGGTCGTACCCCAATCTATAATGCCATTGCTGAGGATTGCTTTGATTCTGTCGACCTCCTACTGAGGTCTGGAGCCATTCTTGACATTATCGACTACGCACCTCACGGTAGTTTCTCGCCCATTAGTATGGCGTGCCAAGCTTCAGATAATATTAGAGAGATCCTTAATCTTGTCAAGAGCAATAACGGATATCCCGATACGACTGAGGAAGAGGATGAGGTCGATGAAGAGGTCGAAGACGAAGATGAGGCCGAGGGCGAGGGCGAGGGCGAGGGCGAGAGTAAGAACGCAATTGAGGTCGACGTTGAGACTCACGTTCAGGCTCAGAGTGGGGGTGAGGATAAGGATGAGGGTGAATATGGGGATGGTAATGATGGTGATGATGAGGGCGAGAATAGTGATAACGAGGAGTACTATGGGGATATTGATGATGATTATGAAGAGTACGAAAATAGTAGCGATGGTGACTATGAGTATGATAGCGAGGGTAGTGGAGAAGATGATTAAGATTATCGGTCCTAAACTGAATTAATATCAAGGAATGGTATTGTGGAGTGGGAGTTGAGGATTAAAATTTGAGGTAGGAATTGTAATGGCAACAGGGATACCTTATCGATAGAAACGCAAAGTATTTCTCTAAGTTTAAAAGCTATAAATCTATTGATAAAGCTACTTGCTGAAGTCTTGAACAGTTCGATTTAATTCATTATAGCAACTCTTCGTTCTTGCAAATTTCGTGCTTAACCATAACTTGATTCCTCATTAGTACTACACTGTAGATTAAGTTCCATACGAGATACTCAATATAAATCTTAGATTCTAACCTTTTTGTGTCTTCTTTAATATACAATATAATCCACCCTGAATCACTCACGCATAGTCATAGCATAACGCTCTCTCATTAATACGCATCACATCATTGACACTGACTTTCCTTGCCAACCGCCCCATATCAATCTCATACTGCAGCGTAACACTCTTCGCATCAGGTCCTTGCGAACCAGGCCCCGCTATGTCCATAAACCTCTCCCCTGGGTTCCGCTTCTGCCATAGCCACCACAGCCTATCAAGATTCGCATGATGAAGATAAAACAACGGATCTTCCAACAAATTAGCAAAATCCAAACCCAGAATTCATATCAAAAGGGCCATTACCACCAGGAGACGAATACACATCCGACATCGTCCCTTCCACCACAAAAATCAGTAACACTCACTATCCCTCGACAGACCTTACACTTACCGCCTACACCAACATGACCAGCTCCATGTAGCCCTATCTGCCTCACTTCAAACATCCCCTCTAAACGCCTCCAGAACTTTACGTAGGTGCTCTCGTTTAGTGTCTCATTGACCTCGGTCTCACTGAACCAGTATTGGATGAACTGGATATGGAAGTTCCGGCGGAGGCAGTGGTCGTTGCGTTCGATGTTTTGGCCGGGACCGAGACGGAGCGTGAGGTTGCGGAAGGGACCGTCGGTAATACAGCCGCCACCCGTGCCGTTAGGGACACAGAAAGCCTCGAAGGGCTGGTCGGAGCAGGATACATATGGGCCTTTTTTCGTCAAGTTCTTTAGGTCAGTTGAATTATGTTATTGGTACTGGGGGAGGAGCCAAATAGTTACCGTTGCCTCCGAAACCGTCTACTGAGGAGAACACAGGTGAGTTGGTCCACACACTGCCCTCCTTCGCATCTAGGGTCCAATCCCAATATCTAAAAAAAGACACCATCTTAACAAATGCGCTAACATGGTAGTCTCTAATTAACTCACGGTTGAGCACCCTTATATCCACAGCTGCCACTCAACGCACTCTCATACACGGCGGTGAAATACCGATGCCATGGAAGAAACTGCCCGTTGAGGTGGACGTTCTCCATTTGTAGAATATGCACGCCTTGGAAGTCATCGAAGCGCGTCAGAGCTCCAGGGATTGAAGACTTCATTCCTGATGGTCGTTTTTGGAGACAGAGGACTGCGTCGATATAGTCTTTCTTTTCCTGGGGGAGGAGGGTACGCCTAGTAGCGCTTGTTAGCACCATTATGAGGGAGGTGTGTTTGATGTGAGTACCATTCTTTTCGTTTGATTGGGTTGATACAGGTCGCATTTGCGAAGAAGTCGGTGGTTATATTTCCTGCTGGAGGGGCTGCAAAAGATTGTGCAGAAAATGTTAGGAAGGAAACGAAAAAGAATGAAACGGCAGTAAAACTCCCGAGAGACCACATCTCATCGGTAAAGAGTGTTTTATAAGACTACGATAACATAAGAAGAGAGAAGGGGGAATTCGCGTAATATGAGAACATTCTCTAATGTAAGGGGGACTTGGCTCTACATTCCTATAGAGAACAATAATAACCTAGAACCGCTAGACAACTCGTCACCTTTGATCCCCACAGAGGTATTAAAAAACTTCAATACTCTTACCTTTATTGGGCTAATTGTGTGATTACTCTAGAGTTCACATAGAGTTTATTCATTTAACTAATACAAACCTATACACACGCCTCAAATATGGTGGACCCTCACCCTCTGCCGCGGCATCGCATCGAAACAAAATATACCCTGCAAGACCACCCTTTTCACACCTCTGGGCGATAATGCATGCTGAAAGCACAATCCCTACAGAAAGAATATCATCCTCTCTTCCACAGATGTCGACTGTTGGATGCTCGTGGGTGTAGACCAAGGTGCAGGCCTCGTCGGGCCTTGGTAGGTTCAGATATCAGTTTAGGTAATAAGGGTGGCGGCAATTATGAGTCTGCCAGTAGAAATGGGACTACTAGGACTGGTATCGCAGAGGTATTTACTATCGGAGGAGGGGATGATGGGGTGAGGATATGGAGAGCGAAGGGTGGGTGTAAAGAGGGAAGGTGAGAGTGAAGATTTTTCTTGTGGGTGTAGGTGAAGACTTTTTTGGGTAGGAATAATTGATTAGACGTTTTAGGAGATTTTCATCATGGAAGGGGAGTGGGGTGAGGTATGATATATGCCAATTCATTGACAGTGGCATTTTAGGAAGTGATCGTACAGCCAGTTATGAGCGGAAGCCCGTTCCAGCCACAGATACTCCAATTGGTGTGCTACCCTGAGCTCATGGGCTCTGATGAATTAGTCATATATCATATGGATCCTGGTATATACTTGCTAAGATCTCAGTGATCCCATAGCTGGAACCTATATGGAGTGACATTTACATGTGGTGATATACAGAGTCTTACACGTTTATATGGTACTTTTTAGGCAAACCTTATACTATCAGATTCATATATGTGTATCCAACTCACTGTATCATAACAGGGGTATTCCATATATCCTGGAAAGAATAGCCGATGAATAGGATCATAGGTTATCACTCGAACCGAATTCCGGCCCCCTGTTGTGGAGAGAAGTCCAACCCTCAAAAGTCGATTTAGAAGACTACATGTAACTCACACGGGAACTCCATCTGGGAAACCCTCTTCCTTAAGATACTTAGGCATATGTATCATCGATAGG
The DNA here is from genome assembly GCA_033030425.1 of Verpa conica. Lineage (NCBI taxonomy): Eukaryota > Fungi > Ascomycota > Pezizomycetes > Pezizales > Morchellaceae > Verpa > Verpa conica. The sequence continues at coordinate 149,581 of JAUFSD010000021.1, read as the reverse complement.
GTTAGGGCTACCCGTTCTTGGCGATATTTTACAGCAATAGGAGGGCGATCAAAGCCGTAGAATTAGTCTCTGCGTGAGATAGCACTTTAATACCATAAAATATTCTCCGAAAAGCCCCGATAATACGCGTCCCTCCCACGATAAGAATTTGCCTCCCATCACGCGATTCACAGGGACGATCCAGGATTTTCACAGCAGAGTTGTATACTCGTAGAATCAAACAGTTGTACCTCTAGAGATAAAATACATCTAATGATAAGACCCTTTCACCCGTATATTGTGTACTCATACCCGCAGATACCCAGAGACATCTCTCCCCCACAGTGATATCTCCCCCCCGAGTGCGCTGACATAATCAAGGCATCATATCTCGCCAAGAGTTTCCTTTCCTCCCTGCATCGGCTCTCTAACTTTCCCAGGAAAAAACATCTCCCACCCAACAAGGTCAAGAGAGACGACAGCTCAAAGACTCTCATCAAAAGTCTCCTCTTCTCCCGTCTACTCAGTCAGGGACGGCATCATCATTGATTTACTGCTGCTTCATCAAAAGACGCGTTTATCTTCTTTTGCTGCTCCTCATCTCTCTTCTTGTGTACTATCATCTACTTTGCATATCAACATATCCATCACCACCCTGATCACCCACGGTTAACATCTATCCAGCGGGAGTCTTACTCCCTTCCTCTCCCTTCCTCTCCCTTCTCTCCTCCTCTCTCTCCCTCCCTCCCTTCTCCCCTCTCTCTTTCCCCTCGTCATGCCCAACCATTCCGGTCACTCAGGCGACCGGAATCGCAAGCGAAAACACTCCGATAATAATCAGACCCCTCGTATGTCACCCTACAACCCTGGCCGCTCGGGCGATCAGTACTCACCCCGGAACAATTCCGGCGGCGGTGGTGGCGGTGGTGGTGGAGGTGGTGGTGGTCAAGGTGGTCAAGGCGGAGGTGGTGGAGGAAATGGTCGTTCTAGACGCGGTCGCCAACAGAGCTCTTCTGTCTCATCGCAGCAACAAGCCCAACAACCTCAAATTCAACGAACCCCCCAGCGACGAACGATCGACGAATCTATGGCTCCCGACGACCTCATGAACCCCGTTAGTCAGCCCACCCCACCTGCTACTCCGCGCGATTTCTACTACTGGGAGTTCCTGTCGGATAGCGTCATCAAGGACTGGCAGGCTTCGGGTTTCTCACGTGTAAGGGGGTCATTGGAGTCTGCGATAAAAAACAAGGACACGAATACCGCTTGCATCATCTTTCAGGAGATCGTTAAAGCAGCTGTCGATGAGCGTCTTTCAGTTGATAATGCTGCAAAGTTTCTTATCAATGTCTTGACAGGTCTAGAATTTAAAGATAGGGCGGCCGGACTAGATCTTCGCAGCCTGTTTCTTTCCACCATTTACGGGTTTGAAGCGTCGGATTCTGGTAAGGAGCCAACCCCTCAGAACCTCGCGAGCCTCCTGAAATCCCTCACCCCTTATCCAATACCTCATGATGCTTTATCATCAACGCTTGAGTCGAGTACTTTAATTGCTATTGGTCTGGTATCCCCGCAGTTTACAAGGCGAGCGGTTAAGGTTACAACCGGACTGGTTTACAAGCAGCGGAAACACAATCTCCTCCGTGAGGAAACAGAAGGATTCTCAAAACTAATTACAGAATTTTTTACCGCTTCATATTCTTCATCACCACTAGAAGTTGTTGGGAGGACCGGGGAACGGGTAAAGGGTTTAGTTGGCGCGTTTGAACTAGATCCGGGAAGAGTTTTAGACGTGTTATTAGATACCGCTGCTTGCACAGTTGTTTCCAATGCTCGGTTCTTTGTCAAGTTACTGAGGGGAAGCGCGTGGTGGCCCAAACATCTTCCTAATTTAATCGACGATGAACCAACTACTCAGAAAGCAAGAGAGGAGTTGAAAGCAGAGAAAGAGAGGGAGAAAGAACGTGCTGACCGTGCTTTCTTTGAAAAACTACGCAGTGAAGGAATTTCTGCATTCTTTGAGTCTGCGGAAGGATATGGAAAGGGTGGGAATAAGGTTGCCGCTCAGTTACTGGGGTTCAAATTCCGGTATTATCAGCAAGAGGATGTTAGAGAACCTACTCCCGAGAACCTCCTAGTTCTGAGTGCTCTACTAGTCAAGATTGGATTTGTGGATCTGGCCGACCTCTACCCCCATCTTAGTCCTAGGGACGAGGAGGGTATGACATCGCTGCATACCGCCTGGAAGAAAAAGATGGAGGAGAAGCAACGGGGAGGCAAACGGAACGCGCTTATGATGGCTGGTGCCCTCGCTGACGACACCGTACCGCTTCCGCCACGGCCTAAATTATCCTCGAATTCAACTCCCACCGCCGAAGAAAAGAAGCCGGAGGAGCCCAAGCCGGAGGAGCCCAAGCCTAAGATTCAGGATAACCAGAAAGTTATCCTCCTCAAATATCTTCTTGCTGTCGGCGCTATCCCTGCCGCGATGTTCATTCTCGGGAAATACCCATTCCTTCCCGGACCTGCCGACGATGTTGCCGAACATATTGGCCGTGTCCTTACCCAATCAATCGAAACTGTCTATCTCCCCCTCCGACCCAAACGAACAGAAATGGGTATGAAGAAGGTTGCAACTACCGGTGCTGGCGGTGTCGACCTTATCGACCAACCCCGCCGCAAGCCAATGGTCACCTTCACTGTCAGCAACCTTAAGCTCAAAACCGGTGATATCGAATACCGCTTCTTTTGGGAGGAATGGAAAGATGGCGTTCCTATTTGCCGCGATGCAAAAGATGTCATGGTTCTTATGGAGACCCTTGGCCGGATTCTCGGCCCTCGTGTCGGGAGAGACCCGGGCGTGCTCACTAGAATCTGTCGGATTGGACGGATGGTACTTACTTCTCCTGATTGCGAAGAGTCTGATAAAAACCGATGGATCAACCTTTCCCGTACTATTCTTGTACCAGCTGTTTCTCTTACAGACGGCAACGCAGGCCTTGTTAATGAAGTCTGGCGCCTGCTTGAGTGTTTCCCAACCACAACACGATACAGTCTCTACGGAGAATGGAGTACTGTTTCTTCCAAACGAATGCCCGAGCTGAAACTGAAGGTTGCTGAGACGGAGAGAGAGACAAGAGATCTACTGAAAAGAATATCAAAAACGAATGTTAAGCTTATGGCGAGGCAGCTGGCGAAAATAGCGACTAGTATGCCTGTTGTTGTTATGCAGGTTGTTCTCGGCCAAGTAGAGGGTTACGATAACCTGATTGAGTGTGTGGTTGATGCGGCGAGGTATTTTACGCCACTTGGGTTTGACGCAGTTGGATTCTGTGTCCTTAATAGGTATGTTGTCTGTTGGGCTATGTGCTGATACAGAGGTAGATGCTAACAACGGGACAGTATGAGTACAGAGGGAAAGAAAAGAGTGCAGGCGGATGGAATGTTGACGAGTAGATGGTTACAATGTAAGTCACTCTCCTGGATTTCAACAGTATACTCATACTTTCATCCATCTCCAAGTTCCGTCTTCGTCATGTCTCCTGCCATACCTGGGCACCGACCGAAGGGAATTATAATAGGGTTCCCTTGATATTCTTTGAAAAACAACTAACACTTTATAAAGCCCTTGCACACTTTTGCGGTAAAATCTATACCCGGTACAACAAACAGATGGATCCTACACCAATTCTTGAATACGTTGCCCGCCAGCTTAAGCGCAACATCTCTGTCGACCTCATCGTTCTTCAGCAGCTAATACAATCCATGGCCGGTATTAACCCAGAGATTAACCTCAATGATGCTCAACTTCAAGGATTGGCTGGTGGTGAAGTTCTGAGGAAACAGATCCTCAAGGCGTTTCGCGACTCCAAGGCTGAGGACACTCCCGATACGATGAAAACCCTTACCTATACCCTTACTAAATCTGGGCTTGCGACTCAGCTCTTGATCTTGATTGCACAGGAAAGACAGACTTGCGTTTTTAGGTTGGATGAGGACGGTGCGCCACTGAAAGTTCTTGGAAACTTGTTTGATGAGATTCATGTCGTGCTCAGCCAGTACCTGGATCTTCTAAACACTGGATTACCACCAGAGAAATACGAGGATATTATTCCGAGTGTTAGCAAACTGTGTTTGGACCTTGGGTTGGAGCCCGCGGTGGCATGGTGGATTGTCAGGAATGCGGTGAAGAGCAAGATGAGACGAGTTGAATCACCAGAAGTGGACGATGTGGAAATGAAAGATTCTGAAGACGGGGCGCCTGTAGTTGAAAAGAAGACGCCATGGAACCCTGTGTTGGAAAAAATTATGGAAGAGGTTAAGCCAGTCCTTCCAGAGGAGGTTTGGTCGAAGTTCAGCCTGAGCTTCTATGTTACCTTCTGGCAACTTTCAATCTACGATATTCACGTGCCGATGGAAGCATACCAGATGGAAACCAACAGACTCAATGCTGCTGTCAGAGCGCTTGATAGCGACCGTTCGGATATGTCGATTTCTGGACGGCAAAAAACCAGGGAAAGACGCGATGAAATGATGGCGACACATGGTCGTTTGTCTGCCGAACTGAAGCTTCATATTCGTGATCACAATTTAGCTAGGCGGAGACTAGTCTCAGAGAAGGATCACTGGTTTGCAGGTGACCACTATGATCAACGCGAAGTCACAAACCACTTTATCCAATACTGTCTTCTCCCGCGTATCATGCTCTCTCCCAACGACGCTTCTTTCTGCTCAAGATTCATCAAAGACCTCCACAAAATGGGGACTCCGAAATTTCATACGATTGGAATCTACGACGCTATTTTTGGAAAGTGTCTCGGTGCCACTATTTTTATTTGCACCCAACGCGAGGCCGAAAACTATGGTCGCTTCCTCAAAGAAGTTATGACTGACCTCCACGCCTGGCACGCCGACCGTGCCCTCTACGAAGTCAATGCACTCGGAAAGAATCTTTGCGGGTTCAACGTCAAGGGACATCCATTTGATTGGGAGGACTTCAGGAAGATATTATACAAGTGGCATAAAACCCTTCACAACGCGGTGAAAAACTGTCTGAGCAGCAAAGAGTACATGCATATCCGTAACACAGTCGTAGTGTTGAAACACGTACATATGTTTTTCCCCGCGGTAGACTGGATTGGGAGGACTGTGGTGGAGAAGGTTGAGGAGATTGGAAGAGTTGAAAAGAGAGAGGATTTGAAAATTGCGGCACTAACGCTACTCGGGTTGCTCAAGAGGCGTGAGAGCGAGTGGGTACTAGTTGCAGGATTTCAGAAGGTATGTGTATCTTGAGTCTGTCGGTGTTGGTATTTTAAGATACGATGGCTTTTAGCTCGATAGCAAATTCGGCTGAGCGGCTTTTTGTCTGCCTTGGTTTTGATAACTACTCGGTTGGCGATTTGTTGTCGAGAAAGGGTGGCTGTTTTTTTTTATCTGTTAATTGTGGTGATGTGAAATTGAGGCTAACAAATATGATCTTCCCAGGGCGCAAAGAGCGAGGTCCTTACTCCGGCGGCGTCAAACAAACCTAGCCCAACTCCAGCCTCAAACCCGACTCCTACAGAAAAACTACAGCCAATTCTGTCAACTACGGGTACTAAGTATGAACCCTCACCGTCTATCACCACCATCAACCAAGAGTCGAAGACTGATCAGGATGCTAGTAGTCCATCGACTTTACCATCGAAACCAGAGGCCGAGAAGGAGGATGGGGAGATTGACGATAGCACAAAGGGCGGTAAAGGTGATGGTAGAAGGATTGCACCTTCACCACAAGGCTCGGATGCGCCCAAGGGTGATACACGACGGGCTCCGAATCTTCCTGCTAGGCCTGGCCCTATTCCACCACCGATCCGACGTGGACATTCGAGAGAGCCCCCAAGGCAGCAGCAGCAACAGCCGCAGCAACAATTAGTGAATGAGACTCCAAGAGTAGGAACGCCGAGAAGGGATGATCCAGTACCCATTCGAGGAGCTGCTCAACCGGACCTCATTATGCGAACCCAGAACGTCATACAAAATAACAATAGGAATATTGCGCAAAGGCCTCAGCCACAGCACCAGCTCCCCGACCGACCGCAAGCTCAGCACCCACAAGATGGACGAAGAGAGATTAGAGAACTAGTCCGAGATCCGAGGCCTGGACCACAAGTTGAAATCAGGGGAAGGCCAGGCTCTGACCGACCGGGGCCCGAGAGGAGACCAGGCAGCCCTAGAAGAGATGGAAGAGATGTCCGCGGCGGTGATCAGCACAGGAGGGATGTTGAACGACAAAGGGGAGGAAGGGATGAGTCTTTCCAGAGACCAGCAATACCAAGCCGCGATGATAGAGGAGGCAGAAAGGAGCCTGATATTATCCGCGGGGATGGGACGCCGATTAGGCAAAATCAGCCACCACAGCAGACACCACCGACAAGAATTGATTCGAGAGTCCCAACACCAGACCAAGACCGTGGAAGGAGAGGCGAGAGAGTAGATGATCGCACGAGAAGGCACGATCAGCCTAGGCATATAGACCCCATGATTGTGGATTCTCCAGAGCAGCAACGCCGGATTAACATCGAGCGGAGACCTGACCAGACAACGCCCAGACAGCAGGAGGAACCGCACCAAAGACCACCTGCTGCGCCGAGAGCCGATGTGGAGCGTGATAGGCGGAACCGACAACAAGTTGAAGCAGGACCACCAACACCGAAGGATCGTGATCTATTCCCCGGTGCACCAATCCGTGCTCCTTCTGGACCAAGTAACCAAGACCATCGCGACCAACGGCATGTTCCAGTTCAGCAACACCACCAAGATCCAAATCATGGAAGGCTGAATCCGCCAGAACCAATTATTCCTAAAGGACCACGAGAGCCGAATCCACCGCATGGGCCAAGGCGTGGACCAATTTGGGTCACTACTGGACCACAATCACAGACCATACCAGGCCCCGGAGGACTCGCACTGCGAATGCCAACTACGCCTATTGGTAGTGGAATCCCACTGCTGCCATCCCCAGGTGATGGGAAGTTAAATATGATGGCTCTTAACCTACCGAATGATAAGTTTGAGAAATCACAGCAGAGTCATTCTGCACCTAGCACCCCAGGGGTTGATATATCTGGTATCCACCCGGATAGACTCAGAGCTATGGGGGTGAGCGATGGCCCTCCAGCAAAGATGACAAGTGCGAATACCACCCCGATTGCTATTCGACCTGATTCTAGGAATGATGATGGAAGGTCGAGGGGAGATCGGGATCTAAGGCAGCAACAAGGCCAGGGAAGGCAACAGCAGCAACAACAACCTCCGCCGGTTCATCCGAGTCGTATGCAGAGTATCCAAGTTAGCACTTCCGTGCCATCCGGACCCCGAGGTGACACAGACTCCCAGTCTACAACGTCACCGATTACTGGCTCATCAACTACTCCTACTGGGCCCGCCACAAACAGGACAGAAAGAGGTGATAGTGAGACACATCACCAACGAAGGCGTATGCAAGCCATGCAAAATGTTCTCGGTCAAGCCGGGGACCCTGCGCCAGCAGGCCAGGTCATCCGCGGCCGTGCTCGTCGTCCCAATGGTAATAACACTGGATCTACATCTGGCCGTGACTCCGGGCGGGACTCAGGAAGAGTGTCTCAATCTCAACCCCAACTTACACTCACCGAACCTTCATCAAACTCGGGGAGACGAGGAGTTGTGTCTATAGAGGGTGGGAGTAGGAGAGCTAGCACTTCAATGGCTGTTGACACCCCGGTGTCTCATAGCGGAAGTACGGAGGATAGGACTAGTGATCATGGGAGCCGCAGCGGCCGACACGGGCGCGATAGAGATGGGGGTAGCGGAAGGGAAAGAGGCGGTGACAGGGAACGGGAAAGGGAAAGGGAGCGCGAACGTGAACGTGAAAGAGGTATGGATAATAGGGATAGAGATCGGGATCGTCACATGGATCGCGACCGCGAACGTGAGCGTGAACGAGGTCTTGAAAGGGACCGCGGAATTGAACGTGACCGCGAACGGGACCGTGTTGACCGCGAACGTGTCGATTCTCGTCGTGGCTCTGAACGTGGCGGATCCTCTACAGACCGAAAGGACCGTACCGAGAGGGGAGTCGACCGTGTTGACCGTGGAAGAGGCGATGGGGACCGCGAGCGCGAACGTGAGAGGGAGCGGGAGCGGGACAATAGAGAGCGGGACAGGGACCGCGAAAGCCGCGACCGAAAACATCGTAGGGAGGACAGTGGTGTCCGTGGAGATGGGAGAAAAGGAGATGAAGTCAAAAGGCGTAGAAGAGGTGGTGGAGATAATTGGGGGGGAAATTAGCATTATTCCTTTTTTTTTCATGTACAGCATTATTTTCTTTTTTTCCTTTTCAGTGAAGCTTTCTCTACTCTTATACTCAATGCAGCCTTTTTTTATGTTTCTTATATCTACTGTCATTGCAGAGCGGAGGAGTGCGGTGGTTCATTCTGTCGAGTTTTTTAGTCTAATTTGAGGGCATGATGAGAGTAAAAAGATATCTTATGGGCGTAGTGGAATGAATAAAAGGTTTGGAAGCCCGTTTTGGATTAATTCTATTGATCGTCCGAGTGATAACTTGTGAAGTGTCTCGCGTAGTAATACATCAGCCGAGTTAGTCCCCTAAGCTAGCGCCTAAGATTGTCTCGCACGTACTCGTGTCAGGGCTAAAGTATTGGGACAGACCAGGCTGTCACGGATCTGAGCGGTCACTATTTTTCTCTGTTGCTACCACCGTGCTTCACTGTTTTTACTGCGTTTGATTGCGTCACGGGTCTGTGCAATCGTTATATTTCCCTTTTCAGCGTGTCCCAATACTTTAGCCCTGACACGAGTACGATAACAAACCCTATAGCAAACATACTTATAGCTAATCTACAACAAAGCCATATTTCGGCTAACAAAACACTAACCGAGAGATTATGAAAAAGCGATTACCACTCTATAGATTACTTATCCTACCCCCAGCCCCCCACCTGAATTCTCCGAAGAAGTTGTAGACTTCGGCTTATATACCGAATAGACTATCACTTCCCCTTACTGCCCTCCCCCCTTCTTTAATGTTTATATTTCCATCGGCGTGGCCGGTCCAGTATAATCCCTGTTATGGTGATGCTTACGAGTACTTTGTATTATCTGTTCCTACTCCTTCTCAATGACTAGGATAGCGTATCAGGAAACGAGATAGATCTTCAGGGTAGTTTATCGATGAAAGTGGATATGTACAGTTATGGTTACCCCCCTGCCGATAGCCGACCCTTGTTTATGGAGGTGGTACGAGGTTTGAGGAAAAGTGCCTTTTAAGCTGGCTGTGGGTTTCGTAGTGAGTCATAGTTGAAACGATGTATTGTTAGTGTTTGTTTTACGAATGGCAGAGAGGAGTTTGTTCTCGTGATGGTTCTAGGTTCTAGGCTTAAGTTTCAAGTTTTGCGAAACTTCTTGCGAGATGGGGGGATGTGCGCAAAGTGCTTTCTTTTTCTTTTTCTTTTTTCTTCTCGAAATTTCTCCGCGCCGTTATCACCTCATTCCATAGAAATGAAATGGAAGTACTAGAAAAGAAGAGGGGGAAAAAAGAACAGAAAAAAAAATACCTCACCCTCCTTTGCGCCGCTGGCTTATCGTTAAAAATAATAATAATAATAGAAAGGGAGAAGAGAAGAGAAACATTTTATTTCTCATAAATTTATTTCCTTAGATCTTCTCTCCATTGCGTACCTGACGTCTCACTAAGATTATTACAAATCCCTTTTTTTCCCATGACATTTCCCATAACGAAATAAAAAGCAAAACCCCCCCCCCCATAAAAATTATAAAGGAGAAAGAGTAAAAGAAGAAAAAAAACGACTATTTAATGATAAGTAGCCGGCATCTCTTGCGCATTCACCGGCGGAGGAGGAGGAGGTGGAGGTGGTGGTGACGGTGATGCATATCCCTGGGGTTGATTATAGGGAGCAGGAGTTTGCGGAGGAGAAACGATAGAATGCGCCTGTTGCTGCTGGTGGTAGTATCCGTCATTTGGTTGCTGTTGTTGCTGCGGATATTGCTGCTGCTGCTGCTGCTGCTGTTGGTATTCGACGGGCTTGTTCTCCTCGTAGTAGACTGGCTCGTGAACTTGGACTGGGCCAGCAGCGCCTTGGTTCTCCATGTCGATTAATTCGCCGTCGGGGGTGAGGCCAGAGTTATATTTAGCGCCGCGAAGATCCTTGCGGTTCTTGTGAAGGGAAATAGAGGCAATGACAAGGGTTGCGATGAAGAGGATGCTGGTATTTGTTAGTTCTTTTTGCTATACTAATTGAGGGGGGGGTCCTTACAATTGGAGCAAGGCTAGAGAGAAATCAGCTTTGAAGATTCCGCAATCTGTCTGGTCGACAGAAGAGTAGAATTCCGAGCACTGATAGGCAAAGAACTGGAATTGGGAAGCAGCATCTCCCAAGCCGGCCATGGAGATGAGCCACAAGACGAGGAGGAAGGCATCAACAATCACGATTGGCAGTGGTAGTAGCAGGTTGATGAAAAACAGAACAAAATTTATCACTACGTAGATCATGGTGAGCACACCAGTAGCAAGTGTGATGTTTGTTGACCTGAATCATGATGAATTAGATGACTTTGTATTAATGATGGATAAAAAAAAAAGAGAAAATACCAGATTATGAGCAGAGGGTATTCCCCAATGATGAATCCTGAGAGACCAAGACAGATGATGGCAAACACCAACTGAACGCCACGAAGGACGAGCAGCGGAAGAGCTGGCCAGCGAGCATCAACCATTTCTGTAACTGATATACTTGCTCCTGATGATGGTACTTGTAACTTTTCTTTGACAGTATCGGTGATAAGAGAGAGTTGGTAATTGCCAGATACAACAGCAGACACACGAGAGATAGCGAGGCCTATAAAGGAAGGGCTGGGTGATGACGGTTCTTATACAAAGCAAGGGAAGCAGGGGGGAGAGAATACAATACCACTTGCTAGCAGCAGCACCGGATCTGTACCACCAGTCGTCCCACGGTGGGTGTGACAGAGCTGGGTACCAATTACAGCCTTCTCATGTCTCACAGGGCACACAGCGCGCGAGATGCTTTCAGCACGGCCAAGAGGTATCGTCAAGCGAGAGTCGCCTGTTTGGGCACGGCGCGAGGGCTGAGCAGGCGAGGGGATCCATCCTGTTTTCGGGGGTGCAGGAGCAGGTGCAGGAGCAGGTGCAGGTGCAGGCGCTTGTAGCACAAACAAACCGCAGTGGGCGGATCAAAGTGGTAACGTGAAGTGTGAGTAGCCGCTTCTGTCTGCGCTATATTCTATTTACAATCGGACATCTACACGTAATAATAAATATATATACATATACATGATTTCATATCAAAACTGGAGGATATGCTCTCGGACTATTATATACATGAATCTCTACATCATTTAATACTCACAACAATGTGCATCCTGAGACCACCCCCCTGATTCATCCCTGGGGAGACGGGACCACAAACCCCCTCAAGTTCCCCCTTTACCATTCCCTGGCCAGAGCCTCACTCAGCCACGGGAGCTAGCGCATCAGAAAGCCAAGTCCAACCTCAGTCCATTTCCCCTCATCTTTGCCCACTTGCGGCTCCCCTCCAGTGGCAGTGCGCCGATACGTCGCACAAGAACAAATCACGACTCTCTGAGACTTGTCAACCCAGTACATCGGGCTCTCGGAGCTCTGGTTCGAACGGTTCTGCTTCTGCAGATGCGAGTCGTCTGCCGTCTGCTGGGATGAATACATATGTTCTATTTGTAGTCTGTCTCCACGTGATATGTGAAGAGGGGGATTCAATATACTGTAGATCTTGTTTTTTACTAGCTATCTCTACTCTAATAACCAGATGATGTAAGTCAAGGTCTAGGCAGATATGCACCCCCCGGTTACAGTCGGCAATGATAATATGGAATTTTTAACCACTTCAGGTACAAATGGTATCCACAGTTGAATCTACCGATACTTTCTGTAGTACTCTTTTTTCTATGCGTTGAGTGTTTATGCATCACACAACTACACAGCCACCCTCTTATCATCGTCACCTGGATCGACAACAAGAGTAACTCGTATACTTACCCCTCCTCGAAAAGAAGGCCGGGGGGGGAAGAAAAAAATAATAATCTATTCTAGACAACACGAGAAGCTTAATTTGCACAGATCGCTTTGTTCTCCACACACACACACACACGGAATTCCCCGTTTGTCTCGCTGTCGCACAAAGACAATTTCTGCTCAGCCGGTTGACCCACTTTTCTGTCTTGTTTCTGCGAAAGCGCTTGCGGCGGGGGGAGGATGCGATTCGGCAGGTTCTCGACTTGGGAGATTGGAATGTGAAAAAAGTCGAGACCGGAGAATCACGTGGTGTGGGTTAGGGGAGAGGGAGGTGGTTCTAGCAGGTGAAGTGCTTTTAATCTTGAATGGTCTGATGGAGAGGAAGGCTTGTTATTTCACGATCATGCTGGCGACGAAGCGGAATTGGGTGGGGAGATTATTACACATTTGTAATGACCTCGTGTGCGCCTCTGCCTTGGTGTTGTCGTGCATACATACTCTGAATCTTAATTTCGTTGTGGAGTGTTTGACATTATCGTGCATGCATCGAGAACCCCCCTTGAGGGAATAACCAATGGAGGGTAACCTCGGATGAAAATCACCTAAGCGAGATGAACAAAGCTCATGAACCTGGCACACATCTTTGAGATTTAGTACGAGTGACTCTCCATGACTGCCAGCGCATCTGCATGTCAGATCATTGACACTACAGGCCCAAGCTCTTCCTCTCTCCTGGGGAAAAAAAACAAAAAAGCTTCTTTTTCACCCCTGGAGATTAAATATATGTAATCCACTCGGATCAGAGAGCCGAGACCCTGAATATACGCCACATAAAATACAAAACGCAAGCCTTTTTTTTTCACAAGTTTTGTCTCAGCCCACCAACAACCTCCTCCACCATCTCCCCACAAAACTCTCTTCCGAAATTCTCAAACCCCATTCTCCCTTCTTTCCAAGAATCAATGTAATCATCGACCTCGGCGTCGCCCACCGCCGCATCAAATCTCCACGAAAACCATTCGCCGCGTTCATACGCTCTCTGATCAAGCGTCGCCACAGCCACGTCCCACATGCGTCCGCCAGCACTACTACTCGTGAAAAACAAATGACACCCACAGCGCGAGCAGAACCGGCGCGTCACATTACGAGTATCGTCTCTAAACGACTCGTAAGTCTGCATAGTCTCTTGGGCACCAAAGACAATCTGCTTCCTCGGAACAAACGCCCACGCCCAAAACGGAGCCCCAGAAACAACTCTACAAGAGTGACAAAAACAGTAACTCGCACAATACCTCTTACCGCTATGTGATGCGATGAGTATAGGTTTGGCTGAAACTGTACAGAGAGAGAGAGAGAGAGAGACTTACGGTTTCACCCATTGTTTAAGGATCGGATCTTGCGGGTATGTCTCATCAGGACGAAGGATCGAGAATCCGACGCCACGGCAATGGCATGCCCCTTCTAGTGGCTTCGTAACATCCTGCTCAGTCACGATCTCCTCCTGCGTATCTCTGTCCCATAGTTCTCCTTCCGAGGTGTGTTGGAACCTTAGTAATCCGTCGTTCATGAACCTTGACACACCACCTCTGAATGTCTCATTAAGGTAGATGTGCTGTCTCGGTACCACAAGTTCTCTCAGACTCGTCTTACCGCAAGCGGCGATATCGATCGTCGAGACCAAGAGCTTGGTCTTCTCATCGTCGTCGTGGAGAAATAGCGTGGTGCCGCATTTCGCGCAAAAGTCTAGTTTCCCGACGGAGTTGGTGTAGGTTGTGAGTTGTGCGGATGGGCTTTTGTGTAGCGTTAGGTGGGCTTTTGGGATGGGCGCGTATAAAGTGCATTGGAACCCAATCGATTGACTGAGTGCTGTGCGGTGGTCGTATGTGCCCTCGAGGGGAAGGGCCCCTGGTGGGAGAGTGAGTGTGTAGGTTGTGGATTTGCAGTGACAGGAGCCTGAGATTGATGCCATTCTGTTTCTATAGGGTGGGGTTAGGGTTGTAGTGGGAGAGTTTTGTACTCAACTCGGAAGGTATCTGGTGGGGATAAGGGTTGTATAAATGCCGTCTTTGGGGGTGGGGTAGAATACTCCCCTCTCGTATAAGCTCGTATTCATATTTATGGGGTAACCGCTTTATCCGCGTAGCGTCATCTATATCTATTGGAATCATCGATAGTCACTCGGGGTGCAAGGCTTTTATAACCACTCTGTAATATCGGGGTTTTGAGATTTCAAATCATTTGGTTGGTGTTGATAAGCAGCTCCTACCGGCAGCCCCTCTCCCGTCTCCATCCCTCAGTGAAACAGATCTGTGTAACGGGTAGACAAGAGATCAAGCGCAAGGATGTAGAAATCCAATATCTTTCGGAGCTTTTGCAATCACTCCGAGATACTGTCTGTCTACACCCTTGGGAGAGTTCAAACTGAGACACAATTAAATCCACGGATCCAAAACAAGTTGTATATAATAGAATGTGTATTATTTCATCCGTTTTTTTTTCCCCCCACCCCCAACTCTGTTTCTTTCATGGTATCAAAAAAAAAAACGACGCCGATAATATAATGCTATTCAAACCCCAATCCCCAGGGGAGAAAAAGAAAAAAAAACAAATGTGTAATAAAATCATGATACAAAATAAGCCACCCCTCGTAGATATATAAAAAAAAAAATATTGTTTTACAAAACCGAATATACAAATACGGCAACCAAAGCCGAAAACACAACTCCCATTCTAGAAACAGCATTCTCTACTGCAGCAGAATCATCATCATCGTCAGTGCTGCCAGATGGGGTAGCGCCCGGATCATCCGAAGGCGAGATCTGCGAAACATCCGACACGGTATGTTTCTCGAACGCCGGGAGCCACTGCGAGAGGGCGTTTATGAACAATGTGTGAGCGGCATTAGCACCCGCTGTAGTCGCATCGCCCGAATCGGGGCTGGTGGTGTTCTTCAACCTCACGACGTTCCCAAGATCAGGACAATGGTAGCCGCCGGGCACGACATACCCAAAGAAGGTGTCCCCGCCGGCCGTGGTGCCGTTCGCTGGGATGTCTGTTGTCGAGGGACGCTTCGGGGAGAGGTCTTCGGTAGAGTGTGGGGTCACGGTTCTCCATGGATCATTCTCGCCGTCGGTCCACATCACGTTGGTCGGGTTCATGTTCCAACCCCCGTATTTCCGGTTGATGGGGGCGACATTTGGTCCCTCTGAGACGGCGCTGCCAAAGTAGCTGACGCAGTCTTTTATCCAGTTGTCGACGGATTCGAATTTAGGGAGGAGTGTCTCGGGACGGGAGGAGTTTGCGACTTGGAATGCGCCTAGGGGAGAGGAGTTAGTATATAGAGTGTTTGGGAATTAAGATGGAGAGGGGTTTACCAATTTCTGAACAGACTTGCCAGTTCCATGAGTACTGCGTAATGACTAGTTGACAGTCTGCTGCGTCCCTGGTCGAAGCGCAGTTGATACCTTCCAGAGCGTCTTCAGGGGTCATACCCGCAGGCGGAATATCAGCTGGCGTCAACACCTGCGCCCAGATCTTCTTAAGCACAGTCGCATATATATCCAACGCCGACTCAAGCTCATAGTCTTCGAAAATACCCTTAGATCTCGCTATCGACGAAGAAGTATAACTCCCAGCAGCCTCGATTTGTAGAGCGTCGCAGAAATACCCAAGGAAGCCACCCATGCCCACATACTATACGATCACAGAGTCAGTTAAGAAATAAAATAAAATAGAAAGCTCACTGGGTTTTACCTGGAAGTCTTGGAACATGACCTCGATTGCTGCTCGTACGTTTGTTCTCCTGTCGTTCCATTGGTCGGTTGTGTTGTCGTAGTTGAAGTACCGGTACAGGTCTGATCCAGGCCTGCCAGTGACGCTGAGCATGAAGCTGTCGACTGCACTTGCGTTCTGGGCGTCGAATGCGGTATTGAGGTATGCAGAGAGGGCACGCATATCCGCCGAACAGTTTGAATATCCAGTTGAATCCATGACTCTTTCCACGGGGTGGTAGTACTGCCACATGTTTTCTTGAAGCTGGACTACAGCTGACGATGCAAGACTTGCATGGAAGATGTCTGGGTTCCGAAGACGGGCCCATGCAGCTCTGGCACCGGGGTAAGAACCACCTAATAGATGGAGAAATCAATATCTTATTCCACAACCGGGGGAGAGATAGAAACACTAACCGACGAATACCCAAGGAGTGTTTCCGGGGGTTAGGTCTTCATTCGGCAGGCCAGCGTATTTAAAGTTCTTTGCGAAAACAGCAACATCTTCCAGCGCCTGTTCAACGGTATGGTATCGGAAGTAAGTCGCGAGCTGATCCGGCTCGAATTTCATATCTCTTGTCATATTCGGCATCGAAGTACCGTAGAAACGATGTTCCCAAAGAATCAACAACCTAACCAATCACACAAAGATTAGCTACCCCAAGAACAACCCCTTACAGCGACCGCTAGCAAACACAACTCACCCATTGAATGTCTCTGCAAGTGAACCCGACGCTCCCTGGAGTAAGTACTGCTCCATCCCATCAGCGGTAGCTTCTCCATTATCGATAACTACAAATGTTTCACATTAGCCCTTCCCCCCCGCATCTTCCGCAGACTTGGGATAAAAACATACACAGAACGGGTCCTCCGGGCTGATACAATGAAGCGTCGACCCAATACCGGTTTAAGAAAGTCCCTGATCCAGAGTCTAGATGGTTTATCGGCAACTCGTAATATAGCGGTTCCGCACTCGTTGTTGCTGCTCTCGCCTTCACCGGGGGTCTGAGTCTGTCCTTGTTGAAATGTTCCCGCAGCACCAGTGGGTCTAACCTATTGACAGTAGGATATGTTGTCGCTGCAACCGTCAAACAGAGCTGAGCTACAGTCAGGAGAAGAGCCGTTTTTGAAAACATTGTTACAAACCAACAAAAAAAAAAAACGAAAAAAGGGAAACCAGAAAAAAAATACAAAAAAAACAATTTCTTTTTTGGTTTTCCCAACTCTTGGATTTTGGATTGAGCTGGTTGATCACCGGTAGAACCACCAAAATGTGAAATTAACAACAAAATATTGTGGGATTATGGGGAACTATATACCTTGTATACTCGCGTAGGGGCCGTGTGCGGTTAATACTTTGTTTTCGGCCCCCCCCCCCATTAACTTTGAGGATGAGGGAGGGAGGGGGGGGGCGAAATTGGATGAGACCCCTCCCCCTCATAGCCGCATGTAACAAACGAACACTTTGTGAATCATACAGGAAAAAAAAGCTAACTAGCCTCAAAGTAGCAGCTGGCAGTGCGACGGGACCTTGCACATGAGGCAAAGACACAAAAAAAGGGTTGCACAAAAAAAGGAAGCCACAGTTGGAAAGCTGCGTGACTTACTTTCTTTTTTTAAAAGCCGTTGGTTGGCTATGTTGAAAGTGGCTTATTTTGGAGGGCGGGATTTCTACATACTATCCTGACCCCAGCTTCTTTTCTTATTCTTCTAGGGGGGGGGCCAAGACTACAGCCTATCAACTTCACACTGTCTGTCAAACTGAGAGTATTACATAGATACGTGAACTGTGGAGAAAGAGACTCTCCTACACCCCCCAAATTGTATGTAGACTTGAATGATCCTAGAGACACACCTTACTAAGCGACTAAGTGTACCTATTTCCATGGCGCCTGCCGAAACTCCACGATCATTGTAGTCTGCAGGGCCCCCCTGTAGACTCCAGGTTCTCTATATTCCTAGATAAAACATCGGTGGGAGTCTTATGGTAGGGCTAGGCTCTCGCTCTCTCGGGGAAATTCAGTACTAAACCTTCTATCCAATATGCATACTTGGACCTCTGCCGATTTACCCGACCATGGAACTTTCCCTCTCCCCCCGGTCATGGTGCACGTCCAGTTTGAGAACGGGATGTATATTCTCTCTATCTCTCTCTACTAATCAATCCTAAAACTAGAACCTTTCTAGCTCTTACGGGTGGCCGCAGGTTCGTGATATATTTTCAGCCAAGCGCGTTCTTCCTTAGTGCGTGGCATAGCAGCGCAGCCGCGTGCCGGTGTTGTCGGCACTTTTGTATCCTTCTACTCTGTGAGGTCATTCATTCTAGTAGTTGTTGTGGCCAAGAGCTGTCAGTCAGTTTCAGAGCAGAGAGAAGACACTCGTTACGGCTTGGCCCACATGGCCGATAAACGGGGGGGATATGTATTTACTTTCCTCCCCCCCCCCTCGCGTACAGGTGTGAGAGTAATACTTGGGTCCCAATTGAATTTCACTTCTAGGGAAGGAAAAAAGGCATTGTACACGTTTATCGCAGAGCCTGGGGGGGGTGAGTTCAGTTTCAAGAGTTGCGTTTCAGTGCTGGCTGTGCACCACATGGCGCTGCATGTACGTGGGGTAGATAGAGACTGGGGACTGTCAACTTATCGTCCCTGACATAAAGAGGGATTGCTGTAAAAATAACTTGTAAGGTCAGGCAGGTAGGTACAGCCCGCAGTTGATTGCGTATCCATGGAACTTTATTTTCACCGGAAGGGGGGATGGGTGATGGTAATGCAGGTCGATGTGCCAAGAGGGAGACCTAAAACGGTTATATAGAATTGTCTTTCATTTGTGGATATAAAGACTGTGAGTAGCAAGTAATTGCGTTAAACACAGTCTTGTTACTGATATATAAGGCAAATGGTTTACTATCCAGTCGGATTGAAGGTGTTATGTTGTTCTTACTAGGACTACTGGATGCTCCTTGACACAGTAATTTACAAGGCCTTGGGGCAGTCATGCAAACACATACCATCACTCGGATGCGATTCCGTTAAGGCTGTGTAAACCAGACGGGGAGTTCCCGGTGAGACATTTCTGGGATCGGGACTCTAATAGAACTCAGCCGCAGATGTGCTCCATCTTGGCACAGTAAACTTCACGAACTGTCATGATGCGTTTGGCAAATGAGCTGTGCCCGGGTAAGGTCGTGTGATTAATGCATTGTACAAAGAAGGAAAGAAGGAGAATAAAAAAGAAAAGAAGACTCATAAAACCATGTCTAGAAAAATCACTACTATATACTATGTACCCCTCCCCGGAAGGAAATCTATCTCGAACGAAAACACCCCGGGACTTTCTTTATACCTGTTTGTTCAACACACAGTCAAAGGCTCCGCCGAACGGACACTTTCCGTCTTTATACTCGTAGCAATCAACACCGTCGGGTTTCTTATACCGACACGGCGGGCACCCGGCACCTTTACAAGCATTCGCAGCATCAGCACTCCCACCCTTCCGGCACGCCGTAGCTTCACATATGGAAGCCGCCCCGGCCTCTCCCGCCGGAGCAGAGCTCTGTCTCTGATCGGGAGCGTAAGTATCCCCCTTATGCGCCGAGTCCACAATCATGATATCGAAACAAGTCGACCAAGTATCCTGCCACTCATTATTATAATCCCCCTCCTTCCACCCCGGTTTATTCGACAACAACCCCTTCTCCCCAGCCCACGTCCAAACCATCATATGTCTCCCATTCTCGATATTCGCGGGCAAGGTTACATGGAAATAATTCCCCCGATCGTCCGGCCTACCACCCATCGGCACACTTATCGCATCCGCCGAGAAATTCGCCTGCGCCCCGACCATCCAATTCGCCTCCGTCAGCTCAGACCGTAGCGTGATTTCCTTCTCTTTAGCGCCCTTCCAGTACAGTCTCACGAGGCCCGGGTCTTTATGCACCGGTAGTCCGATATCCCACCTGGCGTGGCCGTTGCCCCAGTGCCGTAGCATTAGTTTGGCTCCCGGTTTGGCGGTGGTCATTGGCTGCGCGGGGGGGTACATGTTTGTCTGGGTGGGGTTGCAGGAGTGCCCGGCTTTGTTTGTCTCTGGGTGGAGCAGGTTCCATGAGTAGTGGGTGGATTCGTCGACCCAGGCTCCGTGCATGGCTTTGTTTCGCGGGTAGCCGTTGCAGTTGTGGATGGGCTGGATGGAGGGGTTGGCTTTGGCTTCTGCGTAGTTGGGGACTTGGGTGTCGACGCAGTCGAGCCAGGAGTGGGCGTGTGTGGAGACTGCGAGTATAAACAGTGAGAACAGGTGCTTCATGATGAGTGTGTTTGAATGTGGTTATAATGTGGGTATTAATTGGAGAAAGAGCCCACCGGGGGCAGTAAAGTAGTGACTGTGTTGGTGAAAGAGTGGAGGGGAGATATAATGCTAGGAGAGTCGTGAATACTAATGGAATAGCTGTAGATCTATTGTGAAAATAGTAAAGACAGGATAGAAATAAGGGAGGATGTCTCACCCTCCTATACTCTTAAACTTCGAGGGGCGTTCTGGAAAGTCTTGAGCCACACCAGAGAGAGCATATTTTGGTATCAATGTGGTTGAGAGTTCACCGGGTGGGGCATTTCAAGACTTTCCGGAAGGTCTTTCCATAGTAATGCTAGTAGGGGGTGATTATGTGAGGATCTTCAACCTGGATATTCCTGAGTTATTTGGGCTGCAACTACTCAGGCATTTATACTCGTAGTGAGAAGAGATACAGCACCAAAACTCACAAAAATCCTTTCACAAAAAAACCCAAAATCATACAAAAAGCCAGGCATAAGCTGTATAGTACCTAGAACTACTGTGATAAATCTATATTTATTGTGATTGTGTTTGCTGTCTTCTCATGTTTTGTTGCTCATGCCTCACACACATAATTTTGAGTGCTGCCTAAGGTTGCAACCTATGAGCATTTAATAAACGCCCGAGTACTTTTCGTGGTTATAAACCGAATATTAGATATCTGAACCCTAACCCTGAGGGAGAGTACACAAAAGACAAACCCGACTTTATTATAACCGCTGTACTTATACATAGAATCAGGGTGTAGAACAGGGCTCTAAATCTCATTCTTAATGTATGTAGATATCTGATCGGAGACATCATCACGCATTTGGATCAGTCACGCCGCACAACTGCAGCTATTCGCATCAGATCCGAGCGGGGTTGTGTAGCCCCACCCAACATCCATCACCCGGTATCAAACACCAGAACCACCACTCCACCCGGTTTAGAGTCTGTTTACAGACACTCTGTATGTATTCTAGACCTCCCATCTCTATGAGAGCTGTTCTAACCCCCCATATTGATACAGGGACTCAACACCACGCGTACCGTCCTAAACAAGCCCTACAATGTCGCTCCTCGCCCTACCTGATGAGCTCCTGCTCATAATCGCATCAGACCTCTCTGCAAATGACATATTCTCCCTGACACTCATGAACCACCGTCTCGCACACTCGCTATCACCAATACTCTCCAAACTGATGCTAGAGAGCACGGAATCGCCCAGTGCACTCTTCCACGCGGCCGCAAGGCGAGACAGAACATACATCAAACACCTCCTCGAAAACGCCGAAGGAATCAGCGTGGTCGTGAGCAAACAGTACTGGACCTCAGCACAAAGGACCAACAACCCAGAAGACACAACTGAGAGAGAGTACCCCACCGAGTGCCGCGGAGCCGACCCAGCGCTCCTTGAATTCGTGATGGAGCGGGGTCCGAACCTTGTCTTGAATGTCGCCGAGGAGAGCTCGTCGAAGGACCCTCAGCCGGTGTTGGCAATCGAGTGGGCGGCCCGGTATGGGTCTGTTTCGCTCTTGGACCTGATCCTTGAGCGGGCCGAGGAACTGGAGCGTAGGGCGTTGGGAAAAGGCTTAAGGGCCGCTTGTGCGGTGGGGAATTTGCGTGCTGCTAAGATGTTGATTGAGGCGGGTGCGGATGTTAATGAGGAGGAGAGGGATATGTATCCGAGGGATGGGAGAAACTCGCTGCGCCTTGCTACGCTAGGTGAACATGTGCCGGTAATGAGGTTCCTTATAAAAGCTGGGATGGATGGCGAGTCTTTGAGGCTTTGGTTAGTGGGTTTGGGCTGTGTTTAAATGGGACCTTGGTTTGCTAATTCGAGTGGTGTTGGGTAGGTTTCGCCCGAATAAGCAGCATTTTTGTGTTTTTTGCAATCCGCCCTCGGGCGTAGTTGATGACTCGAATGGCTCGGTCGAGGTGTGGGATTAAGCTCATATTATATTGGCTTTAGGTCTCTGTCAGTGGTAGATGGAGGATATAAGATTGGGTGGTAAGCCCATTGTTTAGGATTCTTGGTAATATGGGGGGTCTAAACATTGATACTATATATTCAACTACTAGATAGATTCAACCATTAAATTTGATAGATAATCACTTGCTGCAAACGATATTTAACAACCACTCTCGGCGTGAAAAAAATGCCATCAAATTACCCCACGAAAAAATGTTTCGACTCACTCCTGTTTTTCCTCTGCTCGACCTCCCTATTGAGCTATTCTTCCAAATAACTTTGTACCTCGACTCCCACTCCTTAGCCAACCTCACCAGAGCAACCTTGTTCTACCGCGCCCTCAAAGGAACAATCATCACTGCAATCACTGCCGAAACCGGCAAAGACTCACACATCAACTGGGCCGCCACTTACGGATACTCCAGGGCTGTCGAATTCTTCCTTAACAGCGGCATGGACGTCAACGGCATTCCCGAGGGCGGGTGGACGCCCCTCAATATCCACTACAGCCCCATGGGAGTGAGTGCCGTTCGATCAGATGCCTGGGCGCCTCTTCACGTAGCAACCCATCACGGCCACAAAGCAGTTGTTAAACAGCTGCTAGAAAAAGGCGCAGCTATCGAAGCACGAACAAACTTTGGGAGCTCTCTGCATATCGCTGCGTGCTGCGGACACACGGATATAGTAGAGCTGCTGCTAGATCACGGAGCGGATATTCATGCAATGAGTGATGGAGAATGGGGCGATACGACGCTGCACCGTGCGGCAGGCGGGGGATATACTGATGTTGTGGTCTTGTTGTTGAGTAGGGGGGCAGGCTTGAATACGCTGAGTCGTACTATAGATAATGTCGGGGCGACGCCACTACATCATGCGGTACACCATCAGAAGGTGCAGATGGTGAGACTTCTTCTGCAACGAGGGGCGGATCAGACTGTTGTGGGGTTCGGTGGGCTCTCGGCGTTGCATACATGCATTTTTCATCATTGGGCTTATGATCTCTGGAGGCCGGGAGGAGGAGGAAAGTTGGGAATACCGGTTAGGTATGATCCAGGACTACCAATCGTTAAGCTGCTCTTGGAATACGGGGCTGATACGTGTTTTCTAAACGGTTTTAATGCATCGCCCCTCCATTTAGCGGTGATGGTTGGGTTTTATGAGATGGTGAGAGTTATCTTATGTAGTAGTCGGCGGAGCTTGGATCTTCAAGAAGAGCATCGGGGGCTCACGGCTTTGATGTGGGCGGCGATTAATAAACGCACAAATATAGTCAGACTATTGTTAGCAGCGGGTGCCGATATCAAGAAAGAAGATAATTTTGGGTCTACGGCGCTTCAAATCGCTGAAAATAATGATAGAGAGGGTATAGCGCGTTTGATCAGGGATAGGGAAGCTGCTGATCTGGTGTCGGGAATACAGGTGGAAGATATAAAGGATCAGAGGTTTGATATAAAAGGTTATGGCAAAGGGGATTGGTTTACGAGGGACATTTATTTACCGGTCCTACTTATGATGGGTGAGTGGGGTAGTGTGTTGCGCATACCTGAAGATTATTTTCGTTGAGATTACGACATACTGTGGAAGTGTTGTGTTCTGTTTATCTACCCTAGTTTGTAGCTGTGTGAGATAGAATTAGTTTGATTTGGTATTGCGACTATGAGGTTTATTTCTTTATTTGGTGTCAAGGATTGTGTAATGATTTGTATCATTCCTCCTCTTAGAGATGTTAGTCTTATGTATGCATTTTTTAGTATGGATTCTCAGATACTTCGGTACATGGGATAACGGATATGATATTAGATTGGAGGGTTTATGCTATATGAAAGGATATAAAACGGGACTTGCTATAGAGATTTAGGTAAAATCCAAACATAGCAAAAAATACTCCTCAAGATATCTAAATAGAATTTCTAGAGCCTAGGGCTACAGTCTTAACTATTCTGCGCACAAGTCAGCTGGTACTACTACTCGAAGAGCTAGTATCTGCCCTGAGGAATGTAAAAACAATAATCTTATCACAGTGGTTTGTTTCCCGGGTCTCAATATAGTTCCACATGTACTCATTAAGCTACAAAATTAGCTCTTCGATAAAGTAAAGTATGAGCTACCATACGCTGCGTTGGGCGTATATAAGCGGGGTAAGAGCTCTTATAACTCCTTTAAAACGCAGTCTTTGGATCTCTGGGAATGCTCAACATCTGAATGTTTGTTTATCCTGTCAACACGTGAATAAAGTTCCTTCGATGGTGTAATAGTAGTGTGGTCCACGAGGCCGCTCGAGGCAAGGTAGGGGAGGTGGTCTCGAGGTGCCTCGGCTTTGTAGGCCTCTGGCTTTGGCTCGCCTTGGGTATTAGGAGTCTGGCCTCGAGGTACCTCGAGGAGCCTTGAGGCATAGAATTATTTTTAGTAATAATTTAAGAGCTATTAAATACTCTACTACAGAGTATTTTAGTGTAGTTCCCTGCTATTACCTACTACCCTATTACCTATTTTATGGCCTTTGAATCAAGCTCACTAATAGTGGGTGATGAATTGTGGTGGGAATGACCAAGGTAACCTATTTTACTCCTACTAGAGTCTGTAATCTTTTATTTAATTTATTATTATTTACCTCGAGCCACCTCGAGGCGAGCCCAGAGAGAATCCTCGAGGTACCTCGACCTCGTGGCCCCCCGGCCTTGCGCCTCCTCGAGGCCGATACCTCAAGGCGAGGCCCGAGGCGCCTCGGCCTCGTGGACCACACTATGTAATAGTTGGCACTGTCTTTAGAGTCCCCACCACCAGGAGAAGTCTTGGCTGATAAAACAGAACTTTAGTAGGTTCTCAGCGTATATTGGGGGGATTATATATTCTCTCAATTCCTTTAGCTCGTAGAGCATAACTCAAGTCCTAAGACAGCCTTGAAAAGAGTCTACTATTGGGATGACTAAAAGCTCTGTCGCCACTAACCTAATATCAAATATTTATTTACTACTGGCGCTATACCTATTATAGATAGCTTACTTCTATATGTGGTAATAACCTGCTGAATTGATTGTCTAAAAGAGATAGAGAGATCTATCGATATATGCTCCGAAAGAGAAAACCCTAAACCCTCATATGGTATGCCTTTTACCTGGATCCTCAAACCTAGCAAATAGGAAAACCACGTGACTCATATATGAAACCGCCTATCAGCTATCCTTATTAGGAAGCATCTACAACACTATAGTAGGGTCACTGGCGAGTGATAAGCGGTGACTTACTCACTCATGAATTAATCATAAGTACATGGAGCCCAGAGGCGTGGCTCATAAGTACATGGCATAGTCCGGTTTAAAAAATATCTAATTATTGTGCATTGATTCCAGAAGGGCTGGACTTCGGGGCCTTTGGGCGTTTTGTCTCGCGCTCTCCCAGCTTAATTGGTAGTGAATGTCCTCTGGACTTTCGCTAGCCAAGAGAATAAAACAGAGACTTAGTTTGTAGAAACAGGAGGCTTCACCTAAATTCTCTATGGCCCACCATAGACAGGGGTGAGGGGCTTTGTACTTCTAGCTGAACTTTTGACATTTTTTAATGCCGTCAAGAGCCCTTCGGTGGGAGTTTATGGACAGATGTGTTCAACGTGGGATGGATAATTAAGAACGTATGCTTAAACAAACTATTTAACATCATTTTGCGCTCAAAAACACCTGAGATATTCCTGCCCTTGCATCTTACTGGACGCAAAATTCTGCTGAATCGATCTAAGAATAGTTATTCCCCGAATTTAATTCTTTCTACTGGGTGAGTTCGTTAGCTGATACCCAATCACTGCTCCTAGTTCTCAACAAGGGTCATAAATTCGATGGGATTTGCTATACTCACGATGCCAGGTTCATTGTTGGTCACGTGGCTACTTTCCGTGGCCAGAATACAAATAGTTGATCACATGACCAACATTAAACCTGGCATCGTGGGTAGCTCTTGTGGGAGTCGTCATGATCTACATAGATACCGGGGTTTGTAACATCTCCCCCCTCAGTTCCAGCATGGAGGGGTTTCGCTGGGGTATTGGCAGGAAAGAATCGTGTTTGAGCTGGGAGCATGTATGGTACTGGTAAAGGATTACTGAATACTGGGAATAAGCGTGATTGGTCCGGTTAAATTCAAAGGTCAGCCGAAACACAATATTTGGTGCAGTTCAGATACTTGTATTTCTGCATAGCTACGTTTCATGGAGCCTTAGAGCCTTAGATGTGCTTGCCGAGTTCGGGTGAAGTACCAAATCTCACTAAGACCCGGAAAATTTGAGCACTCCGCAAAAAAAAACTAATCTCGTAAGGGAAATCTTGCTAAATATAAAATCTCTGATAGGGTATAAGGTCTCTGATAGGATATAATCTCAATCTACTGCCCTAAAAGTCATATCATCTCTAAAATTCATCATGGACTAGGTATTTCTATGACACCCCATATTGCACTTTCTACAAAAAATAAAAAGAAATTTATTTCATCACGATCATGCCGTGCTTTTTTGTTAACGATTTGGTTCTCTGTGGGACAAAACAAAATAAGCGTAGAATAAGAAAAATAAATAATTCACATCTTTTAGACGGGGTGGCAAAAGCAATGGGGACAATTCAATGTTTTCCCCAAATCGAGGTCCCATCACTCCCCCCTGTAGCACGAGCAGGGGTTCGAACGAGAAACCTTTCTCCGAAGATTAAGCCCGCCGCCGATAGCTAGCTGACACCCAGACCATTGAGCTATGGAGGCCAGCTATGATTTACCGTGTGCGGGAGCGCTCATGAGGAGCCGACACTCCCAACGTACGTACGTTAGCAGCCCCCCTATATTTTGCTGACATAAGATGCTTTTTTTCTCTCCCGGTGGATAAAGTGTTCTGGGGGGATTCTTTGATAGCACTATAGCTTAGTAGCTGCATGCGGTTAATGAATTGAAAAAGAAAGGAAAGGGTAAGATAGGTAAATGTGGAATATCAGATTGCTACTATACGGGATGAGGTATGCGCGGCTATGGGCATATACTCTATAATAGTGCCTCCTTATACAACGACATCTACCGGGATCTTGGTCTAAATGGTACGGCAAGCTTAAGACTACGTGTATAATTATAAATATGACATAAATGGAACTGGGAAACTAATCTCATTACAGCTATCTATACGTGTCTACACACGCGTGGTTTATCCTGGGATATACGTGGTCCCGGATATGTAGTGGAGCTCTCGGGAAAGCTGGTGAGGACCCTCAACAAAGCAATTCTAGTTGAACTCGTTGTAATTAAGATAAAGTTGAGCCAATATTACTAAGCCTTCTAAATGTCTCATGGATGTCCCTGGCCCGTTCCTAACCGGTGTTATGGGTCCCTGTGCCGCTGCGTAGTGTCTAAGACGTCTGATTCTCCAACAGCCCTACAAAATGCTGTCAGAATGCGGCCGGATTCCGCATGCATATTCACAACCACGCATCACTTATCTTTTGTCTCACCCCTGACGCTCTATTACGCGGCATATACTGTCTTTATAGTGCTGGGCACTTGAGCCTCCAACAGGTTGGGCAGCCTCAAGTTGGCTTACGGGCCTTATTTTTTCTGATATTAGCGGGCTGTTGATTATGCCTACAAATAGCTGTGTGAAAAGGATAGAGTTAGCTGCAATGTAGTTTTATTGACCAATGGGGCATCCTAGTAAGGAAGCCATCTCAACTTCCGGATTGAATAGGGCTGAGGTCTCACTAAGGTAAGTTGCTAGCCTCGTATTAGCCATGGAGGAGCTGCAGCCGCTAAGCTCGTACACTTTTCATTCGTGCATAAGGCTATACGGATAATTCTTTTGCCGGGATCAGCCCTCATTTGATGGCTTTTGTGTTTGTTTATTTAGAGAATAATGGGGTTCGAGGTCCCTGCTACCCTAGAAGGAAGAGGGGAGGGGGGGCCGAGGAGCCATTAAGCCTCGAGGATTGTGTGAAGGTGTTGAGGGAAGAAATATTACTGGTAGGGAAGTGCATAGAGCTGAGATCCTTTTCCTGTGAGACTAGAACACATACCCCGCAGTGATAGTGGCCAGTAAAGAGACAAAACAAGAGGCGGAATATAGATTGGCGTAAAGGTTTTATGCAGCACCCTTGCTAGTACTGGGTAGTCTTACTAGGGCCTCGGGATACCTTTAAATCCCATGAAAACTTTAGTCACAACTACATGAAAGTGCAAAGTACGGGAGAGTCGATATGTTAGACATGCTTAGCCTGTTCCCCAAGCTATGGCCTTTAAAGTTCACTTGTCTATGAACCTATCACTCTTAAAATACCTAGGCTAGTGTATAAAAGAGCACAGACTGCAGGGTGTTCGAGGTGATTTTTAGGCGGGGCTGTAGTAATTTAAGGGCTAATTCAAAAGTACCTGAAGTCTAAGTGCCTGCTGTGGCAAATAAAACTCTCGTTTGATCTCATGGCGAAACATTAGATTTTTTTTTCTTTTCTTTTCGTCTAGTTGTCCTGGGGGGGTTCCGGTGAAGTTATTATCGCGATAAAGTGCTGATCATGGCTTCCCACGCACGATCTAGTGCAATTGTTAAGATTGCAAAGATCAATTCTCTAATCTCAGGATGCGAGATCCGCATCACAAATCTAATCCCCGAGATCAATTTCTCCGATCAAACCACTGATGAGATGCCATCCTCATTTTATGACCTGACGTTGGGGCAAAAGCTTGTCCTTGACA
Organism: Verpa conica; assembly: GCA_033030425.1. NCBI lineage: Eukaryota > Fungi > Ascomycota > Pezizomycetes > Pezizales > Morchellaceae > Verpa > Verpa conica. The sequence goes on along the minus strand of JAUFSD010000021.1, from coordinate 120,774 downwards.
GGGTTTGGGGTCTCCCGTTATAGCCGTTGGCCGGGGAAACAGGACGGGGGTTCGCATCTCTCTGGTCCAGTAAATCAGCAGGTTCGCCATGGGTCGCCATGGGCCGCACCGGATGGGGAGCTGCTTTGTGGGCATGCACGGGGGAGCGATGGCAACGGGTCGGGGCACTCATCGACAATCAGTCTACCGTTGACTCATTGCGCCTTGGCACCAATGTGAAAAAACAGTCACCCACCACCTGCTGAGGCAAAAGAAAAAGAAACAATCTTCAGCAATCTCGCCACTCTAGCAGTATAAGTCTGTAAAAAAAACTCCCCCTTTGTCAATTCACCTCACTCTGAGCTGCCCTCACTTTCTTTGCTTCGTTCGTGTGGAAATACATAATTCCCCATAGTTTGCCTTTGATCGCCAGGGACACGACAACAGCACGTTGTTTTGTTTTTGCTTGTGAAACCGAATGTCAGAAGATGGTGGGTGTCTAAGGAACCATCTGCCAGCGCAGAGTTCTTGGGGGGTGAATTGTTTGATCCTTGCCAACAATACCTCTGTTTCCCCCTGCTTACTGGTCTTTTTATAGGTAGTTTAGTGAGCGTATAAGATGGCTGGAAAAGCTATCAAAATCACAAGACCATCAGATTTCAGAACGGTCTCATCGGCTATAGAGATCCAGAGGTCTGGTTTGAAAGAAAAAAACTCTATTACGGAAATATTTTAATAGAAAATACCAACAGGCGGGCTGGGGCCAGATAAGATGGAAATAAACAAGAAAAACAAGAAAAACACCAGAGCTAATCGCTCTCACCCAAATTCCGACTCCCCGACCAAAATACCGCAGAAAAGTAAAAACGCAAAGTAAAAACGAAATAGATATACAAAGGGAATATGCTGAGGCCAGCTAGTAGGGCATGTATTCACTCTCACTTTGACTCGGCACCTCCCGCCCACCGAAGTCTCATCATCATCCTGCGCAGCGACCAACTCCAGACCTTATGTCTTCTAGTGTGCACCAGGCTACAAGCACGAAATCTTTATCTCTGAGCCTAAATATGAGTAGGGCTATCGGCTGCCACTACTAATTTTCTCGCGGGGAAATGTTTAATTTGCCAGTCCCACTTCCTTCCTTGACATAGATGCATGACTGTTCATCATGACTAGAGTGAAGAAGTCGCTGCACTAGATATTTTCGTGGCTCTGGGCCTCGTGGATGAGAGATAACAGTCCACGAGGAGAGGTTCCCAACAGGGGAGGGGTTTAGAATACTATCGATTCCGGACATGATGGTGGATCTATGATGCTTGATGGCTCGAGTACAAGTAGAACACCCGGCAATAGGGACTTGTGCTCCAGGACAACAGCCGAAATTCATGGTTTGGGAGGGTGGGACTCCAGTAGTAGCCTTGTTACCAGATTCAAGTTTAGCAAAGACTCTCAGAGAAGTGAATGATAGACCAACCGTAGCTGTATCCACACTATTGGGGTTGAGTAACTTTTTGAGACAACTGGTACATCTAGTAACTTGAGTCAGCCATGAAAGCTATGATCAATGCACTGGTTCTTGACGACGGAAATAAAAGTCGAAGATTACCTATTGCAATCCACGCAGGCGATCCTGAGAACGTTTTGGGAGTTTGCTGCCATCCTGGCTAGTAACTCAAGGTGGGATTAAGGCCCGAGGGGTTTGAAGGTCACTTTATCCTTGTGCAAGCAGTGATGGAGTGACGGAAGACAGGTCCCTCCCTGACTGCTGCCGAGAGTACTACCAAAGAAGAGGCCACTTTGCTCGCGACAATAAAGGTGACGGTGATAATGGCAGTAAGGATGTTGCTGCTTCTGAGGTAAACGAGAGCCGAGTTCTGTAGCCGTTACGGTATACAGAATAGCAAAAGGATAGATGTGGGGAGGACCTGGGGTTTTTTAAAGAGCTGGAGTTTTGTAGTGAGATGACCGAGGACTTGCGGGGGAAGCTGGACGGTTCAGACGAGTGTGATGGGAGGAGAGGAATGTGGGACACCTTATGAAGTTAGGGAAAGAGAGAGAGAGAGAGAGAGGGCAGTCCTATGACCTTCACTCCCAGGCGACAACACACACCACCTGCCCAGCTTGCAATCCATACATAGTGGCTCTTCGTTCGCCCTGAATTGTGCCAATAGTTACAGCAACGGGCTAGACTCCGTTTGTGACCCTCGGCGAGCATACAGGAACGGGCAATGATGCGATCGAATTAATATCGTGCGAATCTTCTCGAGAAGCGCCAGAAGGAACACCGACTAGTGGCTCGCACGAATGGTGCGTAAAGTAGGCAGCTTGTGCAGGTTTCAAAGGATTGATGGTGTGGTGGAATGGGATGAGGTAGTACTGATGGGAAACATGAGGGTGTATCCACTTAGAGCTGTCAGGCCTTCTCCACCTCCGTCTCCCTCTCAAGGCATATGCAGATTACATGTAATCGCTGGTTTCAGAGGGCTGTCAGTATCTTGTACATCGGGGGAGCTCACATCGCCTGGTGGGGCAGACATACATGTTGCTGTCAGGTGTTCAACTCGAAGCGGTCCGAGAGGCAGCAAAACTTTTATTCAATTGCCCAGCCTAGGTCGAGCCTTATGTGATGCCGTGCCCGATCAGCGGCATTGGGAGGGGTTAGAAAGAGACGCATCATCAGGTACGAGCCAGGGGTCATGAAGTTGTTCTAAGTTATTATCTGGTTATCTTGTCGTTTCTTTCCGAGCCTTATGCGAGAAAGGAAAAAAACATTATTATCGCAATCGGCTTCACAGCATTATTCGGCAAGGCCGAAGAGGGGCAAATGTCCCCCAGAGAACGAGGCGAGAGAAAGCCTGCAAGGAACAACAGGGAGAGGGGGGAGAATTCTTGTAGGCAGAAATTTGGAGAGGGCACATTGAGCTTTATACTTTGAGGGGAGGGGTATCGTTTTCAGTTCATGAGAGGAATGTCTCGGCTAAAGATAACTCACAAAATGATAGCAATGCCTCTCTTCTTGGTATTGAATGATTTAGGTGATGGGATTCGTAGAGTAAGCCACCAAAAAGCAACAAACACTACATTTATATGATATAATAAGTAGCAATTTGACCACGGATAAAACCAGAACCGGTTAAACAACCTACATAGGAACATTATTTAGCCCAGTAGCCAACTAGAACAGCTGTTTCCTGCTTATTCCCAAAAACTATTTCCTGTGTCGGATTACCAGAGTCGTATTAACGGTCACATTATAGAAATGCGATTAAAAAATATCTGACCCTAAATCCATTACTTTCATAGATTGGGATATCATATTTATGTGCTGGTGCCTTGGGTAATGCGTATGATTCCTTTACCGACACAGGGTTGCGGAGTATAGTTCTGGCGCCCCCCAAGACAGGTATGTACTTATTCCACGCGCACACCATGTGGATAGTTATTCACGTTGTACCCGGCACTCTAGTAGCGGGTGCGGGAAATAGGTAATGCATTCTGCCAGTTGTCCGCCTGCGCGCGTGTGTGTGCGCAGATCTGGGCGAATGAAACCTGGCGCGAGCTCGTGGACCCACTTTTGAGTTCCAGGCTTTTGTGCTTCTTCTCCTCGCGTGTCCCAAACAGCAATTGGCTGTTTCCAAGGGGCTATGATAGATCGGCATCTTTACCCAACCTATCCTTAGCCAGGTAGTTGTCGCATGGATTTACTATTCGTAGCAGTGTTTCCTTTTTCTCGAGACGGTCCGTAAATTTCGTAGCCACCTGGTATACGATGGGTTAGAAACAATTAAATCGGGGTCTAGCCCATAACTACTATAGCCGGGTAGTGTGGTGCAACTCTGGGGGAGGCACTGTGCCTTGGATTTTGGTGGGGATTTTATATGACACGGCTATCACTTCCCCAACTAGCCGTCGCGGTTCGCATGCTGGTATTTGACGCGTTCTCGATTTCCCTGCAGTCAGTCATGTGGTTAGTGATGGCATCATGCATCATATAAAGTTTAATTTGACCTCTTCTTTATGTCTGTAGGGGCACCCATGCGATAACCAGGACCGTTGGGGTAAAAGACTCAAAACGAAGGAATTTTCTACTGTAATAGAATTTCCCTACTCGACGAGAACACAGATCTTTGGTGGCTCTCATTCCTCCACGTTGTCTACCCGGTACGGATCTAACAAACAGTTGTTTTTTTGACACTAGGGAGTGTTAGCGCTCGGGTACAATTCCTAGTTACAGGGATTTGCACGAAGATCGAGAGTTCGGCTTCGTGGCTGCCTATGTTTCCTCTGTATGCTGGTATGGTGTTTATTAGCCATGCTAGAAATGTTGAACGGGTATCGTAAGCCTACCCCTTGCCCTATTTACAATGCCGTGCAGCGTCTTCTATTTACTTACCCTCAGGGGTTAGAACCCGGAAACACGGGGCAGTTGCTGCGCTGTATGGTATCGTGCACAGGTACTTACGATCCTGTTTCTCTGTATTTGTACTTATCGGCGACTTATCTAGGAGCCAAGGGTAATATGACGAGTTACTAGGCGCCTGCATGAACTACAAGGGATAATCAGCGTAGGTCCTACTTAATAACGTTATTCATACCGACAACTAAAGCTAATAGTGTTATTAGTTGCCGGCAGTTGCAGCACCTTTACTATGCGGTAAAGCCCTAATCTACTGGTGCCAAGAGGATAACCTATGACCGTTATGATATAAAAAAAGAAAGCAATACGCGTGGAGAAACGAGGGCCCGACAAAGTGGACGATGGGAAAAAACAACGGCCACGACACGCATATTAATCCGAACTAATTTTCCTCTTCCAAAGATCAATCGCAAGGAGCGATGAGCCTAAGCGCAAATATGGTCACGAGGGCTAAAGCTATTATTACTCGGGGATTAAAATACCTACTCATCTGCATGATATTCTCTGAACCAACCAGCTGCTTGAGTACCATAAACAACTTGAGTAAACGTTGGGCTACTGTGAGGTGTTAAAATTAGAGCTATGGTATCCGATAGATAAAAAGACTCAGTGAATTTTTTTATTTATCGGAATATATACTTCCGAAGTAGAGGGAATACTTACATTTATTCTCCGAGGGTACCGAGGAGGCAACAGTGTCTGCATATAGATGCTCGGGAATATTGGCAAGGAGTCCGTAGCATCACGTTGTGCTTGCCGTGTAATCAGGCTCGACCCCCGAGGAGTGCCGCGTAGATGAGGCTTGTTCCTGAGTGCGACTGGGAGGTGCATACAAAGTTGATAGACGAAAATATCAGCCATACTCATGAGATAATAGAGAGCCAGGGAAGCGTTTGATTTGTTTGAAGAATAGGATAACTGAATGTGTTTGGAAAGGGGTCTTGTTAGCGGTGTTGCCACGTACCACTGTACCAAGGACTTAGTCTTCGTATTATCTCCAGGGGACATTTTATGGCTGTCCGCTATGTGCGATATAGCTCTCCGTAGCCTGGATTTGACCCCGCAGGACCGAGTCTTTGGGGCAAGCTCGAGCCTGAATCCCAAAGCTTGACCCGAGTCTAGACCCAAGCCTTAAGACCTATGCGGGACGGACCTAATTGGACTCAATTAGACAATAGCCCCTATTTTCCCGGTTGCCAGCATTAATTTTTTAATTGAAGTAATGAACACATGGTTAAGTTTATTTATCATATGTTAATAGTTTCATTCGTGGGTGAATCATGGTATATCACTCGCTGGATAATCTGTCCTGTCGGCAAACATTTAATGCAAGACCGTCGTTTTAACTCAACGGACGCGGTTTATACGTCCTCAAATATTCATGTCACATCCTAAGCCTCTGTTATCCGAGCCTGAGTGTTATGGTGCTGGATCAACAAAACTGAGTAAGTAAAATTTTTCATAGCCACTAAAAACCAGATGCAAAAACTAGGCAAAGAATCTTGAAGTTAAATTTTGAAAAATGATTGTGCTACATGAATTGTTTGGCTGTATCCAAAGGGATAGGTAAATGGGTATTAGTAGGAATTTTTGTCTGCATGGTTATCTAATAGGATTGTAGCTTACCGCCCCCATTACGGATGTTAGGCTAGTCTCCCCCCACTCATCCATATTTATTCTTGCATGGCACACTCCTCGCACTGGCATGAGATGCTTAAGCCTGCAGCCCAAGGTTGGTCATCCGATTTCTCTTCAAGAAATCTTTTAATAGAAGGTTTGATGTCACATGCGCGGTTCTGACGCTCGGGTTTCGGAGAAATGGTGTTTGTGTTACTTTGGATTGGTGTATTAGTGAGTTTCTCATCCGTATACTTGAAAAGAGCTGTGAAGTTTGTGTGGCGATTGGCATGGTAGGTTTTGATGTGAGAGTTTTTATGCTCGTTGTCCTTATCCGACGTTATTATTTTTAGCAAGTGCTTAATAGGCGAGAAACCTTGGTATTCGTCACAAGGAGTTCTGGATTGTATACTTTTATGCTTTGCGTATTTGGCCCTAACGGTAGACTTAATAACAGCAGTTAGCTTTTGGTTTCTCTATCGCTTAGGTTAACGAGATATGATCTACCTCTTCGGTTTTTTACGCAGAGCACTTGATGGAGGCTTTAGCAGGGTCGAAGGGTCAATCTCCATAGCTTTGGTCATTATTAAAGAGGCGCTAACGACACTGTAAGATCTGTATACTGGTGTATTAGGCTGAGTTTTTGACGGGCTATAGTGAAAGAACAGCAATTCTTGTGACGGGTATGCGTTTCATTTAAGGGCCAGACAACGAGAGAAAGAAGTGGGTAGAGAAAAATGGGCAGATTTAAGTGCTATCGTCAGCTGCCTAAACTTTGGGGAAAACGTTTTTCGGGGGTCTAAATTGCGGATTCGTGCTCTGGAAGAGGGACTAGTGGGGCTCCAAGAACCTATGACAAATATGCTTTCAGATGCAGAAGAGCGGGTGAGCTCTTATCTGTTTCGCAATGATTGAACGGCCTTCGACATTTGTTGTGGAGCGATATGTGTTCGTCTTTGGGCATGCACAGCTCCCGGAAAGTATTCTATGTGTTGTTAAAATCTTATAGCTGTTTTGGGGGATTTGTAATGCTTACGATTTTAGTAATGCTCGCTCTGGTGCTCTATTTTTTGGGTATTAAACGCTAGTGGGTCGGTAAAAAAAGATTGATAGATCGACATTTGCAGATTCTGTAATAATTGAGGACTCCTGATTCGAATTAAGACATTATTTGGTGTGTTTCCTACATTCGATACACTTCATTTTAGGCAATAATACCCGGGCGAACACCTATTGTTATAGGAAAGAGCGGAGCCCACAACTAGAAAAGTTCGTGGAACGTTCCGCAGAAAGAAGAAAATTGCCACGATCTCTTACCATTAAAGTCTGGACCAATTCCATTTATGCACCTTACCCTAATAACACGGGGTTCAATATTCATCGGGCTCTCTCCCGAAACTGTACATACAGGTCATTCATCTCTTCCCGCTATGGTGCCACGCATGCATAAGAATTAATTCTCCGATCAACATAACGGCTGGCCTCTCGATCTCGGCAACTGGCCACGAGAACTCTTACACCGCTATCGTCGCTCATGCATATTCAACCGGCTTATGCGAGGAGGGTGGTGCAATATAAAGCGAATAATATTGTAATCCGGGCCACTAGTGGCTCGGTGTTGATGACCATTGAAACAAAGCCCCTGGTTTTGTAAAACCGAGTATTATAACGATTTTCGCGTATCTTTTAGTAGTATTTCCGTAGAAACTATGCTCTATCCATGCGCACCCCTATCACTGATATATTTATGTGATATGCTCGAAGCTAAGATGGCTATCGAATTATTGTAGTGCTGATCCGCGGAATATAGTTAAATCGCGGTATTGATATTGTGACCAGTCTCAAAGTCAGTGGGTCATATTGTTGGAGATCACCTAAGTTCTAAATCATGAACTTAGCTTGCACTGATCCAGTGAGCGAAAAAATAGTCTAACTTCTCTATGAATATAAAGGGCTATGTATAGTAAGTCAGACCTTGAAGATTAGGTTTAAATGCGTCCTAGTATTATTTCCCGATTAGTTTACTACCACTAAACTTCCTGGATAATTCAAGGTAATAAATAGTCAAAGTAGGGGCTAACAACTTTTAGAGCCGGGTCGTTTTCTAGCATCCAGAAAGTGTACTGGCTCTGTATTCCTTTAAATTAGCTGACTCATCTTTTTTAAAGTGCTAGAGAGAGTACTGGCTAATATGAGAAAAAGTAGCTGTGATCCATACTATTGACCTTACCAATATATGACACCATTGTTTTTGAGGGGACGCTCGACGCATGGTCTAACAGCGGGGTAATAATGAATACGGCATATAGCGAAAAGATAATGTAGATTTCTCCACTATCAGCCGTGAAAAATGTTTAAGCGACCGTTTGGTCCAGCCCTAGGTACGACCTAACACCATATCAAGGTCAACCAGAACGAAAATGCTATAGGATGTGGTTGTTTTAAAGTATTATCTCATGAGCTAACTGAAGTCACCACGTGTTGGGCTAACCCCAAAATAGTTAGCGCATCCTAACTTACGGCATAGGGCATTTCTGGCGGACGTTCGAGGGACAAAATATTTTCTGCAGTCCGCATAGCCCTGGGACCGATCTTTTCATTTGAGACCTATTATTAGAGTTGAATAAAAGCTCCAAAATCCCTAGCATCTTTGGAGTGCACTAGCTACTATGGGTCTTGGCCCTGCCCCTCCTATCGCCGGTTATGGTTCGTCTCAGTCGGGAAAAGTGATAGATCTTGATAGTGGGGCATAACTATGTGTAGGCAGGATAAGGAGTATCCAAATCGGAAGAGGGGTGTTCATAAGGGACCAAAAGCAAGCAGTGCACCGGTATTTACGAATACCGCAAAGTGTGTATTGAAAAAGGGCGTCTTTATTTCTGTCCTTACTAATGGAGTGGGATATGGGATGTTGTATGAGTATGTGTAGTTGGTTTGTTTGGGGGATGCCAGTCTATTTAAATTAGAATATGAGACCCCTCTGACATGAAATAACACAATATACCTTTCCACCAATTATCGGGTGGTTAGTTATCGTAGGTGTTTCTCGGGACCGGCCAGAGTTAAGTTAAGAGTTTTGTCCGACGTAGCTTCCAGAGATTCACTGAACGTTTTTGCACTCTAAGATTAGGAACTTAGATCCAATAAAGTGAAATTTTGCTGTGATTGGTAGAGTCAGATACTATATATGTATCAAATCACATGATTGCACGTTACCATGTAGAGTACGTACTAATAAAATAGTATCTTAATAGTAAAACGATTGAATTTTGTACGCGACCGTACAGAGTAGTATACAATCTGACCACCTCGGTTATGGGTGTTGGCTCCAGCCATTTCTCTAAAACATTAGGTACGCGTAGTGCAAGACATAGAATCTCACCCATGGTGGTATTAATTTCAAGTTCTGGGAGAAGTTCTACCAGCGAGGCTTAGTGTCTTATAATAGCGATAAGTGTCTGTGGTAGCAATGTCCATGTATCTTAAGGAAAGCGTGGGGCCGGGTATTTATACAGAGGCATTTGGAGGTTACGGGGGATTAGCCAAGAAAGAAATCCCCCTACTCTGTACATTCTACTAGCATATATAGAGTGGGGTGGATTTGGAATTATCTTGCATCTCAAGCTCTGTGGTTGGGCGTCTTGATGTTTCAACCCCATGTTAGTAAAGCGCCCAGTATTGTGCCTCCTCAAATAATATGGAAAGGTTTAGCTCGGTTATATTAAGTCATTGGAGTACTACACTCTGTCAAGCATCAACGTGTAATTACAGGGAAGGGCCTTAAGATACTATAAATTCTTGGTACAGCAAAGCTGGTTTCTAGACAGTGAAGTAATAAAAGGGGGCCACGTCAAGGTGCGAACTATGGTATCAGAGGTATGATCTGGTTTCTCATAAAGTCCTAAGCCTTTTCCCGCCTGTGGTTACCTCCTTAACACCGAAAAACTCGTAAGTATTGAAACTAATATATAGATTTACCCGTTAATACAAATTATGGCAAAGCACTCGCTGCATATTAGACACAGCTGTAGGGTACATTCAAGGAAGCCTATAAATGAAAATATCGGAGACTGTAGTATTCAACGTAGACAAGGACAAGGGTTGATTCCTACAACTAAAATGAATCCGTGAGGTATAAAACCCGTATTGGGACCCACATCTATAGGATGTAAACCTTAGGGTTCTCCTAGATACCGCTCAAGTGGTGTCTGAAACTGATAACCATGGATTTCGAGTTGCGCCTTGGAGAGGTGAGGGGAGGTGTGATTTGCCGCTGTCGCTGTTGCAAGTACTTCGTCGACACGTCTCAAAACTGAGCACAGTTCCTCTCCAGGGGTGACTCGCGTAAATATGGAAGGCACCCCTTGCAAGTAGTTGTAGTTTTTAACATAATTTTCGAAGGGACGATCAATATTCCCATCCTCGACTTCTTTTTTGATATTGTCGCTGCATGGCTGTGGTAGGGTCGGTTTATATGGTCCTGCGGTACGCTTGTAGTTATTAGGGTTAGAAAAAGCCTTAGGAGATCTACGAAGTCACTATGCGACAAACCTCAACAAAGACCTCAGGAGAACCTCTATTGAACCCTTTTGACTCTACCGTATTAGAGTAAGCCCTTTTAAAACCTCTTTTATCGCGGGAATGTGTGTAACTAATACAAGATATAAGCAAGGTTTGAAGGATTAACTAAATTTTGGGGGCGTTGTAAAACATAGGGTAGGTTTTAAGCTTCCTACCTAGCGTTGCACTCTTTGGTTATGACTCCCGACGAAGGTTCTAGCTTGGATGAAGGAACGGACTTTCTAGTCATGGTTTACGTGTGTATTACTATACGCCGAGTACGTTATTAGGGCGACTATTGCTAAAGCAAGAAGTGTAGTGGCTAGGCTATCGCTATTGTTGCTAGGACCGGGGAAAGGCTGAGGGTGTTGCTGATGAGTAAATACCAAAGTATGGAGTGAACAGGCAGTATATAGACTACTTCTAGGCTTTACTGATAATACGTGAGAAAGATAAAGGTCTTTATAATCTTGGTAGGAAGCGCTGATCGCAAGATAGATGCAGTTATCCGTACTATCTCATCCCATAGCGATTATTTCAATTCTTTTACCCGTAATGTTTTCGGCCGTGTGCGGGGGCAATAATTTCACTGTGCTCCTGTTTTCAAATACGCAAGTGGTGATAGCTGCTCGTCCATATTCCGAAATACAGCCATTTCTGTCCAAACAAGGATCATGCGTTCGCCGCAGCGACCTCTAGCGGCCCAGAAGACCCGGCAGTCCCCGACCAAAGGCGACGGTCCTTTGCGCAACACCGCCGAGCACAGCACCTCGTTATTATCGGGTAGGAATTCCCCCTAGACCCAAACACCAGTCATCGATGCATCCACACCCAAACCTCAAACCTATATAGGCATTCCGCTTAGAAAATCCTTAAATGTGGGATCCTAGTTAGTTCCCTTTAAAACGTTCAATGTGGTATCTAGACCTTTTACGGTAATTCAGTAGTTTTACAATAATCACATGGCGATCAGCTAAATGTTAACAAACCTTGCTGCAGTTATTTGAAATTTAGCACGCCTTACGTGGCACACGGTGCAATATCGTCGAAGAAGTTGCTTCCAGAACCCCAATGCCCTTCCCTAGGACGGGTGAAACCAAGGGTGACTTGAGATATCGCCAAGAGATGAGAGGATTCGAGATGACGTTTAAACCGGAAAGACTCAAAAGCTCTGTTTTGATGTTCTTCATAGAGTGCCATGAAATTATTTTACCCGCTTTCAAGTCAGCGCCCACTGAGCTACGGAAAGACAAATGTGTGACATATCCTCATTGAATCTGAAGCTTGTTTTCCCCAGTGTTGCTAGAAGGGCTTGATATGTCCTCCTATTCGTCCGTTGGTCTCACCTATCATAGCTTGAGTTAGTCCTAGATTATATTAATAGGGATTTCGGCCCGGGTGACTCTTACCACGGTAAACCAATCATGGAGCCTAAGAGAAAAATGAAAAGGAATTATCATGAATTCTTGGGTATTAAATTAGGTATAATTTTCTTTAACAGTATACTTGTTTTATAGCCGAATTAAGCATGAGTTCTTTTCTCTTGTTAAGACTTCTGGAGGGATTGTGTGCTCCAAAAATAATAATCCGATATGAAGAACCAGCTTTCCTCTTTGTTTTTTCTGTAAACCGGATTACTACTAATCGCTTTAGCGTTATTTTGGGGAATAATTTTTTTTTTGATATTTAGCAAATACAAAATAGTCATACTGTGAGCGACACGTACAATGCATAGCTACTTCTGGGATCAGACCCCTCGTGATCTCCAAACATCACTCATCTACAAATCAACGGGTTGACCAAAACGACCTAAACTAGGGTAGGTTAGGCTGGAGCGGATCAGTGCAGTCAGTCGTTAAACATCTTTAGATCACAATACCGAGTTGTTAAGTAGTTTTGGATTAATATCCACAGGTAAATCATCGTGCGTATAGATCCTAGCTAGCAATTAATCCAGATATTTGTACCAGTAGTAATTGTTAATTGAAACGCGAATTGTACCCCAAAGGCTCGACATGGTATTTTCAGGCCTACTGCATATTGAAATGCAAGGCTTGTTTTCCGATAGGGTAGGACTCTTTGGAAATGACCGCGGAATTTACCTTATACCCCTCTCGCGGGTGCACGGCGTAGTACAATTACCTCCTCCACAACTTGTAAAAGTCATGATGTCAGAAATTTGTGGGATATCAGTCGTCTAAAGAAGTTGGAATGGCGTTGTCCTACCTTTATATTGATTCCTTCTTATTCATGCGGGCACCCGGTTAAGATGTGGCGTTGCTGCAACGAATTCTAGTTTGAAGTCATGAGACATTTAGGTATTATTATAGGCCATAGTGTCTACTTGCCCAATGATTCTGAAGCCACCTCGGGTGTCTGCCTCGTGTAGTCCATCCTAAGAGGCGTTTAATAATCACTCAAGTTCTTGAAGGCTAGCATAATTCTTGTGGCGGCTCCTGCCAAACCTCGCATTGAAGGTTTTTGTGTAACTTTACTAGTTGCAGGACCCTTTGTGCTACACACTGATTGTATCCGTGTTGCGGGATATAGATTGTTCTATGGGAGCCTTGTCTCTGGATCCCGAGATCGGCCCTGGCGCTAAACCCGGTTGAAAATAAAAAAACGATCTATAGGAAAGGCTTAAAGATGACTCCCCCCGACGGCAGGCGAGAACGGGAGGTTGCATACCTGGCAGGTTGTCGGTGATAATAAATACAGTCGGAAAGGTATAAGTATACATGGCGTAATATATATGTAGGTTCGGCTAAAAACAACTTAAAAAAGAGCTGATACAAAGATCTAAGAAACGATGAGCTCTATAATATAATCTTCAGAAATAGAAGTTTTATCCCGAAAAAAAAAATACTTTGGAATGGCTTTTCCTTACCGGTAACAGCTTTGCGAGCATAGGTCACTTGACTCGGCCAAGCCGAGGAAACTTAAGAGATCTTGATTAATCGGTACCTCAGGGATTCTGGAGATATATAACTGGGTATAAGATACCTAAGATATTGACTAGGCATCTACCTTAATTGGGTGAAGTCCTGATATATCTATGTAACAACCAACGGAAACACTACGTGTGCCTCTCTTTAATTCCCGTCTAGAATCTTCGCTTGCTATTCGATGTCGTTAACTTAAAGTTCCTTGTAATCGGTAACCATGCTAATGTCTTGGTCCATCAGGGGGTGCATTTGTAGAACCCTAACCCTGACCCTGACCCGGTTGCGCGAGTAGGCTGAGATATAAGGCGCATGTATTTAAACCCTATACCAACTATAGTTGACGTCAGTATTTTTTCCCGCGGTTTTGATAGCGGACGATGCGAGCTGAATATGCGAGACCTAGGAGTGACCTTACCTCAAGGAGAGTATGCCATGTCTGAAAGATTAAAGTCCACAGCAATAATAAGCACTGTTTTAGGAGTTAGTAACTCTACTGATAGATTTAGAGATAGAAGTACAGCGGAAAGAAAGATTGGTGAGCTTACTCGAAAAGCGTGCGGTTCTTGAAACCTCCATGAGAGGTAACTACCAGTGGCAACAACAGTGACGTGTGAACGCGCAGTACCCCTCTCCCCCGCTCAGAAAAGCAAGCAGCGAGTTTAAATCTAGCTGAAAAATTGTCTTAGACCTGGCCATAGCCAGAGTTACAGCTTCCGGCAACAAAGATCGAGAAACGTGGAGTTCGAATTTAGGGTTTCTATTGGCTTTTCAGTATTGTGGCAAAGATTATAGTAATTGCACTGGCTGTTGGGCCCCTGCTCACTAACCCTGGTTTCTCGATCTTTCTTGCCGGCGACTGTATACGATAATGCACTTATGCAAGTCTACCGGCGAAGATCTTGGTCTTCCTAGCACCGAGGGCTCAAGGACGATCCGGTGCACAAGAGCAGCTCACCCCCACAGACAATTCGCCAACAGCAATATTATCCCCCCCCTCTTGATCGGCACGCTCACTGATCTCGAGGACTCTACTCCAGTTATTTTGATTAGAAAGGATCTAGTGCCATTTCATCACGCGAAGCAAGCCACTGATTGCTAGTTGGTCCCCTCCACAAGTGCTTCAAGACCTCCATCCACAATTCTTTCTACTAGGAGGACGACGGCCAAACAAAACCTCAAGAAATCACCATCAAAAAAATAAAACAAAGACTAATTCTGTGTTGTCAATGAGGATGAAGAAGAAGAAGAGTCTCTTTCATCGTGACTAGCTCGGCTCATGAAACTGGTGGGAGATTCTACTCACTCAGGTTACTTGAAATAGATTGGACTCACGACTAAATTTTAGTTCTTTATGCAGCTCTTGTCAAAATAATTTGCATACCGGATAGCGGACAGTGTTAATTGTTTTTTCTATCACCGCCACTCGAGCGTGAAACTTGGGGGGGGGGGTGAAAGCCAGCACGCGCACGCGCGTGTGTGGGTGTGTGCCGAGATATACTTTCTGCGCATGCGCATGAAATCCTATGCTGCTAAGGCTAAAACATGCGCACTGCGCACGTATGGTAGCAACTAGGTGGTATATAATTTCATATAAAAACATGGTGGAATTCCTTAGATCTATACCTAAACTAAGCTTCTCTATCGACTTCCATACCAACTCGAGCAATCTACTTCAGAAAACCTCCTTCGATCACTTTCAGAAAGATTACCATAATGCCAAGTCCCCGTGAACAGTACTATCAAGACCTCGAGGAAAATGTATCGTCAATGGTTGAGCAGATAGAATGCGGAAAAAAGCCTTCGAGTAATAAAGGAAGAAACGAGGGTGCCAAGGAAACATCTGGCTCAGATTCCAACGAATATAGTTGTCCGTTTGCCGAGTGTGGTGAAGCCTTTACCACCAAGGCTAAGCTCGAGTATGTATACATATTATTACAGCTAAAGATGGCATCTATACTAGAATAGTGCTAATTTCTCTGTTATTTCTCTCTAGCGAACATGTAAATCAACATTGCCCTAAGATATATACCTGTCTCAATTGCGGTGCTGAATTCAGGACTACTCGTGCTGCCCGGAAGCATCACGAACAAAACCATGAGGGGGATATAAACATTGACATTACAGATTGTTAGTCACTATATTTGTTGGATTTCTATAAGGACCGGCTTTTGATAGGGAAATTTCATTTTTTCGGTATATTATCTAGGGAACTAGGCGGGGTGAGGGAAATTCTTGTAGGGGTGCATGTATGTCGTTGGCGGTGCTTTTTGTTTTCTTTCATTCCTTAACTTCTATCTTGAAAAATCTGCAATACATTCATTCACTGCAGTAAACGTTGATCTTTCTCGATCAGGGGCAAGAACCCTAGCCCTGAATAAAAAAACAATGACTCAAAATACGCGTAACAAGCCGACCTTACCGAGCTACACTAGTCCATATTAAACTACATATACATGCTGCCGGTGATAACGGGGGTAGTGGATTTACCGAGTAAATACGGTATATCTCGGACTTGTAGCTGAACTTTCAATATCCTCATGTATATAAAGACTTATAAAGGAGACCAAGTCCATACCACAGCTCTCCAACTAGATCAATATTACAAACCAGAGACAACATGACTGGACCACAAGCTCTAACCGATCCCTTAACGCCCTTAAACAAGTGGTATCTCCCTACACCCTCTACATTCCCCCTAGTGGCCTTGGAAGTCTTCAAAAAATACACGAATCTCACCGATGAGGAAATGATGCCTCATATTGTAGCTGTTGTTAGTCTACCCTGTCAATTCACCTGTAGAATTTAACAGAACACTAACTTTCAATTCACAGCGTGAAAAAGCATGGAAGATCTTTCCGTACCCTTGTATCGGCGGCTTTCGTTTCCTTGACTTCTCAGTCTCTGAAGCAACCCACTACGATGAGATAGTCTCACGCCTCAAGTCTGGCGAAAAGTTTCTTGATCTGGGGTGCTGCTTCGGGCAGGATATCAGAAAACTTGTGTCAGATGGTGCACCCTCAGCCAACATCTACGGTGCAGACCTAATTCCTGAGTATATCAGCCTAGGCCATGAACTATTCCTCGATAAAGAAACTACAGATGCAACGTTCCTTGCTCCAGTTGACATATTTGACGAATCTGAATCTTCATTGTTGAATGATCTCTATGGCAAAATAGATATAATCCATATAGGATCGTTTCTGCACCTGTTTTCGCACGCTGATCAAATAAGGGCGGCGAAGAGAATTAGCAAGATTCTTTCTCCGAAGAAAGGTTCGATGGTGGTGGGGAGGCAAGGTGGGAGTTCTGAGCCAGGGGAGCATTCCCGTATATCTAGTATATTGGCAAATACGTATAGGCATGATGCGACAACCTTTGAAAAGTTCTGGAATGAAGAAGTCAGTGATAGGGGTTGGGATGTTGATGTAGATTTTAAGCTGATAGAACCGAGACCCGATTCTGAAGTGGAAGACGGGAAGGGACTAGATTTAGCTGATGGCAAGCTAGGGTGGCTGAGGTTTTCGATAAAGAGGGTTTGAGAAAATGGATTATTTTAAGTTAGTCAATTGCCTATTTCTACTGCGGCAAGTTGGAATTAGCTATCGACCGCTTTTTGGGATACTTGTAGGGGGGAATCACAATATATCACTCGGTAATACTTTATGTCCTATTACATCAGCTAGAATATCAATAACAATTCAGAAAACCATAAGTGCTGAATACCCCGACAGTATAGGAAATAAACGACCTCAAGTAATTCATATTTGGTTTTTCCAGGGTGCGCCAAGCCTCCGCAGCATACCGTTTTATTGGTCTGGAACTTTTAACCCCCCAGGTCTCATGAAGCCAGCATTGTTGACAGCCAGTAACCGCACGCAGGCAGCGGGAAGCTAGTGCGTGCGCAGCGCAGTATTTACTCCAGTGGATAGCCACAGCCGCATACCGGCCCGCGCATATTCTCTTGTCCGCGGCCCCACCATCATGACGTTGATAAGCGATAAGCTGGTTGACTATTCGATAGGTGGGTATATAAAATTCCGCCTTCGGTTTCAGAATATCCCAATCATATTTAAATTCTTGTCTTTGGTTTCTGTTTCAGAATTATTCCAGTCACTGTGTCCCCAGATATATCTATAATATCCTCGAATCACTTGAAAATGCTCCGTCTCGTATCCCGACCTACAATCTCGCGGCGGTTTCTCTCACCAGCCACCCAAGCTCGTGTATTTATAGAACCAAGCCACAATCCACAGACTTCCCCAAGTATCACAGACGCTATAATTCATGACCACCGCGAATTAGAGTCCTACTATTCTCGAATCATGTCAGCGGGCGATAAGGATAATGATACGAAGCAGCGCTGGCAGAACCAACTAACGTGGGAATTGGCAAGGCACGCAGTAGGCGAAGAGATAGTGGTGTATCCAGCATATGAGAAATATCTCGGAGCGAAAGGTAAGAAAGCTGCGGATAAAGACCGGGATTCACATCAGAAGGTATGGCCAGCGTTCCTGTCTGGGGTTATAGAATATCACCAATAGCAAAGTGTGGGTTGATAATAGTTGAATAGACAAAAGAGCGTCTCGAAAAGTTTCAGCGACTCTACCCTCACTCTCCTGAGTTCAAACCTAAGTTGATCGAGCTTATGGAGGATCTAAAACAACATATGCGTGCAGAGGAGCAAGATGAACTCCCGCTCCTTGAGAAAGCAATGTTCGGGGAGGGAAAGTCGCAAGAGCTTGCACAAGCTTTCAAGAGGACGAAGATGTTTGTTCCCACGAGGGGGCATCCGTGGATGCCGAATAAACCGCCGTATGAGACGGTCGTAGGGTTTCTGGCGATGCCAGTGGATGCACTGTCAGATATGTTTAGGAAGTTTCCTAAGGAGAAACAAAGGACTACCGAGAGCTGGAATGGGGAAGGGTTAAGATGAGATATAAGAGAAGGTGCCTGTACTTGTATGTAGCTCTTATTTGGTGTAGTTATTTTTGTGAGGGTGTATACTATTTTGTAGCCAGGGGCGACTTTGTATGCATATGGAGGATTGAAGAAAGCCCTTTCATAAAATAGATCTTCAAAAGCATAGTGACCACCCATGAGTAAATTCAGCCTAGAAGATGTTTAGCAATAAAAAGGACCACCATATAAGTCTTGTTATCATCACGACAACTAATTTTTACTAACAAAAAGCCGTGCTTCTCCCTAAAACCTCCATCTCCTCAATCATACCCTTCCTAAAGAACCGCGCTATATTTCCGCTTCCGGGCCCTCAACTTTAACCCGCTCTTATATAAAAACAGCCTCGACTCCTCCACCCACGGCTTCTCCGGCTCCACCAGTTCCAACTCGAAATTCCCAAATAACTGCGGAATCGTTTTACAAATCTCCATCATGGCGACATTTTTACCGATACATCTATTCACACCATGTCAGTTCATCCTACCACTGCCCTGGACCTAAAAAAGAAAAAAGAAACATACACTCTATTCCCACTCCCGAATCCAAACTCAAATTCCGCGAATCGATTCTTATTCCCTTCCTCTAGCCATCTTTCAGGCCTAAACTCCATCGCATCATCCCCGTATAGTGACTTATCTCTCCCAACAACCCAGTTATTAATCCCAATCTCGAATCCTCCAGGGACCCACACTCCCGGCAGTATCTCCGCTCCCCTGACAGGAACTTTCCTCGAGAATATGGTGCCAATCGATGGTGATAGCCGGAGAGTCTCTTTAACCACTGCATTGAAGTATGTGAGTGGTAATGTATCTGAATACGATACTGGGGCGGCTTGGTTGAGTTCGCTGAGAAGACGCTGAAGCACTAGTGGGTGTTGTAGAAGGTACAAGCTAGCACCTTGGATTAATGCTGCAGTGGTATCTGCGCCAGCAATCAGGGTTGCCATGACTTCGCCTAGGATTGATTCTTCTGAAAGAGGAGAGCCGTCTTCGGTTTTGGAAGCGAGGAAGCCACCGAGGAGATCTTTCTTATGGGATGAGGAAACGGAGGCACGGCGGGTCGCGATGATTTTTCTGGCTAGCTGGTAGGTGGTCATGATAAATTAGATTCTAGTTGTCGTGTTTGGGGTTTGGGGTGGGTTCGTACACAAAGTAGGTGGCCAATCCCACTTGGGGATTCTAGGGGAGGTAAGTATTTCATTATCCTTTCAAAAATTCTCATAACACTTGGGAATGCTCTAAGGATTGTAAATATTGGGGAGCTGCTCTAGTAACGTTAGATTAGAATACCTCGAGGTTATGAAGAGAGTTAATAAACTCACATGCATTGACTCTTGATATCCATTCACATCCCCTCCTGTTTCCATAAACCCAAACTTCTGCCCGTATCCGAGCTCACTGATTAAATCGAAAGTGAGATGATTCACCCATTCAACTAGATCGAATTCCTCGCCGTTCTCTGCAAACTTGCTAATTTTCTGGACAAACTCGTCCACTAGAGCGCTCACAGATGGCTCCATTTGCATCACAGAGCTCATTGAATACTGTTTAATCGAAGCGTCGGGTTAGAAATCCACGATATGGCTATTGAAACAGTGATAGGTATTCCTATAACTAACAACATGAGCGATCCGCTTCCTCGCACGTGAGTGCACCCCCGGTTCTTTTGCAAAGAACACAGGCGGGTCCCCACTCGGTGAGAACCCATCCCCGAATTGGTCACTCTTAGCAAATTCGCCAGCACCGCGGCCGTAGATGACCTTGATAGCGCGGTGGTCCGAGACGCTGAGTGAGTTTGGGGTAATTCGTACAATGGGTCCTGTTAAGATTATGGCTTAGCTATTTATCATGCTTATCGGGATTGTGAGAAGAGATATACCATATCTCTCGTGTAGCTCATAGCTCTTTAGATGTTGTTTCCCACTTAACACAACCCTCAGCCACCAGAGTCGTGTTACGCGTGCCCATAGCTAGTAATCACCACTACGGTTAGCTATCGCCGTATCCAACCAAAGGGTCGGGATCACTCACTGGACCAGGGAATCGGGCCAAGGGGTGTAAATGCAAGTCATAAAAAACGCTGCCAGCGATAGCCAGAAGAGCTATAGCAATAGCGTTACTCTTTAGGATCTCGATACATACTGCTAGGAAGTAGCCCGCCATTTTTAGGCTTCTCGTATATAGCGAATACAAATCCCGAGCGTGGTGGCTTTATTATCCCCTCGTCAGGCGGGAAAGTGTGGAGTCGTGGGGGAGCCGGGGTTCAGGGGCGTGCAGGCGGGAGTACCGGGGATTTCCCTCGCTTATGCACCTCAGGGGGTACAGCAGGACGGAAGCGATGAGCTGAATAAGATACTTATTGCCTGTTGGAAGCAAGTATGGATTGATATCTTATAGTACAAGTTGATTAAAACAAGAGAAGAGAAAAAGAAAGAATAAGAGAGGAGAGCCCCTACTTATACAGTTTAAAAGGGCACTCAGTACTGAGTACTAGTTAGTAGTGTCGTTCATGACGTCAACGTTTGTCTTCAAAATCACCGTGTTAAGAACAAGAGGCCCGTAAGTTGCAGCCCATAGCACTATGCATTATTGCGGTCTATCACCAGCCCCGGACCAGTACCTCGGCCGAGACGTTGTACAAGATGGTTCGCTAGAATAGAATGCATCCTTAAGTCTTGGAGAAGTCGTGATGTTATAAAGTATAGGTAACTAGGGTTATTCAAGTCACCTCTTTAACATCTCAAGTCAGGGATATCGAGTGAGATGTTTTAAAGACATTCCATATGTTCCTGATCCCTTATGACCCAATGGAAACAAAGCCCTGCTCTATTCCTAATGCATTTTACCCGGGAACGTCACTACAGATTTGTAAACTGGGGCAATGGATAAATGCGTATTTAGAAACTGTAGCCCAAAAGAGAAATGCTTAACCAAATTTCCCAAGGCCCGACCAACTAAACTCCAGAAGCAGGTACGAAATAAGACTAGCAGAAGCGAAAGAAGATAGAAGCCAAGAAAGGGAAGTAACTCTCGTTCGACCTAGAACTAAAAGAAAAAATATGTAGTGAATAGATGTATTCCCCAATGACCGTATCAACTAGCCAATGAAGTATAAAGGAAACCTAATAGCTGTGTCGCTATTCCCCTACCATCCTCTCCCACATCCACCTTCCGCCACGTTCATCTTCGCTCTCCCCAATCGTAACCCCCTTCACTGCCTTTTCCTCCACCACCTGCAAAGGAGGCCTTACTATTCCGACAATCGGCGCGGGCAGAGGCAATGGTAAAGTTGTAGGAAGCCCAGAAGTAGGCGCCCATGCTTCATTAGCAATAAGGTTCCGATGTTCTTTGAACTTCTTCATTTGTGCTTCCTCACGCAAGTCTTTTGGTGGGGCATGTACAGCGTGGTGCGTGTAGCGGATAGTGATAATGTTTTTATTTGTGCTGAACCGAACTGCTATTGAACCGCCACAAGGGTAACGAAGCTTAGGTATATCTAGTTCCCCGTTAAATTCTCGTACTACGGTAGTGAGATGTAAAGGGATAAACTAACCACTAGTATAAGTATACGTCCTCACCCCCACCCCTGCCGGTGCACCTCCCTTCGCACCCCGGTCACGTACACCCTCTTCACTCAGATTACAAACCCATCTAGCTCCTGCTGTAAACTTACCTTTGCTTGTAGTCCATTGTGAATGCGCGATTGTCCACTGAAGCTTATCAATCTCGGCGACCTTTGCAACAAGCCCTACGGCAAAGGTTTTATAGTCTTTATCCAAGGGTTCGGCGATTGCTGGGGGCGTGGGGATCGGGAGTGTGTAACATATGTTTACAGGTCGGGGGATGAACCCTGACGCAGAAGTTGTGATTGTAGATGTGAGGTGCGAAAGGAACTCGGACACTGATGAAAGATGGAGAGGTGGGGGCTTATGATTAGTGGGTTTGGGAGGTGGAGTAGGGCGTTTGCGTTTTTGACTAGAGGGAGACTGTGCCAGGGCTGGGGAAGTGAATATAGAGGTTGGTATGATTGAAGACGGTGCTTCGGGGGTGGGGGTGGAGTCGCTGATCTGGGGACTTTTACGAGGACGGCCACGGCCACGTTTAGGCTGCGGGGGAGAAGGAGCTGACGTAATTTGATAATTCGAGGCCGTAGTATTGACTGAGAAGTCTTCTGGAGGAGGATCGTAGAGCGGCTGTGCTGGAATACTGGTAACTTGGTGGTTATGTGTTGTGGATAGCAAACGAGAAGGAGATATAGGCGGTTCAGCATTGGCTACCTGGGTCAGTAGAGGAGGTAGATATAACCCTTGCTGATCATCCTTTGTTGATACTGGTATTGGTGACGGCAATGTAACTCCATGGGTTGGGGAAAGATGAATATGCCCATTCCCTCTCCCATTCCCTACCGCAGACTGAGCACCACCGTCCTTCCCCAGCTCTTGAACCCTCTGCGCCGGCCATCCACTGCCCGCGTCTGTAGTGCTGTAATCTATTCCGGTGAATACCTCCAGCCCCGGTACCGGTGTCTCCCTCAAGCCCGGGACCCCCAGTGCGCCCTCGACCGCAAAGCGATCCACATCCGTGATACATCCCGTCTCCTGCATATACCGAACCGGACCATCCGCAAGCATGGCCTTTTTCATGTTCGCTACTGCAGCTTCCCCCTTGATGCCCCTACCCAACCTCTCAAGCTCCTTCCGCACCGTTGACTCTGGCGGGATCCATAACTTCCCCTTCCGGTGACGCGTCTGTATAGCCCGTAGTTCGTCCGGGGTGAGCAGAGAGATGTACTGCGGCATTTGAGGTTGATCGCCAACTACGCAGGCCGAGTCCAGCTCACCACCCTCCGATGCTGTAGCACCCGGTGTAAGCAGCCCGGACAAGTCCAGCTGGATTGGCGATGGTGGATCAGCCGTCTTTCGTTTCTTCTTCTGCCCCCCGCGAGGCCGCTTCGGGGGTGGGAGCTGCTCGGATGTCCATGGCGGTGAGGGTGCTGCTGGGGTAGCTGACTGAGGCTCAGAAGGAGCAGGGTCTGCGTGGTGGAAAGTCCGGACGAGGAGACCACCGTAGGAGAAGGCACGTTCGACGATTGCCATTGGTGCGCTGGTGGAAGGGGGGGGTTTACCTGGAGGGCTTTCCGGGGGGTGAGGTGAGGAGTTGTGGTGGGTCACGTGGGGCAGGTGCACCAGCCACAGCTGTACACCTAGGCAGTCATCTTTCAAACTTGTATAGAGGCTGCCTGAATTTTAGAAAAAATACTGCGGAGATTCGAGTTGTCTGGAATACTTATTCACAAATTTCTGTGGGGCCTTCTGAGGCTTAGTTGGCACTCGACAGGCCATACCAGGGCTATTATCAGAGATAGGATCGATGCTTCCTACATAATAAGGGACGAGATACTTCCAGTAGCTATAGAGTGTTAGCCACAGATGCGTGTTTCGTTAAGAATCTCCCTTTTCCAATGGCATTTCAGGGTTCTGTTTGGCGAGTGATGTCTCATGTTATTAAATAGGTTGTTATGGCTAGCAACTGCTGGAGCGGTTGGCCTGGTAGTTTCTTAGAAGCCCTTGTAGAGAATTTTGCCTCTGTAGCAGAAATCTCGAACCGGATATACTGGGGGTTCCTAGAATTACCTCTAGATGGGTATATAAGATTTCTACCCCTCCTCCATACTATTCTATTCATACTATGTATATATCCGCTGTTTCTCAGTCTACTTCCGGGCTGAGTATGTATCTAACCTGTATGCACTTTCTGTAATTGCCCTTTACTACACTAAGAATTCAGTACTCCCAGCCAATCATAAGCAGGAATTGGTCTTGTCGCTGTCTCAAAATTCCTGCTATGAGCATGCATTATGCAAGCAACTTTTCTGCGATGTCCGTATAAAAAGAGGGGGGGTGGCGATACCTGGGGGTGGATGAATACTGTTAACGCCGGGAATTATATTTTGTTTCAGGTATGGACCTATTGAAGGCGGAAATTGAAGACATGGAGTTAGGGGTTTTCATATAAATTGTAAGAATTAAGCTAGTTTCTCTCATATCCACGTGCCCTCTTTTGGAAGGCGAAAACACAGAAGGTTGTCATCACGAGAACAGTATGACTTTGAACTTCTAAGCCCTTCCACGATCAAACCTGCCCAAACATGCGACTCTCGGGACAAAACCCTGATATTTCTGTCTTACTCTAAAAGTAGTACTATCGATCTTAATTGGAGACTAAGATTTGAGATATTCGAATGATGTCCTAAATATATCTTGGCCTTATTATGAATCTCTGAATCGATCGAGGGGCGTAGAGGGTTATGATTGAGTGAATAGCCTCTTCTAAAGGCGGATTTTGAACTCGCACCTTGAAAATTC
The DNA here is from genome assembly GCA_033030425.1 of Verpa conica. Taxonomy (NCBI): domain Eukaryota; kingdom Fungi; phylum Ascomycota; class Pezizomycetes; order Pezizales; family Morchellaceae; genus Verpa; species Verpa conica. Next base: position 95,933 of record JAUFSD010000021.1, on the reverse strand, counting down.
ATTAAACTGGGTGGGTAGACAATTACTGGGTCACAGTCGAAAGTCTGTTGAGCATATTTTCGGCATTTTAGGTGACTCTAGGCTAAGGTGGCTCCAATACGGAACTTGGACGGCAACCTACATTGAATACTTTATAATAGGTTAGGTCTGGCGGCAAGACCATATTTCATCAATGGCTGCAATGGTGGAAGGAGGGGTGTTTTAACACATTCTAGGGAATGTGAAATTTCTGTAGAGTAGCCGCCTTAATCTAGCATTCCCGGGATGCCGCATCAATACCGCACCAAAACACCCGGCTTCCTCGTACTGCAGCCCGATTTGCATATACTCTGTGGGGAGAATTGCTATTTGTTGGGAGAGCCAAGTTGATGGTGTTGGGTCGATATCGCTAAGTGGTTCATCGGTGTCCTCTATTATTACATGTAGGCTTTTGACTCATAGAAACGCTCCTGTCGACTTAGGAGATGACACCAAAAACCTGTAGAGGATGGGAGGATAGTTCCTCGAGTCATGGTAATGGGTGAGCAATGCCTGTTTCTTGAGCTATCGAAAGCTATAGCAGAAGGTAGACCTGATGCTATAGAGATGGATGCTTAGATGCATGTTGGGTTGTAGCCCATCGAGAGCAGAGACAGCTCCTGGGAAAGCATCCAAGAGAGCGTAGGGGACTTGAGCACACAAACGGGTGAAACAAAGGGGAATGGAGGGTTTAAAGGTACTTATCCGCATCTGGACACGCGACTGAAACAACCCTAACCCTCGCACATTCGGAGGATGGCAGCAGTGAGTGTACTGATGGTCGATTCCTCCACAGTCAGTAACTTGATAGATGCAGCCGTACTTACTACTCTGCACCCATATTGATATCTCTACCCACAGAACAGGCGAAAGCGATACAATAGTAAGCACCCAGCAGGATTTGACTGCCATAGGGCCGACCGGGGTCAGGCCGGGATTTACACCCGTGTGAGTGGCCCAACATCCCCTATGCTGCCGGGGAGCGTTTCCCTCGAGACTGCATGGGCGAATCATGGGCCCTTCGCTGCTCTGCTACGTGTACGCACCCTGATTCCTGGAACGCTAGGCTCAGTATGCCTGCGTGACAAAAGTTCAGGCAACCAACAACAATAGCCAGTATCGCAATCATTAGTAGGCCAGTGAGGTATGTACCCATTCCACGGTCCTCCCTCTGCCCCCTGCCCCCGTAATTCCCCTACCAATCTCTGGCAGGATCTGCATACGTGTTCCATGCTGTGATTCATTCAGGCATCCAACAGCCCATCTCTCCTCCCCCCCTTCATCGTCACCTAGCTCTCTGCTCTCTACTGTGACTTGAATCCTTCTCGCTTTGTTCATTTGACTCGGTTCCCTTGGGCACATCATCTCCATCAGAATAGATAAATACTCAACTACTGACCGGAGCCATCTTCTTGCTCTTCTCTTCAGTTGCTAGTCACAGACTTTTTGCCACTTTTAGCTTTCACTGCATTTCAAAGCTCAGTACTCTTTACAGCTATTAACAAATAGTACAACAACAACATAACAACACACACAACATCAGCACATTCTAATGTCTGGTCGTGGTCGAGGCTTCGGTGATCGTGGCCGGGGAGGTGGGGGAGGTGGAGGAGGTCGTGGTGGGGGAGATCGTGGTGGGGGAGGTGGATTTGGTGGATTCGGACGTGGTGGTGGTGGAGATCGTGGTGGGGGAGGAGATCGTGGTAGGGGTCGTGGTCGAGGTGGGCCCGTTGATATTTTTAGGTATGCTTCTTAGGCTTAATCTTTTATATCTACTCCAGATTCAGTATTAGTTATTCAGTACTAACTTCTATAGACCCCCAGGGCCAGCACCTCAGCCATCTGCTGAGGTCAAAAGAGTTGAAGATGGCATCATTGCATCTCAAAAGGGCCTCTCTATAGACAAGCTTTCCTTAGTTAAGGACTCTGTCTCTTTACAGCCACGTCCTGGCTATGCCACCTTAGGGACACCGGTCCTTCTACGCACCAATTATTTTCATTTTCAATCCACTGCAAGACTCCCCCTCTATCGATATAGTGTCGATATTTCCCCAGATGAAAAGCAGAGACGGAGACGGCGTCGCATATTCCAACTTCTTTGGGACACTCCTATATTCCAGTCTATCAGGGATCGAGTAGCTTCTGATGGTGCTTCCACAATCATCTCTGCCGTCGATATACCATTGGATGCCGATGATCGTGGGTCCGTGGAGGTCCCATACTACGATGCGGACCAGGCTGGACCGCACGCAAACTCCCGAGTGTACACCCTAAAAATCCAGAAGGGTCGGACGATCAGTGTCGAGGATTTGCTATCGTACCTGTGCAGCACATCTGCAGCTGCTTCCCTTGAAGCCCAAGAGGAGGTGGTCCAAGCGTTGAACATTGTCATGGCAAAACGGGTAAACTCTGCTCCTGACATCGTGCCACACGGCCAAAATAAGTACTTTGTGATTGAGAATAGACCGGACTCGCTGTCTGGTGGCTTGGTTGCGCTGAAAGGATACTATTCTTCAATCCGGAATTCTAATGCAAGGATGCTTTTGAACTTGAATGTTTGTACGAGTGCATTTTACAGCGCTGTTCCACTAAATGCTCTTATTTCTGAGTTTCTGGGGGCAAGCAACCCGGGGCCGCGTGGGTGGGACAGGTATCAAATGGTGAAGCTACGTTCATTCTTAAAGGGGCTACGGGTCGAGATAAAGCATCTGAGGAACGCGGGAGTGGCCTATACAAGGGTCAAGACAATTATCGGTTTAAGTGGATCGTCGGAGCTAGGTAAAACACCAAGAGAAATATCATTTAAAGCTTCAGATGGAACTACCTATACTGTGGAGAGATGGTTTCTGAAAGGTATGTCCTTCCCGGACCTTCAACCCCTTACCCCAAGGAATAAAATATACTTACTTCTATATAGAGTATAATGTCACCCTTAAGTTTCCTTACCTCCCTGTTGTGGATTTGGGTAAGCAAGGAAGCCCAGCGTACACCCCTCCGGAGATGTGCGTGGTTATACAAGGCCAACCCTATAAGGGAAGGCTCAACGAAAACCAGACACGGTCAATGATTGAAATTGCTTGTCGGCCCCCAGCAGAAAATGCTAGGTCAATTACGGGGCAGGGTTGTCAAGTTGTTGGCATTGGTGGAGGTAACCAAAACTGGCTGGTAAGTATCTTCTAATTCAGCTGTGTATTTTCCATAAGTGGGCTATGCCCCATCTAACCTTGGGTTTTATAATAGGCGCCTTTCGGGTTTGCGGTCGATCCAAACATGTTGACAGTTAACGGCAGAATCCTACAAGCCCCCCAGGTTTCATATAAGGCTTCCAAGGTCAATACGATTAATGGATCCTGGAATATGAAGGGAATTAAGTTCACAGTTGGCGCCAATCTTGGCACATGGGCATGCCTTCGCCTTAAGACACCTTCAGACAGATTCGATATCAGCGGCCATATCGAAGAGTTTACAAAAGTATTGAAAGGCTGCGGGATTACCGCTGGCCCCCGGTCGGAATTGAAGGAGATTGTGCTTCCCGGCTTCAGTGATCGTGAAGCAGAAAACGAAGAAGCCATCAAGAAGGGCATGCAGTATTTCTCGACCAAAAAAGGCACCGACCGGCCGAAAATCATACTTGTTATTCTCCCAAACAACGACAAAGTCACTTATGCGAAGATAAAGTACTTTGGTGACACGAAGGCTGGGTTTCACACCGTCTGCGTAATCGTCAAAAAGTTTGCGAAAGACCGAAACGACCAGTACTTTGCGAATGTGGCTTTGAAGTTCAACCTCAAATGCGGGGGCGTGAACCAAGCACTTACACCAGATAAACTTGGACCCCACCTCAAAAGCGGCACAATGCTTGTTGGAATAGGTAATTAGTCACTCCTGATCCTGGACGACCTGAGCTAACTCTACGAAACTCTTTAGATGTTACACATCCGTCACCTGGAAGTGTGCAAGGAGCACCAAGTATAGCAGGTGTTGTAGCCAGTATCGACAACAACTATGCCCAGTGGCCCGCAAGCGTGGTCCTACAAGCAGGCAAGAAGGAGATGGTTACCTGTTTAGAAGAAATGATGATCGAAAGATTGAAACTATGGTCGAAGCATAACAAGAACGAACTTCCTGCTAGGATCATTATCTACCGTGATGGTGTAGGGGAAAGTCAGTATTATATAATACTACAGGAGGAACTTCCGTCGATCAGAGAAGCAATTAGGAAAGTATACGGAACCCGCCCGAAACCCAAGTTGGCGATTGTTGTCGTCGGGAAACGTCATCATACAAGATTCTACCCTGTCAACGAGGACGGCTCTGATAACAAAGGGAATCCGAAGAATGGGTCTGTTGTGGATCGGGGTATTACGGGTGTCCGCTATTGGGATTTCTATCTACAGGCGCATACTGGACTCCAGGGGACTACAAGACCAGCACACTACGTTGTTGTTCTAGACGAGATTGGGCTAGGCGCCGATGGGGTAGAGCAGATGGTAAGTACACATCTTTATGATTATTGGTAAACACGACTAAACTTTAGTAGACCCACAATCTATGTTACTTATTCGGACGAGCCACGAAATCTGTATCGATCTGCCCTCCCGCGTACTACGCTGACCTCCTCTGTGAGCGTGGGAGATGCTACCTGCAGAGCTTGCTAATTTCAGATGGTTCCACAACTGGGTCAGACTCGTCTGAGGCGAACTACAAGAAGGCGACGACTATGTGGGGTAATGGGATTCATGCAAACTTGAAAGATAGTATGTTTTATATCTGATGCGTGATTGAACGTTTGGGAGGTTTCTTGATTATTTTTTGTGATGATACCCAGGCTGGTTTTTAGCTTGGAGGGAGGTTGTTTTCTACCGTGGGCCTGGGTTGATGGTAGTGGACGTCTAGTGTTTTGTTTTTGTTTTTGTTTTTTTTGTAACTTTAGTTTCCGGAATCTCTGCTTTCTGTGAATTAGAATACATCACTGCTTTTTAGCTAGAAGTGAATCAATGATTAACGTACCCATACTATTTGGGTCTCTTTACCAATGATCAAGCTGTTATAATTGTCTTATCTCATTTCAACTTCCCGGTTGGGGTACAGGTGACTCGCTCTGAATTTTCTTGATCTTATCGCGGTTCACTATAGCGAACAGAGCTGTAAAGAGATTAGTAGAGCGTCGAAAGGGCCTTGAACTCACCACATAGAGCTGGAAACGTGTTTTTATATAAAGTGGGGGGATCCGAAAGGAGGGGATAGTCTGCTGATCTTATCATTGAATTACTAATTGGAAATTTTCAAGTCAGAATTCGTAGTACTTACTACATTAGAAATTCGGGCGCTAGCACAATTAGTAACTAGTACTATATATATAATTGTTTTCTTTTTTTCCCATCTATTCATGTGTAACATTTATTAGGGCTAGGTTTAATTCATGTGTTGTCACTCGATAGATCTTGTGTTTTTCATCGCCCTTGGGGATTTCTTTTCTTTTTTTCTTTTTTTCTTCTTGTTTTAGTTATTGATTATTTGAAGTCCCTGGCGATATTGAGTTGCTCTTCTGTATGGTAGTGTTATGAAGGGAACTGATAAGGTGTATTTGGGTAAGAAATGGCCTCTTGATCACTGATTGTTTTTTTTTCTAATCAGCATCAAACTTAGTTATAGTTACAAGATGGGTCGACTATTATTAGCCTAGATGTCGAGGTTCCATTGGAGTTGATCTAATATGATAGAATTGGGGCCCCGGATACCTGGTCTTCAAAGTCGGGGTACAGTAGAATCGTGGGGGTTTGGTGGTAGTTTAGGATTGATCTCCACGGCATATATATCCTCATGAAAATTTCCTTAGTTCATTGACTAGGCTGATGGACCTGTCTAAATCAATTAGTATATAAATTGCTACGATAGCCTCAATGAAGACTTTAGGCCATAGTTTTGTAACTGCATGACGGATTTTGTAGCTAGAATAATAAAACCAGTTGAACTGAAAAAAAAAAAGAAAAAGAAGAAAAAGAAAAGAAAAAGACTCAATAAAGACTATATCGACGATGCTAGCGAGTATTTTCTTGTCGTCTCTGATCGTGAACTATCACGAACTGCCGTAGTTCAGCGTCTAGTGGGTCCCTTAGCTAGTCCTAGAGTTCTAATTCAGCATAACCGCGAATACCGGTATATTTTAGTTTTTTAGTACTTCTTTGGTCCTTTGCCGTTTGCTAGGGTGATATATAACCGTGAGAGTACTCGCTACTGTCCGTTGCTATAGACACCTCCTTGTTCTGTCCCAGGGCTTAATAGTATCATCGAAGAGCGGTCTAGGGAATAGTGGTTGAACCTGCCTTATGGGCTTATGAGGATCGGGTTGTCAATGAGGGAGATTCTACTCTATGAAGTCTTATAGGTTATTGTAAGTAGCTGGGTTTGCGGGGAACACTGTTGGTAATTGTGGCTATCAGAGAATTTTCATACCACTTACAACCTACTGGCGGAGATGGTGAACCTGTGGAATCCGGATGCTTTTCCCACTGACGTGTTAGTATCAAATAGGGATGAGAGAGAGAGAGGGATTTTATCAGGTCTAGAAGGGAAACGAGGGAGAGGAATTTTCGGTGTATCTATTTTTGCTAATTGTAGTATCTCTCTCTAGACAAAGACTGCCTAGAGCAGATTTTGAGTCTTCAATTGTGAAGAGAGGTTTGGTTACTGAATTCTACTTTTGGATGAAAGAAAAATCTGTTGGTTGTCGTTTTTAAAGTGGTGACTTTGTAACCACCCGGCCCACCCTTTGGGAATGTAGGATGTATTTCGACTCCTTTTTTCCTGATATTCAATCTCATCATACTGGGAATTAGAGCCATGTCTCAGATCTCGTTACCTACTTCTTAGATCTGGTTAATATATTGATACATGAAATGATCGGAAACATGCTCAAGTGAAAATATTATGCTACTGTCATAAACTATTGACTACATCGCAGCTCGCACCGCCAGAGCGCTCCCCTAAGCTTTCTAATTAGATCCAAACCCTTCAACCTTCAAATTATAAGCCTTCACTGTATTCCCACCCCACACCATCTCTGTCTGTTGCTCCGTAACCCCAACCCTCTCTAACAAGATGGTAGATAGTTTCCTCCATTTCTCCCATGCTCCTTCAGCACTCCCGGGATCAACACCCGGATAGATTTTCTCAAAGCCCAGTTTACAGACAGGCCAGTCACTCCCCCAAAGAACACGGTATATCCCAAATATTCTGAAGACTTGCTCGACCCATGGGGTGACGAGATCAAGGATAACAGACTCCGTGGGGAGAAGCGCTGGGTAGGATTCTGGATCTTGGGGAAGCTCTGAAAAGATCCCAGAGAGCTTTATTGTGATTGAAGGGTGGGCGGAGGCAATACGGGTTAACAGGGCAGACCATTGATTGAATGTTTCCGAGGAGGCAATATCAGTGGGACTGATTCCGAGAGGCGGTTTTCCAAGGTGGTCTATGATGTAAGTAATTAATTTCAGACCACTTAAGAGATTGCGGGGGGGGGGCAACTCGTTCATACTAATTACGAAAGAACCAACGTTCTCCGGAACATCCTTCTTAACGATACTCTCAATCGCCTGCACCGCCTCTTCCAGCTGCCATATCCCACCACTTCTAACATCAACACCAACCTCCACCGCCAACCCTTTCCTCCAAACCCATTCCATCGAATCCACAAAATCCTTCTTCAAGATTGTACCCTTTGGTTTATCCTGCACCAAGTACCGGAATCCCTTCAGCATCTCTTTCCTCCTCTTATTCCCCTCTCCTTCTAGCTTCAGCAGGGTCCAGAATCTCTCTAATGCGGGTACTCCAAGGTTCATTGGCGCCCAAGGCACAATCCCACGAACGAGCTCATCTTGCTCTGAGAGCTCGTACACGAAGTTGAACTCTTCAAGGGTCCATTCCCATGCGTCTTTGAGGGCTTCTTCGTCGTTGCTGGTGATTGAGACCTGCGCGGGCTCTGTGTGGACGCGGTCGGTTTCGATGAAGACGAAGCCTTTGAAGGCGGTGCGTTGAGTGGTTGGTATGGCACTGAGGTACTCGGGGATCGAGTGCTGGGAGTAAAGGGGGTTGGAAGGAGTTGCCCAGGCGAGGTAGGGGAGGTGACTGGCTGTGAAAAGGTGGATATGCGAGTCGATAATTGGGGGTTGATTGTTGGCCATATTGGTGTTTTCTATGATGTTTTCTTTGTCTCGGTGATGGATAGGTGGAGTTGTTGGTGAAGAACGTTGCAACTTGCGAAGTACGGTCAGCTATCGTGGGAAGGTTGACCTCCTCATGACATCGGTGGAGTATTCTTCGATGGAATGATTGGAATAACACATTGCGGGGTACCCGGCTATTCGGAGACCTCCGTCGATCCTTGCGGGGAGTCGCTGGGTAAAAGGGTGCGCAAGAACACCAATACACGATGAGTACTCGAGTGTGGCAAAGTTACTGGCCATCCTCAGTGAAGGGACGTCCAACTGAAGTTCGCGATGGGAATTGAGGCGATACTTGGTCATGGGGGGTCACTCATGTTACGGGCTTGGCACGTGTGGATGGTATATGAATGAATAAGTACATGGGTGTGGATGATGTTTTTGTGCGGTAAAGCTTATGAAACTCGCTTGATTCTTCTGCTAACCGGCAGAATCCTAAACTACTTATACTAACTAAAAGTAACACAAGCAAAAACAATAAACAAGTTACCCGTAAACACCAACGGTGTAAATATTCCTCCGAAAAACAGGGTAACCAAAAACAGGGTAACTAAACCGGTCAAACAATAACCCCGAAAGTAGGGTAACGAAAATACCACGTGACTAAATGAAATTTCAACACTTCCCCTCATGTGACACAATGAATTTTCGAACAAAAATAAAAATGTTTAACCTTATCCAAGGCTTTGGTAAACAAATCCCCCAAATTTTCGCCTGTGGCGACGTACAAAAGTTCAAAAGCTCCTTCCAAAACCTTTTCCCTGACATAATGAAACTGCACGTCAATATGTTTAGACCTTTTATGATGAACTGGATTTTTGGCCAACGCATTCGCACCCTGATTGTCCCCGTAAAGAATAACTAACGAATCTGTATGAAAAGTGTCTAATAGAGCTCTTTTGAGCCAGACTAGTTGCTTCGCGGCCAAGGAAAGGGAAACATATTCTGCTTCGGTAGAGGACGTGGAGACTGACTTCTGCTTTACACTGCTCCAGGAAATAAGACAACCATTGTACAAATGACAGTTGCCGGAGAAGGACCTTCTAGTAGCAATATCTTGAGCATAGTCGGAGTCTGAGTACCCGACGAGACCTTTTTCATTTCCCGAAAAAACAAGATGATAATTCTTGGTCCCCTTAAGATACCGGAACACCCTTTTGACTGCGGTTAAATGTTTTTCGTTAGGATTGGAACTGTATTGTGACAAATAAGTTACAGCGAAGCAGAGATCTGGACGGGTTCCGATGACGGCATACATTAAACTTCCCACCATGGATTGATAATTGGTGGTGTCGACAAGTTCGTCTTCCTCAGTAGAGGGAAGCAAACAAACGTTCTTTTCTAACGGAGTAGCGGCTTCACGGCAGTCCCACATGTCAAAGCGTTTCAAAATTTTTTCGATATATTTTTCTTGAGTCAAAATGACTTCCCCTGGCGAAACGCGCAACTCGATTCCAAGCATCCACTTGGCCGGTCCGAGATGGGTCATATCAAAGCCTTCTTCAAGAAGCGAAATGGAAAAAGCTATTTTGCTTAAGGAGGGACCAAGTATCATAATATCATCGACATAAACCGCAATTATATTGCGATTGGGATGCGTAAAAACACATGGGTCGAACGTGGTTTGAGAAAAACCTTTAGAAAGGAGGTACTTGGTGAGTTTTTCGTTCCATTCTCGAGAGGCTTGCTTGAGACCGTAGAGGCACTTCTTGAGTCGGCAGACTTTTTCTGGAGGTTCGGTGACGCCTTGGGGAATTTCCATGTAAATTTCTTCCTTGAGATCGCCATTTAAAAAGGCACTTTTAACATCCATCTGATGACAGACGTATCCTTCCGTTGCTATGAGGGAAATAAGAAACCGAATAGACTCGTACCGAGTCACAGGGGAAAAAGTTTCATCGTAGTCTTGCCCAAAGACTTGGGTAAATCCTTTTGCGACCAAGCGTGCTTTGTATTTGTCTATGGTGCCATCGGGGAGTGTTTTTATTTTAAAAACCCACCGGCAACCGACGATTCTTCTGTTCTCTGGTCGGTCCACAATATCCCAGGTTTCTTTTTCTTTAATAACACGAAGTTCTTTCTCAATCGCGTTGGACCACTCGTTTGCCTGGGGAGAGCTCATGGCTTGATCATAGGTTATAGGTTCCGGAGGTATACCAGGTAGAACTTCGTCCACAACAGCGGCATAAGCAAAGGGTCGGTACCAATCGGGTTTTTTCTTTTCTCTGGTGCTTCGTCTGGGAATGAGTCTCGTGTCGACCCATGTTGGAATTCTTTCTTTTGGAGGTGGAGTCCCAGATCCACGAGGTGCGGGAGTGGGAGTGCTGGCTCCGGAGGGAGTTTCCTCAACAATTTGTTCCAATTGAAGGTACCTGATTAGGTCTTCTTCCATGGTGTCGTTCGTGTCTGATGGAAGGCTTTTGGGGGAGAAAGATTGCAAGCTCTCTGTTTGCGGTGGGTCAGAAACTTCTTCTTCTTCTGTTTCTCCAATGATTATCTCATGGCCTTTGGGAGGATCCGGAAACCTAACATTTCTGCTAATTTGAACTTTTTGATCAACATAAACTCGAAAACCAGTGGTGGAGTCGGTGTATCCGAGAAAGATTCCTTCTTTTGCTCTTGGTTCGAGCTTCGTTCCAGGTGGTCGGACTTCTTCAGGAATATGGACAAAGACTTTTTCACCAAAGGAGTGTAAATGTCCTATGGTGGGCTTGTTTCCAAAGAATTTTTCGTAAGGGGTTACTCCAGTGGCTCGGTGCACCAGACGATTCTTGGTGTAGACTGCATTTGATATGGCTTCGGCCCAGAGGCCTTTCGGACGATCAATCATGGAGGCTCGAGCAATGGTGGCGACAGTTCGATTAAACCTTTCTGCAAGGCCGTTCGAGGAGTGTGCGTATGGAGGAGTTTTTTGGTGTACTATTCCCTTATCTGAAAGGAAGGTGTCCGTTTTCTTGTTAATGTATTCTCCTCCATTATCCGTTCTCAACTGTTTTACCCGTTTCCCAGTCTGTGTTTCTACCATTTTCACAAAAAGTTTCAAAGCGTCCAGAGCGTCCTCCTTTTTAACCAAAAAATAAACAAATGCAAACCGAGAAAAATCATCAATAAAAGAAATATAATAAAACCGTTTACCCAGGGAAGGAACTGAAAATTTGCCACTTAAATCCGAATGAACTAGTTCCAAAATACAAGAAGTCGTGTTAGGAGAAGATTTGTAGGGGAGCTGAGTGGCTTTAGCCAACTCGCACTTGTCGCATCGTTGAGTCGTACCGGAAAGAGGAAGAGAATCTGGATCCGCTACTGAACGCCGCAGTAGGGAAAGTGAAGAAGCAGGGAGATGTGCCAATCTCTGGTGCCAAACATCAAAAGAGGAAACCAAAACGGATGAAGACGAAAGTTGCAAAACAAAATTTCCAGAACTATTCATGCTGGCCCATGCAAGAATCTTATCACCCTTTTTAACATACAAGTCTTTTCCGGAGCCTTGGATTTCGAAACCGGCGGAGGAGATTCGTTTCCATGACACAAGGTTAAACTTGGCGTCAGGAACAAACAATACTTGTCTTAAAGTTACATCGGAAGAGGTTTGTTGCGGGAGATTAACGCGGATCTTGATGTTGCCTCGTCCTTTAATTTGGAGTTTATGTCCTCCCGCAGTTGTAATTTCTCCGCTCAGGATTTCAAATGACTCAAAAAGGGAACGATCAAACGAAATATGTTCCGAAGCGCCAGTGTCAAAAATCCAATCCGAGGAACCAGGGGTAACTGAGGTAACGAGTGCTTCAGAGGATGTATCAGAGTCGTATTCTGATTCTGAGTCACTGTCGGAGTCCTCTTCTTCTGACTCTTCTGAGATCCTTTCTCCGTAGAGATTGGCAATGGTGTCGTTATGGTCAAAAATGGGAGTCATGAAGGACATAAAAAAGGCAGTTCCGGAGGTGACATTGGCAGTTTGAGAGGTGTTATTTTTGTTCTGGTTTGCGGCTTTCTTAGCTGCTTTTAACTTCTTGAGTCCAAAACATTGTCTATGATCATGGGAGGTGACTGGTCTCTTGAGTCTGGCTTCACACCAGGTACAGTGACGTCCGGTAGCGGCTGGCTGTTGCTGTTGTTGTTGTTGTCCTGCAGGTTTAAAATTGTTATTGCCAGACTTGGCAACATAAGCGGTGCGATCCGCAGGTGCAGGAGTTTGGGCGGCAGTTTGATCCAAGAGTTTGTCATAGATGTCTTGATACGTTACGTTTTCCTTGGTTTCCAGATTGTCTATGACGTTGTTGAACGATGGAGGCAGAGTCATGAGCAGATACTGTCCTTTGGCTTTCTCACTTAGGGCTAGAGCGTTATAGACGAGACAAAGGTCTCGGGTTTCCGCGTTGTACGAGGTGGTTCGTTCTAGCAGTTTATTCCAGAGGGTTTGAAAAAGGGCTATGTGTTCCTTAAGCGAGGTTGACTCGTCATATTCTAACCGATTAATGGATTTAACCAAATTGAGAAGGGTGACGTTGCTGCGACGATCGAATTGGTTTTGGAGAGCAAGCCACATGTCGCTTAGGGCCGGAGAATAGGGGGTAATGACGGGAAGAACATCATTCGAGACGTTGTGAAGTAGATAGCTAACACCCCAATCGTTGCGTTGGTCCCAAGTTTCCTGCTCTTTCTTGATTTCGGTAAAAATTTCTTCTTCTTGTTGTTCGAACTCTTCTTTCGCAGCATCAACTTCGTCATTGTCATTTTCGTCGTCATCAGGCTTAATTTCTGATTCGGAGCCTGAGGGATCTGTGAGGGTTTGGATAATGGGACGAAGGGGCTTCTTTCCTTTTTCCCCCTTTTTGACATAGTCGGATTTTTTGTAAGTGACTGGACGGGGGTCCAAGTTTTCGGCAATACGAATGACTTTGAACAATCGAAAGTCCGACTTGACGATTGTGAGCCAGTTATTGTAATTTTCGGGTCCAGTGAGCTGGACTTTGAGGTCAGGAATGCGATCATACTTGATGGTCGTCATGATGCTGAGCGATGTGGAGCGAGGGGTCGAAAAGAGTAAAGATAGTTTTTTCGAATGTAGGCTAGAGCCGGGCTCATAACCTTTTGTGCGGTAAAGCTAATGAAACTCGCTTGATTCTTCTGCTAACCGGCAGAATCCTAAACTACTTATACTAACTAAAAGTAACACAAGCAAAAACAATAAACAAGTTACCCGTAAACACCAACGGTGTAAATATTCCTCCGAAAAACAGGGTAACCAAAAACAGGGTAACTAGAACGGTCAAACAATAACCCCGAAAATAGGGTAACGAAAATACCACGTGACTAAATGAAATTTCAACAGATGTAGGTTCAGTCGTTGAACACGGATCTTTGTGTGATAAGGTAATTGACTACATGTATATTAAAGCCTTATCAGGCGTTGGGGTGAAGCTCTCTATACTCTCTATACTCTACACTCTCTATACTCTACACTCTATACTCTCTATACTCTATACTCTATTCCAGTCATACCTCGCTACGCAGGCACTCGATGGCCAGGTCCCCCGCAGCCTCGTATAGATCTTGTCTGCCTGGGTCACTTGCTGCCACGGATAGTTTGCTGCCCCGTACGAAGCAGTGCTTCTTAGCGAGGTGTGGCTGTATATACTCTTGAGATGGGCTGACTGCGGGGCGTGATGCTCCAGCAGGTCTATCTGTTTTAATATACGTGTAGGTAAGGCGTATTCCCAAAACTAGTTGAAAGTGTTTGTTTTCAGTTAGCAATGCATATCAAGAGCATCTCTATCCACGAGCATACTGAGATGAGCTGTTCGCCTAAAGCCTTGACAAGTGAGTGAGGGGCGCCGGAAAAACCTGGCTTACAGAACTAGGAAACGGGTGCCTGGATTTAATTAACGGGTCCCGGATACAGATGTCTGTACAGTTATTAAACACGACAGAATTAATTAATGCTTGGTTGTTAGTTCTAGATCTACCGGAAATGCCCCTGACTTTAGCCACCTTGAAATTAGATCGCTCCCCCAAACTCAGCCCCAACATGCATTAGCCTGAATTAATCTGCCGACGGGGTGGTGTTTTCCCCGGCTTTCCTCGGCGGAGTGGAGAATCTATGTGGTCTAATCCGGGGTAATATAATATAAAAACGTTAACTAAGCGGAATATTCCAATGGGAGCCCCGGCGTGACGTCCCTCGGCGGAGTGGAGGATTTAACAAGTCTGGTCTAGTATAGTATGAAAGAGTTAACCAAGCGGAATATTTCAGTTGGAGCCGGTGCTCCTCGGCGGAGTGGAGAGTTCATGTAGTCTACTCTGGGGTAATATAAAAATGTCAACTAAGCGGAACATCTCAGTTGGAGCCCCGACTCAATTTTCCCGCCGCTCGCGGAGTCTCGCACCGCATATCCATATAAATTTCCGATAAAAAGGTAAAAGATGCTTGTTTTTTTTTTCATTATCCAGGGACAAAACTAATCAATTAATAGTCTTTCTTGAGGTTATCTGCCTTGAACCAAATATATCTACTAGCTAGGGGTAGAAAACCGACCTGCAACTTATAAAACGATCAGTTCCCCCGGTTTGGATTTATGATTTCTTTGCTAGAGTCAGTAAGAGTCTACCGGAGATCATCACATAAATATGCTTTTCTCAGTTACAAGCCTCCTCTTTGCGGCGGCCAGCTTGGCCTCAACAGCGGCAGCTGCATCGCTCCAGCAGGTCACAAACTTTGGGACCAACCCTAATAATGCAGAGATGTGGATCTACGTATGCCTAAGTTCTAGTTCTCTTAGTGTTTGGAGTTTTGTTTTCTCATGAAGCTTTTAGGTTCCGGATACGGTCAAGCCGAATCCACCTATCGTCGTTGGTGTCCATTGGTGTACTGGGAGTGCGCAGGCATTCTACAGCGGCACAGGTTATAAAACTCTAGCAGATACCTATGGGTTTATTGTTGTGTACGCCTACCCAATTCTATATAATCTTGGAGTTCAGATAGATCAAGCGATGGGCTAATTCTCTTTACGATTGTAGCTACCCCTCTGCTGTTGTGCCCGCGGATCACTGTTGGGACGTTGCTTCTGCTGCCACCCTTACCCACAATGGGGGCGGTGACTCTCTCGCCATCAAGAACATGGTCTTGTACACAATCGCAAACTACGGCGCCGATGCCTCCCGCGTCTACGTAACCGGCCACAGCTCCGGCGGCATGATGACCAATGTCATGCTCGGAGCCTACCCCGAAATCTTCAAAGCCGGCGCTGCATTTGCCGGTGTTCCCTTCGGATGTTTTGCAGGAACCTCCAGCTGGAGTACCGCATGCGCTACTGGCCAGATCACCAAGACCCCCGCAGAATGGGGCGACTTGGTCAGGAACGCATACCCAGGGTACACTGGTACAAGGCCAAGGATGCAATTGTGGCATGGAACCTTGGATGATACGCTTGTTTACCATAACTTTGAAGAGGAGATCAAACAGTGGACAAACGTCCTGGGTGTCAGCCAGACACCAACAAGTACTGAAAACAATGTATTCGGGTACAGTGGGTGGATTCGTACCAAGTATGGGACTCAAGTTGAGGCTATTGCGCAAGTTGGACAGCCCCATAACTTGATAATCCTAGCAGACCAAGGTTCGTTTGATTATCCCCCTCGTCGGAATTATAGGTAGAGTGATTTACTGATGGGGCCTTGTAGTTGTTTCATTCTTTGGTCTTTCGACCGCAACAGCTACAACAACAACGACTACTTCGCCTACTACGGTCTCGAGTACCACAGTTTCTTCCGCGTCCGCGTCCGCAACAGCGACTGGAACTGGAGTTGCAAAGGTAGTGAATTTACATCCTCGTATGAATTAATTAGACCATGTGGCTGACGCGAGAGTAGTGGGGACAATGTGGAGGAATCGGTTATACAGGAGCGACCAACTGCATTAGCAGTACCTGCACTGTTATTAACCCCTATTACAGTCAGTGTCTTTGAACGTGGCTCGATCTGTCTCGGAAATCTATTGGGTAAAAGCAGAATTAGGTTCCTGTTACATAGTTAATCTTTAGTATACGGGAGCCTATAAGTTAGTAATGTTTTTACACATTCCCAATCTAGAAGTTCTCATTATTCGCATTCACCGTGAAATTGGGCTGTGGCACATATTTTAATGCTGTAAGTATTACAATAGCTGGATAGGTTTTGGTTTTTGGTTTATAGTAGTAAAGACCAACCTAAATAAGCAATGGGTGAATATTCTATTCGATCATAAGCACAGCTTTCTTATTGGTCTATGAGCATGTAATACACTTTCAAGCACTGAGTACTTGGCTGAATCTAGCTCCGGTTTTTCCCGGTGATTATGTTTACCAACGATCTACGGTCCGAAACACCCAAGTGTTTCATTCGCCATAGAATTCTTGTCAAAACGAATTACTCTAGATCTTTTAATAAGCAAACTAATCCCCCCCCCCACCCTGAGACAAGCGAGATGCCACCTTGGCACGGAGATAGTCATGCATAAGCGATATGCGGGGAAGCATCTTGTACTCGAAATGGTGGTGGGTTTGATAAGGTTAGGGTTTGGGTCACACACACACACACCTCTACCTAAATGACCCAGGACGCAGAAATCAAGGCGTTGGAATAATCTTTCCCCTCCCTCTCTATTTTGTGCCACTCTGGCACTAAATGAGTAAGCCTGAACGCCGAAAAAACGATGAGCTGGGGCGTATGATCATATGCTTGTCCCTGTGCTTAATCACTTTGTTTTTTTAAAACTCAGTTAAAAGTCTTCACCGAAATTTTAATAGTAATAATAAACTTTGGGTATTTGTTTCCATCTGTTTACCCACACGTGGAGGTGTATTTGAGGCTGTTAGAGGTATATACACCGCATCTATTGCATAATACATGTATATTTAGATACTCTTGCACCTAGAATCAGTGAATCTACGATACAGAGATGGGAGATGGGGAGAGATGTACCTGTAAGGCGAACCATTAAATAGTACCAGACTAGGAGTGTAGTCTGGCACGCATCATTGAAAAAAAAAAAAAAAGAGGCCCCAGGATCGATCTAAAGTGCTGTTATCTGTCAGAGTTTCTTTGGGCCCTGTACCTTTTGTTTTACATATTCACTCAGTTATGGTCGGGTTTAGAACTGCCTCGTAGCCTGAAAGATACTACTAAGAACAGCGAGATAGGGGGGTTTTTAGGGGAATGACGGCCCTAGATGAATGGTAATGTCCGAGGTTTGGTAGAGATATGCCCTGTTCCTAATAGCCTGAAACATTTTATCGGCCAAATCAGTACTGCAGCGGTTATCTGCATATCCTCGGTTAGACGGCATCGGTACCAGATATACACTTGCCTACGACTATTTGAGCATGTCATTGCGTCATCGTGGAGGTTAGGGTTTGTTTTATTCTTCCATTGGGGAACACTTCGATCGAATCGTTTAGTAAGGACATGTCGCCTTTTGACCTTTAGCTATTTCCTGTTTATTGTACTGTCGCGCTCACGCGCAACCCATAATCCCTTTACTTTCCGCGTTTTCTTTCCATTAAATGTTACGTAAAGCAGAGAGAAAAATAACTTTAGGGCATAAGGAAGCAGAAAGCTCCCCCGGTTGGAATCTCAGTGTTCCAAAACTAAGTATGGTTTATCCTTCCACCTTTAGTCTTGACCTTTAGGGTCACCCAGCTTCAACCCCTCACTTCATTTCTCTCTTCCAGTTGCCAGCGGTATTCCGCATCTTTAACACATACCTATTTCCTTTTCCGAATGTGTAATAGTACAGATTTAGTCAGATTCTATTCCTAAAGCTGAAAAAGTGCCGGGAAAATAATCTAGACGTAATTGTAAGCTAGGCTCTAGGATCCTGTCCGTAGTACCATACTATGGTGGTGAAAGCCGTAGAGATATGATGTTCTGTTCTAAGGAGGTTTAGGAGTAAACCTACATGTATGCGTAGCAACTTCATCACTTATTATTCCTTTGCGTTAATTAGACAAGACTTGAGCCGCATAGACAAATAGTACACTAATATCAAGTGAGTTTTAAATGTGCCTGGTTTTGTTAAATATACAGATAATTTATGTTAAAATCCTCTCTTGCAGGCTGGTTGTGGTCGAGTTTTAGCTTAAGCGCCCGTCCGAGACCGTTGGTAAAATGGAACACGGCGGCCAAAAATATGGATGCGTGGATCGGAAATATCTAGGGGTTATTCCCCCCATTTCAGGCTTAGTAGATATATAGCCAGGTCATAGATGTTTGATAGAAATATGACCTGTCCGCATAAAGCGACATCCTCTCTTCAGCGCAGGTTTTTGACGATAGGGAGAGAAGCTATACGAGAGTAATTGAAATCTCGGAGGTGGGAGCTCTAGTGGAATGAAACTGGTTGAATGGAACGTTGTAGAATGGGAAGACGCATCTACGGCTATCATAGCCCATAGAAGTGCAATTGGCGGTAAAGAAGGCTGAGCGGCTCAAGTTCTGGGCACCTGTTGTAGTACCACACTTTATATTCAAATATACACATTGCTTTTTTTTTTCAGTGCTCCTATGTGTTCGCATATACATGCTCACTGGTAATCGGGGGCAGGTTACCGGAGCGGATCCCATCGTACGATGAAACAGCCTTTACGGGGTATGCTTGTAATCCCCCCATAGTTCCGGCTGCTAGGTCAGTAAGATTTCAGTGCTGGGATGAGCTTGACGTATTCCTCCTTGCATGCCCACAAATTAACTTAAGGGTATACCGGTGGTAATAGATGCATGTACATATGTGTTGTTCTCCGCGCTGTCCAGTTCAAGACATATAGGCTGCCTTAATCTGACATATTGAGATAAGCTAAGGGTGTAATGAGATACTGGCCTTTCATTGATTTAGTTGTTTAGCTTGATAATAGATTTTCGTGTTGGTAGCTTGATAGGCTCGGAGTTTAATCATGTCTTATCACTCGGGAGAATTGGTAATTATAGAGGTACTTATAGGTTTAGTATTATTCTTCTTTGGAGTATTTCATCAAGCAATC
Source organism: Verpa conica (assembly GCA_033030425.1). Classification (NCBI taxonomy): domain Eukaryota; kingdom Fungi; phylum Ascomycota; class Pezizomycetes; order Pezizales; family Morchellaceae; genus Verpa; species Verpa conica. The sequence goes on along the minus strand of JAUFSD010000021.1, from coordinate 76,681 downwards.
TTTAGAATTTCTCTTTGTGTCCTCAAAAATCCGGTCCTATTTCAGTCTGGCACACTCGCGCCGCAATTCTAGTTTTGGTAACCACCACCGCAAACGGTAAAAGTGTTGTAAAAAAGGTAGGTGATACAAGAAATCATGTATATGGACCCGGCACTTTGTTTTTATATATATTGTTTATGACCTGTAACGTCCTGAGCTGGCGGTTGATCAGGCGGCTGAAAGAGCGTCTGCAGCGCGTGGAGGTGTTTTTATTGTCTTTATCTTTCCTATTCGGGAGCCACATAGTGCTGCCTATTAAGTTATAATCTATGATATTCAGTATAGAAGCTTGAGGCTCTGCCTTCCTGATACTTGACGAGTAATTGATAGTTGTTCGGTGCATGTAGTCGAATTTTAAAGGCAATCCCCATGATTGCTTCACGTGTTTCAATGTTAATCACACATATTGTGATGAAATCAGCGGCTCGGATGGCCCTGTGCAAGTGACTGCTGGCCTGGAGCTTCCATTTGTGGAGCTGCTTCGGCGTCCCCTGCTCATCTGGATGCTCGGCGCTGGCGCGCACCTGTGTAACCTCATCACGTGACTATGCGACTATTGGGTCTAAATAGTAACTTCACTGAAGTTAAACCATCGTGCATTTGCCCAAATCAACGCTACAAACTCTCAAAGAAATACCTCAACACTCTCAGTATGGAATCTCTATCGTACACTTTTATTCGGCTTCAATGCTTGGGCTGCGCATCAGTGCGCGCCAGAGGCTCTGCTGCGCGCCGGCCTTTATCATCTCTTCACTCTGTAAGAGATGTCTTCCCTTCAACTCATTATTGTACAAAGCACTTTGCGCACCCTCCTGAACACAATCCTGCCGCTTTCTGGAAGCTGTTTAAGATTATCCTAAGGATAGATCTCACTTGATTAAAGTTGCCCTCCTTATTTATCCTATTCGATAGTGTTGGTAGCTCCTGATGTCGTTCTGGAGGTCCTCTTGCTAACCTGGAATAAGCCAGAGCACTACCGCCTAGTCCCTACTAGATACCTTGCTTCACTATAGGCATTCTTTTTCTGGATGTAAGTGTACTTTTCTTGAACCAGCTACTGTTGTACATTGGGCAAATGATTGCAATCACCAGTTGTCACCCATTTCGTCCGATACTGACTGTCCTTCAAGTCACAGAGATATTCAAAATGTCCAACATGAGTAGCCAACACGAATCCGGGTTGTCAACACTTGATCAGTTCATGCAGGCTCTACGATCCCGGAGCGAAGACCTACTACAGACTCAAAAACATTTCCAGGGTTTCATGAGCGCGAGTTCTTACGTAGATTTAGATACGATCCTAAAAAAGTATAAAGATATAATTGTTAGGGAAAGAGCCCGTTCCAATACAGGCGACATTTATGACCCCCTCGAAATGACCGTCAATCAACCGGGGGCCCGTGATCAACATAACGATGATCTTAAACAGCAAATATCCTCCTTGGGTGCCCAGATAACAGGTCTAAGTCCTGAAGGGCAGCAGAGGCAGAGCGACCTAACTCTCGGAGCCGAACTCCTTCACATTTCTCCAAACCCTTCACCAATGTTTCCAGGGAGACGTACGAATAATAGAGGTGCCGTGCCTTCACGGCCTAAAGGACATGAATCTCGTAGCACTGGTAGTTCTAAGAGTTCTGGGCCTTTTGCATGTACAGGCTGCAATATGCAGTTTCAATTCCTCTCAAAATTCAAGTAGGTATACCTCATCGCCGACATATTTTGATATAGTATCTTTATAGAGACACTCATATTCTAATTCGTATCAGGGATCACGAACGAAAGCATTTTCCGCCAAGCTACGAATGCCGTACCTGCGGTGAACTTTTTGTACAAGATCGTACTCTCAAGAAGCATATAAAGAGAAAGCATCCGAGTGTAGAAAATGCTACAAACACCCGGACTCAAGAGGGCAGAAACGCACTACAGGAACATGAATCTGTGTGGTCATCCAGCTCATCGACTCAATACCAACTACAAGAACCGCCAAGCATGCTGTTCCAACAATCCTCGGGCGACATTCCTATCGACCCTCAACTTCGAGGGCCTGAGCTATGCCCTAGGACTGTGAACCTTAGAGATATTGAGATTCACCCTTATTCCAGTTATATTGCGAGTTAGCATTTGGGCTCTGGCCTCTAACAGGCGTTCCTACAAAGCTAACTCCACTCTACTATTTATGGTATGCTAACTTCTGGCAATTTTTACTACTGAATTTTTATTTCTAACACAGAAGAAAGTATCTCTAGTTATTGATATTTTCCTGCTGGCCAAGAAATTCGCCGTATGTCTCGAGGCGTACTCCAGACGTATCGGGGGACCTCAGACATTATGGATCGAAGAACAACATCGCTGCAGGTTCTTAAAAACACCTTTGAATCGAATAACCTACTGTATCAACAATTATTTGGCGCCGCCCTGATATCTCAGCTCTCTCCTAACTAATAATGCTACGGCCTGATGAGCTACTTAATATCAGGTCTGCCCTACCAGACTTACAATTGGAAGCCCAGTCTATTATTTATTGATACATTCTTTGTTACTTTTTATGGTCTATTGTTTATTTGTCAATCTACCGATTCGTGTTGTCTATTTCTAGTTGTGTTACCATTTATAGTTTCTTTTCTTGTTTTTTATTGCGACCACAAGTCTATCATTGGCTGGTTATATTATTATCTTACGCAGCATTGGCTATTTCTCATCACATTCATGCTTTTGCACATACATATATCCTTTCATTTGTTCTGGAGATTTGGAGGTAGTACTTTAGTTGTTTATGGTCTTGTTTTTTATTAGTTTCACCATGGGGGGATAATTTTATTATTATTTTCTGTTTCTGTTCGCTAATGAGCACGGATCTCATCTACGAGAAGTTATTGACGCACCACAAGGGCCAAAGAGGTTCTAGCAGTCCTTACTCCAGCACCTACGAAATCAATCCTGGTCAGCGGTCACCAGCAACCCTAAACCTGATATTACCGAGGAGCAAATTACCCCGGGAAAGGCTTTAGTTTCTTGCTTGCTTGCTTGGGCATAAATTACCGGGTATAACTCCTTGGAAAATGAGCGGATAAGCTTCTATTCCGGTTTGAAGGCGGCGATCTATCGTAACTTTGTCGTCACTTTTATTCCTTGAATGTTGTGTCGCGATCGATATCAGGAATCCAGGTGGGCGGTCCAGATTAAGCCACCAGCCTGGCTTGGTATGTGACGTCAGCGGGGGCTGCACTCATCAACGCCCAATTCCTCAACCTCTATAAAAACATCAATTTCCCCCCTCTAATATTACTCTCTCACTCAAGCTCACGATCGAATCAAATTAGCAAACACAATCACATCCACTTTCCCAAACACACAACTCTTAAACACGCAAAATGGACGCTCTCAAAGGTATGATGGGAGGCAGCGCAGATAAGAAGCCTCAACAACAAACAGCCGAGTCTTCCGGCGGCGGATGGGGCGATAAATTCAACACCATGGCTGGCGGCGGGAAAGCTTCAGAGAAAAACGAGGATGCCCTTGACAAGGGTAGGTTTCTTTCTTTGGAGTCCTTTTTTTTCTGTCGTGAATACTGACGGGGAGTCCTATTGAATAGGTGTCGATTTCGTCCAGGAGAAGATCTTGGGTCAAGGGCCACAGGATAACGAGAGTGCCTTTGAACAGGCCAAGGATGAGCAGATCAGTGATTGTAAGAGACCTTACCTCCTAGATCTCTCTAGTCGTTCACCGCCACTAACAATTCATTATCTAGTCATTCGTGGCCAGTACAAGAGTAGGACCGGAAAGGATATCCCGATTAAGGATAAATAGGTCAAACGCTTTTAATATTTCCTAGTCATTATGATAAGTGGGGCGGATATTGGCGTTAAATAAATGTTAAATGCAATTCTGTGCCAGCGTGAAAAGACTGATGCTTTAAACTTGCTCCCATCTGGGCCTGGTTTTTCCTTATCATTAAGAAGTTGAATCCATATAATTACTCTTCGGTATGAAGTGACCTGTAAAATTCGATAAGTTTAAATAGAACTCTGAGCTTGTGATACTGCCTTAAAACGTGTGGCAGAAAAAAACCCTGTCTCAGTGTCTATTTACAGCCGTGTTTAATAAGTTCTTGGAGCCAACACAACTGAATGAATGGATTAATTATAACTACATGCTCCCAACACAATTGGCTACTAAGACCACAGTATCACAAAAATAGAGATCCCGTAACTTTGTCTACATATTATTAGCGTCTATACATCTTCTGCTTATGCCTTCATGATAATCTACTATCATTTTTTTATTTAAAAGCGTTGCATTGCGTTGAGAGGGCTCCAAGAACCTATGACATGGCTACATAGAATAACCCATAAATGAAAATCTAAAGATACAAGACTTGAATGTCCGAAGGTCAATATAGAATCAAGGATTTACTCTATCGTAAATTGAAAGTGCTTACTAGTGACGTCATTTAAGTAATCCATGCCCGGTACGAGTACTACTTTCGCTGGGTTACTTAGCCCACTTATTAAACAGGTATCTAACTAGAAGGTTTATTAAACAGGTATTTAACTAGAAGGTTTATATGACATCAGAGTTGAACAAGGCAGAAAACCACTTGCAAATGCGTAGCCGAAACTCATCATAATCTAAATAATATCCAAGGTGTATAAAGCGACAATGAATAAACCGGTTATAATCCGCATTTTTCAACTGATTAGTGATCTAAACGTAGCTCTAGAAATATAAGCTATAGTTTATAATTACACTATAGTTATAAGTGTTACGTTTGGGTTCTAGAATAGTTATTTTACATTGATAAGGGTATGTACTCACCCAAAACGACTGTTTTATTTAAGGGTGTTTTCTTATAAAGATAGCCTTATATTCTTATAGGGAAATTATGATATACCACCACTAAGCACCCTATTCACTATAGAGCTGTAAAACAGTTCGTGAAAACTCTTCTCCTTTTTGTATATTCGTAGTCCCATACGTGTGCCCTAGGCCCTCCTAGCCAGTATCTTTATGAAGGACTACAACACGAGTGACAACACATGACCACGAAGAATTCCCCGCCCTTTTCGTCATTGAGTACATACAATAAAACCTGTAGGCTACGGTAAATGTAGTCAGGCGAAATTAGGGGCGCTGGCAGCTAGGGGATTGGGGCAACTTTATTATTAAATTACTAGTAGTTTGGCCAGACTTTGTGAGCATCAACACCCGAAAATATGTAAGAATAAATGTTCTAGATCCCCAAGCTGGCCTTATCATCAATAAACCTTTGAACTAGAAGAATTATAACACAGACCAGCATCTTTTTTACTTAAGTATCTTAAAACAGACCCCCACATCAAATATGGTAAGCCATCAAACCGCCTCTAAATAGCGCACTACAAAGCTACTCAAGAAAATACCTCCGCTAGCTTTATCAACCCTCATGCAACTACCCGCCAGCAGATATAGCAGCGCAATGGCCTGGGCACGCGGTATACAGCGCACCAAGGGGCTACAGACCTACACAGCTGATAAACCCCTTGCTTCCGTCTTGGTGTGTATTGGCATCTCTAATAGAGGTGAAGACGGCGGCGCTTGAGAACCCCCTCGCTGGAAGTTATTTAGTGCTGGGAGTGGGCTTCTGTTCGAGGCACGCTACTGAAACCTATATGGGAGATCTCTCGGGAGTTTAGAAAAGCGGGTGACGTTGACCCATCCAGAGACTTCATCTTTGAAAGTGAGTTCTGTAGTGGAGGTAGTAGTGTCCCCTGATATTCTTAGAGATACAAATAAGAGGAGAAAGAGAGGTAGACGTATTTTAAAGTTTGCAAGATCTATAGTGTTCAATTGGGGAAATTTTACGAGTAGGAGTGATTTTTAGAGTTTTTAGTCTGAGGAAGGCTTTCATGTTGTGTCTTACGTTTCTGGGACTGTTTGTCCCCTACGTTTCTCTAGATCGTGGGAAGAGTCATCTATAAAAGGTGCGCAACAGCCACAACTCAAGCAGGATCACTTACTTCATCTGTATCTCACGCATTGCTAAGCTAACTCTAAATTTCGAAACTTTCAGTCTACCAACCCTCCGTAACCTGTAATATGGGAAAAAGCTACTATAGTCCATCGCCCAAAATAATATAGTCTTACATGATAAAGGAATTAAGGTGTGAGGAAACACCGTTATATCAACGTGTCTGGTCGCATGAGGGGAACTCAGGAGGACGTATTCAATTATAAATTACTCCAGCTCTCAGGCTAGCAACTTACAACATCTTAAGTTACACCACTAAATATGATCTTAGAGGTCTATATATCGAGATCTCCAAAGGGGCTATAGGCTTGGTATTATATCCGTAAAATCAGTGACAGTGTATGATCATAGCTCAGGTAGTTGCTCATAAGAGCACATTGCAAATCACTCGATTGGGTAAGGCCTAAGTCAGATACCAAATTCTACCCTTTAAAAAAGTCTTAGACCGGTGGCAATTAGCATGACTATAGCTGAGAGTCGATGGCATGTTTAGGAACACTAAAACGCATACGTTTACTTCCACCCTACCACGATAACTTCCAGACCTCCTACTCGATAGATAGTCCTGAGTAACCATAAACTCATCTAACCTATCACACATGGCTTACAACACCCAGGGTTCCACAGCTTATTATCATCCAACACTCAGGGTTAGGGTTCACTCCGGTACAGCTAAAGTGTCAATGATTTCAACACCCCAACAAACCATCTCGCGCTGCCACGAAGTTCACCCCCTCCTTCTTTTGTTTTGCCGGTTGATTTATTTTTTTCTCCTAGTCTCAGGCGCTCTTTACTCAGGAACCAATAGTCCAAGAACGTGTTTAGGCGAGAACGTGGACATGTTTTATTGTCAAATCGAATAACTTTTTATTGATTGGAGATTGTTTATTCCCACCCCCTCTCCCTGAGATAACGGATAGAGTATGAACCGTATGTACCCCCACGAATAAAGTAATTATGTTGCCTACTCACCGCTCCTTCCCCAAAAAATAAAATAAAGAAATGCACACACCGCACCACCTTCAACCTCATGGGGACTGAGTATTTACAGCTCAGAACGATTATCCATGGTTCCTTTGTCCATTTGCGCACAGCGCTACATGACAAAGGACCAACATGCACCCAACCCAATCAAATGACTAGAACTGAACAAAAAAAAGACTTTTCCGTCAGGCTGTCACTAACTCCGTGAAAATGATAAAAGTAAAATAATAATAGAAACGCCATAAGCCAGACACTCCATCCCATATACCACAGATACAAAAACCAAATGCTCCAACCAAATCCAGAACAATCATTACCCAAAAAACAAGAGAAATTAACCTGCCTATACGCTTAGATGCTCTCACGCCGATCCTTGGGACTATTCACCTTGGGCGTCCGGCCGCCGATCCTGCGTCGCTGGCGTTCCCGTTTCAGTAAGATTAGCATGCTGGTGACGGCAACGACACGGGATAGGCCGCGCTCATCAAGTATTAGTGTCCCGCCTGTGGTTGTGAGTGGGCTGAAGGTGGAGAGCTTCGAGTGATGCTGAGGAGTCTCGTGAGTAAGAGAATAGTCATAGAAATCCAAGGTTCTGGAGGACTTACAGTAAACAAGAATGCACCAATCTGGTGGCTCCCCATTTCTTCGCTCTCCTTCTCTAGCACCAAATCACCCATCTCCGTCCATCTCCAAACAAACCTCTCCTTCCCTATGGCCCATAGTTGCGCTCTCCTATCCTGTTTTCCGCACCACACCTCTAGCTTCCTCTCATCATTCCCTTTGAGTGTGATGCTTGCCGGCTTCATGATGTCCCATGGCACCCTCCACTCGGCGGCATCAATACGTGGGGCGCTGATATTATTCCCTGATAGTTCCAAGGTGCTCCTTGATGATAGACTTCCATGGCGCCGGGATATTAGCAGAGGTGGCGTTTCATCTTCACTCTTCTCCCACTGTCTCAGTGAAACAACGGCTTTTATCTCCTTCATTGTCACGCTATCCGGTATCGTAAGGGTATTGTGGTTAAAACCGGGTAAATGCCTAGTGACATCATGGATGGCTAGTTCAGTGGATGGCTTCCGGCCTCTAGCGGCGCAAGCCAGGCTGCCATGGTTGGGTATGTAGAGGACGAGGGTAGGGTTGAAGTCGGAGATGACACGGTTCTCCTGGGAGGTCAGCGAAGATATTGAGGTTTGTGTGGTCGATGTTGCGGAGAGGGGAGAAAGGACTGCGGAGGGGTAGGTGTAAGTTGAAGAGGTAGTTTCTGTTGTTGATACCGAGTTGTTACGGGACATTTCGAGTAGAGTCCACTATGGACATGTAAGGGGGGGGGTGTAGTTTGAATAAGCTCAGCTGATGCTGCGAGGGTGTGCAGGTGTAGTGCAGGGAGATAATGGAGGGTATTTGTATATAAACACAAAAGTGTGGGGGAGTCTGAGTATTTGTAAATAGACTATGGGAGAGGGAGGCGTCAGGCTTTCTTGCCAGGATGATCGGGAAATAAATAAGATTATTGCCAAGGTTAGAAAAGCATCAATGCCAGTGGCGGATCCTAACAAGGCATAAAAGTGAAGAGAGTTCGCCGAGTTTGCCGTGCACGAACTTTACAAGTAAGGGGACGGGCCCCCACGAGGGAATTCCGTGTCTCCAATTGAGCATTTCTACTGGACGGGCATGATGGCAGGCTTGAGTTGTTTATCCTAGCAGGATGTATGTACAAGCGAGAGACAGATCTTTGACCGATACGTGGAGTAAGGGAAACGTCACAGTGGGCTGAGAGGGGGGGAGGAGTCAGCATATTGATAGGAAGCAAGAACAAGAGTGTAGATCCTGAAGGGAGGGGGGATAGGAAGGGAGATAGGAAGGGGATGGGGGGGGGGATGGAGAGGAGAGGATAGGGAGGGGAGAGGAGAGAGGAGAGAGGAGAGGAGAGGAGAGGAAGTAGAAGGGAGGGGTCAAGATCGCCAACCAGCCAATGCGCGACGTCATCCAACGGCCTAGCACTGCATACACACATCCTCTGCACCCTCTACTCTACACCCACCTCTACACCCCTCTCACCGCTCGGTACCAAAGCCAGTCAGGCCCCAGCAAACAGACAACTCAGTGAAGCGACGGAATGCGGGATGAATCGCGAGACGCTGTTGGTGGTGGATAGAAGCAGTGGCACTCGACACCGGATGCAGGGACGCAGGGACCAGCAGGGGTGTCTGGCGAGGGCTAGGGTTGGCTGCGTGGGGCAACTCTATAGCTTGCACTCTCACTTGCGTCCGCGTCCCCACATCTCCACGTTTCCCCATCCCCACTCAATGCCGGACTCCGGCTCCGGTCTTGCGCTCGGAAACACGGAAACACGGAAGCCCTCAAGAAGCCCGCTTGTCCCGGTGCGGGTCCCTCGGAGTACATACGCACGGGACTCAAGTGCCGTGATGAGGTCCGAGATAGCCATTATTGTTTGGCCGTTGGACACGTCAGAGATCATCGATCGCCTTTAAATCCCCACAGGTCAATTCCCGCAGCTGGCTCTTGAAGTGTACTGGTGTCGCGTTTCAAATAGGCCCTCTATTCCTAAAGATATTTCCCGAGCCTTTCTCAGTGATCGGGTCCTCTGTGCCGGTGTCTACGGGTATATGAACATGCGAGAAATACTCTGTTTTACCTTACCCTATACATTCTATTTGATCCGTGCTATCCTATTCGTATTCATATTCATATTCATATTCTAGCATACTCTATCTTGTTCCACCCTCCTACATTCCATCCTATTCTAATCTATTCCGTGTGTAGAATATATACCAGTGGTGGCCGGCTATCTGGCTTGCCAAGACTCCGTGCTCCATGATACTATAGCTGAGCCCTATTAAACATCACAAGTCCACAGACCCTGCATTGCACACTACTAATTAAAGACACTTTTTGTGGAAATGTCAAACACTGCATGCAATTCAATCGCTAAGGCTGTAACAGCACCCGCTTTGGATGTCTTTTGCTTTCTTTTGGCCCTACCACGTGGCTACGCAATACTCAAGCCTCAGTGGCCAAATACATTAATCGCGATGCACAATATCCATCTCGTCTACGCCCTGAGCTGGGACGCCCAGGAGTATATCGAGCTCCTCCCCTTCCCGCAACCCATCATCGATCGATCAGCACCTTCACATCTCTCCCGTGGGAACTAGGCATATATTCGGCGAACCGACAAGGTACTAATACTTTACCACCTATCAATGCTTTTTAATATAGTGAGCGGGCTAGATTCAATGATTATTATTTTTGTCTCATTCATTACCAGCGATTATAAGCTATAGTGCTTCGACAAGTCCCACGATAATGTCCCCCCACTAGTCAAGCGATTCGATGAATATCTCCGGTTCTTTATGTTATTATGCATATTTTTATAATCAGCTTTTTAGGTAATATTAGTCAGGACTAATATCATAGTCTTCTCTAATCATAGATGATCACTCGACTCCGAGTATTCCCGGCTAATGTCATCCACTAGTACAGTCGGGGGAAAGAAGTGTCCGAGCGCTCCAGGACATGTTTTAGGCCTCTTTAGGTAAAAAAATCAAGCATCAGTGGTCATAGAGAAAATCATTCATGTATCAAGCTTTTGATATGTTCTAGCAGATGCTTATTAGTGTATCTAGGGTGGGAAACTATAGCTGAAAACTCTCTCTTTCATGGTATGGAATGCGGTTATATAGAGGCTAAACATGGCAATTTAGTATAAAAAGTACAAAATGGTGCCTCTAGCTCCGGAGTATGGATATGGGCGCAGAATCACGCCAAGATTCGCTGGGTCAGCGGTTGGACACTTTTTGCCTAGCGCTGTACAATACTAGGGCGCAAGTAAAAGGTCTTGTGTAACGAGAAGAACCCTCCTCGCTAGAGAGGAGGTTATTAAATGACAAGTAAATCTTTGGGAATGTGTTGATTGGGAATTTCCTGTTTAGACTAGTAACTCTATGGCGATTTTCAGAACGGTTGCCCTAAGTGCCTAGCTAGCCATCTTAGATACACCCCTTCTGTATTTTCAAGGAAACTCACGCAAAAAAAAGTGATTACCAGACCAATTCTACCTAACTAGAAGAGATCATCCCTGTGGAGGGTCATATGCAGTCGAAAATCTCAAAGGCCATGAATACATTGTGGGGCTATTGATAAGATATGAAATAGGAAGGTGGGTAAAGCAGGAAAGCAAGGTTAAATAAATAAACCCCGGACGGCGGTCACTTGTAAATATGCTTAATTCACAGCTGCCGCTCGTAGAATCGGAAACTTACTATAGGTATCTAGGGTTAGCTAGCTAAAACTAAAACATCCCCTCCCCCGATAGACAAGTAGCAGAATCTCATAGAGGGTAAAAGACCTACCTGTAACCTACGCCCCAGAATCTAGTGGTGGTGACTGCGGGGCAACGGCAAAAGGATCAAACTAACTAGGGTACAAAACACAAGCGGTAGATTCTATCTGCCGGTTCAGGCCGCCTCCCCCCGCTTGAGGGTTTACTCCCCTAATAACCCAGAGAGACATTGAGGAAAGCACATCTACAATAGATAAACGAAGGCTTGGTTGTGTTATATCTGTCTCCTAGACCAAGGTAGAATTCGAGACGAGTTTCTAGTATGTAATACGAAAACTTGTAATACAACTGAGTTATGTAACCCTAGGTTGTTAAAAATCCCGTGTTTAGATAGTACTGATTATACAGTCACTAGCAAGAAGTCTTCGTGATTGGGGTAATACACACCAAAAGTACCCGATTTTCAGCCTTTTCCACCCAATAACACCACAATTATTCTTAATTATAAAGCCATGGTAAAATTCTTGAGTATCTAGAGATACTAGTTCTACATTCTCAACCTTATAGAAAATAGTTCTGGGGAGGAATAAAATATTCTGTGTGGAAAGCCTGTTGCTATGCAAGATTTGCTTGGGACCTAGAGGTATTCTTACAACCACAATATTCTGGACTTCCTAGGGCCCTAGAATAGCAATCAAAAAACTAGAAAAAAACTAGAAAAAACCTTTAACATACTCTTTATCTTCTCCCAAAATTATCCTAAGAGAAAAGTTCTGTTGTGGCTATGTGATAAAGGCTCCAAGTTGGTTATTTTTGGTATGTGCTGTATGCGATCACGAAGACTTCTTGCTATGTAGCGACTGTACTTCCCTTTTCGGCGCTATCCCCATGGCAAATACTAGTAACGCCCAACGAAGTATTAGTATTCAAGATGTATATGGTAGATACCCCGATTTGTATCACATATATGCCATCTTTTTTATTAGTTGCTTAATTACATTATCAGGCCGATTTGATATCCGGAATATATGCTTGCCCCGGGCCTGGGGCCTCACTTAACCCCCGCTATTGCTATGAAGCATTATCCTTGATCCTCCCTGACTGTTTGACGTTCTCAATTGAAACCTCAATGTTTGTCGATTTATGGATGACATTAGGCATTATTCGTTCTTGGCTTTCATTATCCAGAGAATCCCTAACAATATTGTTTCTTCGCTCGCTCGACTGACCAATGGGGTACAGTTCCACACTCAATCCAGGTTTAGGATATAACCCCTTCGCTCCTTGCGCGCTGTAACTCGTTGTTGTGCTGGCTCCAGTGAGCTTTTGCTTGAGTCGTCGGAATACCGGGTTGAGCGAAGGGAAGCAAGACATGATCAAGCCTGTGTGAATCTCTAGCTGGGTCCACATGGCAGCATAAGTTACATTCCCTTTGTAGGTGATCAAAGTTAGTGAATAGAAATATATATAATTATGTATGTGCAGTATTCGTGAAAAATACGTACAAGTACTAAAATGTAATTAGCAAAAACATTCTCTAGTGAAGATAAATTATACGTACTTACGTGTTTGTTCCCATGTCTAACGTAGTAATAATAGATAACCGGACAATTCCTGCAACGCAAACGAAGGAACCTTGGAGAAATCAGAACCAGAGAAGTGGAATCTTTGTCTTTTTAGTAAATACTCACCAACACTTAGAAGGAGTGCAATCCTAAATCTCATTTTACGATTCCAGATATGTTTCCATACAAATGCCATCGGTATGACAAAAAGTGCAATGTCGATGGCTATTCCAATGCCGCTGTGCGAGTACATGAGGTGAGCCTCACCAGCACGGCTCATGCAAGTTTTCGGAAGATCATGAAGCCAGAGTGCTCTGATGGGCCGTGGTTTGTGAGTATACGACACTTAAAAACGTCTTGGGCGATTGGGAGGTGTGGTACATACCGAACCGGCCGGCACTGTAGGAGGAATACAAAGAAGAAAATAAAGTGCTGAATTGATAATAACGCTACTGAAATCCAGATGCCAATGCTAGCCCTCACTGTTTCCTCTATATTTAGTCTTGAATTACAATATTGTTTGATTTGCTAGTCACCTACCACCTGATATCAACCGGCGTATAAATAAAACACCTGATAACCTGACGAAATATACCGCATTGAAGGTAACCAACTGAAATATCGGGAGAGTCTTGGGAATATAAATCTCTGGTATTAGTTGATGTGCAGTACATATATATATATCAGTGTTTGTTTAGTCGGTACATACCATGAAGAATTTCTCTAGATGCTCTGGGTCCACATCATCGATTTGTCGGCCCATACCATAATTAAGAGCTAGCTTTTGTTAGAAATATTTCTAGAATGCAAGATAAAAGAGCTGTACCATCAAGCTCTAGTGATGCAGTTGTTACTGCAAATACCTTTATCCCAACCAATTAGCATTCATCGTAGGAGGGTGCTCCAAAACCCTTACAAGTGCAACTAGCGCTGCCAAATCGTCCATCCCCAGGCTATTAGAGATAAATTTTCGTGTATAAATCCTGCCTATAACAACTACTGACGAGCAGGTTATTAATGTAATGTTGCAAGAGCGGGTAACATACGACCGGTCGGAAGGGCCATCGTATCTCGGAGCGAGGAGGTATTGGTGTATGGACACCATCTCGAGGTGGGTCTCTGTCGCCAAACAACTTCAAGTTCGCTGGCGTGTTTCTTTCTCCCAGTAATTCAAGTAGCTTAGAGTTAGACCATTACTCCGGGGTCAACAGAGCCTTATCTATGAGGCTGGGTTAATAGGCCTTGATCAGAGCACCCAAAGTCCTAAAAACTGGCAAATCAACCACATTTAGTAAAAGGTTTTGACACACCAACGAGATGCCGGTGATTGTCGGGTATGATGAGAATTCTCTCTACTAGCCCTTGCATCTGGGGTGTGGTACGAGACAAGGGACAGCCGTGGCATGCATGCATGCATGCAGACATCTTGGGGTTCATTTCGGCAAATTGAAAATCAAATGTATAGCCACACCAGCAAGAAGGAGGGTATACGCAATGGCAATGATTTAGCCATATATTTTTTTTCTCTGTCCGTTATCTGTTTGAAGGAGCTACTGCGGCCTGGAACAAGGTCTTCCTGCAAAGGAAAAAAAAACCTGTTTCCCCTTTGCTCCCAGGAAACTCTAGTACCGCATCAAAACCTCATTGATGAGTCTGACACATGACCTAGCCTTTTCAGACAATAGGCTCCTCCGGGGATGTAAGCAGTTAAAGATAAACCCCAGTGCGATATCTAGCTCTGCTCTGTAATACTGCATTGACTGGGGAGAACAGACCTTGCGCTAAGAGGTTGAAATAAGATGTGGCTCATGAATCAATTAAAGACAGTGAATCAATTAGTTTTAAAGCACACACTTGGATTTATTTGCCACACAACGCAATCTTGCTGCTGTTTCGAGGGAAAAAAGTCCCTATAGGGGTTAGATCATGAAATTCCCATCTTATTTCAACCTCTTAGCGTGTTGTCGGTTCTCGCCAGTTAATGCGATAACTGGTGCGTGGTATAAGCTGGTTTCTGTCGACGAGCGCCAAAGTTAGATAGATTCCTTAAGCCCCATATCAGAGCCAAAGCACTAAAGAGAACTTTTTTTAGCGATTGTATCTCTTTAATTTTGGCTAGTACATGGCCCACGCCCAGAGATCCCCAAGGACTTTCAACCTTCTGGTAAGTTCTCCGAGAATTACTTTAGGCCAAAATCTCCGCCACTTACACCTATACCAGACTTATATCCTTGGCTTTCAGGTACGAATTTCCGCTAATCTTCTTTAACTCTATTTCTCAGGGGGCCGGGGTTTTCAACCATGGATGCGAGAGACTAGGGAACGGCGAATCGTATACAGCAGTGGGAAGTAGGATAATTAATCAGAGATCATCAAACACGTAGCGGGGTTTGACCTGAAGTGGAAATCTCTCCAAGGATAAGCGATAGATCGGCTTCAATTGGCCACTAAATGATTAAGCTTTCAAAAGCGTGGTAGTTAATACTTGTAGATTGTAATATTAGTACTATACAAGGTAGTGCTCATCGAGGGCAGAACCCAGATACTCCCCTAAATACTAATGATAATCGGCCTGAATTTCTACTCTATCTGTGGTGTGGCCCAGGGGAAAGTCTGGTTCTGCCAAATACTAGCTATACCATCACATTTCAGGCTGCAGAGAGACAACCGCCTCCAGCGCCACGAGGGGTTTTGTTGGTGTCTCAAAACCCAAACCCTTTTAGCGACAAGTGTAACTCTCTGCGCCGGCTTTAAAATCTCTTCTCAGTTAATTCTTAATTTCAAGTATTATTTTAAAATTCTTACTTGGGCTATTTAGGCTTGTCTTTGTTTTATTGGGCCGGGCCGGTGTGCGTTCTTTGGAAGGTCTGGCTAGTACAACCCTCACTACTGCTTGTCTGAGTAAGAACTAGTTGTTCCTGCGTCCTGATTCCTAATACATACGGTAACTAACTAGAAGAAGCCTTATTGATCTATGCACACTGCGAAGATCGTAGCCAAGAGTATCTCGGAAATAGTACCGGTCACTTGCGGGTCGGGTGTGAGAGAAATCACGCTACTTCCATCGAGTTGAGTTTGATAAGATCTTGTCGCTAGAAGGAGGAAGTATTATAGGAGAAGCGAGCTCAGAGGTTCACAGCGAAGGCGGACGCCCAATATGAAGGATTATGTGATATATTTCGTTCCTTGGGGATAACATGTTCACTTTCTCGGCACCAATTAGCCAATGCTGGTACCTACCGAGGCTCACATGGATTGTCAAGACTACGTTCTTGGCCTCATAGGAGTACGCGTCTACCTCTCAGTCAGTCCGTGCTGCAGCGTCTATCGCGCCCGGAACAGGTACTCTCTGGCACCCCATGTCAGTTCATATACAAGGCTCTAGGATAAAGTGACTAAACGGGCATGGGCCTGCCTGAGGGGTAGGCGAGGGTGATCTTGATCCACCACTAAGCATAGGGAGGACGAATTAACAAAGTCCTTCCACAACCCATTCCTAATTTACCATTCAAGGAGAGGAATCTCAGGGAAAGCATATAAAATAGTCACAGTGTACCTAAGGTAGTTTGAGAAATATTGAGGAGGAAAAAGCATGATTTCCACCTACAATTGCGATTATTCTTTAAGCAGACCTCATCCTTCAGTGTGGTTGGGTAACTTGGCCACTGGGGCAGAGTCACTGTGCCACATGTGGCCAAAGATCAGGATGTCTTGCCAGAGAATTTCCATTGCAACTGCTCATTATTTCCACCACCCGTATGCTATCTCGTAATGCATGCAGACCCCTACCATTCGGTCACTTAATCCCAGAGCCTTGTATAAACATCCCCTGGTTTAAAACTCGCTACCCCTGTTTCTGCCCACCCACCATAAACCGCTCCCAATACTAATAGCAGTCAAGAAAAGCCCTATGAACAAATACCTACAAAGTGGCTCTTCTAGTCACGTTTAGATTAGCCAATTTTTCCTATAATAGTATAAATTTTAAAGAAATATACTCCGGATATCTATCAATTCAACCTATCCTATTTAGTGGGTGTGTGCCGCACCTTAATGCACTGCCAGTAGTCTAGGGACCTGGTCCAGGATTTATATAACTGGAGAAATTCTATAGATTAAGCATAAGTGACATGATGTCTTCCAAGTTTCAAGGAATCTGTTCTGCTATGTGTATTCCGAACCCAGGCATAATACTAAAAGATGGCAAGGAGATACGCGTCGCCCAAACCGAGTGATGGGCTATGTCGTCTGCTGGCGTTTCATTCCTAGTACTGAGGCTGAATCCGAGGTCGCTACCTACTTAGGAGGTCGCCTAGATGCGTATTATGGGCGCATGCCCTTGCTAAAGCTGATCAGGCGGGGGTTATGGCTTCTCTCGACCTCCTGATAAGGTGCGCGCAATACCCTATTACGATAACCTTGATATAAGCATTTCCGCATTATGAACCCACGGCTAGTAGTACCCCGTCTCTAGAGCCCAAATATATACGATTCTGCACATGCTTATCCCGAGACTTATAAACCCTCGCTTAGGGGCAGGCCATCACACGATCCTAGGGGTATATATGCACGTCAAGTTGAGCCTGGGATTTTCTTGCATACATCTACCGATTCGTTCAATTCCCGCCACACGACACTTAAAAGGGGTAAGCTCCCACAGCAAGAATGTGATATACCGTACTAATATATAGGACATTAGAGGACATTTTATTAACTATCAAATTGCATGTGCGAGTATCGGATGCAAAGTTTACCGGGCAGGATTCTTCGAAAGCTCTTACCAATAGTTGAGTTCTTGAGCTTGATTTAGCCATAAAGGAAGCTATTAATTCTCCCCATTGTTTTTATTATTAGGAAATATTACTTTGTGTACCTATATATATATATATATATGCAGGCACAATGCAACTCTGGTAGCGGAACTATTACAACACCGGAATTTCTCAATGAGGGGAAACTTCATATGATACTGTGGGGAACTACCTTAAAAGATACACAGCTTCATCTATATTCATCTAAGTCTCGAATAATCCTTCCCTGTAACCGGATAAAATATTTGCGTGCTGTGCAACAGCTTTGTAACCCCGGCCGCCCCGACGACGGAAGCTGGCTGCTGGCAAGGTTGCCCTGGGCCTGAATGGCTGAGATGAAGCACTGGATTCAGGCACATGCATGGAGCCATTGCATAGAATAGGTACTTCTGCGAATTAGATCCGAATTTTGTTTCAACTATAAACGGTGTACGCGTATTTTGTGACACCTATAAAGACCATTGCGAGTTTGTTGAAGCTCACCTCCTCACAACAATCCACGGCCAGATCCGAGTTGGGAACATCATAAACATGACAGGTTTCAAATTTACAGCCATAGTTTGGGGCAGTCTTCTTGTTTTCGCTCTCTTTCAGTTCACTGCTGCTGCCGTAGCAAAGTGTACTAGCCCTGCGGTACGCAAAGAATGGTAATCCTACATCCTGCAACCAGCTATGGGTGATCCAGGTGGTTTTTACTAAAATATGGATAGGCGCAAAATGACTTTTATAGAGCAGCAAAAGTACCTTTTAGCAGTAAAATGCCTCCAGATAATTCCAGCCAAAACCCGGGCAACAACACCAGGAGCTATCAACAGATTCGATGACTTCCAAGGGGTTCATATTAGACAAACAGACAATATTCACTTTGTTGTAAGCCGCTTCAATACTCGAATCAAAGAAATTAGTGTATACTGACCTGCTATCTATAGGGTCACTTTCAAGCCTGGCACAGATATTTTCTTGCCACCTATGAGAAATCCTTAAGGGAGGAATGCGGTTATACTGGGGCACAGCCGTGAGTAACTTCCTCTAAAAGTTCTCCTAGAGATATATGACCAAGAACGTCGCTAAGAATTCATGGCCTTAGGTACTGGGATTGGACTCTGGATACCGCAAACTTGACTACCTTTTTAGCGGCACCTGTTTTCGACGCTAAATCTTTCGGAGGAAATGGCCCCTATGTCGAGAATGGTACAACAGTCGGCCTCGAAGTCCCAGGACGAACAGGTGGGGGATGCGTTCAGGATGGTGCCTTCAAGAATCTCGAGATTCATCTCGGCCCCGGAACAAATATTGAACGAAAAAACCAGTGCCTTACCCGGGATTTCAGTCCTCCAGTAGCCCTCGGTTATCTTACATCTAATATGACCGCAAAGGCCCTGTCACAGACGAATTTTGGATGGTTTGACAAGGTTGTCCAAGGAGGTACTACCTTTGAAGAATTTACCTACCATGCTGGTGGTCATCTTGGGGTTGGAGGAGAGCTTGGAACGATTGCCGATATTTATGCCAGCCCTGGTGGTAAGTTTCTTGATGAAAATTCCTAGTTCAAGAGAATGCTTATTGAACCCGATCATAGATCCACTTTTTTACTTGCACCATTGCAACATGGACCGTATATGGTGGAAGTGGCAAAGTCAGAACCTTGCAGCAAGATTGAAGGATATCTCTGGACCAATTAAGCAGTTTGAGTTTCCGTTTGGCACTGGTACCACTGGAGGCAATGTTACACTGGCTTTTCAAATCAATTTGAATGAGCTAAGGGGAAATGTAACCCTTGCTGATGTTATGGATATTAAGGGAGGAACTCTATGTTACGATTACGAGTAAACCTACCATTGCCTACTTGTGGCTTAGTAGTACATAGTTTTTAATACAATTGGGGGTTGTCCGGTGTTTTTTGTACTCAAGTGAAAAAGAATGGTCATACTAGGCAGACTAGTGGGGCTTAGTTTAATATCATTACATAGAATCAAGAGCTACTCATAATGCCACTGGGGTTATTGTGTTTTATATTCTTCAATATGGTTCCGGTGGCTGCGTACCAAAAGCAACCATTGGGGCTGGGTACGAGACTAGTTTGGGACCCGAAACCCCCAACGCTCTTGGCCTATCCTAGGAAGTGTGGCCAGCTCATAGTATACCTACAGGCCACGACGTGCCAGCATATAGGAAAGAAATTCGGATGTTCTGGCCTCACCAACGCTGTCCGAGTTATATATAACGTCAGTCAGCCACACTGAAGCAGACCGCAAAACCCCTATATTTACGACATACCTACACCCCCAAGTGTTTCTGGAAGTTAGCCACTCCACAAATACTATATGCCATTCAAATTAGAATTCGCGTTTGTTGTGTCTAAGCGATATATAAGGTCTTGTCCACTATTAGGTACTAATGCTGTCCTACTTTACTATACCTCCGGATTCACGGAACTAATGGGGGAAAAAAGAAGAAAAAATGCTGTCCCCCAGCTTTATTAGCGGAAGGAGTAGAATTTTGCTCTAGGCTTTATGCTATACTTTCATACTTACACAGTACTATATGGACTTAATAGAAAGATTCGTATACCCAGTCCCATCTTTATATAGTATAGTGAGTATGACAATATCAATTTACCACCGGTGGTAATGGGTGTATACTATACCTCACTTATTTCTGCTATAGAGACCTATAATAACATAGCTATATCCCAAACTGAGGCCAAATATAGCCTAATTATACCACAGAAAGCCCCAACTGACCACTAAGCAGTGGCTTCTAGTTTACTACTAGTAGTAATTTATACATACTATACCTTATATGTTTTACTGTAGAGTCCTATACTAGCATAACTACTCTCCATTAGGTCTAAACTAGTCTAAATCAAGTGCTAGTGGCTTTCATCTTGTGATCGGTGGTAAAATGGGTTTTTCCACGTTACCACTCTAAAGAAGAATGACTTGAAACGTGCAATGTTTAAACTAGATATATAACCCGAATTTTTAGTCGACGGTAGCCTATTAATTATTATCATCATGTATTTTATTAAAGATTCAGGCTTAATATATATATGTATGTCTATCTGAAAGACCGGTAACTACATGTAGTATGTGTTGCATGAAGCCTAACTACATGTACCTAATCTCTTTCGAAGATGAGATTAGATTTCCCTTGTGTCAGCCTTCTCAATTACCTTAACCTCTATATGCCTCAAAATCTATCATACAAAAAAGAGATTAAAAAGATCTTTACTAATGAGAGTCCAATAATCACTTATCACTTTACTTAGCACATCTAGAGGGAAACTACAATATATTGAATCGCCTATTTAGCCAATTAGAGCCACCGACGGCTATAGTGCATGGCTGAAACGCTTGAAGGAAATTGTTAGGCTGTCCGTATAAATTCGGGAGCGGAGATGGTGTTGCAATTGCCTCGACCCAGATTGGTCGAGTAGATATTGAGGCTCAATTACAACCAGTCAGTTCAGTTGTATCTGCAATCCCAGGTCGGCCCCGTTCGGATTTATACTCCTGAATTTGAATGTAAACAGACTAGGTCCAATCATAATTCTACCGTAAGCCAGGTAAGCTCACATATTATTAATCGTGATGCATACATCTATCGATCGGGTTGCGGCAGTCTGTTCGTAGCCCTCGGTGCCTCGGCAGCTGCCGAGCCAGGATAAGCGAGTGGGTGTATAAAGGCCACCACTCGATCCTGTCAAACGGCCCCCGAAAAAAAAGCTTGGAGAACCATTGGGGAATACAGCTTTGTTAATACTCTACCATCTTTAGACCATGTCGCAAATACCGTTCTTCAAGGGTCCGGAAACTGGACCGCTGCCAACAAAAGATCTGATTTCTTGGATGTTTGATGATCAACAATATGACAGTGACAAGAAAGTGAGCAGTATTACACTGCGCCTGCAGCGCGACGTTACTTAAAGGTGCTAATTTATGAGTATAGATTTACATCGATGCGGCTGATCCCTCAAGGTTTATTACATCTGCAATAGCAAGAGATCTTATACGGAGACTTAGTAAGGGTCTGCAAGATGCAGGGTTGAAGGCAGGCGAGTGCGTTCTGGTCCACTCTTTCAACGACGTACGTATCAATCAGAAAATATAATGTAAGGGAGCCATGGTGCTGATTCTCAAAGATTTACTACTCAATATTAGTTCTTGGTATTGTAGCGGCAGGGGGTGTATTCACCGCTACTAACCCTGCATACACAGCTCGGGAGATGTCTCATCACATCAATGCATCAGACGCAAAATTCATTATAACTGAACCGGAGATGCTAAATACTATCCTCGAAGTTTCAAACGATAATGCTTCCACCATAAAGGATATTTGGATATTCCATCCGCTCAAGGATCAAAAGGTGCCCCCAGGGCAGAAGTCATGGAAGGAGTTGTTGAGCAAAGGAGAGTGTGACTGGGTGCGATTCGACGATGAGAAATTATCACGGGAAACGACTGCATTCAGACTTTTCAGCAGTGGTACTACTGGATTGCCAAAAGCCGTGGATATAACACACCGGAATCTCGTAGCACAGCACATCGCAGTGAACGAATATGAACCGAAGCCATACGAAGTGTGTCCAATCGATAAAATCTCAGATGATACTTTACTAATACTTTGAAACACAACAGCCAATATCCATCATACCACTTCCCATGTTTCATGTGGCCTGTGTCCCACATGCCCATGTTGTCCTCCTAAAAGCTGGCCGGACGGCGTATATCCTCCGCCGTTTCGACCTTGAACTCTACCTATCTACGGTCGAAAGGTTTGGAATCAATGAGCTTGGTATTGTGCCGCCCTTAGCGGTGTTGCTTGTTATGTCTCCTCTCACGAAAAAATACTCCTTGCGCACTGTTGTAAAAGTGCTTATTGGGGCAGCACCTCTGAGTAAGGATATCCAAGCGAGATTAAAGGAGACAATAAATCCCGATGAAAAGCCGATCGTCAATCAAGTTTGGGGGATGACTGAGAGTAGCTGTATTGCGACTATGTTTCATGGTATGGAGGATGATGATACCGGGAGTGTAGGGCGACTGTTGCCGAACTTGGAGGCCAAGTATGTTATATTTATTTTGTCAAAAATCCGTAACTAACATATTTCTAGATTGGTTGATGATGCAGGCAATGATATCAGCGCATACGATACCCCAGGTGAAGTTTGCATGAGGTAGGGAACTTTCGAGACTCTTGATAGAGATATTTCTAATTAGAAAACAGAGGTCCTACTATGATCAAAGGGTACCACAACAACGAACAGGCGAATCGCGAAGCGTACGATTCAGATGGTTTCTACCATACTGGTGATATCGCAATGTGCGACAGCAAGACAAAAAAATGGTACATTGTCGACAGAAAGAAGGTTTTTTCCCCAGTTCAACCCGTCAGATTAGAATTTATACTAAAAATCCCTAGGAGCTCATCAAAGTCCGAGGCTTC
Source organism: Verpa conica (assembly GCA_033030425.1). Lineage (NCBI taxonomy): Eukaryota > Fungi > Ascomycota > Pezizomycetes > Pezizales > Morchellaceae > Verpa > Verpa conica. The sequence goes on along the minus strand of JAUFSD010000021.1, from coordinate 53,521 downwards.
CAAGTCGCTCCACCTGAACTAGAGGGCCTTCTATTAGAGCACCCTAATATTATCGATGCTGCAGTGATCGGGGTCGTCCCCGAGAAACATGGGTCGGAACTGCCTAGGGCGTATATCGTCAGGCGGCCTGGGGAAGAGGGAGAAAAACTTGGAGAAACACAAGTAAAGGATTATATTAAGGGAAAGGTCGCTTCATATAAGCGACTTGAGGGGGGTGTTGTGTTTTTGGATGCAATCCCGAAAAACGCAAGCGGGAAGATATTGAAAAATGTTCTGAGGGAGATGGCAGGGGTAGAGATTGGTGGAGCGCCAAAGGCAAAGCTATAAGTTGGAGTTAATTAAGTCCTAAAGTGAATTTTATCTATTAAAACCCTGGCGTCCTTTCCGCAATCTTATATGATTCTCGGGGTTAATTACTTACAAGACCTGGATCGTATGAAAAGGCGAAAAAACAGCCTAAGGCTTATTTATATGTAATAAGAAGTGATATATATAATAATTATAAATAAATTAGATTACTTATCTACTTTATCCCTGGAGCTAGTACATATGGTTGTATTCAAATCGCCGGTATTGCCCCGGCCCTTTTTGATCTAACCAGGGGGAACGCTTTTGGTGCCAAGGCTCGGTTTTTAGAATAGAGATAGAAGAAATCTATCATAGATACACCTATTGCTCGTATATTTGATGAACATCGGGCTTTAAGTTCTTCTATACCAATATAACTCCAATGGCGGGTGGGCGAGGCAGACTTTGTTTTGGTCCAGCGTGGGCTTAGAAATATATAATCACTGGAAAACCCTAACCTCAGAGCTAAGAGTATTGCGCTGCTCTTTTTCTGTGGAGATGGAAATCTTAGCTATGTAAGCAGGATAGACTGAGGCGGGTATGGGTTTTTGGCTCCTACCAATAAGAGTCTGACTGGACCACCACTCTAACCAAAGACATGGCTAGATGTTACACAAGGGCAGCATTTTTACTACCTTATGGGATAATTCGTGCTACGGGTTCTAAGCCAAAGTATTAATACGGGGCTAGCTTAGGGTATTGAATGATGTAGAGAGAGCACAATTACCCTATAACGATATTATTTATAAGGATATCGTTAGCAGAGGGCCCCAAAAAGTGCTCCACTAGGCAAAATTTGGCACTGTCTGTCTTGGACCTTCTTAATTACGTTAGAGTAGCCTTGCTATAGGGATATCCTTTCAAATTCGACGCCCAACTATATATTCTTATAGGGTGATTGTACTGTATATATTTCAGTAGGAGGATATAAAGAACGCGTAACCTTTCACGGTATTATCTGTCCCACGAATCTGAGAATTATGGAACCCTCTGTAGAGTACAAAGGTTCCCCGTGGCGTTTCAGTGGAGCGCTCTACATTGGATTTGCGCCCGATATACTGGTAACTATAGATGTCATTGCTGACGCTAATCAGACCTGGGGAATAAAATCCCAGAATAGAATCGAAAAGGGCAATCATAGTCGATGTCGCATCCACAAAGTTCACGCCTCGTAGCGTGTCTCAAGTGATTTGTTTTCGTTGGATTGGGCCCCAGCACCAGAGTGGCTAAATGATCCAATAACCGAGTCCCACTACTTGGAAATCCATGCAATGGCTTTCCAAGCAAGCCACCACAGAGTTTTCTTGGGTGCGACCCCGCAATTTCTCCTTCTATAAAACGGTCTAGACACTCTAATAGACACATTGGTGTAGCCTACTAAAAGCCATGAATTCGCAACTAGCTAAGAAGAGCCTAGATAAGAGCCAATCTAATGGAATGCTGACACTTTCAACTTCTTCGAGTTCAGCTTTCTGGAGCATCACCTAGTTTTCTGTGATTCTCGGAACACATGCATGGTGTTTTTGCGCCCCATGGGGAAATCTTATAGTGACGGTCGTTTATTGGTAGTATTGGAGTGGTGTCTCAGAGATCCAACATATCTATGTGTAAAATGTCTCGCTCTGGCCCATCATTATTCTGTATCAAGCCCGGAAAAAATGCCTAGAGATTTTTGCTCTTTTCGCCCTGGAATCTGTTCCGCGTTAAGCCACCGCCACATAAAGGGGATAGCATTCTTTTTAACAGACATGGGATATGTATATCTCCCCTATCGGTTCTATTTACTGGCTGATGCCGAGGCTATTTCCGTGCTGTCAGAGATAGGATTTTCAGCCTGCCAATGCTTTAGCTGCTTCTACGGAACTCCCCCCTTTCTTAAGTTGAATTAAAGGCTACAGAAAACACCTGGCTACCTTGACGACGTTTTTGCGCGAAAGGCCTCTCGTGAGGATACCATTTGGTTATCCGGGCGCTACCTCTCTTTCAGCTCCACCAGATGGATGTCTACACGTCACTGGAAAAGGCTTCCGACAGCTGGGAAACTTCCCCTTCAGATTACGACAATCAAAGGTCCAAGCTTCTGGTTACCGGAATATTCTTGATGTCCGTGGGAGTTCTCGTCATGGCTGGCAGAATATATTGCAGAGCTGTAATCTTGAGGAAGATGGGAAGCGATGACTGGTGTATGATATTTGCAACGGTATGAAACATTTAGTATATTTCAATAAACCTAGGTTGGATATTGATTTATTTCAAAGATTGCAGCGTTACCGATTCTTATTACAAATTCTATCGGTAAGGGCCAAAAGGAAACAGCTTTATTGTTCGGACATGCTAAAGGTTTATATAGGAGTCGGTTTTGGGCTTGGACAGCATACATGGACACTGCCAGTCGAGGCAAGGCAGAAGACACGAATGGTAATACTTTAAAACCTATACAAACACAGGGTCTTGAAACTAATTTGCCTTAACCCTATTCGAAGCTGGGCTATATTGCAATGATGCATTATTTTATTGCGCTTGGCCTGACAAAATCATCATTACTACTATTCCTCATCCGATTGGCACCCGCATCTCGGCTGTCAAGAATTTCTTGGTTTATACTCGCTTTTGTAGTCATATATACAATTGTCGCATTCGTTTTATCAGTTATACAATGCATACCAATCTCATATATATGGGAATCCTTATCACCGTCTGCTCCCACGAGTCTCACAGGAACTTGCCTACCCCAGCGTCCGCTGAACTACACACTTTCCCCAATCAATATTGCCACAGATATTATTATCTGGCTACTTCCACTTAAGAAAATTTGGAATATCCAAATGCAACCTAAGCAAAAGTGTGCTCTACTTATAATTTTTTCTCTTGGCAGTATGTAAGTATTATTGAAGATAGAGAAAGCCCATATTTAGTTTTTCTTCATACTTACTAATAATTACCAGGAGCGTTCTTGCTGGTATTCTCCGTCTTTTAAGTGTCGAGAAGTCGATTACTTCAACAGATCCTACCTGGGATAATCTCAATCTCGGGATCTGGTCTTTGTACGTAGCTAGTGACCTCTCCGAGGATTAGTCTCAAAACTAACCTATTATATAGAGTTGAGGTCCTCGTTGGTATTATATGCGGTTCAGCGCCGGCGATCAAGCCACTCTTTTCGAGATTCCTCCCGAATTTGTTCGGAGGCTCTAGTCCTAAGACTAGTAGTAATAATCCGAGAAATTTAAGACCATTTCCCGGAATCCGCTCCTGCGAACAACCTGCTTACGCACTTGGATCCATAAACGCAATAGGCATAATAAGGGAGCAGAATAGCTCTACAGAGGAGTTTGGGCCTAGGACGAGAATTGAAGGGCGAGGAATTAAGGCTAGTAGTAGGAATGGGAGTGAAGAGTTTAATCAGGAAGATGATCTTGGGATAGATGGTATCTTTAAATGTACCGAAGTACAAGTTAAGGTCGAGGAAAGGGTGTAACGGTATATAAGAACCCTCGAAAATTCTTGTAGTTTATCCAAGTTGTATACTATAGATTCCTCGACTAAGCGGAGTAAATTGCCTGCTTATGTTGTAGGCTGAATGAATATAGACCTAGCCCATATTGAGAGCACTATGGAAGAGTAAATGTGTCAAAATTTAATCTCCTTACCAGTAGTAAGGCCATAGATCGCATACTAGGGTACAGTATAAAACCGGACAACCTGCCTGGAATACTATAATAGTCCACAAAGAGATATACAAATGTCCTAATCTACGCCGTAATTTTCCTTTAGAGACAGTAACTAATTTCTAAGATAATTATTTCAGAGATATAAGCTTCAAATGGCACTTCCTAGATACTAAATAAGCTAGTTTTACCACTAGTCTCATTTTAGTTGGGGAATTCTTATATCTCACCTAAAAATGTAAGTCTTTCAATTATGGATCAGTATATATGCCTAGATAGGTGATTTAGTTTTTTTGTTCAAGTATGTTGGTCTATGATCTTACCGGCGCAGGCGAGGAGGTTTGTTTCTGTCACATTTGATGCCCATAAAGTACTACTAGCTTAAATTCGCAGTCATATGGTTTATCTCGGCTTAAAATCTAGCCACAGTTCTGTAATTTCCTAGCTAAAGTAATACTTTCTTACATACATTACTTAAAAATAATATATATATATAAGGCTATATATTCCCTCAATCTCTTCTCTTCTCTTAATACCGGGCTACAAGTGCCTTAGACTTAGATAGTCTTAGGTTCTGAGCTTATTATGATGACATAATAGTAATTATTTCTTTTCGTTACTCTTTATGTAGTCTTTGAGAGTCGACAAAGTCCTACAACTTTCCCTTAGATTCCTTACTTTGTTAAAGATTACGTGGGTGTGATTTTTAAGGTCGGAACATAGTATAGTAGCTAGACGAAGGTAGCGAGTACTTGGACTAATTCAAGAGAGGTCAGTATTGGAAAATATAAAGAGTTGCTTATTTAACCCATAATTTTGTGCTTAGGCCATACAGTTATAACGCTCTTCCGGTACATATTCCCGGAATACAGATAAGAGGAGACTAAATCGCGCAAGTGTGCATGCACACTCTTTATGCATTGGGACTCTATTTATTACTCCTGGGTATATCTTTTTCTATCCGGGTATAATCACGTAGTGGGTGGTTGTATGATGGCAGATTATCGAGCTCAGAATAATAGAGTTACGACAGGACAGATGTTCGCCGAATTATGTCATTAGATGATTAGGTTAAATTATATCTTAACCTAACTCATATCATTAGGCGGTCCTTCCCCCTCCACTGCGAAATTTAATATCAAGAGCTTATGGACTGCGATTGGGTAGGAAGATTTTAAACCCTAGCCTGCCTACCCGCCATATCTAAAAGCTTAACCACTTGATCTAGGGTTTTAGCTGAGTTTTCCGGCAAGTTGGGCTTTGAGAAGTTGGGATCGTGAGTCGAACTATTCTGATAATGTGTAAGTTTTGAAGCCCCTTACGTAGACGGTTAGAGATGACCAGGGTGAATTAAAGGGTCATAATAGAGAGTTATAGGTTCAAGCTTAGATCCATCTACCGTGATCTTTTTGTGCTATATGAGGTTATATTTTATGGCAATCAAGTTACATATGATGCAATGCCCAAGAACATAAACACCCCCTTGCTTCTCTTCTCTATGAGACGACTTCAGGTTACCCTCGCGTGCTTTTATTCCGGGTTTATCCCTCTAGTAGCTTCGCGGTATAGGTGATATATAGCTCTATCGTTTAAGTTTTCTTCCTGGCCGGGCTATCTGTAGCCAGGCATTTTTAGTTGATGCCTAAGGGCGGAGAAATATCGATTTTTGTTAGCCCAAAAATTGTCTTACGGTCTCAGCACCTTAAATTAATTATTATTGTATCAAGTTTCTAAAATATACTTTATATCGACAATGATTTTATCTACTGGACGAACTACTTAGCCGCTCTGGATATTGTAGTGCTATGGTAGAAATTACCATGTTTTATGCGTAGTGTATGTGGCCATACATTCTTTTGTTTAGATGCCGAAGCTCAGACATGCTATAACCATTTCTGTTCTATTGGGAGCGTTGGCATACTATCTTGGAGAAGTCCCGAAGCTAACTTGTGTCGTTCCCGAGCCGCAACTAAATACCCGCGCTAAGTTGTACAGTCTTCAAACTAACGCCGCAATATTGGGAACTTGATGTAGGTATCTAAATGCGGCCCAGAAAATAAGCTCTATTTTCAATAGATTGGAGCGGATCAGTGGCTAGTCATACAAGAGGTTGGGGTATTCCCTATCAGCAGCGCAGAAATCTAGGTCAGTGTAAGGCTAGCCATAAGAATTCTTCGTGGAAATTGTTATTCTTGCATAGAGTAGATAAATGATTGTTTCCTGACTGCCAGGAGGGATTTTCCGTGGCTAGCAGCAGTATAGAGGGCCAGGGGGCCAATGGTCACTTACTTTAAACAAGCTAAATAGCGGAGGAGTATACTGAATTGTGCTCTCACCCTCGATTATGTTACTTTTGGTAATGTTTCCTATGAAGCCTGTGCGATGAATAACTCAACCTAAATCCCTAGTTCTACCACATCAAATATGCTAGCTCCGGCTTTGTTTACATCGAATAGGCCGTGGAGGTATTCTATTACGAGAAAACTTTCAGTGCCAGCCAGGGGAGTGCAGGACTCTTGGGTGCTACCCGAGATGTTATACCGCATCCAATTCTTTTTGCTATATTGCTCAAGTAGCGAGAACAAGGGGTTTGCAGATCGATATTATCAGATCCGGATTTCCGCCCCCCCGGTTTTCAGCCTCAGAGGTGAAAATTTCGTATCAGGTCTACAGATCCGAGATGGTCAATGGTCATTGGAAGAGGAGGGTCCCTAGTACCTTGTATGACGCAATGAGCCGTTGGGTGATGGCCCCGCTAATGCAGGTGTCGTGCAGGTTCCGCTCGGCGATTAAAAGATTCTTCCACAGGAATATTCGCCGCAGAGGGACAGAGACCTACCCGCCTTGGCTCAACCATGTTTCCGATCTCCTTACCATAAGCTGAGCCATGTCCGGTTTGTTGGACCTATTACACAATCCTTCCCAGATACCCGAGCAACTGGGTCGATGAATAATATATCAACCGTGCGCCCGGCCCGTTTCCGAGGATCATCACGATCTCAAACCAGGAAATAACGCCGTCGGGAGATCTATATCAAGGTAAAAAGCCTATACGGCACGCGCAAAGGCCTGCAGATCTCTCTCATTGCCGTATCTTTAGCTAAAAGATCTGATGTGAATAAACGAGTGCTAGATCTTTGTTGTGCCGAACTTTTTGTGGGAGATATATCCCAGGCGGCCGCGGATAAGCGACCGTAAGAGGAATTCCAGGACAGTTGCCATCAACTTTGGTAGCAGAAGTGTTCTATTATTATTTTGCGGCTGATAGTGCTGTTGATCACAATATATTGAAGGAGTCCAAAGGTTGCATCCTTGTGAAGATAAAAGCAAGGAACCGGGAGGCTCTGCCCTGTGGACGGGGGATTAGCCGACTGTAGATCGTTGCATGGTGCTGGGAGAGACATCGCCGTTTAACTTCCTAGATCTTGAGGGCATTGCTAGGTAGTGACCCGATGGTCCGTACTGGGATGACGGCCAGCGGTACCCATCCCCTTATTTCCCCTTACTTGATATAGGTTGCTAAACTGCTAAACTCTGCCAGTGATTGTCGCCGGAACTACTAGATGGCACGTACATATGTATGCCTGCCCTAACCTTCTATAGACCGGCCGGCGGTGCTACCTGCTGCCTTTTCATATTGAAGAGCATCGGGCAGCGGGTTACCGTCCGGGGTCTCAGTATCCGGGCGGGTTCTTGAGAGCGGGATGTTTCCCTAAAAAAAGTTCCTTGCCTCAATTACTAGCCGTAAACTATTAATTTGTGAGTTTCAAGATCGAAGTTACCAGAAACAGGGCTCTCCCAGCAACTAGATTTTACACGTAGGTAAGAGTTTCGCCCCTTGTGTTTTTATGTTGGACACATTCCCCGATTCGACTTTGACGCGAGTCCCCCATGGCACGAAGCCTTGGCCATGGGGCCCAGGGTGGATACCTATGCGAACCCAGCGCCTTATCTAGACCCAAATCACTTCGCTTGTTGTCTGAGGAACGCAGTTATATCCCAAAGCAGTCTGTTGTACGTAGCCTACAGGGTTAGGTGCAAGCTATTCGTCCTGATGGGGAAAGTATAATTATTAGAATATAGAACTACTTGGGATTATGACGAGTCTCTTGAATAGGGGGAAATGAGGGTTTACGGGAGTGAAAAAAATCCTACCGGAAGCTAAAGGACTTTTCCAGTTTACAAGTAGCCCCATATGTCAGTTGGCTGAGACCTAAGCTTGCTAGTATTATTGGCTCCTCGCTCAGGAGGGGGACATCACCCTGGTGCTAATTTCCAGAATCCCCCAGAGGGTCACATTTAGCTGACAGGAAGAAGTCTTAACGTGTATAACAGTGGGAAAGATGTAGGGGCTTCGCCCTTTCGGTAAAGCACCAAAATCTCGGTTCTAGTACTTCATAGCTTATAATACGATATTGGCTTAAAACCTTCAAAGTTCATTAACTAGCTTAAGACGTAGTAGAAACCAGTTCTTCTTTGACTTTTTATTTTCATAAAGGCACCTCTATGCCGTTTATCTATATATAAATTACCTGGTTGCTGATATTCCCTAAAAGTTTCAGATTAAATGACTCCAATGTAATTCCCTCGGAAGATTCCGGTCGAGTAGGAGGTCTGGATCAAGGAAATGAAAAAGTTAGATATGCGATTTAGAAGAGGTGAAATAGGTAGTATTGAGGATATACGTAGCACAAAATTTCGTCTATGTTCAAACAGGATATCAACGGAGTGTCTCAAGAATCTATCAGAATTCAATAAGGTATGTTTCTTCTAGCAGCACCAAGTAACTTTTTCGTGATTCTAGGTAAGAGAGAGAACCTTCTAGGCTTACCCTAGAGAAGACCTCGGAGATGGTAACTAGAATATGTTTGTAACGCTAATAGCTTAGAGTTGAATGCTAAGCCTGTTTGAATGATATATACTCACTGGAAACTACGATTCCTGATTTATTCCCCATCTAGACTTGTACGCTAAACTGGCTCCCAGAAAAAGCAGATATATAAGCAGCTGAGGGTGCGAACCTGCCGGTAGGTTATCGGCAAAGGGATCTTTGGTGGGCCTCGGGGCCGTTGTGGGTCGAGGAGACAACCGAGATTCCGAGATTCACTAGTTAATCCCTTTCGGATTTCTCTTATGTTATAATGTTAGCTATTGAAGTATCTAACCCTAAGTGTTCGGCCTTTTCTCTCTCGCTTGTTGTGAGTTGATACTAGCCATCAAGATACACACTGTAGTCGAAATCCTTGTGCTAGCTGGAGAAGTTTCCTTTTGTGTAAAACACTCCTCTGGCCAAAGCTCTCCGCTACAAAAAAACTAACCCTGACAAGGTACTCCGATGGACGGCCTTCAGCTAGCATTAAAGAAGTTTGTGATTTATAGGGTATACACTAGCTATCTTGCTGATATATATACCTCACCTATGGCTTGAAGCTTTCAGCCATTGTCGAAATTCAACCTCTGCAGGATCTCCAATATTCTAAGTGGACATAGTATTGTATAGGAGCTATGGCAGACGAGAAAAGAAGCTGTTCGTCGACGATATCGACAGAAACGTCATCTTCTACAGTAGAATCCTCTACCCCTAGACGACAAAGATCACAAAACCCCGATTTTTTAATAGAGTTGCCAGGAGCTCTCGTCGATATATTCGAGCGGGATACAGCATTACCACCAATAACAAGAGTGAGAACAAATCCATCAGGAGGAGCAGCAATCCGAATAAAAAGGCCATACCTTTCACCATTTAGTGCTGGTAAGGAAAATTGATTATTCCTATTTAAAGGGTTTTTGAGTTAGAAAATCAATACTAAACGTCTATAGGTGAGTCCGAAAGTCATAAGAGTACATCACATCGTCGCCGAAGTCTCCCCACACTACCATCGAAAGCGTTCTTTTCAACAAAGTCATCACATCCCCACGGCCAGCAACCATTAGATCTTTACAAACATCTAAACAACTACTCCTTCACGAGCTCGGGGTCATCACCTTCGGCAAGCTCAACTACCTCTGACGACAATATTACACCCGTCAGCGAAGCAGCTCACCAAAATGTGCCTATTCAGGGCACTTATGGGCAAATGGCACATCGACCAAGTGTAACATCTCGATTTCGGAGGTCCAGTGTCCATGGAATGTGGGAAAAAGCCAAAGCAAAACAGGCAAAACTCCAGCGGGGCAAATGGACAATGGTTGCATTCGAATATAGCTGTTATGTAGGGTTGGCACTGTGCATATACTTTATTTTAATAGGGCGGCCATTATGGAAAGGCTTGACGTGGTACATGTGGTGAGTTAACTCTCTCCTAAGGGTGTGGGGCCATATGCCATACATAACCACACTACATATTCTTGCAGTAGCATATTCACTAACTAGGATACTAGGCTTGTTGTCTCCCAGAAGTTTGCACTAACAGCGGGTGTTGCAATATTTGTTGGGATAGCTGTCTTCTACGCATTTACACCGCTATTAATTTTCTTCGAAGATGAGGTAGACGATATTGAGACGCGTGATGTCTCCGAAACAGCACTCATTATACCATGCTACAAGGCGGCTACCATTATTGAAGCAACATTGGTGGCAGCGAAAAAGGTCTTTCCGGGTAGACAAATATTTGTTATTGCAAACGGAAACAGCCCCACTCCATTGGATAATACCGAGGATATTTGTAAATTGCACGGTGTAAATCATATTTGGGTTCCCGTGGGATCTAAAGTGAGTCTTTTGATTTTTAGTACTCTTGACTGCTTATACTAACTACTTGATTTATAGATTGTTGCGCAATTTGCGGGTTGTTATGTGGCCAAGTCATTTAAATACGTGCTCCTTATCGACGATGATTGTGCCCTACCCCCAAATTTCCCAGTCGTAACCTATCGTATGACGGATTCAATAAAATGTATCGGATATACTATCAAATCAGTTGGGCCAGATTCCTCCCGTGGAACCATTGTCCAGCAAGCCCAGGACCTGGAGTATAAACTCAGTGGGATCCAGAGGGAGTTTGCTGGGAAGATGGGAAGTGCAACCTTCCCGCATGGTGCTATAAGTATTTGGGACAGGGAGTTTTTAGCAGAGGCGTTCAGGTATCACCCAGGATTCTCGGTCTCTGAAGATTGGTTCTTGGGGCATGTTGCTCGGTTGCGGGGGTCAAGAATCACGATGTGTTCCCAAGTATTCATTGAGACTGAAACGCCAACTAATATTTTTGTCGCAACTGGATCTCGAGGCGGCTTTGGTGAGATGACTGTTTGGATGCAGCGGTTCCACCGGTGGAATTTCTTTTTTGTTAGTGGAATCTGGTACGATATGAAGTACATACTGCTTAGTTGGAAACTAGGTTGGTGGGAGTTTGGGGCCAAGATCTTCGTGTGGCAGGAGGTATATGAGACAATCTTATATCTATTGACGCCATTCATCTTGCCGATCTCCTTCATGGTTCGACCATGGTTTGCATTTTGGACCTTCCTCGGTGTCATTGGTCTCTACGCGGTTCATGCTGCCATATTCAATGCGGTCCACCTCCGGCGGAAGAAAGAGATGGTCCCATGGTTGGCCGTCTTGTACTGCGTCCCTTACAAGCTGATCTTGACCTTCATAAATGTTGCCTCTTGCTACTGGTATGCCTCTTCTTGAATCTCCCATCGTTCTATGGAGTACAATAAAATAACGTGAGTGATATATTTAGGGCGATCTTTAAGTACGCGCAATACTTCGCAAAGCCTCACCCAAAGGTTATTGATGACGAGAAGTCAGTAGAGGTGGTACTGCGAATTTCTGAATCACAAGTATTTGGCTCAAGCCCGAATCTATACGGGCATGGCTCATATCACCAAAGTATGACCGAAAAGGGGAGCCTCGAGGTTTATTCTGTAATGGAGAGTGAAAAATGAAGCCAGAATGTTTGAGAAGACATTTTGGACGCACCAGTGGCCCATACAAAGCTGGAATGGTTAATAGCTCAGATGGACTACCGGTTCGGCGTCACCTCGAACACCAAAGCTCCAGCCCCGATTGGTCTTGGGTTCATAGAGTACCGCTTTACTTCTCTAAGAGCTACGTAGTGGGTGTAGAAAAGTTCTCTTTTTCATTCTATAATATGGCGTTTTTGTTCTTTCTTATCATTTCATCACCTCGGTTGAATGGTGACAAAAGTACTGATGATTTATTCTTTGGAGGGTTTGTCTTTTAAGTTTTTTGGTTTTACGGATGTGCCCTATCTCACCTAATGATGTATGTATCTTAAGATATCGATCTGACGGAGCTAATAATTATTTAATGTATGAGTTTATCTAAGCTATATACACACCCTAATAGTAGCATCACACCACTATGAAAATTCTCGCAATACTATCTCAATATTCACAGGTATTTTGTAATTCTTCCCTTGCGTGTGGAGCCGGCGCTCCAAAGGTTACCGTACCTACTGTTGTGACTTAAATTGATTGACTGATGTATGATAAGTTACATGAGTGACGGGTGGGCTATATACCCTGTCCGTTGTGCCCACCTATCTGTCAATCTACCCCTAACCCATGACCCACACTACTTACCTACTAGGCTCGGAGGGGGCTACATAGAGGTTGCTGGCATTGTTTGCTGGCATTGAAAAGCTTCACCTGAATTAGGAAGGTCAAGGCCAAGTAGGGCCCTCAGCTTAAGCGACCCAATAGGAATAAGTTAAAACAACAGTGCATAGGCCTTGATCGTTATACTCGGGGTAGGCAAGAAGTGCCCGACAATGCAAGTCTTATTCTTGCCAATTGATACGCGCACTTTGCTCACTAGATAGGGCTCCCCGAGTAAAGAGCTCTTGCCCAAGACTTGTGTTATCGGGTTGCCTACCCCTAGTATACTAGTTGGACTACGCACCTGTAGCGCTTGGGCTTACATAGAATCCGACGATTCTTTCCCCAGACTATTGTTAGACCCAGTATGGCACCCTGCCTAACGAGCCGGCTCGGGGCCACATAGGTACCCTAGATTTTTAAACTCTAAATCAGTCCCATGGATATAGATTCTATAGGTGAGAGGTTCCTCAGATCTTATTGTGATCCAGGGGTTAATCGGCCCCATCAATATGTGTGTAAACCCTGTTCAGGGGTATCAAGGAGATCTACACGAGGTAAGCAAAAAGTCTTGTTCTCACCGCCTTCAACTCAACAAATATGACAACTCATCTAATAACTATAGTACCTATCAAATATCCCACACCCGAGAAAAATACTAGAGGTCCTCAAAAGAAATCGTACTACAGCCCGAATCGTGCAGGGGAAAGGAGGCGGAGCAATCGCCGTCTTTTGTTGCTTGGTGCATTTTAAAGGGCATGCAAGGATGAAAAGGCTTACTTTTAGAAATAAGGTAAGAAAAACGAATGAAAGGGCTGCTGATATGGAAGTGCGCACTTATCGGATTGCCGGGGAAAGGTTCATCTCGCTGCGCTTGGCGTTTGTCGGGCTCTAGTGGGTAGCATCTATGCGCAATATGACACATGACACATGACACTGCATTGCGCCACTGCTCTGGGTTAGCTCTGTACCTATCCTTTAAAATGTTGGTTAATAGAAATAAATAATAATTTACCTCTGCTTTACAGATTTCGTGCCTCTTCCATTCCCACCCAATTTCCCAATACTGTTTTCTCAGCATTGGCACATGGTTTGAGTAGCCTTGTGAAGTGTAGTTTTCTGCTCCGAGGCAGAACTTTTATCTCAATGCCTCTCTAGGCTGAAAGTATATTTGGTGGTTATTCAGAAATTCTGTAGGTTGGGGGGGTTCCGCCTTTTGATTTGCGCTAACCAGGGTGTATGCCATCAGGCTTCTAAGACATCTTCTACTTTGCATAACTATGTCTCAAAGTTGGGTTCAACTTTACTGAGTGGACACAGTTCTTTAGTTTCGTACTCAACCCGATTCTAGCAGCCCCCTATGGTATTATTAGGCGGCAACGGGATTCTTTAAAGTAAAACATCGACACGAGAGAAGTGTAGTAGATGGATACCTAACAACCGCTATATCCCACTTCGTGATACGCCTTGACTAAACCCCTTGACCCATAAATAGCTATAGGCGAGCTCCTCCCCTCGTCACGGTAGAATCTCCCGCACAAACCTTTCCTAAGGCCCCCAGAACCCACCCTTCCCTCTCATCCTTTTAGACCTACTTCAGGTATTTTCGGTATAGACCTTTGGCTGATTAGTTGTTTGCATACTAACACTGTCCTCTGGAATATCTAGAAGCCAAGCCATATCCCCCTCGTCCCTCGGGGCTGCCTGCTGTCATTCAGATCATATAGAGCTGTACCAAGCCCAACCCTAAACACAGGTGGCACTATATCGAACTCCGACACGACTACGAGACCGAATCGAGCCTAGGTTTCAACATGGGTGCCTCCAGTGATACTGCCCCCAATATCTCCCCGGAGCCTAAAACCCACGACTTTTCCAAGTTCATATATCGTGTGAAAGGGATTCCAAAAGACGCTACGAAGACTGATGTAGCGAATCTACTCCTTCAACCCAAGTACTTCCCAGGAAATAATACTATGGAAAAACTGAAAGAGATACTCGGCCGCCACAAGCTCCAGCAGGAACCTATAGTCAAGGAGTTAAACGATATCCTCCATGGCATAACCGAAGTTGAGAAACGTTCCGAGAAGGTTGTGAGCTACATACAAGATATCCATTGCGGGGTGGGGAATTCTGTCATCGAAAGATTGAAAGGTATCGGAAAACTTTGCACTATCGGCCCAGAGAGTGATAATCTCCTCTCAGGATCCTATTGCCCGTCAGGGAATGCTATAACCGGGAAGATGAAGAAATCACTATGTGATCCCGCACCCCCGTCAGCGGGCGCGATTATTAATGGCATGAGGAGTGTTCTTGCTCGATCTAGCATTAACAAGGATGGTCCTAGCGCTAATGCCATTGCCGAATTGGATAGCATAATTAACCCCAAGATAATTAATCCAGTTCTCTGCCCTTCTTTTGAGGGTAGAACCCAAACTGCCCTTGTCCAGTTTTCCTGCGAGCCGTCATATTTAAGGCACGGCATACAAGAGGCTCGGGGTAGGAGTTGTGATATAACGTTTGACAAGGACTTATATGGTTTAACCCAACTTTACCCCACGCTGCCAAACGAACCAATTCGAGCTGAGTAAGTTATTCAGCTATCTAAAATATTTGAATTATGATCACTCATATTTATCTACCCTAGTATTATTGCGGTGACGGGTCTTGGTGGTAGTGCTTACGGGTCTTGGAAGGCGAAGGATGGAACTCGGAGAATGTGGCTTCGGGATTTCTTTTCCGAGGACTTCCCAGACTGTAGAACTATGATCTTTGGATACAATTCGAGGCTTGGTGACGAAGATGGGTTCCATACACTTGACTCATACGTCTATGATCTTAATAATGAGCTAAGGAATGCGAGGACCACTGAAGAGGTAAATCGTGCCAACCTCTTACTATTAATGAAGTTCTAAGATTATTCGGATTATAGGAAAGGCAGAGGCCAATCGTATTCATTGGCCATAGCTTCGGTGGCCTTATCATCTCCAAAGTATATTCCTATCTAACCCGACCTATATTTCTGTAGTTAGCTGATATGTTCTTTAGGCTATTGGTAGGACAGCTAACGTTGGTAAAAACGATTATCTGCCGTATGTCTGTACCACTCTATTTTTCGGTACCCCCCACCATGGGATGGATGTCGAAGGCATGAAGATAGCTATGAAGGAGGGGTCGCAACGGGAGCACCTTATTCAAGAGATCAGCGTGGAAAGTGGTTCAATAAAATCAAATCTTAGAAATTTCATCAACGCAGTACATAGCCGGGGGATTAAGGTACTCAGCGCCTTTGAGCAACATCAATCCAAGCAACTGATCAAGGTATTTCTAGATGACATACTAGTTTCTGGAATGAATAGGCTAATTGATATGCAGAAAGGCAATAGTTACGCAAGAGATGGGCTAAAATACATTGCACTCAGCCGTCAGGCTGCATGCCTTGGTCGGGAAGATCTCGAGATCATGCTTCCTGTTGATAAAGATCACTCGGACATTGTAAAGCTTAACTCTAGAAACGAACTTGCGTACAACACTATCTACAATTTTCTTCAAAGCAACATACCGATTTTCAGGGGTAAGGGATTCAATCTATTAGTTTTAATATAAAGGACTTGGCTAACTTAGGAGCATAATTAGGCACACATAGCTGTCAATCTGCCTCTTGCGCCATTTTTCACAATGATATAGAGACTCTAAAACGGCTGTGTAAGGAGAACCCAAGGGAAGTGAATAAGAAGGAACACGGAAAAACATTACTGCATCTTGCGGCTTTGGATGATAATAGGGAGATGGTGGAATTCCTACTCGAGAATAAGGCAGATATCAACGCGATTGATAATTACCAATGTACAGCACTGCACTTTGCAGCCTCAAGAGGACTTAAAGCCTTGGAAGTGTTGATAAAGAAGGGGGCGAGATTAGGAGCCATGAACGTTAAGGGAGAAACACCATTACATTGTGCAGCTTCAGCTGGACGGAGCAAGGTTGTGGAAGCGCTGCAGATGGCAGGGGCGGATATGGAGGCAACAAATAAAAGAGGGGAAACGACACTACATTACGCAGCATCGATTGGGGATGTGGATACGGTGAAGAAGATCTTGCGGAAAACACAGACATGGATTAACTCAATGCTTCGAAAGGATTATATCCAGTTGGGAGACAATAATCAGCAAACTGCACTACACTGCGCGGCGTTGAATGGACGTGATGATGTAGTGGAGGTACTACTAGAGAAGGGTGCAAAGCTTGACTCTATGGATTATCGCCACCAGACGGCCTTACATCTTGCGGCTTTAAATGGGCACAGCGGTGTGGTGAAAATCCTCTTAGCAAGACTTCCCAAAATTGTGAATATGTCACCGAATCGAGACCAGGACCCAGACCAGGACCCAGACCAGGAACTAGATAGGGACGTACGACTACGAGAGGAGCAATACATCAACAAGCGAGACATATCTGGCAATACCGCACTACACCTCGCGGCGCAGAGTGGCTCCACTACGGTGGTAAACTTACTGGTAGAAAAGTCGGACTCAGAAATAAGAGATAACGATGAAAGAACGGCAATAGATACGGCGGCCGAGAACCAGCAGATGGAGGCGGTACAGGCGCTATGGGTAGCAGGCGCAAAAATGAATCCCAAAGCCATGCTTTTCACAGTACATACAGCGGCCAAAGAAGGGAACCTTGGTCTAATGAAGACTCTACTAGGGTGCTGTGGGGCGTGGGACATCAACGCAACAGATACGGGGTATAACACTGCATTACACTTAGGCATCATACATATAGAAATGGTAAGACTGTTACTACAGGCAGGAGCGAATATCAACGCGAGGAACGGCAGAAGTGAGGTCCCACTACACTTGGCGATTGAGGAGGGGAATATTGCTGTGGTAGATTTATTACTTCAGTATGGAGCGAGCGTCGATGCCAGAAACCAAAGTCTAGACACGGGACTCCACTTGGCGATTCGATACAACAGTGAAGAGTTGGTAAATCTGCTTCTTTGTGCTGGAGCGAGCGTCAGTGCGCGAACAAAGAAACTGGAAACGGCAGTACAGCTGGCAGCCACGAATAAGAACCTTAGCTTGGTAACGAGTTTACTGGACTGTGGGGCCCAAATAAATGACAGTCTACCCGATAAAGAAGGTCTACTATACCTTGCAGCAAAGAATGGACGTATTCTAGTAGCAAAGAAGCTCTTAGGCCACAGCGATAAAATCCTGCATGCGGTTGGGGGTCGTTATTGGAGCACTCCAGTAGACATAGCGATGATTAAGAGGCAACATGAGATGGTCGAGATGTTGTTAGAGAAGGGAGCTATTGCATCAAGATTTGTTGAGTAAGATCTCATTTGCGCTCATAACTAGATATATTGCTAATTATATTTCTCAACTTGGTGTTAGATTTCGCTATAAAATTGAAAACGGTTTCCAAAGTGCCGCAAACGTCATAAACTTCTTTACTGGCGCCTCTTAGTGCACAGGGTTTAGTTTTCGGTGAGTATTTATACGGAGCTTGAATCCAGGAGTTATAGGTATAGGGCTGACTTTCAAATTACTTGGAGAACAGGGTAAATTGGTAGTTTGAGGTTGCTGGACAATATGTTTTGTCGTAATTTTTAGTATGACGCGCACGGTCTTAAACCGGATGGATAAAACTTAGGCTTGGAATACGCTTATCGTGTCTAAAATTCCCAAACTGTACTCATGATGCTAGTGTTATTGGCTACATGTAATTCTCCTAAAATATAAAATCTTTGGTACACCTTTAAGACTTCCAGAACCATATAAAAAACGCTCTAAGTATATCTGGTCACTCAAGATGACACTTTCGCTCCATGTACTTACGATTAATTCATTCATTCAAGATGACACTTTCTGCACCCAAAGTCAAGTTTTGTTCAACAACCATAGCCCCTAGTGACCAATAAAAAACCTGGGGATCTTTCATAGTATGTATTGTCGAGTGTCAAAGTTAAGCGAAAAATCACTTCCATCCACAACTACCCAACCGCACCTATAAATCAGACAATCTATTCAGAAAAAATTTAAAAAAATTCTTTATAATATATAAATACATTTCTCTACTACCCATTTGCCTTAATAACTGCTTCTACCCTTTCTGCTTTGTGTGGGGGAGGCGCTCGATGTTCGCTTAATTTTGACATCCGACAATATTATAATTATAAAGCTTTGTAAGTTTTTATAAAAATTCCTATCTATTAATTACATTGAAATACCAGCTCAAATTTTTAGTCTGGTTTTAGGACCGCATGAATTATAGTTTAATTTATAACGTATTATGTATATGGAAGGGGTTGGCCTATATCTAGTGGTAAATTCGTTGACATCTAGCTATGTAGCGACCACTAGCTGGGAGGTATCATGAAACTGGAATGTAGTACATCTGTGTCTATAAACACAGAAACTCAGCGAACAAGTCCTACTAGCATTGAATTGAAGACCTTTCTGCTAAAATATTCATTAGGATATGTTCTGGGCCGCTCGCCAATTTCGCGATTTCGCGAATGGACCCAGGCCATTCGCGAACGGACTGCCCTTTGTATGTATTGACGACTTGCCCGGTCCATTCGCGAATGGCCTGGGCTTACAGGGATCTAAAAAAAAATATGGTAGACTCTCATCAGCCCTAATAGCTTAGGGGAGACACATTGTACACCCAAATAAACACATAATGTCAAGAACAACAAATCATCAGTTCTCACTCGGTCACAAATTGTCACTCGACCACCAGTCAGCCTTGCCCGTTTCATATCAGTTTCATGTCTAGTCTCATTTATGTTTCATGTATGGGATGACGTGGCCTGCCACGTCATCAGGATCTCCTTAGTTTCATATCACGTATCATGTTCTTGTTTCATGTAGTCTGACACGCTACGCGTGTCAGCCCCTTCCCTTTCATGTTTCGGCCATACTATAAGTATCGAGCCATTTCCCCAGTTCTTAGTCTTAGCTCTCTATCCTTCAACTTGTATTTACTACCAAGTACCTACTCTAGTTCCAGTCTTCCCAGTCTTCTAGTCCATGTGCCCTTAGTGTCCCAGCTCTTTAGACATCACCTGCTGTCCCCACTAGAGCAAGGGCTTGTGTACTTTTACACTTTGAAGGATCTACCAGCATGACAGCACCTGGTGTCTCATCACCAACTAGAGAAATCTCCTTCTCTACCCCACCAGCCAAACTCCCTGTCAACAACACCAAGGGCTCTGCCCTTCTCACGGAGAGGGACCTAACCTCTCAAACCAGTCAACACTACCAAGGACTTCGTCCTTCTCACGGAGAGGGACCTAACCTCTCATCCCTACGTCTACCAAATCCTGTCAAGCAGTACCCACTGGAAGCCTACCCAATATTCAGAGACACAGTCCTGAAGAAAAGCAGTCTAAAAAGTGCAGTCACTGAACCACGCCATAACAACTTCGAGTACCCAACACTCGATTCCGTGTTGAGCACCACGAGCAAGATACACACCCACCCAGTCATCAACAAAGGAAGCGAACCCACCGACCAAGCCTCTCCTACTCCTCCAAAATCCAACACAAACTCCTAAATTCAAGTGGCTAAAGCCCTCGAATAAGCCAGCAAAACCCTGTTAAAAGACTCCACCAAGCCTCCACCCAGTCATCAAATTTTTTTTTCTCGTCTTGCTGCATTCAAGCAGCAATACTCGATTTTTTTTTCTCCAATGCTCGGGGACGAGCATTCTCGGAGAGGGACCTAGGGGTGAAGGAAGGCCTCAGCCAACCGAACCTCCAAGCCAAGAAACTAGGATGGAAGCAAGAACTCAACTATGCAAGTACCGTCTTGTGAAGATGAAGCCAGGCGTAGCTACACGAGAGTAAAAGTAGCAGCTGGTTGCATGAAGCAAGGCAGAACGGAACAAAGGAACAAGCATAGCCCAAAGCCAACAGTTCTCCATCCTACAAACTATCAAGTCAATATTTCCCTCGAAGAAGCCAACAAATAGAAAAAAACCCCCACGGGTTCACAAACCTAGAATTTTTGAAATTTTAGTTGCCAGTCACCAACCCACCACTTCACCACCAAGAATCAAAAGCAATAGAAGCAACCAGCGTCACAGTACCTGAGAACGACTATTACTCCTTTCAGGATTCTCCTGTCCGTTGAAACGTGCCCTGTTTCAATCCCGTGTTGAGCCTCTGCGGCAAGATACACATTCCCTGTTTTTTTGAAACACGCCCTGTTTCAATTCCGTGTTGAGTTTCACAACAAGATACACATTCCCCGTCCTTTGAAAACACGCCCTGTTTCAATTCCGTGTTGAGTTTCACAACAAGATACACATTCCCCGTCCTTTGAAACACATCCTGTTTCAATTCCGTGTTGAGCCTCTGTAAAACAAGCAAGATACACATTCCCTATCCTTGAGACGTGTTAAGTCTCATCCCGTGTTGAGCCCCTGTGGCAAGATACACATTTCCTTGTCCGTTGAAACGTGCCCTGTTTCAATTCCGTGTTGAGCCTCTGTAAAACAAGCAAGATACACATTCCCCTGCCCTTGAAACGTACCTTGTTTCAATTCCGTGTTGAGTTTTACAACAAGATACACACAGCCCAGTTCACAATCCAACGTCTATAAAAGACTAAACTCTCGCGCTTCCACGGAACCAGAAAGAAAAGTCTTACGAACCAAAAAGTACTCCAGAAAACCCATTATCCCCCAACATGTCCCAACCTCAGGAAAACACTACTCTCCCCTCCAAGCCAGACGAAGTCAAAAAGTCTGCCAAACACGAGCATGCCTGCATGCACTTCACTGCCTGTTACGATGACGGATGTCTCATACATTACAGCGCTAAAGTAGGAGCCAACTACTTTCCCCAGAAACGCAAAGTCAAGCGTACCAAGAAGCGTCAAGTTAGACGCATATCAGACAGCAACCCTAAAACCAGTTGTTAAGGGACTAACAACCTCGGAGAGGGACCTACTGTCAAGAACGACAAATCATCAGTTCTCACTCGGTCACAAATTGTCACTCGACCACCAGTCAGCCTTGCCCGTTTCATATCAGTTTCATGTCTAGTCTCATTTATGTTTCATGTATGGGATGACGTGGCCTGCCACGTCATCAGGATCTCCTTAGTTTCATATCACGTATCATGTTCTTGTTTCATGTAGTCTGACACGCTACGCGTGTCAGCCCCTTCCCTTTCATGTTTCGGCCATACTATAAGTATCGAGCCATTTCCCCAGTTCTTAGTCTTAGCTCTCTATCCTTCAACTTGTATTTACTACCAAGTACCTACTCTAGTTCCAGTCTTCCCAGTCTTCTAGTCCATGTGCCCTTAGTGTCCCAGCTCTTTAGACATCACCTGCTGTCCCCACTAGAGCAAGGGCTTGTGTACTTTTACACATAATAACTTAGAGCATTTATGTGGTTAATCTCTAGTATATAAACCCTATAATCTTAATTTAGGGGGGCAAGTTGATCTTAATATGTTAATACCAGATCCTAATTATCCTATTTGAGTTAGTATATACCTCTTCAATTGCTAAGCATCCCCAGGTGGTTATAATTGAGAGATAACTCCCAGTACATGGGTACCCATAGGGCACCTAGCTATATAGTATGGCTGATGAGGGTCTAACATTTTTTTTTAGATCCCTGTAAGTCCAGGCCATTCGTCAATGGACCGGGCAAGTCGTCAATACATACAAAGGTCAGTCCGTTCGCGAAATTCGCGAGTGGCCCAGAACAGATACGTGGTTTTAGCTTTCTTGGAGGCTAATAACTGGGTATACATATCTTTTGTCATAATTTGTCGCTAAAATTAGTGTAATGTGATCTTTAGGTTTTTGTGGTAGCCCCTAATTTTGTTCCCATCCTAGATTTTCTGCGTCGCATTGTAGGGTTTGGTGTACTGACTCCTCCGGGCTTGCGTAGTCCTCTTTTCGGGATGGTTTTCTCGGGGACTCGGGGAAGTTTGGTGTGGTTGTCTCACACGAGCCCAAGTACCTTCGAGCTTGCTGGAAAGCCTTTGACAGGTCGGGCGGAATCGGCGTAGATTGGATACCTACGTGTCTATATGAAGCTATTCCAATCCTCCGAGAGATCAGGATGTTTCCGAAGTAGTTTTGGTATTGATGTATGGTCTTTCTATGTAGTTTTTGGGCTAAGTCAACGATCTATACGTGAACAGGTTCTTATTGGGTAAGCGTGCCTGGTTTTATTTCCTCTAATTTTCATTTCTAACTTATTTTCTCATCATTTATAAGTAGAAAGGGGCAAGATATTGTGAGCCGGTGGTAAATGGATACATACCATATCTATATTTTTCCACCGCAGAGACCTATACTATAGCGCCTCGTAAAAACTGATCGTCCGATTGCCTAAATACACCAAAATCGAGTGTTTTCACACCATTACAGGACAGGTATTTATGATTCAAAATTTACAGTGCTAGCAGAGTAGATATATATACTGATGAAGACCTTATGTTTAAGGTAAGAACTCTATATATGAGATATAGGAGTAGTAGTGTAGGCTAGAAGTAGGGTAGGTTGTAAATTTGATTGGAAAATACCAAGACCCCATACAAATCCCAAGTCTTGGCGCTGATTTTGAGATCCACTCTACAGGAACCCCTAGAGCCCACACTACAATGAGCAGTATTTTAGAATGAGTCTAGAAATTAATTTTCCATATGGTTAAGTTCCATTATACATAATTACAAGAGAGTCCCTTGCCTAGTGTAGTGGGGAAAGTGGTTATAATATAGCTGTTTTGAGGGATATTTGGTGTGGTTTTCAATTCGGACGATGACTTATTACGAGGCGCTGTAGCATAGCTATATATTCCTAGTTGAGCCTCAGACTAGTCCGACTCTGGTGTAGTATTCAAATTTCCATTAGTGACTCCTATTTTACTACTAGTGGCCTGTAGTCTGCTACCAGCGGTAACATATACATTCTATACCCGTATTCTTTGCTATAGGGTTGGAGGTAGTGGAGTGTGGTACGGCGCTGGGAGGCTGGGCGTGGCATTGTACTGACACAATGGGGGCTCGGTCCACTTAATTAATGATGGGCCCAGCCCAGTCAAGCCCAAGGATCGAAAGTAAGAACTAATATTCCTCTTGTTACCCTACAGCCCCCTAGAGACACCTAAAAAACCGGTATATATCCTTTGGTCCTACCTTCGAAACAAGCTCCTTCTAATAATCTTTAAGGTGAGCCCAATTAAAGATTTAGCCCGAGCCAATATTTATTACGGCGCAGCCCAGCCCAGCCCAACTAGCAGAAATGCTCTCCCGGCTCAACATGGCCCAAGTATGGTTTGTGGCCATGGCGATCCGGACAGCCTGAGGTACCAGGTACTTATGCCAACGGGTGAGAACACAAAATTAAAATTAAATTAATATTCTGTATGCCATTCATCCACCTGAATAACTGCTTCCACCCAGTCAACAATATGCTGCATCTTGAGGGTTGGTATACAGCTTGTTGATACTGTTGAAATAATAGTTTCTTAATGGTTGTCAAGTAACTGATACCTCGGGCTGTCCGGATCGCCATGGCCACCAACCATACGGCCCGGGAAAGTTCAAATATAGGTTGGCCCATTGGAAGGCCTGTAGGAGAGCAAGCTGGGGAAAGAGCAGACGTATGGGAGAAATGAGTACCATACTCAGACGTTTATTAAATACTTGGGGTGAGATCGTGGTCCTGGCCAACCCCCTAAACGGCAACACGTCACTATATACTCTAAAAAGCGAATACACTGTCTTTATAGTTGTCTTGGTTGTCTTAGGGCTGTGCCATGACAAATCTTTGGTTGTAACCTCACTCCGAATACTTAATAACGCCTGAGTAGAACTTGAGAAAATTCGTTCCGCTGCAACAGAGGTACTTTGCACCAAACCTGTAAAATTGACGTCTAGAACACCAAAAAGGCTGCTACTCTTTGGATAAGACAGCTGTAATCCCTGCTGAAGCGGAATGAATTCTCTCAAATACTACGGTATTGGGAGTGGCATGGTGCTGGTCCTGGCGCTGGGATCTGGAGGGAGTATGGAGCGAGTGGGAGAGGGGTGTGAGAGATCTTACGGGAATGTCAGAGGTTTACTTGGGCCGACCTAGTCCTAGAATTAGCTTGGCCTAGCTCGGACTATATAATAAAAGCAGTGATCCGGGCTAGACCAGACTAAATAACCATGGCCCGGGCTGGCGTTTGTGGAGTGGACTGCTGTTGCGTACTATACGAGACAGTGCCAAGTCTATAATTTTATATGGTACAGTCTTAGGTAGAATTAATGTAGAAATACGTCACCCAAGGCTCAGAGTGCCCTGAACGAAGTGAAAGGGCTATGGGGTGCAAGGCCTAGCGGACCTTTGGTTCACTGCCCACACCCGGCCGATAGACCCAGATAGCAACCCCTCTCAACCTACCTGGGCTTGGTGAACCCTAACCCAATATTAAACAGTATACTGGTAGAGTATGGTATCGGGGTCGGTCTCGGTCGCGCAGCGGCCCCTCAGGCGAGCGAGGAGCTAGTAACTGGAGCAATTGATACAATACTGAAAGCTTCATTCGTTGGTCAGGTCGCTTCGTTCAGGGCATGCGACCCCTCAAATGGCACTGGGCAATGGGGACAATGATCACGGCCCACGGCGGGGGGGTCGTCTCCAGTCTGATTGGCGTTCGGTACCCTCAACGAAGACTCTACTCGCCAAAAAACAAAATCTATCGCCCAAGTACGGGTTACAACTAGGCTCCTATATTACTAGGGGTAGGTGTTCAGGGCATGGGTTTTAGGATTAAGCCTTGCTAAGGACGAAGGGTGTGAAAGAGAGAAGACACTCTTCCTCCTTCGGTGTCTTGATCTAGAGAAATATAATTTTCCAAAATCGACTCTTATAATACAATCTGAGGAATTAAATTAGTGTGGGGGTAGAATGTGAATGCTCCGGAACAAGTAATGGTACATATGTGACAACACCAGCCACCTACTATTCAGCCCCAGATCGGCTCGATCCGTTCCCGTCCACAGCTCCAACCAGCAACTGGCATTTGTGCCCTTTAAAGCGGGAGCAACCGGTCTGACACTTCTCCCCCCACCCGAAACTCTTCACAACAAAAATGTCTACGACAGAAATGAACCCGTTAACCGATGATTCGGATACCGTCGGTGTTTCACAGTGCCACCACCAAAGTCTTATCCCGCTAACCTCTTTGACATAGGACTTCTCCGATATAGGCACTGGCAGTTCGTTCGTTCCCGATACCTGTGCTTTGTGTGCTTTAGCTGTATGTATAGTATTAACGAGTGGGGTAAAGGATATACTCTACAGAGTCACTCACATCGTCTATATATGAGTAATTTTCGCTGATCTCCCATTGAGCCTTACGATTGTAGCTTACCCTGGTGTAGCTATAGATATCAGAATGGGCGTCGCTACCACGCTTATAAGGAAGGGTACAATCTTCTTCCTCGTAAATTCGTAGTCAACATTCACTTCTAACCCGTGTGTTGTTAAAAGACAATATTTGCTCCCAAACGACGAGGTAACCCCCTGTGCTCACCTTCTATCATATTAGCTCGACTAATTTCTCCCAGCGCGAACAAGACAGGTCCTTCTATACCCCTTACCCGCAATTGCTACCACTAACCTCAAAAGACTCGATATTGTCCACCATGTCTATTCCCTTGCCTTCAACGGAAAGCTCCACCTCGCCCCCATCGATTCTCATCCCCAAAATATTCTTGATATTGGTACCGGAACCGGAATATGGGCCATTGACGTCGCTGAGTCTGCTCCCTACTACTGTTACCCAGTGTCGGCCTACTGACATTACTGACACCACAGACTCTACCCCTCCGCCCGTGTCGTCGGTACGGATCTCAGCCCCATCCAGCCGTCTTGGTATGTTGCACTTCTGACCTCCAACCTCCTCCCCTCGTTTTCACTTTTGTTTAACGTGTGTATGAAGGGTCCCACCCAACGTTGATTTCCAGATCGACGACGCGGAAATGCCATGGACGTTCAAGCCCAACCACTTTGACCTAATCCATATCCGAAATCTTGCTGGTGGTATTACAAACTGGAAACACATTGTCAACTCCGCATTCGAGTATGTACCCCTTGGTAACCCCGGCACCACTAGCTAACTTTGGGCTACGTAGGCATTGCCGTCCCGGCGGCTGGGTGGAGTTTCTTGAGTATGAGATGGCCCTCACCTCCGATGATGGCACCGTCAAGTCTGAAATGCCACTGTACCAATTTTACGAAATGGTTTCTACTGCATCTATCCAAGCTGGTATGTATCTATTTTTCCTGGCTAACACTTACCCCTCCCCCCCCCCCCCCAAACCCCCACACATCTGACTAGCCTCATGATGGATACAGGCCGCGATTTCCGCATAGCCAATACGCTCAAACCTCTCCTCGACGAAGCTGGCTTCAAAACGATCACGCACATCCCCTATAAGATTCCACTTGGTGCCTGGCCGGCTGACAAGCGCCAGCGGGAGATTGGTGCCTTCGTGTTACTGAGTGCGCAGACTGGGTATGAAGCCTTCGGGCTAAAGGTGTTTACCGATGTCCTGGGCATGTCTGTTGATGAAGCGAAGGAGTTTCTGAAGCAGGTAGTGGCCCAGGCAGGGAATAGAAAGATCCACGGGTATACTTACCAGTGAGTGTGCCCTACTATTATCATAGGAGACGGATCTAATCTAACTCTGGTAGTCATGTTTACTATGCGCAAAAGCCAATGGAAGAGTATTAATGGTGAGTTTAGGGGGGGCGTGCTATAACCTACTACTTGTACATACAGAATACACCTGTATCAGCAATGCAGTGTACGAAGGCTGTCGGAAAGTGATGTATATTTCGAAAGACTGTTATTTTTCAGCAATCATATAATCGATAGATGTGACGAATAGCATGGAGGTCAATTAGAGTGTGTAGGATTTATTTCTATTAAGAGACCGCAGCATTAAATATTGTTGTTAATTTTGCTTGAGAATCCTGGCATTGGAATTGGTCATGCCATGCTATATTTTGCTTAATTTATACATATCTCTATAAAGAAAAACTAGTTATTATATCCTCAGGATAATGGATCAAGGCCTCCATTAAAGTTTACATAGATTGTGAACTTTTGTTTGTTGTAAAATTCAGATGTTTGGTATTTGCATTACCTTCCGGTGCCCTTCGTACATCTGTCTTTAGCAATACCACTACTAAACCCTCAAAGTGTACTTCTATAACTTATATTAAGTGGTTGAAACTCAAGATTTCTACTGCAACTCGGCTTCCTCTTCATAACTACCCCCCCCCCCCTCTCTCCCCCTAGAAATCTATTCTAAATATTTTCAATGATGTGGGCTAGAACGCTAAGTTAGATAACCCTTATGGCTTTGAGAATCACGCCGATCTCTTTAAATGGTATAACGTTCTATATGGAGGTCTGAGGGCAAATGGCAGGTACGACTCGGGTGGAATGTTAACCCTAACATGATACCTTGAGTAGCAGGCCCGGAATGTGTTAACCTCATAGGTCGCGTTTAGCTTAGCTCGAGACTTACCCTCAAGCTGACTCTCTAAAGTGGCTTGAAAAGGCTTGATGTTCGATGTGATTGGTTAGAATTACTGCTACAAATCAATGTCAAGTCCTGGCTGGTTTTGTTTCTGATACCAGCCTAGGCGCTTCGTTTTTATTGGCTATTTAATTCTAAACTATTTTCCCTAGCCACCACAAAGGGAAGTGCACCTTTTACCAGAAAAATGGAAATTTTTAGAGAAACAAAGTACGTAGCTCGGCTATAGGAGGGTTAGGTGTGGAGAGGCTGTGTAAGTACATAAGACGATCAAGCCGCCTCAGTGGAGTCTTCACAAATATATCTATGTACCTTTTTAGAATTGTAAAATATGAAGCATGTTGTATAGTGGTGCGAAAAAGCCTGATTTTGATGTGTTTAGGCGTTTGGACGATAATTTATGATCGAGAACTATAGTAGTAGTACTCGGTAATATCCACACCTAGTAACTCGCCGGATAATACAGTGTCAGTCTTGACCCACCCAGCGGTAGCGCATAATAATACGATTCTATTCTACTACTAACAACGTACCGGATAGTATAGCTATGTTTAACGAAACTACGTTACACGAAACTTCTCTTTCCCCTATCAACCCGGTGAAAAATGCTGCCCCCCTCAAAGTGACGGCGGCTCAATGTATAGTAGCTTATGAAAAAGAGTAGAAGCCTGAGTCTAGCCGTAGAATTGTGGCCCCCACGGAAAAGGGGCAGCTTCACCGGGTTATAGGATATAAACTATACTATAATTTTACCTCTATAGATAAAAAGTATAGCAAAAAAAGGCAAGATGAAAGTTATTGTGACCCTCTGGGACTCTTGGTTTTCTGGCGGTAGGATATAATTTGTTACTGGGCTTCCTGAGACCATCATTAGTGATTTTATTAAAGGTATTAAGAGCATGGTTACACTAGGGTTGCCCTTGGCTCTGGTCACCTATGCATACTCTCCAAGTATAGCGTCACAAAACATATCTTACCAAAGACTAAGTATACGGGTTTAGGGTTCTTTATACGGCATCGGGGGTGGGATTAGAGGTGGTAAAGACATATTTTTTGGGCTGATGAGGTTATTACCGTGAATAACCCAAACCTGAATTTTTTAAAAAAGACTATCTAGATACTGCTAGCTAATATTCAGATAATTAGAGCGATTGTGGAAGCGATGGCAAGGCTAGGCTATAAGAGTTTGAGATTATGAAATTTCCTCTGGCTAATTATCCTGATGTTGAAGCCATAGAAATGATAGGAGTCTAGAGGACCTTTAATAGTAAGTAGTAGAGATGCCTGCATAATAAATTTCTCGGGACTATATGGTAGTGTTTTCCATGGGGATATGGATATTATTTTAAATACTGATTTAGGGCTCTAGATCCTAGAGCTAAATTGCTCAATATTTAGCTTTGTTTTATTATTTCCTAAGTTCTCCATACAAAGTAATTAGGTGAGATCATAGGCTAGGAGGATTTCTTAGTGAACTATAGGCCAAATACTTTTGCCGGGAATAGAAGTGTTCCAAAGGACAAATTATGTTAATCATCAAATAATATCAAAGTACTTGATTGGCGGAGTCGGCGCGGTATGGTTGATAATATGAATTGGTAGATATAAGGAGGTTTACTGATCATTCCGATCTAAGATAATTTAATCTCGCTTATCATTACGGGCCCTGCAACACTGATGGAGAGCTTAACTCAACGTTCCTTTACGACTCATGCACCAACACAGGCGTGCATTTAGATCTCGCACATAAGCGAGCCGCCATCAGTACTTCATACTTCGTACTCGTAATGCCCTGACGTTTCCGGAATGGACTGCTATTGCATATCATACAAAATCGTAGACTTGGCATAGTTTTCTATGGTATGCAATAGCAGTCCATTCCGGAAACGTCAGGGCATTACGAGTAGTTAGATATGCGGGTAGGGCGCAGAACATAAATATTCAAGATGAGGCCTGGCCTGAGTTTTTGCTTAGTATTCGCTGTGGCTTGGGGTGAGATTTCATTCAGGTGAGGTTTTAGCGATAGGCGGGGTGTTGTAGCCAATACGTACTCTAGCATAAATATTCGCTAGTCGCTGTAGAGAATCGTTCATGGTGAGTACCATGGTAACAGAGAAGGGGGGTTTGAGGGCAACCGAAAGTGTGAACTATTTGCCAATAGGTCATGCACATTACTCCCGGTCGTAGCGGGTCGAATGCACCCAGATAATACGGTACCCACCTTCCGCTGTGGAAGATCTCTCCCATGGGGTCGACTAGGCCCATGCTCTATGATGCACATACCCAGTCCGCTTTAGAATCATCGTTCTCGAATGGGATGCCGTAATATCTCGGCGATACCCGAATACGACTGTGCGTGGAGAGCTGTTTTATGAGTGGCTAGGCTGGAATCAACACCTACTCACTGGTCCTAAATTATTCACTTACGGCTATATTAGAGTATCTCCGTGATTTTACGGCGCGCCTACCATTTCAGGCTAGCTGTACCTTGGGCGTGTTCCAATCGATTATAAGTATTTAGAATTTGCCCCGTTATGCATCCTGTCACACAAAGAAATCCGTGGTGTTGATATACTGTATAAAGCCTATCATCCTTAGTGCATACAATATGGCGCTGATCGGGTGAAAGACATAGTTGTGGTCTAATTAATTAATGGGCTTTTTATTATCTCATTGACTCTACAAAGGTAGTCCAGGTAGCAGCCCTGCCAGTCTCCGGCATGCTGTATGAAGCTTTAGGAATAGCAAGTACCCAGATATTATTATAAAATATACTAGACAGAGATGGTTTCTAGTAGCTCTATAACTTAATTTACATGTTGAGATTTATATTTTAGGTTCTTTTGGCCTGTCTGGGATATTCTACAATCTCTGCGCTGGCGAATGGTTTAAGTACCCAATTGATATATTTTCTCGATGCCTTGCTGAAATAATGAACTGTCGGATTAGCTACTAGAGCTCCAGAACTCTGAATATGCACGAATGAATATCCTGAATACCCCTCTCGCTACAATGGTGCTCATCAGCTGCTATCACTTATATTTTCTTATCTCTTAAACCGTCACACACAACCGTTTGAGACCGGTCTTTCAATGATATACCCCAACCACAACACCTCCAGATATTATAGAAATCATGCTAGAAAATTTATACTACATAACCCAAACCATTATGATTATAAATTCGATAGGTTATATAGCTAGTGGTTGGGTAGCAAGGCTGGAAGATCGGGGGTTGTGGCAAAGACCGGTCCCGGGACCGTTGACGGTCTAAGGGATAGTGTGTTGGCTGAGACAATGGAGCGGCTGATGCCAGCAAACTGTTTAAATTACGATCTTGAAAAGGCCCTACATCGACTGCTTATGACATAGATCACATGTCTGTTTCATGAATGAGCAAATCATGATTTTATATATATGGCCTAATCATCTGTGTCGTATTCACCGCTGGGAGGAGTATCAAATAACGCCTGTGACGATATAGTGTATTTATAAGTGAAAATTTTCAATGTGTGGGTTAGGTCAAATCAGAAGCGATTCTAACAACGCACACCTTTAGGTTCTTGCACCCTTTGAGTACTCAGGACAGGCATTCAAAAGCTGAACTTGCAGATCTGATTCACATAAACTACTCATAAACCACTGAGGTTCTTAGTGTGGACTGCCATTGCATGCCATAGAAAACTGCACCAAGTCATAGTGTGCTCGCTAGAGTTGTCGACTCCAATAAAATCCTTGCTCCCACTACTCATAAATGACTGAAGATCTTAGAATGGACTGCTACTGCATACCATACACAATCATGGACTTGGCGTAGTTTTATGCGGTACGCAATGAGGTCTGTTCTAAAGCGTCAGTCGTTTACAAGTAGTTGCATGTTCAGTTATTTATACCTACTACGAGCGGGGATTATTCCGGTGGGAGTTACTATCTGGTCACTCGGGATAGGCAATACGTCTAGGGAAGTGCAAGTATTGCTTTCACCAATGGGCATATGGGTCGGGATACAACGAATATTTTGACCGGTCTTAATGCTAGAGCTTCGATGGAAGCCTAGTTTATAAACCCACCAACTGTATGAGCTTTACCCACCGATTAGTACAAGTCATATCCCCCTCTTTGCACAGGCTTAACATGCGTAGGGTTGAGATCGATTGGGTATAGTCCCACTGCGCATTCACGATCCATCGGTAGAATTTTCTCAATCTGGGCTCTATTCTGCGGGGGTAACTTCATGCATGCGGGGGGTAGAATGCGCATATCATAGGGAAGTGAGATTTGGGGTTGTGTATTCAATAATTTATATAAATGAGGCCTGTAATTTCCTAGTAGCTTAACAGATATACGGCAGACTTCCTCACAGTACTCAATCTCTTCAAATATACCGTCCAATACCTATAAATAACGTACCCGACTCTACCCTCGACATGGCCAACTGGCTCTGGTCTCTGAGTGTAAGGTCTCTGGTCAGCTTTATCTGCTTCTGTCTGCTCCTTTTCATCGTCAATGTAGCCATAATCCTCAGCTGTAGTAGGGATGGTTGCCATGTCTTCGGAGAGAGCACCGATGGAAGTATACCCCGTCTATCAGACTTTGTATATAGTCAGTTCCCCTTGATACTTAGCGTGGGCCTCGGTTTTCTCTGGATCTTGCCACATCACAACATAGTCCGACTCGAGCCCTACTACCGGATGAGCACCAAGGACGGAGCAAAGGCTTCAGACTCGCTGTTCCTAGAATATCCATATGATATTGGCCTTTTCGTGCCTTTTAAGTCTCTATGGAAGAAGTAAGCAACCACTGACGAAAGGGGACTCCCAGATACTAATTGGGGTGTATAGACACTTTGTTGTAGCGATCTCATCTGCGATCCTGTTCTTGATGAATATCCTCGTCATCCCCGTTATTCCTAGTATTTTTGACATTACGGTGGTCATGGCGGCATCCACGGGGAAGGTAACACCGGCTTCATTCGAGATTGCCAACCGCACCATACCTACAGACTTTACGTACTCCGCGTATGATTACGCATGGCACAATGGAATTTTGCCCCGATTGATAACAGAACAGTACGCAATTCTTCCGCTGGAGCCGGAAGGATACAAATTCACTACGAACGAGGACTGGCGAGTTGATTCAAAACTTTTCGAGGCGGAGCTCCAATGTGTCGGTGCGCGACCACCAGTAATCGGGTATGTTAATAGCTTGCTTACATTGAATATTACGTCTATGGATGGACGCGAGGTACATCTTTGCGATGCGGGAGGACTGGAGCAGGGCCGTGCCGTTCTCAGCAGTGACTGCGATGGGTATACGGGTTTTATTACTCCATGGACAAGCATTTCATTGCAGTTGGGCAATGGGGATGCCTCATCCTACATGTTCGCCTGGGCGTCTGGACCGTCTTCCCCTCCGGATATCACTCCCAACTTTAGATTCCCTGCGCCGATGAACATCACAGCCATATTCTGTAAACCCTTGTACTATAGCCAAAATGTCAATACGACTATTAGGATGCCATCTGGAAAGGTCCTTGGCGTCACTCGGTCCGGGCAACGGAAGAAAATTCCTAGTCCTCTTGGCTTCGATGATATTCTTAGTGGATATGACGAAAGGAATTTCACGAACGAACTGCTCGTCCAGGGAATTCCAGAGCTATCCCAGATTCCAGTTCGTTTTGGGTACCCACTTGGGGAAGCAGCAAGTGTTAGAACTGACCTCCTGGCACGGTTTGGATCTAGTAGTGCGCCCATCCAGACTGTTAATTTGGGGCGTTCAAGCACTAGCAGCGTCTTCATGACACGGATGAATTCTATTTCAGCTTTTTCGCTGTCTGGATACAAGAATGATACTCTTTACGAGTTGTTGGAAGAACGGACACTGGAGGAAACACACAGGAGGGCCCTGAAATTGTTCTTTGCATTTGCAGTTGCAAGGGTTATTGCCGATGAGCGGAAAGTTCCAACGGTCATTATCAAGGTGAATAGAGGCTGGGCGCTGGCTGGGGCAACAGGGTTGACTTTTGTCATGTTACTGACTACGTTGCTCGTGATTCTCATCAAACGACGCCCGCTGAACCTAGACCGAGAGCCAGATAGTTTAGCAGCATCATTGCAACTGCTTTCCAATAGCGAAGTACTTTGTAAGTTGATGGAATGGGCTGAATATAAATCTCTTAGGCAATTTTCTCAAGAGATCAATGGTAAATACTACTTTAAGTTAGAGCTAGTTGACGAACAGGGGCCGAAGGTGAAAGTTATGAGTGCCACGGATGGGACTGAGGTGGGGGCCAATGATCCAGTTCCCTTGGTTCCGGTCAACAAGGATTTGCAGGGAAAACAGTGGACGTGTACATCTATCATCGGGGCAGTCTCCCTTGTTTGTTTGCCGCTTGTGCTTGTGTTATTGATCATCTCCTTTGTGGCTTCACAAAAAAACGGTGGTGAGTGATTCAATACTCGTTTATTCAGCTCATTCCTATTTTCCCGATCCTCTCATATTCCCTACCCACCCTAAAATTCTCATGTCTGTTATCTTGATCTTCTCATCTCATATATTGGCAGGTGACTGACTGTATGTCCCCTACCAGGAATATCTATCCCTGATGGCCCTAACACCTTCCGTTCAAAGCTCCTCTATAGCTACCTCCCTATAACAATAGGTAGTGCTATTGAGCCTATATTGATCACTCTCGGCGCGAACTACTGCATGGCAGGTCCCTATAGAGCCCTTAAAACTAAAAAAGCCACCTTTTTCGAATCCCTCGCCGTCAAGTTTGACAGGCTTCCTCCTCACTTCCAGATAGTTAGCTCGTTCAGACACAGAGAATACGCCCTTGCAGCACTATCTTTAGCCATTTTACTTTCAAACATTTTCCCCATTACCCTTGCTGGTCTCTACTACCCTACTCCCTATACCCCACAGATCCCCAGGTCCCACAGTATCCTTAGGAACTTTACCTCTCCTAGAGAGGAGATGTATATCCATCTGGGAAAGAATATTACCAGCCCCTACTCCCTGACCTGGACCACCCGGGATTTCTATATCGACCCTCCGTACGAGGTGGCCCCGGGGGGCGAGGGTCATTACAGCACCACCGGTTTTGGTATAGACATTTCATGTACCTCTATGCCCGATAGCCTCATCACCTTCCCATGCAGCCCGCAATATAACAACTCCACATCCCCAATCTGTACCGATTATAGTCATTGGGAAAACTTTCTCAGCGTCGAGAACCACTGTGGGAACGACGAACGGATCGGCATGGTGTGGAATGGGACCTGTACCGACAATATCATAGCTATGGAGACCTGCAATGATCGAATCTTTCCTATCTGGGTTGAGAATAAAAGATATACCGTTAATCCTCCTGGTCCTGTCGACTCCTACCACGCTGTTGTGCTGAATTGCTCGGTGGTGGACCGGATCGTGAACCTGCAGGCTACTGTGAAAGGCGGACAAGTACTCTCTATAACAAATGCGCACCCCCTTGAGAAGCGGCAGATCTTGTCGCATTACCCCACAAGTCCAAACACCATTACCCCTCTCTCCCGATCCTTTGTTGAGGTCCTCCGCCAGGGCCTGAACAAGGAACTAATCACGACCGGCAACCACATGATGACACGCATCAACAACCTTATGTCGATGCTAGACGAACGGGTAGCTAGGGGGAACGATACACATGTGCCGGATGGGAAAGCTGCGGCAGCTGCCTTTGAGACGGTGATACGAGCCTTATTCGCGGTCCGAGTAAGGATGAATGCAGGGGAGATATTTGGAGCAGGGCTGGACCAGGAGGGATTTGGAGAGGTATATAGAATGCATGTCGGTAAGGAAAATTTTGCGGTGGCAATGGTTGTAGTACTATTCTCGTGTGTGGTGGTTGGAGTCTTGTTCTGTGGATTACATGGGGTAGTCCAGGGGCATTTACCGTATACACTTGCTGGTGTATTTTCGCATCTGTACCAGAGCAATGCAATGGTGGATATTAAGACGTTGAGAGGAACGGAGAAAAAGAATAGAAAGGCGAAGTGTGGAGGCACGGGGATAAAATATGCCTATGGGGAGGATGGAGCTCACTACGGGGTATACAGGGTAGAGGAAGGGGGGGAGGTACTGAAGGATCAGTCATCGAAAGATCAAGCATCAGATGAGGGTGAGAAGATGCCTGAAGTGAGAGTACAGGAAGCTTGTTAAATGTCGGCGATTAGGAGTACAATATCGGTTTTATTGGTTTTGGCTGAATATATCGCTCTTTGGTTATCAGATAGTTTTGACATTTTATGTGAATAAAGGAAGATATCAGATGGTTGTAATGAGATGAGAAGTACCAATATTGTTTATATATGGCCAGTTGCGCACCCGCCCTGATCATGATGATGATTATTCATAAGTACATGGAGCCCTAGGGTAAGGTACTCGCACCACACACTAAAGCTAGCAAGCAATAAAACAACAAAAATAGAAATAAAACACAAAATACAATAAAAACTCGCAAAATAAATCATTCTTCACTTGCAACGTCTTCCCATAAATCACCCCCCCCCACTCGTCTTCTTTCCCTTCCTCGTCTCTACTGTCCGCTGCTTCCACCTCTCCTCTTTCTCTCCTGTGCCTTTTCCTTTTCCTTTTAAACTCTCGCCACACTAGTGCTCTCCACGTCCAATTCTTTAGGTCATCCGGGTACAGAATGTCCTCAAGGGTAAGCTGTCTATCGGCCTCTAGCACGTTTGAGATAATCCTCCTTCTGGCTTCTGTGAAGGGACACTCAATAAGAACGTGTTTGACCGATTCTACGGGGGCTCCGCACTCGCACTGCACCCGCCCTGATCAAGCGGGAAGCTCTCACATACAATAACTGCGTATTAACTCATCTTAGGGTCATTCACATGCTTGAGTTACCTTCCCCAGTAAAGGAAATGTGGAGAAAGTTAAAGGATATTGGCTGAGATGGCGGTTTTCGTGTTGTCCCTGGGGCAAATTTACAAATATAGAATACTTCGCAGGTGTTAGTAGTGAGGTTGATTGCTCCCTCTATGCTGCCTTCCGATATCGTAGCACAAGGAAATTGTTTTGAATACCGCTATTGACCTTAACCCAGTTATAACCAGATTTGTGCTGTTTAGGCAAGTTTTTGGCAAATACGAGCCAACATTATCATTGGTTTAGTCAGACTCTTTTACGCAAGAGTCTATTATTGTTAAATTTAGTTCCCTTCTAGAAGGAGAATCAGGGGCACGTCACGGAAGGTGTTGCTCTAGACTTACTATAAAGCTAGATAAATGGAGTGTAGCCGAACGTGAATGTCAAAAATGCCCACTTGGAAACAAAAGATATATACTTTCTAGGATTTTCCGTCGATTGCCGAGAGCTCGCATCCCACTATGATAATTGGCTGCCGCCTAGGACCAAACGATTCTCGCTCGGGGGCAGAGGAAACAGTTTACCTCTGGCATTTAGGACTCTGGATGCCAGGGTTAGATGCAATGGTCTCTAAATAATGATTCATGAATTACCCGTAAAAACACCGAACCGGTACTCTGCAAGGCTCCATAGATAATATTAGCCTCTGACCTCTAACTATGTCATCTGAGGGTTGCTATAGGAGCGTCCATGGGCTTAATTTATTTTCACTTTTTGAAATCTGGCAACATCAAAGTTCCAAAATATATATTTGATGCTGAACAGAGGCAATAAGAGATTCTACAAGTACTGATTACTGGTGTTGCCAAATTAAAGTTACGTTATTTAATTAAGAATCAGTAGACATCTAGTCCTTCGCTTAGCATCTATATGGTCTGTACACACTCTCATTGCACTCCTTTTCACCTATAGAACTTTCAGGTTGTTAGATTTGAGTAAGAAACCAATATGTCCTAGCCCCCCCTATATAAAAACCCCTAGGTTAACATTAGTACAGGATTTTTCAGCAGAGGAATAGAAAGTTTCTTGATTAGGCAGCGAACTTTAGTGCGGTATCATGAGAAATTTAAATCCGAGACACCCCCGCTATTTGCTAGAGGACGGGTAGAATAACTCTGGCCCTGCAGTTTTAACCCAAACGCAAACATCGTAGACTTATTTCCATAAAGCATATCTTTCCCCTGGGGTAAGTGAATCCCGGTAAGGCTTGGTATGACAGGAGTGGATTAATCACTAAGTTTATTTCAACCTCTGAGTGTAACCCCCCAATGACACAATCCTTGGCACAAGGAAATTCCTGGTCGGTGTAGTAGTCACAAGAGCGTACTATTACTAAATACTGAGAACTAGACTTCTATAGGGCAGGTATATGCGTACGCTACAAACTAGAGCCAACGCGGTCACTGCTATATATATTGTCATATTCACCTTCTCGTGTAAGCTTGCATCTTTTAGTTCTTGGCTGCCCCAAGTATTCCTGAATTCATTTTAGACTGAGGCTTCGTTAATAGCGTATATACTTGTAAGTATAAGTTATTATTTCTGTCTTAGAAGTCTGTGAAAGGGAGCTTTTCCTCATGGAATTCGCTCTAGTAGGTAAAGTCCCATAGCATCTCGAACAAGACCGTGTTGTGGGTATTGGCCATGGGCCCAGTGATAGGCTAAGTGAATGTCGAACTGGCTTTTCTTGGTCAGGCTCTAAATAAACTCATAGAACTAAGAAAGAAACAATTATTCAACGCTACTTAGTATAACTAGACTTTATTAAAAGAGATATCTAGAAAACATCACCATATAAGAGTACTATCCTTTACAGCACAGAAATAGGGAAACCCTAACCCTGGACTTTATATTCCAATATCGATCTAAGCCAATTAATAACACCCACGACACAACCTCGTGTGGTATTACGGTATGCCTATCAATTAGTGAGAGTGAGACTCGATCTTCTACCGTATAATCTTGGATACGTCGAAATAGCCTGGTATAGGTGGGATTAGATACTTAAACGAAAACAACTATGTTAGGGGGCCGAATGACGGATTCAAGTAGAATTTGTGATTATACCCGAGGTTATGAGGTAGCACTTATTGCTTTCCTTAATGACCACGATAGTCTATTTTGAAGGCTCACATTATGGTGTAAAGGACTGCTATAGTTTGCTGAATATAGTCGCTTTCGAGTCTATAGCAACATTACTACGGAAATCATGGTTAGAGACCGGTTCTGTAACGGGTAATCACTACGTGGATCTACTCGAAGACGTTAAAGGCCAATCAAAGCTCTCAGCCTAGAGTGGCGCACCCCCGCATCAACTCTGCCGCAAGCTATATATCTTTTGGCAAAAGCCAACATATCGCTAAAGCCTTCTCGTCTAAGAGGGGTTTGTTTTACCCTATTGGTGCATTTTAACTTATTCTACTCGCAACAGACACTTACTCGCCGGAAAACAAAGTCTGTTCGGTTGGGTACATACAAGAAATGAATTCTACACCCAAAAAGAAATACCATCAACAAACCTTGTTATCCCCATCCATATAAGTAAATCCTACTACTATCCTATGAAGCTTTCCTATTTCTTTAGTTCTAACGCCCGCTGTAATGATCCCTAGCTGTAAAGGTGGACTGTGTTGCTTAGTACCAAACCGAACAGACTTTATTTTTCGGCTAGTAGTACCCTGGTTTCTCAATCTTTGCCGTGTGCTGTAACATATCAATGACAACTATGAGGGGCCTGCTCTCAAGGTAAGACATATCTATCTGCTATGCTGTTTCTCTAACTGGTACGATCTTTAAGATCGCGCACAGTGTCGATCTTCGCTACAGCATACGGGTCAGTGAACAGGGTCCTATAGTCAGTGCAGTTACAGTCGTTGACGGGTGATCGCCAGCACGAGGTAACAAACTGCTAGATGCTTCTAGCCAATAGGGTCGTTAATATTTGCTAGGAACTTGGAAAGGCTGTACTCAAATGTATTATCACTCAGGGTTCGCCACCACCCCGTGAACTGTACTAGGGTGTGAACAAAAGCGATCAGAACTCGACACCGATAGGCTCAAATATCGCGTGCGCCACATTATTGAGCCAATAGTACACCTAAGAAATCCAGGCTTTGTATGGGGGGGGAAATCATCAGAACCTTTCTAGTATTCCTGTTTAGAAGACAGAAAATAAAATTTAAAAACCCCTAGGAAATTTCCATAGTATTGTACTTCCTCTAGATATTTTTTGTAAATGTTTCAGGTCTCTAACCTGGAATTTTTGTAGAAAATAGTATAAATTAGGTCAAATTTTGTGATATGAAGGTGGGAAATCTTCTTGGGGCACAGTTGATATAAACCCAAAAGGAGGCCAGTGTGGCACCCCCAGGCCAACCACAACCCTCCACTAGCGGTCTGCCCAACTGGAGGCAGTTCTGATCACTTACCCTCATAACCTAGTACTCGGGGGTATGCTTAAGTACCGAGAACCAGATTCTCATATACTCAAAATTTGCTTGCGCCACATATAGGGGACAATAGAGCCCTTGCGATACCCATTTGTATGGGGAGAAAGATACCAAGACCTTTCTCTATACCTCCTTTAAAAATCAAACAGATACAAAAGAAATACAAAAAAATGACTATGAATGTGCTCTCCATTTGCTTCATGCTAGCAGTGGTTTAAAGGCTTTGCTTGATGGTTTGTGTTGAGAAAGTCCGGGAGAGTAATATTATTCAATAAAAACTCACCTCTTTCAATACCATAGCACTTACTAGAATGAGTACCATCAATTCTTGGGTATTGCTTGTGCTTACTGTCACCTGTATGGTTGCTCCTCCACTCCAGAATGCCACTATCACAACCACCACGACTTCACTACAAATAGCACGAATACCGGTTACATACAACGTGGGGTGGACGAGATTGGGCGCGGTGCGTTTGACATTATCCTAACCTCAGCGACTATATTTGTATTCTGCATTTGGACTCCGATCCATCTAGATATCACCCCCTGTGTACCAGGTTGGTACCGAGCCTTATGAAAGCTCACCTGGATGTTAATTATGATTATCATCCCTGAAGCCACCATTATATGTGCTTATAGCGAGCGGTGAGAGGTAAGAAATCTTAAGGACGGATAGGACAGAATATTTCCTGAGAAAAAGAATACTTTTGGAATGAAAGAGGCATTTCTTGTGGTGATGGGAGAGTTCACTATTGATGAGTCCGAGGCCTAAAAGCATGCGAGAAGGTTTGTATCCTACACGAGCACATTGACATCTAAGGGGCTCAGGGATTTCCTGAAGGAAAACTACATAGACGAGAATACCTTTGGGATGAGATTAACCGATTCGGCTTCCTCACACATTTTGCTTCGCGCCTGGTACTGGCTACAATTAATGTTGCTCGAGGTTCACATTGCTAGACAAGTTCTGAGCGCGATAGTAGCCTGGAGCTGTTGGTGAGAAATCTTTGGAAGTCAACGAGCCGATCTACATCCCCTTAAATAATCAGGGGGGGGAACTACCAGTTCAAGCGCCCCCCCCCCCCGCCTTCTGATGAAATATCACCTGTAGTCAATGAACCGACATACAACCCCCGTGCCATCGACTCACATTCAGCCCCAAACGCCCACGAGACAAAAACCGCCCACTTAGTTGAGGTGTCCTCAGCCTCGAGTGGCAGACCTCCAGGAACGTCCAATACCAAAACCCTCATCCAAGCGGGCCCCCGGGGTTCTGTAACCAGGAAAGAATCCATCGAAACGGGCAAAAAGCATGACGGGATTTATTTTGTATCACTAGAAGTAGTTTATCAGGTCCCATCACAATAATAGCGATAGGATGCTATGAAATTACAAAGTACACCGATATGAGCAAAGATTCGACAGGGGCGGGGCAATGGGGAAAGTAGTCGAGGTATTGATAATCTTTATCACCGGTGTCCTTCATGCGTCTATGTGGAATTTCGATTTCCCGACCATGGTGGAGAATATTCTCTGGAAGATATCATCGATAGGAATAGATACCCACTCATAGTTGTATCACCCATTTCAATTAGTATAGGGTTTATAGAGCGTGTAATTAAGGCTATTCCTAAGCTACAATCTCTGGTTACGAAGTTTTTTAGAAATATATGGGATATCGTCGTAATACAGTCGAGGGTTTTCGTACCGAAACTAAGTACATAGTCCTTATCTGGCCGTAAGAAATAGGTATATATAACGGCTGTAGACTGATAAAGTGTGCTCGGTTAACAAACTTTATGACCTAAGTAGGTTAATGATAAACTGATTGTAATACATAGTGATGGTAACTAAATTACTTTTCGGTCTTCAGCCCCTATGATCGCATCAATGATAACCTAGATAGCTCTAGATTACAAAGATTCCCATTGTCTAATAGATACCTGTGGGTATTTTTTTGGCTTCACCGAGACCTAATGTTCGTCATAGCGGGTCGGTCCCGAAACAACCGTGTAGAAGCGCCTAGAAAATACCACCCAGGGATCTCAGAGTCGTACTGGAAGAATGGTAGTGGTACGCTGAATCGAAAATAGATATACATACTATTATCGATTAGGCCCAAGAAATCATATCTCTGTACAAAGCTTGGGGATCGCTCACGCCTACTACGGGGAATAACCAAGCTGGTTGACACATTTGGTGCTCTAGCCAGGGCGGGGTCACTATTCAAAGTTGTCCTTAACCTATTTAACCTAAGGAACCGCTGGAGACTCTATAGGGCCCCGCCCATCATTCTCCATTAGAGCGGTCCCCTATCCGGAATTAGGTTTCAAATTGCCCGAAGGCGAACACTAAAGACCACTCACCAGGATCCTGGTGGCAGATATTGTCTTAGTTGGAGTTTCCAGCGAAATGCTCAAGTTGAGATTCATTAAACACCGGTTGGGTCCCCTTAGATGTTCACTATAAAGAGCTTTAGTAGGAATGACAGGAGTTAAAGAAATTAGTGATAGATTATGCGAGTTGAAATCTCCCTAAGATCCTGATTTCCCCGAAGAGGAAGAGGTGTATATGTGCCAGCCTGCCTGCGCTGGTATGCTCTCGGATAGTGGGCCTGGCGATCCGAGTGTAGTTTTGACCCTAACTGTAACTTTGCCTCAGAGATGCCTTGGTGCGGTAAAGTCGCTAGAATAGTTGGCCGGCGGTGGATTAGAAGGAATGAAGGAGTGTAAGGTTGTAATTTTTTTAGGTGTAGATTTCTTTTATGGGCCATTGTACGAGAGGATGTTGTCTTAGCCTGGTCCCGTTCCCATTGTTAGGTATTCTTTGCTGTGTAGCACCATATTGTCTGGAGAAATAAGGTTCCCAGGAATTTTGAAGCCACCCTCAATGACCTCTACAGAGCCTGGATTCCTCTTGGGGGCTGGGGGCTCGGGAGATCTCAGGGGCCTTTCTGACCTCCGGGATACTTGCGCTTAGATTTTGGCTACACATAATTTAAAGTACACAATCACTAGTCTCACAAGACTAGGTACAAAACCCTCCGGAAGCCCCCCACCTCCCCCAAGCCTTGGGGAAGATGTCCGAAAGAATAATCGGCGCAACCTTGGAATGTAGACGCGCCAGACACTATAGTGATACACGGCAAAACGAACCAGGGGATGGCAATGAGTCAAGTGTTAGCCCTCCTGGTATAATAGGCCCAAAAGGCGTGGTTCTCAGCTCTACCTAGCCTATGAGATATTAAAATTATTTGATATATAATACGTAAGTTATAAGGATCATTACGTCTCCTCGAGGCATCGTTCGACCCCGAATTTAAGATTCAGGTATTATAGCTGAAGATCTGCCGCTTAGTCTTTGTAGTTCAAGTTTTTATATAGAAATCGGACATCGGACATAAAGGATGTTATTTACTCAACCCGCTTCGCTTGCGGATTATCTATTCTAGTGCAACAAGATCATTTCTAAATGGCTGTATATACTTAATGGGTTAAACAAAAGACTCACCCTACTTCAAAAATTGATATCCCAGATCGGCCGGCCATGATATATCGTATGTATCGGATTTTTCAAGAGACCCCAGTAACCTTAGCCGCCAAAGGTTTTCAAGACTAG
Organism: Verpa conica; assembly: GCA_033030425.1. Lineage (NCBI taxonomy): Eukaryota > Fungi > Ascomycota > Pezizomycetes > Pezizales > Morchellaceae > Verpa > Verpa conica. The sequence continues at coordinate 9,372 of JAUFSD010000021.1, read as the reverse complement.
CCCTCAGCCAGAAACCCAATAAGGTAAACACCTAATCAAAGCAAAATAAAATCATTACCTCCCACCAAACAGCTAACTAAATGAAACCCGGTAAATCATCTTTATTACGTTAGTCTGAAGCATAACTAAGGAAGCTTCTCTTGCTCTTATGGCCACGTTAAACTAGCACTAGCGTGCATACATTATGGTTGGTAGCGGTAAGATACAGGGCGTTAGTATTATTGTATAAGATGAGGTGAGGATTCGCTTGTGAATACGGAGGGATGTAACATCAAGATATCTGTAATGCATAGATTCTAGTATTTGTAATGGGGAAGTCGATCCCCAAAGGAATTGGAGAACCACGCTAAGAGCCGCCCCGAACCTAGGGTAAGTTTATCAACTCAGGAACTACCACATATAGCCCCAAGATAAACAGTATCTAGGGCTCATAGTACTTTTAGTAGACTTATCACACTCGGCCCAATTATGACCGGTGCGATATAGTTCTCATGGAGCCTGTAGATCTTCTATAGCTCGGCAGTACTCTGCTCTAGTCAAACTACATGGCACAGCCCGGCGAGCCCGACTCCTCTATAAAGTCTTGGCCTGTGGCAAAGACTATAGTATACCCTGTGTGGTTCCACAAAAAGATTATTTTTTGACATTATTTACCCAACCCTGTCGACAAAAAAGAGTGTCAGGAGTTATGATATTACCGGCAATGGGAAAGTTAAAATGACTGTTCCTTATTTGAAGGATATTCTTTATGTCTTAACCTTGATATTTAGTTCTTAAAATCTTATATTCTCTTAGTCTTTGTACTTTAATATCCTTTTATGGTGCAGAAAATCGCGCATAGAGTATAAGTAATCCACCTGTATCCAGTTATCACCACTACATTAAACTAGTCTATTTAGGTGAACAGCATCTAGAAAAGCTCTAAGAGATGTCAGTCACCTAAGCCGTTGAGGTTAGCTGGTTAAAACTGGCACTAAGCCAGCAACTAAACGGGTAAAATGTATATAGCTACATTCAACTACCACAGAGTACATGTATTTGTGACTGACTGAAAAAGTATGTTGCAGGTTGTATGTCTCTACAAATGAAATGAAAGCGGGGATTTGCTTGTAGACACGGAGATCCATCATTAAAGTCCCCGTAATCCGGAGCATTTGGGTTTTTAAGATGTGGCGCTAGTGTTTAGGATGCATGCCATAGATGTAGTCGAGACTCTAATGGGTAAAGCTGTGATCTTTTCCGTGATTGCTATAGTGGAAAGTAGTAGATCAGTTGGGGCGATTCTTTTGGTAGAGATGTTGCCCCTAAAACGATAGAGGCTTCTAGCATATTGGGGAGAGTTCTGGAGAAAATCTCTTTCTGTCAACGGCTATAAAACAGAAACATTCGGAACACCACAGATGATGCAGCGCAAATTCCCATCACTAATACCTTGCTGAGCAGAAGGTAACACCGCCAAACGCCAAGCATCTCCAAGCCCCCTGTTACACACGAAAAGTCCTATATCTATTGGTGCTGCTAGCGTTACTCACGGTAGTTGTCCACGAGAGCTTTCGGCGACTCCGAGATACCAAGCTTAAATGCGATTGTATTTTTATTAAAAATCCAGACACCATCTGATTTGAGACCTATTCAGTATCAGCTCATTATGCAGGTGCCTTCGTCTTATCGAAAGTAACAGTCTTCCGTCCAGACCTAGAAATCAAAAGTCACGCGAGCTTATAGACACTGTGGTTACTATTTGATGAGTATCTAGGAGTCGGGCCTGGTTGTCCTTCATAGATAACTGACTAGCTACGATGGGCTTACACACTGACCCTGAGGAATATAAGATTACCTTGGTAAGATCGTCTACTCGATCTAGCCACTACTTTGCCGGTGCGATAAGTCCAGCCAGACATTTTGGGCTAGTCTAAATATTTGTAGACCTATTGGGTGCTAGTGTGAGCTATTAGCCAGTTGCACCAGTAGGGTAGCGAGACAATGAATCTTGGCGTGCATTACATGTCAGTTGTTACACGGTTTCGCTTCAGATAGCCTGATGGAGAGTCGTGCAGTGGTCAGCGTTTCAAGGTTGGTAGGACTCGGTATGTACCGCACGACGTGGGACACAGGAGATCGGAAGCCGGGAGGGGCTGAACATACAAATAAGTCTTGGCAAATGCGGCGTATGCATAATAACTACCGGTTCTATTCACAATACTATAATCCATCTCAACCTGAGCAGTGGTCGTTATAGAAGTTTTTGTATAGCCTATGGTTCTTATTACAAATCTAGTAGCTTAGTTTATGGTACTGCCTATATAGCTTGTCGTCTGAACAGCCTTCTAATATACTTGATCTTCTCCTCTAGCTTTAGGATCATAAACTAATGTAGTAATATCGGTTACCTAAAAAATGGTATTTTTATTCGCATGAGTTCTCCTTATTATCATGCCCAATCATATAATTGAATAAACTATTGAACAATATTTAGGAGTAGTCTAGCTAGGACTTCAAGAGCTCCGCATAATCCAACGCAGCTATAGCACCATTGACAATTTGCTGCAATACAAGAAAAACGACGACAAAGATATATAGTTCTCACTAGAACACTAGATTCCACCTAGCAACCCTCTCCTTCACTTTGCTCTAGACCTTTGTGGCATTGTATACACCGCTAGGGAACCCAAGAGCGGTACAGCAACAAATAAACGCGTTAACGTCGGCCTGGGTAGCAATTTCGATGCACTATTCCGTACGGAGTTATAGTTAATGACTGCTAAATTTTCCTGCGAGAGGGCGAAGTACCTGAGGCTCTTTGAAATAGTGCTTAGGGCTGGTAGCAGAGAAGGACTTGGCACAGCATTCTCTGGTGGCTGCTGGGCTGATGGTGCCCTTGATATCATTGCAGGTAGCGTTGAATGCAGCTAGAGCGCTGCTTATTGTGAGTAAATTATCGTATACTGCGGGATATCGATGACATACCTGCCAATGAGAACGACAGGCACAAGAAGAGCGGTGAAAGAAACCATTTTTGTAATGTTGATAGCTTATTTTTCTTGAGTAGATCTTGTAGTTGTTGTCGTTGGACTGGATCAGATGTGGGATGGTACTGACAATGAAAGGGAGAAAGAGGCAGCTATATATACTGTTTACATACGGGGGGAAATAGGAAAATTTCTTATTCTGCCTGCTCACATACATCCGGCTCATGGCCGTGGCATCTTCCGCGGCTCGATAATTCCATTAAAAAAAACTTAATTTACCCTATGAAGGTTCGTGGGGAAGTCGTTCTCGTGCTCCGCTTGCCCTAGACACACAGCTATAGAACTTCGCTAAGATTGGGGTTGGTAGTGTGTATATGTCGTACAAACTAGTTTTCTGTGAAAATGACAATGCTGTGAAACTGTAGAAGCGCCACCTCCGGTGCCCGAAGGCCCGATTTACCGAACTCACGGGATACAGTGCATTATCCGGCTGATCTGCAAGCACAAGTATACATGCCAAGTCCTCGGCTCCGATTTGTGTCACCGGGCCATTCGGTAGTTTACTCGGACGTAGTTAGTATACACAGTAGACCGGCCGGAATTTAATAGCGATTCCGCGTCTCATAGGATTCAGCAGATCTAACAACTGTATAACTCGGTTCATTAAAGTCTACATATACCAAGGATGTAGCACAATATCCCTCTTACACTCACAACCGAAAGTCAACTTACGGCAGAGTCCAGCCCTCATTGACCGCGTGATAACCCTGGGATAAATAAGTCTTTTAGATAGTTCTCGAATCAAAAGCCCCTTCCTCTAAATCAAGTACACGCATGGGGGCTACCATTAGTGATAATTTATACCTCTCAAACTACAAAATCTATATCATGAAAGTTGAAGTGAACGAGAGGTCTGAAATTCTAACTACAAAGACAGCACAACTAACACCCCCGTAGCTATAGTAAAGCAAATATACAGTAGTGAGGAGAAGATAGCCTTTAGAGACGAGGTAATAAGCATAATAAAAAATAAATATATAATCAAATATCCCCTGCTGGTGCTGAAACGTTCTATTATCCTGCCGCTAGCTGTTGGTTCTTACGATCATAGTACGTATATGAACTTCCTGCTAAATGTCACACAGAAGTTTCCGGAGGGGCTAAGTGAGTGGAAAAGCTGATCAAGCGAAATCCCTTGGGAGAAAAAATGAAGAGTTCAATCCTTTGATACCTAAGGCCGTCCGGACCGCGTAGCCGGTGGTAAGAGATCATGTAAGTTAGACCTAGGCGCTCCTAAGGCCTCTTATCTGAAAATATTAGAACCCGAGACCTCAGATGTCGTCGTACCGAGCACTGAGAGTGTGTAAACAGGCTAATCCAGTATTGGGTCTGTCTATGCTAGAAGGGGCAAAGTGTCAAAAGCTATGTAATGATATATGCCATATTTTGTATTTCTCTGCATTCTCCGTTCCTATTATCCTATCCATTCCGTTCCTCGTAGACTACCTACTTTATAGGCATGTTTTGGGGAGGCTGGGTGTTACACTGTTTGTTGCATTGTGCCATGGTGCACCTGAGTAATTTACCGTCCAATGACTATAACTCAACTAGAACTCAACCAAAAATTCCTACAAGACTGATAGAGACAATTTACAGTTGGCACGTCGAATCTTATTAGAATTACTAGTAAATTTCTTACCCAAAGGACCCTACTCGGTACGGTAGAATACTGTAGTATCTGAGAAAGTTTGTTTTGGCTTTAGAATTTACTACCTGTATACTTTCCTAGATACTACGGTATATTCACTTGCATTATCTTGGATACACTTACTACTACCGGCTCGGATGTTTCGAAGGATGGCCCTTACAAAGCTTGCTGCATGTTGAGATAGATTAGCCGCCTTGGCACCCACGGCGCTGAATGATACCAATGAGACCTGTGACCTCAGTCTAGGATACACCCACGCTACGACAACTGTCTCACCTAACGTGTTTCTGACAGGAGCTAATACCATGGTTGTGGGAGCTAACCGAGCTGATCTGCGTGCCGCTCTCGGGAGCTGACTAGGGTATTACCAGGGATATGCTCTAATAATATCACCTCCTTGTTTAGACAACGTGATATAGATTTTCTTTGGTATACTGTATAATGTTACTCTTTATAAATGCACTTCAATGTCTCATTTAATCCAGTGTTGTATTAAACCTCTGCTCCTAAGCGGGAGTCTCCTTGGCCGGGTCCTTACCTGCCCCTGGAGATACAGCATGAGCCTTAATGAGCTCAATCACACTCAGAACTACTTTCATCACACGGCGTTGCGCTGTATCGCTGAGATTTTACTATACGTAAGGCCAGGGGCCATGAAGGAATTAATCCGAAAGAAATTATAACGAATCCACGGAGTGTCAGCTGGTGATGTTTGGTTGTGCCAGTCATTTGGGGGAGCCCACAGTTTGTTTCAAGGTCAACTACATGAGTACAGTGCTATAAGCACAGCGTCACGTCATGGTATTCTATGTATTGTTGCTCTGGGCTACTCACTGATTTTGGGATTTTGCGAATAGACTGCTGTTCTGGGATATCTGTGACTCGAGTAGTCTATTGTCGAATAGGCTAGAAACGCATCAACTGAAAAAGATTTAGACATGGTCCTTTGCGCACCCTGACCAACTTATAATAATTTAGAGAAATATATGCGCTTCACAAACACATTAGGAGAGGTAGCCGAGACATATAGCTCCTATAAAAAATCGCTACTCAAATCCGTCATTCAACTTCCTAAAAAGGTGGTTCTTACTAAAGCACTTCAATTCCCCCATCCCGGGCCGTTTCGTAGTCCCCGAATTTATACGGTATTTGAAGTGGTCTTCTCTATCTTACAATAAGCTTTTGTCCTTTTGGAAGGCCGATTTGGGACAACCTAGTCTACCCCACTTTGTTATGCTCGAGATAATACGGTATTTAGATTGAATCAGATCCCTATAGTTAATTATCTATGTTAACCAGGTCCAATTATGCTATTATTAAATAAACTAGGCGGGCTATAGGTCTATGGGAGCAGAGGTCTATTGACGAATGGACCGCGCTAATCCTCGAATCCCAAAGTTGGCGAGTGGCCTAGCGTAGCTGTTGACAGTCACGGATGTATCTCTGGGCAATGCCCGTGCCTCCTCCTCCAGATATCCAGGTATTAGGTCCCTTAGTATCTCACGGAGGGATACCGTAGGCCAAAAGAAACGCAAGGGCTTTTAGGGTATTAATGTGTGTGAAACCATTTTCCACTCCTGTGCAGGCCTTCAAATTGGCTGACCAATATTTGGGCTTGCCTAGGCCGTAATTGAACCGGACTAAGCCGAACTGAGCCGGGAGAGCATATTGCTAGTTGAGCTGGGCCGGGGCCGGGCTGTAGCAAGTATTAGCTCGGGCCAAATTCTGAATTGGGCTTACTTTCAAAATCATTAGGAGGCCCTTGTTCCGAAGGTAGGACCAAAGGATACTGGTCTTTAAGGGGCCTCTAGGGGACTGTAAGCTAACAAGAGGGGTATTGTTTTTTATTTGGGCTTGCCTAGGCTCTCATCATATAAGTTGGGCTGGGCGAATCATTAAGTGGGTTGGGCTGGGCGAGTGCCTTTTTTGCCCAGGATTACCCATTGGAAGGCCTGGATATATGTGGTACTCTGGGTAGTCAACATTTTACAGAAGTCCATGAATATATGTACGTGAGAAGGCCTAGAGATTTCTTGGGCGTCAACTCGCCTCAGTTGGCAGGTTATTTATTAATCAGGACAGGAACAAATCCTACGGTACTATCTTGAATTTTCTCACAGCTCAATGAGATATTCATAGTGCTGATAGTTTATACTCCCAAATGAATAATCTGGTGAGATACCGGACGCCCTATAACCCCACAGCAGAGGTTTAAATGGGCCGGCCCATTAATTAACTCAGGCCGGCCCAGCCATCTTTTATGTGGCCCGGGCCGGCAATCACCGTACTATATCAATTATTGGGCCAGGCCGGGCCACCCTAGTTTTGAGCCCGGGCCGGCCCATTTAAACCTCTGCCCCACAGTCCGTCCTGTCTTCTGGTATAAATGCCCTATGACCCAAAGCATGAGGACCGGGGACTATATGGGGCCCCACAGGCCACCAAGTTAGCATAGTTAGAGGTTATTCTTTTTTAAAACTAGTGTTGGGCTTTATTTATACGAAAATGACCTATTTTGTTTTGGAAAGTGCAACAAAGACAACTTGGCATGGTTATAGGGCCTTGAAGGGCCATATGGTAGCTGTAGTCCGGGACAAACTTACCCCGGACGCAGTATGATCTACAGGCAGTCCTGTCCTGAGGTCACGGTGGGGCCCTGAACGGTTGGGAATACAGTGCATTCCTTTTCCTCTACAATTATATGCTCTAAAACTATAATGGCGGAAAAGTCACAGTTAGTCCTTATATAGCCTGGGGTTTTCCGGGCGCTGAAAGCAGGGATCGATAGAGAAAAGGAAGGCAAATCGACCCATACATTTAGAATCGCTAAACTCCATGGTTTTTACATCCATATATCCAGTAGAAGGGGTGGTCATTTTCCGTGGGGGAGCGCCACTATGTGCGCCATAATTAAAAGCGACTCTATAGATGGCGCCATAATTAAAAGCGACTTTATAGGCGCCACTAAGCAATATTGCGCCACCTCCCATTGATTTCCTTCGATCGAGGGAAATAAGGTTCACCTAACCCTCGCTTCCCTGCGCGCAAGGACCCCCCATAGACTCCCCCCCTAGACTCCCCCATAGACCCCCCCATAGACCCCCCCATAGACCCCCCCATAGACCCCCCCATATAGACCCCCCATATAGACCCCCTGCGCTGCAGCCCTACCCCTACCTGCCTGGGCGCCTGCTGCAGACGTCGCTGTGGCGTTGCTTCGGCACAGCCGTGGGACCTGCTCGATCCATGGTGGTTTTTCGACTGGTAGCGAGGTTTTGGCGACTTTTGTAGTCCCTTGTGTATCTTTATTTCTAGAGAGAGGCAATCAGACAGTGTCTTGACCGTTATAAGCTCTCTCTCTATGTACCTGGACATTGTCGAGTACTTCCTCGCTTGCCTCTCGCCTGCGCGCTGCTGCAGGTTGCTCGATCACCCTGAGCTCTGGACTACGGCGCGCGGTGCAGTACTGCATATTGACCTGCTCGACGCCTTGCAGCTTGCCTAACTGCCTGGGGCCTGTTCCTAACGTCGCTGCCTGCTTGTCTGCCTGCTTGCTTGCTCGCTTGCTGACTCCGTAGTCTCACGAGTCACGAGATATCACTCGGTCTATGTCACGATTTCGATTCTTGAGTGGGGGGGTGCAGTCTTTTTTCACTGTGGGGACTGACTAACAGTGGTCTAGGTGTCCTGAAATCCTTTGTATGCACTCTCTCTTGTCCAGGTACTTCTGTCTCGGCACCTGGACCTCTCCCGCTGCCACTTTGCGGCCGCGACTCGTGATTTCGCTGACTGCTGACAACCTGCGCCCTGCGCCCTACCTCTACCCCTACCCCAGGCACCCCACGTCTGCCCCAGCACCGCCTGACTGCCTGCAGTCGCTGTGGCGCTGCTCCTAGGCTTGCTTGCTTGCTTGCTTGCTGCGCTTGGTGGGGGGGGCGCGACTGCGCGAATCATGAGAAATCACTCGGTTTTCGTCGCGGTTTCTTCTTTTGAGTGGGGGAGTGCAGTCTTTTTTCACAGTTAGACCTGACTGACAGTGGTCTAGATGTCCTGAGATCCTTTGTATGCACTTCTACTTGTCCGTAAGTGTAAAAAAGCGAAGCTTTTTTATATAGATAGGATGGGGAAGGAGTAAAGAATAACTTGCGCTGAGACGGTTTGCTACTGTGGAATAGCGATGGCGTTTCGTATAATTTCTATACTCCTCAATCAGCGAAGGGGCGGTATATATAATAACATACCTGTGGAAGCACGGAAATAAAAGTTTCCGGTCGGATCCCCGTTGGGCCGAGGGAGATGCGTCACACCTAGGTGACACCGGTTTCGTTAGTAGGCAGAACTACTAAAACTACTCAGGGGCTGCATGTCCTTCTGGATCCGTAAGAATCTTGACGTCACATACCTGTGGGACAGGGCCCCCGGACCTCGGTCCGGGAGTTTTGTCCCATCGGTTGGGAGAGTTACCTGTTGGGGTAATTCATCCAACCGAGTGGGTGTGTTAATCTAATCTCGGTTAATAAAGATGACGTGGACAGTGCGTGGGGTCTATGCATGCACTACGCCACCCCGGGTGTGGGGGCGGGGCGGAGTGCATGCATAGACAGGGGTTTACTCCTTCCTAATACAGCATTCCGCTCCGGGCGCTAGGGTTAATATTTAGCCGACCCATGTAATACAGGGGTACCCCTGCATTAC